>JAGTXR010000037.1:0-1476432 GCA_022606575.1 Glossosoma conforme
CGTTGCTAGGGATTTTGTTATTTGGTTGCTAGGGAGTTTGATATTTGGTTGCCATAAAGTTTGTTATTTGGTTGCCGGCGAAATTTTTGTCCGTTGCTAGGGATTTTGTTATTTGGTTGCTATGGAGTTTACTATTACGTTAGCATGGCAACTGTTTCTGTTTCTAGAGAGTTTGTTATTTGGTTGCCAAGGAAACTTTTTCCGTTGCTAGGGATTTTGTTTTTGGTTGCCATGGAGTTTGTTATTACGTTGCCATGGCAACTATTTTGTTGCTAGGGAGTTTGTTATTTGGTTGCCATGGAGTTTGTTATTACTTTGCCACGGCAACTTTTTCCGTTTCTAGGGATTTTGTTATTTGGTTGCTATGGAGTTTGGTATTACGTGTCCATGGAAACTTTTTCCGTGTCTAGGGATTTTGTTATTTGGTTGTCATGGAAACATTTTCCCTTGCTAGGGATTATGTTATTTGGTTGCCATGGAGTTTGTTATTTGGTTGCTTTGGAGTTCGTTTGTCGATAAAAGATCCCCTACCAGCATACCTCGAACCTTTTCATCCTTTTCCTCTTATGTCGGTGGTATTGTTTTACTTGATCTCTGTTATCTTTGACATGTCATCATCTTCTATTTTATATATATTTTTATATGTTTATATGCTCTATGTATTACGAGTCTGTTAAAAAAAAAAAAAAAAGCACAGCAAAGAAAAAAATTACAACACACGTCATTACTGGTCAACGGACATGAAAATACTGAGCCAATGCTTCCTATTGAAAAAAAAACATTTATTCTTTGATAACCTAATATTTCAAATTGATCTATATTTTATTATTTTTCATATTTCAGTTCGTCCGTACTGTAAGGCATCCCAGCAGCTTGTCTACAACATTGCGAGAAACGAAGAAACAAAGATTTCCTGTGAACTGCACGCCAACCCACAAGTAAGTAATTGTATTGCAATACGAGTCGACTGAGCTCTGCCCTGCACACCAGGCGGTATGTATGTGATGTTTATCGTTGCTATAAGTCGAGGAAACTAATCTACGAAGACGAGGATCCGCTGCAGCCGCCCGTAGAACGGATAATCTATCATCTACTTTGCTAGGACATTGATCGGTGCAATAGTACTTGAAGCGACTTCTGATGCCGGCGATTCTATCAACATCTATGGAACATAAAGGCAAACTTATAAGACAGGCACAGATAGCGAAATTGATGCAATTGATAAAACAGAAATCTGCCACAAGATGATGAATTTCTCTCCTTATAAATTGACATCCTCCTCTCTAAGTTTGTTATTTAATTGCGTGGTGGCAGGATGAGAAGCAGATTAACAACGCAGACTTTTTCTGAAGCCCATATATATTCACGATAATCTGTACATACTTCCGGTCCAGGCGGAATAACATGCCGGGCCGGCTATATAATACGACCCTTCGACGGTCGGCACACAACTGACTGGGCAGCGGCCGTCGCGCTCGGTGACACCCAGCGCCGCAAGTGGCGATATATATAACTAACGTCACATCCGTGACTTGACTTATCCAAAATGTCAATATGGCGACACATACATGTACGAAAAGCGAACAGAAATAAGAGATGAAAGATTGTACATCGAAGTTTTCGGTACCAGTCAGCAAGGGCTACATCGTGCTGATATCAGTATATACCTGTACAAAAATTATTGATTAATCACATATTTTTTTATTGTTTTCAAGGATGATGTTCACTTTGTCTGGAAATTTAACAATACCGAGTTCATGTCGGTCCCTCTACCCACCAGCAGTGTGATGGTGTTCACCTCTGGAAACAATCACATGCCTAGCAAAGAAGGTGAGTTCAAAAACTTAACCAATAAGTTCAACTAAAAGGTATTGTAAAATGTTAGAACAGAAGTGAAAGGCGAGTTGGCAACTGAGGGGAATACTTGGATTGCCCCGAAAGAGAACCTAGCCCCTGGACACGACCAGGGGTGGAATATATGGAGGTCCCCTAACAGACTTCGGACCGGAGTATGCAAGACTAGGACACAAATGAATGCCTGGCAGTTTTACAGCAGACCGACTGCATGTGACTGTGGCGCGGAGCAGACTCTGTTACACTTTCTGGAGTGTGGGCTGTGTCCGAGCAGCTGCACCCAGTAAGACCTGATGATGGCCGGGAGTAACGCCATTGACGTCGCTCACTTCTGGGCAGACAGGATCTAACCCTGTTGTTTCCGACACGATTATATATAGTTGGCTTGAGTTCTGCTCTGTACATCGCTCTGTTGTATGATTTTTTCAAATCAATTTATTTCTTTCTATCAAACACATTACAAATTATAAAAATAATTGGATTCTGAAATGGTGTCGGGATCTATCGTTTCCGGACAATTCGTTCAACAACTCATCGGTAACGATGTGGGATCCTAGTTGTATACGCCTGTCGATTTCTTTTGAGAAGTTATCTCGTCCTAGTTGTATCACTTGTTCCAGATAGGTATAGTCGCTTACAACCTCTATTTGTGTTCCTCCTATGGAAATCGCGTCAAAAGTCTGGGAAATATGACTATTTATCATGGCTTATCCATGTTCATTTTCAGACCAATTTTGTTCGACGCTTCATTGAGGTCGTAGAGCATGCCTTGAAGCTTGTCAGATGATTCGGCTATTAGCACTATGTCATCTGCAAATCGCAGATACACATAAATACATATGTAATCGTATCGGAAACATCAGGGTCAGATCCTGACTGCCCAGAAGTGAGCGACATTGATGGCGTTACTCCCGGCCATCATCAGGTCTTCCTGGATGCAGCTACTCGGACACAGCGCACACTCCAGAAGGTGGGACAGGGTCTGCTCCACGCCGCTGTCACATTGAGGTCGTAGAGTATGTCTTCTAGTTATATATAAATAATTTTAATGCTTTATTTTATAGGTTTCTCCTACGCCACGAGTGTTGCCAGTTACACCCCTAAAAACAACACTGACTATGGCACCGTGTCCTGCTTGGGAACCAATAGTGTTGGGTCTCAGATTACACCGTGCATCTTTCACATTATTCCAGCAGGTAAAAGATCACTTTATAAAAAATTTGATTGATTTATTTCAAGTTTTTCTTAAATATTTAGCCACCACTTTCCGGGCAAATTATTTTTGCAGAAATGTTTAAAAAAACTATTTTTGTTTAATTGAATAAAGAATCCGTAGCGAAAATCACAGTAAAAATTGGTACGTTATTGTATTTTTCTTTTGCAGGAAAGCCTGATCAAGTCACCAACTGTTCTGTCACCAACCAGACCAGTGACTATCTTCAGATCAGTTGTGTGGAAGGCTTCGATGGAGGACTTCCACAGAGGTTTTTGGTTCAGGTAAGAGTACAGATGGGAGAAGATACCCGTTACTGGACGCACGCAAAAAGCTACTTGTAAGAGAGTGGCTGAAGGCCTTTCCGTGATTCTAGGTGCATCATTTAGATCTCAAATAGACCTCAGTCTAAGGCTGCGAAGTTAATATACTACAGTGAGTCTTTTTGTCTTCTTTGGTAACACGTTGCTAACCACGAAATACGTGGGAATGGATAAGGGAATGGTGAGGTTGGGAAATGGATTCTGCAGAATGGCAGACATCAGTTAGGAGTCATTACTTACTCTTGCAGACGAACGCGAAGAAGCGCTCAAAAGCAGCGTAATTCCGTTTGTTAGCAAGGATGTCCTGGTATCCGACCAGGCTTATAGCCACAGACTGCGACCTATCCATGATTTGGTCTGCGTTTAAGGTTGCTTAACTTTGTTGATCTAACAATAACCTAGCTTACGATCTACAGGGGTTCGAGGGAATATATTACCGAATATAAAATCTTTTAGATTCCCGTCAAAAACTATATATAACACGTAAAATATTTTTTTATTACATTGATTAATAAATCTACCTTATAGGTCAATTTTACTAATTTGAATGTTTTTTTTTAGGTGTACAACTCCCACACGAACTTTCTGATGAAGAATGCCACTTTCGACACTCCTTTCTTCGAGTTTTCTCGCCTACCGAGCGCCACTGCCTACAGCGTAGAAGTGTTCTCCTACAATAAGAAAGGTGCCAGCGAACCACTGAGCGTGGCCGCTCATACTGCAAAGGAACCACTGAGGCAAACTGGTAACTATACAATTGTATTAACTGACTTTACCCGCCTCACACCCGCATCACACCGGAGGACAGTCTCCTTGATTACGCGCTCATTCAGATTATGATCACTTAGCAACTGACAAGTCCAGTGGGAGTCCCCCCTGAACAATTGTGGCCACTGCAAGTGCTTAAAAGAAAGAACCCGCGAAAGAGATTAGAATCGCATTCACGGACTGTAAAGAAATGGAAGATAGATTCTCTCACCGAAAATACGAGCGAAAATTGTATTAACTGTGATATCAGCTTGATGTAGCTCTTTCAGGCTGATGCCGAAAAGCATCGAAAAACGATCTTTTGTCTCTTATTGTTGTTTGCTCGCCTGAAATGCACATCTAATAATGTTACTTTTAATTGTATATAAAACTACATGGCGTTTGCATATGCCATTTTATTTGTTATGACAGTTGCTCCATTTCATGTTGGTGCAACTGTCATCTTTAATTTGCTTTTTTGCCGTGATTATCTCGGCGGGGCCTCATGTCACAGTGTTCCGGCAGTCGTCGGTCAGGCCCCGTTCGACCGAGACGTAATTAACATCATGTTATGGTCGAGCGAACAAAAACAAGAGACAAAAGATCGTTTTACGAGGCTTTACGGCATCAGCCTAAAAGAGCTATATCAAGCTGATATCACTTATTATGTTGTATGTATAACTAGTTACTACAAACTGGTTTCATAAATAATTATGGATGATGTTATTTTTTCTAGTATTATTTAATAAATGGACCAGTTTTCTACTTGTTGTTTTCAGCCAATGGTGTGATGACCTTGCAGCTGACTCCGCTGCTCTCGGTGCTGCTGGGAATAACCGGATGTCTTGTGATGCTTGCCATTGCGCTGGTGCTAATCGCCAAGTGCCGCGGATCGCGCAGGACTCCTCCAAATGGTGAGGAATTCATCATAGGGTTACTCCTAGCATTGATATATAATTGTTCTGCTGCTCATTGCGGCTTACTCTCATGACTTTGGTTTTTAATGAATATTGAATTTTGTATTGTTTATCATTCAAGGTCCTTCAACTACTAAGCCATATGGAGAGCACCAAGATGGTTCCAGTGTTCCACTGAATGCCACAGACACTGAGAGCGTAGATAGCTTAGGTAAGTGACTTTTAACACTTGGGGATCGATCGGGTGATATTCCCGCCGATTTATCTTTGAAACGTGCGATTTTCTGAGTTTTGTCTGCTAAATCGATATTGGTGTACAAAAACTGTAACAGGGCTTCTCTCCAACACTTGTCTTTCCCACCGAGCGTCGTCTCTTTTACAGATATGTCACATTGCCACTTGGGTGTGCCTATTCGATGGGTAGCCTCCACTGCTTTCAGTCTCGGAGTCTCAGAGTCTTTCTTCAGATATCCTTTGATATCCTCCTCTCTTACTTGATATCTATTTACTGGATGATGGATGCAAGATCAAGTTAACAATACAAAAACTTGTTTTCGTTTCACATAATTTTCACGGTTTATTTATCAAACACTCGCAACAAAAAGACCGTTGTGGCGCACGCTATTAAGCGCGCGCCACAACGGTCGCGAGCTACAACTGTCAACTAACGGCGCGCTCTGACCTCTGGCGTCGCCAATCGCGGCAGACAAGCGAATTAAAGATGACAGTGGCCAACCTGAAATGGACCAACTGTCATAACAAACAAGATGGCGTATGCAAACGCTGTGCAACATTTTACAATTAAAACTAACATTAGATGTGCATGTCAGGCGAGCGAACAAAAATAAGAGACAAAAGATCGTTTTTCGAGGCTTTACGGCATCAGCCTAAAGGAGTTATGTCACCTTATTTCGGATTCTATTTCGCTTATCAGATTTTTTGTTAATCATACATGGACAAGCAGTCATTTATTACATAAATTATATAAAAAATACATTTTTAATTTTGTTATTTTTATTTTCAGACAAGAGTCCCGACATCTTGTTGGACGGCAAGATGGTCGACGGCAAGTCTTCTCTGGGCCGCCTTAGCCGCCACCGCCGCTCGGCCGACTCCTACAGGAGCGGGCAGCTGCAGCAACCGCAACAGTCTCCGGCCTCTGTTAACAGCCAGACAGCCCGGCTGCTGGCTCCTGCCGAGGAGATGAACGAAATGTCCGGGGGGCAGTACGTGCAGGTAAGGTTAGGTTAGGTTAGCTAAGGTTAGGTTGTAACATGTCCAGGTAAGGTATGGTTAGCTTGAATAAGATTATCATAGTACAGCTTAGGGTATATATATTTTTTTATAATACAATAAACAAATTATATATTTATTAGAATTTGTAATGTAGTTACTTTCATTGATTTTAAGTATTTTAACTTTTGCGGTCGTCAAATTTATCTATATATATATTGATATCTACTCTATATTGTTCCTTCAGGCTCACACCAAAAGACCGCAACAATTGATCTGTTATCTGTGCTTCGCTCACTGGGAAACATAAAGAAGGAACTGTTATCTCAAGGTCTAGAGTTGAGATAAACATATGTTAATAGATTTAAGCCAAATATATATATATATCTGTAAGTGGGGATGCCATCCATGTGGAGCAAGCATACCTTATCGAGCGACCAAAGATGTCATTTTGAGAGCTGGCCACACATCTCCCCCCCACCATAATGTCAAGCATAGGACGTCAAAGGCGAGAATCGAGGCGGCCGGCTCTTTTGTTCCTGCTTTCGACGAAGACACTTGGTCCCCGCTGCACGGCACGTACGCCGCTGACACCGCCATTTTGAGTCACGGCAAACCATCTTCTATAATGGTTAATAATTCTCCAGGGAGGCCGAAACATGTAATCGTTTAAAATAAATGTGAATTTGTTTATTCTTTAATTAAAATTAATTTAATATTACAATATAAGTATTAGTTAGGATGTTACCAATAATGGTGACTATGATACCATCTATAAATTTTCTGTTTGTCTCCCGTTGAAGACCCCAAAAGGCTATCTTAGTCTGTAGTATGTTAAATAAAAACAATTTAGCTAAATATTCAGGGATCGTACTAAATTTTCTACAACCCTTTCATTACGGCTTGGTTTGAATACAAATTATACTGTCAATTATAAGACTAGTATTTGAAGCATAAATGTACTTATCTGGTCTATTTTCATATTTCACATTGGTTCTTGTGTCCTTTACCTATAAGATGATGCATAAAAACTATTGTATTTAACAAACGTTCATTTTGTAAATCCATACATGTTGATAGACACATGTTGTTTACAGAAAAATCGCTCCTATGACGAAACCTTACGACATTTATTTACATGCTTTATAGATTCCTGTAAATAATACATGTAGGTTGATAAAGGGAATGACTGCTCTTCCAATTTCATCCCGTAGATGTCACAATGAGTACTGAAAGTAGCAAAACAATATATCACGTCAACCGATGTCAATGGTCAGGGAATCTTCTGACGGTATATGCCGACAACCGATTCGCAAGGGTTAAATACAATATAAAGTAGTGTTTATTATTGTTACAGGTCGATCCTTTACGCTACAACAGCTGTGTGAGCAGAGCTCCCACGTACCGTGTTGCGCTGAGGCCCGGAATGCCGAGATTGGCAGACGCCATGAACGTGGAGGACAACCCTGGACGCCATGTTTACGACAGGGTGTATGAAGACATGCTCAAGTACAGAGCAAGTCCTCACGCCATGCATCAAATGGTAAAATATCATGTTTTCTTTACATATCCGTTCCATATTTGGAACATACGTTCACGATAAATTAGTAGTACTCGATACGACGGATACGGCGTGTTCTTTGTGTGTCAAATTTGAAGCACCTATGACGTGGTTGTATTGTCACAATTCTTAACTTTTGGCGTTCTGTATTGTGTCTCCACTTGTGCTAAACGTGATGTCGTTGACACTTAAAATGTTGATATTAAGATCCTCCTCTCCAATTTAAGGTAGTTATTAAGTCGCGTGGTGGCAGGATGAGGAGCATATTAACAAACAGACTTTTTCGATGCACAGTGACATATATTTTCGATAACGATTTGCTTTCTCCGATCGATCGTAACATGGCGTTACTTTCGCCTCGATCGATCGGGACTTAACTCACGACTGAGCGCGCTCGAGATGGGCTGTCGCCCAGTGCCACAAGTGGTGATCTACGTAACTAGTCCTCCTAATGGCATTACATAATGACGACACATACATGTACGACTAGCGACCAGAAATAAGACACGAAAGATTGCATATTGAGGTTTTCGGTACCAGTCAGCAAGAGCTATATCATGCTGATGTTAATAATTACGTAATTATTTATACGAAGCAAGCCTTGGGGCTTGAAGAAAAGGCAGCTGTAGTTTATGCTCTCCTGCAGCATTATTAAAACGTATTCCAACTAATACCACCTTCGCTGTTTGATCGACTGTAGTATGGAAGGCTGCTTTGTCCGTTCTCTAACCTCGTCATTCCTTACAGAGTCGAACCATCATAGGCTCAGTATTCTACGCAGGCATCTGATTTCTAAACCCATTATACGGCTGCATTGGCTTTAAGTGAGATGCCAAGATTCATAGAGAAATAAAGAAGTATAGTACTCGAGAAATACTTAGGTGCTTAATAATCAGCGTTTTTAACAAGATCGGATGATCAGCCCGACACTTTCGAGGCCTGAACGATTTCTCATATAATGTTGAATACATATCTTCGGAAAGCAAGGGTTTAAGCTCACGACAGTTATAGACATACTATTATTATTTGTTAATATCACTTACAACTTTACTTTTTGTGTGTTGGTTTTAGATGCCAGAAGATCCTTCAGTGAACTGTCCCGAGCTCTACATCAACTGCCACCCGCCCGGGCAGGCGGTGTACAACAGCAACCAAAATGGCCGCCCCCAAGCCAACATGGCCGCCGACCCCCACTGGCCGCAACATCATTCTCACCTGTCGAGCCTCGTGTGCGGGCAGCCCACCGTCTCAAGGACGTGTAAGCGTTCATTTTTCATTGTAGTTTGAATATTTTCTGTACTAGAGGAATTTTAGCTCTTTTTTTTAGAAGAAGGTTTTTCCAGAATTTCGTAAGTTGGATTGAGCTGCCTCTTAGAACTATATAATCCAGCTTTTGGAAACGTGGGGCTAATCATATTACCTTATAGTAAAATAGATAAACAAACCACCAAAATTTTATGTCTCGGATACACCACACGACACTTTAAGTTCCTAATATAGAGTTTGTGAGATACCATATATATTTTTTAATGTAAAAATATACAGGAGAATACCGACAGATGATGATGGTAATTCTGAAGTCTCATCTGTGGAATTCTATGACGCTTACCATGCTGCACTTGGCTAAGTGTTGCATGTGGAGTGTGGATCCGCCAACGTCATAGATTAAAGCAATTTTCACGCATCATTCTTAATATTACAGGAATTCACTATAAACGGGTGGTCTTTACGGGACGACTTTCATCTACCAACAATTTTGATTAATATGCTATGACTGGAAGTTTACGGGTGAGGGATCAAATTCACACCAAATAGGGGTTTATTTTAGAGCTCGGAAATCGTTTTAAAAATTTTTTTTTTGTCCCCGCTGGGGGATCAAACACACTGCTTTTGGCTTTCCAAGAACGCTTTAACCACTGAGCTGTATATTCAAAATTAGTATTCAATTATAATGAAGCTAAGAAGAAAAGCATAGAGGAGCATAAACTATCACTGCCTTTTTTTAAGCCCCCAGGCTTTCATCGTCTTGGACATAGAATGTTATGTGAACGACATTTTTGATTGTCACTCCCATACTGTTAACCCTTTCGTTACGGCTCGGTGGAATACAAATTATGCTGTCAATACGGCGTGAATTTTTCAAACCATTTTTTTTGTTGCTTAAAACTAGTATTTGAAGCATAAATGTACTTATCCGACCTATTTTCATATATCACATTGGTTCTTTTAGCCTTTAGCTCTTTTAGATCATACATAAAAAACTATTATTTTTAACAAACTTCATTATGTAACTCCATACATGTGGTGGCATTGACACATGTAACTTACAGAAAAATTGCTCCTGTAACGAAACCTATGCGATATTTATTTACATGCTTTACAGATTCCTGTAAATAATACATGTAGGTTTATAAAGGCAATGACAGCAGTTCCAATTTGCTACAGTAGATGTCACAATGAATACTGAAAGTAGCAAAACGAAATATCACGGCTCCCAATATCAACGGTAGGAGAATCTTGGATGGTATATATCGACAACCAATGCGAAAGGGTTAATAGAGCTTTCTTTTTTGATTTGTTTGCAGCTTCTGCGATGTCCAGTGCGATGGACAAGGACTACCTGATAATGTCACCTATGCAAAAGGCAACGGTACTGCCCAAGACATACCACGGATTCCATAACAGGATCAATGGGTTATCATTCGATGAGTCTCCATACTGACTGCCTCTTCTGCAGTCTCAAAGACATCACAGTGAGTATATAACCAGTCTTCTTATTCTTTGTGTCAGCGACGTCAAATTATTTTTTCCCAGTATCTCACAACATCGACAGTGGTGGTCCTGAGATGTGCAGCTTGTTAGGCACATGGAGCAGGATCTTAGGTGTGAGGCGGTCTGCATGTCTCCACAGTCGCACAATAGTGATGCTCGAGGTTGTCCTTTGTTCTAACAACTCCGGTTCTTAATCTGTACAGGGATTTCCAGGTCCGCCAGTCAAGGTTCTTGCCAGTTGGGAGGCCTTCCTTTGGAGTAACGAAATCCTCTGATGCGACTTGTTGCCAGAGCTGGAGTCTCTCATTTTCAGGGCTGGATGTGAGAGGTTGTGTGGATCTCAGAAAGCTGCTTCGCGACTTCAGTCTGGGTGTTGGGGGTATCTGATTATACAAGCAGTGGGACGGTTGGTTGATTGCCTTACGCATTTCTTCGGCGCATATGACTTTGCGTCTTATGTTTGGTTGTGCGATGCCAGCCAAGGGGTATAGTTAAGAAATGGGTGTTGGTTTGAGGCAGCCTGTGACGACTCTGCATGCATCATTCAGGGCAGTATCCATTTGTTATCAATGGGCTGATCGACCCCACACTGATACCGCATATTCTCCGGCTGAGAAACAAAGTGCAAAAACTGAGGTACGAAGAAGGGGTGGTTGGTGGTTACTAACTTATTCATAACCATTGATTGAGCCAGCATTTGTAATGTAATTTATTATTATTATAATTTAATGTAAATATATATTTTTTCTGTTACAGTTATGAACCCAGTTACCACGATGCCGGGAACATTACCCATGTCCTACGAAAGAGTATGCTCTCCCGAGGAACCGATGAGATCTCTTCACATACGGCTGGACCCAGAAATCAAATATTCCGCACCAAAACAAAGGATAGGTAAGCAGCAGTTCAAGTACAAAAAACTGGATGCACTCTTTATAAGTGCCAATAATTATGAAAGTGGTGTAAGTCTATAAATTGAAAAAAAAATAGTTATTCATTTACGAGGGTTTTCCGTAATATAAGGTTCCCATGGCGCATCAGTCCTCAAAAGCGCTGTTATGGTGGATCCCGCGATTTTGTAGTGTACCTTGGTTCACCCACTCCAAATCCCCTTCCAAATGATTGGAAACTATCTGCCATTTTTCTATGAACAACTTAATATTTTTACACTGTTTCTGTTTGCATGTTATACAGTTGAATAATTTCTTAGGTTTTCACGGCCAGATTTGGTATTTCGGCTTTTGGGTTTAGCTGTGTGTGGCGTTATCTAGATTATTATCTAGATTCAATATTTAGATCGCCATTGCAGGGGTCTTCTTCAGGGTTGACGACTTTGTCAACCCTGAACTCGGCAACCTTGAAGAAGGCGAAACATTGGATCTAAACAATTCGCCGCACACGGCTAAACCCAAAAGCCGCAATACCTAATCAGCGGAATACTGCAAAAGTGTTATTTGATCTATATTATAACATAAACGAGAGTTAAAAAGCATACGAAATCGTAACCTAACTTTTACTGTTTCAGAAATCCCGACTGACCTTTGCGAGATGACTACAGATTTCTCTTCAAAGCCACCGGAGCCCACGGAATGCGAAACACAACTGTTGGAGACTCACCAGTGAATATATAACAGTTATTAACATACAAAGAAATTAGATAATACAATCCTAACCTCAAATAAAGACAACGATGCGTCGTTCGAAAGGACAACAAAATTAGTGTAAATTTTCTTGCAAAACTTGTGATTTTCTATCTTTAAATATATACAATATATAGCAAATATACCAGTGATATTGAACAATGTATACTCATACAAAATAACATCCCCTTTACTTAACCCTTTACGTGCGAAATAAGATTTCATAAAAAGTCACGAAATAAGTCAATTAGTCAATGAAAAATAAAGGACGATTTTTTTTATGTGTTTTGATTGGTCAGTGCTGCATTTATATTCACCTTCAAAACTAAATTAAATAATTCCATTATTATTTTTAAAAAAGAGCATATTCGAAACATGTGTAGAATGACCCACAACTCAATACATCTCGTAAAAAAAAAAATTGACGAAGGAATGTCGTAATTCGAAACAGTATTATATTCAATATAGTATTCGGATAAATCCGCATCTCGCACTGAAGCGATATGTTTTTTTCAGGGCGTGGAATAAATCCGTACCTCGCACTTAAGAGCAGTGCAAGTTGGTGCGGATATATCCGCACCTCGCACGTAAAGGGTTAAGGAAAAACGACTTCACGTCGCCGCGATCGTTATTTGGACACGTTGTAGATAGCTGAGGAGCAGATGAGCAACACACACTCCTTTTATAGATCCACATTGACATATACATTTCGGTAAATTCGACAAACTTTCGATCCCGGGCGGAGCTTACGCTTTCAGACCCCAGCCGGATCTCAACAGGCTACTTCGTCGCGATCGGCGCAATTTTAAATTTAGAAATAAATGATGTCTTCGAAAAATATTTAAAAAAACTCTGGATGTCTTTAAAAGATGTTTTAGAAGCACTTTTCATAAAAGTGTTTAAGCAAATACAATTACTTGTTAAGGATAATATATATTGAAGTAAAATACAGCGGTATCTTGACATACGAGTGGTCAAACACACGAGTTTTTTGAGATGCGAGTGATTTTTTGCTTTAAAATACGAGCAACCGGCTTAGCGGGTCCACGGTCAGAGAATCAGTTATCTGTGTGCTCTCGCTGTCAAAGCGTCTTTGATAAGTTGTGCTCGCATTTTGTGACTTTCGTGAAATTTGCTTTGAAATACGAGCAAGGTTGCGGAACGAATTAAACTCGCATGTCAAGGTACCACTGTATATAGAAATAATAATTTGTGTCGAGAGTAGACGTTTTTGTGAAGGACGGGACGTGAGAAACAGTTATTTAGAGCATATATCCAACATTTATCCCAGCCGGGCGGTATAGTTCAGTGGTTAAAAAGCGTTTGCTTGTCAAGCTGAAAGTCGTGGTTTCAATCCCTGTTGATTAAAAAAAAAAACGATTTCTGAGTTTCAATATACCCCATAATATATATATATAGTTGGTGTGAATTTGACACCTCACCCGTAAAATGCCAGCCATAGCCTATTAACCCAAATTGTTGGTAGAGGAAAGTCGCCCCGTAAAGACCACCCATTCATAGTAAATTCCTGTCATAATAAGGATGATTCGTGAATGTCGGGCTGTAGTCTATGACGTTGGCGGATCAACACTCCACATGCAGCAGTTATCCGTATGTAATATAATAAGCATTATAGGATTCATAGATGAAAAACTTCAGAATATCTATCTCTATCTGTCGGTATTGTATTGTATGTGCTTTAAAAAAATCTTACGACAAAGTGTAGACAATGACAATTGTTTTTTTTTATGTAAAGACATACAGAAGAATACCGACAGATGGTGATAGTGATTTGATCCGCCAAATTCTATGACGCTTACTACGGCCCGAGATTCACGCATCATCCTTATTATTACAGGAATTTACTATGAATGGGTGGTCTTCACGAGAACCTTCGTTTACGACCAATTTTAATTAAAAGGCTTTGACAGGCATTTTATGGATGAAGGATCAAATTCACGCCAACCAAGTTATTTTAAAGCTTCGAAATCGATTAAAAATATTTTTTTTAATCTCCGTCGGGGATCGTACCCACGATCTTCGGCTTGCAAAGCAAACGCTCTAGCCATTGAGCTATACCTGCCGGCATAAAATAAAACTGTATCAAACGCCCCGTCAGCTAGTTTGTAAGCTATTCAATAATGTTTCAGTGCCATTCTTGTGTAAAATATTAAATGTTTATTAATTGATTAATGTGTAGGAAATAAGACTGATTTTGTACCCGAAATCTCATTATTTTATTATTTAATCCCCCCTGAAAAATATAAATAATTTAAGGAAAATATATATTAGTTGTTAAGAACGTTAAAAGGACCTGATTTTGGATCGTTTTTGTTAATAAAAAGCATTGAAAGGTGTTAACACATGCTCTTGTAGTAACACATGTCTACACAAAATAAAATATGGTGTTAACATGCATATTAACACAAACTGTAGTACTAATAAGCATAAATATGCATCTCTAAACACTATGTTTACAAATACTTCTTAGATTTTTTTGACCGATAATTCTTGGTGGAATTCCATATCATCAAATAGAGTTTTTTTTAAATTTATTCCACTATTGCATACTTGTACATTGTGATAACATGTATTTAAACCTAAATGCAAATAAATCTAAAAAGACCATATTTGTTAACATGCATATTTAATCTACGCATAGTCTATTCTGTTAATATACATATTGAAATAAACACAACATAGTGTGTAACACACATGATAACGTAAACACACAATAGTGTTAACATGTATATTAACAAAAATACACTATAATGTTAACATGCATATTTCAACTAAACACAATCTATTCTGTTAATATACATATTGACATAAACACAACATAGTGTGTAACACACATGTTAACGTAAACACACAATAGTGTTAACATGTATATTAACATAAATACACCATAATGTTAACATGCATATTTCAACTAAACACTCTTTTCTGTTAATATACATATTGACATAAACACAACAAAGTGTGTAACACACATGTAAACGTAAACACACAATATTGTTAACATGTATATTAACATAATTACACCATGGTCTCAACATGCATATTTAAACTAAACAAACTCAATTCTGTTAATATACATATTGACATAAACACAACATAGTATGTAATACATGCTAACGTAAACACACAATAGTGTTAACATGTATATTAACATAATTACACCATAGTGTCAACATGCATATTTAAACTAAACAAACTCTATTCTGTTAATATACATATTGACATAAACACAACATAGTATGTAATACATGCTAACGTAAACACACAATAGTGTTAACATGTATATTAACATAATTACACCATAGTGTCAACATGCATATTTAAACTAAACAAACTCTATTCTGTTAATATACATATTGCCATAAACACAACATAGTATGCAATACACATGTTAACGTGAACACACAACAGTGTTAACATGCATATTTACCTAAGCACACCATCGTGTTAAGGTTTACATGTTAAAACCATTAAATGTATAACCGTTAACATTTACACATGTTAACCTCCTAAAACATTTACACATGTTGACACTAATGAATACTTTTATTTCAATTACGAAACTTTTTAAGGTCCATAATATAAAAAAACTAAAAATATAAAAAATTATAAAGTTTAGTTTCTCAATTCTCTTGCCTTTTAAATTTGTTCTATTTGTGTATATTGATAAGTAAAATTAATTACGTATTTTTGATTGCCGAGTTTATATTTAAAAAAATATATATTTAATTTTATTATTAACTTTTATTAATTTGTAAATTGTGATTTATTAAAAATAATAATATAGAAACATTAATTATTAAAAATTATTTATTCTATGTGTCTGAGACGATTGGGTATGTACCATCGGTAAGGAGTAACATCCTCCTCCCTTTAAAAGGTTGTTATTCAGTCGCGTGAGGGCACGATTAGGAGCAGATTAATAACACAGACTCTTTCTGAAGCACATTGACATATATTTACGATAACTTTACAAACTTATGGCCCGTACCTAGTCACAGCATTCAGGCCGGGCCTAAATACAATAAACTCTCCCCGACGGTCGACACATGAATGGCGCGCCCGTGATGGGCTGTCGCACAGCGACACCAGTAACGATATATGTAACTAGTCCGAAAATGACAACATGGTGGACACATTCAAGTGCGACAAGCGAACAGAAATAAGACACGAAAGATTGTATATCGAGGTTTTCGGTACCAGTCAGCAAGGGCTATATCACGCTGACGTCAGGAGGAATCAATTCTTTGAGTCTTAATGATGATAGTAAAAACATAGTGAACCAAATTAACGTCTGTTTTACAAGGATTGGAGGTAAGACGTAATTGTGCCATTATTCATAAGACAAACTGTCGTTTTTTTGTAACAAATCCATGAAGTCTCAAAGAAGTCATGAATACATACAAAAAAAAAAGCAGAAAAAGATAAAAATATATTTAACCAATACCATCTGATATATTTTGAGTCGGATATCATTTTATACCACAGATAGTATTCATACGATTAAGTTGTATTTTTTTTTTAATAATTCCATTATTATGTTTAATTTATTTTATACATAAATTCTCATGTGTTTGTGAGGGTTCCGAGGCATTTCGTTCCCAGACAATTCGATCAACGGCTCATCCGATAACTCGCTACATTTGGCGCACGGGACAACTGGTGCACTGGACGTCTCGCTAACCCAATAAAAAAAGACATCATCATACTCTCTATACACCTATTGTGTTTGAAACTACCTACCATAATATATTTTTAGATGATAATTTTATTTATGAAATTGTTTTATTTTCATGAAAATTATGTCAATTATAAATAAAGATAATTTAAATAAATATAATTAAGAATTATCATAAAACTTTTATTTGTTACTAAATTTAATTAAGCCATATTTAATATTATAGTTTAATTTTATAATTAATATATCAAAAGAAAATGTCAATAATAAATAATGTTAAGTAAATAATATGTAAGATATGTTTATTTCATAATAAATTTAACATAGAGTTGTTTGGAAGTTTGTTTGATTTGAAAATTATTTATTTGAATTATTTATCAATATGACAAACAAAACTTGATATAACACAATGTAAAATTTATCTTGATCAACGTAACACAATGTAAAATTTATGTTGATCAATGCAACACAATTTAAAATTTACCTTGTTTATGTAACACAATGTTAAATTCAACTATATCAATGTAACGTAATGTAAAATTCATCTTTATCAATTTAACTAACTCCCTCCCTGTGCTCCTGGATTGAAAACTTCTTGAGTGATCGAAGCATCATCACTGTCGTAGATGGCTTTTCTTCTTCCTGCCATAAAATCAACTCAGGAGTTCCACAGGGCTCTGTGCTGTCGCCCACTCTTTTCCTTCTGCATGTGAATGATTTGCTTCAATGCGCAAACATTCACTGTTATGCCGACGACAGCACTGTCCATGAGAGTATAATCTTCCATAAACCTCCGGAACTATCTGCTGCTAGGGAATCTCTGGTGGAGAAGATGAACATGTCTCTTGAAAGGGTTTCACGATGGGGCGACCTCAACCTCGTCAGTTTCAACATTTCCAAAACCCAATCATGTACTTTCTCCACCAAGAAGACTGCTATGAATCCTGTATCTTTCAACGGTTGTTCTCTTCCGAAAGCAAGCTCCATCAACATGCTTGGATTATCAATATCGAATAATGTCAAATATTACGAGTCAATTAAGTGTAAAGCCCAAAAAAACTAGGTGTATTATATAGATCACGTCGGTATTTCAACGATAAACAACTTCTTCTTCTATATAAAGGACAAATCCGACCTATCCTTGAATACGGCAGTCACCTTTGGATTGGAGCCCCAAATTACCTTCTAAACTTAATTGACTCAGTTCAAAGAAGAGCAATTCGTTTGATAAACAATGACACCCTTACGTCTAATCTACAATCAATGGAACACAGACGTAAGGTTGGTTGTCTTAGTCTTTTCTACCGTTATTACCACGGTCGCTGCTCTTCGGAACTTAAAGAACTAATTCCTCCTGCACCCACTCACAGCCGACAAACTCGTCTTACACTTGCCGAACATCCATACACGGTTAATATATGTTGACCAAGAACTGGCAGCTTCCAAAGTTCCTTCCTTAATGCCAGCGGTAAGCTATGGAATGCTCTTCCAGCGTCTGTGTTTCCTCCTTCCTACAATCTGGATCTCTTCAAGAAACAGATAAATATACACTTGAAATCTCCCCAACCCACACACAAATACGAACACAACACACGTTTCCCGCATGCAGCGTCCAGCCTCCCTGGCTGAGCGTCATAGAGTGCACTGGTCTTGACAGGGTGTGCTCTCCTGCATGCGTTTACAAAAAATAAAAAATTAACACTTTTTAAAATTTGTCTTCTTCAATGTAACACAATATAAAGTTTATGTTGATTAATGTAACACAAAATTTATCTTGATCAATTTAACACAATGTAACATTCACCTTGATCAATGTTACACAATGTTAAATTCAACTGGAACAATGTAACATTCTGTAAAATTCTGTATAATCAATGTAAAAAAATATAACACAATTCAACTCGTTCAATGTAACACATTGTTAAATTCACTATTTGTGTGAATATTATAATATCACAACTTAAAATTCAACTTACTCTATGTAACACAACGTAAAATTTAACTTAATCTATATAACACTGCAAATTTATTGTAATCAATGTAATACAATGTAAAATTCAACTTGATCTATGTAAAACAGTGGAAACTTCCACTTTATCAAATTCAAATTGAACTTTATAAAACAATGTAAAAAATTCAATTTTTGAACATAACACAATGTTATATTCATTTTGATAATTTTAACACAATGTAAAATTCAACTTGTTTAGCATAACATTTTGTCAAATTCAACCTGTTGAACGACATCACAATGTAACATTCATCTTTATAAATGTAACACAATACGAAACTCAACTTAACCCATGTAACACATAACACAATGTTATATTCATTTTGATAATTTTAACACAATGTAAAATTCAACTTGTTTAGCATAACATTTTGTCAAATTCAACTTGTTGAACGACATCACAATGTAACATTCATCTTGATAAATGTAACACAATGCGAAACTCAACTTAACCCATGTAACACATAACACAATGTTATATTCATTTTGATAATTTTAACACAATGTAAAATTCAACTTGTTTAGCATAACATTTTGTCAAATTCAACTTGTTGAACGACATCACAATGTAACATTCATCTTAATAAATGTAACACAATGCGAAACTCAACTTAACCCATGTAACACAATGTAAAATTTAACTTGACCCATGTAACACTATGTAAAACTAACTCTACTTAATATTACAGATATAATACTTTTTCCGAACAACTCTAAATATATTTAAAATATTGTGATTATGAAAAAGAAAGACGATAAAGACGACATTGTTAATATTCTATAAAAAATAAATATGATTCAATCAAAACTACTATTTTGTATTTTAATTTGTTTTTTTACCATTTAACCCTATATAGACCGAGAGGAATGGAGATCGAGATGCAAGATTCTGTTGCTGCAAACCAATCCACCGGATTGATACTACGAAGAAGAACCCTATAGTTGTATTTTTTAAGTCAACCCTTCTAAAGATCTTCCAGTTATCTGGAATTCTATCACCTGGCTGTGAGGGAACACTACGCAGGCCGTTACAGTTGGATCTCTTCAATGGAACAAGCAATCAATAATCAGGGTTTTTTTGTCCTTAAGTAGATCGGATGGTTAGCTCAACGCTACTGCCTGGACATTTTTTTGTTCTTAACACGTCGACCGCCAACACTTTTTTTTGTAAAGTGTCAGAAAATGTTTTCGTGGCTTTAGATATTAGGGCCGCGTCGGACATTCTGAATAGCAATTTGTGTGGGAGCGCATGGCCGACAGCGCAAAACGATCAAGTACAATTTGTGCATGTCGTGTCAGCCACCGGTGGCCGACGCGGCGTGATTGTTATGACTCAGTGTCGGCCACCAGTGGTTGACATGGCGATTAACGTGTTAATGGATAGTTTAACCCTACCGGGGGCATGTATAGAGCTTATATATTTAATTAAATCATTTTTAAAAATCAAGCTTGGTAAGGTTTTGAACCGACGGCGTGCGAGTGACAAACAAACTCTTTTACTACTTGACTACCATACAGACTAATTTAATTGATCAATATTTTTCAAATGACTTTGAACAACATCGAACCCGCGTCGTCGTGTATGGTAGTCGAACGATTTACCACTAAACCACGCCCTCGAATGTAGTTTCCGTAAATTAAATAGATATTTAGTAAATGTACACAAAACACGTTTCTCCATGTGTTGGTAATGATTGTATCGATGACATATAAAGTTATCTTGATGGCTCAATCACTGAAAGTATGACATTATCTATAAGGAGTTCTTATCAAACCGTGGGCCGCGGACTACTGTCGGGGGGATCAAAAATTAAAATACTTAAAACATTACAAGCTTCCGGCCATGCGGAAACACACCGCTGGCCGTAATGCGACCTTGTCTCGCTAAAGGGTGGGGACCAACTACCAATTTCCGCGCTAGGTTTCGGCTTTCGACCGCGCCACCAGCGGTGGCGTTTATAACTAACACACTCGTCAGAGGACCCATCCAAAATGACAACATAGCGCACATAAATGCACGACAAGCGACCAGTAATATGAGACAAAAGATTGTATATCGAGGTTTTCGGTAACAGTCAGCAAAGACTACATCACGCTGATGTCAACACATGCAGGAGATTACCGACAGACGGGGATAGTGATGCTGAAAGCCTCATCTGTGGATTCTATGACATTTACTATATTATTTTACATTACTACATTAACATTATATCACGGATAACCCTCGTATCCTCTCGCGCTCCTGTACATCGTTAGCACGGCTCTCGTTGATCACCAAAGTTAAGCAACCTTAAACGCAGACCAAAACATGGATAGGTAGCAAGTCTGTTGCTAACCGGGTGTCGTTAGTTGGCTTGAACTGCTTTTAAAGACAAAATTAACCGTATCATATTTTTTTATCTAAACACATACAGGAGAATACCGACAGATGGTCATAATGATGTAAAAGTCTCATCTGTTGATTCTATAACGCCTACCATATCACATATGGTTAAGCGCTGCATGTGGAGTGTTATTCCGACAACATTTTAGACTACAGCCCGACATTCACGCATCATCCTTGTTATTACAGGAATTCACTATGAATGAGTGATTTTCACGGGACGATTTTCGTATACCACCAATTTCGATTTATGGGCTGTGACTGGCATTTTATGGGCGAGGGATCAAATTCACACCAACCGCAAGTATTTTTCAGAGCTCAAAAATTTATTAAAAATCTTTTTTTTTAATCTCCGTCGGGGATGAAGCCCACGACCTTTGGCTTGTCAAGCAAACGCTTTGACCATTGAGCTATACCCGGCAAAGACAAATTCAGCGTTGCCTTTATAAAAAAAAAATTAACACGTTTATCGCCAACACCGTTTTAGGTAAAGTGACGGAAAATGTTTTTATGGTATTAGGTGTTAGGGCCGCGTCGGACATTCTGAATAGCAGCTTGTGTGGAGCGCGTGGCTGACAGCGCAAAACGAAAAGTCAAATTTATGTTTGTCGCGTCGGCCACCGGTGGCCGACGCGCCGTGATTGTAATAAATCAGTGTCGGCCACCGGCGGTCGACGTGGCGATGAACGTTTTAAATGGAGAATGTAGCGAGAAAACGCTTAACAACCACTGTATTAATCTATATCTACAAAACGAACATTACTTTCTACAATAATGCTCACTTTGAACATTCATTGATCGATGTTTCCAACAAACGATTCAATTTTCGACTCTACCAAATATGTGTGATACAATCAGTAATGTGACATTTATAAAGTAATCATTTAAAAATCTTACACTAATAAAAAAACTAATACAAAACACATTTACACTTTTACTATACTAACAAATTACTATATTATTACATAAGTGATATCCAAAGAAAATGGACACGTTGTTTCTTATAACCCAAACAATTTTATAGAGCTCTCATAGGAAAAAAGCTATAAATTCTCAAGTATTTCTCTATATATATATTGTCCGCCAGCTAGTGTTTAAAAAACTCATACTTTAGACTCTCTAAAATTCTCTCTGAATTGAAAATTATCACAAATTTCGGAAAATTCTTGTACAGAAAAATGATTCCGAAATTTCTACGTTAAGAAATTCAAAGTCAAGTGGGAAATCTCGTTTTAACCGTTTCGTTACGGCTTCTCTTACGAAACTAGTATTTGAAGCATAAATGTTAAATTATCTGGTCTATTTTCATATATCACATTGGTTCTGGTATGCTTTATCTATCAGATGATGCACATTTTTTAAAAATATTTAACAAACGTTTGTTATGTAACTCCATACATTTGGTGGCATTGACACATGTGGTTTACAGAAAAATTGCTCCTGTAACGAAATCCAACGATATTTATTTACATGTTTTTCAGATTCCTGTAAAGAATACATGTATGTTGATAAAGGAAATGACTGCAGTTTAAAGTTCCTACCGTAGATGTCACAATTAGTACTGAAAATAGCAAAACAATATATCACGGGAATCTTAGACGGCATATATCGACAGCCGATGCGAAAGGGGGAATTACGATTAACAGTCAGTTTCTGTATTTCAATATAACTAATATATATATATATATAAGTTGAATTCAAAGCTTAAAAATGGATATAGTAATCAAAATATCAATGCATTTGATCGATTTGATGTATTACATATTTGGCTATTCAAGAATAAAATATTCACACAACAAAGTGGTCCTAAAATGTTCCGGAAAGATCATGAAATTATACGTCGTGTTCCTAATATGTACAGCTGTTGGAATAAGATTGCAACGAATGATAAGCAACGATCTACCGTTCATAAGATCAACTCAACACTTACCCGGAAAGATCTATTTGATCATGAAAAACATCGAAACACTAACGCCGGCAATTTGCTTGATAACAGATTTATTCGTGTACGCAAGACATAAAATTGTAACTCACGTGAACTTGTTACAAATTGATGAATTGTTGCAAGTTAAAAATGAACAATATAACAGTTCAAATGTTAAAATTGTAACAGTTTACGTTTTTTACATTGTGGGGTGTATTTTTCACAACGTTTCCGATTTGTACAAATGGAAAAAAGGCATTTACCAATGGATTTTAATGATGAAAATGTCAACGATGGATTTGATCATTCTTCAATTTAGTGTCGAGATTTGGTTGTGCTGTTTGAGGTTGAGAGTTGTCAACAAGCACCTTTTGACGCACATTTGCGTCAGCCATCCCAATCGTGATGAGTTTTTTGTGGACGTCGATGGAGAAGGCATTTTATTGGATAGACGAAGATGTGGAAGCAATCTTCCTGTAAAAAGTGTTAAAGAATTGATGAAGGCATATGAGAAATTGTCGGAAACTGTTGCTGTTATTAGCAAACGAATCAGCGCCACGGTAAGATTTTGAAATATAAGGAAATTCGCCATATTTTTTTATTTGTAAATTTAAGCACATACAGGAGAATACCGACAGATGGTGATAGTAATTCTGAAGTCTCACCTGTGGAATTCTATGGCGCTTACCATGACGCATATGGCTAAGCGCTGCATATGGAGTGTTGATCCGCCAACGTCATAGACTACAGCCCGAAATTCACGCATCATCCTTATTATTACAGGAATTTACTGTGAATGGGCGGTCTTCACGGGACGACTTTCGTCTACCAACAGTTTTAATTAATAGGCTATGACTGTCATTTTACGGGCGAGGGATCAAATGCACACACCAACCGCGGGTATTTTTTAGAGCTCATAAATTTATTAAAAAACCTTTTTTTTTTAATCTCCGTCGGCGATCAAACCGACGACCTTTGGCTTGCAAAGCAAACGCTTTGACCATTGAGCTGTACCCGCCGGCAAATAATACAGTGAAACCTCGTTATTACGTTTTTAAGGAATCCTAAATAAATAAAGAGTACGGGAAACGAAAAAAGCGAGAAACCTTCAAACACATAATAATAATTAAAAAAACTTTACAAAATCACATGTTTTTATATCGTACATTTATATATAAATATTATTTTACAAAATCCGTAATGCTAAGTTGCGTCTTTGCAGTTTGGCACTTCAATTCAAACAAAGCCTCATCACACTCGCATAATAGACACAACATACGCCGACGTCATGCGGGGATACCCCCAACGACACAGACAATATAGGTCAAACACATGGGTATCACACTTAGCGAGACTTATTTATGATATTTATTCAATTTCAGGTGGTTTTCATGACTCCACTGATGATACTCACATTCATAATTGTATCCAACATGTTCGCCAGAGCAAAGAAATACGTCGACATAAGGGTAACGATATTCTTTTACTAAAAATACATAATAATAAAACTAATTATGTATAGTATATTCCTATCTAGAAAATATTTTTTTGATTATTTAATTAACAACAAATGCATCTGTATCTGAACTTCAACATGGACCAAACTATTGTAGATAATGTTCAAAAACGTTTTAAACATTGAGTAAATTGGCAGCTTAATATATTTAGTGAAAAATTCGGTAATCCATCAATTTTTTATGAGATTCCCACCCCAATTACACTATCTCCAACAACGCGGTCCCGTCTCTCGCGTTGTTTGAGGCTTTACTGTATTGTGTTTAATATTGCTTCCAGGACAAGGCGAGTATAATATCGTTGCTTTTGTGGATGATGCATTACGTTTTATTGGTCGCGATAGCCACAATCACGACTGAAGCATTAAAGCGAGAGTCCACCAAAACGAGAGACCTTCTTGGGAAAATGACTTCGATCAAGTTTTCAGGTGAATATCTTTACTCATATCTAATTATTAACGATAAATACACGTTGCAAACGCGGTTCTCGTTAGATCATCGAAGTTACACAACATTGAATGCGAATCAAAATTTGAAGAATGCGTTACCGCTTGTTGTCTATCTTATCCAGAATTTCGTAAGTTGTGTTGAGGTGCCTCTTAGAATTAAGTGATCCAGCTTTTGGAAGCGTCGGGCTAATAATATTAACTCATTCTTCTTCGTAGTATCAATCCGGTGGATTGGTTTGCAGCAACAGAATCTTGCATCTCGATCTCCATTCCTCTCGGTCCTCCGCAACCATCTTCAGCTCAGCATAAGAGCTACAATTCATGTCCTCAAACACTTGCTGCAAATACTCCCGCCTAGGGGGCCCTCTACAGTTTCTACCCTCAACCATCCCCTCCACAATATCGTGAAGAAGACCATCGTGGTGCATGATGTGACCGATCCATCGGGCTCGCCTTTCTGAGATGGTTCTTATAAGGTGCCTATCTTCCTTGATTATTCTGAGAACCTCATTGTTCGTGACGTGGTCTCTCCAGGAAATTCCGAGAATTCTTCTGTACGACCACATCTCAAAGGCCTCTAGTCTTTTTTTATCACTTTCAGATAAGCACCATGTCTCACAGCCGTACATTAAGATGCTCCAAACAAGTGTTTTGGCAAGTTGCTTGCGGAGCCTTAAAGTAATATTCTTTGACTCAAGAATTTTGGCTTTTTTATTGAAAGCTAGCCTTGCTTGATGTATGCGACTGTTGACTTCTCTTTTTGTTCTGCTATCCCAGGTGATCGTGCTTCCAAGGTATACAAATTCTTTTGCCCCTTTTAGGGGTACTCCTAGCATTGATATGTTAATTTTCTGCTGCTCATTGCGGCTTACTCTCATGACTTTGGTTTTTGTGCTGTTTATCTTCATACTGTAGTTGGAATGAATGCAAAGAAATCAATGACAACATGAAAAAAGGTAATATTGAAACTGCATATGCGTCAGTAAAAGTTTTTTTTTGGCATGAAAATTGGAAAAGGCAAAGCGATAGAAACAGAGAACGGGAAATTACTGTTTGAAGATACACAAATAGGGGAGAGATGGAAACAGTACCTGGAAACACTATACAACGGAAGTAATGATACCAGCTTTGAGAGTGTGATAGAAAACGAAACTGATGTGGACGCCGATGATTTGGGAGACCCAATTATCCGAGAGGAATTTGACTTCGCATTAAAAAAGCTCAAAGATGGAAAAACACCAGGGATTGATGACCTACCAGCTGAACTAATAAAGTCGGCAGGAACCGTTAACTCATTAAAAACAGATAAACAAAACACCAAAAGTATATGTCTCGGATATTACAGCACACGTCACTTTAAATTCGTAATATAGAGTTTGTGAGATACCATTTTTTACGAGTTTTTTCTGATACCAAAAGGTTTAAAAATAAAAAACCACGGCACTGAAGTAACTCTTATCTATTGAAGAAAACGCAATAATTAATTCTAAACTGAGAAATAAATTAGTAAAACTGTTTTTCAATTTAGTCCACGATCAAAACTATCACTATCGAGAGAGGTTAACGTCACAACACTGATAAACGTTTCAAAACAATGGAACAACAACTGAAAAAAAAAACATTCGAAAAACAAAATTCAAAATTTGTTCCAAATTTGAATTTTAATAATGCGAGTATTTTTAAAAGCTTTTCCTTCCCGTACAATGAAAGTTGCCATGCCAACGCCACACATGTGATATATTGTATCATTTTGTATGCCAAATACTATTTTTTATATTAATTAATATATATTTTTGTATTTATTTCAGACGATCTGCGTAAATTCCAGATGATATCTCGCCGCAGACAGATGACGGTGTGGATCTGTGGAATTTTTCCTCTAGATTTTTCATTCGTTCTCGCGATGATCAGTCTCACATCTTCGTATGCAATTATTCTAATACAGATAAACGAGTAAAACTGTAACAAATATATTGTACGGGATTTACAAACTTCTACAAGAAAAACATTTCAAAATGTATAAATTTATGTTCCCATTGAAAAACTGAGTTCTTCATTTATTTCGGACCGGTCGCCTGGTACCTGCGCTCCTTGGGAGCACTTACGAAGGCATTGTTTTCAGATCACTTTCTCGTTATACAAGTAACGGGCTAGGCAACATTTGGAAAACGAAAGTACATTTTTAAAGCGTCTATTTTCATATATCACATTGGTTCTTTGTATCCTTTAGCTATCAGATGATGCATAAAAAACTATTCTAAGAAAGTAGCAAAATGATATATCACGGCTACCGATGTCAACGGTAGGGGAATCTTACACGGCATATATCGGTTACCGATGCCAACAGGTTAAAGAAGCAGATTAATAAAAAACTTGCTAATCCTTCAAGCCATCATGAGATTGAATTAAATAAAAAAAATGAAAAAGAGATTTTATGAGAAGTAAAAAGACTTTAATTTTCAATAGGTTTTTTTACCATTTATAACAAGGCAAGTAATTATTTTGTCACTATTTAATCCAATTCATGGGCAGTTATTATTTAGAAAACGGTCAGTAATTAATACTTAAATAGGAAGTAAAAAACAACTAATATTTGCCAGTAGAAAAATTAAAGTCGGCAGTAGAAAAATAATAAATTGACAGTAAATAATTAATGAATGGTAATTAAGAATAGGTAAGGTTAGGTAAGGTTAGGAAGTAAAAAAAAAGATAATTCTTAAATAGGTAAGGTTAGGTAAGGGTTAGGAAGTATGGTATAAGTATATATATAGGGTCCGCCATCTAACGTTTTTTTTTCTTCAACTAGTGCTTATTTCGTGAATGGTAACACTTAGCTCATGTCTGATTTTACAGATAATTAGTTTTATCCTTCCGCTGAACGAATATGGTTGTGTATACGCTTGAACAACGCTAGGAAGTATTGCGACATTACTTTGAAAATCAGGCCATTTTTCTTCGAAAATGAGCAAGGAGTGGCCGTTACAGTCAATGGCGATCGTTATCGGAAAAAAATGTTTGTAAAAATTGAAGAGGAGGATATTGGCAACATTTGGTATCAACAAGACGGCGCTACGTGCCACACAGCCGAAGCTACACTCGATGTTTTGCGCCTTTTTCAAAAAAAAAAAACAGTTATTTGGCGGACCCTTTATATAGGAATAGGTAAGGTTAGGTAAGGGTTAGGAAGTAAAAAAAAAGATAATTCTTAATACGTTTTTTCCCATTAACAATAAGGCAACTAATTAGTTTTCCAGTATTTGATCCAATCCATGAGCAGTTATTATTAAGCTAACGGTCAGTAATAAATGCATAAAAAGGTGAGTAAAAAACAACCATTCGGCACTAGAAAAATAAAAATCGGCATTGAAAAATAATAAATTGGCAATAAATAATTAATAAACGGTTATTAATAATAGGTTAGGTTAGGTTTCCATTTTATGTCCTAATTTTTCATTCATTTTACATTCATTACTGACAGCATTGAATATATTACTGTTTATATTTTAATTTTATAACTGACCACATTCACACTGACACAGTGGATACTGATAATTTATTTAGTCTACTGCTGATTAATTGTATTCACTGCCAATTGATTTAACTTACTGCCAAAACCTTGAATTAGTTACTGAACAAATAAATACAGGCCATACAACAATTCAAAGATTCTCACATTGTATATTTTTAAATTTAATTTTCGATAATTCCAAACATTTCAAAGACAAGTAGGTATTTTCGTTAGAATTTTGGCGGCAAATTTCAAATTCTAAAATGGCGCATGCGCGCCGAAACTATTGATTTTCCACACACAAAGATGGACGCTCCCATAAAGCGCGAAAACCCCAAACGAAAATCACCCCTAAATGCATGCTCCATAAGACAGCAAAACCCTTGAACAAAACTCAGAGAAAAACGTAAGAACAACAAGCATAGTACGTAGAATCGAATACAGAATTTTGCGTAGGCGTTCAAAGAGATGTTTTAACTCGTTCTGAATAAATCTGGAAGCGATTTATCGAATAAATCCTTGTAAATACGATAAAATACAGTGTTTAAAACGTTTTTGCAGAGACAAATCATAAAAATTCTAGTAAAATCATTGAAATAAGTTGCGTTTTGTGGTGGTTTTGACAGATATCGAAATATGTCTTCGGAAACGTCTTCACAAAAGAAATCCAATCTGATGAAGCTCGCAGCGTATATTCTCGTCTTTGGTAAGCATATTATTTTTCATACATTTAAAACTCGTAAATTAAACATTAAATAGATTCACTTGTGCAACATATTGTTGAGATCAAAAACTATGCACTATACCGTCATATAAATTTTTCGCAAGATCGGAATGATTAGCTTGATGCTCTCGAGAGCTGGAAACATTTATTTTTAAAAGGCGACTTAACCAAAAATAAACAGCAAAAAATGAACCGTTGTTCGATAAAAATCAAACAACGATCCAGATACTGTAAAAAAAAACTACGTTATATATATTTTTAAAAACTACGCTATATGGGGTTGTCTTTACGTGTGAAATTAATGAAATGTATGTCACTCGTAATTATTTTGGGAATATGCAATACAAATAAACAGCAAAAAATGTACCGTTAATGAAAAATCAACGTAGATACTATAAGAAAAATCTACGTTATAATTATTTTTAAAACTACGTTATAGGGGGTTAAATGTACGTGAATGAAATATGTGTCAGTCGTAATTATTTTGGGCATATATAATACAAATAAACAGCAAAAAATGTACCGCTTAATGAAAAATCAACGTAGATACTGTAATAAAAATCTACGTTATAATTATTTTTAAAACTACGTTATGGGGGGTTGAATGTACGTGTACGTAAATGAAATGTATGTCGCTCGTAATTATTTTGGGCATATGTGATGCTCGTATGACGCTAGTCTTATTTTTAGAATTCGCTCATAGGATCTATTTTTAAATAAAATGTTATAGATAATTTGGCATAATTTACTAGAATAAAGTAAGAGTTAGAATATTTTAAATTCGTGGAAAATTGGTACAGTCAACCCCAGTACTGTTCAATACACGCTTTTTCTTATTCGTAAAGGATTTTTTCGATATTATTTGCGTCGATTTTTTATATGATCGTACATTTTATATTGTTATTTTGGATTGGAGCGTCTTTTAAGACTAAATGGTCCGAACCTTGCTCACATCTGGCTAATCGTGTGATCATCTAAAAGCGATAAATATTTTTATGTAATGCGCGATAGTGATGCTGAAGTCTCATCTGTTGATCCCATGACGCTTAAAATTTTACAAATGGATAAGCGTCGCACGTGGAGCGTTGATCCGCCAACGTCACATACTACAGTCCGAGATTCACTCATCATCCTTATTATACAGGAATTTACTATGAATGGGTGCTCTTCACGGGACGACTTTCGTCTACCACCAATTTTAATAAATAGGCCATGACTAGCAGTTTACGGATAAGAGATTAAATTCACGCCAACCGAGGGTATTTTAGAGCTCAGAAATCGATTATTTTTTTAATTTTTTAAATCTTTGTCGGGTATCGAACCCTAGGCCTTTGGCTTGCAAAGCAAACGCTTTAAACATTGAGCTATACCCACCAGCGAGGTACCCGAGAATGAGGATTTACTGTAAATACATATTAAAATACTATATGTATATACCTAACCATTACATATTGACGAAACATTTTCCAAGAAATGGGCATAAATTTTATATCTTTACTTTAGTATATAGTCCGGGTGGTAAAGCTCAGTGGTTAAAGCATTTGCATGGCAAGCCAAAGGTCACAGGTTCGATCCCCGACGAAAATTAAAAAAAATTAAAAAATCTGAGCTTTAAAATACCTCCGGTTGGTGTGAATTTGATTCCTCACCCGTAAAATGCCAGTCATATCATATTAATCAAAATTAGTGTACATCAAAGTCGATCCGTGAAGATAATAACCCATTCATAGTAAATTGCTAATAATAAGGATGATGCGTGAAAATCGGGATGTAGTCTATGACGCTGGCGGATAAACACTACACACGCAGCGCTTATCCATATATAAAATAGTTAGCGTCTAGGATCCTTAGATGAAAAACTTAACGTCAGCATTTTCCTGTATGGTATACAGGTGTTCTGGGACAAGTCATATACATTCTGAGCTTACATAACTGTGAAACGGCAATTTACGGTGCCCATATAACAAATATATAGAAATGGGGCGAGAACGGTTGTTTTAAAATGACATGGTGATCATCGGTGGTTTGAAATTATTGATGTAATTTTTTGCAAAAAATATTTGATTATTTTTTTCTTGTGCCAGCCCTGACAGTGACCCTGGTCAGCAGTCTCCAGCTGGAGGGACTTACGACCAAGCGACCCAGGGTCACCAAATACAGCAGGACCACACCGATACCAGGGGATCCTAATGTAAGCAAAATAAAATATATACATTCAAGCATGCTGAAAATGGACATCCAAATATATAAAAAATATGCATCCAAAAAGTGGTCAACCCTGACGGCAACCCTGATGCAATGATGGTCAAAATATCGGTTAAAAGAAATTCCCCACACACGGCTCAACCCAAAAGCCGAAAAACCAAATTTTGAGAAAACCTATTGTTCAAAACATCCAAAAGCCTTTAAAGTAATTACTGTAATCCATCTCTCTATGGAATTTGTCGATTCATACAGTCGCATCGACACGGAGCATTGACCATCCCAATAATCTGCCACTCTATGTAAATTGAAGCGATCAAGGTCCAAAGCAACAGGTATCAAGGAATTTGCGGTGTATTACATTTAATGAATTCATATTCATTTTGTAAGCGCTTACTCATGTCGTAGACTAGGGTATAAAAAAGGGTCTCTCATCAAATAAATTAGTATCAACTCAACTCCGTACTTTGGATTTATCCTCAGTGCCGGAACCTTGGCATCACCATTTAGCTGTAATTTCGGGACCATGACCTCGGTTACGGAACACCTATGAAGAAATTAAATAATACGAATATATACTCATATGTCATATACAAAAATCGTTTTTTTTTTGTAGAATTACATTATATACGAGTACTTAACAATCTCTAATCTGGATGAATTTATTTTGGTGATTTATCTAGAAAAGCACTTCCGAAGCGCTATTGTATAATTATATCATTGAAACTGTCGGAATGTGGGAGTGAAGTGGGAGTGTTATGCTTGTTGGAAAGGGATCACTGGAAATACACCGATATTCCGAACACGAAAGAAAATCTATAAGAACGCGGTATAATGCCATGGGGAATTTAATGTCGGTAAGTAAGCTTGATAAACAATTTAAAGGTTGGTCGTAGAGCGGGCACGTAGCACAGTGGTTTCTCCGGCAAGAAACGAGCAGGGTGAATTTATCAGGTTACGTAGGTTGAGTGAAGAGAGAAGATATCTGGTCCATATGGTCGTCTGCTTATAAAGAGTCAGCTCATCTCCCACTTTGTTAGGTGCAATAGTACTTGAAGCGACCTCCTGTGACGGCGATTCTACCGACATATATGGGATAAACAAGACAAAAATTATTAGACAAGGTATAGATACCGAAATTGGTACAATTGATGAAACAGAACTCCAGCACAAAACTATATTATTACTTCTTTCTTCGTAGAAATCTGGTGGATTGGTTTGCAGCAACAAAATCTTGCATCTCGATCTCCACTCCTCTCGATTCTCTGCAGTCCCCTTCAGCTCAGCATATTAGCTGCAACTCATGTCCTCGAACACTTGCTGCAAATACTTCCGTCTAGGGCACCATCTACAGTTTCTACCCTCAACCATGCCTTCCACAATGTCGTGAAGAAGACCATCGTGGCGCACGATGTGACCGATCGTCTCTATGAGATGGTTCTTACTAGGTGCTCATCTTCCTTGATTATGCTGAGAACCTCACTGTTCGTGATGTGGTCTCTCCAGGAAATTCCGAGAATTCTTCTGTATGACCACATCTCAAAGGCCTCTAGTATTTTTTTGTCACTTTCAGATAAGCACCACGTTATTACTATACATTATTATTCTAACTATATAATTTATTGCGTGTTGTATTTTTATATAAGTCTGTATTTTTTTCCTAGGTGCCCCTTTCTTCGGACAACTTAGTGGCGCCCCAGCAGCCTCCGACGCCCTCTACTCCGGCCCCTTCCAGTTCGGCCCTCTACAGAGTGAACGGCAGCTCCGGAGCAACGTGCATCCTGCTGCAGACAGACGCTCTACTATCCATCAAGTACACCAACAAATTGCACGAGAGAGTGGTAAGTAGTAACATCCTCCTCTCTTTTAATAAAGGTGTTATTACGTCGCGTGATGGCAGGATTAAGAGCAGATTGATAACACAGACTTTTTCAGAAGCACATTGACAAACTTTCGGTCCGGGGCGGAGCTTGCTTGCTTCAGGCCCCAGACCGATCATATAAGTCGCTTATTCGCGGTCGGCTCACAACTGTTTAATAATCACAAAAAAACCTAAGAATTTACCACATTGTCATATATTTATGATAAACTTTACAAGCTTCCGGCCTAGGCGGAATGGCCGTACTGCGTCAGCAAACCACTGAGCCTTGCGGCCCGTGGTCGGTCACCAGCGCCGTAAGTGGCAATCTATATAACTAACGCCAATATAACGCGACACACAATCATGTCCGACAAGCGAACAGAAATAAGAGACGAAAGATTGTATATCGAGGCTTTCGGTACCAGTCAGCAAGGGCTACATCACACAGAATTCAGCCGGGCCAAAATACAATATGCTCTCGCAGACGGGCGGCACACGACTGGCGCGCCCGTGATGGGCAATCGCATCGGTGCCATAAGCGGCGGTCTATATAACTAGTCCAAAAATGCCAATATGGCGGACATATTCATGTCTGTCAAGCGATCAGAAATAAGAGACGAAAGATTGTATATCGAGGTTTTCGGTACCAGTCAGCAAGAGCTATATCATGCTGATGTCACTTTATATTGAATCAGTGGTGGTTAGTGTCTTTGATTATTTTATTTCTTGACAGTCAACATTTTGGTCAAGGTTTTAGATACACGAAAGACTGGTAAGTAGTCATTCAGATCCTGGCAAACAGCAGACTGTAAGACATTCTTCTTGTCAGTCAACATTTTGGTCAAGGTTTTTGTCAATATACCTCAACATTAAGTAGCTTAACCGTGTGGATGCCATGAGCCCAAATATGGGTCCGCTGCGTGAAGCCCGCCAGTGCCGCGAGCACACCGGTGTGTTATAAAACTGTATATTTTCGCTCAATGTTATAGCTAGGGTCTGCAGCGACATCTATCGTCTGCCCAAGAAAAAAAAATGGTTAAAATTGGACACCATTTAGGGATTTAAATCTTCGATAATCCACGAGGCGTTGCATAAATATATTCAGAGTCATGGCATACAAAAGCATTTGATAAGGTAGACCATGACATTCTGCTTAAGAAATTAAGTGGATTGGGTTTTTCTCATGGTCTTTTAACTTTGCTTGGGAGTTATTTTAGAGGCAGACAACAGTTTGTTACTTATGGCATTTATCGATCATACAGTTTTTATACATATTCGGGAGTCCCGCAAGGATCCAACCTGGGACCACTGCTGTTTTCATTGTTCATTAATGATATAGCTGATGTCATTAATCATGCTATGTTTTTGTTATTTGCTGATGACTTGAAACTATTCATGAACATAATTACCTTGGATGATTGTATGCTTCTGCAGTCGGATATAAATAATATATTCGACTGGGGTAAGCGTAATAAGCTGAAGTTTAATATAGCTAAGTGCAACGTTCTGTCCTATACTCGAAATTTGAAAACTGTGTATCTTAGGTACTCTATGAACAACATAGGAATATCACGAGTGTCCTCCATCAGAGACCTTGGTATAGAGTTTGAGAGCAGACTGACGTTCCATGCGCACATTGAAGCTGTGTGTGGTAAGGCACTTAAGATGCTGGCTTTGTATTACGAAATGGCAGGGTTTTCTCGAGCACACACGTAATGGTAGTGTTGTTTAACTCATTGGTCCGTAGCATACTCGAGAGCGGATCTATCATTTGGGCACCCCATGAGTTGAAATATAGCCTCATGTTGGAGAGGGTACAGAAGAAATTTCTGAGATCTCTCTACATGAGGGTATATAGATACTATCCGTGGCTGTATCCAACTAACTTCATACAGGGTATGTTGGGGTACATTGGTTGAGGACAAGAAGGGATATGTGCTTAGGTATGCATTTCTTCCGACTGTTGCGTGGAGTGTTCGGGAATCCTGAAATTTTGATGAATATCGGTTTGTGTGTCCCCGATAGATATCTGAGAATAAGGAAGCATAGATTGTTCGCTCTCCTTAAGAGTAACACTAACCTGCCAGAGACTATGCCTCTTGGGAGAGGGATCAGACTGTTTAACCAAATCGCCTCGGATGTTGATATATTTCACGTAAGAGAGGCCCAATTCAGACAAGAACTCCAAGAGTTTCTTTGCAGGGATAATTGGTTGGCTTCGTCTGTCTGATAACCATAGGGACCTTCTGTTGCTTGTCTTTATTGCTTTGTTCATAGTACTTAATCATAAGTACCTAATTTTGTATATATTGTATTTTTTATTTGTATTTTTATTGTACTTCAGAAATGCATTGAATTAAATAATTTGTAATGTTTCTGAAAGGCAAAATAAACAAAATTCAAATTGAAATTGAAAAGGTTGAATTAAAAAATGGAATTTTTAATTCTAAAAACGCAAATCTGACAACATTCGAAGCATCTAAGAAACAATATAAATCAGAAATAATAATGTTAAGATTGTAAAAGCCTATTTAACTTTATTCAATTAAAAAATTCGTTACTGTAGACAATTTGCAATTTTATGGACATTGCATTTTCTCTTTTTCAGCATATTTTTTGCCCATTTTTTAAAAATACATTAAAATCATTGTTCCAAACTCAGCATATTTCACTAGTCAATTACTAGTCGTATGTATACTGATATCAGCTTGATATAGCTCTTTTAGGCTGATGCCGTAAAGCCTCGAAAAACGATCTTTTGTCTCTTATTTTTGTTCGCTCGCCTGACATGCACACCTAATAATGTTAGTTTTAATTATATAATATTACACGGCGTTTGCATACGCCATTTTATTTATTATGACAGTTGCACCATTTCATGTTGGTGCAACTGTCATCTTTAAATTACTTTTTTGCCGCGATTGTCTAGGCGGCGCTGGATGTCACAGTGTTGTGGCAAGACCCGTTCGATCGAGACTGAATTAAAGTCATGTTACGATCGAACGGGGAAGTCAAGTCTTTATCGGAAATAAATGCGAATTGCGCTTCAAAAACAAGTTCTTTTGCTTGGTAATCTGCTCCTGCATCCTTCCTCCACGCGGCCACGTGATGAACCCGCGACATGTCGCCTTTTTAAAGATTTAGGGATGCACATGCAGTATCTCCATTTTTTATCAATTTTTATCATATTTGAATAATCTCATATAATTTTTCTTGAATTCCAGGAAGCCGATCTGTTTGTCCCTGATGCAGCCAAGGTCACCGGAGACTGCCGCTACGAAGACACAGAAACCATGACCATGGTCTTCAAGGGTTTCAAGCTCATCCTAAGCTTTGCTAAGGTAAATATGATGTATGAATTTAAATACAAATACGCCATTATATTATAAAAATATTATAAAACATATCTTCTCTTTGGCCTTGTCATTTCCCATCTTATGGGCTCGGCTCTACTTGTGCACATTCACCATGTCCGTCAGTCCTGCGTTGCATTCTCGGTCAAACCCAGAGTTTTCAGATCCTAGTCTACAGTTGCAGTCCAGGTTGCCTGTGGTCTTCCAGGTCTTCTTCTCAGCGTGGGTATGCTGAAGGCTCTCTTCACCATGTGGTCCTCATCTCTCCGTGTCACATGCCCATACCATCTTAGACAGTTTTCCTTTATCTTTTCAGGTATGGGGGCCACCCGAAATGAACCCCGAATATGCTCATTTCGAACTCTGTCCACTCTAGTCACACCGCCCGATAATAATATATAAAAAAAATATTATACATATTGCCATGCTATAGTGGCGGGTATAGCTCAATGATCAAAGCGTTTGCTTTGCAAGCCAAAGGTCGTGAGTTCGATCCCCGACGGAGATTAAAAAAATATATATTTTTTAAATCTATTTCCGAGCTCTAAAACACCCCCGGTTGGTGTGAATTTGATCCCTCATTCGTAAAATGCGAGTCGTAGCCTGTTAAATCAAAATCGGTTGTAGACGAAAGTCGTCCCGTAAAGACAAACCATTCGTAGTAAACTCCTGTAATAACAAGGATGATGCGTGAATCTCGGGCTGTAGTCTATGGCGTTGGCGGATCAAAACTCCACATGCAGCGCTTAGCCGTATGCACAATGGTAAGCGTCATAGAATTCCACAGATGAGACTTCAGAATTACTATCACCATCTGTCGGTATTCTCCTGTATGTGTTTACATAAAAAATATATAAAAAACTAAATAATTCGTAAGCCGGTGTCACATTGCACTTAGTTTTTTTAATTTTGGACATTAGTGGTTTACTTAGGATGGCACTGTGAAGATATTTTACTTTTTCTTTAAGCCAGCAACCTTTCAACCCACGCTTTTTCATAGTAAGATAACATGACCTTTAAGATAAGTTTATCTTGAGGATCTTTTATTCATATTCAATATAAATAGGGCAACCAAGAGAATATCCGGGCTTTTAGATATAATATCAGCAAAAAAATTTAAAACATTTCGATATTATTTTTCTTTAGCTTCGCCATTTCCCATTATCTGGGGTCGGCTCTCTTTGTGCACATTCGCTATGTCTGCGTTGTTTATCATGCATCATGGATATTTTTTTGACGGTTTTTTTTTACTGCCGGAAAGCTAGAGAGCTACCGTTGACCGCCAATTCGGTTCATCAGCCACCATCTCAGCTATGAGGTCCTGCCCTCCACATAGATCCATCATAGCTGGACACGTCGCTTTTAATGACAGATTATACTCATTTAATTTAGTTTCGAACCCTAGTTGCGCCACAGAGGCAACTAGAGTTTGCCCCTGTGGCGCCCGTTAGGAACCCCGAATATGCTCATTTGAAACTCTGTCCACTCTAGTCACACCGCCCGCCCACCTCGCATCTTCATCTCTGCCACATGAATCCTATCCAAGTCACGTTTCAGCGGGGTCCAACACTCCAATCCGTAGAGCATAGCTGTCCTTACAGCAGTTTTGTAGATTTTACCTTTGATCCTAATTGGAATCTTGCTGTCACACAAAACCCCATAGAGAGACCTCCATTTCAGCCATCCTGTGTTTATCTTATGTTCCACGTTAGATTCAGATTCAGCTGACGATACCGACTATTATTAAATAGCTTGTGTTTTCTGTTTCAGACTCCTGGTGGTGAACGCTGGTACGTTGGTCGCGTGCAGGTGCTGTACGGCACCGACAACAAACTGCTCGAGATGGCTGCCAACGCTCGTGTTGGACAGACTGCCGAGTTGAGCACTTCCGCGAGGAGACCAGCTCTGCTGTTCCCAACACCCGTGGGCAAGAGCTACGTCTGCGGCACGGAGACTGCCATTGAGCTGGACAACCAGGATCCAGAGTAAGCCAAAGCCGTGATAATTCAATTTGTTTTACACATTTTCATTGGTGTTGTTTTTAATATAATATATTTTAAGAGATAGATTAATCAGCCCGATGCTCCTGAGGCCTGGTCAATTCATTCCAGGGGAGCGGGTCATCCCGACTCTGTGGGTCAGTGTGAGAAAGGAAAGAAGTATGTATAGGAAACAGGTAGACGATGGGAGAAAACTGGGACACTAGCCCGTGACTCACTGGTAGAGTAAGCCTTCTAAGGACCAAGGCGGCTGACAGAGTTTTATGACGGTGGTTCGTGATGCCCATATGCTCCAGTTGAGGAAGCGTGCTTGGACAATTGAAATTGAATGTTTATTAGTATGTTTCTTGAAGAGATATAAATTCTATGAAGAATAAAAACACAAATATTCCTGTAAACGTTACTGAAAAACATCTCTTAAGTAGTTTCAGAGCAGAGTATTTATTGTTGACTTTGAATTACAGTAGAGAGCAAGGCTTCTCAAATGTACCTCAATATCCAGTCATTCTTTCCGCAATCACATGCAGGAGAGCACAATCGGTCGAGAACTGTGCTCAGTGACGTCTTGCGGGGGTTGCTAGACTCAAAGTTAGCTAAAGCTAGACCTAGCAAGCTGGAAACGTGTATTGTGTTTATATGTGGGTTGGGTAGGTTGCAAGTGTACTTTTGTTTGTTTCTTGAAGAGATCCATATTGTATGAAAGGAATGGTAAAAGAGGTGTATAAGTAATTCATTCTTGGAGTTCACGAGAGCAGCGGCCGAGGCAATAACGATAAAAATAACCAATCAAATGTCTGTGTTCTAAGGGTTGCTCTTTTTCAACCGTATAAATTAAATATACAATGTAAAGGGTACGCCAAATAACTTTTTTTTTTCAAACAGGGCGCAAAACATCGAGTGTAGCTTCGGCTGTGTGGCACGTAGCGCCATCTTGTTGAAACCAAATGTTGCCAATATCCCCTTCTTCAATTTTTGTGAACAAAAATTCGTTCAACATGGCCGCGCCGCATGGAAGCGCCATTGATGGCGCTTCACGCACACTTTCTGCCACAGCAGCAATATTCTCGGGTGTACGCACTGTTTTTGGCTTTTCACGCTTTGGTTTATCGATGAGGATGCCAGTTTATTTCACTTTTTTCACAAGATAACGAACATACGGAGCTGACGGTGATTCTCTTCTTCCAAAATCCGTAGGCAATTTTCGCACACATTCTGCAACATTACCATGATTTTTAAAGTAATGTCGCAATATTTCCCAGCGTTGTTCAAGCGTATACACAACCATATTCGTTTAGCGGAAGGATAAAACTAATTATCTGTCAAATCAGACATGAGCTAAATGTTACCATTCACGAAATAAGTACTAGTTGAAAAAAAACGTTAGATGGCGGACCCTATATTTTGGGGTTCCATCGATAGGGCGGATTTGTCTTTTGTATACTCGTAGAAGACGAAGCTTTTTGTCGGTGAAATACCGACGTGATCTATAAAGCACAACTAGTTTTTTTAATACGAGACTGGCTGTAGACTTCATATATGTTAATTAATATATATATTTTCTCTTCTTTTCTAGTTCTGACGTCGATCACACAGCCACTCTGTTCCTCCGCGACCTCCGCCTCCAAGCATTCATGTATAAAGCCAAAAACGCCTTCGGGCCCCCTTTCCGATGTGTGGCCGGAGGCAGCCTGAGAGACGAGACCGCTCCCATAGCAGTTGGAGCCACGCTATCAGTTGCAGTGCTCTGCACGGTCACCGGCTATGGCATCTTCCGCTACCTGAAGGTCAAGAAGGTGCAGTACGACACCATGGAGTAGGAACAGAACCATCGAAGATAAGCAGAATCGTTGAGAAGTGGTTTTTTTTCCTTCAGTTTTAGATGTGCAAATGTATCAAAAATTAATCTATATCTTCCGCTATTTGAAAGTCGAAAAGGTCCAGTTTCACACTATGTAATAGGACAAATACTATCGAATATAACAGCATAATTATGAGGAAGTGTTCTTTTTTAGTTTCCGATGAGAAAATGTATTCAAATTTCTCATACAGCTTCTGATATTTAAAAACCGAGGGCTCCAGTACGATACCACGGAGTAGAAGCAAAAACCTTCCAATATAGCAGCAGAATCGTTGGGAAGGGTTCTTTTTTAGATTGATCTGATGTCACCAAATTTCTGCTACATTTTCCGTTATTTGAAGTTCAAGAAGGTCTAGCGATCTTTTGCCTCTTGTATACGCAAATGTATACAAGAGGCAAAAGATCATTTTTCGAGGCTTTACGGCTTCAGCCCGAAAGAGCTGATATCACCATTTATAATTTTACTATCGTTTTGTGAGTAAAAGATAAAAAAAAGGCCAAAATCGTATCCGATTCTAAAGTGTGTTTAAAAATAACTAGCGCATTTTTTTGAGGAATTAAAAAAATAATTAATTGTTTAAAAAATAGCAACCAATTAAATAAAAATCAATTATTTAAGTGCATTTCTGTAATATGAATATGCCAGTGACGGCTTAAGACCCTGCGGCACCCTAGGGCAATAAATATGACAGCCACTATTATTTTTTCTTGTTTAGTATAAAAAACTAAGCAACTTAGGCCGCTCTCACACGTCACTCAGTGTCCTGGGCAGCCGCCCTACTGCGCCACCCCCTGAAACCAGCACTGAAATATGCCCTGAGAATTAAATGGAATTAAATTTTAATCAATGTTGGTGATGTTTGAAAATTTATTTCAAAACAAAGTTTTTTTAAATTTTTGTTCTTGTTCTAAAACTTTTTTAAAATTTTAAATAGAACGTAAGCAATATTGCGTCATATCAACAAAAAAACTTGTTATTCAAATTGTCAATGAAAAAAAAAACTTTTTAAATGAATTGTTACAATTTTTATTTTTAAAAATGATTTTTTTAATCGAATTTAAAATTTTAAAAACTTATTAAATAATAATAGATCAATTAATATTTAAAAATAAAAATACATATCCAATGTGAAACAGTTATCTTCCGAAAATTTCATATCAATTTAAAAATGTTTAAAGTGTCAAAATTATGATCGTGTGTCGTCATAATGTTACTGTAATTGAAAATGTATGTCAAAAAAAAACAACAACGCCATTGTCATTCGTAGAGATTTGAAATTTCAAAAATATTTTTCAAAAATTGTTTCATTTTTCAAAAATTGTTTATTTATTTCATTTTTGTTTAGAATACAGAAATTTGACTTAAAACTGCGACATGCTTTAAATGAAATACCCTTGAGGTCAAGAAGAACGGTTCTAAGACGAACTAACTCTATCCCGACCATTCCCGAGCAAGGTCAGCGTCACATTGCTGCTTCAACAGCCATCTTGCGATATCGCAGTTTTTTTTATGTAAGCACACACAGGAGAATACCGTCAGATTGTGACAGTGATGCTGAAGGCTTATCTGTGGATTACACGACGCTTATTTCATATGGATAAGCGCTGCACGTGGAGTGTTGATCTGCCAACGTCATAGACTACAGCTCGACATTCAGGCATCATCTAATTACTACAGGAATTTACTATGAATGGGTGGTGTTCACGGCATGACTTTCGTCCACCACCAATTTTTACTTATAAACTATGACTAGAATTTTACGGGTGAGAGATTAAATTCACACCAACCGGGGGTATTTAATAGCTTAGAAAATTATTTTAAAAAAAAATCCGTCGAGGATCGAACCAACGACCTTCGATTAACCACTAAGCTATACACACCGGTAAACTTAACCCGCCGATCGATTTCTTTCTAGCCCGAAGCATTAACGATTTCCGCTAAAGACGAGCGCAGTTCCTATCTTGACCGTGGCGCTGTTTGGCTTTTCGTTAGCGTTGGATCAGAGGTTCGACACCAGTATCACGCATATGATCTCTGGTATCTATACATAAAGCCTTATGTCACTCAAACTGAATCAAATTTCATTAAAATATGCACCATTTTGTTGTAAAATAATACAATTTTGACGAAGATATTTCGAAAATTTCATGTCTCTACTCAATGTTCGGCATCGCCTTGTTATGGCTAATAGCAATGGCTAAATTTAATTATAAAAAAACTAATGTAATCGATATTATAATTATATAATCTAATGTTGCTAGAAATATAAGTTTTCTGTAAATAACACAAGATTGTTAAATGTTTTAACATGTTTTTCTGCATTCCTTCACTGAAGCCAATTTAAAAAAAAAAACATTCCAAAATGCACGCAAGTTTAAATATTATTCTTAGTATTTAACATATTAAATCCATTATAACCGAAAATAAATTCAATTATACGATCAAAATGAAATTTAAGTAAAAAATTAAATTTAATTCTTGGTTCTAGTCAGCATTTTATTGTAATAGGTATTTGACGTCATCTATGACTATGTTCACATCCATGATCAGTCTTCGAGTATTAAACAATAGTACCAACCTATTTTATAAATGCAAAAAAAACATGTGTAAAGGCTACAAAATACGTACAATTTTCTATGTTATTAGTGTGGTTTGCTTTAAAATGTCTGTATTTATTGTTAATATTTTAGGTATCTGACAAAATCAACTCGTTATTGCACAAAAAACTGTGCTTTTAATCGAATAAAATGTTATTTCTTAATATATTTTTAACCCTTTCGTTACGGCTCGGTGAAATACAAGTTATACTGTCAATACGGCGTGAATTTTTCAAGCCATTTTATTTGCTTAAAACTAGTATTTGAAGCACAAATGTACTTATCTGACCTATTTTCATATATCACATTGGCTCTTCTATCCTTTAACTATAAGATGATGCATAAAAAACTATTATATTTAACAAACGATCATTATGTAACTCCATACATGTGGTGGCATTGACACATGTGGCTTACAAAAAAAACGCTCCTGTGACGAAACCTAACGATATTTAATTTCATGCTTTACATATTCCTGTAAATTATACATGTAGGTTGATAAAGGGAATGACTTCACTTCCAAATTCCTACAGTAAATGTCACAATGAAAAAACTGAAAGTAGCAAAATGACATATCACGTCAACCGTTGTCAACGGTCGGGGAATCTTTGACGGCATATGCCAACAACCGATGCGAAAGGGTTAATTGAAAAAAAAAATCTTTATATTTTCAAGCTTTCACAGGAGAGTATCAGTTTTTGGGATATTGCAAGTGTATATTAATGTGTTACTTGAAGAGATCTTGATTTTATAAAAGAGGAAACACATATGATGAAAGAGTTTTCCAAAACATAGTGACATTCTTCCATATCAGATCCATATCTTTAGCATATGTGCAACTACATAGATTTTTTTTAATTGCTACTTTTATGTCAGAATCTATTTTATAATATACTTAAGTCGAATATCTAATTCCATTGAATGTATGTTGTTACAAAGGCCTTGAGCCTTTATATAAATATATTTATATATATATTTATCAATTATATTATGATTTATTTATATATGTGCTAGTAAATAAAAATCCTCTGTCAATTTGGAACATTATGGTCACCAAAAACCGCAGCCTACAAAACCTCAAAATTCGCATAAAAAGACACCAAAAATTGACGCCACTTAGTTATATTATTTTACTTTGTCTATCCCTTCTCCCAGAACATCTCTGCACTCAAGAATTGGGAACATATATGGTTCCCAACGACCTCCAGAATATAATGATTAGAACTTGAAATAAAAAAGAATCGCAGATTAATATGCAAAGTATATATATTTTTTAGCCCTTTCATTACGGCTCGGTTTGAATACAAATTATACTGTCAATTATAAAGCTAGTATTTGAAGCATAAATGTACTTATCTGGTCTATTTTCATGTATCGCATTGGTTCTTGTATCATTTAGCTATCAGATGATGCATAAAAACGATTCTAAGAAAGTAACAAAACGATATATCGCGTCAACCGATGTCAACGGTCGGAGAATCTTATGACGGCATATGCCAACAACCGATGCGAAAGGGTTAAGGAAATTGGAGAAAGGGAGGCTCATTCCAACCGACGCTTAGATAAGCAACAAGCGGTAACCCATCCATGTTTTGGCCCTCATTTTATGCTATTTAACTTCGGTGATCTAACGAAAACAGCGCTTAAATCTTTACAATTAACAATATACTTAAAGTTCCGAATAACAAAACACCCAAAATACAAGTATACCTCGGATACTACAGCGGCTATTTTTTCAAATCATCGGGCTTCTGCCTTATAGGTCATCGAGAACCACATACGTTCTTAAGTAAGCATTCGGGTTTAGAGATGTCTTGGCACAAATCATGGACGATGAGAAACAACACAATTGCGTGACGGCATTTTGTTGGGACCGTAAAAGTGGGCAAAGTTGGAGTCAAAATAAGTTATCTGAAAATTTACTCGTACCAATTCTAATTTTGAGGTTATGTAGTGGTTTTAGAATGATAATGGGTATTTTTACCCTACTGTCTGTATCGCTGTCTATCATGATATTTCTAAACTACATTATATACTTAAAGAATACATATTTATTATATATATACATTACATATATATTATATAGAAATAACGGTAGCGGGATGTTATATAAAGCCATACCAAAAGTCTTCCATTAAGTAAAGTACTTAATTCATATACTCACTAAGCTTTTTATGTATTTATGCGTAAAACAATATTTTTGTGAACATTTTTGGGACGCCAACGAAATTGCGAATATTCAATACTTATACGAGGATTGCCCCGAAAGACGACCTAGCCTCTGGACACGACCAGGGGTGGAATATATGGAGGTCCCTTAACAGACTTCGGGACGGAGTATGCAAGACGATGACACAAATGAAAGCCCGGCAGTTTTACAGCGGGCCGACTGAATGTGACTGCGGCGCGGAGCAGACCCTGTCACACCTTCTGGAGTGTAGGCTGTGTCCGAGTAGCTGCACCCAAGAAGACCTGATAATGGCCGGGAGTAACGCCATTATGAACCAGTATATACAACCAGTACCAGACTTCGATATTACGGAGCCCTAGGTCATTTTTGTCTGGCAGCCCATATTATTTTTTATGAAAGCGCATGCAGGAGAGCGCAACTGGACGTGACCGGTGGTCTCTATGACACTCAGTTCGGATATCTGGTTGCTAAATGCAAGAAATTTGTGTTGTGTTTGTATGTGGGTTGGGGAGATTGTGTATCTATTTCTTGAAGACATCTATATTGTATGAAAAAGGAAACGCAGATACTGCAATAGCAACTTTGAGTAATAATTGTGAATCTGAATCTTTTTTTAATCATTCCTAACATAACCTATCATAACCTAAGTAATGGGTATTTTCAAACAAACATAAATTAAAAACATGATAATATCGATCGGATCAAAACAAACAGATCATTGAATTTCGCCATTTCGTGTGTATCCTAAAATTTTAGCATTTAAGAAAGGGAATTTCTTACGCTGCTTAAATTTACGTTTGTGTATTATATACCTCCAGTGAAAATATTAAAACAGTTCGTTAGAAAGATCGCGTGAATATCCGTGACATTGTCAAAATTTATTTTTATTTTTTATTTTATTTTTTCCTTACAGAAACATTACAAATTTGAACAACTCAATTAATTTCTGAAGTACAATAAGAATTAATCATAAAATAAAAAAAAATACGTACTAAGAACAAAGTCATACAGACAAGCAACATAAGGTCCCAATGCTCATGAAACAGACGACGCCAACAAATTATTCCTCCAAAGAAACTCGTGGAGTTCGTGTCTGAATTGGGCCTCCCTTACGTGAAATATATCAACATCCGAGGCGATTTGGTTAAACAGTCTGATCCCTCTCCCAAGAAGCATAGCATTGAAATGCCTGTCACACTCAATGTATCTGAAAATGCCTGTCAAAATGAAAGTATGCCAAAATGTCCGTCAGAGTGTGATGTATCTTCAACATCAAAATTGCCAGATTCACAGTTTATAAACTAATTTTGGCACTAGCTTTTTATTAATACATAAATCTACTTCGTGCTCATTTGATTTTTTCTTGCTTAGACTGCATTTATACATTTTTGATAGTAAAAAATCAATACGTGTCGAAAATGCTGCTATTCATTTTGCATATTTGAAAGGGTATCAACCAAAAAGTGCTGCATGGAATCAATAGTGTTTTTTCATGAGCAAGCCTTGCTGTATTAGCTGTCAAAATAAACAATGATTATCCGGCTTAAATTTGTAATTGGCTATGAAAAAATTCAATTAAAATCTCTATTGGGAAAAAAGATATAACTTTAATAAAACTTTCTCTATCAATGTGTCAATGAATATGGCATATTATTATACTTTAGGAGTTGACCCAATGAGCTAACGAGTAATGTTTTAATTAATAATAATTCACGTCAATACATAATCGATTATGTGAAGCTATTCCTTTGTGATCCATGTTAATAACATACAAGATTTTTTTTTTTTTTTCTAAACGACGCTGTTTTAGGTTTTTCATTAGAGGTTTCCATATATATAGTATATATGTTATATTGTCTTTATAAAGAAATTTAGCTTGTTGTTCTCTACTATATATATATAAATAAATATTATGAAAACTATATAAAATAAAATATTAATGTAATATCTGAAATGGTGTTTCATTTTAAAGACCTGCCATGAATTTTATTTATTTACTTCACAGAACCGAAGTTATAATTATATAAGTTGTACAAATATTAAAAAACATAGAGTATACATAAATATTCAATACAGTTTTTTTTTTTTTTTTTAATCATATATAAAAGATACATTTTTTACATAGTAATTTACATTCCAATCTTTTTTTTTTTCTTTTTTTTTTTACATTCGCTTACCACACCACTTAAAGATAAGATCTTGTGTGATATAAAAGAGAATAAAAAATAAAAACAACAACAGAAGAAGAAGATGACACGTGTGAAAGATCACAGAGCTCTAGGAGAACAATACCATCGACAAAAAAGGAAAGTATGTAAGAAAATGATCGAGGTGTGCTGGTAGGTCTTTTAGGAGCGCCATTGCCGTTGTACTAAATTGAGTGCTCGAAGCTGCACAAGTGGAGTTTAATAAAAAATGGTATTCGATCGAAGTATCGGTTTTAGGGGGTGGCGAAATGGATCGGTGCTCCAGGGCGTCCAATAAGCATAATAATAATAATCTTTCTTAGATTTCTTAAAAAGATAAATAATATGAGGCCGTAGAAGAAAAATGCCCTAGGGCGCCGCATGCTCTCAAAACCGGAACTGTCCGATCGACAAAATGCCCTCCCCCCAACAACAAAGTTTTTAAAACTGTCATGTAAATTATACACTATGAAAAACGGAATGCCATTTCCTACAATTCCCTCGTCCTTTTTCTTATTTCAATGGTGTTCCACGATTAACATAGAACACTGTATAAGGTAGTTTTTAACCCTTTCATTTCGGCTCGGTTTGAATACAAATTATACTGTCAATTATAAAACTAGTATTTGAAGCATAAATGTACTTTTCTTGTCTATTTTTATTATATCACATTGGTTCTTGGATCCTTTAGCTATCATATGATGCATAACAAACTATTCTAAGAAAGTAGCAAAACGATATATCACGTCAACCGATGTCAACGGTTGGGAATCTTCTAACGGCATATGCCGACAACCGATGCGAAAAGGTTAATATCGAAAACTGTATTTAAATAAAATATTCTCAAATATACGTAAGTAAATAAATGAAATCAAAGCATACCTTTATGTGATGTCAGAAATACACGTATCCATTTCCACGTCACCATTTCCACGTCACCATTTCCACGTCACCATTTCTGCGTCAAGATTTTCACGTTATCACATTATATAACATATTAGGCATACCAATTGGATATATTTAAGTTAAGATAATAAATTAAACATAGATTTTGTGATATTTTCGAATGCTTAAATATGCCACGTCACTGTTTTATACGTCACTTGATTTAACATCATAATAAAATAATCAACGTTTTAGATATCGATAGAAATATTGAGATTTTTTGTTTTATTTAAAAATGAATTCCAATGTAATTTCAAAATATTTATACCTATTATTTATTTACGTTTTGAAAAATCAGCGTGAAAAAACACCACACAAAAAGAAGCAAAGAGATTTAAATACCTACTTACTATAAAAAATACTGTTTAAAAAAAATACCTGTAAAACATAGATCTCAGGTGACATTTATTTAATAATAATATATGTGTAAAAGTATTGGATCTTTTAGTATATATATTTTATGTATCAGTTATACCTAAACAAATTTAAAGATTATTTACAATTTATATAAATCTTTTAAGGTATGACTATGATAATCAAAAACCTAGTAAAATGGAAACATCGTTATTTTATTATATATTCGCTACATATAGTTTTCTTATTCTACCATTACACTCTTAACTAGTCCTTGTTGCAAAGTATGAAAATCGCATTTTTAATGATATAATGATAAATATAATTATCAACAAGGCTATTAAAGCTACTTATTCATCAGTTATATCAAATTTTCCATCATATTAAGTATGTTTTGATATTAAAAATCTTGACGCACTAGGTACTACAGATATAAACAAGATAAACTTATTTTGATTAGCCATTTAAAAAAAGCATATCGCATGCCTACTAAATCAATATTACATAAACCTCATCACCAACGAACGGAAAATATTGATAAATGTTGTATATGGCAGTGAGCTTGAATAATAAATACCAACCACACGAAACTCCAGCGTGTCATTCAACGTTCGTCTGTAAGACGTCACACTGTGCACATAGCTTTCACGGCTTCACCGTGAAAACTAAACACTAGATAAAATAAAGCATTTTAAATGCTTATAAACCGCCGAGAGTCTTTTTAAAATTTATATTTTGTAATTTTCAAACCGAAAAGAGGAAGAAACAAGCGAAGGTCAGTCCATACAAGAATAATTCTTTTTTTTTAATTTTGACACTTGTCATCTAATATACCGGTACATTTTTTTTTCGTTTTAAACCGTTTTATTACAAGAAAATAAGCTAATATGTGTTAATACATGGTTTGTTATACATTTAAGATTTATTTATAACGTTTTGGCAGGATTTACTTACACTTTTTATATGATTCACATCCAAATATAATGCACTTGTCAATTTACACTCTTTACTATTACAATGTTATATATTACAATGAATAAAATATTTTTTCTTATGAAATACTTATTTTTACACTGACCACACAATTTATTAAATTATTCATTGATTCATATAGTTTTAAAGAATTTATTTACGTGTTTGAAAATAATACGTTTATAATACATTGAAAACATTGAGGTTAGGATCACGTTTTGTACGAACATCTTCTAGAAAGGTCATTTTTTCGTATTTCTTATCGGGTATAATTTCAAACCGGTATTTAAAACGAAAGTACGTATTTAGATATTATCGTGTATATGCAGATAATCGTGTATTTAGAGATAATTCCCGTTTTTAGAATTTTTCGATGTTTCTTTGCAAACGAATGTTACAATTCTAAATTGTGTTATATGACATTATAGTCCATCCAATATAGGAAGAACCCTATGACACATTTATTGCCCTGTGCTAAATATCGTCCGATGTAACGTTGTAAAAACGTTCGCTACCTATACTTATTTTATCAACATAAACAAAAGCCTCTCTTCTTATATATATAATAAGTTATTTAGGTAAATATATCACAATAAAAACAAAATAATTAAAAATATATGCATATTGTTACAAATTAGAAAAAATACGACAATTTGTAACTATACTACTATAATATCTGACGCACGTAGAAGGCCATGTCACATTACTGCGAAAACCAGTGTTGGGGTATAAATAATCGTATTTTCGATTGTTTTTGTAAATACCTACTAAAATTAAATATTAGAATTATTATCAATTATAAGTGAATATTATAGGAATGATACTTACAAACAATACTTTTTATTTACTCTAAGCTTGTCTAAGTAGTCATTTAATTTTCTTGATAGGGTGGGGCAGTCAATGCGCACTCTTTATATATATGAAAACACTTGAGCTTTTTAAAAATTATATCTTAGTGCCAAAATATATCGCGAATATTTTTTTTACAGTTTTTATATAGTTTTTAATACATCGCGTATTTTTATTAATTACTTATACATACTATACAGCGCCAATGACAATAGTGCATTGTAAGCTCGGTTCTTGTTTGATCACTGAAGTTAAACAGCATTGGGCGCGAACCAAAACACGGATGGGTTATCGCACGTTGCTGCTGGCTGTTTTTTTTTTTATGTAAACACAACGTAGAATACCGACAGATGGTGATAGTGATTCTGAAGTCTCATCTGTGGAATTCTATGACGCCTACCATGGTGCATATGTAGTGTTGATCCGCCAACGTCATAGACTACAGCCCGAGATTTAAGCATCATCCTTAATTATTACAGGAATTTATGGGTGGTCTTCACGGGACGACTTTCGTCTACAACCAATTTAAAGTAATAGGCTATGACTGGCATTTATGGGTGAGAGATCAAATTCACACCAACCGGGGGAATATTAGAGCTGAGAAATCGATTATTTTTAAATTTATTTTTTATTTCCGTCGGGGATCGAACCTACGACCTTAAGCTTGCAAAGCAAACTCTTTGACCATTCTATGGCATATTTTATATTTTATATAATTCTAGGCATATTTTGAGTGATTTTTTAATCGGAATTTTCAACCAGATTAAATGATTAGCCTGACGCTCTTAAGGCTGCAGTATTTGGGCTCAGTGGTTCAACCTAACAAAGACATTGGATTAACTGGACTTTACCCGCTTCACACCCGCATCATCCTGGAGGACAATTCAGTCTCCTTGATGATGCACTCATTCAGATTATGATCTGTTGGCAACTTGTAAGTCCAGTGGGAGTCCCCTCTGAATAATTGAGGCCACTGCACAGAAGTGCTAAAAGAAAGAACCCGTGAAAGAGATTAGAGTCGCATTCACGGATTGTAAAGAGATGGAAGATAGATTTTCTCATCGAAAATACGAGCAAAAATTGTAAAGGCGTGGAAATTTTTTTAGAGGCCACAAAGTCAGCATGCCCGATAGGGCCGAGGCGATTCCCTCGAAATGCATCGAAAAGGACTCCTCTTTCTAACAAGAGGAACTGACAGTCCCAGAGAATGTGCTCTGAGGTCTGGAAGGGGGCGCCACAGGGGCAACTTGGGTTTGAAACTAAATGAAATAAGCATGATCTGTCATTAAAAGCGCCGTGCCCAGTCATTACTTGGGTAGACCAGTGATCAGGGCTTATCCATTTAGCAGTTAGTCTGAAGTAAATGTCTGGAAACAACAGAAAGGTAGTTTTGGTTTTTGATGACCTTAGTTTTTGCCATGCGGCCGTAAGGGCATCAGCACAAAGCTTTATGGGTTTGGGAGTAGCGCTCGGCTGGAGTACGATGTCTCCAATCTTAGACGCACAACCAACGTATGTTATATAAAGCAGCCCATCGCTGCACCTCCAGATCCAGAGGGGTAATCCGCAGTAGAACAGATTAACTGTTAATAAACTTCTCTATTACTATTTCTTACAGATGGCTCGCTTGGCCATCCTGCTGGTGGCCGGCCTGTGCGCCGTGACCATGGCCGTGGACCAGAACAACTTCAAGACTTGCGAGCAGTCCAGTTTCTGCCGCCGCCTGAGGGCAATGGCCCCAGGGGCATCGTCCTACAACCTTGACCTTGCCACTGCCCAGCTGTCCGGGCCGACCTTGGCCGTTGACCTCTTCAATAAGGACTACGGTGTAAGTATTCAAGTCTCAGCACCTGTATGGTCCCCTAATCTCTCCAAAAGAAAATAAAGCCGTATAATGAGTTACGAAGACAGAAGGGTAAATATATTTGCCCATAATTATGAAGCCGGGCGGCAAAGTCCAGTGGTTTGTTATTCAGACGCCATTGATTTAAATAATAATAATCAAATTTATTTATTCAGTCAGTGGTGCCATAATCGAAATTTTACATACAATATTCCAAGCAAATACAGAAAAAATCTAAATTTAAATTAAACAGAATAGAAAGAATATATAAATCGGCATGTACACATACATCACATTATTATTATTTTACTACACAGTGAGTGGAGCACCGGATCCCCTCTGAATGGTCACGTGAAGGCGCATCCAGTGCCCCTCCAACCGTAAGGTCCACCTATTCGCCCACACAGCGACTGCCGCGAACGCACGCCCACAGAGAAGCGCAAAGCTTCTTTATTATGGCACGGAAGCCATCCACTCGCTCCTCCGTCAACATGCCCAACAACATTCGGAAGGCGTTGTTATACTGGACCCGGAGTGCACTGTAGACCTTCTGAGTATAGGCAGTCCATATAGAAAGATTGACAGAAGGCTTTATATATAACTTCTTGGGTTTTCGCGGCCGGATTTGGTATTGTGGCTTTTGGGTTTAGCTGTGTGTGGCGAATATATAACCAAACCGCCAACCCTGAAGAAAACCCCCTGCAATGGCGGTCGAAATATTGGATCGAAACAATTTGCCACTAACGTCTAAACCCCAAAGCCACAATACCACGCACCTCAGTTTTGTTCTATGCACAGCGCAATCAACCATGAACGTCTTAAAATATGATATTTGATGTAGATATGTATGTGTGTATCAGATTATAAAATATTTGTATAGATCAATTATCCTTGAAGGATTAAAGTATTGAAATATATTCTAAAAAACAAAAAATAATATGCAAACATTAAAAATCATAAAACTCATCATAATTTGAAAAAGTTCCAAAAGATAAATATTTTAAAATAATCCAACAATAGAATATTTAGATAATGCATTCGTTTTGATTGCTCTTGATGCATGACTTGTTGATCTTAGTATAGGGTCTGCCAAATAACTTTTTTTTTTTAAAAACATCGCAAAACATCGAGTGTAGTTTCGGCTGTGTGGCACCTAGCGCCGTCCTGTTGAAACCAAATATTGCCAATATCCTCTTCTTCAATTTTTTTGTGAACAAAAATGGCCCGATAACGATCGCCATTGACTGTAACGGCCACTCCTTGCTCATTTTCGAAGAAAAATGGCCTGATTTTCAAAGTAATGTCGCAATATTTCTCAGCGTTGTTCAAGCGTATACACAACCATATTCGTTCAGCGGAAGGATAAAACTAATTATCTGTCAAATCAGACATGAGCTAAGTGTTACCATTCACGAAATAAGCACTAGTTGAAAAAAAAAACGTTAGATGGCGGACAATAGCATGATTTTCAAAGTAATGTCGCAATATTTCCCAGCGTTGTTCAAGCGTATACACAACCATATTCGTTCAGTGGAAGGATAAAACTAATTACCTGTCAAATCAGACATGAGCTAAGTGTTACCATTCACGAAATAAGCACTAGTTAAAAAAAAACGTTAGATGGCGGACCCTATACATAGTTAATACATAAATAGTACTGATCAGATCTTTCAAAGATAAACTGTTTACGTTACTATGCTGCCATCATAATATTATTACTATCTATTTGTTTTTTTTAAGGTTACTAATTTTATTTAATAAATTGCTCTAGGTGTACTTCAAGCTTCAGTTGACATCTTTAGTCGATGGAACTTTCCGCTTGACGGCCGATGAGAAGGAACCCATTAGGAAGAGATACGTGGTGGAGCATGTGCTGGACGGGGAACCCAAAACTGATCGGTGAGTGATAATTACAACGTCAACAGGGATGATGGTTTGATATTTATTGATGAAATATTTCGTTTAACAGATGGATTAGCCGTTATATTTTTACTTCCTGGGAAAAGATATCTTCTATAAATGAATAGAATGAGTTTTACATTGTAACATCCTCTTCTCTTTAAAAGGTAGTTATTCAGTTGTGTGGTGGCAGGACGAGGAGCAGATTAACAATGCAAAAACTTTTTCAGAAGCACGTATATTCCGATAACTTTACAAACTTCCGGCCCAAGCGGAATAACATGCTGGGCCGGCCATATTGCGACCTTCTCGCGGTCGTCGGCACACACTGACTGCCGTGCGGCGCCGTGGTTGGTCACACCAGCGCTGCAAGTGGCGATCTGTATAACTAACGTCACACACATGACCGGATTTGTCCAAAATGCCAATATATACGACAAGCGAACAGAAATAAGAGACGAAAGATTGTATATCAAAATTTTCGGTACCAGTGAGCAAGGGCTATATCATTTTGATTTTAATTGTGTGAAATGGATCAAGTTGAATTGTACATTATGTCATATTGATCACCTGGAATTTTATGATATATGTTACATTGATCAAGTTGAAGTTTGCATTGCGTTACACGGATCAAGATGAATTTCGACTGACGAAATTCGGTCCTCTGCCTGCGACACAAAAAATGACAGAGAGTGCCAATGAAGGTGGCAATGACTCTCACTAGAGGCCATCTAGTGAACTATGCGGCTTCCACATGAAATGGAGCCGCTATCAAAACCCAATAAAGAAAATGGCGCCCACCCTACAGCCCGGACTTAGCCTCAAGTGACTACCATCTCTTCCCTGACATGAAGAAACACCTAGGTGGAACGCATTTCGGCGACAGAGAAGAGCTGGAAGAAGCGGTTCTCAGGTATCTGCGTGCCTTGGCGGCAGATTTTTTACTCGGGCATTCAAAAGCTCGTATACCGCATGCAAAAATGCGTTGACCTCAGTGGCGACTATGTAGAGAAATAGGTAAATGTCTGATCTTTCCAAAAATGTACGTATTCATGGAATTAAACATGTTTTACACTGTGAACAATCACTGGGAAACTTATTTTACGGATGACACTCGTATATTGAGTTGGTATCGCCGTAATATATGTTTAGGTAATGTATGTTTGTTTTTTAGTTTGACGATCGTCGAGAACAACTCCGCCGAGAAGTACATCAAGGTGGCTAACCAGCAAGGTCACTCCGTATCTTTGTTTGCGGAGCCCTTCAGGGCCGTGTTCTACGACGCCAAAGGCGTGGCTGCCGTAGTCAACCACCGGGGACTGACTGCCATCGAGCACATGCGCGCCAAGAAGGAGGAGCCCGAAGAGGGCAAAGAGACTGAAGCCGTGCGAGGCGTAAGTCCAAAATAACAGAATTCTATAATATCAAACAGATAAATACTTTCTATCTTAATTTAATACATTTAACCTTTAAACGCCCAGTGGTTTCCTTACGGGACCGCAGATTTGCTATGTTCAATGCCCTACGGTCCCATACAGGAGTGCTTATGGTTCATTTCACAATCGGATTACATTAATTTGTAATAATAGTATTAAAGTAAGTTCATGGAAGAATCTATTGTGCGACGAAACATTACAAAGATTGAACTGCTAGGGCATTGAACGACACAAATTTGCGGTCCCTTATGAGACCACTGGGCGTTTAAAGGTTAATGTAGGCAAAATATCAACGTAAACAATTATTTACTTAAAATTCAATAACTTTTAAAATAACTCACTGACATACCCCGTCTTAATAGAGGCAACTTAGGATTGCCGGGTAATAAAGACGCGTAGTGGATGAATGAGGAGCAGGTCGCCAAAGCAAATAACTCGTCGAGGAGCACATTTGATTTTACGTAAAAGAATACCAACGAAATTCGGTCATCTGCCCGGTACAGATCATATTTATTTCACGATACCCGGGCAGAGACGGTGGTAGTGGCAGTGACTGCTCTGAACACTCATAGCGGTCATCTAGTGAACTATGCCGCGAATAGTCTGGCTTGATTTTCTCAAGTGTGGTGTGTAATTTTTTTGTGATTTTTTTAGCATCCTGACTTGGATCCCGGCGCGTGGGAAGAAAACTTCAAATCGCATCACGACTCCAAGCCAAGAGGACCCGAAGCATTGTCTCTGGACATCACCTTCCCTAAGGCCACTCATCTCTATGGTAAGCCATTCGTTCTTCATTATTTGTGCCCATGATTATGAAAGTGGCGTAAGTCACGTTTTTTAGCTTTGGAGATATTTAAAGGTTTGTGTATATTTTTTTTCGATTTTTTCGATCGATAATTCTTGATGGAATTACGTCATAACAATATTAATTGACAATGGCTGAATCAAGTGAAACTTTGTATGAAACCACTAAATTATTTACACTAACTCAGTGGTTTTACTCTTTGGTTACTAATAATTTTCTTAGCGAACTTGCGAAAAAAACGAATATATTTTAGATATTTTTTTAGTACTTTAAAAATTTAACATAATTTTTATCTTTCTTACGCTAGATTGTAAAAATAAAAATAACGTTCATTCCAAACAGTTCACACTTCAGATTAAGCAAATAATAATCTAATCAATAATAATTATATTTGCCAATAAAAATATATAAACACCAAAAAATAATATATCCAAACTCAACTCTTGATTTTGAGATCATATATGATAGATAATAAATGTTTATTACTGTCAACTTGTGTTTAGATGAGCCGAGAATATTCGACGCTTCGTCTTTTTCGCACGAGAATTATCGTCGAATATTCGACGCTTAGTAACCAAAAGGTTAACACAATGTTTCATACAAATGGTTTCATACAAAACCTTGTATGAAACCACTGTGTTATTTACACCAACTCAGTGGTTTCATACAATGTTATACTTGTTTTATTCTTTAAGAAAAAAATTTTTTTTACTACTTGATGAATATGTTTCTTGCAAAACAACTTTGAAGTTTTGCTGTGTTGCTGCCCGGGTTGACGCCTCCTAGTTAAATTTCTGTTTGTTTATTTAATATTTCTTATCAACAGGAATTCCCGAGCATGCGGATACCTTTGCTCTGAGGACGACAAAAGGCCAAGAGCCTTACAGGCTGTATAACTTGGACGTGTTTGAGTATGACCTCCAGTCCACCATGGCCCTTTACGGATGCGTCCCCGTGCTGTACGCTCACGGGTAAGGAAAAAACACATGTAATATTGAAATTTATTGATTTGATGTTCTTCTTCGTAGTATCAATCCGGCGGATTGGTTTGCAGCAACAAAATCTTGCATCTCGATCTCCACTCTTCTCGATCTTCTGCAACCCTGTTTAGCTCAGCGTAGAGCTACAACTCATGTCCTTGAAAACTTGCTGCAAATAGTCCCGTCTAGGGCGCCCTCTGCAGTTTCTGCCCTCAACCATCCTTTTCCATAATATCCTGAGGAAGACCATCGTGACGCAAGGCGAAAGAGATTAGAATCACATTCACGAGTTGTAAAGAGATTGAGATGGAAGATACGAGCGAAAATGGTAAATGCGTGGAATTTTTTGTAGTGGCCACAAAGTCTGCATGCCCGATAGGGTCGAGGTGATTCCCTCGAACTGTTCTTTCTAACTCTTGTAACTGACAGTCTCAGAGAATGTGCTCCGAGGTCTGGAAGAGGGCGCCACAGGGGCAACTAGTGTTTGAAAGTAAATTAAATTAGTATAATCTGTCATTTAAAGCGCCGTGCCCAGCCATAAGTAGGGTAGACCAGTGATTAGGGCTTAAAAACGAATGGGGCGTATTTGACTTTCAGTTTCTATTTTTTTATTTTTAACATCAAAATCATGCACTACGATGGTCTTCTTCAGGATATTATGGAAGGGGTAGTTGAAGGGAAAAACTGCAGAGGGCGCCCTATCAATTTCTGTGTATAAATAAAAAATATTGCATACATGTGCTTATTTACATTAGTTTATATGTAATAATGCTGTGTGATGTGGTGCTTATCTGAAAGTGATATGAAAAAAGACTAGAGGCCTTTGAGATGTGGTCTTACAGAAAAATTGTCGGAATTTCCTGGAGAGACCACGTCACGAACAATGAGGTTCTCAGCATAATCAAGGAAGATAGACACCTAGTAAGAACCATTTCAGAGAGGCGATCGGTCACATCATGCGCCACGATGGTCTTTTTCACGACATTGTGGAAAGGATGGTTGAGGAGAGAAATTGCAGAGGGCACCGTAGACGGGAGTATTTGCAGCAAGTGTTCGAGGACATGAATTGTAACTCTTATACTGAGCTGAAGAGGGTTGCGGAGGACCGAGAGGAATGGAGATCGAGATGCAAGATTCTGTTGCTGCAAACCAATCCACTGAATTGATACTACGAAGAAGAAAATGGTCTTGTTTGATTGTTCTAGATGCCATAAATCGGATATAGATAAAAAATGCTTAAAAATTAGTTATTGTCTATCAATGTCTTTCAATCTAGTAGATCGTGGTGGTGGTTCTTTTCAGAACTACGCAACGAAACAATTATATCTAATTTAGTGATGTTTTATTTTTTTAGTATGGAGCGTACTGTCGGAGCTTTCTGGCTGAACACGGCCGAGACTTGGGTGGACATTGAGAACAGTCGTGACGCAAATGTTGTGTCGTCCATCGTCAGCTTTGTGTCGGGCAATCAGAATGAAGAGTCTGCTTCTGCACGCTTCATGAGCGAAGCGGGGCGCATGGATCTTTTGGTTATGTTGGGACCCACACCTGCCGATGCCTTCAGACAGTACACAAGACTCACAGGCGTTGCTCCCATACCACAGGTAACTTATAAATTTCTATTTTCTCTATATATAACAATATAAAAAAAACAAAACAAACAATAGAATATAAAAAAAAAACCATTGGCAAAAATGTTTCCCCACACAAACCCCATGGACTCCCTTTTTACAGCTTTGCAAGCCAAAGTCATGGGTTTGATACCCGGCGAAGATTAAAATAAAGAAAAATTAAATCGTTTTCTGAGCTTTAAAATACCCCCGGTCAGTGTGAATTTGATCCCTCATCCGTAAAATGCCAGTCATAGCCTATTAATTACAATTGGTGGTAGACGAAGTTGTTCCGTGAAGACCACCCATTCATAGTAAATTCCTGTAATAATAAGGATGATGCGTGAATCTCGGGCTGTAGTCTATGACGTTGGTGGATCAACACTCCTCATGCAGCGCTTAACCATATTTGGCATGGTAAGCGTCATAGAATCCGCACACAAACTAGCGAATATGGAGTCACTCATTTTCCTCCTGTGCTCCAAACAAATGTTTTGGCAAGTTGCTTGCAGAGCTCTAAATTAATATTTTTTGGCATCCCTATAAGAAGAATAATATTTAAAAATGTTTTTTTTGTTTTGTTTTTTTAGATGTTTGCGTTGGGCTACCACCAGAGCCGCTGGAACTATATAGATGAAGAGGACGTCAGGAATGTGGATGATGGTTTTGACGAGCACGACATCCCCATGGATGTGATCTGGCTGGACATCGAGTACACAAACAACAAGAAGTGAGTACACCATAACACTTCAACACCGTCCATTTATGTTATTTGTGATGAGACATCTACTGAATTTTATTATAATTTATTTCCTGCTTCAATTCAGGTGTTCCACAGGGTTCTATGTTAATCACCCATTTCTCTTTGGCAACTAATTATTTTGTCAGTAAATATTTAAGAAACGGTCAGCAATAAATTCATAAAAGATCAGTAAAAATTATAAATTAACAGCAAATAATTGATGAATGGTAATTAATAATTAGGTAATAACGGGTCCGCCAAATAACTTTTTTTTTTTGAAAATGGGGCGCATAACATCTAGTGTAGCTTCGGCTGTGTGGCACGTAGCGCCGTCCTGTTGAAACCAAATGTTGCCAATATCCTCCTCTTCAATTTTTGTGAACAAAAATGGTTCGATAACGATCGCCATTGACTGTAACGGCCACTCCTTGCTCATTTTCGAAGAAAAATGGCCTGATTTTCAAAGTAATGTCGCAATATTTCCCAGCGTTGTTCAAGCGTATACACAACCATATTCGTTCAGCGGAAGGATAAAACTAATTATCTGTCAAATCAGACATGAGCTAAGTGTTACCATTCACGAAATAAGCACTAGTTGAAAAAAAAAACGTTATATGGCGGACCCTATAGTAGGTTAGGCTACCATTTTATGTACTAATTATTAAAAGAAAAAAAATTTGGCATGTTACGACCTTCTTCTCACTAGCTGTCATGCTAAAACTAGCTATTTATTTAAAAAAAAACTAATTTTATGTAACTTTTAACTATTTTATGTTAATTTCTGACAGTATTGAGTATATTACTGACATTTTAATTTTATAACTGACTACATTCGCACTGACACTGGATACTGTTAATTTAAATTAGTTACTGATAAAAAAAATGCAGGTCTATTTTAATGATAGACTTTTACTATATATTTCAAATTAGTATTTAGAACTTTTTATGTAGGAAAGTTTAAGACAAAATGGCTTATTTTTTTATTTTATTTTATGTAAACACATATATAGAAGAATACCGACAGATGGTGATAATAATTCTGAAGTCTCATTTGCGAAAGTCTATGACGCTTACCATGGTGCATATGGCTAAGCGCCGCATGTGGAGTTTTGATCCGCCAACGTCATAGACTACAGCCCGAGATTCACGCATCATCCTTATTATTACACGAATTTACTGTGAACGGGTGGTCTTCACGGGTCGACTTTCGTCTATCACCAATTTTGATTAATAGGCTGTGACTGGCAGCTTACGGGTGAGGGATCAAATTAAGCACAGAAATAGATTGAATTTTTTTTTTAAATCTCCTTCAGGGATCGAACCCAAAACCTTTTGCTTGCAAAGCAAACGCTTTGACCAGTTAAGCGATACCCGCCGGCACTAAAAAATTTGCTTGTTAAAAAATTTCATACGTTTTGTTCTAGATACTTCACGTGGGATTCTATGCGTTTCCCGAGACCCGCCGAGATGGTAGCCAACATGACAGCTAAAGGCAGGAAGATGGTGCTGATCATCGATCCTCACATCAAGCGAGAGGCCGGGTACTTCCTGCACGAGGACGCCCTTGAAAAAGGATACTACGTCAAGGATAAGGACGGCAAGGTTTATGAAGGTAATATAAAAGCACAAATTCAGAAAAAATAATCTTGTGGCGCATTTTTTTAGTTATAACTATCAAGGTAAAAAAGGTAGATTGAGAGTGTATCTGGATACTCAACCTTTTGAACGCGGCGAATTATGGGTAGATTTCTTAATCAATTTGTTTAACCCTTTTGGTTACTTAGAATTTTCTTAGCGAACCTGCGAAAAAAACCAAGCGATTTTAGAGCATTTTTTAGTACTTTAAAAATTTAACATAATTTTTATCTTTTTTACGCTACATTGTAAAAATAAAAATAATGTTCATTCCAAACAGTTCGTACTACAGATTAATCAAATAAAAATTTAATCAATAATAATTATATTTGCCAATAAAAAAATATAAACATCAAAAGAAATTAAATATCCATCTCATATGTTGATTTTGAGATCATATATGATGTAAATAATAAATGTTTATTACTGGCAACTTGTGTTTAGATGAGTCGCTTAGTAACCAAAGGATCCAATTGATGCATTACTTATTTATGATGACTTTCTAACAACACATGACACAAAGCTTGAAGTATGAATACGTATGATATGTTTGAAACTAATATTATTCAAATATCAAAGTTCCAAACCTTTTTTATGGAATACCAAAAAAAAACCATAGGTGGTTGATTGATGACCTTAAAAAATTTTTTTATATTATTATTATATTAGTATTTATATAGCGCTCTTTTATGACCGAATGATCATTCCAAAAGCGCTTCGAATGAGCGTCGAATATTCGATGCTTCGTCTTTTTCGCACGAGAATCGACCGTCGAATATTCGATGCTCAGTAACCAAAAGGGTTAAAAATGAATATAGACTGTAATAGAATGTATTTTCTAGTAAACAAATATACCAGATTTTGCTTATAGTCTTATTGCTTATGGTCCAGTATTTTCAAGTTGGGAAGAAGCTCCTTGGAGACCACAGCTCTCAGTGACATGTACTAGCGAGATATCCGAGACTCTACAATCTGATCATCATTTATAATAATTATTGTATATTTTAAAGGTTGGTGCTGGCCCGGATCTTCCAGTTACCTGGACTTCTATGACCCGGCTGTGAGGGAATACTATGCAGGTCGGTACAGCTTGGACCTCTTCAATGGAACGAGCAATGATGTTCAGATCTGGAATGATATGAATGAACCTGCTGTAAGTGCATCGTTGTGTCATTTTTCTTACCAGTTTATCACAAGCAAAAAATATTGTTATTAAATTTTTTAAATTGTAAAACTCAAATAACATTTAGTATAAACCTTACGTGATAACATTGATATGCTTAACAAATTAAGTATAAAGCCGGTCTCGCTTCCAAAAAACTAGGTGTATTATATAGATCACTGAGGTATTTCAACGATAAACAACTTCTTATTCTATGTAAAGGACAAATCCGACCTATCCTTGAATACGGCAGTCACTTATGTGTTGGAAGACACGAAATACTTTCTAACATTAATTGACTCAGTTCAAAGAAGAGCAATTTGTTTGATAAACAAAGACACTCTTACGTCTAACCTGCAATCAATGGAACACAGGCGTAAGATTGGTTCACTTAGTCTTTTCTACCGTTGTTACCACGGTCGCTGCTCTTTGGAACTTGTGTGTCGACCAAGAACTGTCAGTTTTCCAAATTCCTTCCTTAATGCTATCGGTAAACTTTGGAATGCTCTTCCGACGTCTGTGCTTCCTCCTTTCTACAATTCGGATCTCTTCAAGAAACAGATAAATATACACTTGCAATCTCCCCAACCCACATACAAACACAAACACAACACACGTTTCCCGCATGCAGCGTCCAGCCTCCCTGGCTAGGCATCATAGAGTGCACTGGTCTTGACTGGCTGTGCTCTCTTGCATGCGATTACATAAAAAAAATATATATATTGACTTGATATCAATTTGTTTTTACGTTTAAATCTATTTTTAGGTTTTCAATGGTCCCGAAGTCACCATGCCCAAGGATTGCATCCATTACGGAGACTGGGAGCATCGCCACCTTCACAACACTTATGGCTTCATGCAGACCGTGGCCACTTACGACGGACTTATCAAACGTTCTCAAGGAAGCATCAGGCCTTTTATCCTTACCCGGTCTCACTTTGCTGGAACACAAAGGTCAGTATTATTATAAACATCCATTACACTTATGGCCTTATGGAAATTGTGGCATTATATACCGGCCCTATCAATCCTTTGCAGTATGAAGTCTTTAGACCTGCGGCAGATACGGTCGGTAAAAAGATGCTTACCCAGAGACGCTACAAAGAGTTTGGTAAATGCGTTTATAGTCTCCAAAATGGACTACTGCAACGCACTGCACGCAGGCCAGCCAGCCAAACAATTAAATCGATTGCAGTCGTTACAAAACGCAGCGGCACGACTAGTCTACAACGCGCCCAAATTCTGTCACATTACTCCAATACTACACCGACTGCACTGGTTGAGAGTTTCGGCTAGAATCCAGTATAAATTATGCCTCTTAGCTTACAAGGCACTCAACAGAACTGCACCGGGCTATCTGACAGAACTTATCAAGCCTTCAGAAATAAGCGCGCGTGGAGAGACACTCAGATCGGCTAGAGCAAATAGAAGCACACTGCAGCTGACGGGAGGTAGTCCTAGCACGGTCTTTGGCAATCGGGCTTTCAGCTACGCTGCGCCAATGGCGTGGAACTCACTACCGGAAAGCATAAGAGAGCTTAAAGCAGAGGCATCCTTCAGAAGCAGACTCAAGACCCACCTTTTTACTCAGAGAGGCAAAGAAGCGCAGCCGGAATGATCATTCGGTCATAAAAGAGCGCTATACAAATACTAATATAATAATAATAATAATTTTGCCCTTATTATATTTATTTATATACAGAATCGAAATTCCAATTTTTTTACAAATATTTAGAAACAGTATACATAAATATACAATAAATAGAGAAAATAATAAAAATAAAAATAACACAAAAGAATAAGAAGATGACACGTGTCAAAGATCACAGAGATCAAGTAGAACAATACCATCGACAAAAGAGGAAAAGGATGTAAGAAAAGGATCGAGGTGTGCTGGCATTATATCTCACTCTTCTGAGACACAAAAACTTTCATTACACTCATGGCCTTATAGAGACTATGGGTTATTATACACATAAGTGTATATATGGTATATTATACACTTATGATGACCTTATTAAGCATTCCCAAGGACGCATCAGGCCTTCTATTTTTACGAGAAGTTTTTTTTGCAAGAAATAATTATTTAGATTAGTTTTTTATATGATTTTGCGTTGTTTGCAGGTATGCTGCTGTATGGACCGGTGACAACACTGCCGACTGGGGTCACCTCAAGCACACAGTGCCCATGTGCCTGTCTCTGGGTGTGGCTGGGATCAGCTTCTGCGGGGCCGATGTGGGAGGATTCTTCAAGTACCCCGAAGCAGAACTGATGACACGCTGGTACCAGGTAATAAGACATTTCTAGAGTATAAAATTGGGATAATCTCAAGCAGTGTCCTTATTAACACATTTTTATCTGGAGATGTATTACTAAGTTTTTTTTAGTCTGGTGTTCAAATGCGGGAAACGTAGTAATACGTTTTTATACTCTCTGGTGGTGGACGTCGGGTAACGTAATAATACGTGTTGCGTAATAACAGATTTTTTTGCTAAATCGTATATCTTACTTCAAACTACACATTTCACTCACAAATTTGTAATTATTATGCTTTAGTTTTAATTTATTAATAAATTATGAAAGAAAAAAAAATGTCTAAAAATATACAATTTTTTGTGTGCTCGAAGAAACCTTGACGCAGATCCCGTTGGCTTGATATTTTTTGACGTTCAATGTGCAATAATTGTTTTCAACTTGTACGGAGAGTTGGGGTTCTTTCTACCTGATGAAGGGATGAACGGTAGAAATGTTTTGTTCATATTTCTACAAAATAAAGTGTTACTTTAAAGGCTTTTTTTTTTATTTGACCTAATCTCTAAATATTCCATAAACACCTGTGTAAGCCTAGTTTGATGTTGTTTAACATTGTTTGTTATGTTGCTTGTAGGCGGCTGCGTTCCAGCCATTCTTCAGAGCTCACTCCCACATTGACACCAAGCGGCGGGAACCATGGCTGTATGAACCCGCGACCACGGGACTCATCAGGGACGCCATCCGTAGGAGATACTCATACCTGCCTCTGTGGTGAGTGTTCTTTTCATATTCTACTTTCGTTAGGGTCTTACAAGAAGTATGAGATACTAGTTTAACTTTTAAAGCAAAAGGCAGCATAAAAGTTAACAGTTGTCTAGTTAAAAGCAAGATTTAAAGCATAAAAGGCAGCCATGTCGCTTAACCCTTTCGCACCGGTTGTCGGTATATGCTGTCCAAGATTCCCCGCCCGTTGACATCGGTTGACGTGATATATCGTTTCGCTACTTTCAGCACTCATTGTGACATCTACGGTAGGAAATTGGAAGTGCAGTCATTCCCTTTATCAACCTACATGTATAATTTACAGGAATATGTAAAGCATGAAATTAAATATCGTTAGGTTTCGTCACAGGAGCGATTTTTTTGTAAATCACATGTGTCAATGCCACCACATGTATGGAGTTACATAATAAACGTTTGTTGAATATAATAGTTTTTTATGCATCATCTGATAGCTAAAGGTTAAATGAATCAATGTGATATATAAAAATAGGTCAGATAAGTACATTTATGCTTCAAATACTAGTTTTAAGCAAAAAAAATGGTTTGAAAAATTCACGCCGTATTGACAGTATAATTTTTATTCCACCGAGCCGTAAGGAAAGGGTTAATAATTAGCGTTTAAAAATTAAATCTGGTAAATCTGTTTTCAGGTACACCCTGTTCCATGAGCACTCCATACTTGGTCTGCCCGTGATGCGCCCACTGTTCATGCAGTTCCCTCAAGACAAGGACATCTTTGGTGTTGATGATGAGTTCTTGCTTGGTACTTATCACATATTATATTATTTCTATTGTGTAATAGGTCTTAAATATAAGTGTCTTGAATGCTTTTACCACTATTACAGTTTTTACACATAAAATTGAAGATTTCAAAATTCGAATTGAAAATTTTATGAAACAATTTGTACATTTTATAAAACAATTTGTACCTTTTTTCAAACATTTTGGACATTTTTTCAAACAATTCAAATTTTATATCTTAAATCCCAATTTAATCATTTTACAACTCCAATAGCCTATTTTATTACTCAATTTAGACATTGTACAACTTAAAAGATTTTTTTTTCATTGATTTCTTTGTATCTATTTTTTTTAAATAAAAAAAATTAAGATTTATCTATCAGTGTATGTCTCCTGTTTGTGTTTACATATGAAAAAAACCCTAGTCTTGACCGAGTCATAATATAATATTTAGATTTTTTTTATTCAATTTTCTTTTTTTTTCCCTTACAGAAACATTACAAATTTGAACAACTCAATTCGTTTCTGAAGTACAATAAGAATTAATCATAAAATTAAAAAATACAATATATACAAATATAGGTACATATAATTAAGTACTAAGAACAAAGCAATAAAGACAAGCAACAGAAGGTCCCAACGCTCATCAAATAGACGACGCCAAAAATCATTCCTCCAAAGAAACTCGTGGAGTTCATGTCTGAATTGGGCCTCCCTTACGTGAAATATATCAACATCCGAGGTGATTTGGTTAAACAGTCTGATAACTCTCCCATGAGGCATAGTCTCTAGCAGGCTGATATTATCACTCTTAGAATATTAATGAGGCTAACATTACAATGATTGTTTGTCGCAGGCGATGCTCTTCTCATACACCCAGTCACCGACGAGGGAGTCACGTCCGTCAGTGTGCTGCTGCCTGGAGCCGCCAGTCAGCTGTGGTACGACGCGGACACCTACCAGGTGCTGAAGCCTGGCAAGCACTCTGTGCCCGTCACCATCGCCAAGGTAAACGACAATGTGTTAACGAGGCACTCGCTCAATCTCTGTGAATCTAAAGCATTATTCCATATAAGATTAAACACTACGCCTGAGGCTGTTTTTTTTAAGAAGTGCTTACAAAAAAATTCGCATATATTTGCGAAAAAATACAATACATCATTTATGAAAATAGAATCTGCACATATCGTCAACCAATTGTAACCAAAAATATATTGCATTGGAATATAAAATAAAATTAAAAGAAACAGTTTATATTTTGGGAAATACTTATTTTGCTAACAAACATATGAAATTTAAATGCATACAATCGAAATATTGATTGAGAAAAACGACCAACATTTTCCCAATTTAAAAATAATGATTATAACAAGCGAGATAAAGTCTAATCTCACATCATTTTATAAGAATATTTTTTTTATTACAAAAAATGCTCATTTAAATTTTCTATCCTCATGTCCTCAAATAAAATTAAATATGACCCTCACTGAAAAGGTTTGAGATCTCTAAATTATGGTCGAAAGTAAAAAAAACACATATGTTGTGTGATCGGCCATTAACGTATGAAAAAACATAACACAATCTGTTTATAGTCGGCCACTAAGCGTTGGCGGAACGATCGCTCACATGTTGTGTCACCTGCCTTTAACGTTCCGTCTGGCTGCACACATGTTGTGTAAACGGACTGCATAGTGTTAATAGCTTCCTTAATTTCCATTGCTTAGTCCAATTCTAGATACGTTTCCAGTAAATCGCTCCGTTCCCCTGGACAATCCAGTATCTGCCGTCACTCCTACTCCCACCTCCACTGACTGACTATTTATCTATTTTCTGTATTTATTGTTTAGTTGTAGTGTTGTCCTGAAAATGCTAGAGGTGCTACCGAAACTAGTACACAATAAACTGTAAACCAAATGGTTATAATCAATTTTTAATTGTTTCAATTTTAAAATTTATTTTGTTAAACAGTAAAAGTTTAAAAAAAGAAATACTTATTATAAATGAATACTAAAATTTCTTCAGTATAACTCCTTCAATGACTATATGTTTTTTAATGTTTTCTTTATGTATTCTAGATTCCCGTTTTCCAACGAGGAGGTTCCATCGTCTGCAAGAAAGAACGCATGCGCCGAGCCTCGTCTCTCATGGCCCACGATCCCTTCACGGCTGTAGTCACACTGTCATCCGTTGTGAGTATAGCATCAGTCGTATCATGCTTCCATCGTAACCGATGTTAGATCACCGATGTTAATCCTTTACGTGCGAGGTGCCGATATATCCGCACCAACTTGCACTGCTCTTAAGTGCGAGGTGCGGATATATCCCACGCCCTGAAAAAAACACGTCGCTTCAGTGCGAGATGCGGATTTATCCGAATACTATATTGAATATAATATTGTTTCGTATTCCGACATTCCTTCATCAAATTTTTTTTACGATATGTTATGAGTTGTGGGTCATTCTACACATGTTTCAAATTTGCCCTTTTTTTAAAATAATAATGGATTTATTTAATTTAGTTCTGAAGGTGAATATAAATGCAGCACTGACCAATCAATACACATAAAAAAAATCGTCCTTAAATATTCAACTTTATTTTTCATTGACTAATTGACTTATTTCGTGACTTTTTATGAAATATTATTTCGCACGTAAAGGGTTAAGCAACATTGGACGCGGATCAAAACATAGATGTTTGTTACATAAGCATTGACATCTCCCATCTTTAAAAAGACGACAAGTCGCGGGTTCGTCACGTGGCCGCGGGGAGGAAGAATGCAGGAGCAGATTAACAACACAAAGTACTTATTTTTGAAGCACAATTCGCATTTATTTTTAATAAAGACTTGATTTTCTCGCCCTACCGGTATGACGTACGCCGGCCTGACGTTAACTGACAACTGCCGGTACAATGTGACATGCAGCGCTGCCAATGATCGCGGCAAAAAATCACATTAAAGATGACAGTTGATCCAACATGAAACGGAGCAACTGTCATAACAAATAAAATGGCGTACGCAAACGCCGTGTAATTTTATAAAATGAAGACTAACATTATTAGATGTGCATGTCAGGCGAGCGAACAAAAATAAGAGACAGAAGATCGTATTTTGTGGCTTTACGGCATCAGCCTAAAAGAGTTATATCAAGCTGATATCGTTATCAATTCATGGAAGACTTTAAAACTACAATTCTTTCGGGTGATTTCTCTAAATAAATTAAGTGATTTGATCAAACTAACCTAACCTTACATATATTTATTTATATGCTTTGTATTATATTGATTAATTTTTTTTAGAAATCTGCCGAAGGTAACCTGTACATCGACGATGGAGAATCTTTCGATTACAAGCAGAAGAAATACATCTACGCCAAGATAAAGTTTGAGAACAACGTCATGACATACTCGTAAGTACAAATACACATCATTATAATAAGCTTAAACTCACGACGCGCTTTCACTGAGTGTTTAAAGGTTAATTCTATTAACCTTGAAACGCTCTGTGGCTCTGTGTCCCATACGGGACCGCAAATTCGCATCGATCAATGCCCTAGCAGGCCAATGTTTGTAATGTTTCGTCGCACAATAGATTCTTCCATGAACTTACTTTAATACTTTTATTACAAATTAATGTAATCCTATTGTGAAATGAACCATAAGCACTCCTGTATGGGACCGTAGGGCATTGAACGGCGCAAATCTTGGGTCTCGTAAGGAAACCACTGGGCGCTTAAAGGATAATGGAATAACTTAGGTTAGCGAGACATCCGGTGCACCAGTTGTGCCGTGTGCCAAATGTTCCGTGCACCAGACATCCAATGCCCCCCATGCCGTTACCGATGAGTAGAGACCCATATTTTTAGCATATATTTTTTCATGTTTAGCATTTTAAAGTTTGGATTTTAGCATTTTTGAGCATTTAAATGTTGCTTTTAGCGTTTTGGAGCATTTCAAGCTGATTTTAGCTTTTATCTATCTTATATTTAGTATGTATTTTTAAAAAATATCAATAATTAAACAAAATTATCCTAAAATAGGGCAATCATAAAAATATACATTGAATTATTCAGGAATCGTCTAAGTTACAGCCGCAAAGTTCATTTACAGAAAAATTCAGAAAAAACCTACCCAGCGATAATGGAGTTCAATTAAGTTGACTGATTATCAATAATAATAATAAAAATATTTAAAAAAAAATGTAATTCGCATTTGTTAGCATCTATTCTGAATTTTAGTATCTATTCTGAATTTTAGCACCTATTCTTAATTTCAGCATATATTCTGAATGTTAGCATGTATTCTGAATTTTAGCATCTATTCTGACTTTAAGCATATATTCCGACTTTAGCGTTTATTTGGACTTTTAGCATTTATTCTATATTTTAGCATATATTCTGACATTTATAATTATTCTGGATTTAGTATCTGTTCTGAATTTTAGCAATTATTCTGAATTTTAGCGTCTATTCTGTATTTTAGCATCTATTTCGCATCTATTGCAAAATGCTTAAAATACGGGTCTCTGCCGATGAGTCATTGAAAAATAGTCTGGGAACGAAATGCAGCAGAACCATTGTATACAGACATCTCGCCTACTTAATAGATTAATTATTACATAAAAGGACATTTATTTTCATTCGCAATGGAAGATTTTAGACATGGTCTTTTGAAAGAAAGGATGTAAGTCTTCTTGATGAATCTTATACTAATTTCGACGTATTTTTTTGCAGTTTCATCGATTCCGACGCCACGTACGCCACCGGTTCGTGGTTAGAGCGCGTGGTTATCGCGGGACTGGGTACCCCGCCGCGCAGCGCCACACTGTCCGTGGCGGGAGGCGCCCCGGCACCACTGGAGCTGACCTATCACTCTGGCAATGACGTTCTTGTCGTCAGAAAGCCTGCTGCTTCCATGGTTAAGGAATGGAAGATCACCTTCACCTATTAAAGCTACAACGCTAATACTATACTCGAGAAAATAAAGCACGATACTTGACTATTTAACAATTTTTAAATATTAGTTACAATATTATTTTATTTTTTCAATATTCTAATATTCTTTTATAGATCATTGACTATATTACAATATTATTAGTAATTAAATATACACATCAAATTTTTTACACGCATCAATTCGTTCAGAAAAAATATCCGCAGAAGCGGGATGCGAACCAGACTGTCGGAAAGTAATAATATTAATCTTGTGAATAAATGTTGACTGATTGAATAATAAAAAATAATAATGTACATCGTTATATAATGGTAACAATAGTATAAATACAACTTGTAACGCGTGTCAGCTCAGGCAGAGAAATAGCCGAGAGGGCTAGGCGGTATATAAAGACCTGAGCAAAGTTGATTCCAAGGCTCGCAGGTTCGCATCCCGCTTCTGGCGATATTTTTTCTGAACGAATTGATGCGTATAAAGAATTTGATGTATAGTATGTGTATATTTAATAACTAATCAATGTTCCCTTTATATAGTCGTTACGATGTCTCTTCCCTTCATGGTCAAGGAATGAAAGACCACATTGGAATGAAATAAGGATGCTAACTTCCCTGAATATTTAACCATCAATGTTCCTTCCATATAGTTGTCAGGAAGATCAATGTCGGCTATTGAAACAAGAATGCTAATACTTTAAGCGATTAAAATTTGATAGAAGATCCCTGACTATTAAATCCTCAAGAGACGAGCTAGAACGCTCCATCAGTATGCTCCATATTAAAAAAAACATCTGTAAATTAGACATAACCCTTCGTTGCGTAGTTCTGAAAAGATCCGCAACCACAATTAGACACACCCCTACCCCCCTCCCACGTTAAATTGGTTAGAACACTTATTAAGTACGATGCAGCTCAGTTGTCTCTTGACAAGTGATGGATTGAGAAAGGCTACGAGTTAGTTGAAACTGCAGTCTCTTAAACAGAGATGACGCTTTATTTTCTCGAGTATAACGGATTCATCTAATATTAACTTTACGAGAGACTCCCGATATCTCGGCGTACAGATCACTGACCGAGAAATTTATTACAGATTCTTAAAGCCTCTTTCGGCATCTGCGTTTCCTCTTTCATACATTTTAAATCTCTACTAGTAAAGGATCAATGTACACCTATTAGATGAATTCATAGAGAATTAAGTAAATAAGTGATTATTTAAACATTAATAATTCATATTTGATAAAAAATATGTTTTTTTTTTCAATGTCTGATCAAATGTTTTACAACACTTACTGGATCAGTAATTGATGTAACACGATCAGTAAATTTAATTTAATATAATTATTTAATTAATTAGTAAAAAATAATTAATCGATCAGTGTATTTATAAAAAAATATATACGTTTTATTCAAATCGACAGATTTTATTTTACTTGACACATATTTATTGATCAAACGTATGAATAGTTACTGATAATTTTACAGTTTTTACACTCATTTGAATCGGTGTTCCTTTGATTTTGGGTATATTTTTAAGTATAATATGATAATACTAAAAATATTATTCAAATTTTGCTATTTTTCTTTTTCTTTGTGTAATACTTAGTTGTCACATAATTTTTTTAATTGATCAAAATATTATTTATATATATCATAATTTTCATAATGACGAAAAATCTTTTTTAATACAAGATGTATAGAAAAGCATTTTTATTTGTATTAAATACCAAAATAAATGTTTTTTTGACCACCTATTTACTGTTTTTTTTTTAAATGACATATATTTGTGGATATTATGAAGCTTTCCATTTTTTTAGCATGACTAAGCGCTGCATGTGGAGTGTCTACTAGGACAGCGGGAACCCGGGGCCTGAAGAAAGGCAGCTGTGGTTCCTACTGCTAGCAGGTATAGCTCAACGGTCAAAGCGTTTGCTTTGCAAGCCAAAGCTCGTATCCAAGAGATTAAAACAAAAAAGGATTTGTAATCGAATTCTGAGCTCTAAAATAAAAAAAAACCGGTTGTTGTGAATTTGATCCCTTGCCCGTAAAATGCCAGTCATATACCAATGCCGGCATGGATCTCTCCATAGCACGCTGGGTGACCTTTATTTTATTTCCACGTCTCTGCGCCATAAGTTAATACAGCGAAGATGCATTGGTTAAACGTCTAGTCTTAAGACATTGCGGAATTTTCACTTTAAAAATGTACTTTAGCTTTCCAAATGCTGCCCAGCCCAGTTGTATGCGCCTGTCGATTTATTTTGAGAAGTTATTTCGTCCTAGTTGTATTACTTGTCCCAGATAGGCATAGTCATTTACAACCTCTATAACGAATAGGCACACTCAAGTGGCAATGTGACATATCTGTCGAAGAGACGATGGTCGATGGGGAAGAAAAGTATTGGAGTGGCGCTCAAGAACTGGCTAACGAAGCATTGGCCGACCCCCTGCAAGATGAACTGACGACATAAGAAGAGTAGCGGGAGTGACTTGGATGCGGAAGGCAGAGGATTGAAGAGGATGGAGACTCATGCGGGAGGCTTACGTTCAACAGTGGACGGACACAGGCTGATGATGAAATAAAATATTTCGTTTTTTTTTATTGTATTCTTATTATCTAAGACTAGATATTACAAATCATCCACATTTTTTTACATTAATATAAACAGCAAACTGTATAATTTCTTAAATATATTTATAAAATGCTACCTCGATATACGAGCTTATTTCGTTCCGCAACCTTGCTCGTATTTACCAATTACTCGTGAGCACAACTTATCAAAGATGCTTTGACAGCGAGAGAACACTGATAACTGACTCTCTGACCGTGGCCGGGGGATTTGCGCGGGAAAGATTGATGAAAGTTTGATTGCTCGTATCTCAAATTTTGCTCGTATTTCAAAGCAAAAAATCGCTTGCTCGACGGCTCGTATCTCAAAAAACTCGTATGTTGGGGCACTCGTATATCAAGGTATCACTGTTATTTTTACTATGACCTATTAAAGTTTTTTGTGTTTAATATTACAATATATATTTAAACTAACAATAATTAAAATTTATTCATTCTAGGACCTTTTCTTAATGTTTTTTGAATAATTTATTTAGAGTTGCAAAGTATGTGTAAAGTCCCAATCTCATTTAAGAACTGAAAGCCGTTTCTTTGGACCAAATGATCCAGGCAACGAGAGCATCGTCTAATCATCCGATTTTGACAGTTCGAGAATGACTTAATAATGGTAGTTTTCTCTTTGATAGCATCCATTCGAGAATCGTTATTAGAACTTCTAGAATCTTCGTTTAAAGGCCCAGTATCCTAGTTTAATGGCCAGAATCTGTTAAGAAAGCTTTTAATTTATTGAAACACATCGTATAATCCAATATTACACTCTAACAATATGAGAACTCTTCTTATAACCCTTAAAATCCACGTTTAAAGACTCAGAATCTGTGTCGACAGTTCGAGAATCCATTAATGATGGTAGTTATCGTCTTGGTGATAACATCCCTGCTGTGGGGAAAACAGTCTCTCTGCCATATTGTCGAGATCTCTTTGAAATTTCAACTGAGATAATATCTCAAAATGTGTATATAAATCATGCCAAAATATCAAAAATCACTGTATGGTCCTAATAATATCACTTAAAATTTCGAGAATCTCTCATAAAACTCCCAGAATCTTCGTTTAAAGGTCCAGAATCCGTGTCAACAGTTCGAGAATCCAATAATGATGATAGTTGTCGTCTTGCTGATAGCACCCTTGCTGTGGCGGGAACAACCTAGCTGCCATACTGTCGAGATCTCTTTGCAATGTAAACTAATATAATAAGCGTATACCATAAACCTTGTTAAATGTCCCAGAATCTGTCTTGAAAATCTTGAAAATTGTAACATATAACGTGCACTCCTTAACAATCTGAGAATCCTTCTTTAAACATCGAGAATCTTCGTTTAAAACTCCAGAATCCGTGTCGACAGTTCTAGAATCCATTATTGATGGTATTTATCGTCTTGCTGATTGAACCCCTGCTGTGGCGGAAGCAGCCTCGCCGCCATTCTGTCGAGATCTCTTTGCAATGTAAACTAACATTATAAGAGTATAGTAGTAACCTTGTCAAATGTCCCAGAATCTGTCTTGAAAATTGTAACGTATAAAGTGTATTCTTTAACAACGCGAGAATCCTTATTGCAACATGTAGAATCTTTGTTTAAAGGTCCAGAACCCGTGTCGACAGTTCTAGAATCCGTTAATGATGATAGTTGTCGTCTTGCTGATAGCACCCCTGCTGTGGCGGGAACAGCCTCGCTGCCATACTGTCGAGTGCCCCGTGCAGTCCCAGGCCATTCATATTCGGTTGATGATATGGCGATGATGACATCATGCCATCACTGGAATCAGAAGGAAATATTTAATGTAAGATTATTTTATTCAGACACATATAAATTAAAAATAAAATATGTATAAAAGATTTTAAATCGATTTCTGAGCTCTTAAATATCCCCGGTTGGTGTGAATATGAACCCTCACCCGTAAAATGCCAGTAATAGCCTTTTAATTAAAATTGGTGGTAGACGAAAGTCGTCCCGTGAAGACCACCCATTCAAAGTAAATTCCTCTAATAATAAGGATGATGCGTGAATCTTGGACTGTAGTCTATGACGTTGGCGGATCAACACTACACATGCAGCGCTTAGCCATATGCAGCATGGTATGCGAAATAGAATTCCACAGATGAGACTTCAGAATTACTATCACCATCTGTCGGTATTCTCCTCTATGTGCTTACATAAAAAAAAAAAAGAGGAGTAGAAGACTAATGGGGATGGGGAAGAAAAGTACTCGAATGGCGCTCAAGAACTGGCAAACGAAGCATTGGCCGACCCCCTACAAGATGGACTGACGATATAAGAAGAATAGCGGGAGTGACCTGGATGCGGAAGGCGGAGGATCAAAGAGGATGGAGACTCATGCGGGAGGCCTACGTTCAACAGTGGATGGACACAGGCTGATGATGATGATGAGAAGACTAAAAACATCTGCTGGTACTTTCATATAACATAATATGCTTTGATACCAACACGATATAGCCCTTTAAGGCTGATACCGAAAAGCTTTGATATACGATCTTTTGTCCCTTATTTTGGTTGGCTCGTCTGACACGCACATATAAAAATGTTAGTCTAAGTTTAATTTAATAATTATGAGCGGCATTTTTTGTGTCCCGGGCAGAAGACCGAATTTTGTCAGTCATATTAAATGAATCATTGAAAGTATGTAGTATTCTAAAAACTAATGAAAAATATATTGTTATATAGTGGTACACTTTATATGAAAAATTATGTAAAGGGTCCGCCAAATAACTTTTTTTTTGAAAATGAGGTGCAAAACATCGAGTGTAGCTTCGGCTGTGTGGCACGTAGCGCCGTCCTGTTGAAACCAAATGTTGCCAATATCCTCCTCTTCAATTTTTGCATTATTCAATTTGCCCGATAACGATCGCCATTGACTGTAACGGCCACTCCTTGCTCATTTTCGAAGAAAATGGCCTGATTTTCAAAGTAATGTCGCAATATTTTCCAGCGTTGTTCAAGCGTATACACAACCATATTCGTTTAGCGGAAGAATAAAACTAATTATCTGTCAAATCAGACATGAGCTAAGTGTTACCATTCACGAAATAAGCACTAGTTAAAAAAAAAACGTTAGATGGCGGACAATAGCATGATTTTCAAAATAAAGTCGCAATATTTCCCAGCGTTGTTCAAGCGTATACACAACCATATTCATTCAGCGGAAGAATAAAACTAATTATCTGTCAAATCAGACATGAGCTAAGTGTTACCATTCACGAAATAAGCACTAGTTAAAAAAAAAAACGTTAGATGGCGGACCCTATATAAGCAATTAGAAATAAAACATAATATTAGAAAAAATATATATAATATTATGATAAATACATAAAATATATTTAAAAATATGCAATATAAAAAAATACTAAACGAATACCTATTTTTAAGCATTTATTTGGTAGGTATATTTATTGAAAAAAGAAAAATTCAAAATATAAACAATGCAATAGTAATAAAATCCAGTAATAAAATATCATCTGGTAATTAATAGGATAAATTAAGGCTTTAAATCATTTCATTTTCACCAATAATTAATTGGATGTGAAACATGTGAATAAGTTGCAGTTTCTATGTGTATTCCATTACATATAGTTACGTTTTTTTATTTTTTTTAAACGAGAACATTCTTGGTGTAATAGCATAATTTCTAAGTGTGTAAACTAACGAAGTAAATGACTATACCTATCTGGAACAAGTAATACAACTAGGACGAAATAACATCTCAAAAGAAATCTATAGGCGTATAAAACTGAGATGGGCAGCATTTAGAAAATTTAAGTACATTTTTAAAGCAAGAATTCCGCAATGTTTTAAAAATAAAGCGCTTAACCAATGCATTCTCCCTGTATTAACTTATGGCGCAGAGACGTGGAATCTGACAACAAGTCTTATACATAAAATAAAGGTCACCCAGCGTGCTATGGAGAGATCCATGAGAGAAGTGTCGCTAAAAGATAGAATCTGAAACAAGGAAATACGCAGAAGAACTCAAGTAGTGGATGCTACCCAACGAATAGGTGCACTCAAGTGACAATGGGTAGGACATATCTGTCGAAGAGACGACGGTCGATGGGAAAGAAACGTATTGGAGTAGCGCCTAAGAACTAGCAAACAAAGCATTGTGGCCGACCCCCTGCAAAATGGACTGACGCGTAAGAAGATAACGGGAGTGACCTGGATGTGGAAGGCAGAGGATCGAAGAGGATGGAGATTCATGCGGGAGGCTTACGTTCAACAGTGGACGCATGACGGATGTGTGTTCTTAAGTGTTTTTGATAACCATTTACAACTAAAACATTGACTCCAGGCATCTAACATCCTTGGTTTGCTGAATAAGAGTGTCATCGAAGCAGAGAAGAGAGTCTCCAGTAAGGTAAGTCCACATAGTGGAAATTTCATTATGCATAAGTGGATACTACGTTTTTTTCTTATGTAATCATGTTATTTATATTTAGGGCTACATTGGATTATTTTTTTATTTATTTACATCCAGATTATGTCACTTAAATATTAGACGTTATTATTTAAAAATGTAATTTCAAAAAATGAAATTTTGAATTTATTTTTGAAATGATTAGAAATAAATATTTTGTTTCGTGGCAAACTTTACAACAAATAAAATTTATCTACGTGTATGAATTGATTAAGTTATATAATTTTTTTAATTTTTTATTAGAATATTATTTTATTATTTCAATATTCTAATCTACTTTTATAGATCATTGACTATATTACAATATTATTATTACTTAAATATACATATACCATATATAAAATTCTTTTTTCAACGCGTCACTTTCAACACGCAAAAAAAATTTATATAATAATGTCTCCTTGAGACAATATCAAGAAGGTAAAAATTATCCATCAGTAACACAGGTAAATGATTGGTTATAAAGTCCGAGTCGGAACTATAAGTAGTCGTTTCTCTTCCATTCAGTCTATAGTTTGGTTCGAGACCCGAGTGGTACTTACTAAAATAAATAGACTGCCGGAAAGTAATAATATTAAGCTTGTGAATAAATGAAGACTGATAGAATAATAATAAAAATATACATACTTTGAATATATACTATAGCGACATCTATCGTACGATGATAACAATGATATAAATACTAGTTTCAACGCAAGTCAGTCTAGGCAGGGCAATGGCGTAGTTCGCCGAGCGGTATGAATACCTGGGCATAGTTGGTTTCCAAGGTCCGCGGTTCGCATCCCGCTTCTGCCGTTATTTTTGTGCTTGGATTGACGCGTTGAAAAAAGAATTTTATATATGGTATATGTATATTTAAGTAATAATTGATTAAGTGTTTGTGTGTGTGTTTGTCCTTTCAATTTCAATTTTGTTTATTTTGCCTTTCAGAAACATTACAAATTATGCTAACTCAATTAATTTCTGAAGTACAATAAAAATACAAATAAAAAATACAATATATACAAAATTAGGTACTTATGATTAAGTACTATGAACAAAGCAATAAAGACAAGCAACAGAAGGTCCCTATGCTTATCAGACAGACGAAGCCAACCAATTATCCCTCCAAAGAAACTCTTGGAGTTCTTGTCTGAATTGGGCCTCTTTTACGTGAAATATATCAACATCCGAGGCGATTTGGTTAAACAGTCTGATCCCTCTCCCAAGAGGCATAGTCTCTGGCAGGTTAGTGTTACTCTTAGGGAGAGCGAACAATCTATGCTTCCTTATTCTCAGATATCTATCGGGGACACACAAACCGATATTCATCAAAATTTCAGGATTCCCGAACACGCCACGCAACAGTCGGAAGAAATGCATACCTAAGCACATATCCCTTCTTGTCCTCAACTCAATGTACCCCAACATACCCTGTATGAAGTTAGTTGGATACAGCCACGGATAGTATCCATACACCCTCATGTAGAGAGATCTCAGAAATTTCTTCTGTACCCTCTCCAACATGAGGCTATATTTCAACTCATGGGGTGCCCAAATGATAGATCCGCTCTCGAGTATGCTACGGACCAATGAGTTAAACAACACTACCATTACGTGTGTGCTCGAGAAAACCCTGCCATTTCGTAATACAAAACCCAGCATCTTAAGTGCCTTACCACACACAGCTTCAATGTGCGCATGGAACGTCAGTCTGCTCTCAAACTCTATACCAAGGTCTCTGATGGAGGACACTCGTGATATTCCTATGTTGTTCATAGAGTACCTAAGATACACAGTTTTCAAATTTCGAGTATAGGACAGAACGTTGCACTTAGCTATATTAAACTTCAGCTTATTACGCTTACCCCAGTCGAATATATTATTTATATTCGACTGCAGAAGCATGCTAATCATCCAAGGTAATTATGTTCATGAATAGTTTCAAGTCATCAGCAAATAACAAAAACATAGCATGATTAATGACATCAGCTATATCATTAATGAACAATGAAAACAGCAGTGGTCCCAGGTTGGATCCTTGCGGGACTCCCCGGAATATGTATAAAAACTGTATGATCGATAAATGCCATAAGTAACAAACTGTTGTCTGCCTCTAAAATAACTCCCAAGCAAAGTTAAAAGACCATGAGAAAAACCCAATCCACTTAATTTCTTAAGCAGAATGTCATGGTCTACCTTATCAAATAACTTTATGTATTCCTCCACCATTCATCCGATCTATATGAAACTTTCAGGAATTATTATGCCGGTGGGTATAGCTCAATGGTCAAAGCGTTTGCTTTGCAAGCCAAAGGTTGTGGTTCGATCCCTGAGAGAGATTAAAAAAAAAAGATTATTAATCGATTTCTGAGCTCTAAAATACCCCCGGTTGGTGTGGATTTGATCACTCACACGTAAAATTCCAGTCATAGCCTATTAATCAAAAATTGGTGGTAGATGAAAGTCGTCTTGTAAAGACCACCCATTCACAGTAAATTCCTGTAATAATTAAGGGTGATGCGTGAATCTCGGGCTGTAGTCTATGACGTTGGCGGATCAACACTCTACATGCAGCGCTTATCCATATGCAGCATGGTAAGTGTCATAGAATTCCACAGGTGAGAATTCAGAATTACTATCACCATCTGTCGGTATTCTACTGTATGTGATTACATAAAAAAAGTTTATCGAGACAGCCAGTACACCAGTTGTCCCATTCCCTAAATTTCCCGTGCATCAGACGTCCAGTGCGCCCCACGTCGTTACCGATGAGTCGCTGCATGAATTGTCTGTGATCGATAGGTCCTAAGACCGGTATCGATATAATATAAAAATATTAAATTTATCATCGAATTGATTAATACGTTTTGAGTAATAGTTTAACAATATCAACCCTCTCATTATCTTGCTCAGTGGGTAGTGATTGTTGAGGAGGGGAGTGGATTCTATGACGTGCTGAGCTCTCCTAACGAACGCGGATTGTGTAATTGGACGCACAGGGACAAAAGTGAGTAGACCATCCAAACGTCGGTAATACATGTGCTTAACTAACCATCCAAACGTTGTTAAATGCTTCCCTTTTGTAACTAAATGATTAATTATATCTACTACCTGTTATCCAGTTTGCAAATTACTCTCAATGCAATATTGTTAACAGGTTGAAAGTTATGCCGCTTATTTTTACCCTCAATGTACTTCATTGTACGATATTTCTGTCTTTTTTTTCAATGTTAACACATATGGAAGAATACCGAAAGATGGTGGCAGTGATGCAGGTGTCTTCAGGTTCAGGTGAACTTGATCCTACATAGCCTATATATATTTTTTTATTATGTAAACACATACATGAGATTAACGACAGTTGGTGATGATTCTTCCCATCATGCTTACATATGCATAAGCGCTGCATGTGGAGTGTTGATCCGCCAACGTCATAAACTACAGCCCAACATTCACCGCATCATACAATTATTGCAGGAATTCACTATGAATGGATGGCGTTCACGGGACGATTTTTGTCCTACCGCTGATTTTAATTAATAGGCTATGACTGGCATTTTACGGGTGAGGGATCAAATTCACACCGACCGGGGTATTTTAGAGCTCAGAAATCTATTAAAAATCATTTTTTAAATATCCGTCGGATACGACTTTTGGCTTGCAAAGCAAACGTTTTGACCATTGAGCTATACCCGCCATTATGAAATCTTTCTCCGACGGAGATTAATCAGTTGCCTTTTTATAAAAGGGATCGCGTCACCTAAAAGGTTAGGAACCTGTGTCCTGAGGGTTTCGATCCGATATCCGCTTTCATAATTTCACTACTGCACACTCGTATATAGTTTATTTTGTCTTTATCGACTTTTACGAACATCCAAACATAATTGTGTTATTGTGTCGAGTTGTTTAATAAACAATAAAGCTTGATGACTTAATGTTTAATAAGGTTGTTCGGAATGCTATTTCCGTTTTGGCGAATAAAATAACAAACATGAAAAGCGGCATTATTTAACCATATCCGATCCGCATTTGAAGCATTTGGACACCGCAAATTGCCGTTTCCACTGTTCCGAAAGCTCATATTGTCTATACATTGTTTGTCCCAGAACACCTGTATATCCGGAGGTCTATATGGGAACATAGACGGTTCCCGAGAGTCTCCAGGGCTAGAGTTCGCGTATTTATTTTATTTTATTTTATTAACGGCCTAGGCCAATACATACACGGTTTTAAAGTAGAAAATACAATAAATAAAATGGTAAAAAAGAACAAATATAATAGCTAAGACAATACATTTAGACAAAACATGAACATGAGTAAATAAACAGATCTAGCACATTAGTAGAGGGATCTGCGAAATGCTGGAAGGTCCTCAACGAAAAAGTCCAAGTCACTAGAGGTGTTAACCAGTCTACACATTCTTAACATAGGAGAATAGAAACCGCAGTTGGTTTTGCATGTCCTTACATGTAGCAGAAAATTAACATATCAATGCTAGGAGTACCCCTAAAAGATGCAAAAGAATTTGTATACCTTGGAAGTACAATCACCTGGGATGGCAGAACAAAAAGAGAAGTCAACAGTCGAATACATCAAGCAAGGCTAGCTTTCAATAAAAAAACCAAAATTCTTGAGTCAAAGAATATTTCTTTAGGGCTCCGCAAGCAACGTGCCAAAACACTTGTTTGGAGCATCTTAATGTACGGCTGTGAGACATGGTGCTTATCTGAAAGTGATAAAAAAAGACTAGAGGCCTTTGAGATGTGGTCGTACAGTAGAATTCTCGGAATTTCCTGGAGAGACCACGTCACGAACAATGAGGTTCTCAGAATAATCAAGGAAGATAGGCAACTAATAAGAACCATCTCAGAGAGGCGAGCCCGATGGATTGGTCACATCATGCGCCACGATGGTCTCCTTCACGATATTGTGGAGGGGATGGTTGAGGGTAAAAACTGTAAAGGGCGCCCTAGTATTTGCAGCAAGTATTCGAGGACATGAATCGTAGCGCTTATGCTGAGCTAAAAAAGGGTTGCGGAGGACCGAGAGGAATGGAGATCGAGATGTAAGATTCTGTTGCTGCAAACCAATCCACCGGATTGATACTACGAAGAAGACATGTAGCAGGTTACTGCCTCTAGTGAACCGGGAGTTTATTTAGTTAATTGAGTAGACTACGGCTGTAGTACCATAGAAATATTATGGTGTTCAATTATTACGTTTTTTTACGGCGATCAGCTGATCAGTTCGACGTTTCCGAGGTCTGCATATTTTTTCTTGTTCTTTAGAGGTGGCTCGACCCTACCGGGGCCCATGTATAGAGCTCAGATTTGATAAATGCTAACCGCGTGTCGTTAGTCGGGGACAAGCCGATCTTTAAGACCAAATGCTTTCAATTTCGAGGGTCGTGCTAATCAATCGATCTCTTTATGTAATCGCATGCAGGAGAGCACATCCGGTCAAGACCAGTGCGCTCTATGACGCTCAGCCATGGAGGCTGGACGCTGCATTCGCGAAACGTGTGTTGTGTCCGTGTTTGTGTGTGGGTTGGGGAGATTGCAAGTGTATATTTATCTGTATCTTGAAGAGATCCAGATTGTAGGAAGGAGGAAACACAGACACAGACGCTGGAAGAGCATTCTAAAGCTTACCGGTGGCATTAAAGAAGAAACTTTAGAAACTGCCAGTTCTTGGTCGACATGCATTAACCGTGTATGGATGTTCAGCGAGCGCAAGACGAGTTTGTCGGCTGTGAGTGGGTGCAGGAGGAATTAGTTATTTTTTAAATTGTTCTAAGAATTTTGAATTAACTTTCTTGGCAACTATAGACGTATAAAGCGCTGATGACACGGTTCCTTATCGCCTTGGGAACAGCTCGCTTCAGCCATTCTCAGGTGGTGTCATATGTCGAGCAGACGAGGCAAGTCGCACTGATTAAATAATAACATTAAAAACGTGATAATTCGTGTGATTTTTATATATTTATAACGTATACATAAGGATCAGTTTCAGAAGTTATTAGATCTTGCGCTAAAGCAATTTAGTTTTTCCCATTAGAGTATTTTCATTTTATTTATTTTTTAAAACCAAATTCACACATTTCTGAAAAAATTGTCATATTTTTTGATAGTTGATATAACAAGGTTTGTTTGCGAAAAAAATCTATCGTTTTTGCTCAGAAGTTTTAAATTGTTACACTTTCAATTATAAAATGTGAAAAGCGGCATTTTTTTAACAATATCCGCTCCGTATTTGAAGCATGTTTTTTAGTTTTCACTGTTCTGTAAGCTAAGATTGTCTATGCCTTGTCTCAGAACACCTGTATACTAGAAGAGCCACATGGAAACATAGACGGTTCTCGAGAGTCTCCTTTTTTTAAGAGAGATCTTTTTTTTTAACTTCATCGGGGCTCGAAGCCACGACCTAGGGCGTCCCAAGAAATCGCTATAACCACTAAGCTATACTCACCGGCCGTTTTGTGTGGCATTTAACAAACGCAATGAATATGTCTCGAATACGTTTTTTAATAAATTTGTAAGCTTTGTAAATACCCCTGGTTGGTGTGAGTTTGATCCCTCACAAGTAAAATAACAGTCATAACCTATTAATCAAAATTGTCGTTAGACGAACATCGTCTGGTGAAGACCACCCGTTCATAGTGAATTATTGTAATAAATGGATGATGCGTGAATGTCAGGCTGTAGAGAATGACGTTGGCGGATCAACACTCCACATGCAGCGCATAGCCATATTTTTAACGTTAAGCGTCATAGAATCCACAAATAAGAATTCAACATTACATTACACAATTAAGTTTCTTTGGTGATGCCCTCATTCGGATTATGTTCAGTTAGCCACGGAAGTCTTTTCTGACCAATTGTAGCCACTGCAAAGAAGTGCTACAGACAAAGAAGCCGTGAAAGAGATTGGAATCGAATTCAAGGGGTAAAAGGCGATTCTAATCACACTCACGGGATCTTTCTTTTACCGTCACCATCGGTCGGCATTCAGAACTTTAGTATGATAACCAAATGCTTTACCACTAAGCAATACCCGTCGGCAACATTTTTTTTTTGGTCAGTCTGGTTTTGAACCCGATAGCTTTTGCTTCACAGTAGTTCGCGTTGATACGGGTACTGGAATATACTGTCTATACCCCTTGGTATGCTGATTTTTTTTTTGAACTATGCCCTTACTGAAAGGCAGACACTAATAATTCATTTTAGGGTAAAGCCACTAGTGTTGGGCTAATCACCTAGCATCCAAAAAAATTCAATAGTATTATTTATATTCATTATGTTATGGTTTCAAAAGCAATGTGTGTGCTTTTGAACTGAGATTGTGAACGCTTATAAAAATATCCTAAGAATAACAGCAGGTCTTACACATAAAATTAAGGTCACCCAGTGGCGCCGTGGAGAGATCCATGAGAGGAGTGTTTCTCTAGCTATGATATTCGGCAAATGTAAGACGAGTTTGTCGGTTGTTGGCGGGTGCAGGAGGAATTAGTTCTTTAAGTTCCGAAGAGCAGCGACCGTGGTAATAATAACGGTAGAAAATAATAAGTGAATCAATCTTAAGCCTGTGTTCCGTTGATTGCAGGTTAGACGTAAGAGTGTCATTGTTTATCAAACGAATTGCTCTTCTTTGAACTGAGCCAATTAAGTTTAGAAGGTATTTTGTGTCTCCAATCTAAAGGTGGCTGCCTTATTCAAGGATAGGGCGTATTTGTCCTTTATAGTTGAAATACCTCAGTGATCTATATAATAAGAGTGCAGAGATGTCTTGAAACAATACAAGGACAATAACAATTGAGAGAAATGAGTGGCAGCAATTCGTGGTGACCATATGTTCTAGATTTGCATCGGACAATTCAAAGAAATGTGTTCATACAAAAAATAGAAAAATTTCTTTGACCTTTTTTCAAACACGTGTTGCTTGAACTCGAGCGAACAAAAAACGTTCTAAAATTCTTTTTTTTTTTTGAAAGCAATAAATTTTGTTTTCAGGAATTTCAAGGGTTAACTTAGATGTTTTAAGTTTTAAATAAAAAATAAAAATAAAATATTTGTAATACATTGCATAAAAAGGTATTTACATAAAAAAAATAGTACGAAAAAAATGCTTTAACAAGACGTTATAATACGTGGTAGGTGCCAAAAATGTTGACGCTAACGCCACCAACGAGTTCTTCGCAAAATTTGGATGGGGTATTGTCAAACACCCACCCTACAGTCCGGACATAGCCCCAAAGGACTACCATCTCTTCCCTGACACGAAGAAACACCTGGGTGGAACGCATTTCGGCGACAGAGAAGAGCTGGAAGAAGCGGTTCTCAGGTATCTGCGTGGCTTGGCGGCAGATTTTTCGACTCGGGCATTCAAAAACTCGTATACCGCATGCAAAAATGCGTTGACTTCAGTGGCGACTATGTAGAAAAATAGGTAAAAGTCTGAACTTTCTAAAATTGTACGCATTCATGGAATTAAACATGTTTTACACTGTGAAAAATTACTGGGAAACTTATTTTACGGACAACCCTCGTACTTAAATATTAATTAATGTATGTACGTTTATGTACATTTAATGCTTATCAAATCACGATAAAATTTGTGAATATGTTAATTGGGTATCCAAGAAGGTTTCTGTTTCATTAAAACCATTTTACAATTCGATCTAACCTAATTTTAAAATGAATTAAATCCAATAATGATGATCGAAATTCTGACGTTTGTTAATTGAAGTCGCCTGAGTTACGCAAGCAATTCATAAAATCGCACTCGATGTACATACTTAGTCTAATCGTAAGTCTTTCTGCCAACATACTACAACATGTTATTCACGCATCATCACGCTATATAACGGGTACGCCAAATAACTTTTTTTTTTTTGAAAATGGGGCGCAAAACATCGAGTGTAGCTTCGGCTGTGTGGCACTAAGCGCCGCCCTGTTGAAACCAAATGTTGCCAATATCCTCCTCTTCAATTTTTGTGAACAAAAGTGGTCCGATAACGATCGCCATTGACTGTAACGTCCACTCCTTGCTCATTTTTGAAGAAAAAATGGCTTGATTTTCAAAGTAATGTCGCAATATTTCCCAGCGTTGTTCAAGCGTATACACAACCATATTCGTTCAGCGGAAAAATAAAACTAATTATCTGTCAAATCAGACATGAGCTAAGTGTTACCATTCACGAAATAAGCACTAGTTGAAAAAAAAAACGTAAGATGGCGGACCCTATATATGTGGATACTGCCCTGAATGATGCATGCAGAGTCGTCACAGGCTGCCTCAAACCAACACCCATTTCAACACTATACCCCTTGGCTGGTATCGCACCACCAAACATAAGACGCAAAGTCATATGCGCCGAAGAAATGCGTAAGGCAATCAACCAACCGTCCCACTGCTTGTATAATCAGATACCCCCAACACCCAGACTGTAGTCGCGAAGCAGCATTCTGAGATCCACACAACCTGTCACATCCGGCCATGAAAATGAGAGACCCCAGCTCTGGCAACAAGTCGCACCAGATGGATTTTATTGCTCAAAAGGAAGGCCTCCCAACTGGCAAGAACCTTGACTGGCAGACCTGGAAATCCCTGAACAGATTAAGAACCGGACTCTGTAGAACAAAGAGCGGTGGGGAATGCTTCGGCAGGGAGAGACACTATTGTGCGACTGTGGACGCCTGCAGATCGCCTCACATCTAAGATGCTCCATGTTCCCAACAAGCTGCACATCTCAGGACCTAATGCTGGGCAACACACGAGTTATTGATGTTGCCAGATACTGGGCAGAAATAATTTGACGTCGCTGACACGAAGAAGAAGACGCTATATATGTGTAGTATGCATATTATTTATACGAATGTTGTACCTGCTCGTGGATTTTATGACGGCACGAGACGTAAAGGAAATGCCGCATTCGTAAATGGAGCTAACACACAGAGGCACCATTGTTTAGCATTTTTTATTTTTATTGTTGTAAAGCTTGTCTGAGAATTTCGAAAGAAAGAGAAAGAACGAGAAAAGAGACAGAATGAGAGAGTAACCTTCAACGTGATTATGTGACGGTTTTTTTATGTAATCGCATGCAGGAGAGCACAGCCGGTCAAGAGCAGTACACTCTATGACGCTCAGTGAGAGAGGCTGGACGCTGCATGCGGGAAACGTGTGTTGTGTTCGTGTTTGTGTGTGGGTCGGGGAGATTGCAAGTGTGTATTTATATGTTTATTGAAGAGATCCAGATTGTAGGAAGGAGGAAACACAGACGCTGGAAGAGCATTCCAAAGCTTCATTAAAGAAGAAACTTTGGAAACAGGCAGCTCTTGGTCGACACATGGAAACATATGCGATTCCCGACGACATCCAGGTTAGAAGAACAATGACTGGAAAAGACGGCAGCTGTAGTTTTCGAGACATATTTTATTGGTGATTTGTTACTCATTTTTTAAGGAGATCGGGTGATTAACACGACACTCTCGAGATTTAAAGAATTTTGTCTTTAAGATCGAGTCATTCCGACCAACGACACGCGGTTAGCATTTATCAATATATACAGTCAAAATATAACGTTTTATTAGGATCGGATGATTAACTCCCTTCTGTGCTCTCCTACTTGCGAGTATATCCTCCTCTCTGAATTGGTTATCGAATTACTGAGTGACAGGATTCAGGAGCAGATTAATAACACATAGAACTAGTTTTCGAACCACAATTCGCGTTTATTTTAAAGACTTGATTTCTACGCCCGACCGGTATGGCCGGGCGCCAGTTGATTGACGACTACAGAACATCTACCTCTTCAAGACAGTCGCAGCAAAAAAGTAAATTAAAGATGACAGTTACACCAACATGAAATGGAGCAATTACAACAAGTAAAATGGCGTATGCAAACGCCTGCGTAATATTCTATAATTAAAACTAACATTATTAGATGTGGATGTCACGCGAGCGAACAAAAATTAGAGACAAAAGATCGTTTTTCGAGGCTTTACGGCATCAGCGTAAAAGAGCTATATCAAGCTGATATCAATGGTTACAAGATTGGGGAATAGTCATACTCACGGTCTTCTGTGATGATGGTGCATAGGTTGCATAGCTGACTGAGGAGTTCTGTCTCTCTGTCTTCTGTTCTTGAACCAGTTGGATACTTGGGTGAGTGTCAAGCCTGTGTGACAAGCAAGAGCTTTCTTCTCATCGGGTGTAGGGTATCTGAAAACATAAAAAAAATACAACCCCGTTAATCAAAGGACTCCACTACTTCATCCGGGACCGTCATTGGAACGTGTGGTGAATGGAGCACGTCTACAAATCAAAGAACTTTTCGAGAAGCACATTGTAATATATTTACGACGAAAGATTCACAAACGTCGGTGATCTGCCCGGCACGAAACTTTCTGCGTTCTTCTTCAAGTCCCGGGCAGACTCTCGACTGACACAGCTGGCAATTGTCACAGCATAGCCCCTTAATTAACAACAGATTGACAAACTTCGGTCATCTGCCCGGGACGAAAGTTTCTGCGTTCCTCTTCAAGTCCCGGGCAGACTCTCGACTGATACTGTCGGCAGTTGTGACAGCGCTGAAATTAAATGGCCATTTATGGAACTAAAGGCTATGCTCCAAGGATTATAGTGTTGGACCCTGCTGAAACGCGAATTGGATATGATTCATGTAGCAGAGATGAAGATGCTGAGGTGGGCGGGCGGTGTGACTAGAGTGGACAGAGTTTGAAATTAGCATATTTGGGGTTCATTTCGGGTGGCCCCCATACCTGAAAAGATAAGGGAAAACCGCCTAAGATAGTATGGAGATGTGACACGGAGAGATGAGGACCATATGTTGAAGGAAGCCTTCAACATACCCACGCAGAGGACTTCTCCTCAGCGTGGGTATGTTGGACCTGGAAGACCACAGGCAACCTGGACTGCAACTGTAGACAAGGATCTGAAAAATCTGGGCTTGACCGAGAATACAACGCGGAACAGACAGACTTGGCGAATGTGCGCAAGGGGAGCCGACCTCAGATGATGGGAAATGGCTAGGGTAAAGAAGGCTAAATAACATATATCTTACTTGTTTCTATTGTAGCATTCTTTTAGAGCATTTCTGCTCTTCTCCTTGAAGCAGTAGACTGTTTCTTCTCCGTCCCATATCGTCTTGGGAAGAGGGTACTTCTTGCGTAGTCTGTACTTGTCAACAGCACCTGATAAAAAATAAAATAATTAGTATAAATATGTACTTAAAAAAAGACGAATTGGTTTGAGTCTGGCGTGCGTCAAGGCTGCATGCTAACTCCGTTTCTCTTCACCCTCGTTATGCAATTCATCCGCCTGTTGCCCACTCTTTTCTTTTCATTCTAAAGGTGAGTGATTTGCTACAATGTGCTGATATCAGCTTGATATAGCTCTTTTAGGCTGATGCCGAAAAGCCTCGAAAAACGATCTTTTGTCTCTTATTTATGTTCGCTCACCTGACATGCACATCTAATAATGTTAGTTTCAATTCTATGATATACACGGCGATTGCATGCGCAATTTTTTTTGTTATGACAGTTACTCCATTTCATGTTGGTGCAACTGACATCTTTAATTTGATTTTTTGCCGCGATCATTGGCGGCGCGGCATGTCACAGTGTTCCGCAGTTATTAGTTACTAGTCGACCGGAATGGCGAACGCCATAGGCTTCAATCCAAAGGTGACTGCCGTATTCAAGAATAGGTCAGATTTGTCCTTGTTCCCATACAAGAATAAGTTGTTTATCGTTGAAATATCTCAGTGATCTATATAATACACCTAGTTTTTTGGAAGCGAGACCGACTTTATACTTAATTGACTCGTAATATCTGGAATTATTCGAGATTGATACTCTAAAAATGTTGATGGAGCTTGCTTTTGGAAGAGAACAACCGTTGAAAGATACAGGATCCATAGCAGTGTTTTTGGTGGAGAAAGTACATGATTGGGTTTTTGAAATGTTGAAACTGACGAGGTTGAGGTCGCCCCATCGTGAAACCCTTTCAAGAGACATCTTCATCTTCTCCACCAGAGATTCCCTAGCAGCAGATAGTTCCGAACGTTTCGGAGGTTTCTGGAAGATTATACTCTCATGGACAGTGCTGTCTTCGGCATAACAGTGAATGTTTGCGCATTGAAGCAAATCATTCACATGCAGAAGGAAAAGAGTGGGCGACAGCATAGAGCCCTGTGGACTACAATGATTGGGTTTATATGTTTTTTTTAATATGGAGCGAATATGGTAAAAAATCTATATAAGATGATGTTATAACTCACCCAGTGGTCTTCCCCTAACTTTCTCAGCTTCCCTGTAGTGTGCCCTGAACCATAGGGCCTGTAGTTGCGCGTGGTGTCGGGTACTGAATGGGTGTGTTTCTAGGACTGCGTATAGTTCTTGGAAAACTCCTCGATGGAAGGCGACCACTGCTCTTGCTCTGGAAAATCAAATAAAATTAATTTACATAGAAACATACTGCCGGATAAAGCTCAATAGTCAAAGCGTTTGTTTTGCAAGCCAAAGGTCGTGGGTTCGATCCCCGACGAAGATTAAAAAAAGGATTTTAATCGATTTCTGAGCTCTAAAAGGCAATGATTGGCGTTTTACGAGTGTAGGATCAAATTCACACCAACTTGGGGTATTTTAGAGCTCACAAATCGATTTATAATCATGTATTTAAATATGTATTAGAATATTATTTTATTTTTTCCATTTTCTAATCTTCTTTTATAGATCATTGACTATATTACAATATTATTAGTAATTAAATATATACATACTATACATCAAAATTGTTTATACGCATCAGTTCATTCAGAAAAATATCGGCAGAAGCGGGATGCGAACCACGAGCCTTGGAACCACCTTTGCTCAGGTCTTTATATACCGCCTAGCCCTCTCGACTATTTCTCTGCCTGAGCTGACACGCGTTAAAAGATGTATTTACACCATTGTTATCATCGCTTAACGATATATGTCTCTATAGTATATATTCAGAGTATGTATATTATTATTTTTTATTATTCAATCAGTCAACATTTATTCACAAGCCTTTTAATATTATCACTTTCCGGCAGTCTATTTATTTTAGTAAGTACCACTCGGGTCTCGAACCGAACTATAGACTGAATGGATGAGAAACGACTTCTTGTAAGTCCTACGCGGACTTAACAACCAGTCATTTACCTGTGTTACTGATGAACCATATTATCTTCTTGACATTGTCTCAAGGTGACATTATTACATGTATTTAAATATTTTTGAGAATATTATTTAAGTTTTTTCAATATTCTAATCTTCTTTTATAGATCATTGACCATATTACAATATTATTAGTAATTAAATATATACATACTACACATCAAAATTATTTATACGCATCAATTCATTCAGAAAAAAATAATCTTACCTCATAACGCTTTCGTTGCCTCGTAAGAGCTCATTCGGCGGCAGGCTCCAAAGAAAAGTTGCCAGTCTTTCGACGTCTCCTCTCTGCTGCAAGGCTTCGCACATACACTGCACTTGTTCAGGACTGAACGCAACGTCCTTTTTTCCAGAACCACTAATAACCATCCCCCCACCACTCCCAGCATAGAATCCACAAGAGATATTCTCCCTGTTCTCATCACAGTCCATAGCAGCAGAACTCACATATTCATCGCCGACGAAACCGGACATTTTCCCCAATCCCGCACAAACCACATCACTTTTACCACTCAAAACAGAATAATTCAAATTGGAATTCGAATTACAATTCAAATTAACATTCGAAACTTGCGGTTTTTCGTTTTTACTGCTTAAAATAGCGTAATTTGCGCTTAAATTCGATTGGTTCACAACGTTAGCTGGCGTCAAATTTGCTAAAACATTGCCACTCTCTTGGTTTAAATCTGTAGCAAAATATTCTGGATTTTGAGCTTTTTGACAGTCTGCTTTCTTCTGTTGCACGTTCTGGAACATAGGAGGGTAGTAGTTTTCGCAAACCACTCTTTTAGAAGAGCTCTTATTGAAGTACATTGTGTCTTCTAAAGCGCACGCGGAATATTCTTTCTTGTTTTCTAAAAGAACATTGTTGTTTGAATAATACGATACGTTTTCCGACAGAAAACTCTGTCCGAAATTGATCTTTTTTGTTGCTGCACTAATATTGTGATATCCTCCGCTGTCGTAGTATAATTTGTGTGATAGAATGCTGCTTTCGTTCTTTTGTTGGTGGTCCCAAGATGTGACGATATTACTAGAGCTAGAAGCAAGGTTCGATTCAAATTTCAATGCTTTCTCTGTGGAGATTTCGCTGCTGTTTGTGCTGTAATCGCTGCAAATCGACAGTCTATCCGAGGAAGAATACGATGAAGAGTCCACATGCTTATGAGTCGTATTGTCCATTTTTTAATTCATTTTAAAATACAAATTATACGGCACAGCAAACACCACGATCCTGTCAAAAACGGATCAATAATTAAAATCAAATAAATAAAATAAATATCAATTTAAAAATACTTTTTTAATGTGTTTAAGATGGATGTCTGCCATTCTGCAGAATCCTTTTCCCAACCTCACAATTTCTCATCGATTTCCACGTATTTCGTGGTTAGCAATGTATTACCAAAGAAGGCAATTCGATACTTGCTGTTGTATACTAACTTCGCAGACTGAGGTCTATTTGACATCTAACTGATACACCTAGAATCATGGGAAGGCCTTCAGCCACTCTCTGACAAGTAGCTTTTTGTGTGCGGCCAGTAACGGGTCCCCATTTCGATCTCCAAAAACAGGACGGGACAGGAAGAGTTTCACCAAGCGAGTATCCAATCTTATGTCTGTGCTTCAAGGATTCCAGGTTAAACATATTTCCATATTTTAAACACAAGCGTGTTTCATTATTGTGCGCAATCGTGTTACTAATGATAATCATCAATTAACAATTTGGGATAATGTAAATAAACCATCGAGTGCGGGTGAAATTGAAAAGGTGTCGAGAATTGAATATTATAAGCATTGCATGATGTTGGCGCAGTTCTCTCGCTTTAGCGTGACCTTGTTTAGCAAAATGGCGACTTCACGTCAGTTGTATGAAGAATTATTATTGTTAAATTAAACCGAAAATACAATAAATATATTGTATTTTTTAAATTGAACAAATTACTTTGGGTGCCAATTAACATATTTGATTAGTTAAAAAAATATCACAACGTATATTTATAGTTGAAAACGCGACAACAAAATCCCGGAAAAACCAGCCGCGTACAGGGCATGTTCGCTAATTTTTGTGCCGCGGGCAAAAGGTTAAAGACTTATTTAAAATTTTTGAAGCAAGTCGATTAAATCTGGAAGGTATTTTGCGTCTCCAACTCAAAGATGACTGCCATATTCAAGGATAGGGCAGATTTGTCCTTTAACCCTTTACGTGCGAAATAAGCTTTCATAAAAAGTCACGAAATAAGTCAATTAGTCAATGAAAAATAAAGTTGAATATTTAAGGAGGATTTTTTATGTGTTTTGATTGGTCAGTGCTGCATTTATATTCACCTTCAGAATTAAATTAAATAAATCCATAATTTTATTTAAAAAAAGGCCAAATTTGAAACATGTGTAGAATGATCCGCAACTCAATACATATTGTAAAAAAAAAATTGACGAAGGAATGTCGGAATACGAAACAATATTATATTCAATATAGTATTCGGATAAATCCGCATCTCGCACTGAAGCGACGTGTTTTTTTCAGGGCGCGGGATAAATCCGCACCTCGCACTTAAGAGCAGTGCAAGTTGGTGCGGATATATCCGCACTGAGCACGTTAACGGTTAAATAGAAGAAAAAGCTGTTTGACAGTGAAATAAAACGTTTCGTTATAGCACAGAAAAAACATTTTTTTTAAATTAAAAACCTGCTTTCATTGACAGAAAACGTAAATGCTAATGTAACAAACATCCAAAATTTGATCAGCGTGCAATGGTACTTAACTTTGGTGATCTAACGTGAACTGTGGTTACGATGGAAGCATGATACGACTGTTGCTATACTCACAACGGATGACAATGTGCAGTGCAGGTTTTACAACCTGCGATTTTTTTCTAGCGCCCTATATTGTATATATATATATTTTAATCTAAGAAATATTGGTTGCCCTCGGCGCCCCTAGCTTATACGACGCCCTGGGGCACCGACCCACTTCGCCACCCCCTAAAACCGGCACTGACAATGTGACTATGGCCGTGTTATTTGATGTTAACTCCAATAAATTAAGAACAAATTTATTTTTTAAATTTAAATTGTTTTGATTGCCATAGAACTCGGTAAAAGAAATTAAAAATATATTTACAGTATTAAAAAAATATCAACCATATAAATCGGCACTTAATTTTGAAGGCTTATATTTTTTTTAACGAATTGTTAAATGTTGGCAATCGTTATAATTCAATCGACTACGTAATAACTACCATACCATCGTTAAAAATACAAATTTCTCATGTGGGTATAGCTCAATGGTCAAAGCGTTTGCTTTTTTAAGTGATTTGTTAGTTATTTTTTACATAAGATCAAATCAATCGATGATACGCTGTAAGCGACACGCGGTAACCCATTCAAGTTTTGATCCGCGTTCAATTTTGCTTAACTTCGGTGATCAAAAGCGAACCGAAAATTACAATGTAGTAGACTAGAGCTATAACTAAACTCGTAGTAATAGTATTATGTTACATTATTGGTCTTCCCAACTAATGACTGGGCACGACGCTTTTAATGACAGATTATACTCATTTAATTTAGTTTCAAACCCTAGTTGCCCCTGTGGCGCCCCCTTCCAGACCTCAGAGCACATTCTCTGGGACTGTCAGTTCCTCTTGTTAGAAAGAGGATTCCTTTTCGATATAGTTCGAAGAAATCGCCTCGGCCCTATCGGGCATGCAGACTTTGTGGCCACTATAAAAAATCCACGCATTTACAATTTTCGATCGTATTTTCGGTGAGATAATCTATGTTCCATCTCCATGCGATTCTAATCTCTTTCTCGGGTTCTTTCTTTTAGGCACTTGCAGTGCCCACAATTGTTCAGAAGGGACTCCCACTGGACTTGTCAGTTGCTAACTGATCATAATCTGATTGAGCGCATCATCAAGGTGACTTGACTGTCCTCCGGTGAGATGCGGGTGTGAGGCGGGTTAAGTCTAGTATTATGTTACTTGATTTGTGTATTGCTGTTAAAGGTTGTTATGACTTCGATGATTGAACAATGCCGTAACATAGAATAAAACAATAATATTTATAAAATTGTATGAAATATATTGATACTAAGCTGCCGGCGGGTATAGCTTGGTGGTGCAAGACGTTTGCTTACCAAACTGAAGAACGTGGTTCGATCCCCGACAAATTAAAATAAAAAACGATTTCTATGCTCTATAAATACTCCCGGTTGGTGTGAATTTGCTTTATGCATCCTACACCATTTATCCGATCGATATGAAACTTTCAGAAATCATTACGCCGGTGGGTATAGCTCAATGGTCAAAGCATTTGATTTGCAAGCCAAAGGTCGTAGGTTCGATCCCCGACGGATATTTAAAAAAATAAAAATTAATCGATTTCTGAACTGTAAAATATTTGTGTGGATTTGATCCCTCACCCTGAAAATGCCAGTCATAGCCTATTAATTGAAAAAATGGCGGTGGACTATCTTCCCGTGAAAAACGTCCAGCAATATGAATTCCTGTAATAAATAAATGATGCGTGAATTTCGGGCTATTACGTTGGCGGATCAACAATCCCCATGTGTCTATCGGTATTCACGCATTCATATTTTTTTACGGTGCTCACTGTAAATGGCTTTTGTCTACCGTCATTTTAATTGATAGGCTATGACTGTCATTTTAGGGGTGAGCGATCGGGGTGTTTATAATGCTTGGAAATCAATTGAAAATATTTTTTACTTTAATCTCCGTTGGGTATCAAACCCACGACCTTCGTGTTTATATGAATTATTTAAGTGAATACTCAGGGACAAATATATATATTTTTTTAATATAGCGGATGATTAGGGCGACGGTCTATTTATTTATATAAAAAATAATAAAAAAAACATACGAAAAAAATAAATAATGTAATTTAAATTACCTCATGACTTTTTTTTTAAATAAAAACAATATTAAAAAAAAACAAAACACTTGAAAAACATTTTTTTTTTAATTTTAAATTTTACAAAAAACAATATTTTAACAATTGATATTTAATTTTAATTATTAAACTCGTAATTCAACTTTAAGCAAAAGTATTTTTTTGTAAATTTAAATGATTAAATATTATTTTAATTATTAAAAATATATTTTTATTGTAAAATTTGTTTAAAGTAGAATTAAATTCAAAAAATCACTTTTATCTTAGCACAATATTTAAAAACTTGTAAAAAATTTTATTTATCTTCACATTTTTTTCAATTAATTTTATTTTTAATTTAAAGAAACCTTTTTATTCAATATTTATTTATCGAGTTATTATTATTATTTTATCTCTTAATTATCGTATTTTTATTAATAAATAATTTAATTTTCGAAATATTTTGATATCACTCTTTAATTAACATGTAATTATTATTATTTAATTTGTTATTTTACTATTTGTTTTTCGTATTATTATATGTTTTTAGTATCCTTTATTTTATTCCATGACTGAACACACCCGAACACTTCAAATGCTGATTCAATACTGAATACAATTGAATATAAAGAAAAATATACCCATAGTGTTCACTCTATAGGAGTTGCGTTGCTTGGAAGCTTTTGAGAGAAAAGTTCTGAATACAAATTTGTAGACATATTTTTATAAATAACTTCTTAGGTTTTCATGGCCAGATTTGATATTATAGCTTTTGGGTTTAGCCGTGTGTAGCGAATAACTCCTTTCCAATATTTCGACTGCCATTGCAGGGGTCTTCTTCAGGGTTGATGGCTTAGTATAACATATTATGACTAAGTCATCAACCCTGAAGAAGAGCTCAGCAACGGCGGTCGAAATATTGAAAGGGAGTAATGTGCCACACGCGGCTAAACCCAAAAGTCACAATATCACATTTTTATAATAATTTGACACGTATATTAAATTCTACATCAAATTTCTCGCATCGATTTGTGGAGAAAAGGAAACGGCAGACGCTGGGATACGAACCAGGAAACTATGCACCTCGGTTCTATTCTATACACATCGCTGTCCACCGGTGCAATCGAGCAAATTTGACGTATTTATATTATGATACATTTTAACCTCTATAATTTACGGTGTTATTCATTTACGTGGTGGCAGGATGAGGAGCAGATTAACAACACAAAGACTTTTCCTGAACCACATTGACATATATATTTTGATAATTTTACAAACTTCTGGCGCGGACTACAACATTCAGGCTGGGTCACAATACAGATGTCGTGACGGGCTGTCGCCCAGCGCTACCAGTGGTGATCCATATAACTAACGTCACATCCGTGACCGGACTTGTCCAAAATGCCAATATGGCGACACATACATGTAAGAAAAGCGAACAGAAAAAACAGACGAAAGATTGTGTATCGAGGTTTTCGGTACCATTCAGCAAGGGCTATATCATACTGGTATCAATTTGTATTAAATAGATATCGCTTTGTTGTAAATTGATGCGAATAATTTAATGAAGAATTTTATGTGAGTATCAAATTATTAAATATTGGGATATTTCAATTATCTATGAAGGATCTTCTTTTTCGTGCCAGCGACGTTAAATTATTTCTGCCCAGTATTCTGTTGCCTAGCATTAGGTCTTGAGATGTGCAGCTTGTTGGGCACTTGGAGCAGGATGTTAGGTGGGAGGCGGTGTAGGTCTCCGCAGTCGCACAATAATGACTCTCCCTGCCGAAGCATCCCCCACCGCTCGAGGTTGTCCTTTGTTCTACCAACTCCGGTTCTTAATCTGTTCAGAGATTTCCAGGTCCACCAGTCAAGGTTCTTGCCAGTTAAGAGGCCTTCCTTTGGAGAAATGAAATCCTCTGATGCGACTTGTTGTCAGAGCTGGAGTCTCTCATTTTCAGGGCCGGATGTGAGAGGTTATGTGGATCTCAGAAAGCTGCTTCGCGACTTCAGTCTGGGTGTTGGGGGTATCTGTTTATACAAGCAGTGGGTCTCCATCCTCTTCGATCCTCAGCCTTCCGAATCTTGGCCACTCCCGCTACTCTTCTTATCTTTTAGCGACACTCCTCTCATGGATCTCTCCATAGCACGCTGGGTGACCTTTATTGTATGTGTAAGACTTGCTGTTAGATTCCACGTGTCTGCGGCATAAGTTAATACAGGAAGGATGCATTGGTTAAACGCCTTAGTTTTAAGACATTGCGGAATTTTTCACTAAAATTCGCTGTAGGGTCCGGTCCGTCAGGTGATGCTCAATTGCTTGACCCGTCGTCTGCTTGATGTTTCTTCGTTCTCAGTGACATGGGCAGCCACAGCCGCAATATTCTCTATCCCTGCAATGTCTCCTGTGGTTCCAGTATGTTCGAGTCGAGTAGCAAAGCGAATGCTTGCCCAGTTTGCGCGACACTAATTATTAAATCGACGATGTTAATGGTTCCCGATGAAAAATCAAGAAAAAAAATCACATTTAAAATGAAAAAATCAAATATTTGTTAATAATACGGGAGTGGCAAAAAGATGTGACGGTTTTCTGTAATCTCAAGTAAGCAAACCGTCAGACCTTTTTGCCGCTCCCTGCATTTATATATTGTGTACAGATTTGTACCGCACTGTTGGTAAAAGTCCTGTAAGGGACGAGTATCAAAATTTGAACAGAAAAAATATTAAAAGCTCTGTACATACAAATAACTTCAATACAAAAAATAATGAATATTAAAATATTTTAAGTATGGAGCATCTGCTTTGTGTTCAGACGCTTGCCCGCAATGTTGGTGTTTTGGTTTTGTATAGGGGACGAATAATGTGGGAGGGACTTAAACGAATATGGGCGTGGCTTAAAATAGTCACGCCCATGAAAGGGATGGAGAAGGAAGGTACTTATTCTGATAAGGGTTGTAAATAGTTATTTAAATACCGAAATATAAACTTTAACCTTTAATGCATTTTGGCCTAAAAATAAATATAATAAACATTAAAAAATGCCTTCAGCGACAATATCGCATCACTAGCGCGGTTCTCGTAAGATCACCAAAGTTAAGCAATATAGGGCGCGGGACAAAATTTGAATGGGACACCGCCTGTTGCTAAACGCGTGTCGCTGTTCGATTAAAGCCGCTCTTGGTGGTCGGCCGTTAAATGGAGCATATACTCGTCACAAACTGTAACTACAAAGCTCTGTCAGCTGCCATTGTCCTCGTTACATCTCGTTTCAGCTCTGCCTTTCGCAGTTTCTCCGAGTACATTCTATATATATTTCCCGGCTGCTTTTTAAATGCTGATGTAGTTTATGTTCCACTGCAGCATCTGAAATATATGTCTCAACTAGGTCCACCTTTGTTTTTGACTGACTGTAGAAAGAAACGCTGCCTTGTCCGCTCTCACACCTCGTAATTCCTCACAAAGTCAAACAATCATGCCAAATCACATCTGTAGATTATATAACTCTTACCATGTTGCATAAAGCTAACCGCTGCATGTGGAGCGTTGATCCACTAACGTCATAGACAACAGCCCGAGATTCACGCATCATCCTTTATTATTACATGAATCTACTTTGAATGGGTGGCCTCCACGGGACGACTTTCTTCTACCACCGATTTTGATTAATAGGCTTTAAGCTTAGTTCTTTAAGTTCGAAAGAGCAGCGACCGTGGTAATAAAGGGGTAGAAAGCACTAAGTGAACCAATCTTACGCCGGTGTTCCATTGATTGCAGGTTAGACGTAAGAGTGTCATTGTTTATCAAACGAATTGCTCTTCTTTGAACTGAGTCAATTAAGTTTAGAAGGTATTATTTTGTGTCTCAACACATAAGTGACTGCCGTATTCAAGGATAGGTCGGATTCTTCCTTTATATAGAAGAAGTTGTTTATCGTTGAAATACCTCAGTGATCTATATAATACACTTAGTTTTTTGGAAGCGAGACCGGCTATTAACTTACTGCAGTTTATTAGGAAAAAAATATATTTCTAGAACTTCATATTGTTACATATGAGCACGTTTAGCCACGAGAATCTTTGATCAAATTACATTTTCACATGTGAAATAAATCACCTGCATTCTCATTCTCTACACACGTTGAATTCCTCATAAAAACCGCGTAATACGAGACCACCGCATCAACATTGCACATCCGCTATCAAATCGGTGCATATGGATGTCAAAAAGCAAGCTCCATCAACATGCTTGGATTATCAATCTCGAATAATGTCAAATATTACGAGTCAATTAAGTGTAAAGCCGGTCTCGCTTCCAAACAACTAGGTGTATTATATAGATCACTGAGGTATTTCAACGATAAACAACTTCTTCTATATAAAGGAAGAATCCGACCTATCCTTGAATACGGCAGTCACTTATGTGTTGAGACACAAAATACCTTCTAAACTTAATTGACTCAGTTCAAAGAAGAGCAATTCGTTTGATAAACAATCACACTCTTACGTCTAACCTGCAATCAATGAAACACAGGCGTAATATTCACTTAGTCTTTTCTACCGTTATTACCACTGGTTGCTACTCTTCGGAACTAAAATAACTGATTCTTCCTGCACCCATCCACAACCGACAAACTCGTCTTGCAATTGCCGAACTCACTTTGTTTTATATTTGGAAAGAAATTATTTTTTAATGTTTCGCACGTTTGTTTCAAATAACTAGGGACTTGAACCTATTTTCAGTGTTTTTAAGTATATTTTTAGTTTCATATAAGCCCATATTCAAGTAAATAAAATATATTTAGTCAAATAGTCTCAGGGGTCGTGCTAAATTTTCTTGAGTATACCTTGCGAAGGTGTTCGTTATTGATAGAAGTGTTTCAACCAATCGGAGAGCTCGATTATCAAAGGCTTTCGAGGAATCCGTTGCTACGTTACCGGCAGCCAATGTGAGAGCAGCTTCTACGTTAGGGGAAAACCTGTTTAGAACCATTTTAATTCATTTTACTCCCTTGTATAAAAAATAAATCAAAAATATTCACAGTGTTTGCGCGTTCTCGTAGAAGTTGAACGAAGTGAGCCGAAAATGAGATTGTAGAAGGTCACTTTGCTTTACTTCGCCTCGCCTCTGGCCTCCTTGGCTGACTTTGCAAAGAACTTCCACAAACGCAAGTCTTACAGAGCTAGTATAACCTTTAAACGCCCAGTGGTTTCCTTACGGGAGCGCAGATTTGCTATGTTCAATGCCCTACGGTCCCACACATAAGTGCTTATGGTTCATTTCACAATCGGATTACATTAATTTGTAATAATAGTATTAAAGTAAGTTCATGGAAGAATCTATTGTGCGACGAAACATTGCAAACATTGGCCTGCTAGGGCATTGAACGACGCAAATTTGTGGTCCCGTATGGGACCACTGGGTTTTTAAATGATAACACTGGCAATAACGACGAAGTTGCCCAAAGTGAGCCGAAAAAAGGATTGTATATGGTCTCTTTACTCCACTTCGCCGTCTCTTGCGTACTCGGCTGACTTTGCGAAGAACTTTTACAAACATTTATAGTCATAGAGCTAGTAATATAACATTGGCAATAGCGTCGAAGTTTCCCAAAGTCAGCCGAAATTAAAATTGTAGAAAGTCACTTTGCGCCACTTCGCCTCGCGTCTTGCATACTCGGCTGACTTTGCGAAGAACTTTTACAAACATATATAGTCTTATAGAGCTGGTATAATATTGGCAATAGCGACGAAGTTGCTCGAAGTTAGCCGAAAAAAGGATTGAAGAAGGTCACTTTGCTCCACTTCGCCTCGCTTCGGGCATAATTGGCTAATTCTGCGAGAAACTTCCACGAAAGTTTAGAGCTAGTATTGACACTATTCACTTTTAAGAGAGTTCTTAGAGGGCCCCTAAAAAGGTTTGGCCTCTCTTCTTGCGACGCTTCTCCAATTGATCCTAGCATACAACAGACACTGAGACGCTCTCTCACGGAGTGCATCATCCATGAGAATAGGAGACGCGTTCTGTGTTGTCGCCTGGAAGTCCTACCATTTCTCGAGAGAACCTTTCTGATCTGCTGCTTAGTTCTGACGGTCCCTTGCTGTTAAACTACATCAATAATATCGTAAGAATAACACGCGCGGTTAACGAGGCCGATATATGGAATACACTCCTATGCTATTTTTTACATTTTCTGTATCTTTGCTTAACACGTTGATTAGACAACATGTGTGTACTGGCCAGGCCGGACGTTAAAGGCGGGTGACACAACATGAGTGCGATAGTTTATTAGCGCCGACTACACACAGCTTGTGTTATGTTTTTTCAAACGTTAGTGGCCGATCACACAACACATGTGTTGCTTTTCCTTTCGATCATAATTCAAAGATGTCAAACCTTTTCAGTGAGGGTCATATTTAATTTTATTTGAACACATGACGATAAAAAATTTAAACGAGCATTTTTTGTAAAAAAAATAATCTTACAACGTAATGTAAGATTAGACTTTATCTCGCTTGTTATAATTATTATTTTTAAATTGGGAAAAAGTTGATCGTTTTTCTCGATCAATATTTCGATTGTATGCACTTAAATTTTATATGTCTGTTAGCAAAATTGGTATTTCCCAAAATATAAACATTTTTTTTAAATTTCATTTTATCTTCCAATGCAATATATTTTTGGTTATTCTTAGAACAACGAGAATACGTCCGGTCCATAAGAAAGGATCTTTGGATGATATCAGTAATTACAGGCCTATCGCCCTTCTGTCTTCTCCCGCTAAGTTATTGGAAATATTAATTCACCGCTCCCTTTCGAGACAGTTGGAGTGCCGTCTTTCAGATAGACAACATGGTTTTCGTTGTGGTAAATCTACAGTTACTAACCTGTTAGCATACAATAAATTTATCGCACATTCATTTAGTTCCAAGCCTAGCTGCCAGGTCGACTCAATTTATACCGACATTTCAAAAGCATTCGATCGTGTTAATCATGACTTACTTCTTAGTAAACTGAGCGCTTTCGGTGCCTCTTCTATGCTTATTAAATTCTTCTCTTCTTACTTTTCCCATCGTCAACAATTTGTAGACTACGGTGGATATGAATCTCTCCCATTCTCTGCATATTCTGGAGTGCCTCAAGGTTCTGTCTTAGGCCCCCTTCTTTTCTTGTGTTCTTCAATGATATTGTTAATTGTATTACCCACTCCTCATGCCTATTATTCGCTGATGATCTTAAAATCTTCTCTTCCATTTCCTCCATCGACGATATGCATAATCTGCAATCTGACCTTAATAGTGTATCAAACTGGGTTGCCATAAATAAGCTCTCGTTTAGTATCAACAAATGTAATGTTATCTCTTTCTCCCGTTCTAAAAATCCTATTCTGTCCAAATACTACTTATCTGGAACATTGCTCGACAGAGTAGCAGTTGTCAAGGATCTAGGTATAACCTACGATTCATTATTCACTTTCCATACTCACATCATCAATTTAACTTCACGCGCCAATAAACTTCTCGGATTCATCACCCGCCATGCTAGTCAATTTCATAACCCTCTAATTTTTCGTACTCTCTATTTTTCACTCGTTCTATCTGTTCTGGAATATGGGACTTTAGTTTCGAATCCCAATAAATCCAAATACATTTTCATGCTCGAAAAAATTCATAAAAAATTTCTCCGACGTCTTTATTTTTATATTTACGGTAACTATCCATTCAATTCATTTAATTCCGAACATTACCCAACTCTTTTCCTTCTAGGGATGCTTTCTTTCCATTCGCTAGAGTCACGGAGGAAAATTGCTGCACTCAAACATTCATTCCTTCTTCTTCGCGGTTCAATTTACAACCCTGGGATTCTTGAATGTTTTAACTTCTATGTTCCAGATAGGTACACCCGTGCTCGTAGCCATCCATTGTTTTTTGATCCCATTTGATGCTTGTGGAGCTTCAAGCACTCAATTTGGTACAACGGCAATGTCGCTCCTAAATGGCCTACCAGCACACCTCGATCCTTTTCTTACATCCTTTTCCTCTTTTGTTGATGGTATTGTTCTTCTTGATCTCTGTGATCTTTGACACGTGTCATCTTCTTATTCTTTTGTGTTATTTTTATTTTTTATTATTTTCTCTATTTATTGTATATTTATGTTTACTCTGTTTCTAAATATTTGTAAAAATTGGAATTTCGATTCTGTATATAAATAAATAAATAAATAAATAAATAAATAAATAGTCTCCTTATATACGCTGATGCTTTGTCCGATATTCCCTCAGACGCCGAGGAGATCCAAGACAGCGACGATGATGGGAGATGGATATATATAAACAAATAAATATATGCCAATATTTTTGTAAGCAATTCTTTAAAAAAAAAAGCAGTCGGCCTCCAGCGTAAGTTTAATCGTGGACTGGATAGTGTTAATCTAAGCTTGTGTAATTTGCAGGGCACCACATGCAACCATTTTTTTCTACATTTAACCCTTTCGCTACGGCTCGGTGGAATACAAATTATACTGTCAATACGGCGTGAATTTTTCAAACCATTTTTTTTGCCTAAAACTAGTATTTGAAGCATAAATATACTTATCTGGTCTATTTTCATATATCACATTGATTCTTGTATCCTTTAGCTATCAGATGATGCATTAAAAAAATATTATATTTAACAAACGTTCGTTATGTAACTCCATACATGTGGTGGCATTGACACATGTGGCTTACAGAAAAATCACTCCTGTGCGAAACTTAACGATATTTATTTACATGCTTTATACAGATTCCTGTAAATAATACATGTAGGTTGATAAAGGGAATGACTGCACTTCTAATTTCCTACCGTAGATGTCACAATGAATACTGAAAGTAGCTAAACGATATGTCACGTCAATCGATGTCAACGGTTGGGGAATCTTTGACGGCATATGCCGACAACCGATGCTGGTTAAGAAATAAATTAAATAATTATAATAATGTTGCTTGAATTGCGGTGATCTAACGAGAACCGCGTTCGCAGTGCGCTATTGTCGTTACATGTTTTTCTGAGACTCTAATAATATAGTACTGGATGGTCCATCTTTCATCTCTATTGAAGACTTCGTAGAAATATTTTAAATCAAGTTTTATTTGATTGGGTTTAGCGGAGTGTTTCGTTGCTTCGTTCCGGGCTATCCGCCTCCGTCATCTGCGCTTTGAAACGCGACACGGACCGTCGGAACACTTGATGAAGGGAGACCAAACGGAATGATCTCAGAGGCATGCCTACGCAACCGATTAATACTAGTATACTTGAGAAAAAAAACCTTTTTTTTTTAATGTAAAAACATACAAGACAAAACCGAAATATGGTGATAGAAAATCTGGAGTTTTTTTATCTGTAGATTATGTGACGCTTACAATTATACATATGGCTTAGCGCTGCATGTAAAGTATTGATCCGCCAACGCCATAGACCAGTGCTCCACAACCGGTGTGCCGCGGCAAACTGGTGTGCCGTAAGCCGATACAGGTGTGCCGCGATCAAATAAGGCAATATTATAAATAAATAATTTTACAACGGTCCTCAAGCTCCCAGCGCCTATCGCCTATTTATGTAGACATACAACGACGTACTTGCTTTATTAAGTTCTAAATGAAATTTAAAAAAAGTGAAATTAATCAAATTAATATTTATTTTTGGCTTTTGGTGTGCCGCAGTACGCAAGGTGAGAACTTTGGTGTGCCTTAGATGAGATAAGGTTGCGGAGCACTGCCCATAGACTACAGCCCCACATTCATGAATTGTTCTTATTATTATTACAGGAATTCACTATGAATGGGTGGTGTTTACGGGACGACTTTCGTCTACCACCAATTTTGATTAATGGGCTATTACTGGCATTTTACGGACGAGGAATCAAATTGACACCAACCGGGCGTATTTTACAGCTCGAGTAAGTGTTGATGTGGCGTACAAGAACTGGCAAACGAAGCGTTGCGTGAACAAGAAAGAGTGACGACATTAGAGGAATAGCGGGAGTAGCCTAGAATGTTTTGGAGTAACGAGAATCTCACTCAAGCGTTTACCGCACACGAAATTTTCAGAGAATTACTAAAAAGATTTGGCCTCTCTTCTTGCGACGCATGTCCATGTGATCCAGGCATGCAACAGACAGTGAGACACTCTCTCGTGGAGTGCATCATCCATGAGAACAGGAGACGCATTCTGCGTTGTCGCCTGGGAGTCTCTACCATTTATCGGGAAGATTTTTTTGAATTGCTGCTTAGTTCTGACGGTCCCTTGCTGTTAAACTTCATCAAGGAAATCGTCGGGGCCACAAGAGCGGTTAACGAGGCTGACACGGAATAGGCTCCTACGTTCTTCAACTATTTCTCAGACGTTTATTCTAACCTTGTGTGTAACTTGCAGGGTACAAAACGCAACTATATGTTTTTTTATTAAGATTACAATGTTTTACCTTTACCTTATGTTTATGAGTAGCTAGCTACACGTATATATAGTTATTATACCATACATATATGTATACAAACAACTTTAGGTATAGACTATAGAGTCATAGCTTAAAATTTCGCAGAATATTCAATGTTTATTCTTTGTTTTTATTAATAGAGCGTCATAGAGTCCATAAAACCGGTTGACTGAGATTGCAAAACTATTTTCGAGGGAAGTGATTGACATCGTTTTGAAAGACGAACCGTCGGAGCGGCGTTAAAGTTTTATTTTCAAATTTAAATTTTCGACTCGCACTGCTTAAAAGGTAAAGCGTTTGCTTACCACATCAAAGATCGTGGGTTCGATTCCCGACGAAAATTTGAAAGTAAAAAATTTTTTTTTTTTTTGCTCTATAAATATAACATCATCATCAGCCTGCATCCGTCCACTGTTGAACGTAAGCCTCCCGCATGAGTCTCTATCCTCTTCGATCCTCCGCCTTGCGCATCCAGGTCACTCCCGCTATTCTTTTTACGTCGTCAGTTCATCTTGCAGGAGGTCGGCCAATGCTTCGTTTGCCAGTTATTGGGCGCCATTCCAACACTTTTCTTCCCCATCGACCGTCGTCTCTTCGACAGATATGTCCTGCCCATTGCCACATGAGTGCACCTATTCGTTGGGTAGCATCCACTACTTGAGTTCTTCTGCGTATTTCCTCGTTTCGGATTCTATCTTTTAGCGACACCCTTTTCATGGATCTCTCCACAGCACGCTGGGTGACCTTTATTTTATGTGTAAGACTTGCTGTCAGATTCCACGTCTCTGCGCCATAAGTTAATACAGGGAGGATGCATTGGTTATATAACATGATTAATGCTAATTAGCCTTTGTAATCGCGTTCTCTTTAGATCGACGATATTGAACGACATTAGATGCGGACCAAAGCTTGGATGGGTCACCGCCTGTTGTTCACCGTATGTCGTTGATTGGGTTGAGTCGTCTCTTAGGACGAAATGCTCCAAGTTTTGGGAGGGTCGAACTAATCAACCGATCTGCTTATCATTTTTTTCATCCCATGTTCATTTCTTATCTCGAACATACAATGACCACGAATTTCCGTCACTCAATTATGTCAGTTGCCAGTGTTCATGCGTAATCCCAAGACATCTCTTCATCCGGAAGTCCACCTGGGAACAAATATGGTTCCCTACAATCTCCAAGATGCAAGCCCGGGGACTCGGAGAGTCAGTCTTAGTCTGCCCGGTGCGTGAGCCACATCCTTGTTGTAGCCCGGGCAGAATACCAGAATAGAAGTTGTCAAACTTTTTTTTCCTTTTACCGAAATAAATTACATTGTGTTTCTCGAAAAGCCCGAGATGTAGCGCGCTGGGTGTCACCGGGCGCCGTGGTTGTGGCAATCTATATAACTAGTCCTCCTAACGGCATTACAAAATGACGACACATGCGTGTCCGATGAGCGAACGAAAATAAGAGACAAAGATTGTATGTCGAGGTTTTCGATACCAGTTGGCAGTAGCTATATCATGCTGATCTTCTTCTTCTTTGGCCTCGCATTTTCACAACATCTGGGGTCGGCTCTCCTTGTGCACATTCGCCATATCTGTCTGTCCTGCGTTGCATTCTCGGTCAAGCCCAGAGTTTTCAGATCCTTGTCTACAGTTGCAGTCCAGGTTGCCTGCGGTCTTCCAGGTCTTCTTCTCAGCGTGGGCATGTTGAGGGCTCTCTTCACCATTCGGTCCTCGTCTCTCCGTGTCACATGCCCATACCATCTTAGGCGGTTTTTGCTTATCTTTTCTGGTATGGGGGCCACCCGAAATGAACCCCGAATATGCTCATTTGTCCACTCTAGTCACACCGCCCGCCCACCTTAGCAAGGACTATATCATGCTGATGTCAACGTATATTTTAAATAGCATTACCTCTAAGCCGCACTCTCAGTACATCTACGACATATTGTTTTAGATGTGCCCCCGAAGGGCCGAGCCCCTTGTAATAAAATAAAGTCCCATAATGTACCTCTTAAATTTGAGAGTAGATCCTATTTCTATACAAGGGGTGACACTGTAATACTAACCCTAACAACCAATTTCACAGCATTCAATAATATCTACAATGGTACCTCGACATACGAGTTTAATTCGTTCCGCAACCTTGCTCGTATTTCAAACTACTCGTATCCCTAAGCAAATTTCGCTTAAGTCACAAAACGCGAGCACAACTTATCAAAGGTGCTTTGACTATTATTGCGTCGTCCGGAGTCATTTTCTGCCCGGACACTGTCAGGTACACATCATTGCTTGTATCTCGGACAGAAGACTGAAATTTGTCAGTCTTCTTGTGTTTACCTAAATTAGATTTGAAAGGAGTTCTTTGCTTTGGCGACCTGCTCCTCACGCACCCACCACGCGTCCCGATGACGATCTTCGTGATCTGGAGTCGCTTTAGTTAGAAGGGGGGTGACAATTTATTTTATTAAAATAAAAACGATTCGATTTCTAAGTTCTTAAAATACTCCCGGTTGGTGTGAATTTGATCCCTCAAGCGTAAAATGCCAGTAAAATAGCCTATTAATCAAAATTGGCGGCAGACGAAATGCGTCCCGTGAACGGCGTGAACGCCATCCATTCATAGTGAATTCCTGCAATAATTGGATGATGCGTGAATCTCTGGCTGTAGTCTATGACGTTGGCGGATCAACACTCCACATATAATACGACATATAATTTACAGATGAGACACCTGCATCACTGCCACCATTTTTCGGTATTCTCCCGTGTGTATTAACATTTAAAAATCACAGAACAATCTTACAATATTGCATTGAGATCCTATATCCTTTCTAACGGTTCCGCTGCATTTCGTTCACAGACAATTGGCGCACGGGAGAACTGGTGCACTAGATGTCTCGCTAACCTTACCTAACATAACCTAAGTTATTTCGTTAACGAGATCTATGAACCTCTGGATACTACTATCACAGGACAAATCATCAAGTTAGTTTAGCGAGATATTCAGTGCACCAGTTGTCCCGTTCGCCAAATATCCCGTGCACCAGACGTCCAGTACGCCCCAAGTTGTTACCGATGAGTCGTTGAACGAATTGTCTGTGAACGAAATGCAGCGGAACAGCTACAATGGATATAGGAAGAAAAATTATTTGACATCCCCCGTCTAATTAAAGCAACTCCAGATCACCGGGATCGTCATCGGGACGCGTGGTGGATGTATGAAGAGCAGGTCGCCAAAGCAAAGAACTCGTCGAGAACAAAGTGCGCTCCACGTCGTTACCGATGAGTCGTTGAACGTATTGTCTGGGGACGATAGATCGTGACAACATAAATACTCATGTATGTAATCAATAATTTAGTTACAAGAGGGAAGCATAACTCGACTAACTCACCTGTTAGCATATAGTAGATTTAATTAGTTGAGCACATGTCGCATTACCAACGTTTGGATGGTTAGCGCGTGTAACACCCAGGGGTCTGTTCTTGTCCCTGTGCGACCAATTACACAATCAGCGTTCGTTAGGAGAGCTCAGCACGTCATAGAATCCACTCCCCTCCTCAACAATCACTACCCACTGAGCAAGATAATGAGAGGGTTGATATTGTTACACTACCACTCGATACGTGTTAAACCCTTCGATGATATGTTATAACATCCTCGTCTCTCTCAAAAAAATGTGTTATTCCGTCGCGTAAGGGCGTGATGAGGAGCAGGTCACTCGCTTGGTGAACCCTCCCTGTCTCGTTCTGTTTTTGGAGATGGGGACCCGTTACTGGATGCACGCAAAAAGCTACTTGTTAGAGAGTGGCTGAAGGCCTTCCCGTGATTCTAGGTGCATCAGTTAGATGTCAAATAGACCTCAGTCTAAGGCTGCGAAGTTAGTATACTCGCTGTAGCGAGTCTCGAATTACCTTCTTTGGTTACACGTTGCTAACCACGAAATACGTGGGATATATAAGGAAATGGTGAGGTTGGGAAATGGATTCTGCAGATAGCAGACATCAGTTAGGAGTCATTACGTGCGTCTGCACTTTTGCAGACGGACGCGCAGAAGCGCTCAAAAGCAGCGTAATTTCGTTTGTGGAGCAGGTCAGCAAACAAAGACTTTTTCAGAAGCACATTGATATATATTTACTAATCTTCGTCAGGGATCGAACTCACAACCTTCGGTTTAGTAAGCAAACGCTTTTACCAATAAGTTATACCCGCCGGAAATGGAGTAAATAACAAAAATCGTTTAATTACAATATCATCATCATCATCCTGTATCCGTCCAATGTGGAACGTAAGCCTCCCGCATGACTCTCCATTCTCTTCGATCCTCTGCCTTCCGCATCCAGGCCATTCCTGCTATTCTTCTTATATCGTCAATCCATCTTGCAGGGTGTCGACCAATGCTTCGTTTGCCATGTCTTAAGCGCCACTCCTATACTTTTCTTCCCCATCGACCGTCGTCTCTTCGATAGATATGTTCTGCCCATTGCCACTTCAGTGTGCCTATTCGTTGGGTAGCATCCACTACTTGAGTTCTTCTGCGTATTTCATCGTTTCGGATTCTATCTTTTAGCGACACTCCTCTCACGGATCTCTCCATAGCACGCTGGGTGACCTTTATTTTATGGGTAAGACCTGCTGTCAGATTCCACGTCTCTGCGCCACAAGTTAATACAGGGAGGATGCATTAGTCAAACGCCTTAGTTTTAAGACATTGCGGAATTTTCGCTTTAAAAATGTACTTTTGTTTTTCAAATGCTGCCTATCCCAGTTGTATGCGCCTGTCGATTTCTTCTGAGAAGCTATTACGATTTTTCATGTGATAAAATCAACGTGTTTTCGAATAAAAAAACGTGTTTTTTAAAATTGTTTTTACCGAAATTTTGACACAAGACCTAACCTAATTAGTGTACGTTTCCATACGAAATTTCACAGCAATTATTGAGGGTGAGAAGTTGGGTTTTTTTCACCCCACCTTATGGTGTGTTTTTTAAGGACGGCAATATTTTTTAATATGACACTATGACACATTGACAGTCCCTTACTAAATTTATGTCCCCAAAAAAAATCCCGAAATTTTTTAACCGACAGACATATATGTTGGATTAAAAATAATTGTCAAGAAATATTTATTTTTCTCAAATGGTATATACATAGTTACAGTTACACAACATTGCGCGTGGACCAAAATTATAATGGGTCACCGCCTGTTGCTAACTACTCCTCGCTGGTTGGGTTGAGGCAATTGTTGGAACCAAATGGCCCAGGTCTCGGGATCGTCTGAATAATCATCTCCTTCTTCTTTAACCTCGCCATTTCCCATCATCTGAGGTCGGCTCTCCTTGTGCGCATTCGCCATGACTGTCTGTCCTGCGTTGCATTCTCAGTCAAACCCAGAGTTTTCAGATCCTGGTCTACAGTGCAGTCCAGGTTGCCTGAGGTCTTCCAAGTCTTCTCCTCAGTGTGGGTATGTTGAGAGGTTTCTTCACCACGTGGTCCTCATATCTCCGTGTCACATGCCCATACCATCTTAGGCGGTTATCCCTTATCTTTTCAGGTATGGGCGCCATCCGAAATGAACCCCGAATATGCTTATTTGGAACTCTGTCCACTCTAGTCACACCGCCCGCCCACTTCAGCATCTTCATCTCCGCCACATGAATCCTATCCAAGTCAGGTTTCAGCGGGGTCCAACACTCCGATCCATAGAGCATAGCTGGCCTTGTGGGAATTATCAAAAAATATTAATTTTGTTAAATAGTACATACATAGCTAAGCAACTTTGGGCGCGGATCAAAACTTGAATGGGTCACCGCCTGTTGCTAATCACGCTTCGCTGGTTGGGTTGAGCTAATTTTTAGGACCAAATGGTCCTGTCCTCGGGAGCGTCTGATTATTTATCCGACTTTTTAAAAATTATAATATATATATGTAATTTACAAATCATACAAAAATATGTATTAGATACTACAGTTTCCATCTCTTTTACCCGCCTCACACCCGCATCACACCGGAAGACAGTTAAGTCTCCTTGATGACGCGATCATTTAGATTATAATCAGTTAGCAAATGATAAGTCCCCTCTGAACAATTGTGGCCACTGCACAGAAGTGCTAAAAGAAATAACCCATGAAAGAGAGGCAGCTCACGTCTCTACAAGTCTTCGAGCTTCTACCCTATTTTTATTTTTAATTTCTTCATGTTCGCTACCTCAACTGGAGTATAGGACAACACTAGTCGCCGGCATAAAGCTTTGTCAGCTGCCTTGGTTCTAGCATCACTCCGTGTTAGCTCCGCCTCCCGCAGCTCCGTCAAGTACATTTCGTATATAAACAGCTTTCCAGGATGGCGACAGCCTGTGGGCTTGAAAAAAAGGCAGCCTTTAGTTAATATTTTCTTTGGGGGCCTAAGGCCCTTTGGACCAATGGCCTTGTTTTTTTTATGTAAACAGATTCAGTAGAATACCGACAGATGGTGATTGTAATTCTGAATTCTCATCTGTGGAATTCTATGACGCTTACCATGGTGCATATCGCTAAGCGCTGCATGTGGACTGTTGATCCGCCAACGTTACAGACTACAGCCCGATATTCACGCATCATCCTTTATTATTACAGGAATTTACTATGAATGGGTGGTCTTCACGGGACGACTTTCGTCTACCACCAATTTTAATTGATAGGCTATGACTGTCAATTTGCGGTCGAGGGATCAAATTCACGTCAACCGTGGGTATTTTAGAGCTCATAAATCGATTAAAAATATATATTTTTTTAATCTCCGTCGGGGATCGAACCCACGACCTTTGGCTTGCAAAGCAAACGCTTTGACCATTGAGCTATGACCGCCGGCAAGTCTGTACTCTTGTCAACCGGTGGCTGGGTGCGTAACGTGTTGGGTTACAATGCTACTTGAAACCTTGTTCACGTCCCGGTTAAGAACATAAATTACAACTAATTACCTCTGCTAAGCATCTCTCTAGTTGGGGCATATTGCGCATGACCAATTAAAATCTGAAAATACAATATATATATATTAAGGTCTAAGCCTCAAAAGCGTCGGGTTAATCATCAGAATCGCTTTATAAGTCTAATTAACAAATCATTAAGAATATGTAATTTTTCTGTAAAAAACACATGCAGGAGAATACCGACAGATGGTGATAGTGATTCTGAAGTCTCATCTGTGGAATTCTATGACGCTTTACATGGTGCATATAGCTAAACGCTGGATGTGGATTGTTAATACGCCAACGTCATAGACTGCAGCCCGAGATTCGCTAATCATTCTTATCATTACAGGAATTTACTATGAATGGATGGTCTTCACGGGACGACTTTCGTATACCATCAATTTTAATTAATAGGCCAAGACTGGTCTCAAACTGTGCGTGCTCAGTTAGCAACAGGCGGTTACGCATACAAATTTTATGTCCGCGCGCAATGTTGCTTAACTTCGGTGATCGAACGAGAACCACGCTTGCGATGCTCTATCGTCGCTGGCTATATTTTTGGATGTCTTTATAGTCACCTGATGCACATCAGGTATGTCCTATATATGTCCACACATACAGAAGAATTCTGGAGAGACGTCACGAACAATGAGATTCTCAGCATAATCAAGGAAGATAGGCACCTAGTAAGAACCATCTAAGAGAGGCGATCGGTCACATCATGCGCCACGATGGTCTTCTTCACGACATTGTGGAAGGGATGCTTGAGGGTAGAAACTGTAGAGGGCGCCCTAGACGGGAGTATTTGCAGCAAGTGTTCGAGGACATGAGTTGTAGCTCTTATGCTGAGTTGAAGAGGGTTGCGGAGGCCCGAGAGGAGTGGAGATCGAGATGCAAGATTGTGTTGCTGCAAACCAATCCACCGGATTGATACTACGAAGAAGAATTAACGTTTGTATTGTTAGCCCAATGCTCCCGAGTTCAAGACTAATTGCTAAAGATCGGCTCAATCCGAAAAGCGACACGCGATTAGCAACAGGCGGTGACCCATCCACATTTAGGTCCGCGCGCAATGTTGGTTAACTTCGGTGATCGAACGAGAGCCGCGCTTGCGAAGCTCTATCGACACTGGCTATATTTTTAGATGTCTTTATTGTCACCTTTTCTGGTACAGGATGCGATGGGCGGACAGTCCATCTGATCCGCTAGCGTCCCATTGCTCTTAATCCCTCGCGCCTTGTTACGCCATTACCCATTATGCAACACCCTTCATAATGATAACGTGGGCGCACAAAAAAGGGGATAAACGAGGTCTACCTAGCAACAGGGTTGCCCAAAAATATTAATTAAAATTTAAAATTAATAAAAAAAATATGCAATCGCATGCAGGAGAGCACAACCGTTTGAGACCAGTACATTGTATTTTTTTTATGTTAACACATACAGGAGAATACCGACAGAATGTGAAAGTGATTATGAAGTCTCAACTATGGAATTCTATGACGCTCACCATGCTGTATATGACTGCTGTATAAGCCCTGTATGTGTCATTGACTACAGCCCGAGATTCACGCATCATCCTTATTATTACAGGAATTTATTATGAACGGGTGGTCTTCACAGGACGACTTTCGTCTACTACCAATTTTGATTAATAGGCTATGACTGGCATTTTACGGGTGAGGGATCTAATTCACACCAACCGGGGTATTTTAGAGCTCAGAAATCTATTGAAAATCCTTTTTTTAATCTCCATCGGGGATTGAACCCACGAAATTTGGCAAACGCTTTTACCATTGAGCTATATGTATGTGCTTACATTTTAAAAAAAGTCTGAAAAGACTATATCGAGTTGATATCACATTGAAAGATACAGGATCCATTGCAGTCTTATTGGTGGAGTAATTACTTCTATGAAATATACTATGCATGTTTTTTTTTTAAATGGTCTATAGTTTCTGTCGGCCCTGTTGAGTGTTGCTGGCTACGACAGGGATTATCCCCGCTGTTAATATTATTCTATCAAGGGCGCAGTACAATGAAACCCTCTTCAAATCCACAAACACAGGGGAAAAAACACTGCGAAACCACCGATCCTCAAACGTGTACTCGCAACGAAACGTCTCATTCCTTTATTCAGTCTATATCTGGAACATATTTCAAATTCAATTTAATTTATTTATTTTAGAATCATTACAAATTTGCCGGCGGGTATGGCTCAATGGTCAAAGCGTTCGCTTTGCACCCTAAAGGTCGTGGGTTCGATCCGCAACGAAGATTAAAAAATACATATTTTTAATCGATTTCTGAGCTCTAGAGCTCGGGTGGTGTAAATTTCATCCCTCAACCGTAAAATTCCAGTCCTAGCATATTGATTAAAATTGGTGGTAGTCGAATGTCGTCCCGTGAAGACCACCCATTCATAAGTAAATTCCTGTAACAATAAAGGAAGATGCGTGAATCTCGGGCTGTAGTCTATGAAGTTGGCGAATGGACACTCCATATGCAGCGTGGTAAGCGTCATAGAATTCCACAGATGAGACTTCAGAATTACTATCACTATCTGTCGGTAATCTCCTGTATGTGTTTATAGTCTCCAAAATGGACTACTGCAACGCACTGCACTTGGGCCAGCCAGCCAAACAACTAAATCGATTGCAGTCGTTACAAAACGCAGCGGCACGACTAGTCTACAACGCGCCCAAATTCTGTCACATTACTCCAATACTACACCGACTGCACTGGTTGAGAGTTTCGGCTAGAATCCAGTATAAATTATGCCTCTTAGCTTACAAGGCACTCAACGGAACTGCACCGGGCTATCTGACAGAACTTATCAAGCCTTCAGAAATAAGCGCGCGTGGAGAGACACTCAGATCAGCTAGAGCAAATAGAAGCACTCTTCAGCTGACGGGAGGTAGTCCTAGCATGGTCTTTGGCAATCGGGCTTTCAGCTACGCGGCACTAAGGAACTCGCTACCGGAAAGCATAAGTTCTCTTAAAGCGGAGGCATCCTTCAGAAGCAGACTCAAGACCCACCTTTTTACTCAGAAAGGCAAAGAAGCGCTGCCGGAATGATCATTCGGTCATAAAAGAGCGCTATAGAAATACTAATATAATAATAATTATACATAAAAAATTAAATTTAAAAAATCTATATTTTCTAAATATGGAGCAGATATGGTAGAAACAGTTCTGAAATTGATTAAGCCCCTTGTTGACGTGTTAGCAGCTCCATGTAAGGATCCGGAAAGGTTGAGAGGCAGTGCTGGAAGCAATATCCCATTTACTCGGTAGCACAATGATAGACATCTCCAACTGAATCTCTTACAAATGACATAACCGCAACACTACGTCTGTAGATAAAAACACAGGACCGGCCAAGTAATTTATATTTTTACTTTACTTCAAGAGTTTTTTCCGTGCGACATGTTCGAGTGGCTTCAGCGACAATATCACCTCACTAGCGCGGTTCTTGTCAGATCACCAAAGTTAACCCTTTACGTGAGAGGGGCGGATATGTCCGCACCAACTTGCACTGCTCTCAAGTGCGAGGTGCGGATTTATCCCACGCCCTGAAAAAAAATACGTCGCTTCAGTGCGAGATGCGGATTTATCCGAATACTGTATTGAATATAATTTCGTTTCGTACTACGACATTCCTTCGTCAATTTTTTTTACGATATGTGTTGAGTTGTGGGTCATTCTACACATGTTTTAAATTTGTAATTTTTTTAAAATAATAATGGATTTATTTAATTTAGTTCTGAAGATGAATATAAATGCAGCACTGACCAATCAATACACATAAAAAAAAATCGTCCTTAAATATTCAAATTTATTTTTCATTGACTAATTGACTTATTTCGTGACTTTTTATGAAATTTTATTTCGCACGTAAAGGGTTAAGCAATATAAGGCGCGGCACAAACTTTGGATGGGTCGCCGCCTGTTACTAACCGCGTGTCGCTGTTCGATTAAAGCCGCTCTTGATGGTCATTAACCATGTCCGTTAAATGGAGCATATACTCGTCACAAACTGTAACTGCAAAGCTCTGTCAGCTGCCATAGTCCTCGTTTCATCTCATTTTAACTCTGCCTTCCGCAGTTTCGCCGAGCAAATTCTATATATAGTTCCCGACTGCTTTTAAAATGTTGCTGTATTTTATCTTCTCCTGCAGCATGTGAAATATATGTCTCAAATAGGTCCACCTTTGATTTTGACTGACTGCAGAAAGAAAGGCTGCCTTGTCTGCTCTCTCACCTCGTCATTCCTCACAAAGTCAAACAATCGTACCAAATCACATCTGTTTTATAGACCTCCGCTTATGGCGATAGGCGACAGCCCATCACGGACGCGCCAGTCGTGTGCCGATGTCCGTGAGAACATATTGTATTTTGGCTCGGACTGAATGATGTGACTAGGTTCGGGCCTTAAGTTTGTAGGGCTTTCGAAATATATGTGTCAATGTGCTTCTGAAAAAGTATGTGTGTTACTAATCTGCTCTTATCCTGCCCCCACGCGACGGAGTAACACCCTTTTAAAGAGAGGAGGATGTTAGTGTATATTAAAATGATTCATTAAAAGATCCATAGAAAGAGGAAACAAAGATACTGGAAAATTTTTCCAGATTCACCTAGTAGCATTAATTCAGGAAGAAATTTTTGAAAATGGTCTTTCGCATATATTTAGAAGTTTGGTAGTAAGCGAGTGAAGCAGCGAGTCCCATATATTGTGCAAAGAATAGATTTTTTTTATTCAGGATTTATTTTTTACTTCTACATCCTTCCCTGGTGGAGCATGGCAGGTAGTCTACTTATGTCGTGACACTTATTTCGCTGCTACCAAAAGAGCATCCCACTCCATTATTCCCGCTTCGTTATTAACACTGGAGAGGAATAATAGTTCAAGGGTGCCATTGTTCAATCGAGGGTGACATTTTTTACAAATCTTCATTGTTTGTACCACCTCGGGCACAATAGTGGCGTAACACCATCGATACAGTAACGTAGGTTATAACATAATAAAAATAAAGTAATAAATAATGATTTATTTATTATTCAATTTAGCGTGATCCTTAAATATTTTGAGCGCTTCTGCGCGTCCGTCTGCAAGAGTGCAGACGGAAGTAATGACTCCTAACTGATGTCTGCCATTCTGCAGAATCCATTTCCCAACCTTACCATTTCTTTATGCATTCCCACATATTTCGTGGTTAGCCACTTGTTACCAAAGAAGGTAATTTGTAGTATACTAATTTCGCAGTCTTAGACTGAAGTCTAGTTGACATCTAACTGATGCATCTAGATTCTAGAATCACAGGAAGGCCTTCAGCCACTCTCTAACAAGTAACTTTTTGCATGCGCCCAGTAACGGATCTCCATCTGGGTCTCCAAAAACAGAACGGGAAAGGGAGGGTTTTCACCAAGCGATCCTTGAATATTTAAAACTTCATCATCAGCCTGTTTTTACACTAAATATAATAAGACCTAGAACGGAGCCTTGAGGTACGCCAAAATACGCTCAAAACGGGGAAATCTTTGAGTTTTGCTATTTTAAAATCATTCACGAATTCATAATTTATTTCAATGCAATCGAATCTTCGTTTTTATAAAAATATTATATAATAAAATATATTATAATATCGCCTTAACATATACTATTATCATCATGTTCGGCTTGTTTCCGTCCACTGTTGAACGTAGGCCTATCGCATGAGTCTCTATTCTTCTATATCCTTCGCATCCATGATATTACTGCTATTATTCTGATGTTGTTGTTTGAAAATCGTCTCTTCTACAGATATGTTACATTGCCACTTGAGTGTGCCTATTTGTTGTGTAACCTCCACTACTTGGGTTAATTTTTGAATATCTTAGTTTCAGATTACGTTAATACTATATCATGGATCATACTATATTTTCACGAGCTGCCACTGATCGCGTACAGTCCTGTTTCATTTGTAACGTGTGGGCACAGTATTTTCCTTATAGTACGCAATATGTTTCTGACACAACTTCAATGGAATCCCTTGAAATGGTTCCTATTTCACAGGGGCGACCACGCAATGTGCGAGAATTCAGGACAAAAAAAATGATTTATCATACACATTACTTATTTAAGGTCGTGATTTCTTCGTTCAGTAGTTCATTCAATGTTTTGGCAGTAAGTTAAATCAATTGGCAGTGAATTAAATTAATCGTCAGTAGATTAAATAAATTGGCAGTTATCCGCTGAGTCAGTGTGAATGTGGTCAGTTATAAAATTAAAATATAAACAGTAATATATTCAATATTGATCAAAATTAATATAAAATTAATGAATAATAAACGCATAAAATGGTAACCTTACTTAACCTATTATTAATTACCATTCATTAATTATTTCTTGCCAATTTATTATTTTTTACTTATATTTTTAGGTGTGTATTACTGATTGTTTGCTAAATAATTACTGCCCATTGGTTGAATGAAATATGTACTGGCAAAAAAATAGTTGCTTCATATATGTAAAAAGAAAAATATACACATCTACAAGATTAAAAATTGATTACATACAGTTATTTATTTAATACTCTGATCTCAGAGTGAATGCTTAAGATATTAAAAATAAGATTTAGAAACGTGCGGTAACGAGCAAGAACGTACGTAGGTTGATAGGTATTTAGATTCATGCAATGGATCGGTTTATTATTTCAAATATTCGAATTGTTCTTTTTTTCGCACCTCATTTTGTTGGATTTCTTTTATTTTCGTTTTTAAAAATTATAGCGAAGAAGCAATCCATTTTTTCACAAACAAGCTTTGCTGTATCACCTGCCAAAACGTGTAACAATTATTAGGTAAAGTGTGATATTTGATTTTAAAAAATACAATTAATCTCTGTGTTGGTATAAAAAATGGTGCTTTTTACTTTGCATATTAGAAAGGTTGCAAATTAAAAACTATAGCGTAGAAGCAATCCATTTTTTTTTCACAAACAAGCTTTGCTATATCAGCTGGCAAAACGTGTAACAATTATGTAGCTAAAGAGTGATATTTTATATAAAAAAATACAATTAATTCCTGTGTTGTGGTAAAAAATGAAAAAAATGCTGCTTTTTACTTTGTATATTAGAATACCAATTTAAATTCCATGACATCGCTGACTGTGATTTACTAGTCGGTTCTCAAAAATAATTATCAGTTTTAGTTATAAAAAAAAAACAATTTTTTCGACAGATATTGCATTTGAATATAAAGATTACGGTACGACTTGCTTTTGCGATGAATTTAAAGAAAGACAATCGTTACTACGCGCGATTGGTTATAGGTAGTTTAATATATTTTTTTAATTCATGGATTGGCCCTGTCATATTTTATGTATAATAATATATGAATCCTGTTTTTTTATTTTGATTTTTTTGGTCAATGATTACTATTGTAATCAAATAAGTAGCTTGACATACGAGTGCCCCAACACACGAGTTTTTTTTATCAATCGGGCTCGCCTCTTTGAGATCGTTCGTACTAGGTGCCTATTTTCCTTGATTATGCTGAGAACCTTAATGTTTGTGACGTGGTCTCTCGGGTAAATTCCGAGAATTCTTCTGTAATTTCACATCTCAAAGGCCTCTAGTTTTTTTATATCACTTTCAAATAAGCACCATGTCTCACAGCCGTACATCAAGATGCTCCATACAAATGTTTTGTCAAGTAGCTTGCGAAGCTTTAAATTAATATTTTTTGACTCATTTCTGTATTGAACGCTAGCCTTGCTAATGGCCTATGTTATTATAAATAATATTTTATTATTTAAATTTTATTTATGTAGTTATTATTTAGGTTCCCAATTTATTGGTATTGTACATTTTTTCGAATCTGGGTTATTATTTGTAATAAATATGGGAACGTAAATTATGTTACAGGCAACTTCATCGACTGTTTGACGTTTCGGCATTTTTCATTACACGGAAATGTAGAACGTTTCATTGTTACAGTTCTATAACAATCGATATCGGATGCGATAGTCGATTTAGTAGTAATTCTTGATAGCTTGACTGTTACAATATGGAGAGTACTTATGTGTTGGCTAGACGTCACAATGAAAAGAGCGAACCCCAGCCGACTATTCTTAAACAAGAGACAGGTGAGATAGCAGACAGATGAATTAAAATAACATTTCGTATTACTTTAAAATAATCAAGAAAATGACATTAATGAAAACTATTTGGATACACATTCATAATCTGATTAAGGTCCATCCGAGGTTGATTGTAAGGAACTGTCAGTTTTGAACCCTCCCCTTACTGTGCTAAAAACATCGAAGAACTCCGATGATATGTATTTTGTACACCATATGAAAATGTCATTTTAAAACCGTAAAAATGTGAAAACAGTGGTTCCTTGACATACGAGTGCCCCAATATATGAGATTTTCGAGATACGAACTGTCGAGTCAGCGATTTTTTTGCTTTGAAATACGAACAAAATTTGAGATACGAACAATTGGCTCAACTGGTCGGCCGGTTGCACACGAACCGCGCGTCACGCTTATTTAATTATACAAATTAAAAATCATATAAATTTATATGTGGAATAGTTGGTAATTACCATCTTTGATGTGTGGTGCCCCATGAATAGGGCGTACGTCCCACCGTTGGAAACGCTGGACTAAAGTGAACAGCAATAATCTTTTGACCGCGGCGCCATTTTGATGGATTTGTAAATCGATTTTTCATTTGTCATTTCTCAACTGGAGCATATAGACATCACGAGCCGCCACCACAAAGCTCTGTCAGCTGCTTTGGTCATCGCCTCTTCCCATGTCAGCTCCGCCTCCCGTAGCTCCGCCGAGTACATTATATATATACATATATATATAGTTCCCGAAGACCTACCATGACGCCGAGAGCCCAGACCCTTGGAGAAAAGGCAGCTGTAATTAATACTTTCCTGCCGCATTCTCAAGACATGTTCCAGCCAGGTCCACCTTCGCCTCTATTCGATATCGATTTTAAGACAAATAATATAGTATTGTAATATATTTTCCAGTAAACGAATATGTCAGTTGTCGGGTGTAGTTTTTGACTGAATTTAAAAGATTCTAAATTCAGTAATAAATTCATCTATTTTTGTACATAACAACATAAAACAATACATCATAATTGGTAATATGAGACTCGAAGATTCATAAAAAGCTCATAACTGATATAGACATCATCTTCGGTGAAGAGGTTAAAAAAGAAGCCTTTGATTCAGAGCTTTCTTTCGTTCCTTAACACTATCCAGTCCACCCGGTTACGCGATAAACTTACGCTGAGGCCGACTGTTTTTTTAAAGAATTGCTTACAAAAAAATTCGCATATATTTATTTGTTTATATATATTCATCCCCCATCATTGTCGCTGTCTTGGATCTCCTCGGCGTCTGAGGGAATATCGGACAAAGCATCAGCGTATATAAGGAGACTAAGAATAACCAAAAATATATTGCATTGGAATATAAAATGAAATTTAAAAAAACAGATTATATTTTGGAATATACTTATTTTGTTAACAGACATAAAATTTAATTGCATACAATCGAAATATTGATCAAGAAAAACGATTAACGTTTTCCCAATTTAAAAAAAAATAATTATAACAAGGGAGATAAAGTCTAATCTTACATTATTATTTTTCTTACAAAAAATGCTCGTTTAATTTTTTTAACGTCATATGTTCAATTAAAATTAAATATGACCCTCACTGATAAGGTTTGAGATCTTTGAATTATGGTCGAAATTAAAAACAACACATATGTTGTGTGATCGGCCACTAACATTTGAAAAAACATAACATGAACGTGTGTAGTTAGCCACTAAGCGTTGGCGAAACGATCACACACAAGTTGTGTAATCGGACTGGATAGTGTTATAGCTGTATGTGTCGAATGTACTCAGCAAAGTTTTATGTAACAGAATTGACATGGTCCCCACCATGGTCCCCACCATGTCAGTTGGCAAAAAATTGTGGCGGCTAACCATGATGACCATTTGATAGGCATGGGAAGGAAATGATGTTGATATAATGAATTACAGGAGGTTTTTGTGGGGTATTCTGGGCCACCTCAGGTGAGATGAAGCCAATCCCCTGTGTCTCGTGCGATTTCCTGGGACTTCCAAAGACGCTACGGCTGCATCAGCTTTTGGGTTGCTGCGGTGTGTCTCTGAATGCATCCAACATGAGGGATTCACGTAAGATACTATTTACTTTAATTTGCATTAACATTCATATCTTGTAAAATATGTACTTTTAAGACGTTAAACATATAATATATTATATGCTGAACAATTCTCATATCTATCAAATAAATTTCATATCCGTAAGCGCTTAAGTACCGGTGGGCATAGCTTAGTGGTTAACACGTTCACTGCCTTTAAAAAAATCCGAGTTTTTTTTTCTTGTTTCCAATAGTAATAAGTGTCTTTATTACCAATTTAATTCATTTTTTGTTGTATATTTGCCCATTTATACCTATCACACGAATCCTTGTAACCGGCACCATTAGCAAAATATCTATATTTTAGATTGAATAGGTTTAAATATAATATAAACTCGTAAGTAGCTTAAATTAAATTTATTCCAATGATGTTTGTCTGTCAGATTCAATAAAATCATCGTCGCTATTTATTTGTAAAATCTTAGCCAACACATCGGAATCAGTGGATAAATCCTTAGACACTAGGTTTCCTCTCTTTTTCTTGGTATTTGTTTCATTTTTGCATTCAGACTTTCGTTTCGATAGACCAGCTTCAAAATTCATGGTTGAAAATATATCCCTTAATTGAATAGCGGAAATACACAAAAATAAAAACGTTTTTCGAAAACCGCCACTAACTACGTTTAAAATGAATATTCTATTACAGCAGCGGTCGGGGAACTTTTTTAACCATTACCCCAAAATATTTTTGCGTAAGTCGATATTACCCCAAAATATTTTTGCGTAAGTCGATATTGCCCCCATTTTGAAAAGAAGACAATCAATGTATATTTAAATAAACGTTATTTATTGAATTAATTTACACGGAAAATAACAAAAAAGTTAAATGAAAATAGTAAGTTTTATGAAATAGCAAACTAGAAAAATTTCCTTATTACCCCAAAAAACATATTTTTACCCCATTTGGGGTAATTTACCCCAGTTCCCTGACCGCTGTATTACAGGAAACAAGTTCAAAAAGAACTCTCACTATAGTGCCCGCAATAAACTGACGCGAAAAAAAAATATTACAGGAAATGTTAATGTGCTGAGAATGGATTCGTTATGCAGATAGCTTAAATATTATTATTTGCAGGCAGCAGTGGAGTGGAATCTTCTCATGAGACTTGTGACCTGTGCAGCTTTCTTGCCCAACCAAAGATGCTGAGAATTCATAAATTACTGGGCTGCTACGTTACGATCCTGAAAATTAAAAAACTCAAAACAATAAATAATATATCAGTTAAATTATCAGATTCCTTAATGATAAGACAAAAGTTAACACACACTGGGGAAAAACGTTGCATTAAAAGTGTAAAATTCCAGGCAATAAGTGGTGTTAAAAGACGTATTAAAAAAAAGAATTTCAGTTGCGAAATATGTAATTTCAGATGCAGTCAATTTAGTCATCTTCAAAATCACATATTTACACACACTGGGGAAAAACCTTTTAGTTGCAAAATTTGTAGTTATGAATGCACAACAAAAATTAATCTTAAAACACATAATTTAACACACACTGGAGAAAATCCGTTTAGTTGTAAAGTATGTGACTACAAATGCAAACAATTAAAGAATCTGAAAAATCATGAATCATCACACACTGGTGACAAACCTTTCAGTTGCAAGATATGTGATTATAAATGTAGTGAAATAAGTCGTCTGACAATTCATAATTTAATTCACAGTAAAGAAAAACCTTTCAGTTGCAAAATATGTAGTTATGAATCTACTTCAAAATCTAATCTGAAAACACATAATTTAACACACACTGGAGAAAAACCTTTTAGTTGTAAAATATGTGATTATAAATGTAAGCAATTGAGTCATCTGAAAAATCATCAATTATCGCATACTGGTAACAAGCCTCTGAGTTGCAATATATGCAATTTTAAATGTAGCCAAAATAGTCATCTTAAAAGTCATAATATGATTCACACTGGAGAAAAGCCTTTTAGTTGTAATGTGTGTACTTATAAGTGTACAACACTAGGCACTCTTAATAGACATGTTTTAATACATGCTAAAGAAAAACCTTTTCGTTGCGACATTTGTAATTATACTTGTGCACTGGCTGGCGTACTTAAAAAACATGTTTTAGCACACACTGGTGAAAAACCTTTTAGTTGTAAGACGTGCACTTATAAATGTTGTCAACTGAGTCATCTAAAACGACATAATTTAGCACACACGAGACAAAAGACTTTCAGCTGCAATATTTGTAGCTACACATGTTCATTAGCCAACAATCTTAAAAAACATGCTTTAAAACACACTACAGTTAAACCAACTAATTGTTAGTTATGATAACTGCAATAATTACCTAAAATTACATTTATAATAATAAATTTTTGCATCCTCAGTATTCACCTATGGCGCACAGACGTGGAATCTAACAGCAAGTCTTACCCATAAAATAAAGGTCACCCAGTGTGCTATGGAGACATACATGCTCGTAGTGTCTCTAAAAGAAAGAATCCTAAACGAGGATATCCTCAAAAGAACTCAAGTAGTGGAGGCTACCCAACGAATAGGCAATGGGCAGGACTTCTGTCGAAGAGACGACAGTTGATGGGGAAGAAAAGTATTGGAGTTTCACCCAAAAACTAGACATACATGCTCGTAGTGTCTCTAAAAGAAAGAATCCTAAACGAGGATATCCTTAGAAGAACTCAAGTAGTGAAGGCTACCCAATGAATAGGCAATGGGCAGGACTTCTGTCGAAGAGACGACGGTCGATGGGGAAGAAAAGTATTGGAGTTTCACCCAAAAACTGGCACACGAAGCATTGGCCGACCCCCTGCAAGGTGGACTGACGGAAGGCAGAGGACCGAAGAGGATCGAGACTCATGCGGGAGACTTTCGTTCAACAGTGGACAGATACAGGCAATGATGAATGAATAAACTCTGGGATCATGCTATGTTTTCTAATGTAATGAAACTTTTTTGATATCAATTTGTTTGGAAAGTTATTTATTTTCTTCCATTTCATTTGCAAAAAATTAAGGCAATATTGTAATATCCAAATCATTAAAAAACCTAACATACTGAATGTGACTGCGGCGTGGAGCAGACAATGTCTCACCTTCTGGAGTGTGCGCTGTGTCTGAACAGCTGCACCCAGGAGGACCTGATGATGGCCGAGAGTAATGCCATCGACGTCGCCCACTTCTAGGCAGACAGATCTGACTCTGACGTTTCCCACACAATTAAATATATATGATTCATATAATTTATGATTTTAATTGTTTTTTGTATCTAATTGTCAGAATTCTGATATCCTATTTTTTTGCTGACTATTGATTTAATAAACCCTTTTTTATATACAAAACGTTTTTTTTATTTACGTGAAATACATACCTTTCATCATCTTATATTACAGATTTGCAGTTTTGCACTTGGTGAATATACTTATAGTCCATCCAAAATAGGAAGAACCCTATGACACATTTATTGCCCCTTGTAAAAGGGATGGGGCAAAAATATTTATTTCGATTAGGTCGATTTTTTTTCTCTTCTTCTTCGAAAAAAAATCGAATTTGAATTCGAAGTGAATCGTATATAAACATCTCCATTTCCGCATGGCGGCTTCATGGCGGATCAGTACAAATGTTTGACTTTCAGTAGCGTGTTGTTCTTCGATCGATTCGTGTCTTTTGTTGTTGTAATTATTATATTTATTGTTAGTATTGTTAAAGTTGTTTCATTGAATCATATTTTTGTGTTTTTACAATGCCGAAGAGACAGAAAAAAACTGTTCTCAGGAGTGAATCACGTGAATTTGTCGTACGCTTGCGAGATTATTTTCATCAAGAAAAACAAAATGGTGGACCATTGCTGTCTGTTATATATTATACCACAATTTTTCGTCATGTTCAGTTTCTATAATAAATAACGAATCTTGAAGAAGCGGTTCAACCCAAAATACACATAAGGGACTGTAATATGAAAAATCATGGCTTACACTGTAGGAAAAATCTGTTTGTAATAACAAAAACATGCATTTTAAGTTTATTGTATTTATGGATAGGAAATCACTAGATGTTACATAATATAGAGATAAAAAGACATTTTTTATGTAAAAATAATATTTATTTCATTATATTTCTGAGGCTACTTAGGAATATTTTTTCAGCTTTTAAAAATAATATTGTTACATAATTTTATTTTATTTTATAAAAACATCATGAGATTACAGTCGACATGATTTTTTGAAATATCGAATTTCGGTGTATTTTTAGGTGAAAAGATATTTTTCCCAAAAGGTGTCGCGAACCATAAAAGAAATTGTTTTATTGTGAAAATATTTTTATTAAATAAATTGACTGGTAAGTGGTTAATGTTAGGTATTATTACAATATTCTGACAAAATAAATAAATATATTGAACACATATTTCACTGTTTTTGTTATCTCTACAGTCCATTCAAAATTAAACGAATTTTACCAAATAATACATCTTTAATTAATATTTATTTATTTATAACTTGTCTCTTGACAGTGATGGATTGAGACGACTTTTGTCAACCACCCATTTTGATTAATAAGCTATGACTGGCATTTTACGGGTGAAGGATCAAATTCACACCAACCGGGAGTATTTTAGAGCTCAGAAATCAATTATTTTTAATTTTTTTAATCTCCGTTGGGGATCGAACCCACGACCTTTGGCTTGCAAAGTAAACGCTTTGACCATTGAGCTATACCCGCCGGCAAATTTTTGATAAGTTTATTATAAATAATTATGACAAATTTCAAATTTCCTTACTAAGTTGCTTCGTTTAAGTGTTTTAAAGCGTGCTTTTTAAGATGGGCTGCTCGTAAGGACGTGTAGCTACATATATTGCAACTAAAAGGCTTTTCTTTAGTGTGTGTTAATTTATGTTGCTTAAGATATTTTAATTGACTACATTTGTAATTACATAAAGTGCAAATGAAAGATTTTTCAGCGATGTGTGTTAAATTATGATTTTGAAGATATCGTAATTGACCACATGTATAATTACATAGCGAGCAACTGAATTGTTTTTGTCTGGTGTGTGTTAAGGCATGTTTTCTAAGAGAGGTCGCCATTGCACACTTATATTCACACTTATGGCAACTGAAAGGCTTTTCTCCCGTGTGAGTTAAACTATGACTTTTAAGATTACTTTTTTGACTACATTGAAAATTACATATATTGCAGCAGAAAGGCTTGTCACCAGTGTGTACTAATACATGAATTTTAAGATGAGCCTCATTTTTACTTTTATAATCACATAACTTGCAACTGAAACGTTTAACTTCAGGGTGTGTTAAATTATGCGTTTTAAGAATTGATATGGTTTCACATTTAAAACTACAGATTTTACAACTGAAAGTTTTTCCTCCCATGTGAGTAAACATATGATTTTTAAGGCGAATGGATTGAATGCATTTGAAAGTACATATATTGCAACTGAAAGGCTTTTCTCCCGTGTGTAATAAATTATGTTGTTTTAAATATCTTAATTGACTACATTTAAAACTACATATCTGGCAACTGAAAGATTTTTCTGTGGTGTGTGTTAGTTTATGATGTTGAAGATATCTTAATTGATTACACTTATAACTGCATATCTTGCAACTGAAAGGTTTATCTTCAGTGTGTGTTACAGCATGTTTTCTAAGAGAGAATGCCGTTGCACACTTATAAGTGCATTTATCGCAACTGAATGGTTTTTCTCCTGTGTGTGTTAAGTTATGTTGTTTAAGATATCTTATTTGACTGCATTTAAAATTACAAAAATTGCAATTGTAAGGTTTTTCTTCGGTGTGTGTTAAAGCATGTTGTTTAAGAGATGTTGCCATAGAACACTTATACGTACACTTATCGCAACTGAAAGACTTTTCTGTCGTGTGTGTTGAATTATGTCGTTTAAGATATCTTAATTGACTACATTTATAACTACATATCGTGCAACTGAAAGGTTTTTCTTCGGTATGTGTTACAGCATGTTTTCTTAGAGTGGTTGCCATTTGTATTGGTTTATATCTCTTCACATCCAGGATCATAGCGCAGCAGCCCAACAATTGATGTATTCTCAGCATCTTAGGTTGGGCGATAAAGCTGCACATGTCACAAGCGGCATGTGAATTAATCAATGTTTCCATTTCACTTCCACCTGCAACTATAATATTTACAATTTAAACACTTCATTAAACAAATCAAGCTTCTTAAATAAAACCTTTAACTACGATTGGTTTAAGTATCTTCAAAAATTATCATTATTAGTATTATTACATTTAATTATCTTTAAAAATAGATTAAAAAATATATCATTTTAATCTTTGTCGGGGATTGATCCCACAAGATTTGGTTTGGCAAGCAAACGCTTTAACCACTAAGGTATGCCTCCCGGTACTTATTCGCTTACAGATATGAAATTTATTTATATTGAAATAGTTCAGTATATAATAAATTAATTATTTAACGCCTTAAAATAATATATTTTACAAGATATGAGTGTTAAAAACAAATTAATGTAAATGGTGTAGCATGTGTCTTACATGGCAGAGACTCTGGTCGTTTGTGGTATGGATGTAGGGTATTTGTAAGACCAGTAGAGAAAGAATCCCTCATGTTGGATGCATTCAAAGACACACCACAGCAACCCAAAAGCTGATGCAGCCGTAGCGTCTTTGGAAGTCCCAGGAAATTGCACGAGACACAGGAGATTGCCTTCATGTCACCTGAGCTGGTCCAGGATACCTCACAAGTACCACCTGTAATTTATAGTTGTACCATCATCATCATTTTGATATTTTGTTCCTAGATCGTGTCCTAATATTTTTCCCCAAAATGGCTATTTTACATAATTTAAATATTACTTAGGTTCCATTTTATGTATTTGTTTTGCACGTATCTTAAAAGCTGCCGTATTTTCACTACTTCCTAACAATATGTATAGATTTATGATTTACCTTTAACCGCCCAGAGTTCCCATAAGGGACCGCAAATTTGCATCGTTCACTGCCCTAGCAGGCCAATGTTTGTAATGTTTCGTCGCACAATAGATTCTTCCATGAACTTACTCTAATACTATTATTACAAATTAATGTAATCCGATTGTGAAATGAACCACAAGCACTACCTGTATGGGACCGTAGGGCATTGAACGACGCAAATCTGCGGTCCCATAAGGAAACCACTGGGCGTTTAATGATTATTATGTTTTCATTGCAATATGTTTACCTAAATAAATTGTTATTTATAAGGAGGGTGGCTTTTATTAACATTGATAAAATTAGTGAACGTAAATTTTCATGTATTAAGAACACAGATCATCATGAATAAAGCTTTGATTTTGTAAAGCATTTTATATGTAACATGCAGAACAATAACCGAATTTATACTTCTCCTATTTGTTTTAGTTCCTTCCTACATGCATATATATATTGTTTTCTTGACTGAAGTAAGACAGTATATTAGTTATAATGCATCTACCTATCTCACCTGGCTCTTGTTTAACAATCGTCGGCTTGAGTTCGCTCTTAGCATTGCCAGTTCTAGCCAACGTAGAAGTACTTTCCATATTTTAATAATAAAACTATCATGAATTACTACTAAGTAAACAATTACGTCTGGTAGCGATTAAAATAAATATGTAACAATACAAAATACTCGGTGTACGCGTCACCAAAAATGTCAAACGTCAAGTCACTGGTAGTGTTACCTGAATCATAATTTATATTCCCAACATCTACAAATAATAACCGTGATACCTAAATAGTTACCATATAATAGTTAACACTTTCGCATCGGTTGTCGGCATATGCCGTCGTAAGATTCCCTGACCGTTGACATCGGTTTACGTGATATATCGTTTTGCTACTTTCTTAGAATAATTTTTATGCATCATCTGATAGCTAAAGGATACAAGAACCAATATAATACATGAAAATAGACCAGATAAGTATATTTATGTTTCAAATAATAGTTTAAAGCAAAAAAAAATGGTTTGAAAAATTCACTCCGTATTGATATATAGTATAATTTGTATTCCACTGAGCCGTAACGAAAGAGTTAACAAACATATGAATATATCATATACTATTAAACAAGTAAACAGGTTGAACTTCAATAGATAAGTATATCAACGAAAAAAAATAACTTTGTAAGCTTTGGGCTTGATTTCATAGCGCGTCGCGAATTAGGTAGTTTTTAACAGCAATGATCGGGCAGTTGTCACATTATCCTATTTATACTATATTATCATAAGACTTTGTACGTGGGTTCTACCTTTTTTTCTTCCCATATCTGTTCCACATCGGGAACATATGGTCATCCGTAGTTGCAGCTACTCAGTTGTCAAATTGTGTAAATTAATGTAATTGTATACACATTCTATCTAAGTAGAGTTAAATAAATCCTAGCTTTAAATTAGGAATCGAAAAAAGTGATATGTTTTTTGTGTGTTTTTGATAAATCTGTTTTACATAATTACGACAAATTTCACTATTCAGTTGCTTCGTTTTAAGTGTTTTAAAGCGTGTTTTTTAAGATGGACTGCCCGTAAAGCTACATATATTGCAAATAAAATACTTTTCTTTAGTGTGTGTTAAGTTATTTTTCATAAGATATTTTAATATACTACATATTTAAATACATATCGTGCTACTGTAATGTTTTTCTCTGGTGCGTGTTAAGGTATGTTTTCTAAGCAAAGTCGCCATTCAAACTTATCGAAAAAAAAAAAACGATTTAATTTTTTTTTTATTTATTTCAGAAACATTACAAATTTTATTTAATACGATCCTGAAATAAGAAATAATACAAGAGAAACAATTTATAAATATAGGTATTTATGATTATTAGTATATGAGACTTCAGAATTATTATCACCATCTGTCGGTATTCTCCTGTATGTGTTTACATAAAAAAAACTTTTTGACTACATTGAAAATTACATATATTGCAACAGAAAGGCTTTTCACCAGTGTGTACTAAAATACATGAATTTTAAGATGAGCCTTATTTTTACTTTTATAATCACATATATTACAACTGAAACGTTTCTCTTCAGTGTGTGTTAAATTATGTGTTTTATATGGTAAGTAGATATTGTTTCACATTTAAAACTAAAAATATACAATTGAAATTTTTGCTCCAGAGTGAGTAAGCATATGATTTTTAGGCGAATCGATTTAATGCATCTGAAACTTCAAATATTGCAGCTGAATGTCTTATCTTCCATATAAGGTAAATTATGTTGTTTTAGGTATCTTAATTGACTACATTTAAAACTACATATCTTTTAACTGAAAGGTTTATTTATATTTAGTGTGAGTTACAGAATGTTTTTTTAGTAAATATGCCGTTGCAGACTTATGAGTACACTTCTCACAACTGAATGGCTTTACTCCCGTGTGTGTTGCATTATGTTGTTTAAGATATCTTAATTGACTACATTTATAATCACATATGTCGCAACTGTAAGGTTTTTCTTCGGTGTGTGTTGATGCATGTTGTTTAAGATATTTTAATTGAGTACAGCTATAACTACATATCTTGCAACTGAAAGGTTTATCTCCAGTGTGTTTCACAGCATGTTTTTTAAGATAGTATGATGTTGTACACTTATAAGTGCACTTATCGCAACTGAATGGTTTGTCTCTCGTGTGTGTGTACTTATGTATTCTAAGACAACTTAATAGATTGGATTTGTAATTACATATATCGCAACTGTAAGGTTTTTCTTCGGTGTGTGTTAAAGCATGTTTTTGAAGATTTGTTGCTATTGAACACTTAAACGTACACTTATCACAACTGAATTTCTTTTCTTTCGTGTGTATTAAATTATGACGTTTGAGTTGACTTAATTTACTACATTTATAGTTACAGATATTGCAACTGACAGGTTTTTCTTTGGTGCGTGATATTTTTTTTGTTCTTAAAGAGGTTTCCATCTTTATTGGTTTATATTTCTTCATATCCAGGATCGTAGCGCGGCAGCCCAACAATTGATGTATTCTCAGCATCTTAGGTTGGGCGATAAAGCTGCACATGTCACAAGCGGCATGTGAATTAATGAATGTTTTCACTTCACTTCCACCTGCAACTATAATATTTACAAAATTATCACTCTATTAAACAAATCAAGGTTCTCAAACAAGCCTTTTAACTAAGATTGCTTTAATAATTCTCATTACTTTCAGGTTAATAACGAAAAATGTTTTATTTAATGTTTTCATTAAATGTTATTATTTGTCGGGAGTGACCTGGATGCGGAAGGCGGAGGATCGAAGAGGATGGAGACTCATGCGGGAGGCCTACGTTCAACAGTGGACGGACACAGGCTGATGATGATGATGATGATTATTTGTCGTGATATGAAAATAATAATATTAACCCTTTCGCATCGGTTGTCGGCATATGCCGTCATAAGATTCCCCGACCGTTGACATCGGTTGACGTGATATATCATTTTGCTACTTTCTTAGAATAGTTTTTGTTTTACATCGTCTGGTAGCTAAAGGATCCAAGAAACAATGTGATATATGAAAATAGACCAGATAAGTACATTTATGCTTCAAATACTAGTTTTATAATTGACGGTATAATTTGTATTCAAAACGAGCCGTAATGAAAGGCTTAATAAAAAAAAACTATTTTTTATTAATATTTTATAAAAATATTATAAAAACTAATTAAGACTGCATTTGTAGGGTTAAAAGTTTTTTTCTTATTCTCTACCAAAAGATGATAAGCATACTGATAATGGTAAGGAGGCACACTGAAGATCATTTGTTATTTTTTGCCAGGCGGTCTGTCAAGTGAAAATATATTTTTCGCTCTCTTACCAATCCTTTAAACGCCCAGTGGTCCCATACGGGAGCGCAAATTTACATCATTCAATGCCCTAGCAGGCCAATGTTTGTAATGTTTCGTCGCACAATAGATTCTTCCATGAACTTACTTTAATACTATAATTACAAATTAATGTAATCCGATTGTAAAATGAACCATAAGCACTTCCGTATGGGACCGTAGGGCATTGAACGACGCAAATCGGCAGTCCCGTAAGGAAACCACTGGGCGTTTAAAGGTTACCGAGCAAAAATCGTACACATATACAAACATGAATGAATTATATTATGGGTTTTATGTATTTTAGACAAATTTGTTATTTTAAAATAATAAAGGATGGTGAATAGTAAATGCATAGTAACAGTAAATGTTGTAGCTTGTGTCTTACTTGGGGAAGTCTCCAATTTTATTGTGAATGGCTTCAGGGTCATCAAAAGACTATTAGGGAGAGAATCCCTCATGTTGGATGCATTCACAGACACACCGCAGCAACCCAAAAGCTGATGCAGCCGCAGCACCTTTGGTAGTCCCAGGAAATTGCACGAGACACAGGGGATTGCCTTCATGTCACCTGAGCTGGTCCAGGACACCTCCCAAGTATCACCTGTAATTAAAACCATCAATATCATCATCATTATCATATTATTACCCTAGCAACACCCTTGGATTATCAATCTCGGATAAACTGAAATATTATGAACAAATGGAAAATACAGGCATAAGATTGGTTCAATTGGTGTTTTCTATCGTTATTATCACGGTTGTTGCTCTTTGGCATTTAAAGAATTCATTTAAGCTTGTACCCATCCAATACTAACAAATTCGTCTTACACTTGCCGAACATTCATACACGATTGATGTAACTGAATAGGAAGACTGCTATGGATCCTGTATCTTTCAACGGTTGTTCTCTTCCAAAAGCAAGCTCCATCAACATCTTTGGAGTATCAATCTCCAATAATGTCAAATATTACTAGTCAATTAAGTCTAAAGTCGATCTCGCATCCAAAAAACTAGATCACGTCAGTATTTCAGTGACAAACAACTTTTTCTTCTATATATAAACAACAATTCCGCCCTATTAAATGAATACGGTAGTTACCTTTGGGTTAAAGCCACAAAATACTTTCTAAATTTAATTGACTTAATATCTTTCAACGGATGTTCTCTTCCAAAAGCAAGCTCCATCAACATGATGGGATTATCAATCTCGAATAATGTCAAATATTATGAGTCTATTAAGTATAAAGCCGGATTCGCTTCCAAAAAACTAGGTGTATTATATAGATCACGTCGGTATTTCAACAATAAACAACTTATTCTTCTATATAAAGGACAAATCCGACCTATCCTCAAGGATACGGCAGTCACCTTTTAATTGGAGACACAAAATACTTTCTAAATTTAATTGACACAGTTCAAAGAAGAGCAATTCGTTTGATAAACAATAAAACTCTTATGTTAACCTGAAATCAATGGAATAAAGCCGTAAGATTGGTTCACTTAGTCTTTTCTACCGCTATTGCCATGGTCGCTGCTATTCGGAAAATTAAAGACCTAATTGCTCCCGCACCCACCTACAACCGACAAACTCGTCTCACACTTGCCGAGCACCCATACCCGGTTAATGTGTGTCGATCAAGAACTGGCAGATTCCAAATTTCCTTCCAAAATATATATTTAATGTATCTGTCTGCTATCTCACCTGGTTCTTGTTTAATAATGGTCGGCTGGGGTTCAATCTTTGCATTGTGAGTTCTAGCCAACGCAGAAGTACACTCCATATTGTAATAATCAAACTATTAAGAATTACTACGAAATAAACAATTGCGTCTGGTAGAGATTGAAATAAATATGTAATAATACAAATACTAGATCTACGCGTCACATGGAAATGTCAAACATTAAGTAGCTAGTAGAGTTACCTGTAACATTATTTAGTTTCCCAACGTTTACAAATAATAACACTAAAAAATAATGACTCCATATTAGGTACCTAATTACCAAAACAGCAATTCATTTATATACATATTTATATTAAATTTTACTTGAAATATTTTCGCATCGAACAGAAACTTGGCGTTAATTTATATTAAATAATAAACTTAGAATTCATTTTTTGATTTAGGTTTTTAAATCGATTTTAGAGCTAATTATATAGACTGTTGTATATTTTCTAGTAACCAAATATATCAAATATTGCTTATCGTTTTTGACTTGAATTAAAGATATTTTACGTTCAATTTTATAGTGACTTAATTTTGAGCATTACAACAGTTAGAATAAATCTGTAATATTAGGCTACGAATTCCATGTAAAAATGACTGCTATAGACGTCACACGCATTGAATGAGTGAAGCAATATTGTTCAATACAATTGTTACCAAATTCACAGATAAATGATGTCAAATGTAAACAATGACATTTAAAAAGCAATTAAAGGCGATTACGTTGTTTTGCTCTTATCGTCTTATGAACATCGATTTTTAAAGGAAATTGATCAAATATATCGGAATCTGCTGTATTACAAAAACGAGTGGTATTATTTGGGCTTGTACATTATAGTAACATGTCAATGGGGTACAATAATTTGGAGCTAAGCATGTAGTGAATGGTGTTGAAGCATGACAATTCACCCAAAATATTATGTATTTTATAAAATAAATGTATTTGTTAATTCATTTCGCTTTAATAATGGAAGATTTATTTAAATTTCTGTAATTGGTGTGCGAGTGATGTCAGCGTTTGCGCCGCAAGACGATAAGGGCCCCAAATTAGTTTTTAATACATTATGCATATAAAACTAATATGTATTTTTTTTTATGTTTTCAGCATTAACTTTGAGATCCATCATAAATAATAAATACCTTGTTTTTACTTGGATCATGTTGGATGTGACCTCTGCTTAGGAGACTGCAGTTTAGACTAACTCGTATCCTTCCCCAATCCATCACTGTCAAGAGACAACTGACATACATAATACTTTCGTAAGTGGTCGAACCCGTTTATGTAGGAGTGGGGGTAGGGGGTATGTCTATCAGGGATTGATAAGGGAGACAGGTCATCCTTGCAACCCTATATGTCTCCCTCTCTTATCATTCCTTGATAGTCACACCCCCTACACCCTATCCTGCATAAACGAGTTCGACCACCTACAAAAGTATTATACAGCTCACTTGTCTCTTGACAATGATGCAACTGATACTTTACAAGGCGAGTTAGTCGAAACTGTAGTCTCCTAAACAAAGGTCATATCCAATTTGATCCATGTAAAAAGAAGGTAAATAAATAAATATTTAAATATGTTATTAATAATAATAAAAAATGTTTCTTTTGTGAAAACATAATCTTTTACTATTTATAATTATTTTATTTAAAAAAAAAAACAAAAATTACATATAAAACGTGATTTTATTGATAATACAGCAAAATAAAAAAAGCACATTTTTGGCTTCATGAAAATTTGATCGCTACAAAGATTGTAATGCTTATAAAAACTGAGGGTTGCGGAGGACCGAGAGGAATGGAGATCGAGATGCAAGATTCTGTTGCCGCAAACCAATCCACCGGATTGATACTACGAAGAAGATAAAAACTGGAGCATGATATGTAGAATAGTGTTAAGTATATGTATGCACAGGGAAATAATAATCATTAGAAGATGTTTTATGATTAAGAAAAAAAATAATTTGGATTCACTTATTTTATTTTTCAATGGCTACCTAGCATAATTAAATATTTTCTACTATTACAAAGTAAGTCATAAATAAAAATAACATTATTTAAAAATATAACCAAGCTAATATTAAGCAGGTTTACTAGAAGTATATAATTTTTAAATTCTCTTAATAAAAATAATTATTTTTACTTGTTGAAAGTATCTTTATGAATTTTACAACCAAAAGGTTGTAATCCAGTGTTTGTTAAATTAAGAATTTTAAGATGTTTTGCGAGGATGCATATTATTACATTATTGGCAGAACATAAGTACCAATACCATCTTAATTTGAGAGATCTCAATTTTATACTAAGTAGGATAGCAAAAAAAACTGACAAAATTACCATATTCAGTAAGTTTTTGTAACAAATATGAGTATACTTTAAGATATTCAATTGTGTTTTAAAACATGCTTTTTAAGATATTCCCCCCGTGTACATGCGTAGCTACATATATTGCATCTGAAAGGCTTTTCTTTCGAGTGTGTTGAAGCATGTTTTCTAAGTGAAGTTGCCATTGTACACTTATAAGAACACTTGCTGCAACTGAAACGTTTTTCTCCAGAGTGAGTCATGATATGACTTTTAAGATTACTCTTTTGGCTGCATTGAAAATTACATATCTTGCAACAAAAAGGCTTATCGCCAGTGTGTGAAATCATATGAGTTTTAAGATGACTAAACTGTATACATTTATAATCGCATATTGTGCACCTAAATCGTTTTTCTCCAGTGTGTGTTAGATGGTGTGTCTTAAGATTGGATACTCTTGAGCATTTGAAATCACAACTTTCGCAACTGAAAGGTTTTTCTCCGGTGTGGGTATAGATATGATTTTTTAAATGATGTGATTGATTGCATTTGAAACTACATAAATGGCAACTGAATTTTTTTACACTAGTACGCGTAAAATGACGTCGATTATTAAGCAATCGCTGGGACTTTTCATTTTCAATGTAGCGTTTTTCTCCACTATGTATCATTTTATGACTTATCATTTTTGAATCTGATATATTCACTGATTTCATATTTTTCTCTTTGAGATTCTTCATATCCATGATTGCAGCGCAGCAGCCTAGCAATTGATGGATTCGCAGCGTCTTTGGTTGGGAGAAAAAGCTGCACAAGTCACAAGCCACGTGTGAAGAGATTACAGTTTCCACTCCACTGCCACCTGCAACTTAAAATTATTCACTGAATAAATCAAGCCTTTCAAATTATCAGACTTAAAACATCCACTGCATAACAAATCCATTTGTAATGCTCTCTCTCTCTCTATATTACTCAAGTAAAATACAAACAATTAAAAAACAACATGAAGGTATAAAATTTTACATACTCTATTTAAAAAAATATATAAGTACAATAAAGAATTTTAAGAACACAATAAAATGACCAATTAAAATTACTATTCCAAAACAATTAATTCGTCTTCATCTCGAATGTTTTCAAAACATTACCATATCTTTGATATTTGGCGATATATGTTTCGTAGAATATTTTTTTTTTTTTTTTAATCAAATATAAAAAGATACATTTTTACACAGTAACTTACATTCCAATCTTTTTTTTTTTTTTTTTACATTCGCTTATTTATTATTATAATTTTTGGCTAAATATGCTGGGGAAGTTTATGTCTAGTATTTAAGTCTTATGGGTAAGTTTTTTTTTTAAATAAGTGCAAGCGTTACAGCTTCAGTGTCTTCCAACTTAACCACTTTCCCGGCTTTCACACAAATACGTGTACAAAAAAGTGTTCCAATTTCGGCGCTCACGCAAATACGTGTGATACCCGAAGAGCGCTCATATGAGCATTTTAAAATCGTTGTTTGATTTTCGGCGTTCACAAAAATACGTGTTTCGTATAATTTTATGATTTATGACATTGAAACAAAAAAATCAGGGTTTCTAAGCCGATTTCGTTCTATTGACATTTCAATAAAGACGCTTGTTATTCTTTTAGCCTCTTTGATGAAAACCTATGTTTTGTATTTAGTGTAGTAAGTATTTAGTGTTATAGATTACGGAATATTGGAAACATACTGTATCGTAAAATTAATTATATCAATTTTACTAAATAGTATTCCGTTTTAATGAAATTCTTAGATTTCCATAAAATATTTTTTTATAAAAAAAATATTTAAATACTAGACTTCAAAGGATTAAAAAAAAAATTTTTTTAATCAAAATAAACTTTATATGTTTAAAGCGAACGAAAAAAAAGATGTTGCTTCTTAGAGAAATTTTGTACCGTTTAAAAAAGTTATTCAACCAATGATTGGATGCCTTGAAGTCATCTAGTGATATGTCTAATTGTTCAGCTGTTTCAAGAGCAATGGCTTGAATTTCCGCCCTGCGAACAACCAAAGCGTTCGATAGTTTGTCTGCGATCCATTTAAAGACAATTGCCTCAAGATCAGAAAATAATGGTTGCCGACCGCAACCCAACTTGCGCCTTTTTTCATTTCCTTCATTCACTTGCTCACAAAGATAACTGTATTCTGTGCGCCATTTGCACACCAATTGATGATCCAACATCTTTTCCTTACAGAAAACTGACAGATTTTTGTTCTCGGACTCTTCAACGATCCCCTTCTTGTATTCGACAGAGTAACTTTCCCTTTTAGAACCTATGACATCTGAGGGAAATTTAAAAAAAATATATATTACGATTTTTAAATAATAACTTCGTTTTTTGGATAATAAAACGCTTATAAACCATGCATTTAAATTTTTATTAGAATATTTTTTCAATTCTCTAATCTTCTTTTATAGATCATTGACTGGACTGGACTTTACCCGCCTCACACCAGGTGGAAATATATAGTATATAAATATATAAATACATCATTGACTTTTTTCAATATTATTAGTAATGAAATATACACATACAATTATATATCAAATTTTATACGCATCAATTCATTCAGAAAAAATATCGGCAGACGCGGGATTCGAACCATGAGCCTTGCAACCTTTATTCTTGGACTGCGCGGTGTAAAAGAATAGAGCAAAGCACTGACCAATCAAAACTCATAAAAAAAATCGTCCTTAAAAATTCAACTTTCTTTTTCATCGACTAATTGACTTATTTCGTGACTTTTTATGAAATCTTATTTAGCACGTAGATGGTAAAGCCCACAACCTCTTGTGAGCAAATGCGTTACCTCTATCATACCCGCCGGAAAGATATGATATGGAAATAAAAATAAAAGTAAATGTTATGGAATGCATCTTACTTGGTTTAGTTTGTACAATGCACGGCTGTAGTGTCATCGAAAGACAAGACTGTACAGAATCTTTCTTGTTGGATGCATTCACAGACACACCACAGCAACCCAAAAGCTGATGCAGCCGTAGCGTCTTTGGAAGTCCCAAGAAATTGCAAGAACCACAGGAAATTGGCTTTATCTCACCTGTGGTGGGCCAGGATACCTCACAAGTACCACCTGTAATTTATGCCATGAATATGACCATCATTACCACATTATTTCCCTAGCTCATCAAATGGTAGTTACAAAAAGCCGACATAAATTTTAATTCTGCAATCTGAAGATTACTAGAGTTTTTTTTTATGTAATCGCATGCAGGAGAGCACAGCCGGTCAAGAGCAGTGCACTCTATGACGCTCAGCCAGGGATGCTGGATGCTGTATTCTGAAAACGTGTGTTGTGTTCCTGTTTGTGTGTGGGTTTGGGAGATTGTAAGTGTATATTTATCTGTTTCTTAAAGAGATCCAGAATGCAGGAAAAAAGAAAAACAGACGCTGGAAGAGCATTCCAAAGCTTACTGGTGGCATTAAGGAAGGAACTTTGGAAGCTGCCAGATCTTGGTCGACACACATTAACCGTGTATGGATGTTCGGCAAGTGTGAGACAATTTTGTCGGCTGTGGGTGAGTACAGGAGTAATAATTCTTTGCAATAAGTAAGTAATAATCGATTACTGAGCTCCAAAGTACCCATAGGTTGGAGTGAATTTGATCCCTCACTCGTAAAATGTCAGTCATAGGCTATTTATCAAAATTTGCGTTAGATGAAAGTCGTCCCATGAAGACATTCATAGTAAATTCCTGTAATAATAAGGATGATGCGTGAATGTCGGGCTGTAGTCTATGACGTAGACGGATCAATCCACATGCAGCGCTTAGCTATTTGCAGCATGGTAAGCGTCATAGAATTCCACAGATGAGACTTCAGAATCACTATCACCATCTGTCGGTATTCTCCTGTATGTATTTACATAAATAAATAAAAATAAACTTGACTGAACTGAAGTAAGACAATATATTTTTCTACACATCTGTCTGCTATCTCACCTGGCTTTTGTTTATCAATTGTTGACTGGGGTTCGCTATTTGCGTTGTGAAGTCTTGCTAAAGCAAAATTACTTTCCATATTATAATAGGGGGACCCAGAAGAAAGTTCGTACTTTCTTTCTTCGCTCAGCCCATGAGGCACCCACGCACCGTCTTTCCATATTTTTCCACGTTTTTTTAAGCACTTTTGAATGCTCGACCACGAATATCCAGTTTTATTTGCCAGTTCCTTTATCGACATTGCCGGATCGATTTCAATTTCAGACAATATCCGAGGTTCGTCGACAGCTTTGGGTTTCCTGATTATTGGTTTGTTATCGAGTGAAAAGTCTCCGGATTTGAATCTTAGAAACCATTTATGGCATTGGCGGAGTCCCAACACTTCACCGTAAACTTCACAAATGTTTTTTACTGCCGTAGAAGCAGATTTTTTTTTATGAAATTCATACAGCATACACGCGCGTAAATGCTCCTTCTTCGGCACAAACGTTTCCATTGTAAACGTAGTTATTTTTGTTTTTTATTCTCACTTGAAATATACCGTCCAGTTGTCCACTCGAAACTCATACATCCTGAACAAGTTTTAAAAAAAATCTTCTGGGTACCCCTAATATTAATCAAACCATCAAGAGTTACTTCTAAATCGAATATCGTGTCTGATTTGGATACAAATAAAATTATTACAATACATTATATTAGATCTCGCTTCACTTAAAATGTCGAAACGTCAAACAACAGTTGCCAGTAGCTTAATTTAGGTTTCCAAATTTTACAAATCATAATCGAGGTTCTATTACCACAATGATTATTTTACTCAAAAAAAATTAGCATGATCCCCTCAGTATTTACCGAAATAATTGATATTAATTATAACTAATTCTAAATGTTTCACATGTTTCCCCAAAAAAAAAATAGCTTGTACCTACTTTCAGTGACGTTACGTATTTTAACTTTTATATAAGCCGGGATTCTAATAAATATAATTTATTTATTTTAAAAGCTAAGGATCATGCTATTATTGAGCTTAGAATATAAAGAAATAAAATTATCCATATAAAATTACTGTTGAAATATTTTCGTTTGAGGTGAACCCGGGTCTAGACCTTCAATTTTATTGATAATACATTATAAATGGACGCTATATTACTTTTTCTTTGCCATAAGCATTACCATTTGCCTATTTTGCATAATATTGGTCAATACGCTAGACGTAACAACCATTAACAATATTATTTTTAAATATTGATCGTATATTCGTCGACCGTATGTAAATCTGAGACGTTTATTCTCTCATAAGCAATTACATAAGAAAGATATTTACTTATAAATATCTTAATCATCTTATAAACATTGGTAAAATGGGAGTAGAGAAAAACTGGTTGTAAGTCGTTGTATTACCAATCACTTGTATTTTGAGGGTGCAGTTATGTTGATCATATGTGAACATTTTGGAGCAAGATATGTTTTATTAGGATCTTTATATAATATGTATGTTTGTGTTTAGTATTAAAAATCTATTTATTTATTATAAGTTATAATTGAAATAGTTATTTATTTTGTTAAATGGATATTTTTATTTATTTCTAATACTACTAATAGTTATTATTGAATAATAATAGTAAATACTTACCAACAAAATGTGTGAATATTTATTTAAGTTAAAAAAATATCGCAGAATGTAATAGTTTTTTACTTCATGAAAATACGATTCTTAATAAGATGTTATTAACCTGAAAAGAAAACATGCGTCGTTTCAAAACTATACATTTAAATTATCTTAAGGACTATTTTGATTTGTCCTTTAGCCCTTTCGTTACGGCTCGGTGGAATACAAATTATACTGTCAATACGGCGTGTATTTTTCAAACATTTTTTTGCTTTAAACTAGTATTTGAAGCATTAATATACTTATCTGACTTATTTTCGGTTTATAGTCGGGGAATCTTTGACGGCATATGTCGACAACCGATGCGAAAGGGTTAATTAAAAAAAATCAAGCTTGATAGGGATTTGAAACAACAGTATCTGAATGATAAACAACACTCTTACCACTCAGCTATGACGCTCGGCTAATTTAAATTAAATTTTAATTATCATAGGATGTAAATGTGAAATTAAAAATCATTTCCAACATCAAATACATTTATTTAAATAACAAAAAATTACAAAACGAAAAACATAACATACTAAAGCAGTCTTATACATTTTCAAAGTACGTATTTTCATATGGCTAATACAAATATTTGTGACTCATTTAAAAACAAACAGAAAATATTCCGATTTCAATATTTGAAAAAAAAAAACAAAGATATAATTTGTTTTGCAGGCAACTTTAGAAAAATGAAATAAATAATACACTTTTTGATTGAAAATTTTAGCATCAAAATATTTGAATGAATTTCAAGAAACATTCATTATATCTTAAATTATCAATCAGAAGAAAATTTTTGTCATAAAAACTATAGTCACGAAAATTTATAATAGCATGATACCTGACTATTTAACTGAATACTTTTTATTTACTAGAATCCGTGCGTATATTAATATACTTATTATCACTGAAAGTATGCACTGGTATTGGGGCCTTTGGGTTTAGCCGTGTGTAGCGAATTATTTCCTTCCAATATTTCGACCGCCATTGCAGGGGTCTTCTTCAGAGATAAAGTGTTGCCACTATACGGACACACCACTACGTCACACAATTTCAATAACAACGATAGATTAAAAAATTACCTAAAAGGCGCTGCTAACAAAAGACATTTTTTAAAATACATAATAAACAAAATACTTTACAATTTCACTGGCCTCACATTAACCTTTATCCTGCCATTTACGCGCATAGAGATACAAGCAATCTGTGTTTTAACTGCCATTTACGTGCATAGACGTAAATCGCCAGTATGAATGTTTCGAATACTAAAATAGCTTGGCGTGTCATAGTTGACAGAGTATATTTCTTCTGCAGGAAAAGGTTTAAGGAATGTGCTTACAACAATATTTCTAGTTGGAAAATGAATTCACATTTTCATATAAAATTTACGGATATATTTATCTGGTGAAACGACCTATTGTCCCCAGACAATTTGTTCAATGGCTCATCGGTAACGATGTGGGGCGCACTGGACGTCTAGTGCATGGGTCATTTGGTGCACGGGACAACTGGTGCACTGGCTGTCTCGCTAACTTAACCTGTGTTTACATAAAAATGAAAGGTACATAATATTTTAGAATAAAATCAAATTAATAAGTAATAATATTAAGTAAACAATTCACTGCCTATAATGTGTCTATAGCGGTTATGGCTTCACTCAGATTTTGTAGCCTTATATTATAGTTCATTATTATAAATCATTTTTTTTCTTCATCCTTGCAACCCTATCTGTCTCCCTCTCTTATCATTCACACCCCTACCCCCTCTCCTTCATAAAATGGGTTTGACCACTTATAAACTACTATCATAGCTCAGATATCTCTTAACAAGTGATGGATTGAGAAAGGCAACGAGTTAGTCGAAACTGCAGTCTCCTAATAGAGAAATTATCTTACGTGATCCATGTAAAAACAAGGTAAATAAATAAATATTTATAATTTATAATGGATCTCAAAGTGAATGATGAAAACATTGAAAAAAAATATTATAGATTTATTCTACTGTTAAAATGGTTGAAATTACTTGAATATACATTACTTTGTTCTATTGGATTTCATTGGAATCATAATATGTCCCCATGATTATGAAAGTGGTGCAAGTCATGTTTTATTCGTTCTGAGATATTTAAAGGTTTGTGTTTTGTTGTTGGTTGAAAACCAATGAAAGTGACAACTTCATGTTGCATAAAATGCCGTATTTAGATTTTTTAAATTAATGTTGGATGAAGATAATATTAATTCACAACATTGGGAACTGAATTAAATGAATAAATCGTTTTTTACAATTTCTTGAATTACGCCACTTTCATAATTATGGGCACATATATTACATTAAGTTGTTACTTAAATTATTATATTTATTATAATATATTATGAAACATCTAATAAATTTGTTTATTAGAAAATACATTAAAAAACAATTTAAATAAATTATTAAAAAAACGATTAACAAATACACCAAAAAAGCGCCGCCGTAAAAAGAATAGTAAAGGTTAGGCCCTTTACTCATACTTCATTTAAGAAGAAAAACTATCTTTGTATAATCATATAAAATTATTATAAATTCTTAAATAAATATAAATAATGCATTCGTAAATACTTTGGGTTGCGCGCGATAAATTCATATAAGGCAAGAGTATAGGCAGTTAGTTGTACAAACTGATGCAGTGGATATATGCTTCACTTTGGGGAATGTGTGTATGTACTGTATATATATAAATATATCTATATATATATATATATATATACTGAATACATAAATTTATGCACCTATAATTGTGCATTTTATTTCCTATTTCAACACTAAGCATCAACAATGCTACTTACTATAATCATAGCTATGTTGTAGGTTAGTAAAAAAAGTTATTTTGTTTTTAACCCTTCAGAGACGAGCGTGACCGTATGGTCACAGTGAACACTATTATCTATTTATCCCTACTCCGGTCCCTTTTCTAACTGAACATTGTATCTTTCGCTCAGTTTCGGTTAAGAAGTGTCTCCACCACAGTTATTCTGCAGCCGCAGCAACGGAAACAATTACCAAGTACCCTTGTGAGTTATTTTATTTCGGGTCGAATTATTTTTTCTACAAAATGCATACTTCAAAAGAGTAAATACAATTTTCAATATTTTTAAAAATGATTTACGTAATTTTTACTAATTCATTTCGTATAACAATATGTTGATCTAAGAAGGTAATATCATAAATATTTTTAAATATTTTCGGTGTAGCTGTATTTCAACCCCAAAGGCTAGCCAAGGTAAGAATCCATACAAAAAACAAAATAAAGAATAATGTTTTATACAAAATAAGTTGTCAATAGTTAGGACTAGCGTGACCATACGGTCACATAGCTTTTCTATAAGAAAGCATCGTGTATTTTTTTTAAAAGTATTTTTGCTAGATGAAGAAGACTAGTTGCTGATAAAATATAGCTTAAAACTTTAGTTTTTATCAAAAAAAAACTTTCGTCTCTGGAGGGTTAATATTTTTTTTAACCTATTATTACTACAACCAACAACTTTGTGGTAGTGTTGTTGGTTGTAGTGTTGTCCTGAAGATGGTAGAGGGTGCTGGTACCGAAACTATTAGACAATATACTGTTAACTAAGTGGTTATAAGCAATTTTTAATTGTTTTATTTTTAATCATGTCTACCCAAAAAGTTATTATTTAAATTTAAAAAAATGGAATAGATATATATTACGTCGGACTTTAATATTGTACAGGGTTAGGCCTCTTAGCGTCTAGAACCGAAGCCTTAAGTTTTAAATTGATTTAAGCATCACCAATCTAGTATATATACATCGCTTTTCAATTTATATTTATAGCCAAAACATATTTTTGGTTGCATCTCACCACAAAACTCCAAGTCCAATTGAAGACGATGGGACTTTTCTGTTTTTGAATCTCAATTACCTAATTCTTGGTCATTTTCTTACACTACGTACGTTACATCATCACATCATATAACTGTATTTTTCTTTAGATATTTGAAAAAACATTTTTTTTTGGTCTAGATGTCGAATTCGGGAGTCTCATCTAAGAAGCTGGCATCTTCAGAAGATTGCGAACCTAAAAAAAAATACAAAAAATGCATTAAAAGTATTTAGAAGCATTAGAAAATAAGAACAACTATTACAGAAGTTTAGTAAAGTCCTTTAATTTGTGTTTAACGTCAATTTAAATTTACTTTTCAAATGAACTACACACCAATTTGTATTCATACTCAAAAAATATATACATATTGTAGTTTGGCCGCTTAAAATATAAATGTATTTGTGTGGCCGCTACAAATCGTCCGCGCCTGGGACCAGATAGCACTCGGAATAGCCCGATGTAGATATGTTAAATAATATTGTATTAACAGTACCGGTTTCAGGGGGTAGCGAAGTGAATCAGTACCCTAAGGCGTCAAATAAGCTAGGGGCGCCGAGAGCAACCAATCTTTAATACTTTTTTTTAAATATAAACAATATGGGGTGCTAGAAATAAAATCCCTAGGGCACCGCAGGGTCTAAGGCCAGTACTGGGTATTAACTGTGAAGCCAAATAAATATATAGTCCCGTACCTTCCTTGGGTTCCTGCTTGACGCTGTAGTCCTCTGCCTTGCTGTCCAGCTCCTCGCCGTCCTCGTCCTGCGTCAGGTGGTACCAGCTGAGGGCGCATACCAGCGCCACGAACATCAGGTTGGTGCCAACACCTACAAGACAAAGCCTGCTCTTTTAACAAAAGATAACTTAAAACCGGGCGATAATTCGCAAACATCTACTTCACAGGACGACTTTCATCTACCATCAATTTTAATTAATAGGATAAGACTGACATTTTACGGGGGAGGGATCAAATTCACACCAACGTATTTTAGAGCTCAGAAATGGATTGTTTTTTTTTTTTTTAAGATTAATTAAAAAAAAATTAGCATTAAAAACAAAGTGAATAGTATTTTTCATCATTTGTTACAAATACATTTGGAATGTGAATAACAATAACAATTGTGTTGCTCTTCTCACCTACTGCCGCCGATAGTACAGGCCAATGGAACATGAGGTATCTCAACCCGGTGAAGTGGGCGTCTATGTGAAGGGTTGCAGAATACAACTGGATGTGCCTGGATTGGATTTCAATGTACACGTCAGTCACTGGGAGTGCCTAGAATAATATATTATTGTAGATTAAAAATACATTAAATATACAAAAATTACAAACAACAAAAAAAATACTTCAGAAATACTTTTTTTAAAAATAACTATTTAGTTTTATGCGGCAGTTTTGTAAACGATAAGGCATCATTTTATTGTTTGCATTTGATGGTTATCGGATCGTGTGGTGGCGGAATGAGGAGCAGATGAGCAACACACAGACTTTTTCAGAAGCACATATATTTTTTTATTTTTTTTTATTTAATCAAATATAATAGGATACATTTAAGATTTTATTGACAGTATTACATTCATTTTTTTTTTTTTTTTTATTGTTTTTTTTTTTTTGGCAATTCGCTTTCCACGCCACTTAAAGGTAGATCTTGTGTGTGGCGTGGGATTCATCTTTGATTTAAGTGTTGTATAATTTACATTATTATTTTTTCACATTTTTTACATAATAACATTTTTATTTTAGAATATAAAATAATATCATTAAAATTTATAATTTTTTTATAGTCGAAGTGACAATTTCAGCATCATTTACATATATATTTCGATTCATTAATAGCCTCGACCCATCTAAGTCTCAATTTCCACCAGACACCTTTTAATGAACTTAATATAATCAATACCTTTTTAACAATATAAATATTTTATACAATTTATATAAATTCTATACTTATTATGCTTGGATCATATACATACAACTACTACTTAGTACCTAGCTTGAATCATATACAGAGAGGTTTACATTAGTATAATTTTAATAATAGTAACATTATAATGTAATAAAAATTTTATATATATATCATTTATTTCTCATTTTTGTACAATTTAGTCAGATCTGATTTTTATAATTTTGAAGAACCGTTTTACCCTTTTATTCATTATTTTCATGTCACTATATATATTATAATATTTTCGATAAACTTTCGGCCCGGGATGGAATTTGCTTCCTTTAGGCCCCAGACCGATCACTCTCTACTCGTCGCGGTCGGCACACACTGATTACTGGCCACCGGGCACCTGTGGTCAGTGATACGCAGCGCCGCAAGTGGCAATCTACAGAAACTAATCGCACATCAATGACAGACAGCCATTTACAGATATGCGTACTGATGACAGGACTTAAACAACCAATATGGAGACACATACATGTCCGACGAGCGAACAAAAAGAGACAAAAGATCGCATATCGAGGTTTTCGGCACCAGTCTGCAAGGACTATATCAAGCTAATGTCAACATTAATTCACAGCAAACATAACCTTAAATGACATGTGTCATTAATATATAAGAAGAAAAACAACAGATGCTGAGATTCGAACCACTTATAAGTTAACGTTTACTGTGAATTTGTATGGGTCTATAAAATATTGAATATTTCTATAGAACTTTAATGATTCATAAATATTGGAATATTGAAATATACTCTGTAAGTCGAGCAAAATCAAATGTTACGAGTCAATTAAGTATAAAGCCGGTCTCGCTTCCAAAAAACTAGGTGTATTATATAGATCACTGAGGTATGTTCACTTAGTCCTTTCTACCGTTATTACCACAGTCGCTGCTCTTCGGAACTTCAAGAACTAATTCCTCCTGCAACCACCACATCCGACAAACTCGTCTTACACTTCCAGAACATTCATACACGGTTAATGTGTGTCGACCAAGAACTGTCAATTTCCAAAGTTCCGTCTTTAATGCCACCGGTAAGCTTTAGAATGCTCTTCCAGCGTCTGTGTTTCCTCCCCCTACAATCTGGATCTCTTCAAGAAACAGATAAATATACACTTGCAATCTCCCCAACCCACACACAAACACGAACAGAACACACGTTTCCCGCATGCAGCATCCAGCCTTCCTGTCTGAGCGTCATAGAGTGCACTGGTCTTGACCGACTGTGCTCTCCTGCATTCGATTACATAAAAAAAATTGAAATAAATAAATAATAAGACTGCGTCATTATTGCTTACCGGGTCGTCCTCGTAGTGGTCCAGCAACTCTAACCTCAATCTCTGGCTCTCGGTTCTCAGTCCTGCCACGAGAAACGGCGCCAACCACAGTGTTGCCAATGCGACGTGCAGAGGAGAACGATAAGGAAGCAGGCCTGAGCGGCAGGAGGCTTTAGCAAGCACTCCTCCACGCTGGCGGAGCTCCGCACAGCACATGAACATTCCTGCAAAAGAATGGAGAATACTTAACCTGTTAACCGAATTTAATTTTGCTAATGTTAAAAAGAAAACACGCTTGGAGTCCGTGCAACTCGATGTCTAGATGTATATGGTATATGATGAACAAACGAAATAAGGTAGCTCGTCACGCCCGGTAGAGTGGAATTTAAATTTTAATCGTTTAAGTGTCTTGACGGAATATATCGTCATAGCCGCTACAATTGCTTTCTTGGCATGACGAAACATTACAACATACCTGGTTAACAGGTTAAGGGAGGCAACCACTTTAGGAGGCTGTTTTTTAACCTTTTTGTATTTCTTTTTTCAAAGAGACGAAATGATGAAAAGTGGTTGAGTTTTTATATATGCTATAAACTATATAATTAAATATTTTAACACTTTAGGTGCGGCTAGTGTTTTTATCATTGTTCCATAAGAAGTGTCGATTATCTATGGAAAAATAAAAATAAAATAATTAAATATTTAAACACTTTAGGTGCGGCTAGTGTTTTTATCATTGTTCACATAAGAAGTGTCGATTATCTATGGAAAAATAAAAATAAAATATTTTTGATCTTTATGTATTTTTACGTTTTTCGGTTTTGGTGATATACATTTTTTATACAACATAAAATATACATTTGTTGGGTAGCATTCACTACTTGAGTTCTTCTGCGGATAATCTCGTTTCGGATTCTATCTATTAGCGACACTTCAAGCATTGATCTCTCTATGGCACGCTGGGTGACCTTTAATTTTATGTGTAAGACTTGCTGTTAGATTCCACGTCGCTGCGCCATAAGAAAAAAGTCTCACCTAGATTTTGATTGGCCTCAGATTCAGGCATGTCCAGCTCTAGAGTGACCCGGTAGGGCTGGCCAACCATCAACAGTTGCTGCCGCTTGGTCAGGCGGACATAAGCCAGGGGATTAGAACAGATGCCCAGCTGTTCATCACATGATCTGAAACACGCAAGTGAAAAGCACAACTGTAAAATCACATTAGCTAGCGAGTATAGCTCAATGGCTAACGCGTTTGCTTGACAAGCCAAAGGTCATAAATTCAATCCCGGATGGAGATTAAAAAATATTTAAAAAAACGATTTCTAAGTTATATTTACTCGTTAGTGGCCTATTCAACAAAATACGGTGCACTAAATAAAATTTATCATGATTTTTTACTGTTTACCGACGGTAAAAAGTCAAAAAATAGTCAAAAAAAAACTCAGTGGTTAAAAGGTTTGCTTGGCGAGCCGAAGGTTGTGGGTTCGTCCCCCGACAGAGATTTAAATAGACGAAAGTCATCCAGTGAAGACCACCCATTCATAGTTAATTTCTGTAATAATAATGATGATGCGTGAATGTCGGGCTGTAGTCAATGTTGTTGGCGGATTAACACTCCGGAGGTATTTTTGGACCTTAGATTACTATTATTATTTTTATCTCTATGGGTATTAAGCCTACTACCTTCGTTTTGATAAGCAAACACTTTATTCACTATGCTATGCTTGCCGGAATAAGCATACAAATTTAGACAATTTAGAACATAAAAACAGTAGAATAAAACTAGAAACACCACCCATTTATAGTGATTTCCTGTAATAATAAGGATCATACGTGAATGTCGGGCTGTAGTCTATGACGTTGGCGGATCAACACTCCACATACAGCGCTTAGCCATATGCACCATAGTAAGCGTCATAGAATTCCACACATGAGATTTCAGAAATACTATCACCATCTGTCGGTATTCTCCTGTATATGTTTGCATAAAAAATAAAAATAAACTATCTGCAAATACTACCGTCTACAGTTTGCAAGCTCTGCAGTTTCTACCCTCAACCGTCCCTTCCACAATTAAAGGTTAATACTCACTTAAACTGTAGATGCACTGGCCTGGAATGCGCTATATTGGGCATGTACGTATAATAGAAGGCCACATATAGGAATATGGAGATCATGACTATCACCGATGTGATCAGAGAGATAACAGCTGCCTTCAGCAATATGTCTCTGACGTTGTGAACCCCGTCTGTTGTTCTCTTCTTGTACAAAAGATAGATGTTCTTTGTGAAGAGCTTCAATGGCTTCCGTAGTCGAAAGTCTATCATGTTGAAAGGATGGCGCAGTTCGCGAATCAGTGTCAGGACGTCCATTATGAATTTGCGTAGTGAAAATGTGCTCTGTTTTCTGTGAAGTAAAAATAAGATTATGGTTGTTATTAACCTTTATCCGCCCATCGGTACCGTAATGGACAGGAGATTTGCGTCGTTCAATGCCCTAGCAGGCCAATGTTTGTAATGTTTCGTTGGACAATAGATTCTTCCATGAACTTACTTTAATACTAAAATGAACCATAAGCACTCCTGTATGGGACCGTAGGGCATTGAACGAAGCAAATCTGCGGTCTGTAAGGAAACCACTGGGCGTTTAAAGGTTAATAGTTAGGTTAGGTCAAGTTAAAATGATACACATTTGGAATTGGTATCTTTATTTACTATTCACTTATTTTTTTTTTTAATCTTAACACTATGATACTATGCAATATAATATTTATTGCTACAATATGGTAAGCTTGCAATAAATGTATTACAGAAAGATAATATAACCTCACAAAGGAATGACATCAAATCAAGGTTAACGAAATAAAATCATTTTCTTACCAATATAATATAACTTATAAAATCAGTCTCGATACTTTATTTTATAATACGCAATAACATTCTAAAATTTAAATAATACTGTTTGAACTTTAAAACATTAAAAAAAAATTAAAAATTCAAAATTGGAAGCTATTGAACACATATTCGAACGCTTTCTGTTCGAATGAAATGAACCTTAACCTAAGTTTATCTTATTTCTTCGTAAGATAATGCGGGATTTAAATATCCGGGATCACAGCGTATTACGAAAAAGATAAAACGTTATTTTAATGTGTGACACAGTTTATTATAATAGATAAGGCGATATTGAGAGAGTATACTTTAGTGTTATTGTTGCATTTTGTGTTTGATTATTTCTGGCTGTCAAAGTTACAAGAATATTAAGTCAAGGTAACAATGACGCAAGTCTAGTAAAAATGTATAAAACATGTTACTTTCTGGTTCACGAGTATCTGTCAGATTTTGAAATGATAAACTAATATGGCTATGTAGTATATTTTAGCTAACCAGTTAATGGAAAATACCTAATTTGATGGTTAGCAGTAAAATAATTAAAAATACATTAATTGATTAGAAAGTGTACAGAATATAAGAAAATAATCATAATATGTATAAAATAAAAAAAGGAACTCAAACATTTTTGTAGCATTGTATTTTGTTGCTTAGTGAAACCACAGACAAATGGCGCATTGGACTAGAATGTATAAAAAAAACTGTCGTCACTCACGTAATGTACTATTTGTAAAATAAACTGGACGCTTTAGTATTTTGGGTGTTTGTCCGGTCGAAAGTATTATTATCAACCAAACTAAAGTTCGCGTTTTGTAAAAGTTTTTGAAAAAAAGGATGCCATTTCGTAATTTAAGGAGCCATTAAGTATTATGTCAAAAATATTTTTTTTGCTCGCAACTTAAGATTAATTTGTTTAGGAGGTAGATTAACTTTCTTGGTCGAAAATTGCGAAAACCTTTTTGAAACATAAACGTTTTTGAGGCTGACATTTTTTTAAAATAAAATGTCTGGTATTTATTTCTAATATAGCTGATACCCTGACTAGCCTAGTATTCGATTTTAACAAATTGACATTATCGTTTGGCATCCTGTTTTTGATAATTTCACCAAAATCTTGAAAGTGTAGTCTCCTAAACAGAGGCCATATTTTATGTGATCCATGTAAAAACAGGGTAAATAAATACATATTTATTAGATGATATTAATTCAATCAAATCCATCAGCACTTAAAAATTTACAACATTTATTAAATAAAAAATAAAAAATAGTTTATTGACGTTCCACAATAAAAGATATAGGTTTTTATTCATACACATGAATAAATACCTATACCATTATATATATTTGAAATATGCCTCAGATACTATAGTAGCCCTTCTTCAAATTAAAAAGTAACAACACAACAAAATCACTCACTATGATGCTATAAAGTAATAATATAAGTAATAATAATATAAGATAATAAAGTATATAACAAGTTTTTTTAAGACTGATAATAAATTTATCTTCTTTTTTTTTCATATTGTATCTTCAGCAGTTGTGCTTAACCGTTCAATAAAAACATATATAATTTACCTTCTCTACATTTCTCCGTTTTTTTCGCCTTCATAAAAAATCAATCGCCATAAAGTCTACTCTCTACTCTGAATACAGTATTTCCATGTACGAGTATGTGTTAATTTAAAAACTTGACATCTAGGAACACCAAGGATCACATTCCTAAAGTTGTTATCAACTGAGTTGCTAGAATACTATGATATTGTTAGCATTCGTACACATCATTATTTAACATATGTTTATTAGTTATGTATTAAATTTGTTAGTCGAACACTGTTCACCAGCGAGTAAAACAGATAAAATATATTATAATAATTACCAACGAAAGTATGTAACAAATTATTTTTTATGATCTTTACACGAATCACAACAAACTGTTCGCTAAAGTGTTTTTGTAACTATTTAACTTTTTTTTTTTATTAGAATCGCGGCTTAAAGCTTTAATACCTCATCATCACATCATCAGCCTGTATCCGTCCACTGTTGAACGTGAGCCTCCTGCACGAATCTCCATCCTCTTCGATCCTCTGCCTTCCGCATCCAGACCACTCTCGCTATTCTTCTTATGTCGAAAGTCCATCTTGCAGGGGGCCATTCCAATACTTTTCTTCCCCATCGATAATCGTCTCTTCGACAAATATGTCACATTGCCACTTGAGTGTGCCTATTCGTTGTGCAGCCTCCACTACTTGAGTTCTTCTGCGTATTTCCTCGTTTCAGATTTTTTCTTTTAGCGACACTCCTCTCATGGATCTCTCCATAGCACGCTGGGTGATCTTTATTTTATGTGTAAGACTTGCTGTTAGATTCCACGTCTCTGCGCCATAAGTTAATACAGGGAGGATGCATTGGTTAAGCGCCTCAGTTTTAGTTAATACTTAAAATGACTGAAATTATTTGCAAAGCATTTTGGTACAAACATGTGAAACATTAAAAATTTAAATAAATATAAATTATTTTGTGAAATACTCGGGGATAGTGTTAAATTGCCGGTGGGTATAGCTCAATGGTAAAAGCGTTTGCATTGCAAGCAAAAGGTCGTGGGTTCGATCCACGACGGAGATTAAAAAACAAAAAGTTTTTTTTTTTATGTAAACGCATGCAGGAGAGCACAACAGGTCAAGACCAGTTCACTCTATGACGCTCAGCCAGGGAGGCTGGACGCTGTATTCGGGAAACGTGTGTTGTGTTCGTATTTGTGTGTGGGTTGGGGAGATTGCAAGTGTACATTTATCTGTTTCTTGAAGAGATCCAGATTGTAGGAAGGAGGAAACACAGACGCTGGAAGAGCATTCCATAGTGTACCGGTGGCATTAAGGAAGAGACTTTGGAAGCTGCCAGTTCTTGGTCGACATATATTAACCGTGTATGGATGTTCGGCAAGTGTAAGACGAGTTTGTCGGCTGTGAGTGGGTGCAGGAGGAATTAGTTCTTTAAGTTCCGAAGAGCAGCGACCGTGGTAATAACGGTAGAAAAGAGTAAGAGAACCAACCTTACGTCTGTGTTCCATTGATTGTAGATTAGACGTAAGGGTGTCATTGTTTATCAAACGAATTGCTCTTCTTTGAACTGAGTCAATTAAGTTTAGAAGGTATTTTGGGGCTCCAATCCAAAGGTGACTGCCGTATTCAAGGATAGGTCGGATTTGTCCTTTATATAGAAGAAGAAGTTGTTTATCGTTGAAATACCTCAGTGATCTACATAATACACCTAGTTTTTTGGAAGCGAGACCGGCTTTACACTTAATTGACTCGTAATATTTGACATTATTCGATATTGATAATCCAAGCATGTTGATGGAGCTTGCTTTCGGAAGAGAACAACCGTTGAAAGATACAGGATCCATAGCAGTCTTCTTGGTGGAGAAAGTACATGATTGGGTTTTTGAAATGTTGAAACTGACGAGGTTGAGGTCGCCCCATCGTGAAACCCTTTCAAGAGACATGTTCATCTTCTTCACCAGAGATTCCCTAGCAGCAGATAGTTCCGAATGTTTCGGAGGTTTATGGAAGATTATACTCTCATGGACAGTGCTGTCGTCGGCATAACAGTGAATGTTTGCGCATTGAAGCAAATCATTCACATGCAGAAGGAAAAGAGTGGGCGACAGCACAGAGCCCTGTGGAACTCCTGAGTTGATTTTATGGCAGGAAGAAGAAAAGCCATCTACGACAGTGATGATGCTTCGATCACTCAAGAAGTTTTCAATCCAGGAGCACAGGGAGGGAGTTAGTCCATAAGACGGTAATTTATTCACCAGACCGCGATGCCAGACTCTATCGAACGCCTTGGAGATATCCAGGGCAACAGCTTGCGTTTCTCCATAGCATTCGACGGATTTCCCCAAACATGTGTGACATATGCCAGAGATCGCCGCACGATCGACTACGGCGGAAGCCATATTGCCGATCGCACAGAAGATCATTCTTCTCTAAGTAGTTTAGAAGTTGGCTGTTAATTAAACGTTCCATCATTTTGGAAAGTAGTGATGTGATGGCTATTGGGCGATAGTTTTGGGCTCACTTCGGTCTCCTTTTTTTGGAACTGGGTGAACAAGGGCTTTTTTCCATCCCTGGGGAACAATACCACATCTAAAGGACAATCTGAAAAGTTTGGTGAGCACAGGACTAAGTTCAGGAGCGCAAGTTTTTAATACCACCGCTGGTATGCCATCTGGGCCACTGGCTTTGTTGGTTGTTAATTGGAGAAGTTCTCGACGTACGGCTTTGAGGCTGAATTTTACAGCCCCCATCTGCTTGCCACAGTGAGGAATGGATGGGGGGTTGGCCCCACCATCATCGAGTGTGGAATTGGAAGCAAACAGCGAACCAAGAAGTTCAGCCTTCTCTTTGGAGGCTAGAGCCAGTGAGCCATCGGCATTAGTCAGCGGTGGAAAAGAAGAAGTGCAAAAGTTGCTGCCAATAGAGTTAGCGAGAGACCAGAATGCTCTACTACCGGCAGGGCAAGCGGACAACTTGTTGCAAATTTGTACATTGAACTTGTTTTTGGAGTCATCGATATCTGAGCTTTAAGATACCCACTAACCCCCGGTTATAATAGATATACGGTTGGTGTGAATTTAATCCCTCACCCGTAAAATGCCAGTCATAGCCTATTAATTAAAATTTGTGGTAGACGAAAGTCGTCCCGTGAAGACCACCCATTCATAGTAAATTCCTGTAAAAATAAGGAAGTTTGTAAAATTTATCGTAAATATATGTCAATGTGCTTCTGAAAAAGTCTTTGTTTTGCTGACCTGCTCCTCATCATGCCCTCACGCGACGAAATAACACATTTTTTTTGAAATAGGGGAGGATGTTAGTGTTTACATAAAAAAATGTCTTTGGTAAATTGTTTATTTTTATAGTTTTTTTTTAAATAAATAAATAATTAATGTTTTTGTATATTTTTTCAGATTATAATCAAAATGTTTTGGATGAAGGTATTAATTGCAATATCAATATCATTCAATGCAAAAGCCGAAACAAAATGGAACGCAATGGTGAGATCCTTAATACATATCGTTATTATTTTTTATTTATTTTTTTACTTTTTATTTCTTATCCTTCAATTACATTACAAAATATACAATTTTATTTCGTTATTGAAGTACTAACGTAAGTGTGATGATGTAAATGTATTGACACATTTAGTGTCAATGACCTCATAACAAGTGTCGGAATACGCAGCGCAAATAGTCTACAACGCGCCCAAATTCTGTCACATTACTCCAATACTACACCGACTGCACTGGTTGAGAGTTTCGGCTAGAATCCAGTAAAATTATGCCTCTTAGCTTACAAGGCACTCAACGGAACTGCACCGGGCTATCTGACAGAACTTATCAAGCCTTCAGAAATAAGCGCGCGTGGAGAGACACTCAGATCGGCTAGAGCAAATAGAAGCACCCTGCAGCTGACGGGAGGTAGTCCTAGCACGGTCTTTGGCAATTGGGCTTTCAGCTACGCTGCACCAATGGCCTGGAACTCACTACCGGAAAGCATAAGTTCTCTTAAAGCGGAGGCATCCTTCAGAAGCAGACTCAAGACCCACCTTTTTACTCAGAGAGGCAAAGGAAGCGCTTTTGGAATGATCATTCGGTCATAAAAGAGCGCTATACAAATACTAATATAATAATAATAATAAATAGTTAGGATTTGTGACAACAAAAACCCTGTCATAAGTATATCATGGTTGACACACAAATAACACGGCATTATTGTCACAAAATTAAACGTCCAACATTTCGTATCCTTCCACACCAGCACTGAATCTGAAGCAATATCATATGCAAACACTTGCAGGAGAATTCCTGCAGGCGGTGATAAAGAAATCTCATCTCTTATTATGGCTAAGCGCTCCATGAGAAGTGTTGATCCGTCAGCATCGTTTGAATACAACCCTGTTTTTAAGTGAATCACTTTTTTTTCTTATCTTATCATAATCAGCCTGTGTCCGTCCACTGCTGAACGTAAGCCTCCCGTATGAGTCTCCATTCTTTTCGATTCTCTGCCTTCCGCATCCAGACCACTCTCACTATTCTTCTTATGTCGTCAGTCCATCTGCAGGGGGTCAGCCAATGCTTCGTTTATCAGTTCTTGGGCGCCACTCCAATACTTTTTTCACCATCTACCGTCGTCTCTTCTACAGTTATGTCACATTGTCACTTGAGTGTGCATATTCATTGTGTAGCCTCCACTACTTGAGTTCTCCTGCGGATATCCTCGCTTCAGATTATATATTTTAGCGACACTCCTCTCATGGATCTCTCCATAGCACGCTGGGTGACTTTTATTTTATGTGGAAGCTTACTGTTAGATTCCACGTCTCTGCGCCATAAGTTAATACAGAGAGGATGCATTGGTAAAACGCCTTAGTTTTAAGACATTGCGGAATTTTCGCTTTAAAAATGTACTTTAGTTTTCCAAAAGCTGCCCATCGCAATTGTATACGCCTATCGTTTTCGTTTTAATTTAGAATTAAGCATGATTTCTGACCATTTAACTAACATCATCGTCAGCCTTTTTCAGACCACTGTTAAACATAGGCCTCCCGCATGAGTCTCATTCCCTCTCGATCATTCGCGTCCACGCTATAACTGCTATTATCTTGATGTCGTTAGCCCGTCTTGCTCATGCAACGCTTTGTTTGCCAGTTCTTGTACGCAACTCTAGCACTTTTCTTCCCGATCGTAGGTATACGCTTGTCGATTTCTTTTGTCAAGTTATTTCATTCTATTCTTATGTTATATTACTTTTATGTTTTCCAGAGATCGTCCGGTGATCCGAAAACGTCTGATTCGATCTTGACTATTATCAGTCAAAAATTCCACCCAAACACGCTTATGGAATTGCCGGCATTCTCCGTGAGAAGAGTAGCAGTGAAGAACGGCGTCTACTACTACCAAACCAAATCCCAAATCTTGGCTCTCGATAAAAACCAACCGCAGCCCACAAAGACGATCGAGAGCTTCATCGATGATGGAGCATTTGAAACACCATTAAAAGAAGCGCCGAAAGGAGTGTTTTACTTGACAAATAACGTCAAAATTCAAACTAATTCAATGTTTAAACAGTTTCAATTCACGCATCTGCGAGAAGAAATTGGATTTCTAATGGGATTGGATAACTCTGCCAGAACAAGTAGAACTGTGTTCGTTTTTAACATGAAACAAGCATTGCTTGAAGGTAGAAAAAGCAGTGCTGAGGTTACAATTAGAGCTAAAGCACTATCGATTCTTAAATCTAATATAATAGATCTTGCTATTGATAGAATTACAGGAAGCGTATTTGTTGCTTTGAAGTCTATGACACAGACTGGAGAAAAATTGGTTGTTCTTGAGAGCGTTGAATCTGATGAGCAAATGTTGAAGGCAATCAAAGACTTTGATGGCTGTCCTGTTGTTAAGAACTGTGGTGGAGAGGTGATTTTTGATCCTTGTTTAGATGAAAAGGCAAAGATTCGAGAAATTAATGAAGCGGTTAAAAATTGTGAGGATCTCGCTAAGAGGACGTATTCTCCGAGTTTTGTTTCTCATGGTGACGGTGTCAACGAGACTGGACTGGCTTTTGGACCAAAGTATGAATATAATTGGAATTAATATTGTTGTAAGTAAATATTGTTAAATATACCTGTATAATAATTTGATACCTTGTTTTAATATGGATCACTTGAAAACTGTTTTACTTGATGGAAGACTGCAGTTTCACAATTTATAAAAGCTTCATCAGTTCAAATGTGCGCAAAAGTACTGACGTGTAAGTGAAAATTTACTAATAAAGAAATAGTTTCACTTGAGGGTAATTCACTAGAGGGTGTTATGTAGTGGTGGTTTCTATGTAAGTAAATGACTAATAATGTAGGGAGTTAATAAGTGGGAGTAGTGGGTGTGCGGTATGTTAGTAAATTGATGTTAAAATATAAAAAATAAATATTGAAACTAGAAACCTCCTCTCTTTCAAAAGGTTGTCATTCCGTCGCGTGGTGGCAGGATTAGGAGTGGATTAATAACACATACTTTTTATGATGCTACCCAACGAATAGGCACACTCAAGTGGCAATGGGCAGGTCATATCTGTCGAAGAGACGACGGTCGATGGGGAAGAAAAGTATTGGAATGGCGCCCAAGAACTGGCAAACGAAGCATTGGCCGACCCCCTACAAGATGGACTGACGATATAAGAAGAATAGCGGGAGTGACCTGGATGCGGAAGGCGGAGGATCGAAGAGGATGGAGACTCATGCGGGAGGCCTACGTTCAACAGTGGACGGACACAGGCTGATGATGATGACTTTTTCTGAAGCACATTGACATATATTTAACTTTATAAACTTATGGTCCGACCTAGTCACAGCGTTCAGGCCGAGCCACAGTACATTATGCTCTCGCCTATGGGTGGCACACGACTAGCGCGCCTGTGGTGGGGTGTTGCACACGACACCAGTGACGATCTATGTAACTAGTCCAAAATACCAATATGGCGTACACATTCATGTATGACAAGAGAACAGAAATGAGAGATGAAAGATTGTATATCGAGGTTTTCGGTACCAATTTGTAAAATAAACGGCGTACGTAGGGATTCAAACCACGAACGAATCCGCAGAACACATCCACTACACAATCCCACATTCCGACAAAACTGATATTTACATATATTTTGTAAAACAATGTTCCATAAAAAATTGGAAGCATTATATAGTGTATCAATTTATGATTCTTTTTTATTAATTTGCAATGAATTTTTGTAAAATACAAATAAAAACAATACAAAAAAATGAAAAACATATTTATTTGGTGTAAAGTGTGAATTTCAATACATTGTTCACTCTACGTATCTTGATAGAATAAGTCATCAAAAGAACGATCTAAATTATGTACATTTCTCATACCGTATATCACTTGAACATTGTCTTTCTTTTTATTGTTCAAAATTGAATTGCAGCGTTCCAATGCTCTCGTTTTGGCTGTAAGAATCTTCTCTTCATCGACACTGCACGCCATTTCAACAGGAATACTCTTAACCTCTTCCACAATAGGACAAGCAACTCTAGCGCAACCTACATCATCATCCACATCGTCTTCTTCCACGTCAGTCTTTTCTAAAACAGCTAATCTATCACCATTGCTACCACTCGAAGACAAAGCCACGAAAATAGACCCAACAGATCTATCAACAGCTATGTCTATAACTCCACTCAATTCTGAGACAACGCTAGAACTATAAACCTTTTCATGCACCATTCTATCAGCTTCACTAATAGATAAAGCTTTGCGCATGTCAAATGCATATAAAGTATTCGAACTCATACTAGTATATCCAAATTTTCCAACACCTAAAAGCAAAGCAATATCATCTCTTAAGTAAAACAGCTCATAAGAGTTATGTTTCCAATCTGTTTGTATTCTCAAGTTATCTTTCAAGTAAAAATGACCATTTTTTTCAAAGCTTGTACGCTGCGAAGATGGTTGCAAATTTTCTTTTAGAGCTGCTATATCTTTGTTGACTGCTTGCATGTACGTTAAGTATTTGACCAAGTACGTTTTGGAGTTGCTGGTAAAGTAGTAATTGGATCCTTGCACTGCGACCTTTGCGACGTGGAACGGCGACGACGGATGCAAGTAGCGTATCCGGTAGCGGAAGTCGAGAATGTCGACGAACGCTTCCGGTGACGTTAGATCCACTTGTTCCACTGTAGAAAGCATCTGCGATATAGCGTCAATCTGAAAAATATATATATTGAAAAAGTTTATGAGAATCTCGACAAATAAATAAAATACAAGGGTTATCCGTAATATAAGATTCCCATGACGCTACAGTCCTGAAAAGCGCTGTTATGGTGGATCACGCAATTCTGTAGTGTACCTTGGTTCCCTCACTACAAATTCCTTCCCTAGCGAGCTGCCTGCGGAGCTCAGTCTTGGTTTGGCAGCCGTACGTGATAGATCTCCTTCTCACTTCGCCCGCCAGATGTGAGCTGCGTTCCGTGATCCGTTTCCTGCCGGTGACTCTGTGTGCTTCCATTGTTTAGTTTAGACTATTCTTTGGTTTCGGGTGTGAGGTAGTGCAACCAAGTCTCGTCTCCAGTGACGATGGAGTCGAGGTATTCCTCGCCATGAGTTCCGTGATCTTGAAGAAGTTCTTGGGCCGCTTCAACGCGTCGACCTTTGTGGTCTTCGGTCAACATTCTTAGCACCCACCTCGCGCAAACCTTAGCGTACCCTAGATGCTCCGTCAAAATCATGTCAATAGAGATTTTGCTGACATCAGGGATCATTTCGGACAGCTTACTTACTCGTATACACTTCTAAGAGCTAACTTACAAATATTCAGCAAATACCATGTTATATGAAAAATTTCTCTTCAATTACTCTGAGAAAATAAACGGCGTACGTAGGGATTCAAACCACGAACGAATCCGCAGAACACATCCACTACACAATCCCACATTCCGACAAAACTGATATTTACATATATTTTGTAAAACAATGTTCCATAAAAAATTGGAAGCATTATTCACCAGGATTCAAAAATCCAATGAAAATCATTTGAAGAACTTTAACCCTTTCGTTACGGCTCGGTGTTATACAAATTATGCTGTCAATACGGAGTGAATTTTTCAATCCATTTTTTTTTTGCTAAAAACTAGTATTTGAAGCATAAATGTACTAACATCCTCCTCTCTCAAAACAAGGAGAGAGAGGCGTTATTACGTCGCGAGAGGCAGGATGAGGAGCAGGGCAGCAGACAAAGAGTTTCTTGTTGAAGCACACTGATTTTATTTACTTAAAAACATTGCCAGGTTTGCGCCGAGCGGAAACATACCGCCGGCCGCAACAATGACGTTGTCTCGCTTATCGCTCGGGACTCACTGACGCCGGCCGCACTAGCGCGGCTCGAGGCCGTCCACGCTGCCGGTGGCGTAACTGTGTACTAGTGCATCAGTGTGGCCACATACATAATAGTATGGCAAGCGACAAAAATATAAGACGAAAGGTTGTTTATCGAGGTTTTCGGTTACAGTAAGCAAGGACTACATCATGCTGATGTCAGTACTTATCTATCAGATGATGTATACAAATCTATTATATTTAACAAACGTTCATTATGTAACTCCATAAATGTGATGGCATTGACACATGTGGTTTACAGAAAAATCGCTCCTGTGATGAAACTTAACGATATTTATTTACATGCTTTACAGATTCCTGTAAATAATACATTTAGGTTGATAAAGGGAATGACTGCAGTTTCAAGTTCCTACCGTAGATGTCACAATGAGTAGTGAAAGTAGCCAAACGATATATAACACGGCTGCCGATGTCAATGGTAGAGGAATCTTAGACGACATATATCGACAACCGATGCGAAAAGGTTAAAGGAGTAATGGGCATACTTACAATATAAGTGAACATGGTGCCTGCGACGACTTTTAAAAATAATGTAGCGCATAAGGTTGACAACAACAAAAATTTCATTGTTGTAATTCTGAAAAAATATATAAATATTTTAATGTAAGTAATACCGGTTCTCGTTCGATCACCAAAGTCAATATACGTTATATATATATAATCGTGTCGGAAACAACAGGGTCAGATTCTGTCTGCCCAGAAGTGGGCGACGTCGATGGCGTTTCTTCTGGCCATCATCAGGTCTTCCTGGGTGCAGCTATTCGGGCACAGCGCACACCCCAGAAGGTGTGACAGGGTCTGCTCCACGCCGCAGTCACATTGAGTTGGTCCGCTGTAAAACTGCCATTTGTGTCCTCGTCTTGCATACTCCGGTCCGAAGTCTGTTAAGGGACCTCCATATATTCCACCCTTGGTCATGTCCAGGGGTTAGGACCTCTTTCGGGGCAATCCAAGTATTCCCCTCAGTTGCGCGTCTCCACATGTTCAGCCGCAGGGTGGCCTCAGGTATCACCAGTTCAATAATCATTGAAAATCACCAATAAACATTGAAAATTAATCTTAAAACATGCCTCGGTTACTACAACCGCCTTTTCTTCAAGCCCTCGCGAGCCATCAATATAAATAAACAACATGCTATGGTTGTTTATTTAATAAGTTTCATACAAAAATATGTACTAAAAGACACTCACAGTTTTTTTTACTTGTTTCGTCTTTGAAGTAGTGCAATATTAGTGAAAGTAGTCCAGTACTTATGGTTTGTTGTTACATGCTCCAACAATTGACAAGGCTGCCTCTGATTATCAAATAGGTTCAAGCACTAAGGGGTTATCAATTTAGAGTTACCACGCATTAATTTGAAAAATAAAATTAATTTTATTAAATAGTGATATCAGCTTGATATAGCAGTTTTAGGCTGATGCTGTAAAGCCTCGAAAAACGATATTTTGTCTCTTATTTTTGTTCGCTCGCCTGACATGCACATCTAATAATGTTAGTTTTAATTATGGAATATTACGCAGGCGTTTGCGTACGTCATTTTATTTGTTGTGACAGTTGCCTGATTTCATCTTGGTGCAACTGTCATCATTAATTCGCTTTTTTGCCGCGACTGTCTGGCAGCGCTAGATGTCAGAGTGTGCAGTCAGTGGGAGCTCGCTCGCGACCGTTATGGGAACACCTAACGGCGTTCGCCATAACGTGTGGGCGAAAAAGCAAGTGCTTGAGAAATAAAGTTCAAGTAAAAAAACACAAAAAAAACAAGTTTTTTGTATTGTTAACCTGCTCCTGCATCCTGACACAAAGTAATTCGATATCGAATTCCGAGAGAACGATATCAATTGATAAGGATTTATGGCGGCCTTATGTTTTATTGACTGTAACAATTTCTGTAACTATGTCTAGTCTATTAATGTTTGCTTGTATGTCCCATATATGCCGTTAGAATCGCCGTCACCAGAGGTCACTTCAAATACTTTTTTTTTATGTAAACACATACAGGAGAATACCGAAAGATGGTGACAGTAATTCTGAATTCTCATCTGTGTGAATTCTATGACGCTTACCATGTTGCATATGGCTAAGCGCTGCCAACGTCATAGACTACAGACAGAGATTCACGCATCATCCTTTATTATTGCAGGAATTTTCTAAGAATGGGTGGTCTTCACGGGACGACTTTCGTCTACCGCCAATTTTAATTAATAGGCTATGACTGGCATTTTACGGGTGATGGATCAAATTCACGCAAAGCGGTGGTATTTTAGAGCTCAAAAATCGATTAATAATAAAAAAAAATAATCTCCTTCGTACTAGATCACATTATAAGCGCGTTGTACCCGATTCGAAAATAAGACATTGTGGTCACCGCATTCAATTTAATATTATCTATATTGTTTTATTTTTATAATTAAATCTAAGCAAATACATTTTATATATAGTTTTGGTGACCGTATTCAATTCGTTCGACCGAAAATTAACCTAATTTAATTGGTGCGTATTAAAAAAAGCCGTTTCGATCACTCCAAGTGGATGTATAACATCTAAAAAGCTTGTGTCATTGATGTCCACGATACTCAGCAACGAAACTGTAAAATTACAACTCTTTCAATTGCCTAATTATATAAAAAAACGTCACAAAATATTTTTTAATAAATCAAAAAAATAAGTAAGTAAAAACATATTTAAGTTGCGTAAAATTTAGTTTGTTGTCATCGGTACCTGATATATGCCGTGTAAGATTGCCCTACCGTTGATATCTGTAGACGTGATATATCGATTTGCTACTTTCAGTACTCATTGTGACATCTACGGTAAGAAATTGGAAGTGCAGTCATTCCTTTTATCAACCTACATGTATTCTTTACAGGAATCTGTAAAGCATGTAAATAAATATCGTTTGGTTTCGTCACATGAGCGAATTTTCTGTAAACCAAATGTGTCAATACCACCACATGTATGGAGTTACATAATGAACGTTTGTTAAATATAATAGTTTTTAGGCATCATCTTATAGGTAAAGGATACAAGAATCAATGTGATATATGAAAATAGACCAGATAAGTACATTTATGCTTCAAATACTAGTCTTATAATTGACAGTATAATTTGTATCCCACCATAAAAAAGGTCTTTACTTGTATAGCCTCCACTACTTGAATTCTTTTTCAGTTATCCTCGTTTTTTGTTCTATCCTGTAGAGACATTCCTCTCATGGATCGTCTCCATAGCACATTGCATGACCTTTATTTTATGTGTAAGACTTGCTGTTAAATTCCACGTCTCTGCGCCATAAGTTAATACAGGAAGGATGCATTGGCTAAACGTTCTTACTTTTAATACATTGCGGATTGTTTGCTTTTAAAATGTACTTTAGTTTCCCAAATGCTGCCCATCCCAATTGTATACTCCTGTCGACAGTTTATTTTTGTATTTATGCAATTTTACAATGATATTTTTTTTTAAATACGAGTGTTATCCGTAATTTAAGATTCCCAGTGATTTTCCACAGAGGAAAACATGTTTAATTCCATGAATGCGTACATTTTTGGAAAGTTCAGATTTGTATCTATTTTTCTACATAGTCGCCACTGAGGTCAATGCATTTTTGCATGCGGTATACGAGCTTTTGAATGCCCGAGTCAAAAAAATCTGCCGCCAAGCCACGCAGATACCTGAGAACCACCTCTACCAGCTCTTCTCTGTCGCAAAAATGCGTTCCACCCAGGTGTTTCTTCGTGTCAGGGAAGAGATGGTAGTCACTTGGGGCTAAGTCCGGGCTGTAGGGTGGGTGTTTGACAATACCCCATCCAAATTTTGCGATGAACTTTATGGTCAAGATTCATGGCACCCACCTCGCGCAAACCTTAGCATACCCTAGAACAGCGGTCGGGGAACTTTTTTAACCATTACCCCAAAATATTTTTGTTACAGTTACATGAAAATAGTAAATTTTATGAAATAGCAAACTAGAAAAATTTCCTTATTACCCCAAACAACAAATTTTTACCCCATTTGGGGTAATTAACCCCGGTTCCCCGACCGCTGCCCTAGAATCTAGATGCTCCGTCAAAATCTTGACAATAGAGGTTTTGCTGACATCAGGGATCATTTCGGAGAACTTACGAACCGTCACTCTTCGATCTGAGAGCATCGCTGCCACCACTTTTGCGATTGTTTCGTCTGAAACAGATGGCCGTCCGGAACGCTCCTCATCATGGACGTCAGTACGCCCAAAATGCACTTTAACAAAAATTATTAACAATGAATTTGCTTTGATTCATGTTCATCAATTTTTGTATTCAGATAAACGTTTAAGCGTTGTAGAACGTTTATATTTACTAAAAAATTAAACTTTCCGCTTATTTAAATACAATTTACTTGTGATGGTAATTTTATTTGTTTCTTTTCATTTTTCAGAGATGTCACTGAAAGAAATTCTGATACTTTCGACAATATTGTTATGCAGACACGAAACGAAAGCTCAAAGTGGAGTTTTGTCTTCTTTTGTAAGTAACTTGTATATTTTTACTTAAATAATACATCACCTTGCCGGCGGGTATAGCTCAATGGTCAAAGCGTTTGCTTTGCAAGCCAATTTGAGTTCGATCCCCAACGGAGATTTAAAAAAAAGGATCTTTAATCAATTGCTGAGCTCTAAAATACCCCCGGTTGGTGTGAAAATGATCTATCACCCGTAAAATGGCAGTCATAGCCTATTAATTAAAATTGGTAGTAGACGAAAGTCGTCCTGTGAAGACCACCCATTCATAGTAAATTCCTGTAATAATAAGAATGATGCGTGAATCTCGTACTGTAGTCATTGAAGTTGGTGGATCAACACTCCACATACAGCGCTTAGCCATATGCATCATGGTAAGCGTAATATAATTCCACAGGTGAGACTTTAGAATTATTGTCACCATCTGTCAGTATTCTCCTGCGTGTGTTTACATTAATAAAAACGTGTGAAAAAAGCATGTGTCAATACTAGTATGATGAAGATTCTTACTCTATTTAATATGTTTCAGTTCACATTCGCCAACGTCATCAATCCAACCTTCGACGACAACGCATCAGAAGTATTCGTGAACATAGAAGGCGCCTCATACAGAAAAACTCCAATAGGTCATCTCGGGGACTGGAAAATAGTCAAAGTGGCGGTCGAAAAGGGACGATACTACTTCCTAACAGACTCTGGAACAACATATCTAATGCGGTCAGGAAACATTAACCAAGCACTGCTCAACAAGCGTTTAGAAGACATCAAAGACGATGGAAATATCACGCCATTTGGCGCTACACAACCAGGAGATTTCTTCGTAACAAGAACTGTCAAAGTCACAACTCAATACCCACACGTTTCATATAAATTCTTAGATGTAAAAGGCATGATTGGCTTGCTTCTTGGTGTCGATGGTCCAGAAAGCATAGCAGGAAGCTTGTATTCTTTCGATCTGTTTGAAGCAACAAGACAAAGCACTCCAAATACAATAAAAGCTACGCTAATCACTGGATTGAATGCTGGAATTAACGATTTTGCAATTGATAGAACTGTTGGTCGTGTTTACGCAGTGCAAAATAACAATATTCTGTTAGTTTTGGATAAAGTTGATGGAGGTTGGGGTAAAAGGAGTGGCAGAAAGATTGAAGTGTGCAGGGATGTTGTTTGTGAAAAAAATGCTATGAAAAATAATCAGTTGATATTTGAAACGTGTCAGAATAAGATTGAAGATACGAAGGCTAAGATCAAAAGCTGCAAACAAGAACTCTTTAGTATGGCTAGAGCGTAAATTTTAAATTTAGGGATCGAATACTCAAATTCGGCACCTTTTTCGGTATTCAATTATTCGAAATTTTGGAATTATTTCAAATATATTCGATTTATTTAAAATGAGTGATTTTTATTTACTGTAAATAATTCATGGTAATTAAACTTTTCGCATCGATTGTTTGCCGTCATAAAACTCCCCGACCGTTGACATCTGTTAACGTGATATATCGTCTTGATACTTTCTTAAAATAGTTTTTTATGCATCATCTGACAGTTGAAGGATACAAGAACCAATGTGATATGGAAATAGACCAGATAAATACATTTATGCTTCAAATACTAGTTTTATAATTGACAGTATAATTTGTATTCAAACCGAGCCGTAATGAAAGGGTTAACACTAAAGCTGATCTCGCATCCAGGAAACTAGGCGTGTTATTTAGATCACCATTTTTCACACAGGCCATTTTTCTTCGAAAATGAGCAAGGAGTGGCCGTTACAGTCAATGGCGATCGTTATCGGGCCATTTTTGTTCACAAAAATTGAAGAGGAGGATATTGGCAACATTTGGTTTCAACAAGACGGCGCTACGTGCCACACAGCCGAAGCTACACTCGATGTTTTACGCCCTGTTTCAAAAAAAAAAGTTATTTGGCGGACCCTATATAAGGACAAGAACCAATGTGATATATGAAAATAGTTCAGATAAAGACATTTATGCTTCAAATACTAGTTTTATAATTGACAGTATAATTTGTATTCAAACCGAGCCGTAATGAAAGGGTTAAATTCAGCGCCTTTTTCGGTATTCGTTTATTCGAAATTTTGGAATCATTTCAAATATATTCGAAATATTTTTAAAACGAGCGACTTTTATTTGCAACCCGTATTTTATTATCTTCTCGTATCTGATCCATATCTGGAACATATGGTCACCACAACTTGCCGATACTCAATTCTGTCAGTTGCGCATCATCTCTAGACATATCTGCACCGAAAATTCTTACATAGCTCACGAATACTCTCAAGACAGAAACACGGGGGCATGATGATGAGGCAGCTATAGTATTTGAAGCATATTTTGGATGATGTATTAATCGTTTTTTAAGGAGGTTGGATGATTTGCGCGACTCTCCTGAGGCCTATACCAATAGGTCCTACGAAGCGACTAAATCCGATTTCCCCAATTTCAACTTATAAATTCAAAAACATTCATTAATACATGTAAATATTTTACATACTTTTAATCCATAACTTAAATTTTATAAATATATAGGGAGCGGCAAAAAAACTGACAGTTTTAAAATAAAACAACGACGAAAATCGTTAGGCAAATGGATCTCAGATTTTATTCTAAATATAATTAAATGTGGAATTTGAATTTAAGCCACAAATACTTAGGAAAAACTAAAGACAGATACGTTTTTCGTGAGTAGCATTAGTACATTTTTAAGCTGAATACTTCATTATTATTTCACAGTTATATTTAATTTTTTATAAGTTATTATTTAAACGAGGATATCCGAAGAAAAACTGAAGTAGTGGAGGCTTCCCAACGGTAAGTGCGCATCACCACCCAAGAGCCCCTAATTCCGCAATGTCTTAAAACTAAGGCGATTAACTAATGCATCCTACCTATATTAACTTATGGCGCAGAGACATGGAATCTGACAGCAAGTATTAACCACTTGGTGAAAAACCCTCCCTGTCCCGTCCTGTTCTTGGAGAACCAGATGGGTACCCGTTACTGGACACACGCAAAAAGCTACTTGTTAGAGAGGAGCTGAAAGCCTTCCCGTGATTCTAAGTGCATCAGTTAGATGTCAAATAGACCTCAGTCTAAGGCTGCGAAGTGGTTTTAACCATAAAATAAACGTCACCCAGCGTGCTATGGAATGATCCATGCTCGGAGTGTCGCTAAAAGATAAAATCCGAAACTTGGAAATACGCAGAATAATTCAGGTAGTGGATGCTACCCAACGAATAGGCACACTCAAGTGGCAATGTGACATATCTGTCCAAGAGACGACGGTCGATGGGGAAGAAAAGTATTGGAATGGCACCCAAGAACAAGCAAACGAATCATTGGCCGACCCCTTTTAAGATGGACTGACGACATAAGAAGAATAGCGGGAGTGACCTGGATGCGGAAGGCAGAGGATCGAAGAGGATGGAGACTCATGCGGGAGGCCTACGTTCATCAATGGACGGACACAGGCTGATGATAATGATTTTCACCAAAATATAATATATATTTAATACAATGAACTATTTTAGTTACTTCATTAAACATTCTATAATGTTATCAAATTTTAAAATGGCTGACCTGGGTTACAAATATAAAATATCTAGAAATTGATTACTATATTAGGAGAAGTAGTCTTTCACTATCTAATATTCATACACATATAAAGAATGAAGAGTGCATAAATATATTATAATTGTGCTAAAAGGCAAATACGAATCATCTCTTTCTATTGCTAATGCGACTTTTTTTGTTATTCTTCCAAAATCAATTCAAATGGAAAATGAGAATAATAGAACGTACCTACCAAAAACAATTTAAACGAAAATGAGAACAACAGAATGTACCTACCAAAAACGATTCTATTTTACAGCCGAAGTAAAGTTACAAAATTCAAAATATCGCGACAACAGGTCGCGGGGTTGTCATCGGGACGTGTGGATGAAGGATCCAGGAGCAGGTCGCAAAAAAAATAAGTTGTTTAGATACACGATTTGCGTTTCTTCTTCGTAGTATCAATCCGGTGGATTGGTTTGCAGCAACAGAATCTTGCATCTCGATCACCATTCCCCTCGGTCCTCCGCAACTATCTTCAGCTCATCATAAGAGCTACAACTCATGTCCTCGAACACTTGCTGCAAATACTCCCGTTTAGGGCGCCCTCTACAGTTTCTACCCTCAACTATCCCCTCCACAATGCCCTGAAGAAGACCATCGTGGCGCATGATGTGACCTCTCTGAGATGGATCTTATTAGGTGCCTATCTTCCTTGATAAGCACCATGTAAATATACCTCCCATAACTTACTTATGGGAGGTATATTACTAGTATGTATTGCTACCCGACTTCGCTCAGACTTCTCTTTCCGATGGCTTGAAAATAATAAATTTATACCACCATTTTTCCATTGTGACAAAAGCAAACAATAATGTTATTTAAATTTTCGAAACGAATTTATAATTTTGGTAAATTATAATGCTTTCAACATTTTATAATATCCTGTCATACCTACCGGCAATACATACAAATAAATAAGCATGAGAACAAATCCCATTTTAGTTTTATATACCTATAAGTTTTTTTATAAACGAGACAGATATTTTCTTATATTTAAAAATGGGAGGACAATGAATCCGTTCAAAGACAATATTATTTATTTGACGGTGGGTATAGCGCAATAGTCAAAGCGTTTGCTTTGCAAGCCATAGGTAGTGGGTTCGATCCCCGACGGAGATTAGAAAAAAAATATTTGCAATCGATTTCAGAGCTTTAAAATACTCCCGGTTGGTGTGAATTTGATCCCTCAACCGTAAAATGACAGTCATAGCCTATCAATTAAAATTGGTGGTAGTCGAAAGTCGTCCCGTGAAGACCACCTATTCATAGTAAATTCCTGTAATAATAAAGTATGATGCGTGAATCTCGGGCTGTATTCTATGACGTTGCCAGATCAACACTCCACATGCAGCGCTTAGCCATATGCGGCATGCTAAGCTTCGTAGAATTCCACAGTTGAGATTTCAGAATTACTATAATCAACTGTCGGTATTTTCCTGCTTGTGATTACATAAAAAAAATTAGCCCTCCGAGTTATTTCAATTGCATTTTTCGGCTAATAAAGAAGAAACTTTTCTTTTTTACTGCAAGGATGGGATAATAAAACACGATTGAGTTCTTATTTGCGCTTAAAGGCGACAAAAGAACCGAACAGTTTAAGTGGTGATATTTTGAAGACTTGCATCTTCTAAAACAATTTTCCGTAAAGCTTTATATTTACTGCTCTCTTATTGGAGCATCCTGCTTAATTACCATAGTCATATCGCTTATGACTGAGCATAATTGTGCAATATTTATATACCCATAATTAGCTAAAAATGTTAGGAGCATAAAATTTCGTAAATTTTCAAGCCCAGATTTATATTTGTGGTTTTTGGGCTTAGCCGTGTGTGGCGAATTAATTTTCTTCTCAGATATTTTGATCATTATTGTTGGGTCCGTACCATGTTTTATCTATTAACGGCATTCTGTCGGAACGTTTTTGTTTGTGAGGGATCAATTTTTAAAAATAATATTCAACATATGTCATCATATTTCATCCTATATACATCATATGTTAATCCTTCTTTCTAGTTCATTATATAATAGGTATGTAGGTCTATGCTTTAATTGCAAGGAGGTTAAAGATCCGGCTCACTTTAAGAAAGATCCAATTCTTTTGAATGGCTCTTCTCAGCTGACTTGCTTCACTAGCGGTGCACCTCGAACCAAAATGGCGGCTCGGGATCGCTGCTCGCCGTCCTGACTGTTATTTCTTAACGCAGCGTGTGTTTTCCAGTGATTTATAAGATTCAATCGAATCCGTAGTGTGCTCATAGATATTCTCCGCCTTCCGTATCGAAAATATTCTCGTGAAACGTTTCAACAAGTGTGTAAATCGCTGCGAACCGACGCGGTTGACAGCATCCCGACAGTCGAGCGTAGACTCAAACCAACAAACTGTAAATAAGAGTGACCTAACCTAAAAATATTTTCAAGTTCGACAAATGCTCTAACAAAACGTTCAAGTAAGTGTAGTCATGTTTCGCCATTTGATTGAATAAATAAATTGTGTTTGTTTGTAAAACTTTTTCTAAGAAACGTCCGCTTGGAGACGGAACCACCTGATTATTTACATACTCGGCGGTCATCTCTGTCTGTCACGCATGTTTTATGTTCTACAGAGCGAGACGGAAGCACGGGTGTAAGTGAGGCTAAAAACTTTGTCTAAGAAATGTGTTTTTGAGGTTAATGCAAAAAGCTGTCAAGTCAAGATTTTAAATTCATTCAATCTACTGAATGATCTTATCCAGGGTTAAAGCAGTTGACTGGCATGCGAACCATCACGGGTTCAATCCCGGCAAAGCTAAAATCTTATAAAATATCCTCAGTGCTTGTGAAATTGATCCCTTACCCGTAAAAAACGCCTGTCATAGATCTACTCGTCAAATTCAGTGCTTTTGTAAACATTATCATTTGCAGTGATTCCCTTGAGGGTATTTTTCAAATTTCATTGATGAATTGAAATTATAATTTATGAACGATGAGTGAATGCCGTATAATTGTCTAATGACGTCGAAGTTATCATCAACAATCAATAGTTATCCTTAAAAATAAAAATTAATGTCAAGTGTCATAGTTGATGAGGATTTACACATCTCCATCTGGCAGTTCTTTTTTTAAGTGCTTACTTAAACATAAACAACATCTCTATACGTTGAGCCCCCCGTTAGGAACAATTGGACCGGGCTTTCTAACAAATTGTAATAAAAATATTCGCCAAAATGTATTTATTATATTTGAAAAATGCATAAATTATATTTAATGTTTTTTGCATCTCTTGACCAGTATGATAACTAGCCACTTGTTTTTTCACACATTTACTATTTATGAAATGTATTACACTCACAAATAACACGATTTGTGCAATTTACTTATTTCTTAAGTAATAACATCCTCCTCTCTTTCAAAATGTTGTTATTCCGACGCGTGATGGCAGGAATAGGAGCAGATTAATAACACAGACTATTTCTGAAGCGCATTGACATATATTTACGATAAACTTTTCAAACGTATGGCTCGACCCAGTCACAGCATTCGGCCGAGCCACAATACAATATGCTCTCACCGAAGGGTGGCACACGACTCATGCGCTCGTGATGGGCTCTCGCCCAGCGCTACAAGCGACGGTCTATATAACTAATCCCAAATGCCAATATGGCGGACACATTCGTATACGACAAGCGAACAGAAATAACAGACGAAAGATTGTATATAGAGGTTTTCGGTACACTTGCTGACGCAAGGGCTATATCATGCTGCTGTCAGTATTAAACACGAAAACATGACATTTTGAAGATTATTTTTCACATTTTATTTTCTTGTTTTCACTTCAGGAAATTATATTTTTTACTCTTTGATGTTTCATAGACATCTTAGAAAAATATTCATTGCGTGCTTGCGGGGCGAGTAATTCATGTATCACGTATTAAATTAAAATAATGTATTTATTAACCTAACGTAGCAGAAAATGTTTTTATTTTAAGTCAAAGTATGGGTTGTATTAATCAAAATGACTTGTAACATATTGTGCAAGAACTAATTCCTCCTGCACCCACTCACAGCCGACAAACTCGTCTTACACTTGCCGAACATCTATACACGGTTAATATATGTCGACCAAGAACTGGCAGCTTCCAAAGTTCCTTCCTTAATGCCACCGGTAAGCTATGGAATGCTCTTCCAGCGTCTGTGTTTCCTCCTTCTTACAATCTGGATCTCTTCAAGAAACAGATAAATATACACTTGCAATCTCCCCAACCCACACACAAACACGAACACAACACACGTTTCCCGCATGCAGCGTCCAGCCTCCCTGGCTGAGCGTCATAGAGTGCACTGGTCTTGACCGGTTGTGCTCTCCTGCATGCGTTTACATAAAAAAAAAAAAAATATTGTGGCTTTTGGGTTTAGCCGTGTGTGGCGAATTTCTCCTTTCCAATATTTCGACCCAATAAAAGCCACAATATCAAATCAGGCAGTGAAAACCTAAGAAGTTATTATTTATGCAAGAAACAAATTAAAAAAAAAAAGAAATATTATTTTTATTTCTTGGAGTCACTTTGACATTCATTTCAAATATGACATACATAGATAAATATTATTTATGTTGTTTTAGTATAGATCATGTTGAGCAATGTTCATTCACATACATACTTAAAGACCATGGTTTTGATTTCAATGAGACCTACACTTGTATACAAGTACATTTATACAAATAATGCTCTTATTTTTTTTTTATTGAAATTTAAACCGCAATCTTTATAAATGTAAATAAACGGTGAACAATGTGATCCATAACTGGTTAAAAAGTATTATTTTATTTAATACTTAAATATAAATTTGGATGTCGTGGGAGAGCGTAAACTACAATTGCCTTTTTTGTTTCCATGTTAAAAATATTTTCGCACTCGAAGGTTCATTGAGAACTTATAGTTAACCCTCTTATAATGTTTCATACGATCAGATGATTAGTCCGATGCTTCCGAGGCTTGTACCATTTAGTCTTAAGGCGATTTGACCCAAAATAACAACATAGAAGAGAGCGTTGTATGAAAACTGGCCGCAAGCACGTATTGGTATAATTCCTATTAAAATAAATATGTTTGCGTTATAAAAAGGTTAGCAGTATAGTGTTATTCGACGTTATTCTTCCATCTCTTTACAACCCGTGAATGCGATTCTAATATCGTTCACGGGTTCTTTCTTTTTAGCATATAATGTGCAGTGCCCACAATTGTTCAGAGGGGACTCCCACTGGACTTGTCAGTTGCTAACTGATTATAATCTGAATGAGTTCATCATCAAGGAGACTTAACTGTCCTCCGGTGTGATGCGGTTATGAGGCGGGTAAAGTCTAGTGTTATTCGACGATATATTGAAGAGACAGCACTGTAGTAGTATTCGAGGCATATTTTATGTCAATTGTTAATCAGAAAAAAATAATGAGATCAAATCATTAGATCGGCGCACCTGAAGTCTGAACCATTTGGTCCTGATGTGTCTATTTTTACCAACTCCAAATTGCGCATAACTCAACTACGAATCGCAACATCCCATTCTTACCGTGAACCCGTCAGCTTAACTCTAAAAACGAAACCACCTGACACTCCCAATACGTCGTCCTTCCCTTTCACGCGTACGAAAATTTCGATACGCCAAAGCGAGACGGCAATCCTTCTCACTCCTCCGCCGATACAAATTGCCTTTGTAGCTAGACACGAGTCCTCGCGCCCGATGACATAAAATCCCATCTTGCTCCTGGTACGATATCAGTTACGCTCTTATGTCACCGGGCGCGACGTGAACGGTGTCACTCCCAATAAAAATTCAACAATTTTAAAAATATTTTTTAAAAATATTTTCGAAATGTTTTCGAACTTTTTTCAAATGCAGTTTTAAAGTTTATTAAATTGTATACGCGTCGCGAAATGAATAAATTTGTTTTGTCACTGTTTTGTGTCGCAAAATCGCCGTTCAAGTTCTCATGTTTTTTCTATGTTTGGAAATGACATAAGAACTTTGATGACTTTTTTCTCAGTGTGTAGGATGATTTTTGATGCAATTAATCTATTACGGCATTAATTTGATACAATCGTCGCATTAAGAGACTCGAATTGTCATCTAACGAGCGGTAGGTATGTTTTTTTACATCACTAACGCACACACGACCCTTTCGTGCATCACCATTTAAATAAACAAACAAACAAAAAAGAGCGAAGAAGTTTTTGTTTTCGAGAATTTTCCAATCGAACAAATTCAAACCAGAATCGTGATTTTGAATTTTTTTCATGTTGGTACTACTGCAATGCAAGTAATATTACGATAGTAATAATAATAATAAAACATACATAACCTATATTTAACCCTTTCATTACGGCTCGGTTTGTATACAAATTATACTGTCAATTATAAAACTAGTATTTAAACCATAAATCTGGTCTATTTTTATATATCACATTGGTTCTTGTATCCTTTAGCTGTCAGATGATGCATAAAAGACTATTCTAAGAAAGTAGCAAAACGATATATCACGTCAACCGATGTCAACGGTCGGGGAATCTTATGACGGCATACGCAGACAACCGATGCGAAAGGGTTAAAGAAAATATAGCATTACCTCTGAGTATTGTCCTAAATAATTGATATTTACGGTAAACCCTCCTATAAAGTTTTAATAAGATCTTATGATTAGCCTGTGATGCTCCCGAAGCATGGACCATTTAGTCCTAAGAGGTGGTTCTACTCGAGAAAAGAAGTTAAGCAACATTGCACGCATACCAAATCTTGTACGGGTCACCGCATGTTGCTATCTGCGTGTTGTTAGTCAGGTTGGGTCGATCCTTGGGACCAAATTTTTTTTTATGTAAACGCCTGCAGGAGACTACACCTGGTTTAGACTAGTGCACTCTATGACGCTCAGCCGGGAGGCTGGATGCTGCATGCGGGAAACGTGTGTTACGTTCGTGTTTGTGTGTGGTTTGGGGAGATTGCAAGTGTATATTTATCTGTTTCTTGAAGAGATCCAGATTGTAGGAAGGAGGAAACACAGATGCTGGAACAGCATTCCATAGCTTACCGGTGGCATTAAGGAAGGAGCTTTGGAAACTGCCAGTTCTTGGTCGACACACATTAACAGTGTATGGATGATTGGCAAGTGTAAGACGAGTTTGTCGGTTCTGGGTGGGTGCAGGAGGAATTAGTTCTTCAAGTTCCAAAGAGCAGCGACCGTGGTAATAACGGTAAAAAAATGTCCAGTCCTCGGAAGCGTCTGGCTAATCATCCAGTCTACGTAAAAAATCTGATTAACAAATAACCCAAAAAAGAGTCGTCTTGGGATGAGCCATGAACAGTGGCAACTAACATAGCTCAGTGGTGCTATTGAATTGAAATTTTTTATTTGTTATTGAAATATTTTTATTTAGATTTTTGCATCTTTATATATTGTGAGGCGCTGCTAAATGTATAAGCCCTGATCACTGGTCTACCCAACTAATGACGGAGCACGGCGCTTTTAATGACAGATTATACTCATTTAAATTAGTTTCAAACCCTAGTTGCCCCTGTGGCGCCCCCTTCCAGACCTCACAGAGCACATTATCTGGGACTGTCAGTTCCTCTTGTTAGAAAGAGGAGTTCTTTTCGATACAGCTCGAGGGAATCGCCTCGGCCATATCGGGCATGCAGACTTTGTGGCCACTAATAAAAAAAAACCACGCATTTACCATTTTTGGTCGTATTTTCGGTGAGAGAATCTATCTTCCATTTCTTTACAACTCGTGAATGCGATTCTATTCTCTTTCACGAGTTCTTTATTTTAGCACTTCTGTGCAGTGGCCACAATTGTTCAGACTCCCACTGGACTTATCAGTTGCTGATCATAATCTGAATGAGCGCATCATCAGGGAGACTTAACTGTCCTCCGGTGTGATGCGGGTAAAGTCCAGTCCAGATTGTGAGGCGGTACAGAGTTCGCCGGGTCAGCTAGTAAGCAATAGCTTTTATTGATGGCTTGTATTGTCGGTTTTCAGATGAGTGGGGGGAGAGCGGTGAGCGTGGGCTCGGCCGACAACCTGCTCAGCGTGACCGTGGTCAAAGATGAGAAGGGCTACGGCATGACAGTCTCCGGTAAGCATATACTACTAGGTATACAAGACGAGGACACAAATGAAAGCCTGGCAGTTTTACAGCGGACCAACTGAATGTGACTGCGGCGTGGAGAAGACCCTGTCACACCTTCTGGAGTGTGCGCTGTGTCCGAATAGCTGCACCCAGGAAGACTTGATGATGGCCGGGAGTAACGCCATCGATGTCATTTTAATTCGTGCAACCTTACTCGTATTTCTAATCTCAAATCAAATTTATCAATTTGCCTCGAGATAGAGCACAACTTATCAAATATGCTTTGACAGCACACTGATAACTGATTCTCTGACCGTGGCCGGGGGATTCACGCGGGAAAGCGTGACGGTTTGGTGCAACCGGCCAACCTCGAAAACTCGTATGTTGGGGGCATTCGTATGTCAAGGTACCACTGTATTTTCAAAAGTTAAAAAATAAATTCGTTTCTGAAGTACAATAAGAATTAATCCTAAAATAAAAAAAATACAATATGTACAAATATAGGCACTTATGATTAAGTACTAAGAACAAAGCAATAAAGACAAGCAACAGAAGGTCCCAATGCTCATCAAACATACGACGCCAACAAATTATTCCTTCAAAGAAACTCTTGGAGTTCATGTTTGAATTGGGCCTCCCTTACATGAAATATATCAACATCTGGGGCGATTTGGTTAAACAGTCTGATCCCTCTCCCAAGAGGCATAGTCTCTGGCAGGTTAGTGTTACTCTTTGGGAGAGCGAACAATCTGTGCTTCCTTATTCTCAGATATTTATCGGGGACACAAACCGATCTTCAACAAAATTTCAGGATTCCCGAACACGCCACCAAGCAACAGCCAAAAGAAATGCATACCTAAGCACACATCCCTTAATAGGAATTAATAACAAAAATAAGTAAAGGTTCATCACTAACATGAGAAAATAAAATAAGTGGCTGTTATTTTCTTGTGTTATTAAGAATAGGGCACATTCAAGTGGCAATGGAAATATCTGTCGAAGAGACTACGATCAATGGGAAAGAAAAGTGTCGGAGTTGCGACCAAGAACTGGCAAACGTAGCATTGGCCGACCCCCTTGCATAATGGACTAATGATATCAGAAGAAGAGTAGGAAGTAGCCTGGATACGAAGTGCGGAGAATCGAGAAGAATGTGAACTCATACCACTTTCAACTAACTTACTAACCTGTCAGAGACTATGCCTCTTGAGAGATTGATCAGACTGTTCAACCATATCGCCTCGAATATTGATATATTCCACTTGAGAGAAGCCCAGTTTCGACATGAGCTCCACGAATTTATTTATCAAAGTAATTTCGTGGAGTCTTCTGTTTAGCAAGCTTCGGGAATTTGTAATAATTGTTGTTAAAAATTCCAATTTAAAAATACCTATATTTTTAAATTGTTTGTATTAAATCTTATTTCAGGATCGTATAAAATAAAATTTGTAATGTTTCTGAAAGAAATAAAATTGATTAGAACAGTGGACGGACACAGGCTGATGATGATGATGTATGTTCTAGATATGGAACGGATATGGAAAGAAAAAAAATATAGTCCCCAGCTAGTGATCGAATGTGCAATGTTTAAATCGTCGTAAATAAAGATGTGTGATTGGTTTGTTTTGGTGATTTCAGGAAATGAGCCGGTGGTGGTCCAGTCGGTTCTCAAGGGCGGCGCGGCGTGGCGGGCCGGAGTCCGAATCGGGGACAAACTGCTCATTGTCAACGGGACGCAAGTCGAGAGGGTCAACCACACCAATGTCGTGCAGCTCATCAGATGTAATAATAATAATAAGCTTTTATTCCAGCAGGATTGGGTGGGTTGTGCAATACCCAATCTGCCATATTTTTAGATACATATATATTTATATAGTACATACAAAATAATCATTATATTTAAACATAATAATTCATGGTGGTCGCTGCAACATCTCCATCCAGCGATGGCTCAGGGAGGAGTTGAGCCATTCAGAAGCAGCCAGGATGCTGGTGTTGTTGGACCTCCTTATCCTGCTCCAAAAGCCGGCAACACGGTGTCGCAATAATGCTGGGAATGAATGGACTCCGCCCTCCGCAAGCATGTCAGATGCGCTACAGAATCTAGAGAGTTGCATAAGTTGGCGATATGAATTATTATACACAACTTTGAGCTTCTCGCACTCTCGTTTAGGATAGCTAGACCAGAGTTCTGCGGTATATAAAGCCATACAGTGTGCTTTGAATAGCACTTTCCTGACAGCATTACTACAATGGTAGAACCTCCGAGAAAGCATACCGCTCCGTACGCTTATTGCTCTTCTTTGCCGCTCTATGTCTTCAATGTCACGTAGGTCATCTGTGAGGATGTGGCCCAAGTATTTCACTGAAGACACTGTCGCTAGATCCCTTCCCTCAAGACTCACTGTGGGTATGATCAGTGGTTCATTATTGTGGGCAAAGACACAAACGACTGATTTTATGGAGTTATATTTGAGGTCATGGGATTTAGCATATTTTTCACTAAGTTGAAGAAGGCATCGCAGTGCATTTATTGACGGCGATAGAATGACCATGTCATCAGCGTAGCTAATATTGTAAGCAAAGTAGCCGCTTGATGTAATGCCATAATGACCACACAGACTTTGTTCTATCAATACATGAACTGAGGTGTACCACAAGGCTCACCTCTCGCACACATTTTTTTCTGTACTATTTTGAATATCTATTTATGCCGGTAGTAAGCTTAGTGTTAAAGCATTTGCTTTATTATATCTAAGGTTGTAGGTTCAATCCCCGACAAGGAAAAAAAATATTTCTAATTTTTAAGCTTTTTTTAATAATAATTCTGGTTCGTGTGAAATCGATCCCTCTCTTGTAAAACACCTGTCCTAGCCTATAAGTGTTTGAAGAAAGACGGCCAATTAACATGGCCTGTTCATAGTAGATCCCCATAATTATGATGAACCATGCCTTCTAATGACGTTGGCGGATCAATACTACACAAGCAGTGCTTAGCCATCTTTAAAAAAAAATGTTATAGAATCCACCTATGAGATTTCTCGATTGTAGTCTTTTATTTAATTTTTTTATGTAATACATATAGGAGAATACCGTCTGATGTTGATAGTAATTCTAAATTCTCATCTGTAGAATTCTATTACACTAAAGATGATGCATATGGCTAAGCGTTGCATGTGGAGTGTTGATCCGCCAATGTCATATACTGCAGCCCGAGATTCACGCGTCATCCTTATTATTACAGGAATTTACTATGAATGGGTGGTCTTCACGGGACGACTTTCGTCTACCACCAATTTTAATTAATAAGATATGATTGGCATTTTGCGGGTGAGGGATCAATTACACACCAACTGGGGGTAATTTAGAGCTCAGAAATCGATTAAAAATCCTTTTTTTTTTAATATCCGTCGGGGATCAAATCCACGACCTTTGGCTTGCAAAGCAAACGCTTTGACCATTGAGCTATACCCGCCGACAAATTATGCGTGTGACAAACAGTTAAAGAACATATTAGTATATTGCATGTCGGCCTCGTTAACCGCGCGCATTTCCAACGATATTATTGATGTAGTGTAACAGCGATGGACCGAAAGAACTAAGCAGCAGTTCAGAAAGGTCCTCCCAATATATGGTAGACTTTTAGGTGATAGCAAGAACGCGTCTCCTGTTCTCACGGATGATGCACTCCATCAGAGAAACATTAAAATTGTATCGAAATATATTGGTGAAGTTAAATGCATAGTTGTGTCGTTGGAAATGAGTAGGCTTTTCCACGAATGGGGAATCTTGGGGTGATCAGAGATAATAGGGAGGGCGACGAAGGGGTAAGCCGGATGGTCTCGGAAAATAAGGTGATGGGGTTAGTCGGACAGTATTCTGCTGTATATGTATAAATAATAAAAAAAAAATTAAAAAAATGTAATGTTTGTCACCTATTCTATCAACATATACATTTACGCCAATGACAGAATAGTCAAACAGAACTAAACATCCGGCTCGTGCCGTCCTGGAAGGCCGGCGAGGACTATCCATAGGATGTACTCAGCGGTGTGGACATAATAATGATGATAATGCTGACGCCTTTTGAACATCCATTTTTAGATGTGTACATTTTTTTAATTGATCTTTTTTAATTGAATGTTTTCTTTCTAATACATGGTTTGTCCATCTTGCAGCGTACCCGACCGTCCACCTCACCCTCCAGAGGATCAACAACATTACAGCTCCGCTGCCTGTCGATGTAAGTGACCTCCTTAAAAAAATATTGTGAGATACAGACGTTTAAATCTGTGAAACTACGAGGGTTATCCGTAAAATAAGATTCCCATGGCGCTACAGTCCTGAAAATGGCTGTTATTGTGGATCCCGCGATTCTGTAGTGTACCTTGGTTACCCCACTCTGAATCGCTTCCCTAGCGAGCTGCCTGCGGAGCTCGGTCTTGTCTTGGCAGCCCTACGTGATGGATCTCCCCCTCGCTTCGCCCGCCAGGTGTGAGCTGCGCTCGGTGATCCGTTTCCTGTCTGAAAAAAACATTGCGCCAGTAGAAATCCATTCCCATCTATGCGAAATTTATGGAGACAAGTATATGAGCGTACAACACATGCGCAAATGGTGCAGAGAGTTCAAGAACGGGCGTACTGGCGTCCATGATGAGGAGCGAATTTACTATGAATGGGTGGTGTTCACGGGACGACTTTGTATACCACCAATTTTAAGAATATTAAATAATAAAAATACGCTGAAAATCATGCGCTTTTCACTTTGCCTATTTGAAAAGATACCAATTACGGCCTAGAACACTGTGTGGTTGATTTGCATCATAGGAATGCGCAGTTCTTTACTCCACTGTGGCGCTGTTTGGTTAGCATTTTATTGGATCATGGTTGGATACCGTTCTACGCGCATTCGATGGCCGTTATCAAATACTATAACCTTAGTAATTAAATACACACATTCAGTTATACATAAAAAATTTATACGCATCAATTCATTGAGAAAAATATCGGCAGACGCTGGATGCGAACCGTGAGCCTTGGAACCAACCTTATGCTCGGGTCGTTTACACCGCCTAGTCCACTCGACTATTTCTCCGCCTGAATGGACACGCGTAAGAAGATGTATTTATACCATTGTTACCATCGTATAACGATAGATGTCTCTGTAGTATATATTCAGAGTATGTTTATTATTATTTTTTATTATTCAATCAGTCAACATTTATTCACAAACTTTTTTTATATTATTACTTTCCGATAATAATATGCACACTCTGAATATATACTACAGAGACATATATCGTTATAAGATGGTACAATGGTATAAATACATCATCTTACGCATGTCCGTTCAGGCGGAGAAATAGTTGAGTGGACTGGGCGGTGTAAAAGAACAGAGCAAAGGTTGGTTCCAAGGCTCGTGGTTCGAATCCCGCGTCTGCCGTAATTTTTTTGAGTGAATTGATGCGTATAAAAATTTGATGCATGACTTTATTTTTTTAATTTATTATAATTTAATTTTAATTTAATTACTATTAATATTGAAATATACTCAATGATCTATAAAAGAAGATTAGAGTATTGAAAAAATATTCTAATAATTTTTTTAAATCCATGCTATAACTTTATGTAATGCAATTTTCAGAGAGAGAGACAGCGAGAGGTGGACATGACCAAGATTCGAACCTTCTACCTCATGATGGAGAACGAAAGCCGCTACATCGACACATTAAGAAGTAAGCACATTTTTTGCGATTAATTTTATTTTTATTCTGTGAACACCGTCTTTAAAATATTGAATAAAATAATGAATTTAAAAAACACGCCTTAGTTTTAAGACATGGCAGAATTTTCACTTTAAAAATGTACTTTAGTTTTCCAAGTCTTACCCACTAAATAAAGGTCACCCAGCGTACCATGAAGAGATCCATGCTCGGTGTGTCACTAAAAGGTAGAATCCGGAACGAGGATATCCGCAGAAGAACTCAAGTAGTGGATGCTACACAACGAATAGGCACACTCAAGTGGCAATGGGCAGGACATATCTGTCGAAGAGACGACGGTTGATGGAGAGGAAAATAATTGGAGTGGCGCCCAAGAACTAGCAAACGAAGCATTAGCCGACTCTATACAAGATGGACTGACGACATAAGAAGAATAGCGGGTGTGGCCTGGATGCGGAAACCAGAGAATCGAAACTCTTGCGGGAGGCTTACGTTCAGCAGTGGATTTACACAGGCTGATAATGATGATATGTGTTATTCCAGCAACGTGCGGATTTATTTCTTACCTATTAGTGTGTAAAACTATTAAATGCTATACAAATATGGTAGGTAGGTAACATTTAAAAAAAATATTTTTACAAAGTCTGTTGGGTTACCATAGTAACAATTACCTTGAAAAAAAAACGATTGTATTACAACAACTAATGACAATGTCATAAGTGAATGTTTATTATTTATTTGGAGTGAGAATATATGTGAAATGTTTTCAATACTTTCATTTTAATTTTATCTACCTCTGCTTATATTCTCCTGTATGTGCTTACATAAAAAAAAAATGTTATGCGGTTTTGGTGGTATATATTTTTCATACAACATAAAATATATAGTCTGTATTTTTCTATGATGATGGTATTACCTAAGTGATACCACATATGAAGGTTATCCGTATAATAAGATTCCCAGTGTTTTTTCCACAGTGTAAAACATGTTTAATTCCATGAATGCATACATTTTTGGAAAGTTAAGACTTTTACTTATTTTTCTACATAGTCGCCACTGAGGTCAATGCATTTTTGCATGCGGTATACGAGCTTTTGAATGCCCGAGTCAAAAAAATCTGCCGCCAAGCCACGCAGATACCTGAGAACCGCTTCTTCCAGCTCTTCTCTGTCGCCGAAATGCGTTCCACCCAGCTGTTTCTTCATGTCAGGGAAGAGATTGTAGTCTCATGGGGCTAAGTCCGGGCTGTAGGGTGGGTGTTTGACAATACCCCTTCCAAATTTATAACTGACTATTTGACAAAATAATATTTGGTTTTAATTCACTCTTAAAATATTGTGAAATAATCTTTTAAAGCCCATAATGTGTGTGTAATTATTTTATTTAAACCACAAAGGTGGATCATTCAGTTTGCAACTATTCATTTTCTGTGCCGTTATACGAAAGTGCTTAATTGATAGATTGATATGTCGGAATGTAGGAAATGACATCCCCCGTCTTTAAAAAGCTGACAAGTCGCGGGTTTGTCACGAGGCCGAGTGGAGGAAGGATGCAGGAGCAGATTAACAACACAGAGAACTTGTTTTTGGAGCACAATTCGCATTTATTTTTATTAATCACTTGATTTCTCCATCCGACATGACGTTTTGCCGGCCGGACAGGGACTGCGGCGCCGCCAAGATTAAAGAAACAAATTAAAAGTAACAGTTGCACCAACATGAAATGGAGCAACTACCGTAACATATAAAATGGCGTATGCAAACGCCGTGTAATTTTATATATAATTAAAACAAACATTATTAGATGTGCATGTCAGGCGAGCGAACATAAGAGACAAAAAATCATTTTTCGAGGCTTTTCGGCATCAGCCTGAATGAGCTATATCAAGCTGATATCAAAGTGTTGTGATCTGTGGATTGCTGAGAAGGAATTGTTATGCGTGCTAGGAAGGGATTACTGGAAATATACCGACATTCCGAACAAGAAAGAAAAGAAATAAGGACACGGTATAATGTCACAGGAAATTGAATGTCAGTAAGTTAGCTTAGAAGTGATTGTTAGAATAATGAATGGTCACTAGTATGAAGGTGTAGCTTGGTTATTCGTAGAGCGGGCACGTAACACAGTGATTTCTCCGGCGGGCGGCGGTTATCGATCAGGTTACAGAGGCGTCGAAAGCGAAGAGAGAAGAGATCTCGTCCCTACGGTCTTCTTATATACCTACTATATACTACCTTGTGTCGTAAAATTCGTCAACCCTGAAGAAGACCCCAGCAATGGCGGTCGAGATATTGGTACAAAATAATTCGCTACACACGGCTAAACCCAAAAGCTACAATGCCAATTCTGGCCGTGAAAACATAACAAGTTATTGAATAAGTATGTATAATAATCAAAGGGGACAATGTTAAAAAATTATGTTTTTTTTTATGAAAATATAATAAATATATTGACTTGCTGATTTACCTTCACATATCAGACATTTTTCTATTGAAAAATTATTATAATACATTATAGCGGTCAGTATGATTCAGAATGTCGGCAAAGGCGGTTAGATAAGATAGTGAAAAAAGTGCTACTGAGCTAATAGTTTATTTAAAAAATAATTAAAAGTGGTTATTTTTCATTACTTTAGTGCATGTGATATTGAATTAATTGATTTCTAAGCATTATGTGGCCGTTCAGTAGAATCTATGACGTTCAACGGAGTCAGATGGATGCTGCATGCGTCGTGTCGTCAAAATCTAGTAAAACACAATTACTTTTTAACCCTCTAACACAAAGATTTCGAAAATTTGGAAAACACTGCTTACCCTTGAAATATATTTCGTTCCGTGTTGCATTATTACTTTATTGATGTGCCAAAGATAAACCCTAGTCAGTATCATAACTGTTAAAAATAAGATAGAGATGCTTAGTAACCAAAGGATCCACTTTATGCATCACATATTTATGATGACTTTCTAACAACACATTTTAAAAGCTTGAAGTATAATTATGTACATGTTTCAAACTAATATTATTCAAATATCAAAACTCTAAGCCTTCTTTATGGAATACCAAAAAAAACCATAGGTGGTTGATATATGAACCTTAAAAAAATTTATTAGGTGAGCGTTGAATATTTGACGCTCGACATCCTAGTTTAATTTGTTCCGCAACCTTGCTCGTATTTCAAATTACTCGTATCTCAAAGCAAATTTCCCGAAAGTCACAAAACGCGAGCACAACTTATCAACAATGCTTTGACAGTGAGAGCACACTGATTCTCTGATTTATTTACATGCTTTACAGATTCCTGTAACGAATACATGCAGGTTGATAAAGGGAATGACTGCACTTCCAATTTCCTACCGTAGATGTCACAATGAGTACTGAAAGTAGCAAAACCGTCAACCGATGTCAAAGGTCGGGGAATCTTTGACGGCATATGCCGACAACCGATGCGAAAGGGTTAAAAAATCAAGCTTGTTTGCGATTTGAACCGACAGCGTCTGAATGACAAACAAACACTTTTACCACTGGATATATTTTAAAAATGCACTATTTTTATATTTCTTGATTATTTATTTAATTCATTATTTAATTTTTTTTTTCAGATACTCTAGCCCGGGCGCATTCGGAGCGAAAGGCCAACGACCTCGCCATGGCCATAGACCGCCACGCTAAACTGCAGCAGCAGATCAACCTACTGCAGCTAACTTCAGTGAGTACATCAATTCTGATCTACGATTTTGAGTCGATGGAGAGAAAAAGTATTAGAGTGGCACCCAAGAACTGGCAAAGGAAGCATTGGCCGACCTCCTGCAAGGTGGACTGACAACATAAGGAGAATAGCAAGAGTGACCTGGATGCGGAAGTATTGAAAAGGATGGAGACTCATGCGGGAGGCTTACGTTCAACAGTGGACGGATACAGGCTGATGATGATGAATTTTTAAAAAAAAAATTCTAAGATAATACCCCGGTCGGTGTGAATTCGATCCCTCACCTGTAAAGTAGGAATTATTGATGGTATGTTTGTCCTTTATGCATTACTACACCATTCGTCCAATCGACATGACTCTTTCAGGAACTATATCGTTCATTGCCGGCAGGTGTAGCTTAGTCGTTAAAGCGTTTGCTTGCTAAAACGAAGGTCGTGAGTTCGATCGCCGACGTACATCAAAAGAAATATATTTTTAATCTATTTCTAAGCTTTATAAATACCCCGTCTGGTGTGTATTTAATCCCTCACCTATGAAATGCCAGTCATAGCCTATGAATTAAAATTGGTGGTAGACAAAAGTTGTCCCGTAATCACCACCCATTCATAGCGAATTCCTATAATTAATGGATGATTCAGGAACATTGGGCTGCAGTCTTATGACGTTGACGGATCAATACTCCACATGCAGCTCTTGCAACTATATGTAACATGGTTAACGTCATAGAATTCACAGATGAAAATTCAGCCTCACTATCACCATCTGTCATATGTGCTGTAATCTTTGTATGTGCTGATTGAAAAAAAAAAACTAGTATTGTTGTGATGTTTTGATACCAGAAGGTAAATTGACTAAAGGAACTACTGTTGAGTTTAATCTAATTTCTTTAAATAATTACAAAAATACAAGAATTTAACTTCTTCGATGCGATCTTAAAGTGAGACCAACTCAAACCTCGACCAGACCTCAAGCGCAGTAGGCATCAGGCTGCCGGGCCGCGTGGGAAGTGTTACCTTGCTCAATTATTATATTCTTTAGCGGTGCTACTAGGAAACACAATTCTTTCGTCGAACGCTCGTTATCAGCGGCGACACAGGAAGCCACACGATTTTCTCGTCCTCCACTAATGAATAATGGCGATACCGGTTAGTCTTATTACCTACCGATATTAGTGTATTACAATGTTTTGAATGTTCTAGGGTGTGACTTGTGGCAATTTCAAGGAGCAGATGTCCGGCTGGCAGGATCCTCCCCCGTCGTCCGTGCGCTCGGGGCTCCTGAGCCACCTGCCGCGGAGCCTCAGCAGCCTCACGGGGCAAAGCCTCAGGGGGATCAAGCAGGCGCAGCAACTACAGGTGAGAGAGACAACCAAAATTTTGAGAGATGGATGAGTAATAATAAAAACTCACTGAGATCCAGACCGTGTGTTCAGGAGCGGGACGACGAACGTCTAAAGGTCAATCCAGGTAGTGAGTCCTGTCACCAGCGGCAATACAGGGAATCTAATAGTTCTCTCGTTGGCCACTATTATCAAGAGCGCTACTAGTAAGCTTTTGCGAATGAGATCTTAAAGTATGATGCCGATTGACGCAAGATCGTGACGAATGGTTTCAATTAACACATTGTAACGTAATAATACGTGATGCGTAATAACGGATTTTGTTGCTAAATCGTATATATTGCCGGTGGTCATAGCTCAATGGTAAAGTGTTTGCTTTGCAAGCCAAAGGTCGTGGGTTCGATCCCCGACGGAGATTAAAAAAAAAATGGATTTTTAATCGATTTCTGAGCTCTGAAATACCCCGGTTGGTGTGAATTTGATCCATCACCCGTAAAATGTCAGTCATAGCCTATCAATTAAAATTGGTGGTAGACGAAAGTCGTCCCGTGAAGACCACCCATTCATAGTAGATTCCTGTAATAATAAAGGATGATGCGTGAATCTCGGGCTGTAGTCTATGACGTTGGCGGATCAACACTCCACATGCAGCGTTTAGCCATATAGACCATGGTAAGCGTCATAGAATTCCACAGATGAGACTTCAAAAAAAAAAAAAAATTACTATCACCATCTGTCGGTATTCTCCTGTATGTGTTTACATAAAAAAAAAAAAAAAATATCTTACTTCAAACTACACATTTCACTCATAAATTTGTATTTATTATGATTTAGTTTTAATTTATTAATAAATTATGAAAAGAAAAAAAAATAATCTAAAAATATACAATTTTTTGTGTGCTCGGAGAAACCTTGACGCAGATCCCGTTGGCTTGATTTTTTTTGACCTTCAATGCGCAATAATTGTTTTCAACTTGTACAGAGAATTGGGGTTTTTTCTACCCGACGATGAATGGTAGAAATGTTTTGTTCATATTTCTACAAAATATTTGTGTTTGTGTGAAGTGTTACTTTAAAGGTCGCTTTTTTTTGTGTTTGTTAACCACAATTTTATCATTGTTGCTCAATAAGGTAAAGTACATTTAAAATTTCACTAAATTATCGCGAATATTTCAAAAGTTATAGACTATTAAAAAATTATAAAAAAACTTGCGCGCGAACCCAAAAATCGCCCGCGCTGGGCTGCAATCAGCATAAAACAATGCCCGCAAACAATGTGTTAATGTGTGAATAATGAAGATGAGGAGCTACATGGCTGGCTGGCAGGAATCTTCGCCGTTATATGTGTGCTCGAGGCTCTAAGGGCTCTTGACATGTAGCTTCAGCAGCCTCATAAGGCAGAGCCTTAGAGGTATCAAATAAGCACAGCAATTACAGATAAGAGAGCTTATTACAATGCATTGACATCCGCATGATGTAGTCCTTGCTGACTGTTACCGAAAACCTCGATATACAATCTTTCATCTCGTATTCCTGGTCGCTTGTCGTGCATTTATGTGCGCCATGTTGTCATTTTGGATGGGTGTGTTAGTTATAAACACCACCGCTCGTGGCGCGGTCGAAAGCCGAGACCGAGAGCGAAGATCGGCAGTCGGTCCCCACCCTTTAGGCGAGACAAGGTCGCGTTACGGCCAGCGGTATGTTTCCGCTTGGCCGGAAGCTTGTAAAGTTTTAACGTAAATATAATCAATGTGCTTCTAAAAGAAAGTCTTTGTTTGCTGACCTGCTCCTCATCCTGCCCTCATGCGACGTATTAACACCCCTTTTGAAAGAGAGGAGGATGTTAGCATGAATAACGATGATAAGGAGCTAGATAGCCGGCTAGCAGGATTAAATGACCATTCCATACTAAATGTATGAAAAAAATAATTTCTTTTAAAAAAAAGGAATCTTTAATTTTTTCTGATGTGTTGATATCTACTGTTTTATTTGGAGTCAAGACGAATCCAGTAATTCAAGAAATACGAAAATCGGTTCAGCCGTTCTTGATTTACAAGTGATCTAAATAACACTTTGTGGCTATGTTTTATCGACAGACGTCCGCGCCAGTGACCTGCCTGGACGGGGCGCCGCCTCCGCTGCCCCCGCGCTCAGCCGCCGCGCCCCGCCCCCCTCCCCCTCGCGCCCAGCACCTCCGCCTAACTCCATCGGCTCGCAGCTCAGCTACCCGCTCGTTTCGGTCACCCATCCACTGGTGCAGGTATAACAATGATATCATCAGACCTGTCTAGACGGGGGGGCCTGTCTAGACGGTGACCTATCAGGAGGGATCTTGTATAGAGATGACTTCTCTAGACATAGCCTGTCTAGAGGAGGCTTGTCTTGACAGATCCTGTCTGGAGGGGACCTGTCAGACAGTGATCGACTTGTTTAAATAAGGGTCCTGTCTATAGGGATGCCAGTCTAAACAAGGCCTGCCTATACAGTGATCAGTCCACCAGTGATCTACTTGTCTAAATAAGGGTCCTGTCTACCGGGATGCCTTTCTTAACAAGGTCTGTCTATACAGTGATCAACCAGTGACCTACTTGTCTAAATGAGGCCTGTCTTGACAGTACCTGTCTAGAAGAAAGCCTGTCTGAAAAGGCCTGTCTAGACAATGATCAGTCACGTACGGCTGCCAAGCAAAGACTAAGCTTCGCAGGCAGCTCGCTAGGGAAGGGATTTGGAGTGGGGGAACCAAGGTACACTACAGAATCGCAGGATCCACCATAGCAGAGCTTTTCAGGACTGTAGCGCCATGGGAACTTTATTTTACAGATCACCCTCGTATTACGCAACTTTGATGTGTTTTTTTTTTATATATCGTTATTTATTTTTAGGGCGGGGTCGGAGTAGGGGGAGGCAACCACTGCCATCAGAGGAGCAAGTCATCACCTGAGGAATTGAATCAGATCAACAACACCTCTATGGGTAAGAAAATAAGCAGACTGGCATATTTTGCTTAATGTAATTAGTAAGGAAAATCCTTAATAATCAATTACTTTTAACGTATAACACGGTTCTTACTATGTTTCCTATAAATTCGCTCTGTTCATTGTTCCGTTTATTATTAAAATAAGAGGCCCCTGGACATGACCAGGGGTGGAATATATGGAATCCCTTAACAGATTCGGATCGGAGTATGCAAGACGGGGACACAAATGAAAGCCTGGCAGTTTTACAGCGGACCGACTTAATGTGACTGCGGCGTGGAGCAGACCCTGTCACACGTTCTGGAATGAGCGCTGTGTCCAAGTAGCTGCACGCAGGAAGACCTGATAATGGCCGAGAGTAACGCCATCGATGTCGCCCACTTCTGTGCAGACAGGACCTGACCCTGTTGTTTCCGGCACGATTTTAATAATAATAACTGTTCCGTCAACAGATCTATGTAAAACTTCTCCTCCCCTCCACTTCTCTTTGTAGCTTTAAATAACTGTTTTGTATTTAGGTTTAGTTTTTAGTAAGTAGCTCCTGATGAAGGTGCCGTATCACCGAAACTGGTAGAGTGATTATCAATTAAAACTTATTTTATTTTTTAACCCATCATGCTATTTTTTTTTTTTAACAATTACATATTGAATTAAATATCATAAGTGAACTAATATTTGATACAACTGTTTACAGATGATAAAGAGTGGGAGTTGGTAACAACCCCGCCCGGAACGCCACCTCCACCATATCCGGTATCAACGCCACAGGTTAATATTGTGAAGTCTTACCTTTTTACCTATTGATATCAGCTCGATATAGTTCTTGTTGGCTGGTGCCAAAAACCTCGATAAACAATATTTTGTCTCATACAATCGTTCACTCGAAAATCAATGTGCCCTCGTACAGAGCAGAGATCTAGCTGACTCACATTTCGTATTACACTTTGTCAGTATACAATTGGGATGGGCAGCATTTGGAAAACAATAGTACATTTTTAAAGCGAAATTTCCGCAATATCTTAAAACTAAGACGCTTAACTGATGCATCCTCCCTGTATTAACTTATGGCGCAGAGACTTGGAATCTAACAGCAAGTCTAACACATGAAATAAAAGTCACTTAGTGTGCTATGGAGAGATCTATGAGAGCAGTGTCGCTAAAAGATAGAATCCGAAACGAGGATATCCGCAGAAGAACTCAAGTAGTGTAGGCTACACAACGAATAGGCACACTCAAGTGGCTATGGGCAGGACATATCATTTGAAGAGACGACGGTCTACGGGGAAGAAAAGTATTGGAGTGGCGTGCAAGAACTGGCAAACGAAGCTTTGGCTGACCCCCTGCAAGACTGACATCATAAGAAGAATAGCGGGAGTGACCTGGATGCGGAAGGCAGAGGATCGAAGAGGATGGAAACTCATGCGAGAGGCTTACGTTCAATAGTGGACGGATACAGGCCGATGATGATGATGACTTCACTTTGACCACAAAACCAAGGCCCAATTGTATTATTTTAAACTCAATGATTCTTTTAGTGATGATTTTTTTTTTTCAGATTGCCTTAGATCCTCAGAGAGCCATCATATCGATGGAAGAAGATGATCCCTCATCACCAATAAGTGTAAGTTATCACCATTGATCCGGTCACTATCCAGATTTGAACCAGTTCACTTGTCAGAAACTATACACAGAATGCACCAAACAATGTAGATGTACGCACCTGCAATGAAACGAGAATCACGGCAGCCAACAGGACTCCACAGCAATTAGTGGCGACTGTATGCAATATATTGACAATAGCATTTTGTAAGGAAGATTCTCATTTCGTTGCTAAAGGTATGTAATATTTCTCAGATTCATTGATGAGAGAAATGATATATAAAATGATGTTTGCTGCAAATATGTATGTACTGATTAAACTAAGGACTATATTGACCAAAGCCACAACTTTGAGATTACTTTCATTTTTGGCATACAATTTTTTTTTTATGTAAACGCATGCAGGAGAGCACAGCTGGTCAAGACCAGTGCATTCTATGACGTTCATCCAGGGAGGCTGGACGCTGCATTCGGGAAACGTGTGTTGTGTTCGTGTTTGTGTGTGGGTTGGGGAGATTTCAAGTGTATATTTATCTGTTTCTTAAAGAGATCCAGATTGTAGGAAGGAGGAAACATGCTGGAAGAGCATTCCAAAGCTTACCGGTGGCATTAAAAATGGAACTCTTAAACTGCCAGTTCTTGGTCGACACACATGACCGTGTATGAATGTTCGGCAAGTGTAAGACGAGTTGGTCGGTTGTGGGTGGGTGCAGGAGGAATTAGTTCTTTAAGTTCCGAAGAGCGGCGACCGTAGTAATAACGGTAGAAAAGACTGAGTGAACCAATCTTACGCCTGTGTTCCATTGATTGCAGGTTAGATGTAAGAGTGTCATTGTTTATCAAACGAATTGCTCTTCTTTGAACTGAGTCAATTAAGTTTAGAAGATATTTTGGGGCACAATCCAAAGGTGACTGCCGTATTCAAGGATATGTCGGTTTTGTCCTGATTAATTGCCATGACAGGAGAGCGGTCTAAAATTAGGAACGACTCAACCTTGACCGTAGGTAGCGACCTTCACCCACCCTAAAACAAGTAGCTTTTCGCTTTTTAACGTCCAGTGATGAGTATGGGACTCCAAATATACATGACAAGACTGGCAGGGTCTCTGAAACGGTTAGCAGGAATGATCAATGTTTTTGTTTTTTTTTCAGAGGAGCATGCTGTCGTCGGGGGGCTTCGTGTCCGTGGAGTCGCTGAGCCCCGCGCGCCTGGCCGTGTTCCTGAACTGGCTGGCTGGGGAGCGCCGCCCCCCGCAGGCTGCGCTGCTGTACCTCCTGGCCGCAGCTTACACGGCCGGCCCGGCCCCGGTGCTGCCTCGCTGGGCCTACGAGCTGCACTCTTCCTTCCTTGCGCAAGGGGCTGTGAGTAGAGCAACCATCACACGCTATAGAGCACTCTAGATTACTGCTGCATCTTAGTACAGGTTGCTGTGAGTAGACAACATCAACAGCGATTTTGTATGGGATGCATTAGTTGCCATGTTGGTCAGGGCCTGTTCGGGATTATTTTTTTTGGGCCTAAGGGCTCGGGCCGGTCGCCTTGTACCTGCGCTCCTTAGGAGCACTTACCAAGGCATTGTTTTCAGAGTACTTTTTCGTTATACAAGTAACGGGTTTTGGTGAGCAACACCAAACGTGGGTGTAAAAGTTAGTAGTTCAGACGTTAAAATTTGGACTTTTTGACTTCTTCGCTGAAGGTCGCCCGCCTTGAATACAGAAAATGCATGGTAGTTGGGCTCCGTAGATATGAGGTCGATATATCCAACCGGTCCAGTCTTCTGTTGGATTACGCTAAGGAGCATTTGCCTACCTAAATCTAGTTAGGGATTCCCCATAAGGACCTAAATGAGAACCCCATTGATGAATGAAGAGATGGCCCTTCTATAAACCTTGTAGATAACAATTGTCCTAACATTGAACCTTGTGGCACTCCCTTGCTTGCAATGCATTAGTTATATTGATTAGCAACCTTGCCTGATATGGTTTTGACACCTTAGATAGCCATTGCAAGTCTTAATTCTAATTAATATATTTCTTTATTCTAGCCTTTGGCCCTGAGCAACGTTGACGAAAATTTGGCCAGCGAAATTGAAAAAGCCCTTAGTAAAGGTGAGTGTATATTTTTTAAATACAATATTTACATCCCATTTTTGATTGGTGCAATAGTACTTGAAGCGACCTCTGGTGACGGCGATTCTACCGACATGTATGAAACATATAAGTCAACATTATTGGACAGGCATAGATGACAAAATTGGTACAATTGATAAAACAGAAGTCCGCCACAGATCTCAAAGTGATTGCTAAAATATATGAATAGATAAATAAGATCATTGTAATGTACAATTTTTTTTTTATTCCAGAAAACGACAAAGAAGAGGTGTTAAGAAAGATTTTCGTCAACGTTAGAGTGAAGGCGAAAGAAGAAATGAACGTGCAGCTCAACGAATTTCAGGTAATGTTATAATAAATCGATGCAAATCTTACTTGAATGGGTGACCGTCGTCCCGTAAACACCACCTATTCATAGTAAATTCTTGTAATAATTGGATGATGCTAGATTGTTAGGCTGTAGTCTATGACGTTGGTTAGGGTCATAGAATCCACAGATGATACTGCATCTCTATCACCGTCTGTGGGTATTCTACTGCATGTGTTTAAAAATAATGGTCCGGTCCTCCTGTAATACAATATGTTGTTGATTAGCTCAACGCTCCCAACGACTGGACCATTTGGTTCTATCAGTTTGCTCGGCTCAATTAACGACAGGCGGTAACCCTTCCATGTTTTCATCCGCGTAAAAAAAGTTAATGTTCTTAAATAGTTTTGTATGTGTATATTGCTATTAAACTCTAAAATAAAATGATTTTAACTTTTTATTGCAGCTTTACCCAAAAAAATAAATGCTGCTTCAAAATCAAAAATTTTGAAAATAATTAATATCAGAATGGGTTAAGAATGCCTGAGTACCAATGTGTTCTAATAACGTATGATAACTTTTTCAGCTCAAAAGACAACTTGGCCTTGGAACGTTCTACGGCCCATCCGATTCAGAACTGGATCTCTGTGATTGCAACAAAGCTAAGGTAAAACACTATGAAATATTTTGATACTCAATTTATTTTTGAAATGAGGGAACACGATTTGAAGAATTATTTAACATCCTCTTTTTTTGACATTTTTAGAATAATGGTTAAACCTTTGATAAGGGAATTTTGTTTCACTGCTTGAATAGTCAGTATGGTTTAGTTTGGAAATGTGTGGCTCAGCGGGCAATCATCAACCTCGTTGAGTTGTGGTGATGGCTCTGGAAATTTCTGGTAGCTTAAAAAAAAATTAAGACAATAAACATCACAATACACGAACTTGCCGTGCAGAGCGGAGCTCAAGGCGACTCACAATCTAGTATCCAGTAATCTTGAAGGCAATTATATATTTTTGTATTTTGCAGGAAGCGGAAGTGATAACGTCCTGGTTGGTTCCCCGGCTGGGAACATGGCTGGAGACGCCCGATCCCTGGCAGGCTACGGCGGGCAGTCTACAGCAAGCTTTACTGGCGGCTGCTATACCTGCTCTGCTGCACAACACCTTCCAACTGAAGTGAGTTTTGCACCTGTGTAATACCTCTGGGCAGTTGAGGGAGATGCCTATTTCGTCACTCCTACTGACATCCCCGTCTAATGAAGGCAAATCCAAATTGGGGAATTGTCATTGGGATGTCTGGTAGATGGATGAGGAGCAGGTCACCAAAGCAAAGAACTTGTCACAAAGCTCAATTGTCATTTATTTTACATTAAACAAAAAAGTCCGACCAAATTTGGTCGTCCGCCCGGGGCACTAAAAATGTTTACCTTACAGCACTGGTGAAATTAACATAGCGGCCATCTATGGAACTAGCCATTCTCACCTGATAGGTAGCAACTGTCAAAACCAGATGAACAAAATGCCGCATGTTAACGCCGCATCTTATAACTGCTTAAATCTTAAACATTGACTTAACATTTTTATATGAGCGTGTCAGACGATCGAACAAAAATAAGAGAAGAAAGATCATATGTCGAGGCTTTTCGTTACCAGCTTGAAATTGATTGAGATGATATCAAAATAAATTATTTATTTATTTCCAGAACTCAGCCGTTGAACTTCAAGTTAGCGGCAAACTCCCCGGGCAGTCCACCTCGTCCAGCCTTCTTGCAGAGGGACAAGCTCTTCAAACAAAGGATAAAACACATCAACAAGTCTACCAACCATCCGGTAATTACTAAGATACTAACATCCTCCTCTCTTTCAAAAGGTGTTACTCCGTCGCGTGAGGCAAGATGAGGAGCAGGTCAGCAAACAAAGACTTTTTCAGAAGCACATTGACATATATTAAATTTTACTAGCTTCCAGCCAGGCTGTAATGTAACCTTTTCGGTTGTTAAGCGAACAGAGATATAAGACGAAAGATTGTTTATCGAGGTTTTCGGTACCAGTTAGTAAGGGCTACATCGTGCTGATGTCAATACCAATAAGAAACTTGCTGTATAAAGACTACTTATTTTTTAACAAAGTCAATTAAGTTTAGAAAATCTATTTTGTGTCTCCAAACCGAAATTGACTGTCTTATTATAGCAGGGCCAATTTGTCCTTTTTATAGACGTAGTAATTGTTTGTTGGTGAAATACCGACAAGTTCTATATCAAGCCATCCTAGATGGGGGCATCCTAGATCAACAGAAGCATTAACCTTTACAAATCAACTAGAGCTGGTAGTTGAGCTATACAAGCAACATTAGGAAGGTAGTGGGACCTCTTTAGCTTAGTATAACTCATTATTCAAAAAGTTAAGATCCGGAGTTGGTAGAACAAAGGACAAACTCGGTCGGTGGGGAATTCTCCGGCAGGGAGAGCCACTATTGTTCGACTGGCGGAGACCTGCAGACCGCCTCACACCTAAGATCCTGCTCCATGTGCCCAACAAGCTGCACACCTCAAGACCTAATGCTAGGCAACACACGGGCTATCGATGTGGCCAGATACTGAGCGAAAATAACTTGACGTCGATGACACAAAGAAGACGAAGATTATAGCTCGGCCGATTTGTCCTTTTTATAGACTTAGTAATTGTTTGCTGGTGAAATGCCGACAAGTTCTATAATAAGCCATCCTAGATGGGGTATCAACAGAGGCTAATACCCTTGCAAATCAACTATAGCTGGTAGTTGAGCTATACAAGCAACATTTTTAAGTAACATCCTCCTCTCTAAGTTTGTTATCGAATTGCGTGGTGGCAGGATGCAGGAGCAGATCACAAAGCAAAAGAACTTGTTTTTGAAGCACAATTCGCATTTTTTTCAATAAATACTTGATTTCCTTGTCCAACCTTACATGAGCGGTCTTGTAATGGGCTGTCGCCCAGCGCCGCAAGTGGTGATCTACCGAATCAATGGGCCACCAATTACAAATAAAAGATGAATGATTGTATATCTATAAGAATCAACTAAGAGAGGCGAGCCCGATGGATTGGTCACATCATGCGCCACGATGGTCTTCTTCACGATATTGTGGAGGGGATGGTTGAAGGTAGAAACTGTAGAGGGCGCCCTAGACGGGAGTATTTGCAGCAAGTATTCGAGGACATGAACTGTAGCGCTTATGCTGAGCTGAAAAGGGTTGCGGAGGACCGAGAGAAATGGAGATCGCGATGCAAGTTCTGTTGCTGCAAAGCAATCCACCGGATTGATACTACGAAGAAGAAGATTGTATATCGAGGTTTTCGGTATCAGTCAGCAAGGGATCTATCATGCCGATATCTGAAAGTAGTGGGACCTCTTTAGCTTAGTGTAACTCATTATCCAAAAAAAAAAAAAAATCTCTCTTATAATATTGTATTTTTTATCCATAGCTGGTTTGCCGAGGCCACCATCTCAGTCCGATGACAGTAACGTATGTCTGTCACTGTCACCAGTGCCATCTGCTCATTTGGGGCATCGCTCCACAGGCCTACAGCTGCTCTGGTAAGTCCCAACAGATATTGATACCAAAGATGATTGTGAGCGACTATTGCATGTTGAAACACTTGTTCTCATTCGATTACCAAACTTAAGCAATATTTGATGTGATGCTTACTTGGATGAATGCTTGTGAACACCGCATATCGTTGATTAGGTCAAGCAGAATCTTAAATATTTGATTGTTTGACCAATTAAATTATGTTTACTAAAATCCGTACTCATATATAAAAGTTTAAATATGTAAAATTACTGAATGGTAACCTACTGCAAATAAAAAAAATGTTATTAAACTGAAATAAACTATGGTAAAAAAAAGACTAGAGGCCTTTGAGATGTGGTCATACGGAAGAATTCTCGGAATTTCCTGGAGAGACCACGCGTGACAAACAATGAGGTTCTCAGCATTATCAAGGAAGATAGGCACCTAGTAAGAACCATCTCAGAGAGGTGAGCCCGATGGATCGGTTACATAAAAAAAGAGACGTGCGAACAAAAATAAAAGACAAAAGATTGCATATAGAGGCTTTTCGGCACCTGCGTGAAAGGGATATATGGAGTTGATATCAATAGAAACATACGTGCATTAGGTGTCCCAAATTTTTTTTCAAGGCTCACCTCTCGTTTTGTGTGAATGGTGTCCAAATAATTGTAAAAAAAGTTTCACGCCATTAAAACCACGGGAAAAGATAGCGACATGCATCGGAACATGTCAATACTAGAATTCTAAGGCGCGCGAAAGCTAAACCCTGATTATAAAAAGCAATATTTTTTATTTTATTATCTGTAATAGATAATAATATTAATATAATATTTACTTCATATTTGTAAGAAAGAGATAAAACAGCGTTTCATTTGCTGAATAAACAATATGTTTTCAAAAGCTCCTTTTGGCCTTCATACAAAAATTTATATTAAAACTTCAACATCAAGTCGCTATCAGAAAATATTGTCCAAACCTTACTAGGGCCAAACCACATAAAAATAGAGGGTGAGCCGATTTCATTTCGAAAAAAATAATTTTCCCATACATAGCCTGGGACACCCTAACGTGCGTACATTAATTTTGATTTATATGGATTATGACACCAATGTTGTGTTTTGTTCCAGACTGCAAGCTGCGGGTTCACCGCAGTTGTGCGAGGAAGGTGGACGAGCTGTGTTGTGGTCCTGTGGCGGCTCACTGGAGAATGCCGAGGCTCTTTACACCCAGCATACAACCTCCTTCAAGTGAGTAAAACATTATTTGATGCTAACACCCAATGCAAAGATGTGTCTTAAAATTTTGATGTGAGTCAAGTACCAGGAGGTTTACTCACTTAAGTCAAGCGTTTGTGGGTGTTAGAGGAGATTTGTAGATGTTTCAGTGTGATACACCACTGCTGTAGTATGCATATGGTTAAACAATCTGTGTTTTAAATAAGGTATTCTCAAACATAGAATAAATTTGGAATATTTCAATAAATACTCGTATATTGTAAAAGTTATGGTCGGAAGTGTCGTGGAAGTGTTGTGATCAGTGAATTGCTGCGAAGGAATTGTTATGCGTGTCGGAAAGGGATCACCGGGATTACTCCCTACATTCCGAACAAGAAAGAAAAGAAATAAGAATGCGGTATAATGTCACGAGGAATTTAATGTCACTATAATGAATATTTTTTAAAGTGTAAAGTTGTATATTTATTTCGAACTAAGGGACATCAGTTAACATTCGAACTGGAAATCGTGGCTCAAACGCAAGGGAAACATGCACGCCTAGTAAAGAAAGCCATTGAAATCAAAAGACATCAACATCAACAGGGATGACAGTTTGATTCTCAAAACAGCATGGCTTCCACCTCTAGCACATAATCAAAAACCTGCACAGACAAGCAAGGAAAACCACAGTCCGACATGCCGTTCGTGGAGGTTCTTGGAACATACCCACCGTACACGGTTCTCCCACATGACCTCATGGAGCTACGTTAGGCTGACAGTTGAACTACCTCCAGATACCAACTGATCACATAGTCATCAACCCTGAAGTAGGCATTTGTTAAACAATAATTTGTTGCCATTTACCTTATTTATTTAAGTTAATTTTTTTTTGTTAGGTTATTCCCATCCAAATTCAGAATCCAACCAGCAGCATCAGGGAAAGCCGAGAAAGCAGACTTCAGGTTCACATTTCCTTAACAGTAAGTAAAAATATAAATATTACAGCCAACCCTCCTATACATACGCTTCTATTGAACTTCTATTAAAAAAATATCTCCGCAGGCAGCTCACTAGGGAAGAGATTTGGAGTGGGGGAACCAAGGTACACTACAGAATCCCGGGATCCACCATAACAGCACTTTTCAGGACTGTAGCGCCATGGGAAACTTATTTTACGGATCACCCTCGTATGATTTCTTGAGCAATAGTATTCGAGGCATATTGTGGTCAAATTGTTGATCCGATTCTATATGGAGATTTGATGATTAACTCGATGCTCCCGAGGCTTGGATCATTTTATCTTGATGAGCGACTCAATGCAATTTCTTTGCTTTTACTGATATATTTTATTTTTCTTTCTCAGTGGAAAGGAAGAAGATAGAAGAGGACAACTCATCAAACCTGGACACCAGTACATCGTCACACAACTTCTCAGGTAGGATTCCATATAATTGTATATATTTTTGTCAGTTTTTCAGTTTTTTTGCATTTCAGTTTATATATATAATCGTGTCGGAAGCAACAGGGTCAGATCCTGTCTGCCCAAAAGTGAGCGACGTCGATGGCGTTACTCCCGGCCATCATTAGGTCTTCCTGTGTGCAGCTACTCGGACACAGCGCACACTGCGGAAGGTGTGACAGGGTCTGCTCCACGCCGCAGTCACATTCAGTCGGTCCGCTGTAAAACTGCCAGGCTTTCATTTGCGTCCTCGTCTTGCATACTCCGGTCCGAAGTCTGTTAAGGGACCTCTATATATTCCACCTCTGGTCGTGTCCAGGGGCTAGGTCCTCTTTCGGGGCAATCCAAGCATTCCCCTCAGTTGCGCTTCCCTACATGTTCAGCCGCAGGGTGGTCTCAGGTATTACCAGTTCCGTTGTTGACTGTAGGAAACTTATATATAACATTTCAGTAAATCTTATATATATAAAACTGAAATGTATTTTGTTTACTTGCTTATGATTTTTTTTAATTTATGTCGGATGAAGATTATGTTAATTTACAAGAAAATGAACTGAAATTAATGCATAACTCATTTCTTATAATTTCTTGACTCAACGTCTGTTCCGGATCCGAGGTCGCGGTCCCGAAATGACGGCATCGTCTTAAACGGTGATGCCGGAACACCAAGGTTCCGGCACTGAGGATAAATCCAATGACCGGAGTTGAGTTGATACTGATTTATTTGATAAGATACCTTAGTTTACAACATGAGTAAGCATTTATAAAATTAATACTAATGCATTAAACGTCATACGCCGCACATTCCTCGATACCGTTTTTGACCTTGATCCCTTCAATTTACTTAGATTGGCAGATTATTGCGATGTTCAATGCTCCTTTCATAATTATGAACACATATATCCATGTAACTATTTACAGGTATGCTGAGTTATTTAATTTGAAAGCAAGATAGGAATGAGGGTATTTGTGTTTACAAACTTTTTTTTCGCCAAAAAAAATGTGTCCAAAAAATTGCCTGCAAAGAGCGTTTTTTTTATATTCATTACTTAATTTGGATGAATTTTTTAAGGGCCTTCGAAGAAGGGTTTTTTCATACTTAATTCTCTATTTGGAAGAAATTCTTAAGGCTTTTCGAAGAGCCTTTTTTTGCCTCACCATTTTTTTTCATAATCGAATTTCGGGAGATTATTAGAATAGTTTTTTTTTTTTCAACAACAAACTTAAGAACAAATTTAGAAACGTTTTCTTGTTTTTTTTTTTCATAGATCCATATATGTTCCATGTGTCATATGAATTCGGACGCAAATGCGTCTAAGAATGAGACACGGACAGAGTGGCAACTGCCAGAACCGAGTGGCGGCGATTTGTCGCGACAATACGTTCACAGATAAATAACGAAAAAAATACTATATCATAAATATTTATTTATTTATTTACCTTGTTTTCACATGGATCACGTAACAAAAGTTCTCTATTAGGAGACTGCAGTTTCGACTAACTCGTAGTCTTTCTCAATCCTTCTCTAGTTAAGAGATAACTCTTAACTGAGTAAATTGAGTTATCTCTTAACTAGAGAAGGATTGAGAAAGACTACGAGTTAGTCGAAACTGCAGTCTCCTAATAGAGAACTTTTGTTACGTGATCCATGTGAAAACAAGGTAAATAAATAAATAAATATTTATAATTTATTATGGATCTCAAAGTGAATGCTCAAAACATTGAAAATATTATAAATACTATATCTTTCGATGTGGCTGATACATTAACGACCTTCAGTTTCGGACCTTCCCCACACAAAACATAATGCGGATCGTGGAACGCCTGCATTCGTCTGCCTGTTCATGGTCGATCCGCGCGTTTATTTTTAAAGCAAAACCGCACCCATTTTCCACTCACTGTTCTAGTATAAGAGGTACTATATATTGTGACGGCCGCGCGATAAGAATTACACTGTCAAGTAGAATCACTAGACGTTCGAAAAGTTGTTTCCTTTTCAATTGACATCCCCCGGTCGAAATAATGCGAACTCCTCCACATCGCCGGGATCGTCATCCGGACGCGCGGTGGATGGATGAGAAGCAGGTCGTCAAAGCAAATAACTCATCGAGACACCTATTTGATATTTATTTTACGTTTAAAGAATACTGACAAAATTCGATCCGGGATACAAAAAATGGTGTTTACTCGACGGCGCCCGGGCAGAGACTGACACGGTGGTTGCGAGTCACTGCGCCGAGATTAGCATAGCGGCCATCTATGAAACTGGCCGCTCTTACTTAAGAACTTGTCGAGAAGCACATTGACATTTATTTTTGGCTTAAAGGCTGACGAAATTCGATCCTGTGCCCGGGACACGAAAAATGGTCTTTACTCGACGGCGCCAGTGACAGTCACAGCGCCCGAGGACCACTTAGCGGCCATCTGGCGAACTATCCGCTCTAACATGACTGTCAAAATCTAATAAACCAAATAGCGGCTTTTTTTTTTTGGAGCATAAAGCCCCCGGGCCGGTCGCCTTGTACCTGCGCTCCTTGGGAGCACTTACCAAGGCATTGTTTTCAGAGTACTTTCTCGTTATACAATTAGCGGGCTTTGGTGAGCAACACCAAACGTGGGTGTAAAAGTTAGTAGTTCAGACGCCCGTTAACGCCGCGTGTTATAACTTCTGAAGTCTAAAACTAAATCAAAGCGGCTCCGGATCGGGTCGACACATCTTTGCTCAACGCACCCAACGACACGCGGTGAGCCATCCAAGTTTCAATCCGCTTCCAATGTTGCTCAACATTGGGATCTGACTTTTAACCGCGCTTACTGTGTGCCATTGTCGCGGGTCGTGTTATTATTTGCGACGGAAACGATTCGCGATTTTCTTCGTTCAAATCGCGGCGGGAAATTTCGGCAAACTTCTTCGACGCAACCTTTTGACTCGGTTCTATTTTTGTACCGTGGCCGTCGTTCCGTGACCGAAACAAGGCCGGACAACTGCGCCGGTCGGGCTTTACCCGCCTCACACCCGCATCACACCGGAGGACAGTCAAGTCTCCTCGATGACGCGCTCGTTCAGAGTACGATCAGTTAGCAACTGACAAGTCCAGTGGGAGTCCCCTCTGAACAATTGTGGCCACTGCGCAGAAGTGCTCAAAGGAAAGAACCCGTGAATGAGATGAACTGCTCCGGCTGTACTATCCACTCTTTGGAGCGTGTAGTCACCACAGAATACCGCCAAACTGTTCTCTACAGGCTCTCGTTTCGTTTGCGCCTTGTACCAAGACATCTTTTGCACACGAGGACCTCCTCTACATAGGGGCATAAACGGTTCAAGATGAAATCCAGGGTACTTTTTCCCATACGTATTTAACATCTGGTCACTATATGACCGCCGCCACAAAGTTGTATCAGCTGCGATTGCTCAAATCTTAAGACATCTTTGCATATGGAGGCCTACTATAAACTTTACAAACTTCCGGCCCAGGCGGAATAATATGCCGGGCCGGCTGTAATGCGACCTTCTCGGCCGTCGGCACACACTCGCTGCCGTGCGGCGCCGTAGTCTGTTACATACCGCCCCAGTGGCGATTACGTAACTAGTCCAAAATGCCAATATGGCGACACACATGTACGACAAGCGAACAGAAACAAGAGACGAAAGATTGTAAATCGAAGTTTTCGGTGCCAGTCAGCAAGAGCTGTATCATGCTGATGTCAACGCATATCATCGTAAAGCAAGGGTTAATTGTTGAAGACGAAATTCATGGGAATTTTTCTCATATAAGATTCATATATAGGGTCCGCCATTTAACGTTTTTTTTTTCAACTAGTGCTTATTTCGTGAATGGTAACACTTAGCTCATGTCTGATTTGACAGATAATTAGTTTTATCCTTCCGCTGAACGAATATGGTTGTGTATACGCTTGAACAACGCTGGGAAATATTGCGACATTACTTTGAAAATCAGGCCATTTTTCTTCGAAAATGAGCAAGGAGTGGCCGTTACAGTCAATGGCGATCGTTATCGGGCCATTTTTGTTCACAAAAATTGAAGAGGAGGATATTGGCAACATTTGGTTTCAACAAGACGGCGCTACGTGCCACACAGCCGAAGCTACACTCGATGTTTTGCGCCCCATTTTCAAAAAAAAATAATGTTATTTGGCGGACCCTTTATAAATAATATGGTCATCATACTTTTGAATTGTGTTTTGAAGCATTGCATTTTTAAGTACAACTATTTTCGTTGGGGACTCGAACGAATGAAAAGAAAGCACTACTGGAAAAATTGTAACATCCTCCTCTCTCGCAAAAGGTTGTTATTCAGTCTCGGACTTTTTCAGAAGCACATTGACACATATTTACGATAAAACTTTACAAATTTAGGGCTCGACCTAGTCACAGCATTAGGCCGAGCCACAATACAGTATGCTCTCGCCGACGGGCGGGACGCAGCTGGCGTGATGGGCTGTCGCACCGGTGCCACCAGCGGCGGTCTAAATAACTATTCCCAATATGGCGGACACATAAATGTACGACAAGCGAACAGAAATAAGAGACGAATGATTGTATATCGAGGTTTTCGGTACGAGTCGGCAAGGACTATATCATGCTGACGTCAGTATGAATCATTGCATTTTTAACGCAGTGCTCCGCAACCGGTGTGCCGCGGCATACTGGTGTGCCGTAAGCCGATACAGGTGTGCCGCGATCAAATAAGGCAATATTATAAATAAATAATTTTACAACGGTCCTCAAGCTTCCAGCGCCTATCGCCTATTTATGCAGACATACAACGAGTTACTTACTTTATTAAGTTCTAAATGAAATTTAAAAAAAAGTGAAATTAATCAAATTAATATCTATTTTTGGCTTTTGGTGTGCCGCGGTATTCAAGGTGAGAACTTTGGTGTGTGCCGTAGAATCCAAAGAAGTACTTTGGTGTGCCATAGATGAGAAAAGGTTGCGGAGCTCTGCTCTAACGAATGAAAAGAAAGCACCACTGGAAAAATTGATTTTTCTCGTATTTGTTTCATAAATTTCCAACAGTCCACATTGATATAGAGTCGTAATAGCTCGCGAACATAGATTTATAGCAGTTAACGATCTGTTTTGAAACGAAAAATTGTAATCCAACATTCTGAGGTTATGATCATTATATTCCTGTATTAACTTATGGCGCAGAGACGTGGAATCTGACAGCAAGTCTTACCCATAAAATAAAAGTCACCCAGCGTGCTGTGGTGAGATCCATGCTCGGAGTGTCGCTAAAAGATAGAATCCGAAACGAGGAAATACGCAGAAGAACTCAAGTAGTGGATGCCACCCAACGAATAGGCACACTCAAGTGGCAATGGGCGGGACATATCTGTCGAAGAGACGACGGTCGATGGGGAAGAAAAGTATTGAAATGGCGCCCAAGAACTGGCAAACGAAGCATTGGCCGACCCCCTACAAGATGGACTGACGATATAAGAAGAATAGCGGGAGTGACCTGGATGCGGAAGGCGGAGGATCGAAGAGGATGGAGACTCATGCGGGAGGCCTACGTTCAACAGTGGACGGACACAGGCTGATGATGATCATTATATTCCTCACGACCGTTCCATTTTTGGATCATGGTCACCACAAATTTCTACCAATTTTTTTTTATGTAATTGCGTGCAAGAGAGCACAGCCGGTCAAGACCAGGGCACTCTATGACGCTCAGCCAGGGAGGCTGGACACTGCATGCGGGAAACGTGTGTTGTGTTCGTGTTTGTGTGTGGATTGGGGAGATATTTATATCTGTTTTTTTTAAGAGATCCAGATTTTAGGAAGGGGGAAACACAGAGAGAGCATTCGATAGCTTACTGGTGGCATTAAGGAAGGAACCTTGGAAACTGACAGTTCTTGATCGACACACATTAACCGTGTATGGATTTTCGGCAAGTTTAAGACGAGTTTGTCGATTGTGGGTGGGTGCAGAAGGAATTAGTTCTTTAAGCTCCGAAGAGCATCGACCGTGGTAATAACATGACTCTCATCTGTGGAATTCTATGACGTTTACCATGCGTATATATGGCTAAGCGTTGCATGTAGAGTGTTGATCCGCCAACGTCATAGACTACAGCCCGACATTCACGCATCATCCTTATTATTATTACTTGAATTTTAACTATGAATGGGCGGTGTTCACGGGACGACTTTCGTCTACCACCAATATTTATTGATAGGCTATGACTGGCATTTTATGGATGATGTATCGAATTCACTGCATGCTGATGGCCACCTCTTCAGTTCTGTCAGCTGCCACTGTCCATTTCTTGTTCTAGGACTCATCTTCACCTGAAGGTACACTTGGGAACATAAATGGCTTCCGACAACCTCTAGAGCAAAAGTCTGAGTACTCGTAAAGGTGTAGCTGTAGTATCCGAGGCATATTTTTGTGTGATGTGTTAATCGGATTTTTTGAGAATATCTTACGATTAGTCCGACGCTCCCGAGGCCTAAACCGCTTTGTCCTAAGGGGCAGCTCAACCCATTATCGGTCGGTATTCGCCAATACGTTAATGTAATAGTAACGTGAAAAGCTCTGCATCCTAAATTTTCGCCAAATTCATTCTAAATTGTTTTTTTTTTATGTAAACGCATGCAGGAGAGCACAACCGGTCAAGACTAGTGCACTCTATGACGCTCAGCCAGGGAGGCTGGACGCTGCATGCGCGAAACGTGTGTTGTGTTCGTGTTTGTGTGTGGGTTGGGGAGATTGCAAGTGTATATTTATCTGTTTCTTGAAGAGATCCAGATTGTAGGAAGGAGGAAACACAGACGCTGGAAGAGCATTCCATAGCTTACCGGTGGCATTAAGGAAGGAACTTTGGAAGCTGCCAGTTCTTGGTCGACATATATTAACCGTGTGAGGATGTTCGGCAAGTGTAAGACGAGTTTGTCGATTGTGGGTGGGTGCAGAAGGAATTAGTTCTTTAAGCTCCGAAGAGCATCGACCGTGGTAATAACGGTAGAAAAGACTAAGAGAACCTTACGTCTGTGTTCCATTGATTGTAGATTAGACGTAAGGGTGTCATTGTTTATCAAACGAATTGCTCTTCTTTGAACTGAGTCAATTAAGTTTAGAAGGTATTTTGGGGCTCCAATCCAAAGGTGACTGCCGTATTCAAGGATAGATCGGATTTGTCCTTTATATAGAAGAAGAAGTTGTTTATCGTTGAAATACCGACGTGATCTATATAATGCACCTAGTTTTTTGGAAGCGAGACCGGCTTTACACTTAATTGACTAGTAGTATTTGACATTATTCGAGATTGATAATCCAAGCATGTTGATGGAGCTTGCTTTCGGAAGAGAACAACCTTTGAAAGATACAGGATCCATAGCAGTCTTCTTGGTGGAGAAAGTGCATGATTGGGTTTTTGAAATGTTGAAATGTTTGGTAAAAATAAAAAATTAAATTTGTCGTCTTCCAAATGCGAACCTTGACATTGTACCATGATGCATACACGTACTACGTTATACAACCGGGTTAAACCTACAGTTGTTGACAGTTTGCCAGTCGCAGAAATTACGTAAGTTCTTCCGCCAATGAGAGTTTTTTTTTTATCTATCGTTCAGAGATTATGCAAGGCTGCATTTAGACCAAACGAATATCTGCGAACTTTCTATCGTCACTCGTTCGAAATTGCTTGGTGTAAGCGGCAAATTCGTATTCTTGCTCCAACACGCCGCCGGCGGGTATAGCTCAATGGTCAAAGCGTTTGCTTGGCAAGCCGATGGGTTCGATCCCCGGCGAAGATTGAAAATAAAATGTTTCTTAATCGATTTCTGAGCTCTAAAATATCGGTGTGAATTCAAATTCTGGCAGATATGGGATGAGGCTAAGACTATAGGTATGTGGCGGCAGTTCGTGGCACCCATATGCTACAGCTAGGAGAGCAAATATGGTGATGATTTTTTTACGTAAACACACACAGGAGAACGCCGACAGATGGTGATAGTGATGCTGAAGTATCAGAAGTGAAATTCTATGACGCTCACCATGTTACATATGGTTAAGCGCTGCGTGTGGAGTGTTGATCCGCCAACACCATAGAATACAGCCCGAGACTCACGCATCATCCTTATTATTACAGAAATTTACTATGAATGTGTGGTCTTCGCGGGACATCTTTCGTCTACCACCAATTTTAATTAATAGGCTGTGACTGGTATTTCGCGAGTGAGGGATCAAATTCACACCGACCGGGGGGTATTTTAGAGCTCGGAAATCGATTAAAAATCCTTTTTTTTTGTTAAATCTCCGTCGGGGATCGCACCCACGACCTTTGGCTTGAAAAGCGAACACTTTGATCATTATTTATTATTAAAATACTCGCCGGTAAATTATGCGTGTGACAAACAGTTAAAGAACATATTAGTCTATTGCATGTCGGCCTCGTTAACCGCGCGCGTATTTCCGACAATATAATTGATGTAGTGTAACAGCAATGGTACGAAAGAACTAAGCAGCAGTTCAGGAAGGTCCTCCCAATATATGGTAGAGGCTCTCAGGCGACAACATAGAGCGCGTCTCCTGTTCTCACGTGTGATGCACTCCATCAGAGAAACATTAAAATTGTATCGAAATATATATTGGTGAAGTTTAATGCACAGTTGTTTACGTTGTGTCGTTGGAAATGCGTAGGCTCTTCCACGAATGGGGAGGCTTAGGGTGATCAGAGATAATAGGGAGGGCGACGAAGGGGTTAGCCGAATGGTCTCGGAAAATAAGGTGATAGCGGGAGCTGAGGGGGTTAGTTAATGCGATGGTTTCGGCCAAGGGGGTTTTGAGGGGGTTATAGGTGGATGGTTTCGGCCAAGAGGGTGATAGTAGGGGGTGTTAGGAGGGTTAACAAGATGGCTCCAGCCGACTCGGCGCCCGTGGGAGATCCTAAAACGATCACGTTGATATTCTGAAATGCGGTTACGCAAACTGTGATAGGTTGTATAGAAATTCAAAGATTTTTAAAAATATTTTATTTTAACATCCTCCTCTCTTTAAAAAGTTTGTTATTCAGTCACGTGGTGGCAGGATTTGGAGCAGATTAACAACACACAGACTTTTTCAGAAGTAGATTGACACACATATTTACGATAAATAACTTCTTAGGTTCAAAAAAGTCAAAACAAAGTCATCAACCATCAAGAAGACCCCTGCAATGGCGGTCGAAATATCGGAAAGAAGAAATTTCTTCGATCCTCCGCTTTCCGCATCCAGGTCACTCCCGCTATTCTTCTAATGTCGTCAGTCCATCTTGCATCGTATCGACCCGCGCTTTATTTGCCAGTTCTCGGGCGCCATTCCAATACTTTTCTTCCCCATCGATCTTTGTCTCTCCGACACATATTCTGCCCATTGCCACTTGAGTGTGCCTGTTCGTTGGGTAGCATCCACTACTTGAGAACTTCTGCGTATTTCCTCGTTTCGGATTCTATCTTTTAGCGACACTCCGAGCATGGATCTCTCCATAGCACGCCGATTGGCCGACCCCAATGCTTCGTTTGCCAGTTATTGGGTGCCATTCCAATACCTTTCTTCTATAAAACGCAGAACATTATCAATGTGATATTATTACTTTCCGAATAACTTGAAATAGTTATAAAACTTGGCTTCCGGTGCACCCTGTATTAGATTGGAAATCTTTCTACTGGAGAGATGCTGTAGATTTGAATGCTTGGGGATGAGAAGAAGTCTACAGCCAAGTTGGCGCCTCCAACGGTACGACCTTGACCATTCTACTCCCGAACAAATATCTCAAGAGCATCGCGATCGCACGTGCCCAGTCTCACAGTAGCCAAAAACTGGAGTTACTGGACGGCCCGGCACCTGAAGCATACTATTCCACCCGGGCCGGAAGTTTGTCAAGTTTAATTAAATACATGTGCTTCTAAAAAAGTCTGTGTGTTGTTCATCTGCTCCTCATTCCGCCACCGCGCGATCCAATAACAATCCTGGAGACGTGAAGTATTTTCTTCTCTCTTCACCCTTTCGTTACGTTTACACAATTAAACTGTCAATACGGCGTGAATTTTTCAAACCATTTTTTTTTCTTAAAACTAGTATTTCAAGCATAAATGTACTTATCTGACCTAGCTATCAGATGATTCATAAAAAACTATTATATTTAACAAAAGTTCATTATGTAACTCCATACATGTGGTGGCATTGTTACATGTGGTTTACAGAAAAATCGCTCCTGTAACGAAACCTAACGATATTTATTTACATGCTTTACGGATTCCAGTAAAGATTACATGTAGGTTGATAAAGGGAATGACTGCACTTCCAATTTCCTACTGTAGATGCCACAACGAGTACTAAAAGTAGCGAAACGATATATCACGTAAACCCATGTCAAAGGTCGGGGAATCTTTGACGGTATATGCTGACAACCGATGCGAAAGGGTTAATTACATATTCGTATTTTTAGTTGTATACAAGCCAGCATTTTGGTAAATATAATTTATTTAGTTTAATAGTGTCTGGGATCATGCTATATTTTCTTGGGTATACATAGGGTGTTGTAATGATCGGTAACTCGTTAAGTAATTGTTTATTACTTGGTATTAATTATGCCTTAAAACGCGGAAGGAAGGGTTGGGTCAAATATCGACACCTTTACCTTTACTGTGCTAATGACCACATAGTATGTATACTAGGCATATATACATAATATATAATACAAAAATATATATATTAACATCCTCCTCTCTTTAAAAGGTTGTTATTCAGTCGCGTGAGGCCAGGATGATTAGCAGGTCACGCTGTCAAACCCTTTCCGCCTCCGCTCTGTACATGTATTTCTGATGAAAACACTTCACAGAGCACTACAAAAAGCTTAAATGTTAGCAAGTGGCTGAGGGCCTTCCCGAGTCTTTGACGCAGCATACGGCTCGTCAACAAAAGCTCAGACTAGAAGTTTCGACGTTAGTATGCTACATGCGTGTCTTGGGTTGCCTTCCTTGGTGATTTGTTGCCAGTCCGCTTAATTGCGTGTGTCAAGGAGAAGTGGTAGTTATGTCAAGTCTTGTTTGGGGTGTGTCTGTACAAAATGGTTTCAAGAGGAGTATTGAACTCTTTGTGTCATGTCTGGTCAGGTGGTGGTTTCGAAATGTCGCCAAACTGTGGCGCAGAAGCGCTTGAAGGCTGTTTAGTTTTTTCTACTGGCAACAAAGTCCGTCGGTCAGCAAACAATGACTTTCTTTTAGAAGCACATTGATTATATTTGCGTCAAAACTTTGTAATGCGACCTTCTCTCGCTAAAGGGTGGGGACTGACTGCCGATCTCCGTGCTGTCTCGGCTTTCGCTCGCGCCACGAGCGTTGGTGTTTATAACTAACACACCCGTTAGCGGACCCCATCCTAAATGACAACACGGCGCACATAAATGCACGACAAGCGACCAGAATCAAGATACGAAAGATTGTATATCGATGTTTTCGGTAACATTAAGCAAGGACTACATCATGCTGATGTCGATATTATCATCCTCCTCTCTTTAAAAGGTTGTTATTCAGTCACGTGGTGGCAGGATGAGAAGCAGATTAATAATACACAGACTTTTTCTGAAGCACATTGACAAATATATATATATATAAATATCGATAAACTTATAAACTTCCGTCCCAGGCGGAAGAACACGCCGGGCCGGCCGTAATGCGACCTTCCCGGCCGTCGGCACACGACTCACTCCGTGCGGCGCGGTGGTCTGTCACACAGCGCCCCAGTGGCGATCGACGTAACTAGTCTAAAATACCAATATGGCGACACATAATGTATGACAAGCGAACAGAAATAAGATACGAAAGATTTTGTGTCGAGGTTTTCGGTACCAGTCAGCAAGGGCTCTATGACGCTTCTTCTTTCAGTTGCCATTGTCCATGCTAATGCGGCTGGTTGGGGCATATACTTTACAAAATGATTATTTTGACATCTCATGTATAAATAAAGCGATTCCATATCGCCGGGATCGACATCTGAACGCGTGGAGGACGGATGAGGAGCAGTTCCTCAAAGGAAAGATGATGTCGTCGAGCAGCAGATTAACAATTACTTTACGTTAAAAAAATAATAAAATCGTTGCTCTGCCCGGGACACGAAAAATGGTGTTTACTTGACGGCACCCGAGCAGAGAGTCGGACGGCCGGCGGCAGTGACTGTACATTTGTATATGTGCGTGTAAGGCGAGCATGCAAAGAAAGTACGAAAGATCGCATATCGAGACTTTTCGGCACCAGCCTGAAAGGGCTATATCGAGTTGGTATCATTTTCGTTTACGCACCCTCACAAGAATTCTCTAAAACTCGTTAGCGAAATTTACAATATGTAGATAGATTGATAGGTACTCGTGAAACAATGAATTTGGTGAATGCGCCTCCACGGAAAGCAGGTACGTGTGCATGACGTGAGTGGATGGTCAAGGGCTTTAGAGGGCGATTCTAACCCTACGCGGTTACGAACGGAAATTATGCAATCCAACACTTCGCAATTATCTATTTGAGGATTTTCTTATTATATACGTGCAATGAGAGCATCGATAGCTGCGTTTAAAGTTTTTTTTTTTTAATAGTTTGAAGGACTGGCGATTTATTCAACAACTGGATAAAAATAATGGACATGATTCACAAGATTCGTGGTTCAAATCCCGCGTTCGCCGTTTATTTTTCTCCAATTCATTGATGTGAAAAGTAATTGTTACATAGTTTGTTCCTCTCCGCTCTTTAAATGGAGCGTACGGTCGTCACAAACTGACGCCATATAGTCAGTCGCCACTTTCTTTGCGTCATACCGTGTCAGCCTTGTTCCCCTGAATCCCGCCCAGTACATTATATATTTAGTTTTTCATGGTCTTCTTAGACAACAAGAGCCCGGAGGCTTATAATGCTAGCATTAATTTATACTTTACTGCGGTATACGAAAAACTTGTCCTAGCGAGGTCCACCTTCATATTTCGATCGAATATACATCTCACCCTCACCTCGTCATTCTTCATAAAATCAAACCCTCGCATGGAATGACATACTGAAGTGCTGTATATAGCTTTATAAAATCTCAAATACTTGAAGAGACGGCTGCTGTAGTATCCGAATCATATTTTAGGTTTTTTTTTATGTAAACACATACAGGAGAATACCGACAGATGGTGATAGTAATTTTTTTTTTTTTTTGTAGTCTTATCTGTGGAATTCTATGACGCTTACCATGGTGTATATGGCTAAACGCTGCATGTGGAGTGTTGATTCACCAACGTCATAGACTACAGCCCGAGATTCACGTATCATCCTTTATTATTACAGGAATCTACTACGAATGGGTGGTCTTCACGGGACGACTTTCGTCTACCACCAATTTTAATTGATAGGCTATGACTGACATTTTACGGGTGATGGATCAAATTCACACCAACCGGGGTATTTTAGAGCTCAGAAATCGATTAAAAATCCTTTTTTTTTAATCTCCGTCGGGGATCGAACCCACGACCTTTGGCTTGGAAAGCAAACGCTTTACCATTGAGCTATGACCGCCGTAAAGGTGATAAGCAACACGTGATTAATAACAGGCGGTGACCCTCCCAAGTTTTGGTCCGCGACCAGTGTTGCTTAACTTCGGCGATCTAACGAGAGCCGCGCTTATTATATGCTATTGTCGATGAACTTTTTCTTCTTACTGTATCCGCTCCATATTTTGAAGCATATGGACCACCGCAAATATCCGTTTCATAGTTATGTAAGCTTGGATTGTTTATGCCTTGTCCCAAAACAATTGTACACGCGGAGGTACACATGGGAACATATGTGGTTCCCGGGAGCCTCCAGGGCAAGAGCCCGCGAACTTGCATAGACTGCGGCTGTAGTATCTGAGAAATATTTGGATGTTTAATGATTTGGTTTTTTAAGGAGATCGGATTATTTGCCTGATGCTATCGAGGCCTGAACTATTTTTGTTTTGTTCTCAAGGGGTGGTTTGACTCTACCGGGGGCATGTAAAGAGCTCGGATTTAATAAAATCGATTTAAGAAACTCAAGGTTTGTTGGGATGCGAACCGACGGCGTCTTAGTCAGAGACAGACGCTTTACCCCTGCTAGCAAACCATTGCTTACTAGGCAGACTACAGCCCTTTTTTAACTTCTTGATACAGGTATGTACACGACTTGGGTGGACGGTCAAGGGCCTCGGAGGGCGATTTTAACCCTTTCTGGCCCTGAATGGAGCGACACTGTGATGTAATCCAACTCATTGTAATTATCTAATGTGAGGGGGGGGGTTATAAAGTGCAAGAGCGCATCCAATGGGTTAAATTTATTTTATTTGTTTGAAAAAAAAAACAATTTTTAAAACTTCCAATCGTAGAACGCAGATTTTAATTATTTTAACTTAAATATTTTTTGGCGGGTATAGCTCAGTGGTTAAAGCGTTTGCTTGGCAAGCCGAAGGTCGTGTTTTCGATCCCCGACAGAGTTAAAAAGAGGCGAGACCCAAGGTCGAGGCACTCACAGCGCGAATTTGTTTCCGATGTTCACAAAATACCTCCGATGCACCCGATAAATTCTGAATATTATTAATATTACTTTTTAAATCAATGCGTAAATATATTATGGAGGAATACCTAAAATCTTAACCTTGTATTTATTATAACGGGTCCGCCATCTAACGTTTTTTTTTCAACTAGTGCTTATTTCGTGAATGGTAACACTTAGCTCATGTCTGATTTGACAGATAATTAGTTTAATCCTTCCGCTGAACGAATATGGTTGTGTATACGCTTGAACAACGCTGGGAAATATTGCGACATTACTTTGAAAATCATGCTATTGTCCGCCATCTAACTTTTTTTTTCAACTAGTGCTTATTTCGTAAATGGTAACACTTAGCTCATGTCTGATTTGACAGATAATTAGTTTTATCCTTCCGCTGAACGAATATGGTTGTGTATACGCTTGAACAACGCTGGGAAATATTGCGACATTACTTTGAAAATCAGGCCATTTTTCTTCGAAAATGAGCGAGGAGTGGCCGTTACAGTCAATGGCGATCGTTATCGGGCCATTTTTGTCCACAAAAATTGAAGAGGAGGATATTGGCAACATTTGCTTTCAACAGGACGGCGCTACGTGCCACACAGCCGAAGCTAAACTCGATGTTTTGCGCCCCGTTTTCAAAAAAAAAAAAAGTTATTTGGCGGACCCTTTATTTATAGAGATATTGATGGTTATTAGAAGCAATGTGTAGAAGATACACATCACAGGGAAGGAAAGGTTAATTCTCACTCCCTGTAGAGTTCACGTTCCCTTCTGCATCGCGCACAGTAGTCCCGTCTTTTTTTTTGACCATCCAAACGCATTTACCACTTCACGCTACTGCTATGCAATGAAGACGGTACCTACATACAAAACTCTACTGAGAGAGAGAGAGACTATAGGGCACTACAATTTTATACGGGACGTTTTAGTATTGGACCGTTCGTCGAGCCGTTCGCATTGTCCAAAGAGAAAAAATAAATAAATAAAAGGGATTCACAAAAAATAACATTAATAATAGTGTTGCCTTCCGACGTGTAATTTTTCCCAGTTTTTCGGGAAAATTAGTTGAAATTTCCGTTTGATCGTTTTTTGTATTAATTTTTGTTCTATTGATTAGAAGTGTTTTTTTTTTAACCTTTTGTGCTTGTGTGTAAGTAATATTGCGCTTAAATAGGTAAATTATATAATATTGCTGTTTTTATATTTCGTTGTTTTAATATTTATAATTTTTTTTTTAACGATCTTGAATGGTAAAATTCGATAAATTGAATCTGATTTTTTGCGAGTTTTGAATCAGCTTCTACTAGCCTTACAGAACGTGGTGCATCTTCAACATCGAAATTTTAAATTGAAAAAAAATGCATTTCAGTTTATGCCCTCCTTCTTCTTTGTAGTATAAATTTGGTGGATTGGTTTGCAGCAACAAAATCTTGCATCTCGATCACCACTCTACTCGATCCTCTGCAATCCTGTTTAGCTCAGCATAAAGGCTACAACTCATGTCCTCGAACACTTGCTGCAAATACGCCCTTTGCAGTTTCTAACCCTCAACCATCCTCTCCACAATCTCGTGAAGAAGACCATCGTGGCGCATGATTTGACCGATCGCCTCTCTGAGATGGTTCTTACTAGGTGCCTATCTTCCTTGATTATCTTGAGAACCTCATTGTTCGTGACGTAGTCTCTCCAGGAAATTCTAAGAATTCTTCCGTAAGACCACATTTCAAAGGCCTCTAGTTTTTTTTTTATCACTTTCAGATAAGCACCATGTCTCACAGCCGTACATCAAGATGCTCCAAACAAATGTTTCGGCAAATTGCTTGCAAAGCTTTAAATTAATATTCATTGACTCAAGATATTTTTTCTTTTTTTTTGAAAGCTAGCCTTGCTTGATGTATGTGACTGTTGACTTCTCTTTTTGTTCTGCCATCCCAGGTGATCGTACTTCCAAGGTATACAAACTCTTTTGCATCTTGTAGAGGTACTCTTAACATTGATATATTAATGTTCTGCTGCTCATTGCGGCTTACTCTCATGACTTTGGTGTTTGTGCTGTTTTCTTCATATTGTAGTTGGAATTAAATATGTTTTCCATGGATGTCAGCGCTTCAGTGAGTTCATCTTCAGTTTCAGCAATCAGAGCAATGTCGTCAGCAAACCTTATCATATCAATCTTTTGGCCGTGTATTTTAACCCCCTCTCTATGGTCTATTTTTTCTCTGATAATATTTATTGCATGTCGTATGTATACGTTGAAGAGTACAGGCACAAGAGAGCATCCTTGTGTCACCCCTTGACTCGAGTTCACAATGTCAATACATCGTACCATCGGCTTGTTTTAAAAATGAAATAATTAATAGATGTATGTGCGTATGTCCAGATTCTAATTGTTAGCGTATCGAGAATTAACTTTTTGCGATCGATGAAAGCTCGGCACTAAATTAGATTACGTTCGGATGGAAATAAATCAGGCGTTTTGATCTTTTTAATGCCTGCCATCAATCTTTAATACCGCGCACATTTGCTGGCGTGGGTTTAGCTTAGAGGTAAAGCGTTTGCTTGCCATACCAAAGACTGCAGTCTCGATTCATTATGTTGATTAAAATTTAAATGTTTTTTTCGTCAATTTTTAATCTCTAAAAAACGGTTCCGCCGCATTTCTTACGGGACATTTGGTGCACGGGACAGCTGGTGCACTTGGATGCCTCGCTAATCTAAGCTAACCTCGCCTAAGTTATTTTGTTAACGGGACCTATAGATTTCTGGACTCTACGATCATTGGACAAATCCTTAAATTTCCCGTGCATCAGATGTCCAGTGCGCCCCACGTCGTTACGGATAAGTCGTTGAACGAATTGTCTGGGAACGATTAGTCGTGACACCCTAAAATACTCGTTCAGCAGCAATAGCACAAGTTAGCGCGACTCTTGAAAGCTTACAAAATTAAGCAATATTGGGCGTGGTTCAAACATGGATGGGTCATTCATTGCCTGTTGCTTATCGCATGTCGCTAGTTGGGCTAAGTCCCTCCTTAGTATTAAATGCTCCAGGCTAGGGGAGTCTCATGCTTACCATTCGATCTCCTTAAAATACGATTGACTTGGATATTACAGTTATTGGAGCTGTTCAAGTCACTGGGCTTGATGAGGTGATTGTTTAAAACCATATATGTTCCTAAATGGGCCTTCGGGTTAAGAGATGTCTTAGGACGAGGCGTGATGATAACTGACAGAACTGACTGGCGTATGTTCCAAATATGGAACGAATATGGAAAGATAACTTATATAGGGTCCGCCGAATAACTATTTATTTTTTTGGAAAAGGGCGCAAAACATCGAGTAAAGCTTCGGCTGTGTGGCACGTAGCGCCGTCCCGTTGAAACCAAATGTTGCCAATATCCTCCTCTTCAATTTTTGCGAACAATTATTTTTCCGATAACGATCGCCATTGGCTGTAACGGCCACTCCTTGCTCATTTTCGAAGAAAAATGGCCTGATTTTCAAAGTAATGTCGCAATACTTCCCAGCGTTGTTCAAGCGCATACGCAACCACATTCGTTCAGCGGAAGGATAAAACTAATTATCTGTCAAATCAGACATGAGCTAAGTGTTACCATTCACGAAATAAGCACTAGTTGAAAAAAAAACGTTAGATGGCGGACCCTATATATTCAGCCAGCTGAATCAAGTTCAAATAAATACTAAAACATATTTGTGCAACGCTATCTTAAGCCGCAGTCTATGAAAGTTTGCGGACTCTTGCTCTGGAGGCTCCCGGGAACTATGTTGCCATGTGGACCTCTGGGTGGGTATACAGGTGTTCTGGGAGAAAGCATAGACAACCTGAGCTCACAGAACTGTGAGACTACAATTTGTGATGTATATATGCTCCAAAAGTATAAAGCGGATATGGTAAAAGAAACTAGATGGATGAAGGTTATCTATGTTGCGTTCTATTTACGCGATTCTACGCGTTAATGGAGGTGTGTTTTTGTACCCCTTTGATGGCCGTAGCTTTGCTATGACATCGTGCTAATCGAGGGCGGCCGATGTTTGCGCAATCAATGTGATATACATTGGAACCTCTCATAACGAGCATAATTCGTTCCAGAATCTTGCTCGTTATGTGAAACACTCGTTAAGCGAAACTAATTTTCCCATATAAATGAATGTAAAACACGAAAATGCGTTCCATGCGAAATATTTTCTTAACGTTTATTCAAATAAAATCACATGCTTATAAATTGTTAAAGATCGTAACAACCTGGATGAAACATTTTTTAAAATCGAAACTAGCTTATTATTTATTAATTTATGACATACAATTTTTTATTTTTTTTTACTAGAGACATTTGTTTTAGCCGTCTCTGTAAAATTTGGTGAAAATGTGACACCTCCAAACTCTCAAAAAAAAAATACAAATAATGTCTGCACATAAGCTAAGAAAAATGTGTGATCACATGCGACACTAACGTGCTAACGGTACGAGTGCTAAACACAGACTGACGCAATGGCGCGGAAGTCCCGGCTCACAAGTGCGTCATACGTTATGTGACTTCTCCTTTCTGCGTTACTCGTTATGCGAAATGTCGCTCGTTAAGAGAGCAATTTTTTCACTTTTCTTTTGCTCGATATGCGAATTACTCGTTATGAGAGGTGCCACTGTATTTCGATTGTGTTAAACGAAGGAAAATAGATTGCTGCGCCGCGCCCTGACGCGCAAGTCTCCTTGACGATGCACTCATTCAAATTACTGATCGAAACCGCGAAATCTCTCCTTGATAGATGAGAACTATAACTGTTGGTCTGACCCCTTGTCAAAACTGTGAAAAAAAAACACAACGCAAAATATACCCAAAAAACACTCCTTATTGAAGCATATGATAATGCCTTCTAAACTTAATTGACTCAGTTCAAAGAAGAGCAATTCGTTGGATAAAAAATGACACTCTTACGTCTAACCTGCAATAAATGGAACACAGGCGTAAGATTGGTTCACCTACTCTTTTCTACCGTTATTACCACGGTCGCTGCTCTTCGCAACAAAGACTTAATTCCTCCTGCACCCATCCACAACCGACAAACTCGCCTTAAACTTGCCGAACATCCATACACGGTTAATGCGTGTCGACCGAGAACTGGCAGTTTCCAAAGTTCTTCCTTAATGCCACCGGTAAGCTTTGGAATGCTCTTCCAGCGTCTGTGTTTCCTCCTTCCTACAATCTGGATCTCTTCAAGAAACAGATAAATATACACTTGCAATCTCCCCAACCCGGCTTTGTCAGCCGCCATAGTCTTTACCTCATCCCATGTCAGTTCCGTCTTGTCCGCTCACACACCTTGACATCATCAGTCTGTGTCCGTCTACTGTTAAACGTAGGCCTCCCGCATGAGTCTCCGTCCTCTTCGATCCTCCGCCTTCCGCATCCAGGCCACTCCCTCCATTCTTCTGATGTCGTTAGTCCATCTCGCAGGGGATCGGCCAATGCTTCATTTGCCAGTTCTTTCATGCCACTCCAACACATTTCTTCCTCATTGGCCGTCGTCTCTTCGACAGATATGTCACATTGCTACTTGAGTGTGCCTATTCGTTTTGTAGCCTCCACTAGTAAGAGTTCTTCTTCAGATATCATAATTTCGGATTCTATCTTATAGAGACACTCCTCTCATTTTCAATTTTGTTTATTTTGCCTTTCAGAAACATTACAAATTACGTTAACTCAATTAATTTCTGAAGTACAATAAAAATACAAATAAAAAATACAATATATACAAAAATAGGTACTTATGATTAAGTACTATGAACAAAGCAATAAAGAAAAGCAACAGAAGGTCCCTATGCTTATCAGACAGACGAAGCCAACCAATTATCCCTCCAAAGAAACTCTTGGAGTTCTTGTCTGAATTGGGCCTCTCTTACGTGAAATATATCAACATCCGAGGCGATTTGGTTAAACAGTCTGATCCCTCTCCCAAGAGGCATGGATCTCTTCATGGCACGTTAGGTGACCTTTATTTTATGTGTAAGACTTGCTGTCAGATTCCACGTCTCTGAGCCATAAGTTGATACAGGGAGGATACATTGGTTAAACACGCCTTAGTTTTAAGACATTGTAATTTTCGCTTTAACATTTATTTCAATATTCCAAATGCTGCCCATCCCAGTTGTAAAGGATCCGCCAAATAACTTTGCGTTAGCCTCATCCCATGTCAGCTCTGCTTTCTTTGAACACATTCTATCGGGACGGCCAAATAACTTTATTTTTTGAAAATGGGGCGCAAAAAATCGAGTGTAGCTTCGGCTGTGTGGCACGTAGCGCCGTCCTGTTGAAACCAAATGTTGCCAATATCCTCCTCTTCAATTTTTGTCAACAAAAATGGCCCGATAACGATCGACATTGACTGTAACGGCCACTCCTTGCTCATTTTCGAAGAAAAATGGCCTGATTTTCAAAGTAATGTCGCAATATTTCCCAGCGTTGTTCAAGCGTATACACAACCATATTCGCTTAGCGGAAGGATAAAACTAATTATCTGTCAAATCAGACATGAGCTAAGTGTTACAATTCAAGAAATAAACAGTAGTTGAAAAAAAAACGTTAGATGGCGGACCCGTTATAAGCCTGTCGATTTCTTTTGAGGAGTTATTTCGTCCTCTATTAATTGTTGATATTTATTAAAGTCGGAAACTACTTTTATAATTTCGAAACTGGTTATACGGCTGCATCGACTTTTGTGGTGAGATGCCAAGAGTAGAATGGGAAATAATCCATAGTCCCCCGCAATATTGTTTTTTAGGCATTAGTGTTAAAGTATAAAGTAGTACATATATAATGATGTGTTATGCTTTTGTATCTTCCTTCTGCGTCACCCTGTGTTTGTCGACGCGCTCTTTACCAAAGCCGCGTTTATGCTTCGTCCATCTTTTATTGGGGCGTTTTACTTCCGGCGGTCAGGAAAACTCAACTTCTGGACCGAATGGGACCGTCTGATATTTAAATTGAGTCGACGCTTAGAACCAAATGGTCCGGGCTTCGGGAATGTTGGCTTAGTCATATAAACGATTAAAAAAATATGTTTTCGGTGGTTATTGTAATAAATACATTCAATTCAATCAATTCCGAATATTACCCAACTCTTTTTCTTCTAGGGATGCTTTCTTTCCATTCGTTTAGAGTCCCGGAGGAAAATTGCTGCTCTCAAACATCCATTCGTTCTCCTTCGCGGTGCAATTCACAACCTTGGGATTCTTGAATGTTTTAACTTCTACGTTCCAGATAAGTACACCCGTGCTCGTAGCCATCCATTGTTTTTGATGCCAGTTGACACTTGTGGAGCTTCGAGCACTCAATTTAGCACAACGGCAATGGCGCACCTAAATAGTCTACCAGCACACCTCGATCCTTTTCTTCTTTTGTCGATAGTATTGTTCTCCTAGATCTCTGTGATCTTTGACACGTGTCATCTTCTTCTTCTTTTATGTTATTTTTTATTATCTTTTGTTCTATTGTATATTCATGTATCCTCTGTTTCTTAGTATCTTGGAACTTCGGTTCTGTGAAATAACTAAATAAATAAGTCGCTACGTTTACGGGCGCAATTTTTTAAATTTGATTTCGATTTTGATAGCTGCTGCCCGTCGTGTGTGTGAAGATAGTTCGTCATATGGCCGATATGTGGTCTTCGGGCGCCGTCATTGTTACTGCGCCTTATGAGTCACTTTTTGTCCGGGCACTATCAGGGACACATTGTTTGTGACCCCGGCTGAAGACCAAAGTCTTAAATAATTGTCAATGTGCTTCACGACGAAGATGCTTTGGCGACCCGCTCTTCATCCATCTACCACGCATCCCGATGACGATCCCGGTGACATAGAGTCGCCCTTTAATAAACGAGAATGTTGGTTGATTTATCAATTGATTCTACTTGATTCTAATTGAATCGCAGTGAACAGTAGTTGAATCTAACTTTAGTGAAAATGTTGACATAACTAGTGTAATATTGCTTCAGATTCAGTGCTGGTGTTGACTGATACGAAATGTTGGACGTTTGATTTTGTGACAATAATGCCGTTTTATTTGTGTGTCAAACATATACTTATGACATGGTTTTCGTTGTTGCAAGTCCAACTATTTGCGTTGAGTATACCGACACTGTTCTGAGTGTGAGGTCATTGACACTGAATGTGTCAATACATTTGCAACGCCACACTTATATGTTAGTAATTTGATTGATTTAATTGAATTGATTAATGAAATGTATTTGTCGGGACTTGGGCTTCCCTGTCTCGGTTATCGAGCCGCCCCAAAGGTCACCACTGTGTCTTCCGCCCCATAAATCCCGCCCCGGGACCCAATTATGCTATACGTACGCAAACACCGTACATCGCACCCCGGCGCCCTTTATAGCGTCGGGGCGAGCACTCCCACGCCAGATAAACATATAAAATGATATCTGCCGCTAAAGGCTTGTTTGTTTTTATGGAAAATGTCGTGGAACGTAAAAAAACGACCATGCGCGTATGGTCAGCATGTAAAAGCTCCTCTTTATGTAATCTCGTATTAGCTCACCTGGAGATTTTTTTTACTTTAGAAATAATGACATCCTCCTCTCTAAGTTTGTTATTGAATTGCGTGGTGGCAGGACGAGGGGCAGATTAACAAGTCAAAGACTTTTTCTGAAACACATTGATATCAGCTTGATATAGCTCCTTAGCCTATCGATCCTCTGCCACCGAGTCATTGATTATCCTTGCGGGGGTGCTGCCGTTGCATCTGCAAGTGCAGGTGAGCGCCGCTATGTCGTTGCTTAGACGTGGTTTCTCTGCGGAGGTCGGGGGCACTTGTCTCAATCCTCCGCAGGGTAAGATCACGAAAGAAACCGAAAAAGAAGTAAGGCTGGCGGCGCTCGCAGCATGGCAGAGCAGATGGTCGACTTCGCTCAAGGGTAGACACACATATTCCTTCTTTCCTTCTGTCCTCGATAGAATGGAGATGCCGTGGCTTATTCCAAACCACTGGACTAGTCAATTCATGACTGGGCACGGAAATTTTAAGGCTAAACTCTTCAAGCTTAGCATCGTTGATAGTCCAGAGTGCCCATGCGGCAGCCCCTTGCAGGACGCTGAACACGTTCTGTGGCATTGTCCAATATTAGATTTAGCGAGGCAAAGGCTCCTTAGCGTAATCCAACAGAAGTCTGGACCGGTTGGATATATCGATCTCATATCTACGGAGCCCAACTACCATGCATTTTCTGTATTCGCGGCGACCTTCGGCTAAGAAGTCTAAAAGTCCAAATTTTAACGTCTCAACTACTAACTTTTACACCCATGTGTGGTGTTGCTCACCAAAACCAGTTACTTGTATAACGAGAATGTACTCTGAAAACAATGCCTTGGTAAGTGCTCCCAAGGAGCGCAGGTACAAGGCGACCGGCCAGTTGGCAATTCGCTCGCGACCGATATATGACAATATGACCTCGCCGCCGTCGGCACACAAATGTCCGGGTGCCGTGATCGGTGACACACAGCGCCACAAGTGGCGATCTTTAGAATCAATGGCGCACCAATTACAGCAGCCATGTACATACTAGCGTCGCATCCGTGACCAAAATGCCAATATGTCGACACATACATGTACGACAAGCGAACAGAAATGAGAGACGAAAGATTGTATCGAGGTTTTCGGTACCAGTCAGCAAGAGCTATATCATGCTGATGTTAATATGTATTTGTTTACATTTTTTACATGGCTCGTGTTGAGTATGACCTCTGTTTATGAGACTGCAGTGTTAATCCGCCAACGTCATGGATTACACCCCGTCATTCACTCATTATCCAATCATTACAGGAGTTTACTGTAAATCGGTGGTCTTTCACAGGACGACTTTTATCTGGCACCAATTTCGATTGATAGACTATGACTGGCATTTTACGGGCGACGAATCAATTTCACACCAACCGGGGATATTTTAGAGCTTAAAAATCGTTTGAAAATATATATTTATAATCTCTGTCGGGGGGCAAACCTACGACTTTCGGTTTGGAAAGCAAACGCTTTAACCGCTAAACTATCCACGCCAGATTTAGATTAGAATAGATATGCTCTAGATTGCAAATGCATATAGCCGCCGGCGGGTATAGCTCATTGGTCAAAGCGTTTGCTTTGCAAGCCAAACGTCGGGGGTTCGATCACCGACGAAGAAGTTTAAAAATAAAGGGATTTTTAATCGATTTCTGAGCTCCAAAATACCCCCGGTTGGTGTGAATTTGATCCCTCACGCGTAAAATTCCAGTCATAGTCTATTAATTAAAATTGGTGGTAGACGAAAGTCGTCGCGTGAAGACAACCATCCATTCATAGTAAATTCCTGTAACAATAAGCATGATGCGTTAATGTCGGACGTGAGTCTATGGCGTCGGTGGATCAACACTTCGCATGTAGCGCTTAGCCGTATGCACCATGGTAAAAGTCATAGATTTCCACATATGAGACTTCAGATTTACTATCACCATCTGTCGGTATTCTCTTGTATGTAGTAAATTTTATACGCATCAATTAATTCAGAAAAAATATCGGCAGACGCGGGATTCGAACCACGAGCCTTGCACCTTTGCTCTATTTTGAACATCGCGCAGTCCACACGACCATTCTCTGCCTGGGCAGATACGCGTAACTTGATGTATTTATACCATTGTTAACATCGCATAACTATAGACGTCTCTGTAGTATATATTCAGAGTATGTATATTATTATTTTTATAATTCAATCAGTCAACATTTGATATTGTGGCTTTTGGGTTCAGCCGTGTGTGGCGAACTTCCTTCAACCAATATTTCGACCGCTATTGCAGGGGTCTTCTTCAGGATTTATGATTTATTTAGTTTTGAGTTGGTTTATTCAGATTATATATTTTTTTTATGAGCGTTATTTATATCTCCATGGCAACTCAAGTTTCATTCCGGAGAATCGTAGGTATGTTCTAAGAATTGTACCTCCACGAACGTCATGTCGGACTGTGGTCGTCCTTGCTGGTCTGTACAGGTTTTAGAGTATGTGCTAGAGGTGGAAGCCATGCTGTTTTGAGAATCAAACCGTCATCCCTGTTGATGTTGATGGGATGTCTTTTGATTTCAATAGCTTCCCTTACTAGGCGTGCTTTTTTTCCTTGTATATATTGGACTAAACCCGAAAGCCACAATATCAAATCTGGCCGTGAAAACCCAAGAAGTTATTTTCAGTCAACATTTATTCACAAGTTTTTTCTTATATTATTAGTTACCGACAGTCCTGTATGTGTTTAAATAAAAAAAAAACATGAAAGACGAACAAATTGTTTGATTTTTCATTTAATGATTTTTCCAGTCGCATTTTTTGTTTTTGGAATATTTTCAAATTCCCGATACTCTTCCCGATATAGCCGATGCCTGTCTGGAGGCATGCCCACATAAACAAGAGCCGATCTCTGCCCACGTGACAACATCCAACGGTGGACGTGTCCGAAATGTCCGCAAAAAAAAACGCTCGCGAAAATGTGATGCAAAAAAATATAGACGATTTTAATGCGGTAATCCGCTAATGTCAGGTCAAGCATGCGATCGTGGTATAGTTCATCATGCCTGGTTTCCTAATTGGAGCATATCTTCATTATTTTGTATTTATATTAACATCCTCCTCTCTCAAAAAGAGGGGAGTTATTACGTCGCGTGAGGCAGGATGAGGAGCAGGACAGCAGACAAACACTTTCTTTTAGAAACACAGATTATATTTTCTCTTAAAACATTACAAGCTTTCGACCACACGGGTTGACATGCCCGCGCGGCCGCAATGCGACCTTGCCAAGCCAAAGGGTGGTGACCGACTGCGGTCGTCCGCACACCGACGTCGGTCGCCAGCGCTGCCGGTGGCAAAACTGTGTAACTAGCCCCAATGTGGCCACATACATAAAGGTATGGCAAGCGACAAAAATACAAGACGAAAGATTGTTTATCGATGTTTTCGGTACCAGTTAGCAAGAGCTACATCGTGCTGATGTCAATATGTAAACACATACACGAAAATACCGACAGACGGTGATAGTAATTCTGAAGTCTCGTCTGTGGATTATATGGCGCATACCATGCTGCATATGATTGAGCGCTGCATGTGGAGTGTTGATCTGCCAATGTCATAGACTACAGTCTGAGATTCACGCATCATCTATATTGTCTTTACTGCTTATCTAATCATGATGAAATTTTGCAAATATATTAATCGCGTATCTGGGAAGGTTTCTGTATCAGTGAAACTATATTACGACTCGATCTAGCCCCAGCTTAAGATGAAAAAAAAACAGTGCCATCGAGGGTTGATAATCTGTCGTCTGTTGATTTTAGTCACCTTAGTTTCAGTTTCTTCTTCCGGTGGATTGGGTTGCAGCAACAAAATATTACATCTCGATCTCCACTCTTTTCGATCCTCTGCAATCCTCTTTAGCTCAGCATAAGAGCTACAACTCATGTCCTCTATCAATTGCTGCAAATACTCCCGTCTTGGCCTCTCTTCTTGCGACGCATGTTCATGTGATCCAGGCATGCAACAGACGGTTAGACACTCTCTCGTAGAGTGCATCATCCGTGGGAACAGGAGACGCATTCGGTGTTGTCGCCTGGGAGTCTCTACCATTTCTTGGGAGGATTTTCCTGAATTGCTGCTTAGTTCTGACGGTCCCTTGCTGTTAAACTTCATCAGGAAAATCGTCGGGGCTACAAGAGCGGTTAACGAGGCTGACATGGAATAGGCTCCTACGTTCTTCAACTATTTCTCAGGCGTTTATTCTAACCTTGTGTGTAACTTGCAGGGTACAACACGTATCTATATATATTTTTCTACATTTTTTATGTGAAAAATAAAATAATAATAATAGTAAAAACACTCGCGTTTAGGGCGCCCTCTGCAGTTTCTTCCCTCAACCGTCCCTTCCACAACGCCGTGAAGAACACCATCGTGGCGCATGATGTGACCGATCGCCTCTCTGAGATGGCTCTTACTAGATGCCTATCTTTCTTGGAGAATATAGTCGTCACGAAATGCTGCCCCAAAGCTCTGTCAGTCACTATATTCTTCGCCACATACCATGTCAGCTCCGCCGCCCGCAGCTCCACGTAGTACATTCTATATATAGTGGTCCAACATCACGTCCACTCCCCCCTACTGGAGCATATGGTCGTCATGAAATATCGCCACAAAACACTCTCAGCTGGTAATGTTCCTTCCACATCCCATGTCAGCTGTGCCTCCCGCGAGTACATTCTATGTACAGTTCTCAACGGATTTCCAGGAAGGCGTAATCCTGGGGCTTGAAGAAAAGGTGGCTATTTTTGTGCTCTCCTGTGGCATCCGAAGTGTACGTCCCATACAGGAATTTACTATGAATTGGTGGTCTTCACGGGACGACTTTCATCTACCACAAATTTAAATTAATAGGCTATGACTGGCATTTTACGGGTGAGGGATCAAATTCACACCAATGTAGCATATTTTAGAGCTCAGAAATCGATTAAAAATCATTTTTTTAAATCTCTGTCGGCGATTGACGACATTTCACTTGCAAAGCAAGCCCTTTGACCATTGAGCTATACCCGCCTGTAAGTGTATGTTCCCAAGCGGACCTTCAGATATGTCCTTGAACGAGGAATGGAAAGTGGCAGCTGACAGAGCTAAGTGACGGCAATTTGTGATGACGGTATGTTCACGAATATGGGAAGAAGAAAAATATAGTTTTTCGATTCTGCCTTCGATATCATATAGACAGTGCAGACGCAAGTAATGACTCCTATCTGCCATTCTGCAGAATCCATTTCCTACCATTTCTTTATCCATTCCCACGTATTTCGTGGTTAGCAGCGTGTTTTACGAAAGAAGGCAATTCGAGACGCGCTGTAGTATACTAACTTCGCAGCCTTAGACTGAGGTCTATTTGACATCTAACTGATGCACCTAGAATCACGGGAAGGCCTTCAGCCACTCTCTAACAAGCAGCTTTTTGCGTGCGTCCAGTAACGGGTCTCCCATCTGGGTCTCCGAAAACAGGACGGGACAGAGAGGGGTTTTCACCAAGCCAGTTACTAAGCGCTTCACCCTATCAATATTGGTTCGGAATATTTTAGATCTATTTTCGTTATGTTTCGCTTTTCATCCTCGACGTATTGACAGTTAAATGGATTACTTTCTGACGGCTTTAATGAATACCTAATACCTAAATATATACTTCGTATTTAAATACACATATATACTTCCCCCCCCCCTCTCTCCCTCTCTATTATATATCATATTCGCTTGATATTCGGATGATGATAATGAGAATATCAGTTTGTATCTTTCTTTTTTTATCGGCTCGATAAAGCCTTTGGAGGCTGGTGCCTAAAAGCCTCGATATACGATATTTCGTATATCGAGGCTTTTAGGCCTCCTTCCTCTAAGTTCGTTATTAAATTGCATGGTGGTAGGACGAAGAGCAAATTAACAACACACAGACTTTTCCAGATGCACATATATTTTTTACGATAAACCTTACAAACTTCCGGCCCTTGCGGAATAACATGCCGCGCCGGCCATAATACGACCTCGTCGCGGTCGGCACACAACTGACTGGGCATCGGGCGCCGTGTTCGGTGACACTCAGCGCCATTAATAACACATAACATTGTGGACATTAACACATAACATTGTGGATATCATCATCAGCCTGTATCCGTCCACTGTTGAACGTAAGCCTCCCGCATGAGTCTCCATCCTCTTCGATCCTCTGCCTTCTGCATTCAGGTCACTCCCGCTATTCTTCTTATGTCGTCAGTCCTTCTTGCAGGGGGTCGGCCAATGCTTCGTCTGGGCGCCATTCAAATACTTTTCTTTCCCATTGACCGTCGTCTATTCGACAGGTATGTCACATTGCCACCTGAGTTTGCCTATTCGTTGTGTAGCATCCACTACTTGAGTTCCTTTGCGTATTTCCTCGTTTCGGATTATATCTTTTAGCGACACTCCTCTCATGGATCTCTCCATGGCACGCTGGGTGACCTTTATTTTATGTGTATGACTTGCTGTCAGATTCCACGTCTCTGCGCCGTAAATTAATACAGGGAAGATGCATTGGTTAAACGCCTTAGTTTAAAGACATTGCGGAATTTTCGCTTTAAATATGTACTTTAGTTTTCCGAATGCTGCCCATCCCAGTTGCATACGCCTGTCGAATTCGACAGGCGTATTGTGGATATAAAAAATGTAAAATCGCCTCTTACGTTCAACTTAATGTATTGACGCATTTTTTCCTTTTGAATCGTCTAGTGCTTAGTGATCGTTGTTTTGTAGTAAATATTTAATAGTTAAGTGAGTGCTTAATTAATATAAAATATAAAAATGATGAGTGAAGGGGAAGAAGACAAACCGCACGTGCGCAGAAGGAGCAGCGTCAGGAGGCTTCTGCGCAGCTTCACAGCAGATCTACTTACCACAGGTTCTTTAAATTTAATTGTGATTTATTATATGAGTAGTATAAGTAGTCGTTTCTCATCCATTCAGTCTATAGTTTGGTTCGAGACCCGAGTGGTACTTACTAAAATAAATAGACTGTCGGAAAGTAATAATATTAAGCTTGTGAATAAATGAAGACTGATTGAATAATAATAAAAATATACATACTTTGAATATATACTATAGCGACATCTATCGTACGATGATAACAATGATATAAATACTAGTTTCAACGCGAGTCGGTCTAGGCATAGCAATGGCGCAGTTGGCCGAGCGGTATGAATACCTGGGCATAGTTGGTCCGCGGTTCGCATCCCGCTTCTGCCGTTATTTTTGTGCTTGGATTGACGCGTTGAAAAAAGGAATTTTATGTATAGTATATGTATATTTAATTAATAATGTGATTTATTATATTCGTCAAGTACTAAATTTCGCCTCAAAGCCGTGCGTCGAGAACTTCTCCAATTAGCGACATAAGAATAGCGAGAGTGACCTGAATGCGGAATGCAGAGGATCGAAGTGGATGGAAACTCATGCGGGAGGCTTACGTTCAACAGTGGACGGATGCAGGCTGATGATGAATGAAAACAGTTTTGATATTTAGTTTTTACGATAAATGAAGCATGGATGATTCGTCCGTTTTGTTTTATTTTTGTATGTCGTATGCATTATTTAGAGGGACTTCGGGATCGAAAATCGGGACATCTATTAAAAATGCCGGCAGGTATAGCTCAATGGTCAAAGCGTTTGCTTTGAAAGCCAAAGGTCGTGGGTTCGATCCCCGACGGAGATTTAAAACAGAAAAGATTTATAATCGATCAATGAGCTCTAAAATACCCCCGGTTGGTGTGATTTTGATCCCTCACCCGTAAAATGCCAGTCATAGCCTGTTAATTAAAATTGGTGGTAGACGAAATTCGTCCCGTGAAGACCACCCATTCTACATATCGTGTATCTCGGACTGTTGTATATGACGTTGGCGGATCAACACTCCACATGCAGAGCTTAGTCATATGCACCATTGTAAGCGTCATAGAATTCCACAGGTGAAACATCAGAATTAGTCATACCATCCGTCGGTATTTTCCTGTATGTGTTTACATAAAAATAAAACCGTTTATTGACCTCTTTTCAATCATTCAAGTTTTATGAAAACACGTTTTTTTTATTTAATTATATTTTTCTCGTCTTGCAACTGGATTTTCGAATATTAAATTCCGCATATATTTATAATACAAAAATCAAAAATTCTGTACTTTTTTTGTGTATCAATGGGTTAATGGGACCGCATGCCTTGTAAGCTGCTGTAGAGTCCGAGGCGTGTTTGTACGTTAGTTAACCCTTTCACTACGGCTCGGTTTGAATACAAATTATACTGTCAATTATAAAACCAGTATTTGAAGCATAAATGTCTCATCTGGTCTATTTTCATATATCACAATGGTTCTTGTATCCTTTAGCTATCAGATGATGCATAAAAAACAATTCTTCAAAAGTAGCAAAACGATATATCACGTCAACTGATGTCAACGGTCGGGGAATCTTATGACGGCATATGCCGGCAACCGATGCGAAAGGGCAAATCATCTTTTTTAAAGAGTTCGCGTGATCAACCCGACGCTCACGAGGCTTGGATCTTTTGATCTTGAGAGGCATCTTAACGTAACTCATTATTTAATGTAACCTAAGCTAAGGCTTTATTTTTCATCGATATTAAATACGAGGGTGATCCTTAAAATAAGTTTCCAATGGCGCTACAGTTTTGAAAAGTGCTGTTATGGTGGATCCCGCGATTCTGTAGTCTACGTTGGTTCCCCCACTCCAAATCCGTTCCTTAGCGAGCTGCCTGCGAAGCTCAGTCTTGGATCTACCCCTCGCTTCGCCCGCCAGGTGTGAGCTGCGCTCGGTGAATCGTTTCATGTCAGCGACTACTATGATCCTGGCCATTGTCATCCGCAAATATCGCTAAACCTTTCCTTCTCTGTGATGTGTATCTTCTACACATTGCTTCTAAAAACACTCAATATCTCAAATATAAATATACTAAATACAAGGTTTAGCTTTTAGGTATTCCTCCATAATATATTTACGCATCGATTTAAAAAATAATATTTATTATAATCAGAATTTATCGGGTGCATCGGAGGTGTTTTGTGAACATCGGAAACAAATTCGCGCTACGAGTGCCTCGACCTCGGGTCTCGACGTTGTGCGGGAAGCGCGACACTATATTCGCATCTCACTCTTTCATACTTCGCTGTGAAGGAAGAGGGAAAAGAGTGGGCCACTCCGGCCATTACCACGACTAGCGGCAGTAGCTCTCGAGCTTAAAAACAAGAGTGGACTTATGCCCGTTCTTTGAGCGTTGACATGTTTTTTCAATGTTTTTAGGCAATAAATCTCAATTTGTATAATTTTTTATTTCAATTATAATCATTTAAGGGAATTAGCTATGAATGTTCTTATTTTTCCGATTTGAAGGTTGATTTAGTGTAAAAAAATAGCAATAAAAACATAATAATTTAAATTCCCACTCCAATAAACTTCTCGGGTTCACATTTTCGGTCAATTTCGTAACCCTCTAATTTTTCGTTCCCTCTATTTTTCACTTGTTTATCTGTTCTGGAATATGGGAGCTTAGTTTGGAATCCCAATAAATCCAAGTACATTCTCATGCTCGAAAAAAAACATTAAAAAAATCTCCGACGTCTCTATTTTTATATTTACGGTAACTATCCATTCAATTCAATCAATTGCGAACATTACCCAACTCTTTTTCTTCTAGGGATGCTTTCTTTCCATTTGTTGAGTCCCGGTGGAAGATTGCTGCTCTCAAACATTCATTCCTTTTTCTTCGCAATGCACAATTCACAACCCTGGGATTCTTGAATGTTTTAACTTTACGTTCCAGATAAGTACAACCGTGCTCGTAGCCATCCATTGTTTTTTTTTATTCCAGTTGATACTTGTGGAGCTTCGAGCACTTAATTTTGTACAACGGCAATGGCGCTCCTAAACGGCCTACCAGCGCACTTCGATCATTTTCTTACATCCTTTTTTTTCTTTTGTCCATGGAGTCTAATATAACAATTAAGGTTTTGAATTTTAAACATCATGAACTCTAAAATATGACGATCAAGATGACTTTAAACACATTTTTTTGTGGATATTATTAGAATCGTTTTTTTTTCTTCATCTGTCAATGCTCTTTGCACGTGTTTTCTTCGTTCAAGTGTCGTGGTGTCAGCGTTGACAGAAATGCTCCGGGCACAGGTGACTGGTTCTCCGTCTGGCTATAGAAGTTACAAATCGGACCGATGACGATTTCGTTATAAAATGTTAAGTGTGCTCGAAACTTAACTTCTAGCATCTGCACACATAGAAAGTTGCCAACCCGACGTGTATATTTTATATCAAAACTAATTTTATTATTTATATTAAAATAATAATTGTTTTTTTAAATTTGATTTTAATAAAAAATAAAATGATGAAATGTAAGAAATGGAGTCTGCTTAGTAGACTCCAGTTTCGACTGACACGTAGTCTTCATCAATTCATCGCTGTCTAGAGACAACTGAGCCGCATAATACTTCATAAGTGGTCGAACCCATTTTATGTTTTGCCGGCGGGTATAGTTACCGGCGGGTATAGCTCAATCGTCAAGGCGTACGCTTTGCAAGCCAAAGGTTGTGGGTTCGTTCCCCGACGAAGATTAAAAAAAAAAAGAATTTGAATCGATTTCTGAGCTCTAAAATGTACCCCAGTTAGTGTGAATTTGAGCACTCAATCGTAAAATGCCAGTCATAGCCTATTAATCAAAATCAGGTGCTAGACGAAAATCGTCCCGTGAAGACCACCCATTCATAGTAAATTCCTGTAATAACAAAGGATGATTCGTGAATCTCGGACTGTAGTCTATGACATTCGGCGGATCAACACTCCACATGTTAAGCGTAAGTAACATGGTAAGCGTCATAGAAATTTACAGATGAGACTTAAGCATCACTATCACCATCTGTCGGTATCTCCTGTATGTGTTTATATAAAAAATAAAAAATAAAACAATATACACTAGCAACCCCAACCCACACACAAACATAACGCACGCTTTAGTCGATCTTTATAGGGCACACTGATTTCAACCGGTTTTGCTCTCCTGCATGCACTTACTTAAATCAAAATTACATCACCATATATATATTTTTGTATACAATGTTATTTTGACAATTCAATACTATTTATTTAAATGTAATATTAATTATGAATGTCTTCCTTGTTACAGGTGAGTCCACATTTTTTGCATTCATTACAACCTTATTGCTTGAGAAAGGTAAGTCATCAAAATGCTCAGCAATTGTTTTAAAACGTTTAACATATCTACACGAAATAGCCGCGTTCAAAAGGTAAGAAATGTTTTTTTTTGTTATGCTGAGAAACAAAGTGCGTTTTACAGTAATATCGTCAAGAGCTGAGTTACATCACTTCTTAGTCATTAGTTCTAGTTCGTGATAAATCCAATCACTGCCAGATACGAGATATCTCGTCAAACAGTCCAAGCTTACAAGGCACTCAACGGAACTGCACCGGGCTATCTGACAGAACTTATTAAGCCTTCAGAAATAAGCACGCGTGGAGAGACACTCAGATCGGCTACAGCAAATAGAAGCACCCTGCAGCTGACGGGAGGTAGTCCTAGCACGGTCTTTGGCAATCGGGCTTTCAGCTACGCTGCGCCAATGGCCTGGAACTCACTACCGGAAAGCATAAGAGAGCTTAAAGCAGAGGCATCCTTCAGAAGCAGACTCAAGACGCACCTTTTTACTCAGAGAGGCAAGGAAGCGCTTTTGGAATGATCATTCGGTCATAAAAGAGCGCTATACAAATACTAATATAATAATAATAATAAGTTCGTTACGCCTAATACGAGATATCTCGGTAGTAGTAATAATTATATGAATGTTTTTTTGTTAATGTATTTAATGTTGGTTAGCAAATTGTGTCTTACAGTAATATCGTTAAGAGTTTGGTTACATCAGTTGTTAGTCTTTGGTTCTGATCCGCAATTTAACCCAATCACTGTAAGATGCGAGATATCTCGTCAAACAGTCAAAGTTCGCTACGCCGAAAACGAGATATCTCGGTAGTAGTAATAATTATATGATTGATTTTTTGTTAAGGTATTTAAAGTTGGTTAGTAAATTGTGTTTTACAGTAATATCGTTAAGAGTTGGGTTGCGTCAGTTGTTAGTTCTTGGTTCTAGTCCGCAATTTAACCCAATCACTGTAAGATACGAGATATCTCGTCAAACGGTCCAAGTTCGCTACGCCGAATACGAGATATCTCGGTAGTAGTAATAATTCGGCCAAAACAAAAATAAAATTATATTGACATCTAAGAAAATGTTCCAAAAACATTTTAACATATTAATTATTGATTTAACCATCGAATAAACTTTCATTTTGACAAGTTTACACCTGACAAGCTTGGTGAAAACCCTCCTTGTTCCGTCCTGCTTTTTGAGACCCAGATGGGGACTCGTTACTGGACGCATGCAAAAAGCTTCTTGTTAGAGTGGCTGAAGGTATTTCCGTGATTCTAGGTGATCAGTTAGATGTCAAATCAGTCTAAACTCTAAAGGCCGCGAAGTTAGTATGCTACAGCGTGTTGAGAATTGCCTTATTTGGTAACCCGTTGCTGCTAACAAAAGCTCAATATTGACATCAGCACGATGTAGCCCTTTCTAACTGGTACCGAAAAACCTTCAAATACAATCTTTCGTCTCTTATTTTTGTCGCTTGCCACACATTTATGTGTCTGCCATATTGGGACTAGTTATAGTTTTCGCCACCGATGCGGCGCTTGTGACCGACCACGCGCCGCACCCGTCAGTTATGTGCTGACGACCGAGAATGTAACTTATGTCATGCCGCATGGCCGGCAGCTTGTAATGTTTTAACGTAAAATATATGTGCATCTAAAAGAAAGTGTTTGTCTGCTGATCTGATCCTCATCCTGCCCTCACGTGACGTAATAACTCCACCTCTTGAGAGGAGGATGTTAGTATCCATGTTATAAACACTCATATGGTATGGCAACACTTGTGTGGTATGTACTTCACAGCCGGAGGCATCCGTCGCCCAAGACGCTCGGCATGCTTCAGTCTGCAATCGCGTACGGGCGCCGCCGGATCTCGAACCGCGTTCCCGCCGCGCGTAAACCGCGCGTCTCATCGCGACAGTCAAACGATAAGCAATCGCGCGATTGAATTAGCTGCATTTCGGTCAAAAAGGCAACAAAATCCGACCCGAAATGCCAAATCTGTGACAATTCGAAAGAAAAAAAAATTCAAATATTTTTTAAAAATATTTCTGTGAATTTTATCGAAAAGTTTTTTATGTGAAGTTAATGCGTAGTGTGATTAGCTACGTCTGAGTGAAATCGTCATGTGAATCGAAATAAAAATGACGGTTCTGTGAAGGTTTTTATTTGATGCAGATTTGTGAAAAATTACTGTTTTGAAGAAAAAGAAAACTTGTACGTGTAGTGTTTTTTTACTGTTTTTTTTTGTGTGAAAGAAATGCCGTTTCTGTGATTTTTTTATGTAATTTTGTTCAATGGAGAATATATTGGGTATTTAAATATTTATTTTTAGAAAATTTATACATGTATATATGATCGTGTCGGAAACAACAGGGTCAGATCCTGTCTGCTCAGAAGTAGGGGACGTCGATGGCGTTTCTCCCGGCCATCATCAGGTCTCCCTGGGTGCAGCTACTCGGACACAGCGCACACTCCGGAAGGCGTAACAGGGTCTGTTCCGCGCCGCAGTCACATTCAGTCGGTCCGCTGTAAAGCTGCCAGGCTTTCATTCGTGTCCTCGTCTTGCATACTCCGGTCCGAAGTCTGTTAAGGGACCTCCATATATTCCACCCCTGGTCGTGTCCAGGGGCTAGGTCATCTGTTGATATTCAGTTTGATATTCATTGATAGGCAATTCGTTTGATAAACAACGGTACTCTTACGTCTAACTTTTATTTAGGTTGGTTTGATTAGTCTTGTCTACCGTTATTACCACGGTCGCCGCTCTTTGGAACTTAAAGAACTAATTCCTCCTGCACCCACCCACAACTGACACAAACTCGTCTTGCACTTGCCGTACATGGTTAATGTGCGTCGACCAAGAACTAGCAGTTTCCAAAGTTCCTACCCTAATGCCACCGGTAAGCTTTGGAATTCTCTTCAAGCGTCTGTGTTTCCTCCTTCCTACAATCTGGATCTCTTCAAGAAACAGATTAATATACACTTGCAATCTCCCCAACCCACACACAAACACGAACACACGTTTTCCGCATGCAGCATCCAGCCTCCCTGGCTGACCGCCATAGAGTGCACTGGTCTTGACCGACTGTGTTCTCCTGGATGCGATTACATAAAAATAAACGATTCTTGTATGGAGGTATAAATGATGTCATCTTACTTGTATTTATTCTACGAGCATATCTGCGATGAACGAATACATTTGCGTTCAGTTTCCCATACATTTTTAATGATTTATTTTTTGAAGGCCCTAACCATTGAGTCCCTCGATGGAGCTTCTAACAATGAGATGATTCATAAAACAAGTTTCTTATTCTCTTTTTGCGAGTTTGGCTCATAAGTAAAGCGTTCGCTCACCATTTCAGATAGTGGAATCCCATTTAAATAATTTGCAAATATTAAAATGTCACAACTTATCATCACCGTAAATTGTACAAGTGCCATAGTCATTGATGCGATTTTCTTTCTTGCCAAAGCACTCGGGATATCATAAATACGATTAACGCAAATTTGCTAAAAACATATTCCAAATACTCATATATTGTATCTAAACGTATACAAGGTAAAACTCTTACTTTCAGAATGTAAGGAAAAAAATTACACTGAAGAAAAATAGTTTCGTAACATATTTTTTTACATGTAAAGTATTTTTATTTCCCGTATCACCTGTATCATACCCAGTCACTTTCTGCCCGGGCGTGATATAGATCGTTCATTGTTTGTGGCCCGGGCAGAATACCGAAGTTTATCAATCTTTATTTTTCTTATGTATACATACATTGTAGTTGGGCTCCGTAGATATGAGGTCGATATATCCAACCGGTCCAGGCTTCTGTTGGATTACGCTAAAGAGCCTTTGCCTACTTGAGTCTAATATTGGGCAATGCCACAGAACGTGTTCAGCGTCCTGCAAGGGGCTACCACATGGGCTATCAACGAGGTTAAACTTGAAGAGTTTAGCCTTAAAATTGCCGCGCCCAGTCATGAATTGACTACTAGCCCAATGGCTTGGAATAAGCCACGGCATCTCCAGTCTATCGAGGACGGAAGGAAAGAAGGAATATGTGTGTCTACCCTTGAGCGAGGTCGACCATCTGCTCTGCCATGCTGCGAGCGCCGCCAGCCTTACTTCTTTTTCGGTTTCTTTCGTGATCTTACCCTGCGGAGGATTGAGACAAGTGCCCCCGACCTTCGCAGAGAAGCCACGTCTAAGCAACGACATAGCGGCGCTCGCCTGCACTACACTATGTATACATACATGAGAATACCTGATGATGGTGATAGTAATTCTGAAGCATCATCTGTGAAATTCTATGACGCTTACCATGTCGTATATGGCTAAGCGCTGCATGTAGTGTTGATCCACCAACGTCATAGACTGCAGCCCGAGATTCTCGCATCATCCTTAATTATTACAGTAATTTACTATGAATGGGTGGTCTTCACGGGACGACTTTCGTCTACTACCAATTTTTATAAATAGGCTTTGACTGGAATTTTACGGGTGAGGGATCAAATTCATACCAACCGGGGTATTTAAGAGCTCAGAAATCTGTCCTATGAACACCACCCATTCGTAAAGAGAATGCCGGGCTTTAGCCAAATGACGTAGGCGGATCAAAACTGTTTATTTCAATTTATTTTTTCTTTTAGAAACATTACTAATAACAATATTTAATTCATTTCTAAAACAGGATACAGGATAAATTACAATTTATAAATAACACATTAATAATAGGATCATTTAAAAAGTCCCGGAGCCCGCTAAACAGAAGACTCCACGAAATTACTTTGATAAATAAATTCGTGGAGCTCATGTCGAAACTGGGCTTCTCTCAAGTGGAATATATCAATATTCGAGGCGATATCGTTGAACAGTCTGATCACTCTCCCAAGAGGCATAGTCCCTGGCAGGTTAGTATTACCTCTAGGAAGAACAAACAATCTGTGCCTCCTTATCCTTAAATAATTGTCAGGAACAAACAAACCAATTTCAAACAAAATATCACGATTTCTGAACACGCCGCGCACTAGGCGAAAGAAATGCATACTCGAGCACACATCTTCTAGTTCTCAACTCATTGTATCCCAACATACCCCGTATGAAGTTAGATGGGTGCAGCCACGGATAATATCCACCCATCCTCATGTAAAGAAACCTCAAAAATTTCTTCTGAACTCTCTCTAACATGAGGCCACATTTACACTCGTGGGGAGCCCAAATAATAGACCCGCTCTCAAGTATGCTATGAACCAATGAATTGTACAATACGACCAGTAAGTTAGTGCGCGAGAAACTGTTCGTCGCTCCTAAATCAAATTAGTCATTAATATCTAAGCAATCTATAGCATAACGGTTGTGGAATATTGAATTATATTTTTTAAACGTTTGTGACGACAGATCGTGACGTCCATATGCTCCAGTTAGTAGTGATGATGTTTTTTGTACATTTTTTAATATTCTTCTAGTAATGTTTGTCATTGTGAAGTTATCGTCAACTTTTATCATATTCTATAAATGACGTACTACAGTGTTTCTCAAACCACATTTCCTCGGTGTGCCGCCGAGTTGGTTAAAACAGTCGACTTGCGTGTTAAAAAGTCGCGGGTTCGATCGCGAAGAAAATATTTTTTTCTCGTCTATACCAAAGATTGTAAAAATGATTTTTTGACTCTGTTAACTGCGGTTGGTCCGGATTACAACCCTTACTTATAAACTGCCAGTCATAGCCTATTAATCAAAATTTACGGTAGAACGGTAATCGTTCACCAATTCATAGTGAGTCCAAGGAAAAATTGATAATGCTTGAATGCCAAGCTGATACATTCGTATATTTTAGGTAGAGATATTTTAGATGGTCGCTATGTTCCAGTACTCTACTTTCCCACATGACACGAAGCTTTTTGTTAGCTTCCCTGTTTCTAAGGTGGAAACAGCAGACTTGTGTCTTTGATAGGATGGGTTTGAGATGATTGGTTTTGTAGTAATGGGACATCTCGTTGAGTCCCTGGCTTAGGATGTCCTCAACTTCCTCAAACGCTACCGCTTGCGCTGCCAAACCTAAGTCATCCGCATATATAAAAGACTGTGTCTTTAGGGGTGGACTGGTCGTTGGTATAAATATTGAATAGTATGGGAGCAAGTACGCTGCCTTGTGGTAAGCCATTACGCCATCGGCTGGTTTTCCCCTGAAAATCCACAGCGAATCTCCTGTTATGCAGCATAGCCGCGATCATCTGCACTAGCGAGAAGTCACCTTCTTCTTCGTGTCAGCGACGTCAAATTATTTTTTCCCAGTATCTGGCAACATCGATAGCTCGTGTGTTACCCAGCATTAGGTCCTGAGATGTGCAGCTTGTTGGGGACATGGAGCAGCATCTTAGATGTGAGGCGGTCTGCAGGTCTCCACAGTCGCACAATAGTGTCTCTCCTTGTCGAAGTATTCCCCACCTTTTGAGGTTGTCCTTTGTTCTACCAACTCCGGCTCTTAATCTGTTCAGAGATTCGCAGGTCCGCCAGTCAAGGTTCTTGCCATTTGGGAGGCCTTCCTTTGGAGTAATGAAATCCTCTGGTGCGATTTGTTGCCAGAGCTGGAGTCTCTCATTTTCAGGGCCGGATGTGAGAAGTTGTGTGGATTTCAGAAAGCTGCTTCGCGACTTCAATCTTGGTGTTGGGGGTATCTGATTATAGAAGCAGTGGGACGGTTGGTAGATTGCCTCACGCATTTCTTCGGCGCATATGACTTTGCGTCTTATGTGTGGTGGTGCGATGCCAGCCAAGGGTATAGTTTAGAAATGGGTGTTGGTTTGAGGCAGCCTGTGACGACTCTGCATGCATCATTCAGGGCAGTATCCACTTGATTACAGTGGGCTGATCGACCCCACACTGGTGCCGCAAGTGCTAAAGCTGAGGTACGAAGAAGGGGTGGTTGTGCTCCCCAGTGAGTGTTGCTCAGTTTACGGATGATGTTGTTCCTTGTTGCAACTTTCTGTTTGGTGTTGCTGCAATGACGCCTGAAGGTGAGGGTGCGATCTAGAGTGACTCCGAGGTATTTTGGATGATCGCCATGTTCCAGTACTCTACCTTCCCACGTGACACGAAGCTTTGACATTCTTTTTGCAAGAAGTCACCTATCATTTTGTACTATTTACTAAGGAGTGTGCTGTGCGACACTGTATCGTATGCAGCGGTTAGGCCGACGAATACCACTCCAGTCACTTTCCTTATATCTAGAAAAAATTAATTTAAATATGAATAACGTGTTTGAATGTTTGGGTGTATCTGGCCGACAAAGTTGCCTTGATAACACTATCACGTATGGTGTTGAAACAATGCTCATAATATTATTTAAGAGTGGTTCGTCGTTCATTGTTAAATATCCATAATCATATGTATATTATTTACATATATGTGCGAGTGTATATATGTATGAGCGACAAATCGTGACATCCGCCACATTTGGGAAACGCTTCTATTGTATGTTATATCAAAATAAATAAAAAATATAAATATTTATTTATTTATTTACCTTATTTCACATGGATCACGTAACAAAAGTTCTCTATTAGGAGACTGCAGTTTCGACTAACTCGTAGTCTTCCTCAATCCTTCTCTAGTTAAGAGATAACTCTTAACTATCTAGAGTTATCTCTTAACTAGAGAAGGATTGAGAAAGACTACGAGTTAGTCGAAACTGCAGTCTCCTAATAGAGAACTTTTGTTACGTTATCCATGTGAAAACAAGGTAAATAAATAAATAAACATTTATAATTTATTATGGATCTCAAAGTGAATGCTCAAAACATTGAAAAAAAATAATAAAAAATAAAAAAATCTTAAATATATTGTTTTGTATAATAAATTTCGTCTACCACCATTTTTGATTAATAGGCTATGACTGGGATTTAACGGGTGAGGGATCAAATTCACACAAACCGGATGTATCAAATAAAGCCTAGAAATCGATAACAATTGTGTATTTGGTTAAATGGCAATATAACATTTTTTATAATAAGTGTTCACGGAACTTACGTCTAACACCCATTTTTTTGATTCATAGGCTATGACTGGCATTTTACGGGTGAGGGATCAAATTCACACAAACCGGATGTATAAAAAAAGCCTAGAAATCGATTGAAATTATTTGATTGATCTATGTTCATTTAAGTCGGGAACTACTCTTAAATATCTATCTTCACAGATGAGCTGTTAAAAATTACATAGAAACAGGCATAACCAAAACTTCTTCTTTGTATTATAAATCCGGTGGATTGGTTTGCAGCAACAAAATCTTGCATCTCGATCTCCTCTCTTCTCGATCTTCTGCAACCCTCTTTAGTTCAGCATAAGAGCTGCAACTCATGTCCTCGAACACTTGCTGCAAACAATCCAGTCTTAGGCGCCCTCTGCAGTGTCTCCCCTCAATCAACCTTTTCACAATGTCGTGAAGAAGACCATCGTGGCGCATGACGTAACCGATCGCCTCTTTTCCATCGCTACAAATGAATAACTATACATTATTATATTTTTATTTAAAACTATAATATTACGGAGGAATATAAAAATTGCGAGCTCACTTTGTAGTAAATAAATACTATCGTAAAGCAAGGGTTAATTGTTGAAGACGAAATACCTGGGATTTTATTTTATACATGATATATATCAATTATATGGTCCTCTGCAGTTTCTACCCTCTACCATCCCTTCCACAATGTCGTAAAGAAGACCTTCGTGGCGCATGACGTGACCGATCGCCTCTCTGAGATGGTTCTTACTAGGTGTCTATCTTTATTGATTATGCTGAGAGCCTCATTGTTCGTGACGTGGTCTCTCCACACGAAATTCCAACAATTCTTCTGTAAGACCACATCTCAAAGGCCTCTCGTCTTTTCTCATCACTTTCAGATAAGCACCATGTAGACATAACTGAGTGGCTGCAATTTGTAGCGACCTTATGTTCCAGATAAGGAAAGAATAATGTATTAATTATAATCAACATTGTAGAAATGCCACATGCGAATATATACATGTGAAATGTTGCCATACAAAGAACATGGGAAATTTTTCATCCGATAGCAAATCTCGTTCTCACGCTGCTTTTCTCTCTTTTGATACAAAACCATCAACAATGAAGTTGTTTTTTCAACACTTCCAACGATCTATAACGTCTATTCTGTGAAACGAACTTAGGTCTTATATTAGGGGTCAAGGTTTCAAATGACTACTTCGCTCAAAAACGTACTAGATACCATTTAGGGTGTTTTTTATCCTCGTGGCCTGAAATAATTAAATTAATTTTATAAGTGAGTATATATAGGCGTATTATATAGATCACGTCGGTATTTCAATATAATAAACCACTTCTTCTATATAAAGGACAAATCCGACCTATCCTTGAATAAGGCAGTCACTTATTCGTTGAGACACAAAATACTTCTAAACTTAATTGACTCAGTTCAATGAAGAGCAGTTTGTTTGATAAACAATGACACTCTTACGTCTGACCTGTAATCAATGGAACACAGGCCTAAGATTGGTTCACTTAGTATTTTCTACCGTTATTACCATGGTCGCTGCTCTTCGGAACTTAAAGAAATAATTCCACCTGCACTCACCCATAACCGACAAACTCGTCCTTACACTTGCCCGATACACGGGATACACGATTAAAGTGTGTCGACCAAGAACTGGCAGTTTCCAGAGTTACATTTTTAATGCCACCGGTAAGCTTTGGAATGCTCTTCCAGCGTCTGTGTTACCTCCTTCCTACAATCTGGATCTCTTCAAGAAACAGATAAATATGCACTTGCAATATCCCCAACACACACACTAACACTAACACAACACACGTTTCCCGAATGCAGCGTCCAGCCGCCAGTCAAGGTTTTTGCCAGTTGTGAGGCTTTGGAGTAATGAAATCCTCTGATGCGACTTTTTGCCAGAGCTGGAGTCTCTCATTTTCAGGACCGGATTGAGAGGTTGTGTGTATCTCAGAAAGAACCTCGATCCTTTTCTTACATCCTTTTCCTCTTTTGTCGATTGTATTGTTCTACTTGATCTCTGTGATCTTTGACACGTGTCATTTTCTTATTCTGTTGTTATTTTTATTTTTTATTATTTTCTCTATTTATTGTATATTTATGTATACTCTATGTTTCTAAATATTTGTGAAAATTGGAATTTAGATTCTGTATATAAATAAATAAATAAAGCTGCTTCGCGACTTCAGTCTGGATATTGGGGGTATCTAATTATACAAGCAGTGGGACGGTTGGTTGATTGCCTTGCGCATTTCTTCGGCGCATATGACTTTGCATCTTATGTTTGGTGGTGTAATGCCAGCCAAGGGGTATAGTTTAAAAATGTGTGTTGGTTTGAGGCAGCCTGTGACGACTCTGCATGCATCATTCAGGGCAGTATCCACTTGATTACGATGGGCTGATCGACCCCATACTGGTGCCGCATAGTCTTCGGCTGAGAAAAGTCCTAAAGCTGAGGTACGAAGAAGGGGTCGTTAACCAATAAATATAAATTATTTCGGTAAAATACTCGTGGATCGTGCTATATTTTCTCGTGTATAGCGCATTTTTTTTCTCGGCCGTCTATACAGTCGGGTTATCTCGAGATGACCCGAGTCTTTAGTATGTGTAGTGTTGAGTCAGCCGTTTAGGAACAATGGTTCGTGTTTGCTTGTTCTGAAAACACATTCAGAAATTCCCTTGTTTTACTCTAATTATCACGTGGAGAACTTCGAGACGAAGCCGACTGGTGTGGCTTAGAGGTAAAGCGCTTGGATACCATATCAGAGGATGTGCGTTCAATTCACGATGAAATTTAAAACAATTTTTTTTTTTTTGAAAAATTTCGCGCCTTCACGGGACGACTTTCGTCTACCACTAATCTGCATTGATAGGCTATGACTGGCATTTCACGGGTGAGGGATCAAATTCACACCAACCGGGGGGGGGGGTATTGTAGAGCTTAAAAATCCATTCAAATTTTTTTTTAATCTCCGTCGGGGACCCATGACCTTTGTTTTGCAAAGCAAACGCTTTGATCTTTGAGTTATACCCGCCGGCACGTGAGCCGGTATGTGATTTAAAAAAAAAACCTAGCGGTTCGCTCTTAGTATTTATCTACGTCTCGCATTACTTTTTTTTGCAAGCAATTCACCCACACGTCTCAACCGAAAAACCTTGAATACCAAGATGGCGACAATCAGCTGATCTGACCAAGAGAGAGAGAGAGAGTGACTTTAGCTCGCAGTCGAGGTCCGTCACGAATCGCCTTGACAGCCGATATACGACCGCCGGCTATTTCTAAGCGACTCGCTATTTGACAGATCTCGCACACAAGCAATTAATTTCAATATTATATGTGGCACAGTGGTTGGCAACCATGTAATTCAGAGCGTTTCATTGATGGAAAATTGTCAATCGTAAAAGTAATTAATTTTTCTAGTAAACGCATGCAGGAGACTCCAGTGTACTCTAAGGGCCCTTACCCAAGGCAACGTCCCGTTTATTGCGGGTTCGGTTTTTTTGTAGGATCACGTTTAGTAGTATACGTGCTGCTGTGGTAACATTCACGTGAGCATTCGGTATGCAGGAAACCGCGTTAATCCGATCCGTCCGAAATGTGCTGTACGGTTTTGCCACTGCAAACCGGACGACTGGATCCAGTAAAAAACGGTAGCCAGTTTAGTTACGTACATAGTTTAATAGAAGTGTTACCACTAGCTTCCTGTTTACCATCCATACCATCCATGAGATTACGAAATGTGCCTAATCTCCGATCGTAGTTTTAGGATCGGGTGAACCCAAAATCTTCCTTTTTTTGCGTTGCTTTCGGCGGCGAAAGTACCAGTGTAATATCAGAACAGTATTCACGTCCATTGCGTCTGAATTCTCTTCTCTGGCTGCCAATGCTAGTTGACTAAGTGATCAAACCTGAAGAAGACCCCTGCAATGGCGGTCGAAATATTGGAAAGAAGTAATTCGCCACACACGGCTAAACCCAAAAGCCACAATATCAAATCTGCCCGTGAAAACCTAAGAAGTTATTTGATATCAATAATCAAAATTATCGTTAGTACGTATATTTGTCAATTATTCTAGCCTATACCGTTCAATCGATTGCGATCAAACTTACAACATGTATTGCGTGCATGCTCGCTCGCTGATGGTTTCTGTACAAAAATATCTCCTATAAATGGCAAAACATAAATCTTGTTCTTCTTCGTGTCAGTGACATCAAATTATTTTTGCCCAGTATCTGGCAACATCGATAGACCGTGTGTTGTCCAGCATTAGGTCCTGGGATGTGCATGTTATTGGGCACATGGAGCAGGATCTTAGGCGGTCTGCTGGTCTCCGCAGTCGCACAATAGTGACTTTCCCTACCGGAGCATTTCCCACCGCTCGAGTTTGTGCTTTGTTCTACAAACTGCGGCTCTTAATCTGTTCAGGGATTTCCAGGTCCGCCAGTCAAGATTCTTGCCAGTTGGGAGGCCTTCCATTCTAGTAATGAAATCCTGTGACTTGTTGCCAGACCTGGAGTCTTTCATTTTCAGGACCGGATGCGAGAGGTGTGGATCTCATAAAGCTGCTTCGTGACTTTAGTCTGGGGGTTGGGGGTATCTGAGTATACAAGCAGTGGGACGGTTGGTTGATGACCTTACGCATTTCTTCGGCGCATATGACTTTGCGTCTTATGTTTGGTGGTGCGATACCAGCCAAGGGGTATAGTTTTGAAATGGGTGTTGGTTGGAGGCAGCCTGTGACGACTCTGCATGCATCATTCAGGGCAGCATCCACTTGATTACAATGGGCTTATAATTATAGGTCCGCCAGTCAAGGTTCTTGCCAGTTGGGAGGCCTTCCTTTGGAGTAATGAAATCTTCTGATGCTACTTGTTGAAAACAGAAATGAATACTCCGTGACTTTATACAGGTGTACCGCCACTGACGAAGCATATTAATAAGAAGTGCGACTCACGGCAGCATTATTTAGTTTGTTATTACATCAATTACGTTTCAACTTGACCCGCATTCACCGCAAACTATGCACACGGTTTTAAAATACCTGTCCGGTACGTGGTCTAGTGGTTAAACTAAGATTTTTTATAGGGGATTACCCTTTTCTTTGAGTGTCGATATTTTTTTATAGACATACATATTAGGTGTACCGGAAAAGAATGTCGTTTTTTTACTGGTTTTGATTGGTCAGTTGTGCTTCGGCAGTCGAACTTTTACAACGTGTTCTGTGTTGTTTCTCTGACTACGTATACCTGGAGTGTACTGGGACTTTTGAACAAAAAAATTACAACCGTATATACAATGGAGAGCTTTGTGCTAAATGAGGAATCTATTCAAAGTATTATGCTTTACCATTTCACGAAGAAAGAAAGTTCAACACGTGATACAAATTTATATATATATAGATATTTTGAATGTTCGTAAATACCAGAGGTGGTTTGAAAAATTTAATTTCATTCAAAATAGATGTTCTTTCGTTAAATGTTTCCTATTAACATCCTCCTCTCTTTCAAAAGGTTGTTATTCCGTCGAGTGAGGGCATGATGAGGAGTAGGTCAGTAAAACAAAGACTTTTTCAGAACAGCACATTGACATATATTCACGATAAACCTTACACGCAAACAATCCAACAGAAGTCTGGATCGGTTGGATATATCGATCTCATATCTACGGAGCTCAACTACCATGCATTTTCTGTATTTGCGGCGACCTTCGGCGAAGAACTCAAAAAGTCCAATTCTTAACGTCTGAACTACTAACTTTTACACCAGCGTTTGGTGTTGCTCACCAAAACCCGCTATTTGTATAACGATAAAATAGTCTGAAAACAATGCCTTGATAAGTGCTCCCAAGGAGCGCAGGTACAAGGCGACCAGCCCAGGGGCCTTAGGCCCTTTAAAAATAAACCTTACAACCTTAGGGCTCGACCTAGACACAGCATTAGGCCGAGCCACAAAACATTATACTCTCGCCGACGGGCGGGACACGACTGGCTCCGCGCGCTCGTCGGCGCTGAAACTCGCCCAGCGCCCGAGTGGAGATGTATACAACTAACACACCCGTGAGCGGACTTGTCCAAAACGCCAATATGGCGACACATAAATTTATGACAAGGAAACAGAAATAAGACACGAAAGATTGTATGTCGAGGCTTTCGGTACCAGTCAGCAAGGGCTACATCATGCCGATGTCAATATATTCAAATTGAAAATAAAACAAAGATCTTTTTTATTCTTGTTTCGCAAGCAAGCGCGTGAATTCTTTACTCCAAAGCACAACACTTGGTAGTCTCTAGTCAGCGACAACCATACTTATTGGTAGCTAAATGCTCTGATGATGTCACCAAACATTTGGCAAACATATGTGAGTGTATCTCCGTGTCTTACGTTTGCTAGAACTCTGAAGCGAGCGTCGCTTCGTCTAACTTCAGTGTACCACTCACCTTCTGTGTTTAGACAGGTTTATTTCGTATTGAAATATGTTTTTTTTTGTTGTCATTCTGGCCGTTTCTTAGTTAATTACGGGTATATATAATATATATATAGAACTGCTATGTACGATTAGGGTGAATAAGATAGTAGTTGACTACTATCAGAGACTAGTGAAGAGATAATTTTTATTTTTTAATTTCTTTAATTAAATACATTAGGGGAAAATGGATAGAAAATTGCTTTGGTATTAAATTTAAACTTATGTTTTTTTAATAAAAATAAAACCAAACATTTATTTCTTACAAAAATAAAAACATTATAAATGAATACACTTGTAAGAACAAATAAAATCAGTCAGTCAGATCATTCAGTCTATTCTGTGTTTCCAATTTTCTGCCTTTCAGTTTTTTTATTTTTATGTAAACGCATGCAGGATAGCACAACCGGTCAAGACCAGTGCACTCTATGACGCTCAGCCAGGGAGGCTGGACGCTGCATGCGGGAAACGTGTGTTGTGTTCGTGTTTGTGTGTGGGTTGGGGAGATTGCAAGTGTATATTTATCTGTGTCTTGAAGAGATCCAGATTGTAGGAAGGAGGAAACACAGACGCTGGAAGAGCATTCCATAGCTTACCGGTGGCATTAAAGAAGGAACTTTGGAAGCTGCCAGTTCTTGGTCGATATATATTAACCGTGTATGGATGTTCGGCAAGTGTAAGACGAGTTTGTCGGTTGTGGGTGGGTGCAGGAGGAATTAGTTCTTTAAGTTCCGAAGAGCAGCGACCGTGGTAATAACGGTAGAAAAGACGATAAGAGAACCAACCTTTCGTCTGTGTTCCATTGAGTTCCATCCAGTTAAGAAGGCATCTAATGTAGTTTGCGTTTTCCTTTTGCGTTCTGTAAGAAGTATTTAACACCCCGTCTTGCTTTTGAACTCCTGTCAAAATTTGGATCATTTTAAACAAATTGGTCCTTTATTTCAGTTAATAGTGGTCAAACTCTTTTTACAAACGCCATCGAAACTTCTTTTTGCTCTTCTTCGAAATCACTAATATCAATATTTTTGTTTTCTTCTTGCTCAGTTGATTCCTTGAGCTCATGATTAGAAAAACTAACTGCTGTTTCTTGAATTATTTCTTCGACGTCTTCCACATTTACCTCATCTACACCGGTTTGTTTCGCTAATTCCACTATTTCTCCCACTATTTCATCCATCGACAGAGTGTCCAATGTCTTCGCTCTTACTTAAATCTGGTTGGTGCTTCGCACAATTTCGGGGAATCCCCGGGTTTGAAATAAAAGTGCGATAAACCGAAACAGCGCTAAACTAAACAGCGTTAAGCGGCGTCTCACTGTACTTTAAACGTATAGCCCGATACTTATTATAATATTTTTTTACCATATTCGTTCCATATTTGGAGCATATGAAAACCACAAATTGTCGTTTCACAGTTCTGTAAACTTATATTGTCTATGCCTTGTCGCTTCATTCGGCGGTTATTGTTCAATATTGATATATTCCACTTGAGAGAAGCCCAGTTTCGACATGAGCTCCACGAATTTATTTATCAAAGTAATTTCGTGGAGTCTTCTGTTTAGCGGGCTCCGGGACTTTTTAAATGATTGTATTATTATTGTGTTATTTATAAATTGTTATTTATCCTGTATCCTGTTTTAGAAATGAATTAAATATTAAAGTTATTTGTAATGTTTCTAAAAGAAAAATAAAATGAAAGCGTTTGTTTGACAAGCAATAAAGGTCGTGGGTTCGATCCCTGACGGAGATTTTAATCGATTTCTGAGCTCGAAAACAGTCGTAGCCTATTAATTAATATTGGTGTTATACGAAAGTCGTCCCGTGAAGACGACCTCCCATTCACAGTAAATTCCTGTAATAATAAGGATGATTCGTGTATCTCGGGGATGTAGTCTATGACGTTGGCGGATCAACACTCCACACGCAGTGCTTAACCATATGTAATATGGTAAGCGTCGAATAATCCACAAGATGAGGCTTCAGCATCACTATCACCATCTGTCGGTAATCTCCTAAAAAATATAAATAAATAATTATTTTATTGAATCATTTCTTTTATAAAATTTATTTTAAAAGAAGCAAGAGAATGTCGACTCAGGTAGAGACATTTCCGTGGATTCTATGACGCTTGCCAAGAAATTTTAACGATATCACTGTACCATGCCCACGTCAATGCGATTCATATCTAGTTATTTAGGAGTATTTCATTTGTATATCGCTCGTTCTAATCCCGCGCTTACCGCGTTATGAATAATAAGCGGTATTTAAATGTTTGCATCGTCGGGTTAATCACCCGGTCTTATTAACACTATCTAGTCCGCGCATTACGCGATTAAGCTTACGCTGGAGGCCGACTGTTTTTTAAAGAATTGCTAAATCTGTCATGTGTTCAAATAAAATTAAATATGACCCTCACTGAAAAGGTTTGAGATCTTTGAATTATGGTGTTTATATGTGATCGGCCACTAACGTTTGAAAAAACATCACAAGCTGCGTATAGTCGGCCACTAAGCGTTGGCGGAACGATCACACACATGTTACGTGGCCGGCCTTTAACGTTCGGTCTGGTGATAGTGTTAAAAGGTGGGGTAACGTTATACTATCACCGTCAAATAAGAGTAAAATATTATTTATAATTATTCAATATTATTAATTTTTGTTTGGAGTTATTTGTAAATTCACTCGATAATGGCTACTCGAAGTAGCCTAAACATTCCGTCTACAAATTAAAAAATATGGGACACTACTAAATAACATTACGTTTTTGATAAAGTTTAACAGCAAGGGACCGTCAGGACTAAGCAGCAATTGAGGAAAATCCTCCCAAGAAATGGTAGAGACTCCCAGGCGACAACACAGAATGCGTCTCCTGTTCTCGTGGATGATGCACTCCACGAGAGAGTGTCTCACCGTCTGTTGCATGCCTGGATCACATGGACATGCGTCGCAAGAAGAGAGGCCAAATCTTTTAGGAATTCTCTGAAAATTCAGTGTCCGGTAAACGCTTGAGTGAGATGAAAGTTCATGGAGTTCGTCTTTTTCCACGTCAATAAGTGTTCGATGGATGGAAAGAAAGACTTGGTTATTCCTCCCGAAGTTGATTCTTGATATGCTGTATTCCAGGCAGTGAGCGAATCATGTATTAACTTGTTCAAGGCCTAGCAGAGAGGAAAACAGTCGTAATGGGATGTTTTGCTTAGTTTCCCCTCCATTTTGGCTAGTTCTTCCGCTTTTTCGTTTCCCAGTGTGCCGTTGTGTGCACGAAGCCAAATAAACTTGACATCTATGCCTATATTTTCAAGAAACTGTACGCTATTTCGTGCGTTCACAGCTAAGGGGTTCAGGGTACTCGCGGAAGTTAAGGAAAAAAAAAGACGTGCAAAATGTTTTGTTTAACTGTGTACGCCGTTTTTTTCTTCTTCGAATAATTGATGAGGGAAATATCATATACAATGGTGTTTGTTATGAATTTGTAAGTCAGTTATCAGTTAGTTGTTTATACAGTTTATCTGCGGTGTATAGTTAAACAGTGTACCAGCGATAAACGCTGGTACACTGTTTTGTTTCGATACTCTATTACGTCGTCGACATAAATATAGTACCTAATGGTCCGCAGTCGCTTTCACTGAAGCAATTGAACATACGCACAAGTACAATTATGTAGGTGTGTTGCTATTGATGATAATTGTTTTAATTGGGACGAATCAACTAATTGTTCACACTAAATTGCGCTACTCCCACCGTGTGACCGAAAACATTATCAATACTCGTATTATCTCATCAACGATGTTTCCAATCCATGGAACACAGACGTCCAATCGGCTCTTGTTTTTCACGCTAGAAACTCGCGAACTTTCACAATCGATCCATCCTACACCTATTCATCAGCTTAAGCCTTAACATTATATGTACAGTACAGAACCTCGATCATCCGGACTAATTGGGGATGAAGGTATTCTGGATAAGGAGAAATGGGGACGGGACTTGTTGGCGCACGTGCAAATCAGCACGTCCGCTTTTTTTGTTTATTTTGAAAATCCGGAAAGTCGAGGTCCGAATAATCGAGATTCTAATGTATAGTTCGCGCCAGTTTTTCTTGAACATGAAAAAAACGTTTGAAATTTACATTAAATTTTATTTAATTGCATTATATCATCTACGACAATATCACTTTGTAAGCGCGGCTCTCGTTAGATCACCGAAATTAAGTAACATTCCGCGTTGACTAAAACATGGGATGGGTTAACGCCTGGTTTTTACCGCGAGACGTGGGTCGGTTTGATCCGTCAAGCACTGTGTTTCACTTGGTGGAAGACTGCTGTTTCGCGATCTATGAAAGCTTCATCAGTTCCAACGTGCACAGATGGACTGATGTGTAAATGAATATTTACTAATAAATAAATGATTTCACTAAAGTAGTTGAGTGTTGTGTAGTAGTGGGGATAATATGTAATTAAATCAATTTGTACTAATTTTAAAGAAGGAGTTTCGGAGTTTCGATAGACTAGGTAGGAAGGTTTGATGCTTTCATATATCGTAAAACTGCAATCTTCTACGAAGTGAAACAGTTCTCAGTGTGATCCATGATCTCGCCCGCGCCACGAGTGGCGGTGCTTACAACTTATTCCAATATTGGGGACACATCCCCGTTTGACAAGTCAACAGAAATAAGAGACGAAAGATTGTGTATCGAGGTTTTCGGTACCAGTCAACAGGGGCTTTATCATGCTGATGTCAGTACACACACACGAGTATTTTCCAGGTATAAAACGGATATGGAAAGAAAGAAAAAAATGTACGCTGTCTGAGCTTGTCGCTTGGAAAAATGCATATAAATAATATTTACTGTTGGCACAGCTGTCAACTGATTGAATAAATTACATATTGTATTTGAACGCTTGGCAAAACATTAATAATAATTGTCAGTGTTTTTTAAATTCAATCGTGAGTACTTAGTACTTGTTATAATATAATGTTAGAATGATACATCACTGTGTTCGACTAATTCGGCGTAAAACACGGGCATATTCCATCATGAAATAATGTTTCCGACACATTTCGTCCCTGGACAATTCGTTCTACAACTCGTCGGCGACGACGTGTGGCGCACTGGACGTCTGGTGCACTGGATGTCTCACTAACCTAAGGATTTGTCCAGAGATGGTTGATTGCCTTACGCATTTCTTCGGCGCATATGACTTTGCGTCTTATGTTTGGTGGTGCGATACCAGCCAAGGGGTATAGTTTTGAAATGGGTGCTGGTTTGAGGCATCCTGTGACGACTCTGCATGCATCATTCAGGGCAGTATCCACTTGATTACAGTGGGCTGATCGACCGCATACTGGTGCTGCATATTCTGGAATCGTGTTGAATTCTCTTTGAAGTTGAAGGTCCTGAGATGTGCAGCTCGTTGGGCACATGGAGCAGGATCTTAGGTGTGAGGCGGTCTGGAGTGACCCTCCCTGCGCAAGCATTACCCGCCGCTCGAGGTTGTCCTTTGTTCTACGCACTTCGGTTCTCAATCTGTTCAGGGATTTCAGGTCCGCCAGTCAAGGTTCTTGCCAGTTGGGAGGCCTTCCTTTGGAGTAATGAAATCCTCTGATGCGACTTGTTGGCAGAGCTGGAGTCTCTTATTTTTCAGGGCCGGATGTGAGAGGTTGTGTGGATGTAAGAAAGCTGCTTCGCGACTTCAGTCTGGGTGTTGGAAGTATCTGATTATACAAGCAGTGGGACGGTTGGTTGATTGCCTTACGCATTTATTCGGCGCATATGACTTTGCGTGTTATGTTTGGTGGTGCGATACCAGCCAAGGGGTATAGTTTTTTGAATGGGTGTAGGTTTTAGGCAGCCTGTGACGATTCTGCATGCATCATTCAGGGCAGTATCCACTTGATTACAATGGGCTGATATTCTCCGACTGAGAAACATATAGACCATAAATTAACGTATTATGAAAAAATCTGTGTTATATATATATAATTGTGTCGGAAACAACAGGGGGTCAGATCCTTGTCTGCCCAGAAATAGGCGACGTCGATTGCGTTACTCCCGGCCATCATCAGGTCTTCCTGGGTGTAGCTACTCGGACCCAGCGCACACTCAAGAAGGTGTGACAGGGTCTGCTCCGCGCCGCAGTCACATTCAGTCGGCCCGCTGCAAAACTGTCAGGCTTTCATTTGTGTCCTCGTCTTGCATACTCTTGTCCGAAGTCTGTTAAGGGACCTCCATATATTCTACCCCTGGTCGTGTCCAGGGGCTAGGTCCTTAGGCAATTTGTTATGAACTATATATTACTGATATATGGAATAGATATTTTAGGTGTTGACACATCATTACATATAATTTATCACATTTAATATACATATATATTATCAAATATATATAAATGTATGTAAACATAAAGAAGTGACCTTAGTATATTACAAGTTGTTGTCGTCTCAAAACATTCGTTCGGCGTGAAGCTGATGAGATCACCACAACAGTGACGGTCACATCTGTTGGAGGTGATGCTGCCCACTTATATAAATAGAAGAAAAAAACATATATTGTGTATATAGTATACATATATATGATTATTAAAGTATTTTATTTGTATACATCTAATCCATGTACGAAACGAATACAATTTGCCGGCGGGTATAGCTCAATGGTCAAAGCGTTTTCTTTGCAAGTCAAAGGTCGTGGGTTTAATCCCCGACGGAGATTAAAAATAAAAGGAATTTTAATAATTTTTTCTGAGCTCTAAAACCCCCGGTTGGTGCGAATTTGATCACTCACGCGTAAAATTCCAATCGTAACCCATTAATTAAAATTGGTGGTAGACGAAAGTCGTCCCGTGAAGACCAGCCGCTTACAGTGAATTCCTGTAATAATAAGATGATACGTGAATGTCGGACTGTAGTCTATGACGTTGACGGATCAACAATCCACATGCAGCGCTTATTAAGCGCATTACTATCACCATCTGTCGGTATTCTCCTGTATGTGCTTACATAAAAATAAATAAAGTACACTAGATGTTGAAAACCTACGTTTTGTGCTCTCGTGCATGCGTTGGCGCAGAAATATAAAAATACTAAGCTTCTGTTTTATTATTCGGAAGACTATTTCAGTTTACAGTGTGTGTATACACAATGGGAATCCGAAATTGACTGCAGTTAAACCCGCCCACGCATACACGGTTAATATGCACCGATTTAGACAACCGCGTACTAAATGCGTCAGCGTAAAGTAATATTATCAGGAATTGGAGCAAATAGCCGACGATATAAATAAATATTAAATTAAATATCTAAGACAGAATTTATTTACGTAAAATTTATCAAATTTCAGCATTGCTGAGTGGTACCGAAAACCTCGATATACAATCTTTCGTCAAACTTTTTCTGAAGCACATTTACATATATATTTCGATAAAAACATGGTTTCCCCGATCGATCGTAACATGGCGTTACTTTCGCCTCGATCGATCGGGACTTAACTCACGACTGAGCGCGCGCTCGTGATAGGCTGTCGCCCAGCGCCGTAAGTGGCGATCTACGTGACTAGTCCTCTTAACGGCATTACAAAATGACAACACACACATGTACGGCAAACGAACAGAAATAAGAGACGAAAGATTGTATATCGAGGTTTTCGATACCAGTCAGCAAGGGCTATATATATAGCATGCTGATATAATATTTTCCGTATAATCTTGTGTAGTTTGTATACTTACAATGACTCTACCACTATCACTTGCGCTCTTCTTGATCTGCGGAAGTGACATAATTACTAAGTATTATCATTTTGCATTTTTAATTGATGCAATATGGAAGGGCGTATCTAAACATGTGTGTTTACCATCCGGTGTGTTATTCGACGCTAATCTCGTTTTGTCTCCCTCCCACGCACACAAACCAACTATCGCTCTATCCCTTTCGCACACGTGTGTAACGCCTTCTTTTATATTGACGATTCAAAATTATTATTAAATATTATTTAACGTGTAAACGATATTTTTTGTTAACACATACAGGAGAATATCGACAGATGGTGGTAGTAAAGCTGAAATCTCATCTGTAGATTGTATGACGCTTTCCATGCTGCATATTGCTGAGCGCTGAATGTGTAATGTTGATCCGCCAACGTCCATAGACTACAGTCCGACATGCACGCATTATTCAATTATTATAGGAATTCACTATGAATGAGTGAATTCCTGTAATAATTCAGAATCTCCGTCAAAATCTGTCGGCATTCTGCTGTATGTTTTTACCGAACACGGATTCTTCCGGAGCTACCTCGACAGGTTTGGACAGTTGAATCCCACAACCCAGGCAGAGAGCCCATGTGACGGCAGCTCTCCGCAGGACGCACCTCACGTTCTGTGGAACTGTCCGCTGCACCACTCTGTGAGGATTGCGCTCTTTGAAGTGGTCCGGCCGGCATCACCTCCTCCAGAATTACGCTGCTTTTGAGTAATGATTAATAACTGATTGGTCTGGCATTCTGCAGAATCCATTTCCCAACCTCACCATTTCCTTATCCATTCCCACTTATTTCGTGGTTAGCAACGTGTTATCAAAGAAGGCAATTCGATTCGAACTCGCTGTAGTATACTAATTTCGCAGCCTTAGACTGAGGTAAATTTCATTCAATTGCATCAATAAATGTCTTTATCGTGTTATTAGCTTCCACTGGCCTTCCAGAACGCGGTGCATCTTCAACATCGAAATTTTGCGACCGCTTTCAGCGACCTGCGTGCCACTATGTCTGAAACTATCGACCTTGCTAATAGAGATTTCCACGAGAGTAAGTTTCCAAATGAAGGGTCTAAGTGTTTATTGATGTCCTGAGTGATTAAGCTGTAAATAACTCTAAGGCGATTGATGATATTATGAATTGAATTCCCAGAACAAGCCAGGGATATGCAACCGAGGGTACGCGTGCTAGAATTGGCAAGTACAAAAATATTTATCAAAATTTGACATCAGCATGATAGCCCTTGCTGACTGGTACCGAAAAAACCTCGATATACAATCTTTCGTCTCTTATTTCAATTCGCTTGTCGTACACGTAAGTGTCGTCATTTTGTAATGCCGTTAGGAAGACTAGTTACGTAGATCGCCACTTGCGGCGCAGGGCGACAGTCCATCACGAGCGCGCTCAGTCGTGAGTTAAGTCCCGATCGATCGATGCGAAAGTAACACCATGTTACGGTCGAACGGGGTCTATTTGACATCTAACTGATGCACCTAGAATCACGGGAAGACCTTCAGCCACTCTCTAACAAGTAGCTTTTTGCGTGCGTCCAGTAACAGGTCTCCATCTTGGTCTCCGAAAACAGGACGGGACAGGGAGGATTTTCACGAAGCTATTTTGTATGCTTTTCATAAAAAATGACCGTTCTCCTAATTGAACCATATGGCTGTCACATTTGTATTGTATTTATAATAATTAATAATCCCGTGTTTGAATTATCATTATTTATGTTACGTACATTTTGCAGCGATCCTCGCTTTTGAATAATGAGCATTAAGGCAGATAGGTGGCTTCCCGTTTTACGAATTCGCGCTAATTCTGCGGTCGGCGGTGCCATTTCCGTTTCCTTGTTTTAAATTTCGAACCGGTCGTCGTCATACGAAACATGCTGCAACTAACGCTGTATTTGTATGACAACACATTGTATAACGTCTACACATCACTCGTTATGAGCGTTTTGGAATATGGCAGCGCGGTGTGGAATCCCCGTCAATCCACACATGTACATTTTTATGCTCGAAGGAATTGACAAGTGGTTTGAAAGTATTAATTTAATTCAGTGAAATTCTTACGTTATCTCTACACATTTTCTTTCTTCTATTTTTTTTTACCATATCCGCTCTATATTTTAGTGTCACAACACTCACGACCTATCGTTTACAGACAATTCGTTTAACGGCTCATCGGCAACGACGTGGGGCGCACTGGCCGTCTGGTGCACATGACATTTGGTCCCCGGACAACTAGTGCACTTGCTGTCTCGCTCGACACTGCACAGAAGTGCTAAAATAAAGAACTCGTGAAAGAGATTAGAATCATATTCACGAGTTGTAAAGAAATGGAAGATAGATTGTCTCACCGAAAATACAACAAAAAATGGTAAATGCGTGGAATTTTTTTTTAGTGGCCACAACTCTGCATGCCCGATAGGGATGAGGCGATTCTCTCGAACTGCATCGAAAAGGACTCCTCTTTCTAACAAAAGGAACTTGCAGTCCCAGAGAATGTGCGCTGAGGTCTGAAAGGGGGCGCCACAGGGGCAACTAGGGCTTGAAACTAAATTAAATGAGTATAATCTGTCATTAAAAGCGCCGTGCCCAGTCATCAGTTGGGTAGACCAGTGATCAGTGCTTATCCATTAAGCAGTTAGTCTGGGAAGAACAGAAAGGTACTTCTATATATGACTTATAATGTGCTCTGAGGTCTGGAAGGGGGCGCTACAGAAGGAACCAGGGACGATAATGTGGCTTTTTGGATTTATCCGTATGTGGCGAATTACTCCTTTCCAATATTTCGACCGCCATTGCAGGGGTCTTCTTGAGGTTGATGACTTGGAACAAGGGTCCTTCACCGTCTGTCGGTATTCTCCTGTACGTAATGTACCTTTACAGGTAATGTATTTTTAAGCGCATCACGTGTGGGTGCAGCAAGGAAGTCCTCCCGTCATTGGACGCCTTATGACGTCACGTCCGCGCCTCGCGTGACATCATCGTGACATTGACCACGTGACACGGTCATAAACAATGACTGTCTACCACCGTGCGATAAAAGTGATGATCATGACACTAACTAGTCAACGAATACGTTTAGGAGTGCAGTACATTCGAGTAGTTCATTACGGTAGACAATATATACTTGTACATTCAAGAGAAAAAAAAACGCAAAACTATATCCGCTCCATATTTAGAGCATATGGACGCTGCGAATTGCCGTTTAAACTTCTAAGACCTCAGATTGTCTATGGCTTGTCCCAAAACACCTGTATTGCCGGGAGTCCACGTGGGAATGAACATAGATGGTTCCCGGGAGCCTCCAGGGCAAGAACCCACAAACTTGCATAGACTGCGGTTGTAGGACCAGAGAAATATTTGGGTGTTCAATGATCAGGATTTTCTTAATGAGATCTTATGATCAGCCCAACGCTCTCGAGGCCTGGACTATTTTTGTTGTGTCCGTAAGGGGTGGCTTAAATAACTTCTTAGGTTTTCACGGCCAGATTTGATATTGGAAAGAAGCAGTTCGCCACACACGGCTAAACACAAAAGCCACAATATCGGGGTGGCTTAACCCTACCGGCGGCATGTAGGAAACGTATCTAAAAATATAAAAAAAATCAAGCTTTGTCTTGTTTTGAACCGACGGCAGAATGAGGAGGTCATCGCCGCCACGGAGGCCTACTTTGCAGACCTTGAGGAAACATATTTTTCAGACGGTTTAAAGAAGTTGAAGCATTGCTGGGTCAAGTGTATCTCGCTAAAATGAGACTGTTGAGAAATAAATCGCCACTTTTTCAAATTTTTCGTTTTTCTTTTGTAAGCTAAGTACTTATCGGACCACACCACCCTCGTACTTCCATGTTAGTGCGGTTTTCGTTGGACGAAAGCCGAAACTTGTATGAAATTAAGAATGTTAGAAATATATTCCACTGTGTACAAATTCACCCAAAAGGTTAATGTACAATTATTACACATTTGTTCAGCAAGTGTTTGCCAACCTAATTACCGTGCACTTACATTTCTAAACGCTAAAGAGATAATCTAATAATGGATTATGTGCAGTGCAATCAGTTTTGTTTGAACTGTGCATACGGGACAACTTTATAATTGCAGATAAGGCGTGTAATCTCACATTACTGATTACAATCTGACACTATATAGCTTTATCCCTCCCATTACTGTGCTAAAGACATCCGAGAGCTCCGATGATATATATTTTATACGCCCACATGAAAATGTTATCTTAAAACTGAAGAAATGTGAATATTCCTAAATATTGCTTTGATTGACTATGGCTGATGTTGAAATGTAACAATCTTTGTAATGTAAGTATCTGAAAAAGAGGAAAAAACGTCGCAATCAGCCGCTATATGTGCAAGAAATTCAGCGCGCATGTTTACCCGTGCCCGGTTGAATTCATACTAACGGATTATTCGCGATGCCGCGCATGTGCCCCCAGACAATAAGTTCTGACATTCTGTCTGCGCAGCCGCTTACGCAGATGCATGACACGGGCGCGTGATTCTATCCCCGATTATTCCACAAATTAATTCTTTCCATCGCTACAAATGAATAACTATGCTAAAATAACTTCTTAGGTTTTCACGGCCAGATTTGATATTGTGGCTTTTGGGTTTGACCGTGTGTGGCGAATTTCTTCTCTCCGATATTTCGACCGCCATTGCAGGGGTCTTCTTCAGGGTTGATGACTTTGTTGTGAGTTGGTGTCAGGAAGTGGAACATACCCACCGTACACGATTACCCGACATGGCGCTCGCGGAGGTACGTTAGGCTGACGGCTAAACAAGTTTGTAATAAAAGCTTCGTATAAATCAAACAAATATTTACTCTATACGCCTGCATTCAAGTCAATTAGCCATTTTTTTTTTCAACGGTCTTAAAATTAGTCTGAAAATTCGCATTAATAAAATGCAATTTATTGGTCGGTGTATCCTTGTATATTTCGCTTAAATTTTCTCGTACCGGAAGCTCTAACACATGTCTTGTTTTGTAAACACCAATAGCCAGAAGCCCGCCGTCTATTTCTGCAAAACTTTGTTTACACAAGCTAGAGCTATCAACATCTGAAGACTTCTTATTTACAGCAAAATGTTCGCTGAAAGTAGTTCTGGCGAAACTTTATGAGAATATTCATGGAATACTACCGTCCACTAATGTACTGACATCAGCAAGATGCTGACTGTTACCGAAAACCTCGGTATACAGTCATTCGTCTCTTATTTCTGGTCGCTTGTCGTGCATTTAGGTGCGCCGTGTTGTCGTTTTGGACGGTGTCGCTGACGAGTGTGTTAGTTAAAAATACCACCGCTCGTGGCGCGAGCGAAAGACAGCGCGGAGATCGTCAGTCGGTCCTTTAGCGAGACAAGGTTGCGTTGCGGCCGCGCGGCGTGTCGTCCCGCGTGGTCGGAAGCTTGTGACGTTTTAATTGAATATAATCAATGTGCTTCTAAAATAATGTCTGCTGACCTGCTCCTCATACTGCTCACACGCGACGGAATGACACCCCCTTTTTTATTGAGAGGAGGATGTTAGTACATTTTTTTTTACTTTTATGCAAGTACATGTAGGAATGCATCACCGTTCTAGACCAGTGAGCTCTACGACGCTGAGCTTATACGACTGTATGCTGCGTGCGGTAAACTTATGTGCTGTGTTAGTGTGTGGATTTTGGGAGTTGCAAGTGTAAATTGTGACATCCTCCTCTCTGCGGGAGAAACGACTTCACGTCGCCGGAGTAACTATCGGATCGCGCGGTGGAAGTATGAGGAGCAGATTAACAACACAGATACTTTTTTCGAAGCACATTGACATATAGTTTCGATAAAGACTTGGTTTCCCCAATCGACCCTCGCTTGGTGAAAACCCTCCCTGTCCCGTCCTGTTTTTGGAGACCCAGATGGGGATCCGTTACTGGACACTCGCAAAAAGATACTTGTTAGAGAGTGGCTGAAGGCCTTCCCGTGATTCTAGGTGCATCAGTTAGATGTCAAATAGACCCGTTCGACCGTAACATGGCGTTACTCTCGCCTCGATCGATCGAGACTTAACTCACGACTGAGCGCGCTCGTGATGGACTGTCGCCCTGCGCCGCAAGTGGCGATCTACGTAACTAGTCTTCCTAACGGCATTACAAAATGACGACACTTACATGTGCGACAACCGAACAGAAATAAGAGACGAAAGATTGTATATCGAGGTTTTTTCGGTACCAGTCAGCAAGGGCTATATATCATGCTGATGTCAACTTTTGACAAATATTTTTAGGTGCATCAGTTAGATGTCAAATAGACCCGTTCGACCGTAACATGGCGTTACTCTCGCCTCGATCGATCGAGACTTAACTCACGACTGAGCGCGCTCGTGATGGACTGTCGCCCTGCGCCGCAAGTGGCGATCTACGTAACTAGTCTTCCTAACGGCATTACAAAATGACGACACTTACATGTGCGACAACCGAACAGAAATAAGAGACGAAAGATTGTATATCGAGGTTTTTTCGGTACCAGTCAGCAAGGGCTATATATCATGCTGATGTCAACTTTTGACAAATATTTTTGTACTTGCCAATTCTAGCACGCGTACCCTCGGTTGCATATCCCTGGCTTGTTCTGGGAATTCAATTCATAAAATCATCAATCGCCTTAGAGTTATTTACAGCTTAATCACTCAGGCCATCAATAAACACTTAGACCCTTCATTTGGAAACTTACTCTCGTGGAAATCTCTATTAGCAAGGTCGATAGTTTCAGACATAGTGGCGCGCAGGTCGCTGAAAGCGGTGGCAAAATTTCGATGTTGAAGATGCACCGCGTTCTGGAAGGCCAGTTGAAGCTAATACCACGATAAAGACATTTATTGATGCAAACCGGAAACTAACCATCTCGTGAGATCGTTGAGATAAATTCATTTATGGAAATAAATAACTTCTTAGGTTTTCACGGCCAGATTTGGTGTTGTGGCTTTTGGGTTTAGCCGTGTGTGACGAATTATTTATTTTCAATATTTCAACCTCTATTGCAGGGGTCTTCGAAGCACATTGACATATATTTAATTACAAGATTAAAATTGACAAACTTGGGTGTTCGGCTCAGTCGGCCCTTTGCCGAATTATCTTCTGTCAAAACAACCAAAATGGCGACCCACACATGTCCGACGGGCGAACAAAAATAAGAGACGAAATATTGTATATCGAGGCTTTCGGCACCAAGCAAGGGCTATATCATGCTGATGTCATTACGTTTAAAACGAAATTAAAAACATTCGAGCTTAAAATAGTATTTTATTGGAATAATGTTATTTTGCCACGAATTTTCGATCGAAAAAATCAAACACATCAAGGTGAAAACATATATTTAATATTTAAAATTAGTTTTAAAGTGAACGCTGTAAATATAAATAGCATTACCTCATAATAAATTGACAGGTTTGTTTAGTTATCGGAATTTTAGAGTAGATTTTAGAACACCCACGCTCTTAATCTGTTCTTTATCCGACTCTTTAAATCTCTCATCCCACAGTAGTTGCTTACAACTTCTTCTGGGAAATTTCTTTGTTATGTACGAAAGTAGAAAACTGACTTTTTTGTAGCAATTTCTTACGTGATATCACCTATTTGCAAAAAACAGTCAAATAAATAAGAAAGCCAACAAAAATACGAAGATTTCTTGTTAAACTTCTAAATGTACACACTTAGATAAATGATGTAGTAATGTTCAGTCTCACTTTAGTCTTGGCTTAACCTGGGTATTTCAAATGATCATAGAATTCGACCTTTTATTCAAATTTATTATGTTTCCATCTGCTTCTACTTGCCTCCCAGAAAGTGGCGTCTTCAACATCCAAATTTTCAGATTAAATTATTTTATACAGTTATTAGCTCTCAACATTTTTGATAGTAAATAAAATATGGCGTTAATGCTCATTTTTTTCTTTGCATATATATAGTATAAAGTTTAAAACGTGCCAAAATAAATTTTGTTAATGTTTTTCTGCATTTCTGCATTCATTCATGAACTCAAACAAGTTCGAAACAAGTTAATTGACATTTATTTTTATTTAATTTGCCCAAATATATTTCTCCATTGAATAATTCATGTATTACACAATCCAGGTATTGATTTGGTGCTTCTATGAAGATTGATACTGTTTCTTCTACAAATGTGTAACAAACCATGCAGTGATAGTGTCAAACGTCAAGTGTTGTCATCGTCATCGGCAAGATGTGGTTCAGAAAGGACAGCAGGCCCGCAGACAGCAAGATCAAAAGGAAGAAAGTGCTCATTGTAAAATCCAGCAGGGAATCGAAAAAGTTGATCGAAGAAGACGCAGCGCCCGACGAGAAGAAGTGTCAGAAAGACGATGAGGAAATGCTCATCGTCGAAGATAGAGCCGTCTGCGATGATGCAACGGTCGGGGAGGATAGTCAGGAAGACGATGCGAAGGTCGGAGACGATTTCGAAGATGCCAGTCAAATTCTGGACGAGGTTGACCACGCTGAAGAGAATTTTGAATTTTCGATTCCTGAAGTGTCGGGTTAGTCTTGATGATGGTTTGGTTTTATGGTTTGATCTGTGCACCCTGTACATATATTATGTTTTTTTTGCATTTTGCAATTTGATAGCTTTTTTTTGTAAATTGTTGTTTATGTTATCTATTTTTTTTCAATTTTTGTTGAAGGTTTAAAGACGATTTTGTAATGTTTTATAATGCGGTTAATTACGTTATTTCTTAAGTATTGTACGGGAGCGGCAAAATAAGCTGACGGTTGTCGTCGTTGTTTTGATTTAAAACCGTCAGCTTTTTTTGCCGCTCTCTCTCAACTCGTTATTCCTCACAAAAGTCAAACCATCGTACCTTCTGACCTGTACGCCGATTTATATAAAACTCTCAAGTTTCAGATATTTCAGCAATTCAAGATTTACATAGAGTTAAAGGACTCTCCAGCGTTCCCAAGGCGTTAAATTGCAGCATGCTATTTTCGGCGGTCGCACGTAGGGCATCCAAAAACCCGGCCAAATTCGTAACTCGGTTTGAGGGTATTTTTGATCAATTATGGGGTTTCCGCTCCTTCATATTTCGACATAAATAACGTCTTAAAAATATTTACCTGTATCCATTCAAAAGGTGTAAGCCCTATCAACGAAACTATTGTATTGAAAGATCTATTCTATGACCTGGTTGATGAATTTCAAATAAGCCGCTAATTGGACCGACTCGACTATTTCGTATAGTTTGAAATGATTTCATAAAATCAAATAACCCGGGTTTCGATTCTGTTAAAAACATACCGGGTTTCCGGGAACCCGGGTTCGGTCTACACCCGGTCCGAATGCCCCAGTCGCACGTGTATACAGAAATACAACACTTTGTTTCTTCCGCCATTATCTCAACACTAATGTAGTAATAATTTTAGTATGCGATAAAAGTATGTCGTAAAGCTCATACATCACAGATAGTAATATTAGAAATATACGTTGTATTAATATTACAAGGAATTCAAATAATTTTATCTTGACCCTTTCAACGCGGTAAGCGAAGAAAAAGTTGATCTGTAAATGCAAATTTTACACGAAAAATAAAGTATTATTAAAATTAACCTCTATAATAATGAAAAGAAAGAGAGACATGTTTGGCCCCTCTTTCCCCCACCTCTGCACAATAAATGCGCAACAAAAAAGGACTATATATAACAGACGATGTCGTAAATGCGAAGCGACAAAATTCGACTACCGAGTCCAAAGGTAACGTTTTTACGAGCCATGACTTAGTCGATTTCCGTGTCGAAGAGGAAAAATTCGGGCGACTATAGTCGCTTTCCGCGTCCAAATGGTTAAATATACGACCGGGCGGGGCATAGTCCAGTGGTAAAAGCGTTTGTTTGTCATTCAGACGCTGTCGGTTCAAATCCCGACCGAGGTTAATTTTTGTTTAAAATATTCAATCAAATCTAAGCTTTATATATGCCCTTGGAAGGAGTGAGCCACACTTTAAGGACATCAAAAAATTGTGCAGGCCTCTGGAGCGGCGGGCTGATTAACCGATCTACTTAAAAAAACCCTGCTTATTATACATCCAAATATTTCTCTGGTACTACAGTCGCAGTATATGGAGGTTCGCAGGCTCTTGCCCTGGAGGCTCCCGGGAACCGTCTATGTTCCAATGTGGACTTTCGGGTGTACAGGTGTTCTGGGACAAGGCATAGACAATCTGAGCTTACGAGTTAAAAAAAGTATAAACAAAGGAGAATCAATAAGGCCGTAACATTTTTATATTCGATGTCGTTCGAATGTTTTAAACGGATCAGATTTTGGAAGTGTAAGTTCTATATCTTACCCCATTACGACTGTTTTCCTCTCTGTTACGCCTTGAGCAAGTTAATGCATGATTCGCTAACTGCTTGGAACACAGCATATCAAGAATCAACTTCTGGTGCAATAACCAAGTCTTTCTTTCCATCCATCGAACATTTATTGACGTGGAAAAAGACCAACTCCGTGGACTTTCATCTCACGCAAGCGTTTACCGGACACGGAATTTTCAGAGAATTCCTAAAGAGATTTGGCCTCTCTTCTTGCGACGCATGTCCATGTGAACCAGGCATACAACAGGCAGTGAGACTCTCTAATGGAGTGCATCATCCATGGAATAAGAGATGCATTCTTTGTTATCGCCTGGGGGTCTCTACCATTTCTTGGAATTTTCCTGAACTGCTGCTTAGTTCTGACGGTCTCTTGCTGTTAAACTTCATCAAGGAAATCGTCGGGGCTACACGCGCGGTTAACGAGGCTGACATGGAATAGGCTCCATTGTTCTTCAACTATTTGTCAGACGTCCTTGTGTGTAACTTGCAGGGTACAACAAGGCATCTATATATTTTTTACTACATATTTTTTTAAGATTTAAGCTCTATATTTTGATAGTAATTGTTTGTATACACACGAACGGAAATCACATGTTTTCCTGTCATAATGTCACGATAATTACTAATTATGATAATACGATCGTATTTATTAACATGTAAACAATGTGATGACACCATTGCAAAACGAAAATATAGCGAAATATAATGAAATCATGTTTTTTTTAAACTCATTGTATGACATTAGTATACCAGACCAACTGAATGTGACTGCGGCGTGAAGCAGACCCTGTCCCACCTTCTGGAGTGTGCGCTGTGTCCGAGTAGCTGCACCCAGGAAGACCTGATGGTGGCCGGGAGTAACGCCATCGACGTCACCCACTTCTAGGCAGACAGGATCTGGCCCTGTTGTTTCTGACACGATTATATATATATAGTATAGGGTGTCGTAAAAATAAATCTTTTTTTTTCCAATCGATGACTTAAATTACTGTATTTCGCGTTTTTATTGGTGTCACGACCTATGGTTCCCAGACAATTCGTTCAATGACTCATCGGTAACGACGTGGAGCGCACTGGACGTCTGGTACACGGGTCAACTGGTGCACTGGACGTCTCGCTAACCTAACTAAACCTAACGTAGGTTATTTCTTTAACGAGACCTATGTATTCTGGACTCTACGATCTCTGGACAAACCCCTAGGTTAGGTTAGGTTAGCGAGACATCCAGTGCACCAAATGTCCCGTGCACCAGACGTCGACTGCGCCTCACGTCGTTACCGATAAGTCGTTGAATGAATTTTCTGGGAACGAAAATTTGATTGATTCACGAGTATTTTTTTAGTGACAATTTATTTAGTGCGCGCATGGGTCTCTTCTAAACTATATACTAAATGTAAATTATTATTATTTTACAACTTATTATTTTCCGAACAACCCGATAATAAAAAAATATCGCAATAACCTTACGTATTTGTCACGCACGTTTTAATATCACTTTTAAAACCACTTCCTTCGAATTTCACCGCAACTATTCAGTCACTAAGCCATACCTCACCACGTGAGACCGCCCGACGGGCAACTGTACGTTTCTCCTTCGCCCACGGGTGGTGTAGCATAAACCCATCTCGCTCTTTGACATCACTTCCATACTATGCCATACTAAAGTATCAGACATTATCAAATTTTCTTTACACTTGATTCAGTAGCGATCGAAATTTCGTACAGAGAACGTGTTTTTTTTTTCATTTTGTTTTTAGTGCTAGATACGTTTTTTTTTTTCAAGTTTTATAAAAAATATACATACTAGTTGTTGGTAAACAGTTCGTGATTCGTTCTATGGAAAAAAAAGTAATTATTTTAATAGATAAATACTTTTTATTTTGTTTTTATATGGATTAGAATCACGAATAAACAACTATGAATAGTGTTTTATTCGGCACCCACCCACAACCGACAAGCTCGTCTTACACTTGTTGAACATACGCGGTTAATGTGTGTCGACCAAGAACAGGCAGTGTCCAAAGTTGCTTCCTTAATGCCTCCGGCAAACTTTAGAATGCTCTTTCAGCGTCTGTGTTTCCTCCTTCATACAATCTAGATATCTTCAAAAAGCAGATAAATATACGTGCAATCTCCCCGACCCACACACAACGCACGTTTCCCGAATGCAGCGTCCAGCCTCCTTCTGCTGAGCGTCATAGAGTGCACTGGTCTTGACCGGCTGTGCTCTCCTGCATGCGATTACATAAAAATATCACGTACTGGAAGACCTCAGTTTCGTTTTCAATAATGCAGAAATGTGCTACGAAAGCGAAACTGCGGTCTTTCAGCATCTGAATAAACAGTGCTCAACGTAATGCGTGTTAAAACAATGTAAAAAGCCATTTAATATTAATATTTGATCTCCAAGTGAATAATCAAAATAAAAATTAGTAGTAATTGTTGTAATATTTTTTATGGTATCGTGTTATTTTTTAATCGGCAGTGAAATTTTTAGTGTTTTGAGTTTTGTTAAATTTAATATTAGTGGCTGGACACTGTATGCAGCAAAGGAGTGTGGTGTTTGGGTATAGGATGTTGAGAGATTACTAGTGTAAATAATCTATTACATAGAATCTGTGAAATTGCTTATTTTACGAAATTCGTAAGTGTTAACATCCTCCTCTCTGATGGCAGGATTAGGAGCGGATTGATAACACATACTTTTTATGAAGCACATTGACATATTTACGTTAAAATTTACAAGCTTCCGGTCAGGCGGAATGACATGCCGCCGGCCGTAATGCGACCTTCTCGGTCGTCAACACATAACTGACTCGTGCGGCCCGTGGTCGGTCACCAGCGCCGTCGGTGGCAAAGCTATATAACTCGCACGCCCGTGAGTGGACTTTTCCAAGATGCCAATACGGCAACACATAAATGTATGACAAGCGAACAGAAATATGAGACGAAAGATTGTTTATCGAGGTTTTCGGTACTAGTCAGCAAGGGCTTACATCATGCTGATGTCAATAAAATTCAGGAATGTTTTGTTCTCATAGTATAATAATTACTATTTAAAAAATGTGCACGAAGTGAAATATAAAACTTAGTGTGTTGTCTTCCAAGTTGGTGTCGTGTTATAGGACTATCAAATTTCTTTTAATAATTTTTTAAAGTTTTTTCTTTTTAAATATTACGTTGACATTTTTCTTGGCGTTTGTTCAATGCACAAATAACCATTATCAATTTTAAATAATAGCATTACAGTAATACATTACAGGGATACGTTCCATCAAAGTAGAGCGTAATGCGAAACAGCGCTAAACGTCGGCGCCCGTGATCGGTGACACCCAAGTGCCGAAAGTGGCGCTATTTTAAAAAAAAAATTAAACCAAACATTTATTTCTTACAAGAATAAAAACATTATAAACGAATACACTTGTAAGAACAAATAAAATTCTAAGTCAGTCAGATCATTCAGTCTATTATGTGTTTCCAATTTTTTGCCTTTTTGTCAAGTAGGCATCTAATGTAGTTTGCGTTTTCCTTTTGCGTTCTGTTAGAAGTTGTTGATAAGTGGATAAAGCATCTATAACACCCCGTCTCGCTTTTGATCTCCTGTCAAAATTTGGATCATTTTCAACAAATTGGTCCATAATTTCAGTTATAGTGGTCAAAATCTTTTTTACAAACGCCATCGAAAGTTCTTTTCGCTCTTCTTCGAAATCACTAATATCAATATGTTTGTTTTCTTCTTGCTCAGTTAATTCCTTGAGCTCATCATTATAAAGACTAGCTGCTGTTTCTTGAACTGTTTACTTGACGTCTTCCACATTTACATCATCTAAACCGGTTTGTCTCGCTCATTCCACTATTTCTTCCAGTACCTCATCCATATCGACAGAGTGTCCAAATTCTTCGCTCTTACTTAAATATGGCGCTGCGCACAATTTCGGGGAATCCCCGGGTTGAAATAACAGAGCGCTTAACCGAAACAGCACTAAATGAGACAGCGTTAAGCGGGGTCTCTCACTGTACTTATAAAAAGAAAACATGTTATTTTGCCGGCGCATATAGCTTAGAGGTATACAGACCCCACGTCATTACCGATGTGTCCTTGAACGAATTGTCTGGGAACGAAATGCGGCGGAACACTTTTATTCGTGTTTTTGTATTGGAAATATTCAAATCTGTTAATGTTCGATAATTCGACGTTCTCTTCTAGAACGTTCTACAGATTCGTTGTTCGTTGAGCGTTGTTCGAATGTAATTAAATACTAATTAAAGTGAATAATGTCTTGTACGCTTAAGACATACAAGCCAGTAATGAACTTAGTCGATGGGTATGTCCGCTTGACTGTTTGCGATTGCTCGACGGTTCGATTCCTTGTAAAGATAAAAAAAACATTATTAACCATTTTTTGTTTACTTCAAATATTTATCAAATATATAAATACACATATAATTTGCCGGCGGGTATAGCTCAATCGTCAAAGCGTTTGCGTTGCAAGTCAATGGTCGTGGGTCTGATCCCCGTATGTGTTTAAAAAAATGATAAAATTATATCGATTCTGCCGGCGGGTATAGTTCAATGGTCAAATCGTTTGCTTTGCAAGCCAAAGGTCGTGGGTTCGATCCCCGATAGAGATTTAAAAAATACGCAAAAATAAAAAATAAATATAAACATGTTTTTTACGCTTATATACGACATACGACTACAAAGCCAGTAATGTACTTAGTAGATGGGTATATCCGCTTGACTGTAGTGCGATTGCTCCACGGTTCGATTCCTTGAGAACGTTTTTTTCTCTTTTTTTAATTATTTTTTTCCAAATCAAAATATATACGTTCTGATGGTTTGACTTCGTGAGGAATGACATTGATGTCTTGAGAATCAAACATTCGCAATTTGATTCTCTAAACAGCATGGCTTCCACCTAGCCGTGTGTGTGGCAAATTACTTCTTTCCAATATTTCGACCAAAAGACATCCCATCAACATCAACAGGGACGACGGCTTGATTCTCAAAGCAGCATGGCTTCCACCTCTAGCACATACTTAAAAACCTGTACAGACAAGCAAGGACAACCACAGTCCGACATGACGTTCGTGGAGGTACGCTTCTTAGAACATACCCACAGTACATGATTCTTTGACATGACGCTCGTGGAGGTACGTTAGGCTGACGGCTAAACTACCTCCTGACACCAAACTATGTCATCAACCCTGAAGAAGACCCCTGCAATGGCGGTCGAAATATTGGAAAGAAGTAATTCGCCACACACGGCTAAACCCAAAAGCCACAATATCACACGTCGTAGAATACATGGATGACATTTATCCATCGCCGTCTGTCGGTATGGATGTGTTAAAAAAATCATAAATTTATATATATAAATAAAAATGATTATTGTATCATATTAGGTGATGATCTCAAGGTTACTTATAAGTCAATAGAATTCTTCAGAGAATTCCATACATCGATTTTTTGTTATTTATTTCATTGGGTTTTGTTAATAATTTTTTGCCACATTTAAAAATGCAAACGTTAAATGAACAAATCGAATTCAATGCATTATAAATCATGCGTTCAGCTCACGACGAGATTGCCAATGCCAATAATACACAAAAAATATACATTACAGTAGATGTTTAATCAAATCTAAAGATCTGTCCATGAACCCGCTAGAGTTGAACCACCCCTCGTGGACAAAAAAATGTCCAGGTCTCGGGGGCGTTATTATTACAGGTTAGGTTAGCGAGACATCCGGTGCTCCAGACGTCCATTGCGCCCCACGTCGTTACCGATGAGTCGCTGAACGAATTGTCTGCGAACGCATTGCGGCGGAACAATTTTTTTCTTAGTCTCAAGTCGGAACTATAAGTAGTCGTTTCTCATCCATTCAGTCTATAGTTTGGTTCGAGACCCGAGTGGCACTTACTAAAATAAATAGACTGTCGGAAAGTAATAATATTAAGCTTGTGAATAAATGATGACTGATTGAATAGTAAAAATAAAAAATATACATACTTTGAATATATACTATAGCGACATCTATCGTACGATGATAACAATGATAAAAATACTAGTTTCACCGCAAGTCAGTCTGAGCATTGCAATGGCGCAGTTCGCCGAGCGGTATGAATACCTGGGCATAGTTGGTTTCCAAGCTCCGCGGTTCGCATCCCGCTTCTGCCGTTATTTTTGTGCTTGGATTGACGCGTTGAAAAAAAAAAGAATTTTATGTATAGTATATGTATATTTAATTATTAATAATTTTTTCTTAGTATTCGTTGGCATTTTTTGAGTGATTGATTTGTACCGTTTCTTATGAGCGTTTCTTTTTTTTAAGGTCATAAAGTGGTGTCATAATTCGCATTACCTGTTAAATCGAATGGCGCGATTTGCAGTACTCTTATGGAGGTCTTATATCGGAATAAATCGCGGTTAAGTCACAACTTATATGACGACTTTTTCTTAGAAGAATTCCTTTATTCTGACTGAATTTCCTTTTTTATGTTTTTAGGAACAGTAATGATAACCAACAGAGAGTTATATACATTTTTATATAATCATTTTTTTTAACATCCGCTCCACATATGAAGCATATGGGCACTACAAATTGTCGTTTCATAGCTCTGTAAGCTCAATTTATCTATGCTCTGTCCCAGAACACCTGTATACCTGGAGGTCCATCTCCATCTTTAAAAAAGGCGACAACTAGTCGCGGAAGCCGTGTAGAGGAAGGATGCAAGAACAAGTCGCAAAGCAATAAACTTTTTCAGAAGTTCGCATTTATTTTCAATATAAGACTTCGGTTTCCCCGCACGACCCTAACATGATGTGTCGTCGGCCTCGGTCAGTCGGGGACTGAGCGCGGGCGCGGTCGCGAGCCGACAAAAAGGGGCACTGTAACATGCAGCGCCCAAAAGATAATCGCGGCAGTCAGAAACTAAAGTTGACAGTTGAACCAACATGAAATGGAGCAACTGTCAAAACAAATAAAATTGCGTATGCAAACGCCGTGTATAATTGTATAAAATGAAAACTAACATTATTAGATGTGCATGTCAGGCGAGCGAACAAAAATAAGAGACAAAATATCGTTTTTCGAGACTTTTTTGCATCAGCCTGAAAGAGCTATATCAAGCCGATATCAATATGATGATATGATAAATATAGATGGTTCCCGGGAGCTTCCAGGGCAAGAGCCCGCAAGCTTGCATAGACTGCGGCTTTAGTACCACAGATGTAATATTTAGGTTTTTAATAATCAGCGTTTTTAAGGAGATCGGACGATCAGCCCGACGCTCCCGAGGCCTGGAAAATTTTGTATTGTCTTTAACCCTTTCATTACGGCTCGGTTTGAATACAAATTATACTGTCAATTATAAAACTAGTATTTGAAGCATAAATGTACTTATCTGGTCTATTTTCATATATCACATTGGTTCTTGTATCCTTTAGCTATCAGATGATGCGTAATAAACTATTCTAAGAAAGTAGCAAAACGATTTATCAAGTCAACCAATGTCAACGGTCGGGGAATCTTATGACGGCATATGCCGACAACCGATGCGAAAGGGTTAAGGGGTGGGTCAATCCTACCAAGGGCATGTATAGAGCTTAGATTTGATTAAATAAACTTTAAAATATCATCACCGTCTCTTTAACGACTGTTATAGAAGAAGGCTTCTTTGTGCGTTTACTCGCCCATTCCTCACAAAGTCAAACCATCGTACCCCCAGTATTACTACTCAGGCCTCCGAAAAATCTTTTTTTACGAAACTCGTACTGCTGCATTAGCTTGTGGTGAGATGCCGAGATTCAGAGCCGTAAAGAATAATGTCACATAAGGTGGCGCTTACTGGACTTAACCCGCCTCACACCCGCATCACACCGGAGGACAGTTAAGTCTCCTTGATGACGCGCTAATTCAGATTATGTCAAGTCCAGTGGGAGTCCCCTCTGAACAATTGTGGCCACTGCACAGAAGTGATAAAAGAAAGAACCCGTGAAAGAGATCAGAATCGCATTCATGGGCTGTAAAGAGATGGAAGATAGATTCGTTTACTGTAAACATGTACGTATATCGGCAATTATCCCAATTTAGTTCAACGTGTGTGTATACACAAATGCCTGAGTATGGCCTTGCCTCGGACGTGCACTGCCACGGTCGCGAGTCTTGATAGATCGGTCTTGGCAGCCTGCCAGTGACGCATATAGCCACCACTCCAGACGTGCAACCGTCGTCGCGGCTCTAAATTCGTTATTGGACCGTTTCATCAAATAAAGCCAAATATATATACTTTACGCCCATACTTGAATACGAGAAATTGTTTGATATACATTAATTCAATTATTCATATTTACGTTATCATAATCATCATCAGCTTGTGTCTGCTCACTGTTGAACGTAGGCCTCGCGCATGAGTCTCCATCGTTCTCAATCCTCTGCCATCCGCATCCAGGCAACTCTCGCTATTTTTCTTCGGATATTCTTATTTCGGATTGTACCTTTTAGACACATTCCTCTCATGGATCTCTCCATGGCACATTTGATTAAACTTTATTTTGTGGGTAAAACCTGCTGTTAGATTCCACGTCTCTGCGCCATAAATTAATACTATCCAGTTCTGAGTGACGTTAGTTATAGAAATCGCCACTCGCGGCGCTGGGTGTCACCGACCACGGCGCGGACCCCAGTCAGCTGTGTGCCGATGGCGGTGAGGTCGTATTGTGATTGACCCGGCCTGAATGCTGTGAGTGGGTCCGGGCCAGAAGTTTGTAAAGTTATCGAAATATATATATGACAATGTGCTTCAGAAAAAGTATGTGTGTGGTTCATCTGCTCCTCATTCTGCCACCACGCGATTGAATAACGTCAACTTAGAGAGCAGGATGTTACAATACATATTAAAAACATTACAAAATCGTTCGTAAATTGAGTATGAGGTGTATGTGCCTACTGTAGATTCAATTACTTCTATAATGAATCAATAAAATTTGTTATATGTACTTGGGTGCACATTTTTTTTTTAAATTTTTGTACCTGCGTTTAGTTGAGTTTACATTAGATATATTTTTTTGATAGATACTGCGATACGGGAAGACAAAAATATCAATGTTTTACAAGAAGTCAAAGAAATCATCGATTCAGCGGCTGTAGAAGATTCAGAAGAGGAGAATAAAGACAGTTTCGAAGAAAAGGAGACGGGTATAACAGCAGTGGCTCTGATAGACCCAGGATGTCTTCAGGAAAAGAAGAAAAACAAACCAAAGCACAGGAAAACAATGTCCGTGTCCAACACGATAGAGCTCGTGAGGACCATGGGGGACGAGTGGATAGAAGCCGCTAAACGAGAGATCGAAGAACATTCCAAGAAGAAGGAAAGCTTGAAGAAAGAAAAGGAAACTCTGATAGAGACCAACAAAAGGAACGATGCAAGAAATTGTGACAATCCAGTCGTTTTGTTGCTTTCTGATGCCACCGTCGGTGAAACTGACGATTTTGGCGATGTCGTCGAAGATGACAGAGAATCAAGTAAATTGAAGAAGAAGAAAGGTTTCAGCAAGTCGGAAAAGCTGCCAAAAAACAGCAATATTCAGATTATGAACGTGAAGAAGATCGCAAAAGCATCGTCCGTTAGCGCACTCAGTTTCATGCGTAAGAAAAAACCCAACGTTTTGCAGATATTGGCTTACAGAATCAGCAAGAACGATGCTGTTATGAGCACCGCCGCTCTTATAGATTCGGAAAAGTTTCACACAAACATGGTGCAAGATCCGGCAGCCGTTTACGTGCATAAAAGAGCAGCTAAAGACGATGAACATGGATTGGTGAATGCTTCTGAAGACGATGCGGATGCTGAGATATTCTATGATGCAGTCTTGCAAGTGGAGCCTGAGGATTTGATCGATTTTCGTGCGCCGCTCCATGGTGATGGTGTTAGCGGTGTTAAGAAATCTGGCAGTAGGGGTCAAATGCAGCGTTCTAGAAAGATCTTGGGAGGGTCTTTAAAGAGGTCCAGCGGAGGTGGCGGTGGGAGGAGGCGTACAAGGAGGCGCAGTATTGTGGAGGAACCACCGCCCTTGCCGCCTAAAAGACCTCCGTCGCAACCGAATCCTTCTACGGCTGTGAAGCAGAGTCATTGGCTTTTCGGATCTTCGTTCAAAGGTAACAGTGATGATTTGATGAATGCATTTTTTTCATTGTTTTTTTTTGTTATATTCTTCATCTATGTATATTGGTTTGTATTTTTGTTGTGTATGACAGCGTAACCTGTATTTAAGTGTTTTTTTTTTTAATTTAACCCTTTCGCATCGGTTGTCGGCATATGCCGTCATAAGATTCCGTTGACATCGTTTGACGCGATATATCGTTTTGCTACTTTCTTAGAATAGTTTTTATGCATCATCTGATAGCTAAAGGATACAAGAACCAATGTGATATATGAAAATAGGTCAGATAAGTACATTTATGCTTCAAATATGTACTAGTTTTTTAATTGACAGTATAATTTGTATTCAAACCGAGCCGCAATGAAAGGGTTAAAGAGTTTGTTGGTTTACCAGTTACGTATCGATACAATAGGCTTAAATATTAGGTTCTCTATAAAATCTACCAAACTAAAGACTGGCCACGGCGCTTTTAAAGACAGATTATACTCATTTAACTTAGTTTCAAACGCTAGTTGCCCCTGTCGCGCCCCCTTCCAGATCTCAGAGCACATTCTCTGGTACTGGCAGTTTCTCTTGTTAGAAAGAAGAGTTCGAGGGAATCAGGCATGCAGTGGCAGCTTTGTAGCGACTAAAAAAATTTTCCACGCATTTACCATTTTTGCTCGTATTTTAATAGGTCTGCGCTTCTGTCTGCAAGAGTGCAGACACAAGTAATGAGTCCTAACTGATTCTGCAGAATCCATTTCCCAACCTTACCATTTCCTTAACCAATCCCACGTATTTCGTGGTTAGCAACGTGTTACCAAAGAAGGCAGTTCGGGACTCGCTGTAGTATACTTATTTCGCAGCCTTAGACCGAGATCTATTTGAAATCTAACTGATGCACCTAGAACCACGGGAAGGCCTTCAGCAACTCTCTATCAAGCAGCTTTTCTCATGTGTGTAGTAACGGGTCCCCATCTGGGTCTCCAAAAACAAGACGAGACAGGGAGGGTTTTCACCAAGCGAGTTCTATCAATAAGCATCTTATATGCATTAGTAATTAAATACACACATACAATTATACATTAAATTTCATACGCATCAATTCATTCAGAAAAATATCAGCAGACGCGGGATTCGAACCACGAGCCTTGCACCTTTGCTCTATTCTACACACCGCCCAGTCCACTCCAATTTGATGTATTTATACCATTGTTACCATCGTATAATGACAGATGTCTCTGTAGTATATATTCAGATTATGTATATTATTATTTTTATTATTATTTTTAATCAGTCAACATTTATTCACAAGCTTTTTATATTATTAGTTACCTCTTGTATACACCTGTACTACACCTGACTGTAGGTAGAAGCTTAATACTGCGCGGAATTTTTTTTTTCGGATTGAAATGAATCATTCAGCTTCCGGCAGTGTTTGGCAAGCGTCATATTGCACATCACCGTGATTATGTGTTCTAAGTTTCGGTTTTTCTGCTTTTCCCAGGTGACGGCAAGCGAGACGAGGACGGCACCGATAACCCCTCCCACCTGGGAGACTCTCCTCACTCCAACACCGAGCATTCTGCAGACAGGGCAGACAGCACATCACAGTGAGTACCCACTTCAAATAGTATAATTTCTAGAACATTTTGTTATATTACTCGGCATTATGGAATTTTTAATATAGCATTGTATTTCATTCGGTAAAAAAAACATAATTTTTGCTACCGCATTTGAGGATTCGCGAATCTCTTTCAAAGTCCATGCGCAATATGTATTTATTTAATTAATTAACAGAACCGCAGTTCCAAGGTACATATAACAATAAAGAATAAGACACATAGAGTATGCATAAACATACAATACATACAACAACAAAAAAACATAAAAGAAGAAGATCATGACACGTGTCAAAGATCACAGAGATCTAGGAGAACAATACCATCGACAAAAGGGGAAAAAGGATGTAAGAAAATGATCGAGGTGTGCTGGTAGGCCGTTTAGGATCGCCATTGCCGTTGTACTAAATTGAGTGCTCGAAGCTCCACAAGTATCAACTAGGATCAAAAACAATGGGTGGCTGCGAGCACGGGTGTACTTATCTGGAACGTAGAAGTTAAAACATTCAAGAATCCCAGGGTTGTGAATTGCACCGCGAAGGAGAAGGAATGAATGTTTGAGAGCAGCAATTTTCCTCCGGGACTCTAACGAATGGAAAGAAATCATCCCTAGAAGAAAAAGAGTTGGGTAATGTTCGGAATTGATTGAATTGAATGGATAGTTACCGTACATATAGAAATAGAGACGTCGGAGAATTTTTTTATGATTTTTTTCGAGCATGATGTATTTGGATTTATTGATATTCCAAACTAAGCTCCCATATTCTAGAAAAGATAGAACAAGTGAAGAATGAAGGGTACGAAAAATTAGAGGGTTACGAAATTGACTAGCTTGGCGGGTGATGAACCCGTTGTATGTTGTATGCCTGGATCACATGGACATGCTTCGCAAGAAGAGAGGCCAAATCGTTTTAGGAATTCTCTGAAAATTCCGTGTCCGGTAAACGCTTGCGTGAGATGAAATTCCACGGAGTTTGCCTCTTTTCACGTCAATAAGTGTTCGATGGATGGAAAGAAGACTTGGTTATTCCTCCGGAAGTTGATTCTTGATATGCTGTGTTCCAGGCAGTTAGCGAATCATGCATTAACTTGTTCAAGGCGTAGCAGAGAGCTAAACAGTCGTAATGGGGCGTTGTGCTTAGTTTCCCCCCACCATTTCGGCCGGTTCGTTCGCTTTTTCGTTACTCAGTGTGCCATTGTGTGCACGAAGCCTTTTAGGTTACAATCGGTAATAAGAGGCAAAGGTGAACCTGACTGGAACACAATCTTGAAATGCTGCAAGATACTACGGCTGCCTTTTATTAGGGCCCGGGTGTTTTAGGGTTCAACAGTGATTGGACACGGGCAGATGATGCAGGAAAAAAAACAATATATATATACATATATATATATATATATATATATATATATATATAATTATATATATATATATATATATAATTGTATCGGAAACAACAGGGTCAGATCCTGTCTGCCCAGAAGTGGGCGACGTCGATGGCATTACTCCAGGCCGTCATCAGGTCTTCCTAAGTGCAGATACTCGGACACAGCGCACACTCCAGAAGGTGTGACAGGGTCTGCTCCACGCCGGAGTCACATCGGTCGGCGGTCCGCTGTAATACTGCCAGGCTTTCATTTGTGTCCTCTTCTTGCTTACTCCGGTCCGAACTATGTTAAGGGACCGCTATATATTCTAAAAAACAACAACTAGAGAGTAATAAAGAAAGTTTGTGCATTCGGGTGCATCCGAAAAATGTCACAATCAAACGGTTCTTGAACGACAAACAACGCAAAAGTTGCTAATTGTGGTAGACGATTCGTCGTGTCGTTGTACAATCATTACTGGTACAATTCGTTTTGTAAAATTGATTTATCATGCATCTGATATAAACACTTCTAACCCTTTCATTACGGTTCGGTTTGAATACAAATTATAATGTCAATTACAAAACTAGTTTTTGAAGCATAAATGTACTTATGTGGTCTATTTTCATATATCACATTGTTTCTTGTATCCTTTAGCTATCAGATGATGCATAAAAAACTATTCTAAGAAAGTAGCAAAACGATATGTCACATCAACCAATGTCAACGGTCGGGGAATCTTATGACGGCATATGCCGACAACCGATGCGAAATGGTTAAAAGAAAAGCAGTTGGTTTAGGATTGTTTGGAGAGTAATGCTATTTTTCATTCCCAGAACAGAACTTAGTTTTATTTTTTCAAAACCACTTCTTCACACTTAATCCGACATAAGTATTTATTTTTGACAGCTGATATATCAAGACTCGCTTGTGTAAAAATATCGTTTCATTCTACGTATTTGTTTAAAGATGTGATATCCTCCTCTCTAACTTCGATTACTGGGTGACAGGATGCAGAAGCAGATTGACAATACAAAGAACTTGTTTTCGAAGCACAATTCGCGTTTATTATAAAGGCTTGATTTCTACGCCCGACCTGCATGACATTTCGCCGGCCGGGGCGCGAGTCCATCGACAACTGCCGACACTGTGACATCTAGCGCCCTAAGATAGTCGCGGCAAAAAAAAGAAATTAAGGATGACAGTTGCACCAACATGCAATAGAGCAACTGCCATAACAAGTAAAATGGCGTATGCAAACTAATCTTATATAATTAAAACTAACATTATTAGATGTGCATGTCGGGCGAGCGAACAAAAATAAGAGACAAAAGATAGTTTTTCGAGGCTTTACGGCATCAGCCTAAAGAAGCTATATCAAGCTGATATCAGTTGATACTCTTCCAAATATGTAAATTGAAAAGCAGCATTTTCGGCATCAAAAAGGCAAAAAAGAAAAAAAACGTGCTTGGAGATGATTTATTTACAGAAATACAAAATACTGGTCCGGAAAATATTTTTGCTGATGCGATAACAATTTTATCGAACTTCAGTATAATTTTGCCGGTCCGATAAATATATCTACCGGTCCGATGAGTATTTTTACCGGTCGGGAAAAAAAATTACCTCTAGAGAATAAAAAAAAACCGATCCAATACATGATTGCCGGTCCAATACAAAATTTAAATGGTCAGAAAAAATATTTTTACTGGTCCGATAAATATTTTTGCAGGTCCAAGAAAACTCTTAACCGGTCAGCGGTCGCTAAAAGTTTGAAGCATTGCTGCACTATGCTCTTGTCATATTCTCCCATGGTGCATGGCTTGATTCTCGTTCACGGTCTTCTGCCCTCGGTCTGCTTCGGAGCGAGACCTTTGGTTGCACCATAGCTGCTAACCTGTTGGGAAGCTTCTCGTGTTACATCACGCGTTACATCGAGCATCGCTTACTATGCACGAACACCGACACTCGTATTGGGTCAAGCCGCCCCTCTGAACCAAAGAGTCTCGGGACCGTCTCGCTAATCTTCTTTTTCTTCGTGTCAGCGGCGTCAATTTTTTTGCGCCCAATACCTGGCAAAATCGATGGCCCGTGTGTTGCCCGGCGTAAGATCTCGAGATGTGCAGCTAGTTGAGCTCACTTAAAAATGGCAAGCGTTATAGAATTCGGAGATGAGATTTCTTCATCGCCATCCGTCGGTATTCTCATGCATGTATTTACTAGTATTTATTCTGAAGTCTCATCTGTAGAATTCCATGACGCTTAACATGGTGCATATGGCTAAGCGCTGAATGTGTAGTGTTGATACGCCAACGTCATAGACTACAGCCCGAGATTCACGTATCATCCTTGTTATTACAGGAATTTTACTGTGAATGGGTGGTCTTCACGGGGCGACTTTCGTCTACCGCCAATTTTAATTGATAGACTATGACTGGCATTGTACGGGTGAGGGGATCAAATTTACACCAACCGGGGGTATTTAAGAGCTCAGAAATCGATTAAATTTTTTTTTTTTAAATCTCCGTCGGGGATCGAACCCACGACCTTTGGCTTGCAAAGCGAACGCTTGGACCACTGAGCTATTCCCGCCGGCGTGTGCTTACATAATAAATATATGTAAGTTCAAGCGAGTGCGAATCCTGTGTTTATGCGAATCTTCAAATGCGCAATGCTAAATTGCAATAATATTCAATTATTGTTCATACAATTTGTATGAAAATCGTTTTCCATCTATTTCTTAACCTTCTTAGTCTTATTAACCTCTCCTCCCTGGTGATGTCTATCGACTACACATTGCTTGTAATAACTTAAATATCTCTGTAAATATAATACATACAGGGTTCAGATTTTAGGTATTCCTCCTTAATACATTTACGTATTGAAAAAAATATATATTTATAATAATAGGCACTCATCGGGAGCAGGAAATATTTTTCTAAAATCCGGAATAAATTCACCACTACACTCAAGACGCGTCAACTGTCATGTATTCATTCGACCTGTCGAAAGTCATAAAAATGCGTGTGCAAAAATGAAATAAAAAAATACCCAGATAAGTCGGCATTTATAATCCTCACTCTCGCTGACGTACTAATATGAGTGAGCGAGACGGGAAACCTCAGTTGGTCGGCTAGTTCGAAATGATATCGATGCGCGTCGGCTCATCGATATGTCGACAGGCTAAGTAGTGTTAGTAGCTCTCGGAAGTTCACGCGCCAAGGTGCGTCTGGCCGTTTGAGGTCTTCGTCTGATGTTTTTCATGTTTTTAGCTATTAAATGTCAATTATTACTGCTTATTGACATCAACTATTATAAAATTAAGCGATATCTTTGAATATTTTCATTTTTTTTTCGAATTTCTACTCATTTTATTCACTTTAAATCAGAATGTGTAACGAGTACACACCATCGGAACGCGCGGAAGTTTTTAACATAGTAAAGCGAGGGTTAAGACTTCTTAATTTTTCCTTGATCGTCTTCGCATTGTGTTTTTCAATGACATCTGTGTGTCAACGAAAAAAACATTTTTAGTCGAGTAGCAAACCACTTTTGTGTCCTTTCTTGTAGAAGAAAAAAGTTTATTTCTTCTCTAAGGAGAGTCGCGCAGATTTTTTCAAATATTTTTTTAATTTCAGTTGGAGAGGTCCGCACAGCGCTTCCAGCAGACCTGTCGGGAGAACAGAGAGCTGTCGGGATAGAGCCGACAAAGTCAGGAGGACCAAGAGGAAGACCAGCGATCCTAACCAGCTGACTTCGACCAAGGACTACCAGTGAGTGATACATCTTTGATTTTTATTTGAATCCATCTTATGCCGCTCGGAGAATGTTGACGGAACATACACACTCACATGCAGACGAGATAAGGTCGTAAGTACCAAGAAGAAAATTGTCGTACGTAACCTGCTGACTCTTACGAAAAACTTTCAGTAAGTGATGATTTTATCCGCCATTTTAGTGTGAGACTCGTAGAATGTTTACGGAGCTCACATTGTGAAGAGCTTAGAAGCGTATAAGAGGTTCACAAGAACCAAAAGGATTACTAGTGTACACCAACTTGCCGTTTCCACTTCTTCGTAGTATCAATCCGGTGGATCGGTTTGCAGCAACAAAATCTTGCATCTCGATCTCCACTCCTCTCGATCCTCTGCAGTCCTCTTCAGCTCAGCATAAGAGCTACAACTCGTGTCCTCGAACACTTGCTGCAAATACTCCCGTTTAAAGCGTCCTCTACAGTTTTATAACCTCAAGCATCCCTTCCACAATGTCGTGAAGAAGACCATCGTGGCGCATGATGTGACCGATCGCCTCTCTGAGATGGTTCTTACTAGGTGCCTGTCTTCCTCGATTATGCTGAGAGCCTCATTGTTCGTGACGTGGTCTCTTCAGGAAATTCTGAGAATTTATATGTATGACCACTATTTTCCACTAATTTAGTAATATCTTTTATATTTAAATGCCATTTTAGTATGAAATGCGGCACTCGGAGGATGTTGATGGAGCTCACATTGCGACGAGTAGAGAGCTAACAAGGTCACAAGAACCAAAAGTAAAAGCTGTGTGTGTGTCCCCTAACTTGCTGATTGTTTGTATGAACCATCAGTGAGCGCAATCAACAGCTACTTTAGTTTGTAGAATGACATTCGGAGGATGTTTATGGAGCTCTCATTGCGACGAGTGTAGAATTTTAAAAGTTCACAAGGGATAAAAGAATAAAAATGCTCCTCAATGAGCTGTTTTCTTTCAAGACTTTTTTTTATGTAAACGCATACAGGAGAATACCGACAGATGGTGATTGTACTTCTGACGTCTCATCTGTGGAATTCTTTGACGCTTACCGTGGTGCGTATGGCTAAGCGCTGCATGCGAAGTGTGCATCCGCCAACGTCATATACTACAGCCCGAGATTCACGCATCATACTTATTATTACAGGAATTTACTATTAATGGGTGGTCTTCACAGGAGACTTTAGTCTGCCGCCAATTTTAATTAATAGGCTACGACTTGCATTTTACGGGTGAGGGATCAAATTCACACAAACCATAAGTATTTAAGAGCTCAGAAATCGATTGAAAATCTTTTTTTTTTAATCTCCGTCGGGGATCGAACCCACGACCTTTGGCTTGCAAAGCAAACGCTTTGACCATTGAGCTATACCCGCCGGCGAACGTACTGTTGAACGTGGGCCTCCCGAATGAGTCTTCATCCTTTTCGGAAGTCATTTCATTACTGATATTTGCTTAAACCAATGTTTCGCGATAAGCAACAGTTTGAATCTCATCCAATTTTTGATCTGCGAACAACGTTGCTTGACTTCTATATATTTATATTGATATCAACGTGATATAGCCCATGCGGACTGGTGCCGAAAACCTCGATATACGATCTTTCGTCTCTTATTTTTGATATCTCGTTTGACATGTAAGTGTCGCCATGTTGGCATGTATGTCAATGTATATTGTGATGCACAATCGCTTTGCTCGGGAGGGATCAAAGGACACAGATCGGAAGACTTTCGATAATTGATTCAATTACGGATATCGCGTCTCTGCGCGCTCCCCTTTTTAGTGACGCAAATACGTGACGCTTTATTCTTCAGAAAATAAAATCTGTGTAAAAGAATCCGATCCACACACCTATATTTTTTTTTATTTTTTTTTGTAGACATATACAGGAGAATGCCTACAGATAGTGATAGAATTCTGATGTCTTATCTGTAGATTCTATGACGCTTACTATTCTACATACGGTTAAGCGCTGCATGTGGAGTGTTGATCCGCCAACGTCATAACTGCAGCCTGAGATTCACGCATCATCCTTATTATTACAGGAATTTAGTATGAATGGGTCGTGTTCACGGGACGACTTACGTCTACCACCAATTTTAATTAATGGCTATGACTGGTTTTTTACGGGTGATAAGAAATCGATTAAAAATCTTTTATTTTTTTAATCTCCCTCGGGGATCGAACCCACGACCTAGCAAACGTTTTGACCATTAGACTGTACCCGGTTGGGCATGTATGTACTTCGCAGGAGAGAGCATAAACTTCAGCTGTATTTCATTCAAGATCCCAAGTTTTCTCCTCCATTAGGAACTATATATATATCCGTCCGCCATCTAACGTTTTTTTTTCAACTAGTGCTTATTTCGTGAATGGTAACACTTAGCTCATGTCTGATTTGACAGATAATTAGTTTTATCCTTCCGCTGAACGAATATGGTTGTGTATGCGCTTGAACAACGCTGGGAAATACAGGCCATTTTTCTTCGAAAATGAGCAAGGAGTGGCCGTTACAGTCAATGGCGATCGTTATCGGACCATTTTTGTTCACGAAAATTGAAGAGGAGGATATTGGCAACATTCGGTTTCAAGGGGACGGCGCTACGTGCCACACAGCCGGAGCTACACTCGATGTTTTGCGCCCCATTTTCAAAAAAAAAAAAGTCATTTGGCGGACCCGTTAGAATGTGTTCAAAGAAATCAGAGCTGACATGGGATGAGGCTAACGCCTTGGCGGCTGACACAGCTTTATAGCAGAGTATATAGTATCGTTGAGAAAGAAGACATTAAATTTATATGTCGCAGATATTGGAAGACAAAAAAATATTCTTACGCTTCAAGTATTTTAGTTATTCTGAATTATTTTTGCTTGTGGTATTGCAAGGTGGAGCGCTCGGTCGTCGCAAATGACCGCCATCAATAGAGATACATTTCCAGTTTTATTTGTGTTACGTTGAACGCTTTTTCTACCTCAGCGGAAGATTCCCATCGACACCCCTCCTCCGAGTTTCGTTCCTTTCGATATTTCATTTTCAAAGCCGGCTCTTGTACTTTGCACGACTACAAGGAAACCAGAAAATTACTTAGAAATTGGTTTTATTTTTGCCATTTTTTTTTTCATTTCTTATCTGATGCATATGGTAAACACGACGACAGGCGTATACAACTGGGACGGGCAGCATTTGGAAAACTAAAGTACATTTTTAAAGCGAAAATTGCGCAATGTCTTAGAACTAAGGCGTTTAACCAATGCATCTTGCCTGTATTAACTTATGGCGCAGAGACGTGGAATCTGACAGCAAGTCTTACACAAAAAATAAAAGTCACCCAGCGTGATATATAGAGATCCATGAGAGGAGTGTATCTAAAAGATAGAATCTGAAACTAGGAAATACGCAGAAGAACTCAAGTAGTGGAGGCTACGCAACGAATATGCACACCCAAGTGGCAATGTGACATACATGTTAAAGAGACTACTGTCTATGGGGAAGAAAAGTGTTGCAGTGGCGTCCAAAATTGGCAAACGAAGTGTTGGTCCATACGATGGAAGATGGACTGACAGCATAAGAAGAATAGCGGGAGTGACCTGGATGCGGAAGGCGGAGGATCGAAGAGGATGGAGACTCATGCGGAAGGCTTACGTTCAACAGTGGACGGATACAGGCTGATGATGATCGTCACTATATAAAGTCGACATTCAGTTCTATCAGTTGCAATTATCGATTCATTGTACCAAATTGTATGTATTTTAAATAATTAAACGCATAAAGGAGAATACCCTAATATGGTGATAGAGATTAACATCCTGCTCTCTAAAAAAAATGTTACTTATTCAGTCGCGTGGTGGCAGGATCAGGAGCAGATTAACAACACAAAGACTTTTTCAGAAGTGCATATATATTCCGATAACTTTACAAACTTCGGGCCCAAGCTGAATAACACAATGCGACCTTCTCGCGGTCTCAGAAATCGATAAAAATCCTTTTTTTTTTCATTCTCCGTCGGGGATCGAACCCACGACCTTCGGTACGACAATCAAACAAGTTTTACCGCTTAGCCTTATTTATTATGTATTGTTCCGTATGCACGTGTAATGCGATCAATTTTCGAAACACTCTGTAGTTCTCGGTTGGGGTTGGCATATACCCCCCCTATACAACGCTCTCTTCTATTCGCGTTCCTGCTATTTGCAGTCAGTCGCTTGCGGGACGAGCTCGGTGACGGTGTGCCGTCATAGCCTATCAACGCGGACTCTATAACGCTCGCGAATACGTAAATATACACCCGCCAAAGTGAAAAACGTGATAAAAATTGTACCTAGTAGCATTTTTTTTTACTTACCATCCGTTACACATTAGTAACATATTTATTATTTTATTTCCGTGTCATCATCATCATCAGCCTGTATCCGTCCACTGTTGAACGTGTAAGCCTCCCGCATGAGTCGCCATCCTCTTCGATCCTCCGCCTTCCGCATCCAGGTCACTCCCGCTATCCTTCTTATGTCGTCAGTACATCTTGCATCGTATCGAACAACACTTTGTGTACCAGTTCTTGGACGCCACTCCAACAGTTTTCTTACCCGTAGACAGTCGTCTCTTTAACAGATATGTCGCATTGCCACTTGAGTGTGGCTATTCGTTGTGTAGCCTCCACTACTTGAGTTCTTCTGCGTATTTCCTCGTTTCGGATTGTATCTTTTAGCGACACTCCTCTCGTGGATCTCTCCATAGCACGCTGGGTGACCTTTATTTTATGTGTAAGACTTGCTGTCAGATTCCACGTCTCTGCGACATAAGTTTCCGTGTACGATCGCTTAACTGGAGCGTATGCTCTTCGTAAACTGTCACCAGAAAGCTTTTGACAGCCGCTATGGATATCGCCTTCTAATACATTCGATGTATCCGTTACAAATTTACAACATATTTTTTTATTTACTTAAATATCTCGGATAAGTTTTTTTATGTGAACACATACAGGAGAATACCGACAGATGGTGATAGTAATTCTGAAGTCTCATCTGTGGAATTCAATGACGCTTACCATGGTGCATATGGCTAAGCGCTGCATTTGGAGTGTTGATCCGGCAACATCATAGACTACATCCCGAGATTCACGCATCGTCTTTATTATTACAGGAATTTACTATGAATGGGTGGTCTTTACGGGACGACTTTTGTCCACCACCAATTTTGATTAATAGGCTATGACTGGCATTTTTCGGGTGAGGGATCAAATTCACACCAACCGGGATATTTTTGAGCTCAGAAATCGATTAAAAATCTTTTTTTTTTAATCTCCATCGGGGATTGAACTCACGACCTTTGGCTTGCAAAGCAAACGCTTTGACCACTGAGCTATACCCGCCGGCGTGTGCTTACATTAAAAAATATAAGTTCAAGCGAGTTCGAGTCCTGTGTTTATGCGAATTTTCAAACGTTTTGGGCGCAAGGCTAAATTGCACTAATATTAAATGCTCGTTCATACAATTTGTATGAAAATCGTTTTATTCGGATTTCCAAGATAATGCATACGAGGGTTATCCGTAAAATAAGGTTCCCAGTGAGTTTTCACAGTATAAAACATGTTTAATTCCATGAATGCGTACGTTTTTAGAAAGATCAGACTTTTACCTATTTTTCTACATAGTCGCCACTGAGGTCAACGCATTTTTGCATGCGGTATACGTGCTTTTGAATGCCCGAGTCAAAAAAATCTGCCGCCAAGCCACGCAGATACCTGAGAACCGCTTCTTCCAGCTCTTCTCTATCGCCGAAATGCGTTCCACCCAGGTGTTTCTTCATGTCAGGAAGAGATGGTAGTCACTTGGGGCTGAGTCCGGGCTGTAAAGTGGGTGTTTGACAATACCCCTTCCAAATTTATTGTACGGTCAACATTCTTGGCACCACCTCGCGCAAACCTTAGCATATCCTAGATGCTCCGTAAAAATCTTGTCAATAGAGGTTTTGCTGACATCAGGGATCATTTCGAAGGGTTTACGAACTCTTCGATCTGAGCGCATCGCTGCCTCCACTTTTGCGATTGCTTCGTCAGAAACAGATGGCCGTCCGGAACGCTCCTCATCATGGACGTCAGTACGCCCGTTCTTGAACTCTCTGCATCATTTGCGCACGTGTTTTACGCTCATACACTTGTCTCTATAGATTTCGCATAGCTGGGAATGGATTTCTACCGGTGCAATGTTTTTTGCAGACGAAGAAGGGATTTGGAGTGGGGGAACCAAGGTACACTACAGAATCGCGGGATCCTCCGTAACAGCGCTTTCCACGACTGTAGCGCCATAGGACCCTTATTTTACGAATAACCCTCGTAATATACATAAAAAGACCTCAAAGACTCACTTTTCACCATTCTGTCTCCTCGGAAAAAAAAACACAAAAGGTTTAGAAAACCAGCTTCCTTAAGTGGTCCCTTAAGTTTTCCAAATACTGTCCATCCTTATTAACTTGGTGTATTGTAATTATTATTAGTACGTTTAAACATTTTTAAAGCGAAAATTCCGCAAAGTCTTAAAACTAAGGCGTTTAACCAATGCATCCTCCCTGTATTAACTTATGGCGGAGAGACGTGGAATATAACAGCATGTCTTACCGATAAAATATAGATCACCCAGCGTGCTATGGAGAGATCCATGAGAGGAGTGTCGCTAAAAGTTAGAATCCGAAACGAGGAAATACGCAGAAGAACTCAAGTAGTGGATGCTACCCAACGAATAGGCACACTCAAACGGCAATGGGCGGGACATATCTGTCGAAGAGACGACGCTCGATGGGGAAGAAAAGCATTGGAATGGCGCCCAAGAACTGGCAAACGAAGCATTGGTCGATCCCCTGCAAGATGGACTGACGACATAAGAATAATAGCGGGAGTGACCTGAATGCGGAAGGCGGAGGATCGAAGAGGATGGAGACTCATGCGGGAGGCCTACGTTCAACAGTGGACGGACACACGGAGGCTGATTATGATGATGATGACGTTAAAACCATTTACACTAAAATGGACGCGCTTACTGGTGCTCTTGTTCTATTTTCGTTTGGTATAAATGCTCCCTTAGATGAAATTACTATATTTATGTTGAAATGTACCAAAATAAGTCGTTTGAGATGCGAATACTCGTGTTTGTGTTACGATCGTTGCTTTATCGTATTATAATATATTTTTCGGCGGGTATGACTTAGAGGTATAACACTTGCTTACCGTACTACTAGCTGTGTTTCCGTCGTTCACATTGATGGATAGCAGACGTCGAGGAAATGCATTCCGCGCCACGAAAATAAGTTTTCACTTTTTTTTTATTTGCGGCACAGGAATGTTGAAAAATCTAAACAGCTATGCAACGACGATGTTCCGAAACTGGATGATCGACGCTCCCTCTAAATACAGCTGTCATAGCTTATCAATCAAACTGAAAATTGTAAAGATATATATATATATATATAAATATCTACTCGTATATATTGCGACTGATTTCATTGATGTTTAAAAGATAAACAAATTATTTAATCCATTTTTTTCTCTATTTTTTATTTTATTTATTGGGTTGTAATTTAGGTTGAGCCGCTCCTTAGGACCAAATGGTTTTATATGTAACATATTTTATGTAAAAGCCCATTGGGCGTCACAATGACGTCAATGGAATGACGCAAACAGTGACAATAATTAGAACAACAATGTTTACAATTATATATTAGTAAATTGGTTTTATTTCGTCATTTTGACCTTCTGTCCGCAGATAACGAATTTCTGGGGCTTCCCCCAGTGCTTGCTAGCTTTCGCGTTTATTTTCGGCTTTTTTAATTAGCGCTGCCACTTGAGGCACTGGACCGTTCGATAAAAATGCTCATCCATCTCTGCGGCGTCCAAATATATTTTATTGTCGTATTAACATCCTCCTCTCTTTCTTCTTCGCAGTATCAATCCGGTGGGTTGGTTTGCAGCAGCAGAAAAAATTGCATCTCGATCTCTACTCTCCTCGATCCTCTGCAGTCCTCTCTAGCTCAGCATAAGAGCCGCAACTCATGTCCTCGAACACTTGCTGCAAATACTTCCGTCTAGGTCGCCCTGTACAGTTTCTACCCTCAACCTTCTCCTCCACAATGTCGTGAAGAAGACCATCGTGGCGCATGATGTGACCGATCGCCTCTCTGAGATGGATGATCTTCCTTGATTATGCTGAAAACCTCATTTCTCGTGACGTGGTCTCTCGAGGAATATTTAATATATAATCTCCTCTCTTTAAAATGTGGCTATTCACTCGCGTGGTGGCAGGATGAGGAGCAGATTAATAACACGCAGACTTTTTCTGAATCACACATGTATTCACGATAAAGTTTACAAACTTCCGGTCCGAGCGAAATAACATGCCGGGCCGGCCGTAATGCGACCTTCTCGCCGTGTCTGTCACACAGCACCCCCCAGTGGCGATCTACGTAACTAGTCCGAAATGACATTATGGCGACGCATACACGTACGACAAGCGAACATAAATAAGAGACGAAAGATTGTGTATCGAGGTTTTCGGTACCAGTCAGCAAGGGCTATATCATGCTGACGTCAAATGAAAGAAAGGTAAATAGAGAAAAGATATGCGCAATTAATGGGTTTTATTTCTGCAGCGGTGGCTCTATTGTTGGAGAGGAGATTGATTTCTAAAATTAGAGACTTTTTTCATGAGAGACAGCTTCAAGTTTGTATGGGGCAGTGGGAATGGGTTTCAAAGTCCTCGTAACTGATAAGAAGTTAAAAATAAAATAAATATAATCATCAAAGATACATACCGGCGGGTATAGCTCAATGGTCAAAGCGTTTGCTTTGCAAGCCAAAGATCGTGGGTTCAATCCCCGACAGAAATTTGAAACAATTTTAAAATGTTTTTTTTTTATCAATTTCTTAGCTCTAAAATACTCCATGTTGGTGTGATAAAAACGCCAGTCATAGCCTATTAATTAAAATTGTTGGCAGACGAAAGTCGTCCCGTGAAGACCACCCATTCTAGGGTGTAGAATCGCTTCAGGAAAGGGATAAATATGCACTTGCAATCTTAACAAACACGAACACATCACACGTTTCCCGAACGTTGCGTCCAGCCTCCTTGGACCGCAAGGGATATATCTATAGCTGATATCACATTTTCATGATCTCGCGGATTCGAACTCTTGATTTGTGTCGTCGCACGCATGTGCTTTACCCACTGCGGTATAGTCGCACTTCTAAGACGGAGAGCGTGGTTCTTTGTTCACACTTCTCTTATGAAATTTTCCACTATAAGGGAGTTTTTCCACTGAGAAAAATATTATCCCTTTGACGCGTCCAATTAATAGCGATTGTATGGAGGCAGGGGTTTTGAACCGAGCGCCGCGGGCCATAATAATTATTTTATTACAGTATGAATTAGATGATGATGGATTGACGATATAAGAAGAATAGCGGGAGTGACCTGGATGCGGAAGGCGGAGGATCGAAGAGATGGAGACTCATGCGGGAGGCCTACGTTCAACAGTGGACAGACACAGGCTGATGATGATGAATTAGAGGGTTGATCATTGCCTAATCTATATTCGGCGGCAGGTATAGCTCAATGTTCAAAGCGTTTGCTTTGCAAGCTAAAGGTCGTGGGTTCGATCCCCGACGGAGATTAAAAAAAAACAATCGATTTCTGAGCTCTAAAATAACCCATGAACAAATTGGTGTGAATTTTATCCCGACACCCGTAAAATGACAGTCGTAGCCTATTAATCTAAATTGGTGGTAGACGAAAGTCGTCCCCGTGGAGACCACCCATTCATAGTAAATTCCTGTAATAATAAGAATGATGCGTGAATGTCGGGCTGTAGTCTATGACGTTGGCGAATCAACACTCCGCGTGCAAGCTTGGACGTATTTATATATAGGCTTTACAGGAAAGGGGAATTAAATATATAAATGTTTTCTAAAAAATATATATATATATATGGTATTTTTTTAACTTGATATGTTATTATTGTGGCTTTTGGGTTTAGCCGTGTGTGGCGAATTTCTTTTGACCAATATTTCGACCGCCATTGCAGGGGTCTTCTTCAGAATTGATGATTTAGTTGTGAGTTGGTGTCAGATTATCTTTTATTTTTTAATTTTATTACGAGCGTTATTGATAGCTCCATGGCAACTACATATTCAAATTTCATTGGTCCGGAGAATCGTGTACGGCAGGTATGTTCTAAGAATTGTACCTCCACGAAAGTTATGTCGGACTGTGGTCTCTTTGCTTGTCTGTACAGGTTTTAGAGTAAGTGCTAGAGAGGTGGAAGCCATGCTGTTTTGAGAATCAAGCCGTCATCCCTGTTGATGGAATCTGACACCAACTCACAACTAAATCATCAATCCTGAAGAAGACCCCTACAATGGCGGTCGAAATATTGGTCAAAAGAAATACGCCACACACTCCTAAACCCAAAAGCCACAATAGCAACATATCAAGTTTAAAAAATACCTTTTTTTTTTTAGAAAATATTTCTATATTTGTTTCCCCTTTTCTGTCAAACCATATATATATATATATATAGGTCTAAGCTTATAGATTGGCTTGTGCAAACATTTGCGAACATAAGAAGGGAAAAGCGTTGGGTTTTTCCGCGGCCGGACTTATTGCCCAGTAATTACGGCTAAACGCCACCCAAGCCATGTGTAATAGCTGATGGCTTGTTTGATCAGCGCTAATGGCTCGACTCGTCCCGTACTTACACGCACGACAACCAAGCCAGAATTCGGAATATTCTTTTTTTTCAATTTTCTTCTCGCGTCCGTTTCATATCCGGAGAACACAAATCGACACCACACATGTCTTATACCTGCAATTCTTTATACCTTGTTCTAAGACGGCATCTCTGCATCTGATCTTCTGATGTTGTTAGTCTATCTTGTGTCGTATCGACTGACACCAGCATGATATAGCCCCTGCTGACTGACACCGAAAACCTCGAAATACAATCTTTCGTCACGGGTTCGACGTTAGTTGTATAGACCGCCACTTAAGCGACAGCCTCAGCGCCGACGAGCGCGCGGAGCCAGTCGCGTGCCGCCCGTCGGCGAGAGCATATTGTATTGTGGCTCGGCCTAATGCTGCGACCAGGTCGGGCCATACGTTTGTAAAGTTTATCGTAAATACATGTCAATGTGCTTCAGAAAAAATCTGTGTGATTAATCTGCTCCTAATCCTGCCATCACGCGACGGAATAACAACCTTTGAAAGAGAGGGGATGTCACGACCGACACTTCATTTGCCAGTTTTTTCATGCCACGCTAACACATTTATTCCCAATCGACTATCGTCTCTTCAACAGATGTGTCGCATTGCCTCTTGAGAGTGCCTATTCTGTGTGTAGCCTCCACTACTTGAGTTCTTCGCATATAATCATTTTGGATTATATGTTTTAGAGATACTCTTCTCATGGATCTCTCCATGGTACGTTGGGTGACCTTTATTTTATGTGCAAGACCTGCTGTTAGATTCCACGTCTCTGCGCCATAAGCTAATACAGGGAGGATGCATTGGTTAAACAAACCCCTTAGTTTGTACTCATATAAATTGCGGAATTTTCGCTTTCAAAATGCTCGATCCTTCCCGGTCCAGTTTTAGAGACACTCGTGGATCTCTCCATGGCACGTTAGGTGACCTTTATTTTATGGGTAAGACCAGCTGTTAGATTCCACGTCTCTGCGCCATAAGTTAATACTGGGATGATGTATTGGTTAAACACCTTAGTTTTGTACATTGCGGAATTTTCGCTTTCAAAATTTATTAAGTTTTTCAAAATGCTCCATCCATCTCGCTCCAGTTTTAGATTTTTATCTTTTAGACACACTCTGAGCATGGATCTTTCCATCATTTTTGTACGTGTACGTTTCCTCGTAATTCATTAAAGAAATATATATTCTTATATACTAAACGTAAATACGTTAATATATCATTATAAGTCCAAGAAACACGTACATAATATATTACGTTCTTGAAGCCATACAAGGGGCGGACTGGAAAAAATTTAGCTCTCGGTAGAAACTGCGTAGAACCTCCTAATGCTAGAGGAAAAACACAAAAACATTTAATTTAGCTTAGCAGGCTAAAAGGGTGGAAAACTCTCCCAATCCAATTTTCTTTCGCTATGTGCGGTTGTGTTTTTTTTCTTCTTTTCTTTTAGATTTCCTCACATGCGAGAGAGCCGAAACTTAATGTATTTTGTGTGGCTTTTACGACAGTGACTTAAAACATTTTTTAATAGCGTGGAGTACTTTAAAAATCACATGACATATTTTTGATACATTTTTAAATCGTTGAGGTACTCAAGGTTGATTGTGAGAATAATACACTAACATCCTCCTCTCTCTCAAAAAGGGGGTTAATACGTCGCGTGAGGGCAGGATGAGGAGCAAGTCATCTAAACAAAGTCTTTCTTTTAGAAGCACATTGATCATATTTACGTTAAATACTTTACAAGCTTCCGGCCAAGCGGGACGACATGCCGCTGGCCGTAATGCGAACTTCTCGATCGTCAACACATAACTGACGCGCTCGTCGCGCGCTTAGACTCCTGCGGCCCGTGGTCGGTCAACAGCGCCCTCGGTGGCAAAACTATATAACTAGTCCCAATATGGCGGACACATAAATGTATAGCAAGCGACAAAAATAAGAGACTAAAGATTGTTTATCGAGGTTGTCGGTACCAGTTATCAAGAGCTACATCGTGCTGATGTCAATAATAACATCCTCCTCTTTTTCAAAAGGTTGTTATTCAGTCGAGTGAGGGCATGATGAGGAGTAGGTTAGAAAAACAAACACTTTTCGTGAAGCACATTGACATATATTTACGATGAAACTTGGTTTTCCCGATCGATCGTAATACGGCGTTACTTTCGCCGCGATCGATCGGGACTTAACAATGCGATCCCGCCGACGAAAGGCACACGACTGACTCGCTCGTGATGGTTCTCGCCCAGCGCCACAAGCGGCGGTCTATATAACTAGTCCCAAATGCCAATACGGCGGACACATTCATCTACAACAAGCGAACAGAAATAAGAGACGAAAGATTGTACATCGAGGTTTTCGGTACCAGTCAGCAGAGGCTCTATCATTCTGATGTCAACAGGTATGTATTTTTTTTATGTAAACACATACAGGAGAATAATGACAGGTGGTGATAGTAATTCTGAAGTCTCATCTGTGGAATTGTATGACGCTTACCATGGTGCATATGGCCAAGCGCTGCATGTGAAGTGTTGATCTGCCAACGTCATAGACTGCAGCCCTAGATTCACGTGTCATTTATATACGAAATGAAAATAACTGACCAAGTGCAATATTATATTCTAAGAGCTGATCTCGGTAGATCACCGAAGTTAAGTAACATTTTACGCAGATCAAAAATTGGATGAGATTCTGCCTGTTGCTTACCGCAAAACATTGGTTGAGTTAAGCAAATGATAGTAATGAAATGACTTTAGAGCGAATGGTTCAGGCTTCGGGAGCATCTAGTTTATCGGGAGTAGTCTTGATGCCGAGGGCGGAGGTTTCGAAAAGGCTGGTGACTCATTCGGGAGGCCTACGTTCATCAGTACGTTCGCCGGCGGGTATAGCTCAATGGTCAAAGCGTTTGCTTTGCAAGCCAAAGGTCGTGGGTTCGATCCCCGACGGAGATTTAAAAAAATCTTTTAATCGATTTCTGAGCTCTTAAATAAACTCTCTCCCGGTTGGTGTGAATTTGTACCCTCGCCCGTAGAATATCAGTCATAGCCTATTTAATTAAAATTGGTGTCAGACAAAAGTTGTCCAGTGAAGACCACCCATTTATAGTAAATTCCTGTAATAATAAGGATGACGCGTGAATCTCGAGCTGTAGTCTATGACGTAGGCGGATCAACACTACACATGCAGCGCCTATCCATATGCACCATGGTAAGCGTCATAGAATTCAACAGATGCGACTTCAGAATTACCATCACCATTTGTTGTCGGTATTCTCCTGTACGTTTTTACCGACACAGGCTGATGACGATGATGACATAGGACCAATATTGAGATTGTTTCAGCACTTTTCGCCGCACTTTTTTTTTACGTAACAAAGGGGTGTCCGCTGTGGTGGAATTTGATCGTTAAAAATCGTATACACCTGTGACCTAATACGAGCGATGAGGTATAGGCGAGTTATGAGTTTTTCTGTAATGGGACAGCAACCCAGTGACCCTATTATGGGATGACCCCACGTGGATGAGCAAACACGTCAGTCTAATAGCCTCGCATGACATGGGAGAAGCGATCGCAAACCTTTTCGTATAGTTATGACGATATATATTTTTTATAAATATTTATTTACCTTGTTTTTACGTGGATCACGCATGATAATTTTTCTGTATAGAGGAGACTGCAGTTTCGAATAACACGTAGCCTTTCTCAATCCATCACTTGTCAAGAGATAACTGAGCTGCGATAGTTCTTTATAAGTGGTCAAACCCATTTTGTGTAGGAGATGGGGTAACACACTGAGCACTGTTTCACTTGATGGAAGACTGCAGTTTCGCGATCTATGAATGTTCGCAAAGTTTGATCTTTGAAGGAAGACTGCAGTTTCGTGAAACTGCTGTCTTCAGCTCTCAAAGTGAATGTTAAACATTTTTTTTTTCGATTTTCTCGATCGATAATTTTTAGTGGCACAATTTTGTCGTGCACGCTCCCTTGCTTTAAATTGACTCGACAATGGCTACCTGACGTAGCCGAAACATGTCGTCGTATAATAAAAAAAAATATGTTATAATTTTTAAATAATCTTTTATTTTTATTTTGACATTTTAGATTAAAAAAATATATATAAAATTTATTTTTCGAAATGTTTCGTATTTTTTTTTAAATTAAATATAAATAAAAAACTCGTTCTAAAAATTGTGAATCTGGATCTTGGATATATTACACATCTTTGCCAGTAAATCTGGTAATATCCAATATTCCAACAGTGAACTTAAAATGTCGGATTCGAACCCTAAAGTGTGCAGAAACGTGTCTCTGCCGGCGGGCACCCATCCACCGGAGATCATCAGGAGGACGTTCTCCGAGAGGTGAGTGTAAAAGTATATTCCACACGAGTGAAGCCCGTTTCAGGCAGAGATTGTGGCACCATATTGCAGCCCGGTGATAGTGGTAATTTTGAATTTCTTGAATTTTGTAAATATAATTGTTCTGCCATCTGGGATGGCAGACAGTCGCATACATCAAGCAAAAGGCTAGCTTTCCATAAAAAAACAACAATTCTTTAGTCAAAGAATATTAATTTAAAGCTCCGCAAGCAACTTGCTAAAACATTTAGTTGGAGCATCTTGATGTACGGCTCTGAGATATGGTGCTTATCTGAAAGTGATAAAAAAGACTAGAGGCCTTTGAGATGTGGTCATACAGAAGAATTCTCGGAATTTCTTGGAGAGACCACGTCACGAACGGAGGATAGGCACCTAGTAAGAACCATCTCAGAAAGGCAAGCTCGATGGATCGGTCACATCATGCGCCATGATAGTCTTCTTCACGACATTGTGGAGGGGATGGTTGAGGGTAGCAACTGTAGAGGGCGCCCTAGACGGGAGTATTTGCAGCAAGTGTTCGAGGACATGGGTTGTAGCTCTTATGCTGAGCTGAAGAGGACTGCAGAGGATCGAGAGGAGTGGAGATCGAAATGCAAGATTTTGTTGCTGCAAACCAATCCACCGGATTGATACTACGAAGAAGAATAAAATTTGTGAATATTCAATTTTTTATTGATAAATTTTAAACAAATTTTATTTATTATATTAGAGGTAAGGATGATTTTAACACTTGTTATTTTTTCCAGTGATGCCGAAGGTGTTTGCGGGGCCGCTGGCGGCGTTGGAGCACCATCCGGAGGCTCCAGCAATTCCAGCCTCTCCTCGAAGAGCAACGACAGCGTACACGCCGACAACCAAGGTGAGCATATACTATGACTGCTTTTTATACCGTGATACCAAGTGTTAAATCGACCAAAGCCACGATTTTTGAAATTACTCTCATTGTCGATGATTTTATGTTTCTTAGCTTATAAGGCACTCAACGGAACTGCACCGGGTTATTCTACAGAACTGATCAAGCCTTCGGAGATAAGCGCGCGTGGAGAGACACTCAGATCAGCCAGAACAAATAGAAGCACCCTGCAGCTGACAGGAGGTAGTCCTAGCACGTTCTTTGGCAATCGTGCTTTCAGCTATGCGACACCAATGATCTGGAACTTGCTGCCGGAAAGCATATGAGAACTTAAAGCGGAGGCATCCTTCAGAAGCAGACTCAAGACCCACCTTTTTACTCAGAGAAGCAAAGAAGCGCTTTTGGAATGACAATTCGGTTGTAAAAAAGCGCTATACAAATACGTATATAATAATAAATAATACTGTTTTGAAAATCAAACCGTCATCCCTGTTGATGTTGATGGGATGTCTTTTGATGTCGATGTATAATAATGGAACAATAATAATATCTAATATAATAATCTATGTTTTTTCTCGTTTTTAGGCACTCAGTCTGAGGTTTCTGATGAAGAAGAATCGACTGATCCATGGTCATCGCGTGCTCCTCCCGAACTGCTGGCCACCATGTCGTCCCACGCCAGAAAGAGGCAGGATCTCATACACGGTGAGTTCTACCATTCATTATCATTTTAACCACCTAACCAACCAATTTAACCAACCGTCCCACTGCTTGTATAATCAGATACCCCAACACCAGACTGAAGTCGCAAAGGAGCTTTCTGAGATCCACACAACCTCTCGCATCCGGCCCTGAAAATGAGAGTCTCCAACTCTGGTAGCAAATCGCATCAGAAGATTTCATTACTCCAAAGGAAGGCCTCCCAACTGGCAAGAACCTTGATTGGCGGACCTGGACATCCCAGAACAGATTAAGAACTGGAGTTGGTCGAACAAAGGACAACCTCGAGCGGTGGAGAATTCTTCGGCAGGTAGAGACACTATTGTGCGACTGCGGAGACCTGCAGACCGCCTCACACCTAAGATCCTGTTTCATGTGTCCAACAAGCTGCACATTTCAAGACATAATGCTGGGCAACACATAGGCTATCGATGTTGCCAGCCCAATAGAGCAGAAATAATTTGACATAGCTGACACGAAAAAGAAGAAGACCACCTAAAATCACTAGCTTATATTTTTTCTCATGTGTGTTGCATAACACAGTACTTGCATTGACTTATGCATTATAAATTATCCAAAAAAGGCGTTCTTTCAGTCATACACACATATTATTGATAAATATTATATTGACATCAGCTTGATAGTTTAGTTTGATAGCTTGCAGATTGGTGCCGAAAACCTCGAAATGCGATCTTTCATCTCTTTTTGTTCGCTCGTCGGATATGTACGTGTCGCCATATTGGTTTTATGGCATGTCCGGTCACGGGTGTGACATTATTGTACATTGGCCGTCTGTCATTGGTGTGCCATTAATTCTATATATCGCCACTTGTGGCGCTGGTTGTCACCAACTATGGGCGCCCGGTGTGCCCAGCTCAGTTATACCGCGACGAGTGTTGGGTTGTGGTCGGTCCGGTGCCGCCTGAAAACATGTAACTCCGCCCGGGCCGAAAGTTTGTCAAGTTTGTCGAGAATATATGTGCTTCTGAAAAAGTCTTTTGTGTTGTTCATCTGCTCGTCATTCCGTCACCACACGATCAGATAACTATCCCGGCGACGTAATGTCATTCTTTTCTTTAAGTTAAGGGAATGTTTATGTGTATAGCATCATTTATATTATTTAAAAATAATATGAGTAATTACAAAAACTCACCGAGGTCCAGCCACGTGCTTAGGAGCCGGATGACGAACGTCCAAGGGTCTATAGAACAGGTAACGTCCAGACCAGTTCACTCTATGACGTTTAGCCAGGGTAGCTGGACGCTGCATGTGGAAAACGTCTGAAACGTGTGACGATGATGCATTGTTTGTCTACAGAGCTGATAACGTCGGAGGCGTCGCACGTGCGCTGGCTGCGCGTGCTGAGGCGCGTGTTCCTGGGGCCACTCCAGCGAGCTGGTGGCAGCCTGATGCCCCCGCCGGAGCTGAAGGCACTCTTCCCCAACCTGCCCGATGTGCTGCAGAGCCACCTGCGCCTGGCCACGGAGCTGCGCGCGCTGCGCTCCACCCCCGCAGTTCCCACGGGGCCCCTCGCCCAGGCCCTGGTCAACATGGTAACACACAAGGCTCTACACTAGGCCCATTACTTTATGCTTTAATCAACATAGTAACTGATGCCTTACACACACAGTAGAGTGCCACAAGGCTCTGTACTATGCCCATTACTTTATGCTTTAATCAACATAGTAACTGATGCATTACACACACAGTGGAGTGCCACAAGGTTCTGTTCTAGGACCAAAACTGTCTAACATACATGACTCACTGATCTCTCATGATTTATCCACAAAATCTTGAACAATACCTTAATAAACATAGTAACTTGGACGATTTCAAATGGTAACAAACTCTTGCTTACATCTAGGACAATTACTGTCTATCTTGAAAATGTAGAAAAAATCTTGAATATCTGCAGTACATACTGAATCTTTTTAAACAATGCTTTAATCAACATGGTAACTGATACATTACATAAAAAATTGTGTACTTGAAGGTTCTGTGTCTGGACCATATTTATATTCAATGTTTATTAGGAAGCCTCTTGATTCATCTAGGACCTAGGTTCTTATCTAGAATTAAAAATTAGATTGATAACTTGAACAATACTCAAGGTAACTAATACATTATATCAAAAGGTGTGCAGCAAGGCTCTGTGCTGGGACCATTGTTATCTACGAGGCTTATATAGAGCCATTGTTTCATTTATCTAAAGGCTTTTTATTTAGATCTATGGATTACTTGGATAAAATTAACTGGTCAATAATTGTAATATATAATGTAAAGCGAAAATTCCGCAATGCCTAAAAACTAAGGCGTTTAACCAATGCATCCTCCCTGTATTAACTTATGGCGCAGAGACGTGGAATCTGACAGCAAGTCTTACCCATAAAATAAAAGTCAGAAACAAGTTGTTTATAATGTGAACCTGATCCTGCGTCCTTCATCCGTTAAAAGATATAAATGGAAGAGGAGGATAATCCTTTAGAAGAACTCAAGTAGTGGATGCATTACATAAAAAAATGGGCACTTCAAGGTTCTGTGTCTGGCATTTATATTCAATATCTGTCGAAGAGACGACGGTCGATGGGGAAGAAAAGTATTGGATTGATAACCTGAACAATACTCAAGGTAACTAATACATTATATCAAAAGATGGACTGACGATATAAGAAGAATAGCGGGAGTGACCTGATGCGGAAGGCGGAGGATCGAAGAGGATGGAGAATCATGGAGGCCTTGGTTAAAACAGTGGACGGACACAGGCTGATGATGATGATGATGATAGTATGGAGTGGCACAGGGGTATGTACTTGGACCACAGATAACTGCGAGTTTATGGTTCTATTCTTAAATTTCTTCTTGTGTTGTTACAGTTAGGCGAGGCCAAGTATGCAGCGAACTTAGCCAAGTTCTGCGGAGGCCAAGGCCTGGCCCTGGAGGCCCTCAAGGAGCGCCGGAAGAGGAACAAGGAACTGAATGCCTTCCTGATTCGCAGCGAACAGGACCAGCGCTGTGCCAGATTGAGACTGCAAGAGTTATTAGCTTGCGTGTGGCAAAGGTTAACATCATTATTATATTTTGGAACATATTGACACTGCAAATTGTCGTTTCACAGTCGTGTAAGCTCAGATTGTCTACGCCTTGTCCCAGAACACCAGAATACCCGGTGGTCCACACAGGAACATTGATGGTTCCTAGGAGTTTCCAGGACAGCCTGTTAACGTGCATATATTTGGCTGTAGACGAGAAACATTTCGGTGTTCAATAATAGGCGTTTTTTTTCGTTAAGGTGATCAGATGATAAGCCTGAAGCTCCCCAGGCCTGTAAGATTATTTTTTTGTCCTTAGGGGGTGCTCAACCCTACCGGGGGCGCATGTATAGAGCTTAGATTTGATGAAATCAAATTTGAAAATATCAAGCTTGTTTTCGTTTCGAATTGACGGCTTCTGAATGACAAACAAACTCTTCAACTACTGGAATATGCGCCTGGTATTACATTTATTTTTTAAAAAAATCTGGGGTATACATATTTTGCGCTTCTGGACAGTAGTCACAGTTGTTCTGAGGGGATCCATGGTTGAACTTATCAGTTGCCGGCAGGTAAAGCTTAATGGTCAAAGCCTTTGCTTTGCAAGCCAAAGGTCGTGGGTTTGATCCCCGACAGAGATTAAAATTGGTGGTAGACGAAGGTCGTCCCGTGAAGACCACCCATTCATAGTCAATTCTTGTAATAATAATAAAGGATGATGCGTGAATCTTGGGCTGTAGTCTATGACGTTGGCGAATCAACATTCCACATGTAGCCATATGCACTATGGTAAGCGTCATAAAATTCCACAGATGAAACTTCAGAATCACTTTCACCATCTGTCGGTATTCTCCTGTTTGTGTTTACATACAAGTTGCTAACTGCCAATAATCATAATGTCTGTGTTAACAACCTTATTGTTTTTCCGGTGTCAGATTTGAAAAATCTTATTCAGCTCTTTCAGATGATACTTTAAATAATGTTTTTTTTCTATTTTCTAGGTTGACGAAATACCAGCTGCTCTTGGAGGGCATTGTCAAGACGGGGGCCGCTGAAGAAGACATGGAGGTTCACAACTCTGAGGAGGAGGATCTTGCCAAGGTGGCGCAGGCGCTGGAGATGGCCAAGGATGTGCTGCACACGGTCAACACGGCCATCAAGACCATGGAGAACGACCACAGGTGAGAAGGGGTGTCACAAGGGACCGTGCTGGGACCAAAACTATCCATGAAGTAAGCCGAGGTGATGTGTAGGTCACAACTCGGAAGAAGGTGGAGCAAGGACTAGAATCTAGTCACTAGATGGTCAAAAATGTGCTCTGCATAGTCAACACAGCCATCAAGCCCATAGAGAACGAGCTCATATTAGAATTAATGGGGTGCCACAAGGGTGCATGCTGGGTCCATAACTGTCAATGAAGAGGATGTGTAGGTATATAACTTGGGAGAAGTGGATCTGGCCAAGGTGGAGCAAGCGCTAGGATGTGCTGCACACGGGTAACACAGTCATGGAGGCTAAAGAAAATAGCCACGGGTTAGAATTAAGGGGATGCTGCAGGAATGTGTGCTGGGACCATAAATATCTATGTAAAAGATGTGTAAGTTCACAACTTGGAGAAAAAATATATAGCGATAGTTGAGCAGGCTGTAGATTGAAGATGTAGTGCTCACTATTAACGCTGTCATGAAGACTACATAGAATAATGTTATATTTAAACTAAGGGAGTGCCGCAAGGTTGAGAACTATGCATGAGAAAGACTAGTAGGTTCACAACTCGAGGAATAAGATCTTCCTATAAGTGGAGTCAGAGTTAGATGGTCTAGGATGTGCTGCACATAGTCAACATGGGTATCAATAGTACAGAGTTCAATTACAGCTAAGACCAAAGGAGAGTGCTACAGGGATGCGTGCTGGGACCGTACACAATTTCTGCGTGGTTTATTGGACTATTACCTTTAAACACAGGCTTAAAGATAACAAAATGATTAAAGATTAAAGCAAAGAGGAGTGCATCAAGGCTGTATGCTAGGACCATATTGAATGCTATTAACATTATGTTTGTTATTTTTGCAGACTCCGCACGATCCAGTCAAAGCTGGAGGTTCGCGGGCCTGGGGGAGGGGCGGCGGGCGGCGAGGGGGAGCTGGGCGGGGAGCTGCGGGGGCTGAACCTGGCGCGCCACAGTTTGGTCATCGAGGGCACGCTCAGCATCCGCCAGGACTCCAACAAGAGGGTCAGCGTGCTGGTGAGTAGAGAAGGGTGTGCCACAAGGCTCAATGCTTGGACCATAACTGTCTACAAGGATTTTTAAAGTCGTAGTCTTGACTCATCTACAGCCTAGGCTCTATATAGGATACCTTGGCTCTTTATTTTATTTTTTATTCTAAATCTTTCCACTAAACAAATTGTTTGCAGGAAACGTTTAGACTCGTCACGGGGACGAGTTAACTTGTTTTGTTCCGCTAAGCGGTGGGGCGCGGGAAACTAATAAACAAGGGCGACAAACGGGTGAAGGACTATGCATAATCTATTGTCAGCTATGCGTCTTCCTGCCGATACAATCCTTTCTGATCTTAATATTACGGATAACCCTCCTAATTCTTAAATCTTAGTTCTTACTTATTGTACTTATTGATAAACCCTTGGCCTTGAATTTGTGTTTCATATTTTGATTTATGTTCCAGGCGCTACTGCTCCGTGAGTGCTTGGTCCTTCTCCACACCGATGGAGAAAGATACATACTCAAGCCTATACCACAAGCCACACATCCACTCAGTCCAGTCATTCATTGGTAAGGAAAATATATACATTATATTAAACCTCCCCTTATTGTACTAAAGACATGCGAGAGCTCCATGATATGTATTTTCTACACCAAATGAAAATGTCATTTAAAAACCAGAAAAATTTGAATATTCCTAAATATTGCTTTGATTGACTATGGTTGATGTAGAAATGTAACAATTTTTGTAATGTAAGTATCTTAAAAAGAGAAAAAAAATTTGCCTTCCTTTGGAGTAATGAAATCCTCTGATGCGCCTTGTTGGCAGAGCTGGAGTCTCTCATTTTCAGAGCCGGATGTGAGAGGTTGTGTGGATCTCAGAAAGCTGCTTCGCGACTTCAGTCTGGGTGTTGGGGGTATCTGATTATATATACAAGCTACTTTACAAGATAACTTATATAGAAGATCAGAGACGAGTCGGCTCAGGTGGAAGAAATTGGCCGGTAGCCGAGCGGTATAATTACCTGGGCAAAATGGTTGGTTCCAAAGGTCCGCGGTTCGCATCCCGCTCCTGCCCATATTTTTTCTGAATGAATTGACTCGTTTAAGGATTTTTATATATAGTATATGTATATTTAATTGCTTGTTGCATATATACAAGCAGTGGGACAGTTGGTTGATTGCCTTGTGCATTTCTTCGGCGCATATGACTTTGCCGCCGTACTTTGGGCCGGTCGCCTTGTACCTGCGCTCCTTGGGAGCACTTACCAGGGCATTGTTTTCAGAGTACTTTCTCGTTATACAAAGGCTTTGGTGAGCAAACACGAAACGTGGGTGTAAAAGTTAGTAGTTCAGACGTTAAAATTTGGCTTCTTTGCCGAGGGTCGCCGCGTATACAGAAAATGCATGGTAGTTGGACTCCGTAGCGATGAGGTCGACGTATCCAACCGGTCCAGGCTTCTGTTGGATTACGCTAAAGAGCCTTTCCCTACTTAAATCTAATATTGGGCAATGCCACAGAACGTGTTCAGCGTCCTGCAAGGGGCTACCACATGGGCAGTCTGGACTATCATTGCTTTGATGGCTAAAGATGAAATGTAATAATTTTTGTAATAGTAATTAAATATACACATACTTTTTTGATTGTATTTTCTAGGCCCACTGTATTCTTCAGACACAATGCGGCAGAGAAGAACGGTTTCTTCCTCGTCAACGTCAACGGTGTCCAGATGTACGAACTGTCAACCAACTCGCACATCGAGTACAACACGTAAGATCACTTTACTTTTTCATGGGATCGTGTAAACTGTAAAGGATATTTATGTTAGTAAATGCTTAACACATTGTTTGCGGGCATTGTTTTATGCTGATCGCAGCCTGGCACGGACAATATTTGGGTTCACGCAAGTTTTTTTATAATTTTTTTAAAAGTCTATAACTTTTGAAATATTATTAAATTGTATATTTTTAGCCATTTTTTTTCTTTTCATAATTCATTAATAAATTAAAACTAAAGCATAATAATTACAAATTTGTGAGTGAAATGTGTACTTTGAAGTAAGATATACGATTTAGCAACAAAATTTGATATTACGCAACACGTATTATTACGTTACCCGACGTCCGCCACCAGAGAGTAAAAAACGTATTACTAAGTTTCCCGCATTTAAGCACCAGACTAAAAAAAACGTAATAATACGTCTCCTGCAAACAAAGTGTTAATAATAAAAGAGTTTCGATATACATAAGGTAGGAAGTTAATAAGTGGGCGTGGTTGGCATTGCCCTGGATTAAAAACTTTGTGGCTAACTACGTATATTATTTTTATTTTCAGATGGACAAAGCATCTCATTGAAGTCGCCAAGGCTCTTGGGCCGCACGTTTGTACTGCCGAAGAAGCTCCACCACTGCCATCAGTGCCGCCACCAGGTAAGCTTAAAAAAAGTACTTCCATTTTCTGTTTAATTTTTTTTTTTAATTTTTCGACACTTCGTTTTGTAACCAATGTTCTTAATTAACAAAAAAAATCTGCAGACCGACTCTGGCAAATTTTAGGTTATTCGAAAAAAAAAAATCTCGATATAGGAGATACACTCAAAAAAATATAGCATTTATTAAACAAAATAAATTATTTTTACTTGATTCCGGCTTTAATTGAAATGATTATTTTCCAGTTGTGGCCGTTGCTGAGGGCAACGCTCCCAACGGTGCTCCAGACTCAGAACCAACGCCTGATGAAGAGAACAGAGAAGAACCCTCGCCTCCAGAACCCAACGAAGATGATGGCAACCAAATCAGGTAGGTCAAAAAGCATTATTCTCCAAGTGTTTCAGATAAGCATTTTTTTTCTACCTTTCTGTCTAGAAAGAAATATAAATGGCAGATAATAGCTTCTGCCATTAGAATATTTATATATACTATATATATAGTTGAATAATATAGGTGAATAAATTACCATCTTATGGACTAACTCCCTCCCTGTGCTCCTGGATTGAAAACTTCTTGAGTGATCGAAGCATCATCACCGTCGTAGATGGCTTATTCTCTTCCTGCCCTAAAATCAACTCAGGAGTCCACAGGGCTCTGTGCTGTCGTCGAAATTTAGGTGCACATCAACTGTACACCTAAATTTCAGAGCATCGTGTACAACAGCTTATAACTAAAACAATTAGCTTATAACCTGATAAAAACTTCTTAAATTATTTAATTATGGAGTCCATCATTTATATAAAAATACCCACTTAAAAACTCACTTTTCATTACAGCTTCTCTTCGAAAAAAATCACAAAAAAAGAGTATAAAACAGCCTCCTAAAGTGGTTGCCCCCGTAAGTAGTGTACTTGTTTCAATTTTAAAATACTAATTTGTATGTTATTTTTTGCAGTGGCGCGTTGCAGACGGTTGTAGGAGAAGAGGAGGGTGCCATAGGAGATGCTGATGGTCTTCCTGGAGAAGGTCTACAGCCACCCGAGGCAGTCGCAGTTCTTTCCCATCCAGTGCCCTTTACAGCACACATACAGCTCTCTCCACAAGGTATGAAACAACTGGAGTCCTACAGGGTTCAATATTGGCACCCGCAAGGTATTAAACAACTGGGTCCCACAGGGTTCAATGTTAGCACATGCAAGATATGAAACAACTGAAGTCCCACAGGGTTCAATGTTAGCACCTGCAAGATATGAAACAACTAGATTCCACAGTGTTCAATGTCGGCACCTTACACTTTGGACATATTGGTAGGGGGTGATACGGTGTGACATAGGTGAAGCTGATGGTCTTACAACAGATGATTTGCAGCCACTAGAGGTAGTCTTCCGCGGAGGCATCCTTCAGAAGCAGACTCAAGACCCACCTTTTTGCTCAGAGAGGCAAAGAAGCGCTTTTGGAATGATCATTCGGTCATAAAAAAGCGCTATACAAATACTAATATAATAATAATAATAATAAAGTCTTTTCCCATCCATAGCTGTTCACAGTGCACATACAGCTCTCTCCACTAGGTAACAAACAACTTGAGCCCACAGGGTTCAATGTTAGCACCCGCAAGGTAAGAAACAACTGGAGTCCCACAGGGTTCAATGTTAGCACCCGCAAGGTATGAAACAACTGGAGTCCCACAGGGTTCAATGTTAGCACCCGCAAGGTATGAAACAACTGGAGTCCCACAGGGTTCGATATTGGCACCGTTACATTTTACTGTTTCCTTTAAGAATCTCACAGATTTTTTTAAATACTTCCAGAGAGGTACCGACGTGCTGAAGAGAAGGTGTTCCTGGGTCTGCAAGAAGCAGCCGCTGCTGCTAGAGAGTCATCCAGTACCAGAGCTCTGCCCCAACAGGCGCTAGAACTGCTGCTGGGAGCCCCCACCAACGATCAAGAGCATCTCTCCACTGCAGAACTGCTACTGACAGCCTTATCACACGGTAAACAATCGATTATCTTGAAACTGTGGCTTTTGGGTTTAGCCGTGTGTGGCGAATTACTTCTTTCCAATATTTCGGCCACCAATGCAGTGGTCTTCTTCAGGGTTGATGATTTTATATATATAATAGAAAAATTCTTAATGATCAATTACTATTAGTTTGGAAGAAGGAGCTCTCCAAAGCAACCCACGACGCACTTCACCCAATGTTTGGGTATCAAAAGATAACCACACGGCTCAAATCAAGAAGATGTTTCCTACAGTCGACAACGGAACTGGTGATACCTGAGGCCACCCTGCGGCTGAACATGTGGAGAAGCGCAACTGAGGGGAATACTTGGATTTCCCCGGAAGAGGACCTAGCCCCTGGACACGACCAGGGATGAAATATATGTAGGTCCCTTTACAGGCTTCGGATTGGAGTATGCAAGACGAGGACACAAATAAAAGCCTGGCAGTTATACAGCGGGCCGAATTAATGTGACTGCGGCGTGGACGAGACCCTGTCACACCTTCTGGAGTGTGCACTGTGTCCGAGTAGCTGCACCCAGGAAGACCTGATAATGGCCGGGAGTAACGCCATCGGCGTTCCCCACTTGTGGGCAGACGAATCATTTTATTTGCAATGTGTAAGGAAGTATTCTGATGATATTGATATCCTCCTCTCTAAGTTCGGTATCGAATTAATGGGTGACAAGATGCAGGAGCACATTAATAACACAAAGAACTTGTTTTCGAAGCACAATTCGCTTTTATTTTAATTAAAGACTTGATTTCTACGCCCGACCGGCACGGCATGTCGCCGGCCGGGCGGCAGTTAATTGACAACACTGTGACATGCCCATGATCGCGGCAAAAAAGCAAATTAAAGATAACAGTTGCACCAACATGAAATGGAGCATTGTCATAATAAATAAAATGGCGTATGCAAGCGCCTGCGTAATATTATACAATTAAAACTAACATTAGATATGCATGTCAGGCGAGCAAACGAAAATAAGAGACAAAATATTGTTTTTTTGAGGCTTTTCGACATTAACCTAAAAGAGCTATATCAAGGTGATATCTATATTTAATTTTTCTGTAGCTGACAAACTCACAGAAGTGCTGATGAAAGCTCTGAGGGTGTCCGACGTCCCCGCCGTGTTGCGGGGCAACCAGGCCGGACCGTGGGGACTCTGTGACGCTTGCGACACTAGGCGGGTCAGGCACCACGAGTCCTCAGCCAGCGATGCCAGCAGCCAAGGGAAGGTATGTACAGTGACCATATGCTCCAATTAATTATGCGATCATATCATTAAAGTGATTATGAAATAAGTATATTTTATATTTTCAAATCCTTCCATATCTGCCGGCGGGTATAGCTCAATAGTTAAAGTGTTTGCTTGGCAAGCCAAAGGTTGTAGGCTTAATCCCTGATGGAGATTAACCTGTTAATCGAGGAATTTAATTTTGCTCATGTTAAAAAGTGTGTACATACAACTCAATGCCTAGATGTAAATGGTATATGATGAACAAACAAAATAAGCCGGAGCTCGTCACGCCCGTTAGAGTGTAGTTTCAGAAGTGTCTAGACGGAATATATCGTCATACCCGCTACAGTTGCTTTCTTGGAATGACGGAATATTATGTCATACTCGGTTAACAGGTTAAAAGAAAGATATTCCTTAATTGATTTCTGAGCCCGAAAATATTCCCGGTTGGTGTGAATTTGATCCCTCGCCCGTAAATGCCAGTCATAGCCTATTTATCAAAATTGGTGGTAGACGAAAGTCTTCCTGTCGATCTGTTATCAATGACATTTTTTCAAATAATATTATTTGACTTTAAGAAAATAATAATTCCATATGAATATATATTTTTTTTCATTCCTTAGCCCCAGCTTGTGCGTCGATCTCGTGTGGAATGTGAGGAAGGCAACCCACTAAACAACGGTGACAACAATGTCTCCACAGACTCTGAAGCTGCTACGGCTGCCACCCTTGAACCGGCCGAGGGAGACGAGTCCATCCTCGTTCTTGAAGAGGTCGGCGAAACAAGCACCGATCCAAACAACGGTAATTGAGTCATGTTCAAATTTCTTATACATACAAATTTACAGCAAACATCTTCATCTTATATGATATTTCTGTCATCAATTAGTCGCCGGCGGGTATAGCTCAATGTTCAAAGCGTTTGCTTTGCAAGCCAAAGGTCGTGGGTTCGATCCCCGATGGAGATTTAAAAAAAATGATTTTCGATCGATTTCTGAGCTCTAACATACCCCCGATTGGTGTGAATTTGGTCCACATAAGAATATGTATGGTTCCCGGGAGCCTCCAAACCATGAGCTTGCAAACTTTCATAGACTTGAACGAAATTTTTTTTTTTTTAAGTAAATCTGATGATCAGCCTGACACTGACGCATGGACATTTTTTGCTGTCCTTAACACGTTTAACGCCACGTAGGTCACCGTTGACCTATGCTGTTGTTGACCAGGGCGCCATGTAGGTCACCGGTGAGTTTTTTTTTACATTTCAATGTAATTTTAACATTGAAAGTGACCTATATGGCGGCGGCCTCTGAGTCGAATGCATTAAAAACATTACGTGGCGTTAAACGTGTTAAGGGGTGGCTCAACCCTCCTGGGGGCATGTAGTTTAGTTATTATATGTATTTTTCAGATTGGGACATCCAGGCCGTGAACGACGCCAACATTGGACTCCGCCGGGCGCTGACTATGCTGGTTCATAGACTCCCCGGGCAGGAGCGAGAGGCCGACGTGCTGAGAGCTCACCTGCAGCAGGCTAATCACCGTCTGCATCGCTTGCACCACATCCACAAAGGTGAATACTACTAACCCTTAAACTATCAAGACTGTCTACAGAAAAAAGGCATCAATAAAATTTCATTCTGTTCAAATGTGTAAATTTTTGTATTTTCCCTATTATTTTATTTTTTTGCCATTGGTCATCCATAAAAGTACCTATCTAATGAAACAGATTTGAACACGATAGACTGGACGATTCGTGAGTTGTGGAGATTATAGACTCCGATGATTTGGGAGACCCAATTATCTGAGAAGAATTTGACTTCGCATTAAAAAGGCTCAAAGCTGGAAAAACACCAGGGATTGATGACCTACCAGCTGAACTAATAAAGTCGGCAGGAACCGGAACTCTAGATGCTCTGTTCTGACTCAGATGATTTATAATACAGGAATAACGCCAGAAGACTTCAAAAAGTGTCTAATTGTAACTCCCTGTAACTAACTGTAAAAAAGCCCGGAACAACGAAATGTGAACAACACCGAACACTCAGTATTCTATCCCATGCATCCAAAATACTGACCAATATAATCTTACACAGAATTTAACCAAAAATCGAAAAGACTCTCACTAGCGATCAATTTGGATTCAGAAAAAGAATGGGAACCAGAGAAGCAAATATTGCCTTCGTGGACTTTGAAAAAGCATTTGATAAAGTAGATTGGGTAAAGCTCTTCGATGTAATGAAAGAAATTGGAGTCAAATACAAGGAACGAAGACTCTTATTTTCACTTTACAAAAAAGAAGCTGCCATAATATCACTTGGAAATGTCCAAAAGGAGGCAAAAATACGTCAAGGGGTGAGACAAGGATGCTCTCTGTCGCCTGTACTCTTCAACGTGTACATACAACATGCAATAAATGACATCAGAGAGAAGATGGGCCATAGAGAGGGGGTCAAAATACACGTCCAAAAGATTGATATGATAATGTTTGCTGACGACATTGCTCTGATTGCTGAAACTGAAGATGAACTCACTGAAGCGCTGACACCCATGGAAAACATATTTAATTCTAACTGTAATATGAAAATAAACAGCACAACAACCAAAGTCGTGAGAGTAAGCCGCAATGAGCAGCAGGACATTAATATATCAATGCTAGGAGTAACTCTAAAGGATGCAAAAGAGTTTATATACCTTGGAAGTACGATTACCTGGGATGGCAGAACAAAAAGAGAAGTCAACAGACGCATATTGACAGTATAATTTGTATTCCACCGAGTCATAACGATAGGGTTAATCAAAGAATTGAAACATGAATGTTGTTCTAACAAGTAACGTTTTTTTGTTCCAGATTGTGTTCACAGTGATGACAACACCAAGCAGGAGCCTAGTTTAGAAATTACCAACTCTAATTCTACTGTGAGTCTATTTTGATATCATAAAACATTGTGTCGCCATATTGGTTGTTTGACAGGCGTAGTTCTGTTGATCGCCAGCAAATGGATTTCGGCGCTGGGTGTCACATGGGATGTTGATATATTTCACGTAAGGGAGGCCCAATTCAGACATGAACTCCACGAGTTTCTTTGGAGGAATAATTTGTTGGCGTCGTCTGTTTGCTGAGCATTGGGACGTTATGTTGCTTGTCTTTATTGCTTTGTTCTTAGTATTTAATCATTAGTACCTATATTTGTATATATTGTATTTTTTTATTTTATGATTAATTCTTATTGTACTTCAGAAATGAATTGAGTTGTTCGAATTTGTAATGTTTTTGTAAGGGAAAAAAATTAAATTGAATCTCTAATTGAAATTGTATATTTTTTATTTTTTAGGATCAAAGTGGCGGGGAAGGTTGAGCGCTTCGGCCGGCGGCCATCTTGGAAAAACAAATTACTAACCTCAAAATAAGGATAAAGGAATCTAATAACGTGATGTGTGGAAAAAAAAATCTCTTCTATCTTCTCCTTAAGTGCTTCTAACGCGGTTGTATAAACATGTAATAATCTTTGCACACGAGAGTGGTCATATCTAAAAAAAATGATCTATAAGCAAAATGGCAGAACGTAATCGACCACGGACGAGACATGTCGCCTGCTACTTTCAAAAGATGGCGTTGTACATTTGAATATTATTTAAATGTAATTGTTATAATGTGTTTGTTAATTTCTTTTGAGAACGTTGCGGTTTTTTGACAATGAAAGGCAGTTTTTGTTGTTGTAAAGTTTTTTTTACGTGTGAAGCTGATAGAATGACCGTCGGTCTTTAAAACTGCTTCAGAAACATCGTGGAATCTTTTATTTTTGTCAGAATAATTTTATTATGAGCAGAAATGTGTCTTTTCGTACTTTTTTGTTTGAAACGGTCCGAGTATGGAACCCTATAGCACTCCTTACTTTATACGCAATGTTAACTGATTTTCATGAATTTTTTTACATTTTTTTTTCACAGTCATGATTTATTTTGTATTATATAATTATTTAATGAATTATTAATAACTATGTATATTTTTATATATATTTTCATAGTTTTTTTTTATATATAGTTTTCAAAATAATTAAGATTGAAAAACAAAATGTAATTTATTGAAGCAAATTAATGATTTTTTTTTTGTAATGTTTTAATTTAGTCCTGTATTTATTTGTTCAGTAATTAAATCAAGATTTTGGCAGTGAATTAAATGAATTTGTAGTAAATTAATTAACTAGCAGTTTATCAAATAAATTGTCATTTATTCACTGTGTAAAATTTAAAATGTCAATTATTGTAAAATAAATCAATATGCACATAAAATGGAAACCTAACCTAAACTATTATTAATTTCCACTAATTTATTTATTTATTGCCAATTTATTCTTTTTATTAATCTTCTTTATGAATTTCGTAACTGACCATTTTTTAAATATCTACTGGCCATTTATTGAATTGAATACTGACAAAATAATTAGCTGCCCGTAATTTGTTATAGCGAGTTGTAGCGATGGCTTTCATTTCATGCCTTGCTAGAGGTCACTGCTAGATGCCTAAACACTGTTTACATTTATGGAGCTATTATTAGAGCTACATATTAGAGCTTAAAGCGGAGGCATCCTTCAGAAGCAGACTCAAGACCCACCTTTTTACTCAGAGAGGCAAAGAAGCGCTTTTGGAATGATCATTCGGTCATAAAAGAGCGCTATACAAATACTAATATAATAATAATAATATGGTAAATGTTGTATTGTATTCCGTGGCGATGGCTCCGCATTCGAACCACACGGACACCATTGATTCCCGTGCTTTAATGTATAAACCATGCTTCCGATCTTTATCGTGATGTGATCCATAGCACAAAGAAATTACATCTCTTGTAACATATGTAAAAAATAATAATGTAGTAATGAAATTTGTGTGTTTAGTTAAACCAACACGACTTGGAAAAAATATTCATTACCACTTTGTGTAATATATTTTTTTATTTTGTATACATATAACGTAGAATACCGCAAGACGGAGAGTATCTCGTCTGTAGATCGTATAACACTTGCAATTTAAACGCGGCTGAATGCTGCATTTGCGTTGCCGAAAATTTTTGCTGGACGATGTGGTGTTTGACAAGATTAATAGGCTATGACAGGCATTTTTTACGGGTGAAGGGAACAATCTCACATTAACCGGCGATGATGGTCGCCTAATTTTAAAAACTAAAAAAAAATGTATTTGCCGCGGATTGAACCCAGAATATTTCGCTTGAGAAGCAAGCACATTGACCATTGCACCACGCCTAAAAAAATAAATTATCTGTATATATTATATAAATATGCATAATTAGGCTATGATACATTCTAGTATTTTTTTTTTTAATTACTAATAGTATTAAAATGTCCGAGTGGTGTTGTTGATGGTTGGATCCGCCATTTTGTTGACAAAATGGCCGCCGATGATTTTTTTAGTTTCATATTTTAGTCTATGGCCAATTCAAAATGGCAGCCATGGCGGCGTTTTGCGCCGCTTTGTTTGTTTGCATTTTATTATTTTTTTATTTAATTATTTTCTCAATGTTTCCAATATTTTTTAATTTAATTAATTATTATTAGATTTAATTAAAATATATATATAAATAAATATTAATAAAATTATAAGTTTTTGTTACACGTTTTTAAAATTTTAGTTGAAAAAAATATTAAAAATTAATATTAATACATTTTCTATATTTAGTTTGTATTATATTATGAAATTTATCAATATCAAAGGACACCCGCACAAACGATATGAATTGCAAAACTGTTCATCGCAGACATAATTATCCTTACAGCTGTTAAGCTTTCACGTACCATGTTGTAAAGTTTTGCAAATTTTCGTTTAACCTGTTAACCGAGTATGACGTAATATTCTGTCATTCCAAGAAAGCAACGTTAGCGGGTATGATGATATATGCCGCGTGTTTTCTTTTTAACATGAGCAAAATTAAATTCCTCGGTTAACACGTTAAATAAGTAATTGAAAAAAAAAAGAAACAGAATCTTACATTCATTACATTTGTATACTGATACTTCAACCTCATTTCAGTCACAGACAATTCGTTCAGGACTCATCGTGTAAGGAAGTCAGGCATACTGGACTTCTGGTGCATGGGATATTTGGCGTACGAGTCAACTGGTTCACTGGATGTCTCGCTAACCTAACCTAAGTTATTTATATCGTTAACAAGACATGTGGATCGCTTGGTAAAACCCTCTCTGTCTTGTTTTTGGAGACCCAGATGGGGACTCGTTACTGGACGCACACAAAAAGCTACTTGTTGGAGAGTGGCTGAAGGCCTACCCGTGATTTTAAGTGCATCAGTTAGATGTCAAATAGACCTCAGTCTAAGGCTGCGAAGTTAGTATACTACAGCGAGTCTCGAATTGGCTTCTTCGGTAACACGTTGCTAACCACGAAATACGTGGGAATGGATGAGGAAATGGTGAGGTTGGGAAATGGATTCTGCAGAATGGCAGACATCAGTTAGGAATCATTACTTGCGTCTGACCTATGGATATCTGGACTCTACGATCATCGGACAAATCGTTAGGTTAGGTTAGTGAGACAGCCAGTGCCTCAGTTGTCCTGTTCGCCAAATGTCCTGTGCACCAGACGTCCAGTGCGTCCCACGAGTCGTTGAACGAATTGTCTGTAAACGTTAGGTAGCGACGCTTACGAGTCTTGTTTAAAAATCGCACAATAATGCAAATTGTATCGTTTGCGTAGGGAGCCCTTTAAAATCATGTTTATAAAAAATAAATAAATCTTTTTTAATTCATTACATTTTTGTTCTCTTAATGCCTTATAATATTTTGTTTTTTATTTAAAAAAATGGAATTGTCAAGAAGTGTCTTGTAAAAAAATAGTTATAACATAAAAAAAAACAATGATTTTGTACACATTTTTTTACAGTTTTGTACACATTTTTTTACAGTTTTGTACACAAACGCGTAATATGAATGAGGGTATTTTGTAAAATAGAAAAAAAAATTAAGTAACTTAGGAATCTGGGTGCTTTCTTTGTAAAAATATTTTGTTGTTAAATATGCAAAAAAAAATTTAACATATATACATCAAAGCTATTAAAAATTGATAATTCTATATACAGTGGTACCTCGACATACGAGTTTAATTCATTTCGCAACCTTGCTCGTATCTCAAAGCAAATTTCCCCATTGATTTTTTTTTTTATGTCAGCATACAGAAAAATATTGACAGATCGTGATAGCAACTCTGTCTCATCTGTCATTATTACAGGAATTTACTATGAATTGGTGGCTTAAAAAAGGTGGGAAACTTTTATCTACCAGCAATTTTAATTAATAGGCTATCACTGACATTTTACGGGTGAGGGATCAAATTCACACCAACCGGGGTGTATTTTAGAGCTCAGAAATCCTTTTTTTTTTTAATCTCCGCCTAAGATTGAACCCGCGACCTTTGGCTTGCAAAGCAAACGCTTTGACCATTGAGCTATAGCCGCTGTCAAATGAATTGAATTGCCATTAATCTGTTCCAGCCTCAAAATTTCACCCCAGCTATTTTTGTTACGTGTTTTCGAATAAGAAAAATGTATTTATAAATGACAAATATTGTACAAAAACATAATAAAAGAGAATGTAAAGAAATAAACTTCATTTATAAAGTGTTACTTTCGCTTCATTTCCGTTACTGCTTTTCTCTTCACTGGTTGTTCCGGAACCGAAATCGCGGTCCCGAAATTACAGCTTCAGTTAAATGGTGATGCCGGAATACCAAGGTTCCGGCACTGAGGATAAATCCAAAGACCAGAGTTGAGTTGATACTAATTTATTTGATAAGAGACCCCTGTTTATACCCTAGCTTACAACATGAGTAAGCATTTATAAAAGTAATATTAATACATTGAATGTCATACACTGCACATTCCTCGATACCGTTACATTGATCCCTTTAATCCTCATAGAGTGGCAGATTATTAGGATGGTCAATGCTCCGTATCGATGCATAAGCATTCTTTATTAATATTAGTAATACATGGAATGCCGTACACCGCAAATTCCTCGATACTCGTTGTTTTAGACCTTGATCCCCTCAATTTACATAGAGTGGCAAAATGCCCTGTGTCGTACCTGACTGTATGAATCTAAGATAAAGAGTTGATTATAACAATTACCTTAAAGACTTCTGGGTGTGTAATACAAATTAGTTATGTTAAAAATAATGCTTGTCTTGATGAACACTGGTCTTTGCCTTCTTCGCCTGTAAGCCTGTAAACATGTCCAAGGAGGTCTGCTTCTTCCTCCCTTTCAGAATGTTGCGGAAATGAGTTAGGCAAGTGTCATAGTAGCTAATTCAAGGTTTTGGCAGTAAGTTAAATCAATTGGCATTAAATAAAATAGATCGGCAGCAGACTAAATAAATTGGCAATATACACTGTATCAGTATGAATGTGGTCAGTTATAAAATTAAAATGGCAGCAATATATTCAATATTGATAAAAAATAATGTAAAATGAATGAATATTAACCCATAAAATGGAAACTTAACCTACTATTGCATTAATCAATTATTTCCTGCCAATTTCTTATTTTTCTACTACAAAATGATTATTTTTTACTAATACTGTTAGGAATTTATTGCCGACCCTTTGCGTAATAATTATTGCCCATTAATTGAATTAAATACAGCCAAAAAAATTAGTTGCCTTTTACAATTAACGAAATTGATGTAAAATATTTCATGCTTCGGTGACCGCTCCATAGTTGTACTAAATAGCTTCTTCTTCGTAGTATCAATCCGGTGGATTGATACTCTCGATCCTCTGCAGTCCTCTTCAGCTCAGCACAAGAGCTACAACTCATGTCCTCGAACACTTGCTGCAAATACTCCCATCTAGGGCGCCCTCTCATATGGCTACCACAATCAAATAAAATAAAATTGATACAAAATTCAAATAGTTGTGCAAATCTTTGACCATTCCCGCTTGAATATGATTTATTTGCTAATATTTTTTTTTATTAATCGCATTTTTTCAGTATTATTTTTTAAGGGGGGCGAACGAATAATAATAATTATATTTAAAAATAATAAAAAAGGCAGTGAAAAACATATAATAATTAGTATGTGTACATTAATTATGAATAACGTAATATTCAATCAAATCAAATGTTTGCTTTTGTAAAAAAAGAAAATGTAGCTAAATCGACATTAGTAAAAAAAAAACGAATTATTTAAAAAAACTGGCCACTTTTAATTCTTAACAATTTTATAATGAAACTTTTCACCGCGTATGACATTATAGCGGTCATGAACTTTACACTGATATTTGAACCTTACAGCTTTATTCTGTTCATGTTATGTTCAAAATTACTGGAATATATTACTGACACCTAATCTATTGCATTACAATCTACATTAACTAAAATTAATAGTCTTAAAACGGTTCCACCGCATTTAGTTCACAGACAATACGTTCAACGACTCGTCGGTAGCGATGTGAGGCACACTGAAAGTTCTATGCACGGGACATTTGGTGCACGGGACATTTAGCGCACGGGCAACTGATGCACTGGATGTCTCGCTAACCTAACCTAAGTGCCATTCAACAACCTAACCTAAGTCCGGTCACGGGTATGTAATTAGTATTGTACATGGCTGTCTGTCATTGGTGCGCCATCAGTTTCTGTAGATCGCCACTCGCGGCGCTGTGCTGTCTCCCACTACGAGCGCTTAGTGGGGAGTAGTCGGTTGTGCACCGACCGCAACCAGTAGCGACTTATGATCGGTATGGGGCCTGAAGCAAGCAAGCTCCGCCCCGGACCGAAAGTTTCTCAATTTTTAACTTGAATACATGTCAATGTTCTTCTGAAAGAGTCTTTGTGTTGCTCATCTGCTCCTCATCTGTCCACCATGTGTCCTAATAACGATCCCGGTGACGTGGAGGCGTCTCTTTCCTTAAGTAAAGGAGATGTTAATACATATTTCAGAAATACTGTTATTTTATTTTTACTCTAATTCTTTTAAATCTTTAAGTGGTCAGTTATTTTCATGTTACATATTTTGTATAGGATTTTGTTTAAACATTAGTTTTTATTGTTAATTTTAAAATTATATTAAAAAAAAATATATAATAAAAAAAATACATTCTTTTTTGTTTTATTATTAATATTGTTGTGTGCCTTTTATTTAAAAAATAATTAAAATAGATATTTAATGCATTTTTTTTTGTATGTAAAAAAATCACAATGTTGCCATTCTGTACATTTTTAAATTATTATAATTAAATAAATTATAAAAATATATTTTAAAAAATAATTATAGAAAAAAAACACACATTTATACATAAATATATTATTTAATTGTATTTTTCAATAAATTAAATTAGATTTAGAATAAATTCTTAGATTATCAGTCAGATTTGGTATTGTGGCTTTTGGGTTTGGCGGTGTGTGGCGATTCATCTCATGCCAATATTTCGACTGGCGTTGCAGGGTTCTTCTTTAAGGTTAACAGGGTTGACGAAAATCGTCAATCCTGAAGAAGACCCCTGCAATGCCGGTCGAAATATTGGTACGAGATGAATCGCCACACACGGCTAAACCCAAAAACCCAAAATAAAAAGGCACATTCTATCATGGTAAGTTAATGATAATATTTTGTAGAATATTTAGAAATATGTAATTTTTATTTAAAAATTCGGGGAAACAAATTCCAATAAAAAATTGATTGCCATGTATATATTTTATAATATTAATAAATGTAGTTGGCGTGAGACTCGCCCATGCACTGTTAAAAATGCCTGTCATAGTCTATCTTGTATTTTTATGTAAACACATACAGAAGAATACCGAAAAAAAGGAATTCTGAAGTCTCATCTGTGAAATTCTATGATGCTCATCATGCTGCATATGGCTAAGCGCTGCACGTGAAGTGTTGATCCGCCAACGTCATAGACTACAGCCCGACATTCACGCGTCATTCTCATTATATTACAGGAATTTACTATGAATGGGTGGTCTTCACGGGATGACTTTCGTCTGCAACCAATTTTGATTAATAGGCCATGACTGGCATTATAAGGGTGAGGGATCAAATTTACCATTAGAAACAACTATGAACTTACTACTTTTTCGGATTGTTCATTAACAATTATATTTTGCTCTTGTGTTTACATAAAAAAATATTGCATTGTTAAGTTTTTTTTTAATGACAAGCATCATAAAATACATGGATCGTCTCAATTTTAAAATATCGCACTACATATATTAATAAATAAAATATATACGGTTCTGCCGCATTTCGTCCCCAGACAATTCGTTCAAAGACTCATCGGTAACGACTTGGAGCACACTGGACGTCTGGTGCACGGGAGATTTAGCGCACCAGACAACTGGTGCACTGGATGCCTCGCTAACCTAACCTTACCTAAGTTTTTTCGTTAACGAGACCTTTTCATTTTTGAACTCTACGATCACTGAACAAATCCTTAGGTTAGGTTAGCGAGACAGCCAGTGCACCAGTTATCTAGTGCACTAAATGTCCCGTGCTCCAGACGTCCAGTATGCTCCACGTATTTACAGATTACTCGATAAACGTATTGTCTCGGGATGATAGGTCTTGAACCCTATATATATATATATATATACAGTGGGGGTGTAATATTTTTCATAGATTTGTTTCCCCCAAAAAAATATAAATTACATCATTTATTATTGCAATTGTATTTAGATTTAGTGAATTTAAGACCATTTTTGTTATTGTAGTCTATATATTATTACTTTAGTGATTATTTTTAGTATAAGAAATAACTATACGTTTATTTTTCTGTTACTAGACTCTGTAAGTGTACTATATTTGTATGAAACATGTCATAATGAGCTTCTAAATTATAAAGGAATATAAAAACAAATTTTGTATCTTTTTCTTCTTCGTAGTATCAATCCGGTGGATTGGTTTGCAGCAACAGAATCTTGCATCTCGATCTCCACTCCTCTCGATCTTCTGCAATCCTCTTCAGCTCAGCATAACTACAAATCATATCCTTAAACACTTGCTGCAAATACTCCCGTCTAGAGCGCCCTCTGTAGTTTCTACCTTCTAACTATCCCTTCCACAATGTCGTGAAGAAGACCATTGATTGGTTTGCAGCAACAAAATCTTGCATCTCGATCTCCACTCCTCTCGGTCCTCTGCTACCCTCTTTAGCTCAGCATAAGAGCTGCAACTCATGTCCTCAAACATTTGCTGCAAATATTTCCGTCTAGGGCGCCCTTTGCAGTTTCTCCCTTCAACCATCATTTCCACAATGTCGTGAAGAAGACCATGGATTGGTTTGCAGCAACAAAATCTTGAATTTTGATCTCCACTCTACTCAATCTTCTTAAAACCTCTTTAGCTCTACATGTATCGATTTAAGGAATATTTGGAAGAATTATAAGGAAAGCATAAGAAAGTAATGCAAACAAGAATCACTCATGAAAATATTTTTTTTCAATGTTTTCAGTATTCACTTTTAGATCCATTATAAATAATAAATATTTACTTATTCACCTTGTTTTTACATGGATCAAGTTAGATATGGCCTCTGTTTAGGCGACTGCAGTTTCGACTAACTCGCAGCCTTCCTCAATCCATCACTGTCATGTGACAACTGAGCTGCATAGTTCTATGTAAGTGATCGAACACATTTATGTAGGAGCGTGGGTACAGGTGTCTATCAGGGAATGATAAGAGAGGGAGACAGATAGGGTTGCAAGGATGAAGAAGATATTTTTTTTAAATATTTAATTTACTATCTAACGGAAACATTTTAAAAAAATACCTACATAATTCACCAATTAAAAAAAACCTCATATAATAAATTAAATACCTACAAAAATCATTCTCTTCTTCATATTTGCAACTCTATATGTCTCCCTCTCTTTACCTTTACCAATTTCGGTATCTATGTCTTGCCTATTAATATTTGCCTTGTATGTCCCATATATGTCGTTAGAATCGCCGTCACCAGAGGTCGCTTCAAATACTATTGCACCTATCAAGGTGGGAGTTGAGCTAGCTCTATATAAGCATATGACCATATCAGATGTCCATATATGCACCATGGTAAGCGTCATAGAATTCGACATATGAGACTTTAGAATCACTATCACCATCTGTCGGTATTCTCCTGTATGTCTTTACATAAAAAAAAAAACTTCTTTGCCATCTTATTTTGATGGAGATGCAATGCAAAAAAAAAATTAAGGAGGAAGATGATAAGGAAGTGTTTATGAAGACGATTAAAAATACACATCAATCCTACATTCAATTTTATTATCAGGATACACAAATGTACATTATTGCTATGAACATGTTATTATCTCTTCCACACACACACACACACACAGCGTCCACTCCCACTCCCGGACAGGAGCATATGTCCACCGCCGGAGACCGAAGCTTTCAAGATAACGACAGCTCAACCCTTTGACTCCTACAATGACGATACATAGTTGATTTTTTAAGAAGATTGTATGATTCGTTCAACGAGGCCTGTTCTGTTTGGTCCTAAAGAGAGCCTAAACCCGATATGCGTTAAGCAACAGGCAGTAACCCATTCAAGTTTTGGTCCACGTCCTATATTGCCCAACTTCGGTGATCTAACGATAATCGGGCTTATGGTTTGATGCTATTATCACTGGTCTTCATATTTTTCTCTTTTATTTATCAATATGTTTTTATCAAATTATTGCACTGCAATTTATTTGAATAGGTGAATGCCTCGTTTTTGATACCGTTTTTGATAATACGTTTCAAAACCTCTATAGCAGCCAAAGGGTTAAAAACTCGGGGAAATTGGCAGTTTTACTTTATGATCTCCTGCGATGACGCTCTTCAGTTTAAAGCGAAACATTGGAACATACAAATCAATGTTTCACAAGGTTATGTGATGGGAATTTCGTATAATATATATAAAGTCAACCTTTCTTTAATTTACTCTTCTATAGAGATTTTTCCTAAAGCGTTTGTGGCACTTTTTCATATAACAATAACTTCAAAAGTGTAAATTTTGGATTGAACCGCTTTTTAACCCTTGCTTTACGATGATATGTATTTACTACCAGAATATGCGGCACCAGTATGGGGTCGATCAGCCCATTGTAATCAAGTGGATACTGCCCTGAATGATGCATGCAGAGTCGTCACAGGCTGCCTCAAACCAACACCCATTTCTAAACTATACCCCTTGGCTGGTATCGCACCACCAAACATAACACGCAAAGTCATATGCGCCGGAGAAATGCGTAAGGCAATCAACCAACCGTCCCACTGCTTGTATAATCAGATACCACCAAAACCCAAGCAGCTTCCTGAGATCCACACAACCTCTCACATCTGGCCCTGAAAATGAGAGACTCCAGCTCTGGCAACAAGTCGCATCAGAGGATTTCATTACTCCTAAGGAAGGCAAATTGCATTTTTTTTCTCTTTTTCAGATACTTACATTACAAAAATTGTTACATTTCAACTTCAGCCATAGTCAATCAAAGCAATATTTAGGAATATTCACATTTTTCCAGTTTTTAAATTATATTTTCATATGGTGTAGAAAATACATATCATCGGAGCTCTCGGATGTTTTTAGTACAATAAGGGGAGGTTTAAGACCACAGACTGCCGGCAGGTAAAGCTCAATAGCCAAAACGTTTGCTTGACAATCCAAAGGTCGTGGGTTCGATTTCCGACGAAGATTAAAAAAAAAAAACGATTTCTGAGTTCTAAAATACCTCCGGTTGGTGTTAATAATACCCGAAAGTCGTCCCGTGAAGACCACCCATTCATAGTAAATTCCTGTAATAATAAGGATGATGCGTGAATGTCGGGCTGTAGTCAATGACGTTGGCGGATCAACTCTCCACGTACAGCACTTAACCATATGTAACATGGTAAGCGTCATAGAATCCACAGATGAGGCTTCAGCATCACTATCACCATCTGTCGGTATTCTCCTGTATGATCTAGGCCTTGAGAGATTCTGGCTAATCATCAAAGCGCTATAAAGGGTTGACTGTATAAATACGTTATATATATTTTTATATATATATATACCTGTATATATATTTATATAGAGGCAGAAATATTCAAACATTTTGCTGCCCATACACACTCTATAGGGGAACAGTATCCCACATTGACTTTATACTTAATGTTTTTTAATATAATATATTACTATTACAAGTTATATTCGTTTACCTCTATGACATTTAACATCTTCATACAAATAAATAAGTTATGATAATATTAAAAAAAAAAAAAAATAAGGTACACATGTATGCTACATATATGGGGTATAGAGAAACAAGTCTACAGTACCAGATTGAAACGGTTCTACCGCATTTCGTCCCCAGACAATTCGTTCAACGACTCATCGGTAATGACATGGTAGAAAGACTAAGCGAACCAATCCTACGCCTGTGTTCCATTGATTGCAGGTTAGACGTAAGAGTGTCATTGTTTATAAAAAGAATTGCTCTTCTTTGAACTGAGTCAATTAAGTTTAGAAGGTATTTTGGGGCTCCAATCCAAAGGTGACTGCCGTATTCAAGGTTAGGTCGGATTTGTCTTTTACATAGAATAAGAAGTTGTCTATCGTTGAAATACCTCAGTGATCTATATAATAAACCTAGTTTTTCGTAAGCGAGACCGGCTTTATACTTAATTGACTCGTGGTATTTAACGTTAACGAGACCTATAGATCTCTGGACACTATGATCACTGGAAAATCCTTAGGTTAAATTAGTGAGACAGCCAGTGCACCAGACGTCCAGTGCGCCCCACATCGTTACCGATGAGTCGTTGAACGAATTGTCTGTGAACGATATGTCGTGACACAGTATTTCATACCTTGTACTACGTTTGAGTATATCAGTGTATTGTACATATTCAAAGCAAATTTTCATACAGACAGATAGACGGGAGCGGCAAAAAGATCTGACCGTTTTTAAATCAAAACAACAACAAAAACCGTCAGATTCTTTTGCAGTTTTTTTTTATGCTATCGCATATAGGAGAGCACAGCCGGTCAAGACAACAACAAAAACCGTCAGATCTTTTTGCCGCTCCCAGTATAAGTACGAAAAAAAAAATTAGTACAGATATTTCTATTTTTAAAAAATATGGCTAGACGAAAATCATACAAACATGGATTCTATGACGTTTTCTATTTTTTTTTACTTACTATCGAATGGATATTATTATGTGTTTCTAGACAAATAGGATGTATTTATTATTGACTTTATATTACTGTTATGCTCACAGCTTGGAGCATATAACCACCGCAAACAACAGCCACAAAACTATGTGAAAGACCCTGTCACACAAATTGAATTGGCAAGTAATTATTTTGTCAGTAAATATTGTAAAATTGACAGTAATAAATATAAAAATGACAGTAAAAATAATATTTCTGTCAGTAGAAAAAAAAATGACAGTAAATAATTAATGAATGGAAATCAATAATAAGTTATGTAAGTGGAAGTTGGAAGGTGGACCTGGCCGGGTCATGTTTCGAAAATGCCGCAGGAGAATATAAATTATAGCTGCCTTTTCTTCAAGCCCCCGGGCTCGCGCCTTCCTTGAAATCTATCGGGAACTATATATAGAATTTACTAAATATAATGCCGGAGAGTATAGCTCAATGGTCAAAGCGTTTGCTTTGCATGCCAAAAGTCGTGGGTTCGATCTCCGACTGATATAAAAAAAATATCACTTTCTGAGCTCTAAAATACCCCCGGTTGATGTGAATTTTATCCCTCATCCGTAAAAATCCAGTCATAGCATATTAATCAAAATTGGTGGTAGACGAAAGTCGTCCCGTGTAAACCACCCATTCATAGTAAATTCCTGTAATAATTAAGGATGATGCGTGAATCTCGGGCTGTAGTCTATGACGTTGGCGGATGCACACTCGGCGTCATAGAATTTCACAGATGAGACTTCAGAATTACTTTCATCATCTGTCGGTATTCTCCTGTATGTGTTTACATTTTAAAAAAACTCGGCGGAGCTGCGGGATGTGGAGCTGACGGTATGAGACGAAGAAAATGGCGGCTGACAGAGCTGCCATATCCTCAGGTTAGGGAATGATAATTATGATGATGAGGTTAGGTTTCAATTTTATCTGCTAGTTCGTTTTACATTAATTACAGGCCATATTGAGTACATCACTAATATATTGTATACAGCCAATTTATTTAATCTACTGCAAGTTTATTAAATTCACTGCCAAAATCTTGAATTAGTAACTGACCATATAAATACATGCCTAAAAAATTCGTTCCGTTGTACAAAACGACTCTCAAAGAAAAAAATATTTTTGCTTTTGTGTCTTTAAATTTGTGGTGTCTGTTGCGGTGGGGAAACAATCTGTTTTTTTAAGGAGGGCGAGTGAACGACCTGACGCTATTGTATTACGGTGACACAAAACGTTAAATATTTAATATTTAAAAAATAAATGCCATACATGTATATGTATATAAAACAAAACCCTTAAGTATGGATGTTACAATCTTACCATAAACAATTACGAATTAAATAAAAAAAATTAGAGAAGAAAGCAATATTATAATTAGAAAAAATTACTTTGAGATGCATTTGATGCAGCAGTTTAACCCGTTAGATGCGGCGTGCCTATATATCGGCATGAATGATGCATGTAGAGTCGTCACAGGCTGCTAAACCAACACCCATTTCTAAACTATACCCCTTGGCTGGTATCGCACCACCAAACATAACACGCAAAGTCATATGCGGCGAAGAAATGCGTAAGGCAATCAACCAACAATCCCACTGCTTGTATAATCAGATACCTCCAACACTCAGACTAAAGTCGCGAAACAGCTTTCTGAAATCCACACAACTGAAAATGAGAGACTCCAGCTCTGCCAACAAGTCGCATCAGAGGATTTCATTACTCCGAAGGAAGGCCTCCCAACTGGCAGGAACCTTGACTGCCGGACCTGGAAATCCTTGAACAGATCAAGAACCGGACTTGTTCGAACAAAGGACAACCTCGAGCGGTGAGGAATGCTTCGGCAGCGAGAGTCACTATTGTGCGACTGTGGAGAGCTGCAGACCGCCTCACATCTAAGATCCTGCTCCATGTGCCCAACAAGCTGCACATCTCAAGACCTAATGCTGGGCAACACACAGGGTATCGATGTTGCCAGATACTTGGTAGAATTAATTTGACGTCGCTGACACGAAGAAGAGAAGATACTTTATGTCACTAGAGTGTGGTGTGCCGATATATAGGCAAGGCCATAGAGTCTTTTTTTAAATATATAGTTTGTTTTAATTGATAGTTAATTAATTAATAAGGTTAACCCGTTGACTTCCATCATATTTCGCATATCTGCAACCTAAAAGCCAAAACGGAAAAAATGATTTTCAGGGTTACAATCATTATATAAAAATGCATAGATTTAAAAAATGACGAAAAACAACAGTAATATTTCTTACTTCACCTAACACACCACACTGCACACAATCGTTCAATGCGAACTACTCCATACAAAATGTACTTGCCGGCGGTCATAGCTCAATGGTCCAAACGTTTGCTTTGCAAGCCAAAGGTCGTGGGTTCGATCCCCGACGGAGATTAAAATAAAAAATGATTTTTAATTCATTTATGAGCTATAAAATACCACCGGCCGGTGTGAATTTGATCCATCACCCGTAAAATGCCAGTCACATTAATTAAAATTGGTGGTAGACGAAAGTCGTCCCGTGAAGACCACCCATTCATAGTAAATTTCTGTAATAATAACAGATGATACGATTTGATACAGCAGTTTAACCCTTTAGATGCGGCGTGCCTATATATCAGCACAATACTTTATGTCACTAGAGTGTGGCGTGCCGATATATGAAAGAGGTCGTATTGTGGCCCGGCTTGAATGCTGTCAGTAGGTCCGGGCCAGAAGTTTGTAAAGTTATCATTTATAAAAAGTCTTTGTGTTGTTAATCTGCTCCTCATCCTGCCACCACGCGACTGAATAACCACCTGTTGTAAGATGTTAACTTTAATCGAGAATTGAAAAAAATATAACAAATTTATTATGACGTTTCCACAAGAGGACATCGTCAAGTCAAATTTAAGCAAAAAAAAAAAACACCAAAAAAATGTGTTTTGGTAAAATTGTAACATCCGTTTGTCAAAATTTTGACATTCAACGAAATCACGCGTCATAATCGTCATCTAGCTGCATATCCGCGGGGGTTCTCCTCTGCACGCTGCTCCTCCTGCCGCTGATAGGCAGCAGGGGCGGCGGCTCGTTCACGAGGTGCCCCCTTTTCTTCTTTGCCGTGGACCCCCCGGAGGTCCCCTGCCCCGAATCCGAACCACAAGTCGAATCCGAATCCGGCTGCCTCCGCCCGATAGTCCAATGAATCCGCGGTTCTTCCCCCAAAACGTGAGTCAAATCGACACGAATCTGAGCCTCAGCAAACGCATCGCTAACTTTATCTTGATTTGCATCCAAAAGACTTGACGTTCTCTTCAAATTAAGCGGGGAATTCCCGTCTAAGAGTGACGCAGATTTTTTGATAGTCTGCAACGGAGGAGGACCTTTTTTTAAAGTCGGAGAAACTTTACTTTTCCGTTGAACAGTCTGCTCGAACGCGCGTTGAAAGAAATTCCCGTCGGGAGTCTGCGGTGTGTTTGAAAGCGTCGGCGTGAACGCGTGTTCCTTGTTGTTCGCGTTCTCCGTCAAGTCTAGACGGTACATGGGGGCCCCGATTGATCCGGGGGCGCTGTTTTGCCTCGGGAAGACTTTCTGCGTGTCTAAAAACTGCTTGATCTCGCCCGATTTGTCAGACTCTCTAAAACTAGAGCTTCTCGGTAGTGAAGGTGATTTTCCATAGTAACTGCTGTACATTTGACTGTTATATTCAGGATTCGGTTGAATAACTGAACCATACGTTGTTGTGCTTGAATCGATATTGAGCGCTTCCTCTTCAGGTTCTTTGAGTGTCTCCGTATAGAAGTTTGCCAAACGGATCGATTTAGTTTGTTTATTGCTCGGTGGTGCTGGGATATTAAGAATGACACTCGACGAAGGTGCGGTTTCTAGTGTTGGTGCTTTGGGGGCTGTTTTTTCTAGGTTGTGGCTGACGGGGGGAATTAGCCCGTTGGCTGGGGGCTGGTGGGGGCGACGTAAGGGCAGATTGTCGCTGTCGCTATCGCTGGAGCGCCGGGGCCCTTGCTGCGCGGCGGGGGGCGCGGCGGGCGGGGGCGCGTCGAGGGTGCGTCCGTGCGAGGGCGAGCTGCTGGCGCTCCACGTCTGTCCAGAGTCGCGCTCTTCGGCGTGCGTCATATCAGGGATATTCCTAACCTGAAAAAATAATAAAACGTTAAATAATCATTGATTTGGTTGACACCGAATGAACAACTGTATTTTTTTAGTTTTTAAAATTAGGCGATCATCATCATCGCCGGTTATTGTGAGATTGTTCCCTTCACCCGTAAGAAATACCTGTCATAGCCTATTAATCTTGTTGAACATGAAAAAATTTCATATCGGCAACGCAAATGCAGCGTTTAGCCGTGTTCAAATAACAAGCGTCGTACCATCTACAGACAAGATACTCTCCATCTTGCGGTATTCTATGTTATATCTATACATAATAAAAAAATATATTACACAGATTGAATAATTTCCAAGTGGTGTTGATTTAGCTAATACACACAAGTTTTATTATAACATTTTTTTTTACATATATTAAAAAGATGTAATTTCTTTGCTATGGATCACATCACGATAAAGATCGGAAGCATGGTTTATATATTCACCTTTAACGCCCTGTGGTCCCATAAGGGACTGCAAATTTACGTCGTTCAATGCCCTAGCAGGCCAATGTTTGTAATGTTTCGTCGCACAATCGATTCTTCCGTGAACTTACTTTAATACTATCATTACAATTTAATGTAATCCGATCGTGAAATGAACCATAAGCACTCCTGTATGGGACCGTATGGCATTGAACGACGCAAATCTGCGGTCCCGTAAGGAAAACACTGGGCGTTTAAAGGTTAATACATCGCCGTCTGGACACAATTCCCTGAAAGACACACCTCTCCTATATAAAATGGGTTAGACCACTAGCGAAGTACTATCGCAGCTCAGTTATCTATAAACAAGAGAAGGATTGAGAAAGGCTACGAGTTAGTCGAAAATGCAGTCTCCTAATAGAGAACTTATCTTACGTGATCCATATGAAAACAAGGTACATAAATAAATATTTTTAAAAACAAGGTGAATAAATGAATTCATTAATTTTTATTTTAATATTTTTCAATACTCTAATCTTACTTTATAGATCATTGACTATATTTCAATATTAGTAGTAATTAAATATACACATACAATTATACGTTCAATTTTATACGCATTAATTTATTCAGAAAAAATATCAGCAGATGCGGGATTCGAACCACGAGCCTTGTGAATAAATGTTGGCTGATTGAATAATAAAAATAACAATATAAATACTCTGAATATATACTACAGAGACATCTATCGTTATACGATGTTAACAATGGTATAAATACATCAACTTTCACGTATCTGCTCAGGCAGAGAATATAAGTGTGGACTGTGCGGTGTGTAGAATAGAGCAAAGGTTTCAAGGCTCTTTCTGTTTATATGAAACAGCTTCTGGATTGCGGGATCCGTATAACTCCGTTTTTGATGACTACTGCTCGCTTGAGGGATAAATGTATGTTGAGTTGGTTATCTTAAGGAATGTCTCTGCATACGGGTGTGTGACTCACCAGGTCCTTGAGGAAGTCGAAGCGCGCCTCGGCCAGTATGCAGTGCTTGAGGTGGGAGGGGCTGAGAGTCTTGGCGTTCCTGGCCTGCGTCACCTCCAGAGACTTGTTCAGCAGAGACTCCACAAACAGCTCCAGTGTCCTGGGTGTGTCTTAGTCAAGGATAAATATAACACATGACCTAACATACAAGAGTAACAAGCAAAGTGTAACAAAATCAAGTAAGCAAACTACAAACTCAAATTAGATTACTATGCCGGCGGGTATAGCTCAATGGTCAAAGCGTTTGCTTTGTAAGCCCAAGTGATTTGCCCGAATCCAGCTTGGGTTATTCCCCCACCAGTCGCATTGCGCACGTTGAGTGACACGTGGCGTAATTTGATCATTCGAGTCTGGAATGTTTTAAAATATTCCATTCATAAAAAGAATACTAATTTTTTATGTAAGTTTAAGTTTTTACGTAATGTTTGATTCAAATAAAATATGTTGGATGAAAATTAAACGTTTTTTTTCCTTTGTCCTTTGTTTTTTTTTCTTTCCTAATATTGTTTATTTATGTTTTATACTGATTTATTATATTTCAAAATATGATAAAAAAAAAACATAATGACCGACTTCTTTCACAACCTCTCTCAACCAAGAGGTTGACCACAGAAGTGGTTAATACTAAGGCAAGCTTTAATGCTAATGCCGAGGAGGTAGTCCTACGTCAGGAGAGCCATTTAAAAGCAAGATCACCACAACAACGATACACCACATGCAGCATTAGGTACCCAACTGCCTGGATTTTTTTTAATTTAATTGTTTGTAGAAAAAAATATATAGTTATGTGTTGTACCCTCAAAGTTAAACACAAGGATAGACTATACGTCTGAAAAACAATTAAGAACGTAGAACCCTATTACATGTCAGCCTTGTTAACCGCCCGTGTAGCCCCGACGATTTCCTTGACGAAGTTTAACAGCAAGGGACCGTCAGAACTAAGCAGCAGTTTAGGAAAATCCTCCTTAGAAATGGCAGAGACTTCCAGGCGACAACACAGAGTGTGTCTCCTGTTCTCATGAATGATGCACTCCATGAGAGAGTGTCTCACCGTCTGTTGCATGCCTGGATCACATGGACATGCGTCGCAAGAAGAGAGGACAAATCTAATTGGGAATTCACTGAAAATTCCGTGTCCGGTAAACGCTTGCGTGAGATGAAAGTCCACGGAGTTGGTCTTTTTCCACGTCAATAAGTGTTCGATGGATGGAAAGAAATACTTGGTTATTCCTCCGGAAGTTGATTCTTGATATGCTAATGCAAAAATAATCATTAAAATTGATTAATATTTGTTGAAACCGTTTTCCTTCAGAGCAGTCAAAATATGCATAGCAATTTTCCCACATTTTTGCAGAAATCGCTGAGCACTAAAATGTTTCAAAGAAATGTTCAAATCTTCAACAAAATTTTCTAAAATAAAATAAAATAAAAAATTATTACTTAAATATACATATACTAAACATAAAATTCCTTTTTTCAACGCGTCAATCCAAGCACAAAAATAACGGCAGAAGCGGGATGCGAACCGCGGACCTTTGAAACCAACCTTATGCCCAGGTATTCATACCGCTCGGCGAATCGCGCCATTGCTATGCCTAGACTGACTGCGATGAAACTAGTATTTATATCATTGTTATTATCGTACGACAGATGTCGCCATAGTATATATTCAAAGTATGTATATTTTTATTATTATTCTATCAGTATGCATTTATTCACAAGCTTAATATTATTACTTTCCGAGCGGTATGAATACCTGGGCATAAGGTTGGTTTCCAAAGGTCCGCGGTTCGCATCCCGCTTCTGCCGTTATTTTTGTGCTTGGATTGACGCGTTGAAAAAGGAATTTTATGTTTAGTATATGTATATTTAAGTAATAATAATATTGTAATATAGTCAATGATCTATAAAAGTAGATTAGAATATTGAAATAATAAAATAATATTCTAATAAAAATTAAAAAAAATAATTAATAATGTCTCCTTGAGACAATATCAAGAAGGTAAAAATTATCCATCAGTAACACAGGTAAATGATTGGTTATAAAGTCCGAGTCGGAACTATAAGTAGTCGTTTCACATCCATTCAGTCTATAGTTTGGTTCGAGACCCGAGTGGTACTTACTAAAATAAATAGACTGCCGGAAAGTAATAATATTAAGCTTGTGAATAAATGCATACTGATAGAATAATAATAAAAAATATACATACTTTGAATATATACTATGGCGACATCTGTCGTACGATAATAACAATGATATAAATACTAGTTTCATCGCAGTCAGTCTAGGCATAGCAATGGCGCGATTCGCCGAGCGGTATGAATACCTGGGCATAAGGTTGGTTTCCAAAGGTCCGCGGTTCGCATCCCGCTTCTGCCGTTATTTTTGTGCTTGGATTGACGCGTTGAAAAAGGAATTTTATGTTTAGTATATGTATATTTAAGTAATAATAATATTGTAATATAGTCAATGATCTATAAAAGTAGATTAGAATATTGAAATAATAAAATAATATTCTAATAAAAATTAAAAAAATTAATTAAATAAAAAATTGTTAAGAGTATCAGGTTCATGTGTAAAAATAATGCTCTGGTTACTTATAAAAGGTGATCTCATACCTTAGGGTGTTTGTTTACACAGTGATGTGGTGTTTTGGTAATGTTTCATTGTTTGGCACAGGTTTTGTTGACAGTCTTAAATTTCCTGCTCGCAGCAACTTGTGTGAATGGTCCATTGTTTTAAAATTTTACTTTATTTTTATTTTTTATCTAAACACATACAGGAGAATAGCGACAGATGGTGATAGGTGATGTTGAAGTCTCATCTGTGGATTCTATGACACTTACCATGCTGCATATGGTTAAGCGCTGCATGTGGAGTGTCGATCCGCCAACGTCATAGACTACAGCCCGATATTCACGCATGATCCTTATTATTACAGGATTTTATTACGAACGGTTGGTCTTCACGGGACGACTTTCGTCTACCACCAATTTTAATTAGTAAGCTGGCATTTTACGGGTGAGGGATCAAATTCACACCAACCGGGCGTATTTTACAGCTCAGAAATCCTTATATATATTAACCGTCGGGGATCGAACCCACGATATTCGGCTTGCCAAGCAAACGCTTTAACCACTGAGCTATACCCGCCGTAAAATGAAATGGCTTATGTGGAGTGATTTTATAGACTGCAGTTCGACATTCATGCATCGTCCATTTATTACAGAAATTCTCTATGAATGGGTGGTGATCGCGGGACAACTTTCGTCTACCACCAATTTTGATTAATAGGCTATGACTGGCATTTTACGGGTGATAAATCAAATTCACTCCAACCGGGGGCATTTTAGAGCTCAGAAATCGATTAAAAATATATTTTATTATCTCAGTCGGGGATCGAACCCACGAACTTTAGTTTGCAAAGCAAACGCTTTAATCATTGAGCTATACCTGCCGGCTAGATGCGGACATATATTTCAATTCATCTGATAAATAAAGACTCTCTTACGTCTAACCTGCAATCATTGGAACACAAACATAAGATTGGTTTTTTTAGTCTTTTCTACCGTTATTACCACGGTTGCTGCTCTTCTGAAATTAAAGAATTAATTCTTTTTCCACCCACCTACAACCGACAAACTCGTCTTGTTGAACATGCATACACAGGTAATGTGTGTCGACCAAGAACTGGCATTTTACAAATCTCTTTCTAAATCTCAGAACCAAATGGTCCAGACTGTGACAGTGTCAGGCTAATCAAAAGATCTTATTAATAGTTAACCTTTAAACGCCCAGTGGTCCCATAAGGGACCGCAAATTTGCGTTGTTCAATGCCCTAGCAGGCCAATGTTTGTAATGTTTCGTCGCACAATAGATTCTTCCATGAACTTACTTTAATACTATTCTTACAAATTAATGTAATCCGATTGTGAAATGAACCATAAGCACTCCTGTATGGGACCGTAGGGCATTGAACGACGCAAATCTGCGGTCCTGTAAGGAAACCACTGGGCGTTTAAAGGTTAATACATTATAGGAGGGTTTATGTAGTTATTATAATATTGTAAAAGGATATAAATTATAACAGGAACGGCCTGGGCAACTTTTCCCACTTCCTCGTCAGTTTGCATTATTTTTTTGATCCGCCCCTGGAAGAAGAAAAGATAAGAAAACATTACACAATAGAAAAATAAAATATCATACAGCAAAAAATTTCACTTTGACATTTTTTATAATGTAAACACATACAGAAGAATACCAACAGACGGTGATGGAGAAATGTCATCTGTAGATTCTACGATGCTTGCCATATTTGAGTATGGCTAAGCGCTGCATGTAGAGTATTAACCTGCCAACGTTATACACTACATTTCTGTATTCATACATCATTCATTTTCACGGAGACTTACGGACGGGGATTATAAATAGGTGATATTTATGGCGCTGCTATCATCTACCACAAATTTAGATTGATAGACTATGACTGACATTTTACAGATGATGTATTAAATTCACACTAATCGAGAGTATTTACAGAGCTTAGAAATCGATTAAAAATCATTTTCATATGATTCTCATCGGGAATCGAACCCACGACCTTCGGTTTGGTAAGCAAACGCTTTACTCCTGAAGCCGTTTATAGCTTTCATGAGCATTGTAATGATTTTTTAGTCTCATATTACAGCTTTATTCTACTGTTGTAATATTCAAAATTAGAAGAATATATTACTGAACATAAAATGTATTGCATTCCAGTCGAAAAGTATATGTAATAGCTGATATATATGTTTACTAAATAATATATATCAACCTTTATTAATTGTCTCAAATGATCAAAATAAATTCACAAAAAATATTCCAAATTCAAAATGTTAAACAAACATGGTTAGACCAGATTTTCCAAATTCATTTGTTTACATTAAAAACAAAACATCAGTAGGTATTACTATTGTCAAGAGCCACAGGGAATGTGTGAAAAGTTCAATTTCTACTTGTGTAATAGTATACCTAACATTAAGAATTGATACTCAGGATAACTATTCATCAATTTTATCATAGTTTTCATTGATATAGCCTTTATTGATTTTTTAGGTGTTGTAAAGCCTGATCTAATGCGGTGAAATGTTACCGATCGCTCAAACAAACGATTTATTTTGAATATACATTACTAATTGTATTTGGGAAGGATCGAAAAATTGGAGAAACTTTGTCGAAGTGTATTGAGCTTATGTTCATAAATGAAACGTTATTTTACAGAAAAAACTGTCTTTTGTTCAATAATTCATAGATTTAATGATCCATTATTTTATATAAGTAATGTGCGACTGTGAGTCGTAGCAGGACGACTGTAATATGTTATCCTGTTTAAATATAAGGATATCCAATATAAATGATAACAAAACAGCCGTATATGCGTAGTGCGGTTGTTACATATAATGCACATTCGATTGGTGGAGGTATTTTATGGTTGCAATTGACTAATTAATTAAAATTGATATAAAAATAAAGGCTAGGTCAGTCCTGGATGGTGGATGACAATAACAAATATATGGCCAAGTGTCAAACTTACGGCCGGGAATCTCGCGTTGTATTTCTTCTTCTTGGAAGGCATGACTGCTAGGCTCTTCAATTGTGGCTTTAAATGTTTATTTGTTGGTTTGTTTCTCTTTATTGAGCGCGAGAATATCTCTTGTGTCGCAGGCTTTTGAGGTTATGTGAGAACGTCCAGAGCATAGAGCTCACAATACTGGAGACGTCTCGATGATATTACACCTAACTTTTTTTTTGTTTGTTTCGATTATTTTTTCAGTACCTATTCATAATTTAACTTCAATGTAAAAACGAATTACTCCTTATTTATAATATATATCTGCATGAAACTCTCACGTGATAGAAATATTTTTTTACGTTGTCTTCATTTTAAGCCTTGCTTTCTTTGCATTTATTGTCATAAACTCATTCATATAATACAAAAACGGACCTAGCTGTAGTATTACACAAATAATCACTGTTTTTTGATTCCTAATTTTTTGTGTGAAATATTTGAACGAATGCTATTAAGTAACGTTTTTTACTCACTAAGAACTACGGAGACCAAAAATCTGAAAAAGCGTTTTCTTGCTCATCAAAATTTCAGGGTTGAATTTTGAAGGGTTTGCATGTAGACCCTCCAAAATCCGGTGGCTTTGCTCGTAAATAAGTATTATAAGTAACAATTAAATATCATTCAAAATACTTCTCTCATAAATTTGTAAAGGCAAAAAAAGGTTTCAAATTATTTTGAATACAAAACGGGGCCTTTATTTAGTTTCAAGAAATAATATTTTTGGCAAAAATGTTGCTTTTAAATATTTACTTTGTTTTACAACTGACGTATCATTGAGAGTCAATTGTAAAGTATTTATTCCATTTATTTTTTAATTTTGATAAGAAATACGCTTCGTCTAGTATTCAATAGTCATTCAATGTGCAAAAATAAATCATTTCAAAATAACACCCAAAACATTATTTTGTTTAATTTTTCATTTTTATTTAGTGTCCAAACAAAGCGTGTATAAATTACTGACTTCAAAAAATATAATTCAAACATATCATTTATATTATATTCATCATCATCATCAGCCTGTGTCCGTCCACTGTTGAACGTAGGCCTCCCGCATGAGTCTCCATCCTCTTCGATCCTCCGCCTTCCGCATCCATATATTATATTAAAAATTTTTAAATGAAATAATAATAAAAATGTAATTACATATATTTTTAAAGCCATGATTCCAAAAATGTTTCTTTTGAAAATAGAGAAATTTATGGTCGACCTTAAACAATTATACCTACTGCGATCTTCCTTGCTCTATGGGCATAGACCGTGATTATTGTTTATAGTCTGTTGTGCGACTCGCTGTCAGGATGTCGTTGTCGAGGTGAGGCTCTTTTTTATTTGAAAAAATATAACAATATATTGAATATATTAATACAAAAACCGTTTCAAAATGTCAATCAACTATCCGCACAATAGATTACAATATATTTTATGCATAAAATACAATAATTGTGCTTCTAAATCATAACAAAAATATACATTGAACTGACACTTGGTGACATGTTTTATTGTGATTTTTAATATTTTTAGCAATTTATAAGGTATATTTATGCAAAAATAATTGTAAAACATACACTTTAAGACTCTAACAACGTATTAAAATATATTAATTGTGAAGGATACAAAAAATGCTTTTAAAATGACCTTATAATATGATAATACTTGCGAACCAATGTCGTTTTTCTATCTTTTTTTATAATATACACATACATGTTGTATGTTTACAAATGTCCTCACATCACTTCTATTCTTCATAGCGTGCCATAATCATTTTAAAAAATGAAAAATTATGTACGTTTCCTGAAATATTCTAGAATATACGGATGCTAGGATTCGAACTCGAACCGTTCAAAAACACAATGTTCAGTCTGTAAAATATTACCCATTTACCCGGCGTTCGTACGAATATATGGAAATAAAAAAGTGTTTCAATTTCGGCGTTTATGCAAATAGGTGTGATATCCAAAGCGCGCCTATATGAGCATTTTAAAATCGTCGTTCGATTTTCGGCGTTCACGCAAATACGTGTTTCATATAATTTCACGATTTCTGACATTGAAACAAAAAAATCTGTGTTTCTAAACCGATTTTCGTTCTATTTACATTTTAAGACGCTTGAAAAAAAAAAAAAAATTATATAAATTATTATTAAAAAAAATATATGTATATTTTTAAATAAAAATATAATTTTTTTGGAATATTTTTGCCCAAATAGTTTTCCGGGAAGTGGTTAAGATGTGTTTTATCGAAATTTATAAAAATAAAACTACAAAAATAATTTGATGTTTAATTATTTTTCAATCTGTTTGATTTCAAAAAGAATTTCTTTTAAAACGTTCATCGCCATGTCATCCACCGGTGGCCGACACTGATTCATTACAATCACGCCGTGTCGGCCACCGGTGGCTGAACCGACAAACATAAATTAGACTTTTCCATTAGACGTCAGCCACGCGCTCCATACAAACTGCTATTCAGAATGTCCGAAGCGGCCCCAACAGCACAAAAACATTTTCCGTCACTTAAAAAAAAAACATTGTTGGCGATGAACGTGTTAAACTATTGTTATGTAGTGTGCAGATGTTGTAAGGTTATGCTCTGATGATGCTTGCAGTATCCTGCCCCTGCCCACGCAGTCCGTGTGGGACCGCGACGATGCGCGCCTGTCCCAGGCGCTGCAGGTGGGCAGCGCGCTGGTGGTGTCCCAGTCCAGTGTGCCCCCGTACGGGCAGAGGAAGAACTGGGTGCCACGCGAAGACGATGACTTTGGAGGTAAACTTGAGCTGTATTGCATTCATTATTTTTAGTTATCACAAGTTTTATTTATCATTATACAATTAAAATGGATCGCACAATTAAACTAATTAATTAGTTTTAAGTGTAAAAATGTCAAGAGATTCACAGAATGCGTGAGAGGCCTGTGTCTTCTAGGCCGACATAGTGGCACTGCAGGAAACGTGGCTTATGCCGCATGATATATCGACTACCTAGGCGGAATTGATGACAAGTTTGGTGCAGACGACCAGTCCGCCTTGACTGGTAATTCGCTCTACGGGCGGCTGTAGCGGGTCCTCGTCTTCGTAGTTCAGCTTCCACCGCAGCTGGTTGTAAGGCAGCTGTGTTCCAGTCGGCTCCCTCGGGCTGGAGTGTAGTCAGCTTGCAGTCTGCGTCCTTGGTAGAAGTTCCGCCCAGAGCAGGGGACCGGGAGTGCTGCGAAGTCCAGAGGAGGTCCACGGAAGGAGAGAAGTAAACTCAAAAGTTTGTTTAATTTATTCTGATCAGATTATGGTTATTTATACACTTTTGCCGATCCGCCGGCCGGCTTCTGACTTGGGCTCGGTGTAAGTCAGGAGTATGTACATTATTATAATTTTATTTAATGCTTAATAATATTAATGAGGAAATAAAAAATTGTTCACTCAGTATCTATTATATTTTATATAGATATTCTCATTATTATTAGAGTCTAGTTGTAGTAAATACATATCATCTTAAAGCAAGGGTTAAAATTCAGCTTTCTGAGATCGACGGAATTACTCACATCACACTCAGAGATTAAGAGACTACAGTTCTAGTAACAATGCTCTGAAAAGTCAAAGAAAAGCCTAAAGGATACAATGGTCAAAGAAGGCACCACTTGCCACTCTCGGATGTTTTTAGCACAGTAAGGGAAGAGTTGTCTGAGGGAGTCTCGGCTCGGCTAGAAAGGTAACGTTTGTATTTTGTGTACTATGTGTTGTTTTGTTTGATTGCAGATGGGGGCGCATTCCCGGAGATTCCTGTGGCGCAGCACCCCCTGGGCATGGGGCTGAGGGGGCGAGAGTCAAGCAGCGGCAAAGTGTTGGCCGTGAGATTGGATGATGCGGGCGGGTCAAGTATGACGCCATCGCCAGGCAGGGACACGCCAAAGACAAGGTGAGAAAACTCATGTTGGGTTACCCCTTAACACGTTCCACGCCACGTAGGTCACCGGTGACCTACGCTGTTGTTGAAAAGGGCGCTCTGTAGGTTACCGGTGACCTACCTAGTATAACTAACACAACTTTCTTTTTATATATATATAGATTTTAATGTTTTATTTTATTTTTGTGTTTGTAGATCATCTACTCCAAGCTGAGTGATCTGCTGCCCGCAGAGGTGCTTGCCGAAGATGATCCCTCACTGGAGAAGCCTGACGATGAGCAGCTGCGAGAGACAACGGAGAAGACTCGCCTCGCACTGGAGAAACTGACCAGCTCCAAGATATCAGCCGCCATGCCTGTGAGATGCGTGGAGAAGAGCGTGAGTACATGCCATGAAGTTCCGTGTTAGCGATGTCAAATTGTTTCAGCCCAATATCGGACGGGATCTTAGGTGTGAGTCGGTCACGCAGCAGTGACTCATCCTGCCGAAGCTGCCCTAGAGCTAGAGTCTCTCAATATCTGGCAGCGCCTTACGCCTAATCTGCAATCAACGGAACAAAGGTGAAAAATTGGTTCACTTAGTCTTTTCTACCGTTATTACGACGGTCGCTGCTTTTTAAAACTTAAAGAACAAATTATTCCAGCACCCACCCACAACCGACAAACTCATATTATACTTGCCAACACATATATACGAGGATTATCCATAATATAAGATTCTCATGGCGCTACAGTCCTGAAAAGCGCTGTTCTGGTATTGATTTGACAGCGGGTTGCAAAGTTACGCCGGCAGTTTTGACAGTGAATGATCTAGATCATAGGTTCCCAAACTTATTTCACTCGTGGACCCCTTGACACGATTTTCGGTTATCCGTGGACCCCCTGATCATCATCATCATCATCAGCCTGTGTCCGTCCACTGTTGAACGTAGGCCTCCCGCATGAGTTAGGCCTCCCGCATGAGTTATGCCTCCCCCTGATGATATTGTGGCTTTTCGGTTGAGCCGTCTGTGGTGAACTTCTTTCAACCACCATAGCAGGGGTCTTCTTCAGGATTAATAATTTATTTAGTTTTAAGTTGGTTTATTCAGATTATACCTTTTTTTTATCTTTAAAAATATATATAATCTGAATAAACCAACTCAAAACTAAATAAATTTATTAATCCTGAAGAAGACCCCTGCAATGGCGGTCGAAATATTGGTTGAAGGAAGTTCACCACACACGGCTCAACCCAAAAGCCACAATATCACTTCAGGTACATATCCTTGTTCTCATTGTTATGTGACGACGTCAGTTCTGTTTGTTAATAGTTTATAGAACTTTTTTACCTTTTCGATCACTTTTTTTATATCAGTGATCGCTTTAATTTCCCGAGGCAGATTATTGAAGTTTACTACTCCATTATATTTGTAACAATTTTGTAAATTAAAATTGTAACGAACCCAATCATAATTTACGATCTGTTACAACTAGGCGAAAAATAAATGCATTTAATGGGAGGGATGAACTTGATGATTTAATAATAGTTTTTCAACATTTGGCATCAATTTCGTGAGATTTAATCTCAAATCTCCTCGTTTGATGATATCCAGTTTGTTTCTTTTTTTGTTATGAGATTGGCAACTGCACTGAAACCCCTTTCCACTAGGTATGAAGATGGAAAAGCAAGTAAAAACTTTCTCGTAATATTCCACAATGCGGGATAAGTGACAGGTATGTCTTTTTGAAGCCAGAATTGCTGATATCCTTTATTAAACTGTGCTTTGAGTTCTTCGTTAGTTGATATTCCGATTATTTCCTCTTGTAATATGACAATTGTTTCTTCAATGTCACCACCATATGGATTTATTATCCACTGTGGTATTACCATAGTCAAAATATCCTTAAACCTTGTTTCAAAGTCTGAATATAGGGCATTTAAATGTTGAACGTAGGTTGAAACATCGTCTTCTTGGCAGCTTATCTGTGACAGATTGGGGAACTGGGAAAATTCGCCCCGTCCAATGTTTTGCTTCCTTAGCTTTATTCTGGCAAGAAACGCTGAAATGATGGACTTTGTTTGAATCAAATTAAGACTGTCACCTTGTAATTGCAAGTTAACCGCATTCAATTTAGCAAACAAATCTGTTAAATAGGTAATGTCCGTTTTCCACATCATTAAGTTTTCTTTTAAAATTCTATCTTTATCATCCAGAAACTCTAAAATAGTGTCAAAGAGAGCAAAAAATCTTGTCAAGCACAATCCTTTTGACAGCCAGCGCACTTTGGTGTGAAGGAGTAAATGATGAAAGTTCTCATCATTTTCGTTACACAACTGCGCAAATAGCCGCGTATGCAACGCATTGATTCGGATTCGGTTTACAGTATCAATGACTAATTGAAGAGATTCATGTAATCTAATATTCAGATTTTTAGCAATTAAATGTTGTCGATGAATGACACAGTGTATTGCTAACACCCCGGGTACATTTTGTTTTAAATAGCTTATAAAGCCACGATAACGCCCAACCATGGCAGGAGCTGCATCTGTAGCAACTGACATAATATTTGACAAAGGAATTTCTTTTTCTGTGAAGTAATCCTTCAAAACATGAAATATTGATTCGCCTTTAGTGTCGGTTGGCAAAGTTCTCGCAAATAGCAGTTCTTCGTGGATTTCTTGATTCATAATAAAACGAGTATATGCCAATAATAATGCTTCATTATCAGGTAAAGTTGACTCATCCAGCTGCAGAGAGAAATGAGTCGTTTGCAAATAATTGCACAAGAAACTTTCAATATCATAACTCATTTCATCAATACGTCTTTGAACTGTGTTGTTGCTTAAAGGAATTTTGTTAATTATATCAGATGCAGGTTGGTGTTAAACAGTTTTTAAAACCTCTTTGACTGCTGGCAAAATTAACTTTTCTCCGATAGTATGCGGTTTTCCAGATTTTGCTATTCTTCGTAGTATCAATCCGAGGATTGGTTTTCAGCAACAGAATCTTGCATCTCGATCGAGCCGAAATTCCTCTCGGTCCTCCTTAACCCTTTTCAGCTCAGCATAAGCGCTACAGTTCATGTCCTCGAATATTTGCTTGCAAATACTCCTTTATCTGTTTTCTAGGGCGCCGTTCTGCAATAATGTTCGAACATTCCAGGTGGCATATTTTGTTGGCTGAAGGTTTTTCTTATTTGTCTTGGTTGTTTTGTCTCGAGCAGTCCCTGAACCCGGAGATCCGATTCGGGGACTATTTTATCTCCGGAAAATTTTACTTGAGATGCAATCATTTTTTGCTGATACGTGGGATGTCTTTAAGACCTTTAATGTGGTATTTTCCCTTTATTTCCACATCCTAATGCCGTTGACCATAAAGGTTCATCCGCCTTAGGAGGGCATTTACTACCTCCAGGACAATAGAGTGCCCTAACCAGCTTGACGTGATGAGGTTAGCTGGGTGTTAGCTTATTCCGGCCAACATTCGGTCCAAAAAATCTGATCTTTCAAATTATCATCAACCACAACGCAAATTGTTTTTCTGCGTAAAATTTCGTACAAGAAAAATGATTCATATGAGTTGCCATGGAGATATAAATAAAAAATAAAAAATGGCCGACATCGGCACGCCACGAGATCTTCCGCCAAAGATGTTGCGCGTCAATGCTGTTTAACGAGCGATCACTAAAGATGCATATAAACCATAATGCACGTTTTGTAGAGAATGATGACGATTCTGATGGTGTTAGAGAATGTTTATAAGTTTTATTTTTAAGTGCGATTTTGCTATAAGTAACGATATATTGTACGACGCCCGCAAACCATCATCGTTTCTTTTTGACGTCGAGCCGAACATTTCGTGTAGCGAAGGTACCATCACTTTATTTTTGAGTGTTTGAAAGTATTCCAAATCTTTATCTGTTTTATCAGGGTGACATCTTTTCAGGTGAATCTCCAGCTTGGATGGTTTCATAGATTCATTGGTTAAAACATTGTTGCATAAAAGGCACAAAGGCAATTGTTTTTTCGACTGTGATGGAATGAAGCCAAACTTCAAATAATCGACATTGTACTGTCTACATTTCTTTTTAGATTCAACCATGTTTAGTATCAGTTATCTGTTTAGTCGGCGGTCATAGCTCAATGGTAAAGCGTTTGCTTTGCAAGCCAAAGGTCGTGGGTTCGATCCCCGACGGAGATTAAAAAAATTGGATTTTTAATCGATTTCTGAGCTCTAAAATACCCCGGTTGGTGTGAATTTGATCCATCACCCGTAAAATGTCAGTCATAGCCTATCAATTAAAATTGGTGGTAGGCGAAAGTCGTCCCGTGAAGACCACCCATTCATAGTAGATTCCTGTAATAATAAAGGATGATGCGTGAATCTCGGGCTGTAAAATCGGACATAGCAATAATAAAATCATTTTAAATATACGGAAATATTATAATATCGATTGTGTAAAAGTTAACTATTGAGGAGTGTGTGTATATTTGAATATTAAACTTACATTACGAGAGTTGATGGAAAACTGGGGGCGGGACGGGGGCAACTGCTCACGTCTTATTAGTCGATCTTATATATATACGATCCTATAACCCAAAGTACAATGGAAAAGCTTTGTGGCTTAGTATCGCAAAATATAAGTATACTTATATTAATCAACTTGTAAAGAACAGAATAACAAGATCGAGTTATAGGTCAATACAGTAGGTATCAAAGATAGATTCTGTGTCCCAATTGTAAACTACCCTTGTTTATATACCCATGGACCAAATAACGTCAGTCTCGCCTTTCTTGATTTTGGCGACAGGCACATTTTTATTGTTTCCTGTCCTAAATAGAATTTCAGAAAAAGGGCAACTTTTATTTATTTATTGTTTTACAATAGCCAAGCTTTCTCGTAAAAACATACGTGATAATCGTGTGAACACATAGTGCAGTGTGGTAATTAGAGATACTCATAATACTTTATTGCATTTTTATGAGGGTGTTATTTAAAAAGAGAGATGTACCCTATTGTATTAGTTCTCCTCTAGGGCTCCAGAAGAAATCGCACTTCAAGTTCGTGTCAGAACATTAAAGCTGCGGATTATAATTTAATAGTATTTGAAAAAAAATGCACTTTACTTATATGTAATTGCTCAATAACATTTAACTTTTCTCTGGAAGCGAAAACTATAAAGCAATAATAATTAAGTAATTTGTGTTCTTCGGTGTCGGCGAGTAACGAGATCCTGGCCAGATAACAAAATTAGACGGAACCGGCGGTGAGATACGATTCGCTTTGTAGACCTCCATTTAAATAAGGGTTGGACTCCAACCCGTATTTTGATTATTTTTGTCTCAGGCTAAGAAATTAATTGTATGCACTTTAAAATATTTACATCACACATATCTCATTTATATATTGCTATTTATTGTAACTTCCAAATTAATACTGATGTGTCAAAATTTCTAATAATTTTATATTGAACCCTCCGTGGACCCCCTAACGATGTTCATGGACCCCCAAATCAATTTTAATTTTCCATGGACCCCCTGGATGATCCCATGGACCCCTGGGGGTCCATGTGGACCACTTTGGGAACCACTGATCTAGATTGATGATGCGCAGAGAGGACTGATCCAATGTGGTTCTCCTCATTATATAGGGCCCGTTCACTCATGCGAGGTAATGTCTCCTTGTGATTGGTGCGACATCAATGGAATATAAAATACAAACATTAATTAGAAGTTTAACTTAAATTATTATTATTAGGTATTGGTTTGACAGCGGGTTTCGAAGTTACGTCGGCAGTTTTGACAGCGAATGATCAGACAGCGGTCGGACAGAAATAAACTAGCTAACAGTATACGAAGGTCGGAGAGTGCTGTTGATGGAGCGCAGAGAAAGCACTTATCCAATGTGGTTCTTCTCCTTACATAGTGCCCGTTCACTCACGCAAGGTAACGTCTTCTTGTGATTGGTGCAACATATATGGAACATACAAGACAATTCATTGATAACAGAGAGTGTACAATTGATCAATCCGCCACAGTTATAAATGTGTTCTAGCTATTATGGGACATATAATGATATTTCCTTGTTTTTGTAGTGTTTTTTTTTTTGCTTCTAGGCTCCTGCTCAGTACATCAGATACACTCCGGCCCAGCAAGGAGCTGCCTTCAATTCTGGTGCAAAGCAAAGGGTCATCAGGTTAGTTATAAATAATTTAAAGAGGATATTTTATCAATACTCCAATATTTACACACAAATTTACATAACTTTACTAACATGTCAGCTTTGGATTAAAGTGTTTGATTGTTTTATGTTTCAGGATGGTGGAGGCGCAGTCGGACCCCATGGAGCCCCCCAGGTTCGCCATCAACCGCAAGATCCCGCGTGGCGCCCCCTCCCCCCCGGCCCCCGTTCTGCACTCGCCCCCGCGCCGCGTGTCCGTGCGGCAGCAGCGCGACTGGAAGATCCCGCCGTGCGTCAGCCACTGGAAGAACGCCAAAGGTTGACAACACATGACCATACCATAATAATAATATCTATATTCCAGATCATTGAGTTGGTGTGAGTTTCATATCGATCAAATGAACGGTGTAGAAATGAATAAAGGATGAACAGACCACACCTGTTTTCCCGTTATTTAAAGTTTGTCGAGTTGTCTCTTGATAGTGATGGATTGAGGAAGACTACGAGTTAGTCGAAACTGCAGTCTCCTAAAAAAAGGCCATATCTAACGTGATCCATGTAAAAACCAGGTAAACAAATAAATACTTATTACATTTGTAATGTTCCAGGTTACACTATTCCCTTGGACAAGAGGCTGGCTGCTGACGGCCGCGGCTTGCAGCAAGTTCACATCAATGAAAACTTCTCCAAGCTGGCCGAAGCACTCTACATAGCTGACAGGTATGTTTGTATGCCGTGGATAAGCCCTGATCACTGGTCTACCCAACTAATGACTGGGTATATATACAATATTTATTTCTTTTGACTGAGGCTATTTGTTTAATGTTTTGTTTACAGGAAGGCTCATGAGGCCGTTGAGGCGCGCGCCCAGCTGGAGAGAAAGCTGGCACAGAGAGAGAAGGAGAAGAAGGAAGACCATCTGCGTGTCATGGCGCAGAAAGCCAGGGACCACAGGAATGGTCGGTTCAATTTTACAATATTTTTTTAATGAAAGTACAAATGAGAGTACAAATTTTGTTATTTATGCACTATAAGATATTATTATATTAGTGTTTGTATAGTGTTTTTTTATGACCTGATCATTCCGGCAGCGCTTCTTTGCCTCTCTGAGTAAAAAAGTGGGTCTTAAGTCTGCTTCTGAAGGATGCCTCTGCTTTAAGCTCTCTTATGCTTTCTGGCAGCGAGTTCCAGGCCATTGGTGCCGCGTAGCTGAAAGCATGATTGTCAAAGACCAAGCTACGACTACCTCCCGTCAGCAGAAATAAAAATATTATATTGCTATTGGTTTGTATTTTTTTCAGTTGTGTTTTTTGTTTGCAGGTATAAGGACTGTGGGAGAGCCAGGCTTGGAGATGGAGGGGCCCATCGTTGGGGTGGGGGGAGTGCCAGGCGAGGCCGGCGAGGATGAGCGAGACAGAGACAGGCTGAGGGCAGATCGACACCGGGAGAGACAGAGAGATCGCAACATCACCAGAGCAGCGCCAGACAAGAGGTATGATAAACAGAGACTATGCCTATTGGGAGAGGGATCAGACTGTTTAACCAAATCGCCTTGGATATTGATATATTTCACGTAAGGGAGGCCCAATTCAGACATGAACTCCACAAGTTTCTTTGTTGGAATAATTTGTTGGATTCGTCTGTTTGATGAGCATCGGGACCTTCTGTTGATTGTCTTTATTGCTTTGTTTTTAGTACTTAAACATAAGTACCTATATTTGTATATATTGTATTTTTTTTAGAATTAATACTTATTCAGATATGAATTGAGTTGTTCAAATTTGTAATGTTTCTGTAAGGGAAAAAAATAAATAAAATTGAAATTGAATAAACATTATTCCTTCACTTACAGTTCATCCCTTTGCCAACTGAAGTTTTTCATCATCGGCTTGTGTCCGTCTACTGTTGAACGTAAGCCTCCCGCATGAGTCTCCATTCCTATCAATCCTCCGCCTACCACATCAAAGCTATTCTCACTATTCTTCTGCTGCCGTTGGTCCATCATGCATCGATTCAACCAACACTTTGTTTACATGTTCTCGGATGCCACTCCACGACTTTTCTTCCCCGTCGACCATCGTCTCTTCTACATATATATATATGTATTTTTTTTCTGTATAGTGATTTTGAAGTCTCATCTGTGGATTCTTTGATGCTTACAATGCTATTTGTATGGCTAAGCGCTTCATGTGGAGTGATGATCCGCCGATTTTATAGACTGCAGTTCGACATTCATGCATCGTCCATTTATTACAGGATTTCATTATGAATGGGTGGTCTTCACAGGACGACTTCAAGAAACATATAAATTGACACGGCGCCAAATAAAAGCCAGTATCCGGAGGGTCCAAATATTGAGAGATGGATGAGTAGTTACAAAAAGTGTTCAGGAGCGGGATGATGCACGTCCAAAGGTCGATAGGATAGGTAACGAGGTAATGAAAAAAGCGTCAGTGAGTCTGCTGCCAGCGTTTTTTTTTATGTAAACACATACAGGAGAGCTTGACAGATAGTAATTCTGAAGTCTGATCTGTGGAATCTATGACGCTAACCATGGTGCACATGTCTAAGGGCTGCATGTGGAGTGTTGATCCGCCAACGTCATAGACTACAGCGAGATTCACGCATCATCCTTATTATTTACAGGTATTTACTATGAATGGGTGGTCTTTACGGGACGACTTTTGTCTACCACCGATTTTGATTAATAGGGTATGACTGAAATTTTACAGATGAGTGATCAAATTCACATCACCCGTGGGTATTCAGAGCTCAGAAATAGTTTTTTTTTTATTTATTTAAAATTAGTTTTTTTTAATTTCTAGATCGAAGCTTGTGAAGGAGCGTGAAAGAGACATATCCGAACAGATCGCTCTAGGACAGCCGGCTAAGAGCAACGCCGGCGGAGAGGGACTGTTTGACCAGAGGCTGTTCAACACAACCAAGGGAATGGACTCGGGTTTGTAACTTGTTAATTTATTTTTATTATTATTTAATTACATCATGTACATTGATTTCTTCCCATATCCAAGACATCTCTGCACCCAGACGTCCACCTGGGCACGGTTGACGACTTCCAGAGCAGAGGACTGGAAGAGACGGCAGCTGTAGGTATCCAAGGAATAATTTTGTTAGTAATTAAATATACACATACAATTATACATCAAATTTTTATACGCATCAATTCATTCAGAATAAATATCGGCAGACGCGGGATGCGAGCCACGAGCTTTGGAATCAACTTTTGCTCAGGTCTTTTACACCGCCTAGTCCACTCGACTATTTCTCTGCCTGAACGGACACGCGTAAGATGATGTATTGATGTATAGTTGATATATACGAGTATGTATATATTATTATTTTTTTATTATTCAATCAGTCAACATTTATTCACAAGATTTTTTAATATTATTACCTTCCGACAGTCTATTTATTTTAGTAAGTACCCACTCGGGTCTCGAACCGAACTATAGACTGAATGGATGAGAAACAACTTCTTGTAAGTCCTACACGGACTTTACAACCAGTCATTTACCTGTGTTACTGCTGAACCATATTACCTTCTTGATATTGTCACAAGGTGACATTTAATATTCGTTATAGAAGTACGATTTTTATTCAACACCGATAAATTTTACATTTTTCTATCTCTCTTCTATAGTTTTACCCGTTGTTGGTTCCAGGTTTCGCTGACGATGAGGCGTACAATGTCTACGATAAGCCGTGGCGCGAGCAGAACTCTCTGGGCAACCATCTTTACCGGCCGACCAAGAAACTGGACAAGGACAACTACGGGGGAGATCTGGAGACTATCATCAAGACAAACCGGTGAGATATGATCTGTTACTGAACGAGATCTGAAGACCATTAGTCCCCCTCTACGGGCGGCAGCTGCGGGTCCTCGTCTCCTTAGTTTAGTCTCCTGGGCAGCTGGTTGTAAGTCGGAGTCTCTTATGTGGACCAAGAATGCAATTTTTGTCTGCTTATATTATGTAATATGTAGTATTCTACTAGTAAATATGGTTTTGTTGATGTGTGTTTATTGTGTCTTCAGTTTTGTTCCCGATAAGGAGTTTGCTGGAGCCGAAAAATGGTCCGGTCAAGGACAGAGAGCCGGGCCGGTGCAGTTTGAGAAAGAAGGAGGTGGACATCGGGAGTCTAATAACGATCAGGTAAAATCGGGCGGGATAGTCTAGTAGTAAAAGCGTTTGCTAATCATTCAGACGCCATCAGTTCAAAACGCGATCAAGATTGATTTTTTTATATTGATTTAACCTCTAAACGCCCAATGCTTTCCTTATGGGACCACAGATTTGTGTCGTTCAATGCCCTACAGTCCCATACAGGAGTGCTTATGGTTCATTTCACAATCGGATTACATTAATTTGTAATAATAGTATTAGAGTAAGTTCACGGAAGAATCTATTGTGCGACGAAACATTACAAACATTGGCCTGCTAAGGCATTGAACGACGCAGATTTGCAGTCCCGTATGGGACCACTGGGCGTTTAAAGGTTAAACAAATCTATTCTCTATACATGCCTGGGTAAGATTGAGCTACTACTTAAAGACAATAAACAAAATGTCTACGTCTCGAGAGCTTCTGGCTAATCAACGAGTGGCTAATTGTTTCGATCCAATATTTCGACCGCCATTGCAGGGGTCTTCTTCATGGGTGACGACTATGCTTGATGACTATTCGCCACACACGGCTTAACCCAAAGGCACGATACCTGTTTTAATATTACATACACGTAGAATGACTGAGTCTTTAGTAAATAGTTTCTGAGGAAGTTGCGGTGTCACCAAAATTCAGTGGTTTCATGGCAGTTTGACAACGGACCGACTGAATGTGACTGCGGCGTGGAGCAGACGCTGTCACACCTTCTGGAGTGTGCGCTGTGCCCGAATAGCTGCACCCAGGAGGGCCTGATGATGGCCGGGAGTAACGCCATCGACGTCGTCCACTTCTGGGCAGACAGGATCTGACCCTGATGTTTCCGACACGATTATATATAGTGGTTTCACTTGTCAAGTTTTACTTGTCTTGTTCCATAATCTTGATATTATTGAGTTTAAATGTTTTTTCTTTGTTAATTTTCAGGGACCCAGCCGTGCCGATCCTGACTTTGATCCGTTTGGTTTGGACCGCTTCTTGACGGAGGCCAAGCGGGCAGATCGAGTGGGCGGAGGCGGAGGCGGCAGCAGCGCGCAGCCCGCGGCCCCCGCCTCGCAGGGACAGAGGAAGCGCTCGGATCATCATCAGGGAGACTCGTATGGCCACAGCAAGAAGAGCCGAAGGGACTAGAACAATACTGAAATTAACTAATCTGTTTGCCTTATAATTATGAATGAACCTTTATTTCTTTTATAATGTTTAAAAGTGCATTTTGTTGGTTAATTGTTGCAATACCGAAGAAAATTAAACATGAAAATCTCTAAATATATGTTAACATCCTCCTCTCTTCAAAAGGTAGTTATTCAGTCGCGTAGTGGCAGGATGAGGAGCAGATAAACAACACAAAGACTTTTTCGGATTAGTCACAGCATTCAATAGGATGGGCCAACAACAATACAACTTTTTTCGCGGTCGGCACACAACTGAGCGCGCTCGTGATGGGCTGTCCCCAGCGCCACAAGCGGTGGTCTATATAACTAACGTCACACCCGTGACCGGACTTGTCCAAAATACCAATATGGCAACACATACATGTACGACAAGCGAACAGAAATAAGAGAGAAAAGATTGTCTATCGAGGTTTTCGGTACCAGCCAGCAAGGGCTATATCATGCTGATGTCACTATAAAAAATAAAACAAATCAATGCAAAATACATCAATAAAAACATTTAAAAAACATAAAACCTTTTTTTTCTTACCATATCCACTCCATGTTTTGAAGCATATGGACACTGCAAATTGCAGATTCACAGTTCTGATTGTCTATACCTTGTCCCAGCACACCTGTATACCCGTGTCCACATGGGAACATAGATGGTTCCCAGGAACCTCCAGTGCAGAAAACTTTCATTATATATATATAATTGTGTCGGAAACAACAGGGTCAGATCCTGTCTTCCCAGAAGTGGGCGACGTCGATGGCGTTACTCCCGGCCATCATCAGGTCTTCCTGGGTGCAGCCACTTATAATTAATTATATATATATAAACTGCTATTCTGGACAAAATGTGGAATAAATATTAACGGAGAGTACATTTCTCACCTCCGATTTGCAGATGACATAGTGCTAATAGCCGAATCACCTGACAAGCTCCAAGACATGCTCTACGACCTCAATGAAGCGTCGAACAAAATTGGTCTGAAAATGAACATGGATAAAACAAAAGCCATGATTAATAGTCATATTTCACAGACCTTCGATCCTATTTCCATTGGAGGAACAGAAATAGAGGTTGTAAACGACTATACCTATCTGGGACAAGTAATACAACTAGGGCGAAATAACTTCTCAAAAGAAATCGACAGGCGCATACAACTGGGATGGGCAGCATTTGGAAAACTAAAGTACATTTTTAAAGCGAAAATTCCGCAATGCCTTAAAACTAAGGCGTTTAACCAATGCATCCTCCCTGTATTAACTTATGGCGCAGAGACGTGGAATCTGACAGCAAGTCTTACCCATAAAATAAAAGTCACCCAGCGTGCTATGGAGAGATCCATGAGAGGAGTGTCGCTAAAAGATAGAATCCGAAACGAGGAAATACGCAGAAGAACTCAAGTAGTGGATGCTACCCAACGAATAGGCACACTCAAGTGGCAATGGGCAGGACATATCTGTCGAAGAGACGACGGTCGATGGGGAAGAAAAGTATTGGAATGGCGCCCAAGAACTGGCAAATGAAGCATTGGCTGACCCCCTACAAGATGGACCGACGATATAAGAAGAATAGCGGGAGTGACCTGGATGCGGAAGGCGGAGGATCGAAGAGGATGGAGACTCATGCGGGAGGCCTACGTTCAACAGTGGACGGACACAGGCTGATGATGATGATATAATATGTATTTTTTATTTTGAGGCCTAAGGCCCCTGGGCCGATTGCATTGTACTTGCGCTCCTTGGGAGCACTTACCTACTTTATCGTTATTAGTAACGGCTTTGGTGAGCAACACCAAACGTGGGTGTAAAAGTTAGTATACTAAAGAGCCTTTGCCTACTTAAATCTAATATTGGGCAATGCCACAGAACGTGTTCAGCGTCCTGCAAGGGGCTACACATGGGCAGTCTGGACTATCAACGAAGCTTAACATGAAGAGTTTAGCCTTAAAATTGCCGTGACCAGTCATGAATTGGCTAGGAACAAGCCACGGCACCTCTATTCTATCCAGGCCAATTCCGTTATTCTTCTTACATTTATGTGTTGCCATATTGGCATCTTGGACAAGTCCACTCACGGGTGTGCGAGTTATATACTTTTTCCACCGTTCACAGGCCGCACGAGTCAGGTGTATCCTGACGGCCGAGAAGATCTCGTTACGGCCGGCGGCATGTCATTCCGCCTGGCCGGAAGCTTGTAAAGTTTTAACGTAAATATATGTCAATGTGCTTCTGAAAAAGTCTGTATTGTCAATCTGATCCCAATTCTGCCATCACGCGACGGAATAGCAATCTTCCGATAGAGAGATTTCAGGTGGTACATATGTGGGCTGTTAAAAAAATAAGGTTACTTTTGAATTTTCGCGGGCCATGTTTTTTTTTATGTAAACGCATGCAGGAGAACACAACCGGTCAAGACCAGTGCACTCTATGACGCTCAGCAATGGAGGCTGGACGCTGCATGCAGGAAACGTGTGTTGTGTTTGTGTGTGGGTTGGGGAGATTGCAAGTGTATATTTATCTGTTTCTTGAAGAGATCCAGATTGTAGGAAGGAGGAAACACAGACGCTGGAAGAGCATTCCAAAGCTTACCGGTGACATGTAATAATGATGATTAAAAATATTTATTCTTAATCGACATGTCATAGGTTTCACTTTTCAGGGAATATTGACAGAATTTAAGTTTAAAAATTATAACTCTTCACTTAGTAATGAGCGTCTTTTATTATTACTCCCTATTTCTTACATGAATATACTTTTTTTTTTAATAATCTTAATTATGTGGAATTAAATAAAAATGTTATTTAGAAATGTTTTAAATAAATTAAATAAATCGATATGAATAAAAAACATTTTTATTTTTCATTATCACTCACATGATCTATATTTGTTCTTTTCTTCACCCAATGTGACATTTTTTATAATCTTTCCATTACTCATCCTCTATCTCTCCCCGGGAAGTGGTTTATCCTGCTTTTATATATATATATATAATTTAATAATTAATTAATAATAATAATATAATTTATTTTAGATTAATAATTACTCGTAAATACAAGAATAATTAAATAGTAGCTTTATACAAAATATTTACAAAAAAAACTTAAATATATATATTTTTTTAATTCAGTAATATTAGCCATAGGTTTTTTTTTTGTAAGGTACCAAAATATTAATGAATTTTCATTTGATATGGTGAAAATTAATGTTTTTTTTTCTTAAGGCTGTCCACACGAGCGATACGAATTGCGCGATTGCTCAATTATCGAAATAAACACACCTATAAACATAAATATCCCTATTGTAGTCTCTTTGAAGTTTTCCAGCATATTGTTCGTTTTCTTGACACTTGTTCAAAAAGGGACTACTTAACCGTATGGATGCCAAGAGCCCAAATATGGGTCCACTGCGGAAAGCCTGCCAGTGCCGTGAGCACACCGGTGTGTTATAAAACTGTATGTTTTCAGTCAATGTTATATAGCTTGGTTCTATAGCGAAATCTATCGTCTGCCAAAGAAAAAAAAAGGTTAAAATTTGACACCATTTAGGCGTTAAAATCTTAAATAATCCACAAGGCGATGCATCTATTCAGGGTCATGGCATCCGAAAGGTTAACAAATCAACACGTTTGTTAAGCAGTGTTTCTTTCTAATAACCGAGCAAATATGCAATTCGTATCGCTTATGTGGACATCTCTTTATGAGGCTTAAATAATTAAGAATTTTCCAAAAATCATGTAACCTTTTTTTAAAAAAAAAATGTATCACATACAAATTGTCAAAGAAAAAAGTTACAGTTTATGCTCTCCCGTAGTAGTAAATGCTTCATAATCGAAGAATAAAATTGCTACTAGGTATTCCCGTCAATTTTCACATCATTCGCTTCCTTCCAAGTCTTAAAAACATCCAAAACATGTATCAAATATATTTTTAAAAATTCCATACAATTTTTAAAAAAAATCCTATTTTTTTTACAACTTCTGTAACAAATGCCCGTTTTTTGGGTTCGTTTCCCAGGTATGTGTATAAAAAATATATATCGATCCATAGAATACAATAGTTTTGTAATATAAGCATACTTGTAATATAAAATGGAGGGTAGAGGTTATACAAAATTATCCATAGTTTATATAAGGTTTAAAAAGGGATTAAATAGTTTACAATAAATATGTGTTTTAAAAAAACATATTTGCAAATTCAAAAAAAAAGTGGTTACACATTTTTAAAATTAGCAAGCGTCATAGAATCCACATTAAAGTTTAGTATCTTCTTGTGTTTATATAAAAAAAAAATACCGCCCCTTAAAATGGAGCATTAGAATTATCGGCTAACTAGAGCATATGGCTTGTTCAGATTCAGCTCATCATTTTAAGGTTCCACTGAATACATTGTACAGTGGTACCTCGACATACGAGTTTAATTCGTTCCGCAACCTTGCTCGTATTTCAAATTATCCTTTAAACGCCCAGTGGTGTCCTTACGGGACCACAGATTTGCGTCGTTCAATGCCCTACAGTCCTATACAGGAGTGCTAATGGTTCATTTCACAATCGGATTACATTAATTTGTAATAATAGTATTAAATCATCAGGAAGACCTGATGATGGCCAGAAATAACGCCATCGACGTCGCCCACTTCTGGGCAGACAGCATCTGACCCTGTTGTTTCCGACACGATTATATATATAGTATTTAAGTAAGTTCACAGAAGAATCTATTGTGCGACGAAACATTACAAACATTGGCCTGCTAGGGCATTGAACGATGCAAATTTGCGGTCCCGTATGGCAGTGCTCTGCAACCGGTGTGCCACGGCACACTGGTGTGCCGTAAGCCGATACAGGTGTGCCGCGATCAAATAAGGCAATATTATAAATAAATAATTTTACAACGGTCCTCAAGCTCCCAGCGCCTATCGCCTATTTATGTAGACATACAACGACGTACTTACTTTGTTAAGTTCTAAATGAAATTTAAAAAAAAGTGAAATTGATCAAATTAATATATATTTTTGGCTTTTAGTGTGCCGCGGTATTCAAGGTGAAAACTTTAGTGTGCCGTAGAATCCAAAGAAGTTCTTTGGTGTGCCGTAGATGAGAAAAGGTTGCGGAGCTCTGCCGTATGGGACCACTGGGCGTTTAAAGGTCAATGTACAAAAGACACAAAACGCTAGCATAACTTATCAAAGATGCTTTGACAACGAGAGCACACTGATAACTAATTCTCTGACCGTGGCCAGAGGGAGTGTCTCTAAAAACCGTGGGGGATTCACCCGGGAAAGTGTGACGTGCTAAGCCAATTGCTCGTATCTCAAATTTTGCTCGTATTTCAAAGCAAAAAATCGCTCTCATATCTCAGAAAACTCATATGTCAAGGTACCACAGTATAGTCAAGGTTTGTCCGAAACAATGAGACCTAATATTAAAATGAAGAAAATATTGTTTTTATGACAATACTACGGTGAAGAAAAATAAAACCATTTCCAGTGTTACCGTGTGTATTATTTTTCAACTTCAAATAATTTGGAAAGTTTAAGCTCGACTCTGTGTGTCTACATTTCTTTGGACCCGTTATTTGTCACGAAATTCTCACAATTGTTTCTTGTCTATGGATCATGAAGACATATATACGTATATAAACATTAAACATCTTCATGTAAAGGTAAATAAGGCGGGGAAACATATATATATATATCAAGACAAGGGAATTAAGTAAATAGATACTAAGTGTGTATGTACTTTATGTAAGTATCATAGAATCCACAGATGAGACTACAAGATTACTATCACCCATCTGTCGGTATTCTCATGTATGTGTTTACATAAAAAAATGGATGATGCGTGAATGTCGGGCTGTAGTCAATGACGTTGGCTAATCAACACTCCACATGCAGCACTTAGCAACCATGATATAATCCACATCTGTTGATATTCTCCTGTTTACAAAAAAAATAAAAATAAATTGATGGTGAAAATGGTTACTTTTTTCAAAAATCTTATTTTAATGAGAAATTGAACTAGCAAATTACTGGTGTTGTAACTTTTAGGTTATGCCGTGTGCGGCGAATCGTTTCTATCCATTATTTCGACCGCCATTGCAGGAGTCTTCTTCAGGTTTGACGATCTTGTCCCTGAAGAAGACCCCTGCAATGGCGGTCGAAACATTGGATCGAAACAATACGCCACACACGGCTAAACCAAAAAGCCATGTGCGTACGTTATATACGTCCTGCCACGCTCGGTCATGAACGAGTGAGGTCAAAGTGAAAAATACAAAAATAGATATCCTATCTCCTAGAGACTTTTTCTTCATATACAAAAATTGTGTAATAGTAATTGATACATTTTCAATGGTGTTAATATTTGTTTTTAACATTTTATAAATAAATAATATATTTAAATTCAGTCACACAAAATATAAGAACTTTAAGAGTTTTTTTATAACACCCATCATATAATTTTTTGATTGCTTTCATTTTGGTGCATTTACATGGTTATTAGCCGACAGGCTGAATTGTGATAATAATAGTAATATTAATTATAAGCAACTTATTATTTTTTCAGTATTCAATTCAATTAAAAGCCAGTAAATATTTGAAAATCGGTCACTAATAAATACACAAAAAGGTCAGTAAAAATTAATTAACTTTCAGTAGGAAAATAATAAACTTATATTCCCGTGTGCAGCGTCCAGCCTCCCTAGCTGAGCGTCATAGAGTGCACTGGTCTCGACCGGTTGTGCTCTGCTGCATGCGTTTACATTAAAAATTTATGGATGGAAATGAATAATAGCTTATTTATTTATTTTATATGAAGCACTAACAGTATTGAGTGAATTCCTGTAATAAGTGTATAATACGTGAATGTCGGGCTGTAGTCTATGATGTTGGCGGATCAACACTCCGCATACAGAGCTTAGCCATATGCAGCACGGTAAGTGTCGTAGAATTCCACTTATGAAACTTCAGAATCACTATCACCATCTGACGGTGTTCTCCTGTATGTGTTTACAGACACAGTGGATTATTGCCAATTTATTTCATTTAGAGACAGTTTATTTAATTTACTGCCAAAATCATGAATTAGTAAGGTTGATAAACATCATCTGCCCGGGGCCATAAACAAGAATGCAGCTTACGCCCTGAGCAGACTCAGACTGACTCTGTGCACGCAGTGACAGCCCATCAAAATTATTACTGTGGCGATTTATTGAACTCATACTGACATGGTGGATATATAGCCAATTTTATTAGTCTTCTGCCGATTAATTTTATTAACTGCCAATGCCTTCTATATAAAGGACAAATCCGACCTATCCTTGAATACGGCAGTCACCTTTGGATTGGAGCCCCAAAATACCTTCTAAACTTAATTGGCTCAGTTCAAAGAAGAGCAATTCGTTTGATAAACAATGACACCCTTACGTCTAATCTACAATCAATGGAACACAGACGTAAGGTTGGTTCTCTTAGTCTTTTCTACCGTTATTACCACGGTCGCTGCTCTTCGGAACTTAAAGAACTAATTCCTCCTGCACCCACTCACAGCCGACAAACTCGTCTTAAACTTGCCGAACATCTATACACGGTTAATGCGTGTCGACCAAGAACTGTCAGTTTCCAAAGTTCCATCCTTAATGCCACCGGTAAGCTATGGAATGCTCTTCCAGCGTCTGTGTTTCCTCCTTCCTACAATCTGGATCTCTTCAAGAAACAGATAAATATACACTTGCAATCTCCCCAACCCACACACAAACACGAACACATCACACGTTCCCCGCATGCAGCCTCCCTGGCTGAGCGTCGTAGAGTGCACTGGTCTTGACCGGTTGTGCTCTCCTGCATGCGTTTACATAAAAAAATCAAAAAAATTATTTAAATTACTGCTAAAATCTTGTATAAGTTACCGATTAAATGAATGCATGCCATAGGGTATAAATATGAATGAAAAACAACAATCTGTACTAAAAAATTCATGTGAATAGATTTTTACTAGGCACTAGCACCTTTTTTATTTTTGGCTTAGTTGTATAGCAAATTTGTAAACACACAAGTACAGGGAGCGACAAAAAATGCTGACGGTTATCATCGTTGTTTTGATTTAAAACCGTCAGCTTTTTTTGCCACTCCCTGTTTATAAAAGAAAAAAATCATAATACTGATATCATGTTTCAATAAAAAAATAAATGATACAAAAAAATACATATTTTTGGTGTCACGACCTATCGTCCCCAGACAATTCGTACAACGACTCATCGGTAACGACGTGTGGCGCACTGGACGTCTGGTGCACTGGACATTTGGCGCACGGAACAACTGATGCACTGGATGTCTCGGGTCAACCAATCTTACGCCTGTGTTACATTGATTGTAGATTAGACGTAAGGGTGTCATTGTTTATCAAACGAATTGCTCTTCTTTGAACTGAGTCAATTAAGTTTAGAAGGTATTTTGGGGCTCCAATCCAAAGGTGACTGCCGTATTCAAGGATAGGTCGGATTTGTCCTTTATATAGAAGAAGTAGTTTACGTTAAAATACCTCAGTAATCTATATAATACACCTAGTTTTTTGGAAGCGAGACCGGCTTTATACTCAATTGACTCGTAATATTTGAAATTATTTGAAATTGATAATCCAAGAATGTTGATGGAGCTTGCTTTTTAGAGAGAACAACCATTGAAAGATACAGGATCCATAGCAGTCTTTTTGGTGGAGAAAGTACATGATTGGGTTTTGTAAATGTTGAAACTGACGAGGTTGAGGTGTCACCCCATTGTGAAACCCTTTCAAGAGACATGTTCATCTTCTCCAGAAGTAACGCCATCGACGTTGCCCACTTCTGGGCAGACAGGATCTGACCCTGTTGTTTCCGACACGATTATATATATATCTTCTCCACCAGAGATTCCCTAGCAGCAGAGAGTTCCGAATGTTGTCTTATCTTACGCGTGTGTTCCATTGATTGCAGGTTAGATGTAAGAGTGTCATTGTTTATCAAACAAATTGCCCTTCTTTGAACTGAGTCAATTAAGGTTAGCGAGACATACAGTGCACGAATTGTCCCATGCGCCAAATTTCCCGTGCACCAGGCGTCCAGTGCGCCCCACATCGTTACCGATGAGTCGTTTAACGAATTGTCTGGGGACGATAGGTTGTGAAACCGTCATATATTGGGTGAGTTTTTTTTTATACATTCAACATCTACCACAGGTATAATTTGATATACTGTCTACAAAATCAATAATATTAAGAAAAAAATGGTTTCTATTTTAAAATATTGCAGTTTTAACCTAAGTTAACCTAGAAAGCGAGTGAAGAAATGATCCTTTGAAATATTTATCGTAAAACTTGATTTTTTGTCATTTTTTCTTCATATAACACCAGCTTGATCTGGCTGGGGTCTGAAAGCATACACTCTGCCCCGAACCGAAAGTTTGTCAAGTTTACCGAATAATATATGACAATGTGCTTCTAAAAAAGACTGTGTGTTGCTCATCTGCTCCTTATCTATCCATCACGCGTCCTGATAACGATTCCGGCGACGTGAAGTCGTCTTTCCTTAACTAAAGGGGATGTTAATTTAAAAGGAACTAATACAAAAAATGTAAAATAAAAAAACGGCATTATATGAAGAAAAATGCAACTTTTTTTTTCTTTCTTTTTTCATGGATCAAGATTACAAGACTGCAGTTTCGTTTTTTTTTTAGTTTATAGTATTCACACATAACAACTATAATTAATTTAGCCTATTTTAGTCACTACAAATATCACAATAGAATGTTTTTATACACTTTAGTAAGAAATAATACTATGTTTTATACTCGACCTTTTTTTTTCTTTGTATGACACGAGTTTAGATTTATTTTTTGCTTAATTAATAAAAAAAAAATTTTTTCACCATTTATAATAGTAAAAAATATTTTACAAATATCATTTTTAAAAAAATAAACAAATGAAAAACAGAAAAATTCCCTTAAGAACAAATTTAAAAAAATACATATGGCCTTTACGAAAATGGCGAAATTCAATCCAATCTAAGGTTAAAATTATATGTTTTTAACTCAAAATTATATAAAAAAATAATCAACCCTACTATAGCGTACACTTCTATATAGATTTATTATAAAGCGTTTGCAGCGATTTTTCTTATAACAGTGACGTTTACAGTGCAAATTTTGGGTCGAGCCGCCACTCAGGACCAAATGGTTCAGAATTTGCCTAATCGTCCGTTCTTATAAACGTCTTCTACACTTTTATAGATTTTTTCTACAGCGTTTGCAGCGATTTTTATTATAACGGTGACTTTGACAGTGTAAATTTTGGGTTCAGCCGCCCCTCAGGACCAAATGGTTCAGAATTTGCCTAATCATCCTTTCTTATAAAAAACGCTAAAGAAGAGTCGACTTTACTGTCTATTTATTGTAGGAATAAATAAATTGTGCCATTTATTTTTTTAAATATTATTTAGTGATTTTGTAATATTCTCAAAATCTAAAAATTCAAAAAACTTCGTTTTTTTCCATTTTTTTGTTTTTAAGATAACGAAATATTTACGACTAACATTCAAATGTTATTGCTAAATTTTTAGGCCGAATTCGTAACAAGCAGACTTTAAAAAAATTTTTTTTTGACCGATTTTAATCTTTTTTTAAACAATTTCCTTACATCTCTACGATACCTAAAGTTTAGGATAAATTTTGTACTCCAGGTTTTAAAAAACGTATCATGTCACATGTGCCCACTAATTGGAGCATATCTCCACCATACACTGAAGCCTATATAAACAACCTGTAAGATACCACATTCAGAGATGTTACTACTTAATAATATTATGGAGGAATACAAAGAATTGTTCACTCAGTATCTATTATATTTTATATTTTTTGCTTGCGTTGTTTATTTTTTGTGCGGAATACTTGGCTTGCTCCGAAAGAGGACCTAGCCCCTGGACACGACCGGGGTGGAAATATGGAAGTCCCTTAACAGACTTCGGACCGGAGCATGCAAGACGAGGACACAAATTAAAGCCTGGCAGTTTCACAGCGGGCCGACTGAACTGCGGCGGGAGCAGACCCTGTCACACCTTCTGGAGTGTGCGCTGTGTCCGAGTAGCTGCACCCACAGGATCAGACCCTGTTGTTTCCGACACGATTATATATATTTTATATGATCTTTCGTCCCTTATTTCTGTTCGCTTGTCATATATGTGTCGCCATATTGGCGTTTCTCACACTAGTGACATAGATCGCCACTTGATCGCTGGGTGACCGCCTCGGCGCCGAGGAGCGCGATGAGTCGTGTGCCGCCAGTCGGCGAGAGCATATTGTATTCTGGCTCGGTCAGAATTCTGTGACTAGGTCGAACCATAAGTTTGTAAAGTTTATCGTAAATATATGACAATGTGCTTCAGAAAATGTCTGTGTTATTAATCTGCTCCTAATCATGCCCTACGCGACTGAATAACAACCTTTGAAAGAGAGGATGTTTACCTTTAAACGCCCAGTGGTGTCCTTACAGGACCTCAGATTTGCGTCGTTCAATGCCCTACGGTCCCATACAGGAGTGCTTATGGTTTGTTTCACAATCGGATTACATTAATTTGTAATAATAGTATTAAAGTAAGTTCACGGAAGAATCTATTGTGCGACGAAACATTACAAACATCGGCCTACTAGGGCATTGAACGACACAAATTTGCGGTCCCGTATGGGACCACAGGGCGTTTAAAGGTTAATACATATCATCAGAAAACAAGGGTTAAGCATAACATATATTGATATTGAAACTTAGATATTGACATATGAAATACATGCCAATATAATTATTAATTATCATCATAAGATAGTCAATATTTTTCAGGTTACTAGTGGACTTACAAATTCAATGATTACTATGCATTATTCTATTACTAGCGAATCAAAACCAGCCTTAACCCGTGGGGTCTCTTTGGAAAGACATAGTTATGAGGTGATATTCAGTTCATCTGAATCTTCATAGAAGGTCTTAACAATTCAAATACCAGAATATCCAAACGGCGTTAAAATACAGTGGAGATACAAGCGTCATAGACTACAGCCCGAGATTCACGCATCATCCTTATTATTACAGTAATTTACTATGAATGGGTGGTCTTCAAGGGACGACTTTCGTCTACCACCGATTTTAATTAATCGGCTATGACTGGAATTTTGCGGGTGAGGGATTTAATTCACACCAACCGGGGTATTTTAAAGCTCAGAAATCGATTGAAAATCCTTTTTTTTTAATCTCCGTCGGGGATCAAACCCAAAACCTTTGGCTTGCAAAGCAAACGCTTTGACCACTGAGCTATACCCGCCGGCAAGTTATAACACAAGCTGGATATTTAAGTATTAAAGGTGTTTTATACCTTCTAATATTCAGATAAACATTTACTTAAGTAATATCCTTATTATTTAAAATTATGTAAGAACCCCACGGAAGCATGCTTTTGACTTTTTAAACCTGGTGTTTTAATTTCTAAAAATTTAAAAATTCTTTTTGACACAATTTTTTTTAGACTTGGATTGTCTTTGTTTTCTCTTAAAACGTTAAAAAGGAAACAATAATAAGCAAAAAAAAAACATAACAAAAACGTCACGTGTATCAAAAAAAAATAAAAAATTACGCAAGTCAAAATAAAAATACAATAGTAAAATTACGTCACCTTTGATTTACTTATTTTTATTTTTGAAATGGCATCTGAGAGAGCACAACCGATCGAGACCAGTGCGCTCAGTGATTCTTAGCCAGGACGGCTAGACGCTGCATACGGGAAACGGTTCTGCCATATTTCTTCCCCAGATAATTCGTTCAATGACTCATCGATAATGACGTGGGACGTGTGGTGCACGGGACATTTGGTGCACTGGATGTCTCGCTAACCTAAGTTCTTTCGTTAACGAGATCTATGTATCTCTGGATTCTCCGTCTGCAAGAGTGCAGACGCAAGTAATGACTCCTAACTGATGTCTGCTATCTGCAGAATCCATTTCCTAACCTCACCATTCCTCATCCATTCACGTATTTCGTGATTAGCAACGTGTTACCAAAGATGGCAATTCGAGACTCGCTCTAGTGTACTAATTTCGCAGCCTTAGACCGAGGTCTATTTGACATCTAACTGATGCACCTATAATCACAGGAAGGCCTTCAGCAACTCTCTATCAAGCAGCTTTTCTCGTGCGTGTAGTAACGGGTCCCCATCTGGGTCTCCAAAAACAGGACGGGACAGGGAGTGTTTTCACCAAGCGATCACTGGACAAATCCTTAGGTTAGGTTATCAAGACATCCAGTGCACCAGTTGTCCCGTGCCACCAAATGTCCCGCTACTGATGAGTTGTTGAACGAGTTGTCTGGGAAACGTGTGATGTGTTTGTAATATTTTGACTTGTCAATTTTTCTTTTGAAAAGATGACATAATAAATAACAAAAATTATGCAACTATATCAATACACCATACTCAAGAATCAACAATGGTACAATATTTATATATGATAATCAATTACATAATAGTGAAGATTTACCTTTATATACATAATAATAATAATCATCTTAAAATGTATATTCACGAACACGCATACACACACACACACACACCATACTATCTTTGGTAAGGAGCTATAAATCAACTGTACAACGTGCAACCACGACATCAAAAAAAAAATTGCTTTACCATACTTTGTATGGAAATACTAATTTAAAAATTTTGCTTCACCATACTTTGGATGCAATTTTTTTTTTTTTTTTAATTTGGGGTTGCCGTAATCACGTAAAACGAAATTCAATCGACGTTATTGTTTTGACACTTCATACTCTTCGTTCCAAACTCGTGCAGAATGTCAAACGCCATTTCGATGTCGTTCCTCGTGATGCCCAACGCCCTCACCACACTGTCCTTCGGATAACCCTCCCCCACGAGCCTTGCTATATAGTCCAAGTTTATATTCTCGTACGGAACGTTCGTCGAAGAACTGTCTTCTAACCGCTGCCCCATGTGATTATGCGTCAACGGGTTAATCTTCGAATCCTTCACCGAATCGGGACTCTTAGTCGGAAGCTGCTGCCGTTTGATCGAAACGACCACACCTCTACTATCGAGAGTGACGTTTTCATAATGCGAAAGATAACCCATTAACCTCTCTTGATTAAGCTTATCGTCTTGCTGCGTGCTCTCCATCTGCTTTTGATTACACCTCGCTAGATTATTCGGTTTCAGTTGCCTATTGGGCGTAACCTCTTCGCACTGCGGAGGAGCTTCAAAAGATATGTTTAAAGTCTGATTTTTTTGCGGAAGAATTACCGGAACCGAAACCTGCGTATTTTTTTGATCCATCAACGACATAGGAGGCGGTCTAGCCGGAACCGCATGCCCTAGAGAATTTTTCTTTTGCAGAACACCGTTGTTCGTATTCCCCGGTAAGTTAGGCTTACTGAATATCCTCGGGTCTTGTACGGGTACTGCGTTTTTATGCACGGGCAACACTTCGTATCGCGTATCTATCAATCCCGTAATCGTCTCTGTAGACCCGAGTATAACAGAACTCAAACTGTTTTCCCCGGCTGAATTTCCCAAACTCGACTTTCTTCCGTCTAAATTCCGCACTCCATCAACATTCTGTTCTGTCAAGTGTCTGAAATCGAACACGGTTCCAGAAATAACGCTTTGATTCAACGGAAACTTTGTCAAATCTTCTGAACTGCGACTGCTAGAGATGCAAGGTCTCGTTACTTCCAGCAACAAATTAGATCCGTTCTGTTTCACATTCACTTGCGACGCGTTTTGAAACGAAAGATTGATCATGCTCGTAGCGTTACCTAAAGGACTTCTATTCCCACCACTCTGCAGAAGATCGCAGTTCTTACCGTTATCCCCTACAATGGGAATCTCACGTATCTGTTTGACTCCGATTTGAATACTTGACGGATGCTTTTTAAAAGTCGCCGAATTGATTGAAGTCTCATGTTTAGCAGCGTCGGGACTCGGCGAAACTGACTTTCTCGGAGGCAAAGGAGGCGCCGACAAGTCTTGAATTCGTTTCGGAACAATTCCCGATTTTCCCGGAAAGCTTTGCTCGCCGTTTTTGTTCAAAGTCTCTGCCAGTTCGCCGTAAGTATTTTCGTTAGTTGTTGCGGCAACACTGTTTAAATTTCTAACACTTGAAGATGGCACCGCAATCGATGGAGAAGAATTTTGATTCTTATGTGCCGGAACAGCTGGAGATCTGTTTTGTTGTGTCGGCATTGGAATTGATACCGGTATCAAAGGTTGAGTGAGGTTTGATGGGACTATCGGGCTCTTGTGAGCCGGGATAGCCGGGGCCGTCTGATTGGTCGGTTTGTGCGCCGGGACCGCGGGGACGCTCTGCGATTGGACAGGCGTCGGCGTGACGGAGCGCGATTGGTTGGTCTTGCGTATGGGGCGTGGCGACGCTAGAGGACTGTGAGGGATGTCTTCGGATCTCTGCTGCTTGATGAGCGCCTGGATGCAGCTGGTGGCCGCGTTGAACTCTTGGCAATCCTAGAAAAATAAAAATAATCAAAACGACGCTCAAAAGAAATGGCTACTTTTTGAACATTGGTCAAACTTATTATTGTAAAAATAGCCCCCTTCTTCGTACCTCAGCTTTAGCACTTTCTCAGCCGGGGAATATGCGGCACCAGTGTGGGGTCGATCAGCCCACTGTAATCAAGTGGATACTGCCCTGAATGATGCATGCAGAGTCGTCACAGGCTGCCTCAAACCAACACCCATTTCTAAACTATACCCCTTGGCTGGTATCGCACCACCAAACATAAGACGCAAAGTCATATGCGCCGAAGAAATGCGTAAGGCAATCAACCAACCGTCCCACTGCTTGTATAAACGGATACCCCCAACACCAAGATTGAAGTCTCGAAGCAGCTTTCTGAAATCCACAACACCTCTCACATCCAGCCATGAAAATGAGAGACTCCAACTCTGGCAACAAATCGCACCAGAGGATTTCATTACTCCAAAGGAAGGCCTCCCAACTGGCAAGAGCCTTGACTGGCGGACCTGGAAATCGCTGAACAGATTAAGAACCGGAGTTGGTAGAACAAAGGACAACCTCGAGCGGTGGGGAATGCTTCGGCAGGGAGAGACACTATTATGCGACTGTGGGGACCTACAGACCGCCTCACACCTAAGATGCTGCTCCATGTGCCCAACAAGTTGCACATCCCAGGACCTAATGCTGGGCAACACTCGAGCTATCGATGTTGCCAGATATTGGGAAAAAATAATTTGACGTCGCTGACACGAAGAAGAAGAAGTAAAAATAACAACATTTTCAAGAATGAAATGATACTTTTTATAAAACCAAAGACTTTTTTATTTTAGAAATTATTATTAGCCTACTGGTCAACTGTCGGCAGGTATAACTTAGTGGTTAAAGCGTCTGCTCACCAAACCGAAGATCGTGGGTTCCATCCCTGACAGAGATTTAAAAAAAAACAATATCTAAGCTCTATAAATACCCCTAGTTGATGTGAATTTGATCCCTCACCCGTAAAATTCCAGTCATAGCATATTTATTGAAATTGGAAGTGGATAAAAATCGACCTTTGTCCTTTATATAGAAGAAGAAGTTGTTTATCGTTGAAACACCTCAATGATCTATATAATACACCTAGTTTTATGGAAGCGAGACCGGCTTTATACTTAATTGTATATATATAATGCAATACATTTAGAAATCACATTGCAATGATTCACTTCCTTACAAGTTTTACCTTTTTTAGTATATATTTCTTAAATATAAATTGTGTTAGTAAAGAATTAAGCAAAAGCATGCATTTTGTTAGTTGTGAAGAATATTGAAAAAAAAAACATTTCAAAATGCTCCAACAATTCAATATAAAATAATAATATATACAGAGGTACCTTGCTTGTATTTCAAATTACTCAGTACCATTAAATAGCTCCACGACTAGTTGCTACTTTTTATGGGTGTTTCTTGCCGTATTACAGATTGCTCGTCCCTCAAATTTTGCTTGTATTTCAAAGCGAAAAATCGCTCTTTCGTCGGCTCGTATCTCAAAAAACTCGTATATTAAGGTACCACTGTACATATATACATATATGTTTTATGATATAGGTGGGATTGTATACTTAGAAGGGATAAATATTGTTTTCTTACCATAAATGTCAAGTGTCAAATCACAATTTTGTCGAAAACAAATTGAGTAATCAAAAGCGTTGACCATCCAAGATGTAATCAATAAAATTTAGTTAGTTGCGTGGTGGTAGAATGAGGAGCAGATGAACAACACAAAGACTTATACAGAAGCACATGTATTCTATAATACAAAACTTTCGGCCCGGGCGGAGTTACATACTTTCAGGCACCGGGCCGACCACAACCCGACACTCGTCGCGGTCGGGGGACAGCTGACTGGCCACCGGGCGCCCGTGGTCGGTGACACCCGCAAGTGGGGATCTACAGAAACTAATCGCGCACCAGTGACAGACAGCCATGTACATAGCTAATGTCACATTTGTGACCGGACTTGTCAAAAAACCAATATGGAGAACAGCAAGAGACGAGAGATCGCATATCGAGGATTTCGGCACCAGCCTGGAAGGGCTATATCAAACTGATATCACATTTTTCAGCTCAACATTTTTGCATCTAGCCACCCCTTATGACCAAATGGTCCAAGTTTCTGTAGCGTTGAGCTAATCATCTGATCTGAGAATATTGTCTCTTTAAATTTTCCTGTTTTAGAGGACTCCTGTTGTAGAGGTCTTCAAAAACCATATATATTCACAGGTGAACCTTCGGATGCATAGATGTCTTGGGACAAAGTATGAACAATGGCAGCTGACAGAACCGAGTGGTGACAATTTGTGATGAGGAAAAAAAAAAATGTGGCTCGACTCATTTGACATTATGTATTGAATAAATCATTAAATGAAATTGTGGCTTTTGTGTTTAGCCGTGTGTGGCGAATTATCTCGTTCCAATATTTGGACCGACGTTGCAGGGGTCTTCTTCAGGGTTGACGACTTAGTGATGAGTGTCTTGAGGTAGTTCATCAGCCAGCCAAACATACCTCCACGACGACATGTCGGAGAGTCGTAAACAGTGGGTATGTTCTAAATGGCATACCTCCACTGCAATGGCGGTCGAAATATTAGAACAAGATAATTTGCCACACACGGCTAAACCCAAAAGCCACAATACCAAATCTGGCCGAGAAGTTATCATTAAATGGATAAAAAAAAACAAGTTTGTATCTCATGTAAAAACATTATTTTATCATATTTCTTATTAAAAACATTAAGTATAAAAAAATATAATTAAAATAATTAAATCTTCTTAAATGAACAATCAAAGACTTTGGAAGAACATACGATAATAATATTACTAAAATTAATAAATCCTTAAATAATTTAATTTAAGAAAAATATTATTTTACAACTTTCTTCTTCGTTTCCTCTATCTATAAATGAAAATAAAACTCAACTATCAATTCCAAGATCTCTTATCACAATATTTAAAAATAAAAACACTTGTTCTATTCTCTTACAAATAATACAAAAATATTTGTTTTCATAATAACCATGTGCTTCATAAAAAATTGCTATAAATAAAAATAAAGACATCTGTTGATTTAAAAAAAAAAAAAATTCAAAATACTTAGCAAAGAAACATACCACATGAGATAATTTTTTATTTACAAAGAATTTACAGAATTCTTCATTCTTTCAGTGTAAAGAATATTGACATCTGTTGATTTAAGTTGATAACATTTTAGCAGATAACAGATTAGCATGGAAACATACCACATGGAATTCTTTTTATATCCACAAAGAATTTACAAAACTTTCAAAATTATTCAATCTTTCAATGATTTTAATTTTAAGTACATTATATTTAACTTTTTTTTATTTAGCACCATTTAAAATTGAAAAAATACAGTCTTGCCAACATCAGAATTACATGACAAATATGAATAAAAGCACAAACTTTGCAGTTTTTTCTAGACACCATTTTTCATAGCAATAATACAGGGAGCGGCAAAAAGATCTGACGTTTGAATACTTTACATTACAAAAAACCGTCAAATCTTTTTACCGCTCTCTGTATATCAAATGATGAACTATAAAGGATATTTTTGGTAAATATTTTTATATTTTCTTACATTATTGTGAAATAAAATGTACTAACGCTTGGTAACACTTCACTTTAGTGTATCATGTTTTAAAACATTCCATAAATTATTACATGCTTTACACAATGCATTCAAAACCATGTTACAACTGCTTATTTGATACACTACAGTGAAGTGTTACCCAATTCTGAGCTGTAGTCTATTGACATAGGTGAAAGTGTGAAGAGAATATTTCGTTCATTCGTTAAATTAAAAAAGTAAATACTTAACATACATTGTTTTCATATGACATACACAATATTAATATTATTATTAAATAATAAATAAATAATTTAAAAATATATATTCTATAAAACTATACTTTTTTATTTATTTTTCGGTGGTATAGTAAAAAAAACACCCAAAAGGTGGTCAAAGTAGTAAAAAATAATTAAATATATTAAGGTTATCAACTGACAATACCTGGTGAAACTGCATAATTATAATTTTAAATTAATTTTATTTAAAAAATTAATAAATTAAAAACATTCAGTTTTGATTCACATTTATTTTTAACGATTGCATGTTTCGGCCGCCCTGGAGACCATCTTCAATATTTTTCCAATTATTGAAGATGGTCTCCAGGGAGGCCGAAACATGTTATCATTTAAAATAAATGTGTATCAAATCTAAATATTTTTTTTTTTTTTTAATTTAAATTAATTTAAAATTATCGCTAATTGTATTATTTTTCATTCTTCGTACATTTCCAACCTTATGAATTGTCGATTGAATATACGAGGGTTATCCGTAAAATAAGGTTCCAAGTGATTTTTCACTGGGAACACCGAATTAACCCTTTAACTGCCAATAGCGTCTTAAGACGCATAATTTTCTGTGAACGGAGCGCCGCTCATACAAAAATTACGCCTGAAGACGCGCCGTTTTAAATGAACAATCAACAATGCACAATTAACAATTAATTTTATGATTATGGATAAATGACTGCACGACTGGCGCGCTCTTCATTTATTTGGTAAGTTTAAAAAATAAACTTTATTACTCTTTCAATAACGATATGTTTAGAAGGTTTTATTTTTGTAGTAAAATTCGCGGCGTGCTGGGTACCGCCATACATGTACCTACCGGCAGTTAAAAGGTTAAATACAATTTGGCTCAGTATATGTATTTACAATACACTATATGTATTTACTAAAATAATAATTAAAAAATCTTATTTGATTACATTTACATAACAACTATGTAATAATTTTAGAGTATGTATAAAAACTTATAAATAAGAACTATATATATATATATATATATAAGCAATAAATTAAAATAAAAGCAGTCTAAAGTCATAAATATATGTTTATATATAAAAACGTATATATACAATACAAAATCAATTCTATTTTATTGACAAAATTAAATAAGATCAAATTTACATTTAATTTTTTTAGAATGAAAATGGAATTATTTGATAATTGACGATTTACACAAAAAAAAACGAATAATTATCGGATTTGAAACATGCGGCTCGCACATCGTATCCAGTTCACTATCTAACGTGCTTATTAACCACTGCAAAATTAATTTAGTTTTAAACCCCAGTTGCCCCTGTGGCGCGCGCCCCCTTCCAGACCTCAGAGCACATTCTCTGCGACTGTCAGTTCCTCTCGTTAAAAAGAGGAGTCCTTTTCGATGCAGTTCCGAGGGAATCGCTCCGGCCCTGTCGAGCATGCAGACTTTGTGGCCACTAATTTTTTCCACGCATTTTCGCTTTTATTTTCAGTGAGAGAATCTATCTTCCATCTCTTTTCAACTTGTGAATGCGATTCTTATCTTTATTACGGGTTCTTTCACTTTAGTGCAGTGGCTACAATTGTTCAGAAAGGACTCCCACTGGACTTATCAGTTGCTAGCTGATCATAATCTGAATGAGCGCATCATCAAGGAGACTCAACTGTGATGCGGGTGTGAGGCTGGTCAAATATAGATGGCTCTTGTTATAAACTGATTGTAAATTTATTTTTGGAAATTTCATCAATTTTTTTTTTTAATCTTATAACAATCATAATAATTTAATTGCTAACAATTAAAATATCAATTTAAAAATAATAAAAATAAAATAATAATATTACACAAAATATTAATTAATTGTATTTAATTATAAGAGACTCAAATAAAATTTGGCTTACTTTCGAAAAAAATAAGTATTAAAAAAAGTCGATAATAAATCACAATGAAATTTAGAAATAAATTTTTTAATAATTTTAAAATAATAATAATGCTACTTTTTGAGAAAATTTCAAAACCACATCACATCAACACAGTGTCACGGACATATCGTCCCCAGACAATTCGTTCTATAACTCACCAGCAACGACATGGGGCGCACTGAACGCCTGGTGTATGGGACATTTGGCGCACGGGATAACTGGTGCACTGGCTATCTCGCTAATCTAACCTAACGATTTGTCTAATGATCGTAGATTCCATAGATTCATAGGTCTCGTTAACGAAATAACTTAGGTTAGGTTAGGTCGGGTTAGGTTAGCGAGACATTCAGTGCACCGGGTGTCCCATACATCCTATGTATAGTTCCCAAAAGGCCTTTCAGGACGTCACGAGCTAATGGGCTTGAAGAAAAGTGCAGCTATAGTTTATGCTATCCTGCAGCATTCTTAACACATGTCCCAGCCATGTCCACCTTCGCCTCTTGATCGACTGCAGTATGGGAGGCTGCCTTGTCCGCTCTCTCACCTTGTAATTTACCACAAAGTCAAACCATCATTAATGCAAGGCATTAATTATGAGAATGGTTTTGAAATATACTCATTTCAAGTACTGTGGTACTTCGAAATACGAAGTCACAAAACGCGAGCACAACTTATCAAAGATGCTTTGACAGCAAGAGCACACTGATAACTGATTCTCTGACCGTGGCATTCATGCGGGAAAGCGTGACGCACGTTCATGTGCAACCGGCCGACCCGCTAAGCCGATTGCTGGCATCTCAAAAATGTTGCTCGTATTTCAAAGCAAAAAAATCGCTCGCTCGACGGCTCGTGTCTCAAAAAACTCGTATGTTGGGGCACTCGCATGTCAAGGTACCACCTGCATTTTTAAAAACATACACAAATATACAAACAATAAAAAAAGGACACTTTCGAATAATACAATCAAATCGTTTCATATAATTAAGCGTTCCAAAACACTTCACAAATGCAACAGGTATAATATTCTCTGGGAAGGCACGAGATGATTCGCCACACACGGCGAACCCAAAAGCCACAATACCAAATCCGGCCGTGAAAACCTAAGACGTTATACAACATATATACTTTTAAATAATTAAAAAAAAACAAAAACCTATAATAAACAATATTGCAACACTCTTATAAATTTTGCAACTATAAAGTTTTTAAAAAGGCATTTGAACCCGGAACCGTCAACACAACAGTCGAGCGCCTTAAACGTTTTACGTAAGACATTGTTGCCGTGACACAATTTACCTGTTGTTGTGTGTTTTAGGTTAATCGGGAGGGATCGTATATTTATATATATTATTCATGATGCGTATGTATGTGTGTTTGTGTATATTGCGTTCAGCCATGCGGTGGTGCAGGAGAGTGCTGGAACGAAAAAAAAATAGGATGCAGAAGCGAAACAAACAAAACTGCACGGAGAACGGAGAGACGACCACTACTACAAATATAGAAAAATTATTTTTCCAACGTTTTTAGCATTCACTTTGAGATCCATTTTAAATAATAAATATTTATTTATTGATCTTGTCTTTACATGGATCACGTTGGATATGGCCCGTTTAGGAGACTGCAGTTTCCACTAACCCATAGCCTTCCTCAATCCACCACTATCAAGAGACAACTTATGAATAACAAGAGTTCACACCAACCGGGGGTATTTTAAAGCAGAAATCGATTAAAAATCGTTTTATTCCTAATCTCCGTCAGGGATCGAACCCACAACCTTGGGGGCTTGGCAAAGCAAGCACTTTGACCATTAAACTATACCTGCCGGCAAATTGCAGTATGCTTAAGTATCACTAAATAAATAAGTGGCCATTTGTTATATATTTTTAAGGAGATCGAATGTCTCAAACGATGATGCGAATCTTTTCGCAGAGATTGATTTATTAACATGTTTAACGCCACGTAGGTCACCATACGTTTTTTTCTCGAACAAACAGTCCCTGTACTTAATTTATCAAGCTAATATATGTATACATAATATACAATATAATTTGTTTAACGGCGCAGGTGTGTATTTTTTCAAAAAGTACCATGGCATTAAGCGTGTTAAGGACTGTGTTAATATTTGCAAATGGTGGTCGTCTCTTCTTTCCAATGTGCGAAAAACAAAACAAAACAAGGTGAGAATAAAATTTAAAAAAGTAATAAATGAATGCAGATGATAAATATGAGGCAAGGCAAAAACGATGCAATAAATCTGATAATAAATAGAATGTTATCTATAACAATTACATTAGAAGAGATATTCCAAAAATAAAATATTGAGTGTACAATTTCTTCTTCGTAGTATCAATCCGGTGGACTGGTTTGCAGCAACAAAATCTTGCATCTCGATCTCCACTCTTCTCGATCCTCGATACGCATTTAACGCACGAGGGATCAAATTCACACCAACCGGGGTGTTTATAGAGCTTAGAAATAGTTTTATTTTAATTTTCGTCGGGGATCGAACCCACAGTCTTTATAGTTTGGCAAGAGTATTATCAATCCGGTGGATTGGTTTGCAGCAGCAAAATCTTGCATCTCGATCTCCACTCTTCTCGGTCCTTTGCAACACTCTTTAGCTCAGCATAAGAGCTGCAACTCATGTCCTCGAACACTTGCTGCAAATATTCCCGTCTGCAGTCTCTTCTCTCAACCGTCCCTTCCACAATATCGTGAAGAAGACCATCGTGGCGCATGATGTGTCGGATCGCCTCTCTGAGATGGTTCTTACTAGGTGCCTATCTTCCTTGATTATGCTGAGAACCTCATTGTTCGTGACGTGGTCTCTCCAGGAAATTCCGAGAATTCTTATGTAAGACAACTACTATTTATGTACTCATATATATTTTTTTATGATGAAACTAATGCAAAATTTATATATATATTTCAATTAGTCTGTGGGAATATCTCTTCTAATGTATATTGATACAATTAGGGTAAACAGAGCAGTAATTGGCAACAACGAATATAAATAATTAAATAAAACTAGTTAAGTAACCATAATATCATTACGGGGACACATCAAAACCATAAAGTTAGCCGGGCTACATAGTCCAGTGGTTAAAGTATTTGTTTCTCATTCAGACGCCATCGGTTCACATCCCGATGAAGCTTGATTTTTAAAAATTTATTTAATTAAATCTAAGCTCTATACACGTTGTCGGTAGGGTTGAGCCACCTCTTAGACAAAATAAAAATTATCCAGGCCTTGGGAGCGCCGGGTTTATCATCCAATCTTCTTAAAAAATACCCTGATAATTGAACACCCAAATAATTCTCTAGGTACTACATCCGCAGTTTATGCAAGTTCACGAGCTCTTGACCTGGAGGTTCCCGGGAACCATCTATGTTCCCATGTGGGGATATAGATGTTGTGCGACAAGGTATACAACAACCTGAGTTTACAGAACTTTGAAACGACAATTTGTGGTGTCAATGTTAGATTAGCGAGACATCCAGTGAACCGGTTGTCTCTTGCACCAGACGTCCAGTGCGCCCCTTGTCGTTACCGATGAGTCGTTGAACACATTGTCTGGGAACGATTGATCGTGACACCATTTAATATTAAATTGGTTTGAGTTACTCAGTTGATTATTAAAAAAATATATATATATATTACGGATTTAACTAGTCTTGATATACATAAATATATTCAAAGATAAAGGATTTGACAATGATGAAATATCATTTGGCTAAGAGTTAAAATAATTTGTTTAGTTTCTTTATTGACATTAACCTTTAAACGCCCAGTAGTTTCTAAGATAACTGATTATTATAAATAATCAGTTATCTTAATTAAACTCGATTATCGCTGGGTAGGTTTTTTTTCAATTTTTCAGTCAATGAACCTTGTGGATGTAACTAGATGATCCTGAATTCATATTTTTATAATTGCCATATTTTAAGATTATTTTGTTTAACATTTAAACGCCCAGTGGTTTCCTTACGGTACCGGTGATTTGCGTCGTTCAATGCCCTACGGTCCCATACAGGAGTACTTATGGTTCATTTCACAATCGGATTACATTAATTTGTAATAATAGTATTAAAGTATAAATATTTATTTATTTACCTTGTTTTCACATGGATCACGTAACAAAAGTTCTCTATTAGGTGACTGCAGTTTTGACTAACTCGTAGCCTTTCTCAATCCTTCTCTAGTTAAGAGATAACTAGAGAAGGATTGAGAAAGGCTACGAGTTAGTCAAAACTGCAGTCTCCTAATAGAGAACTTTTGTTACGTGATCCATGTGAAAACAAGGTAAATAAATAGATATTTATAATTTATAATGGATCTCAAAGTGAATGCTGAAAACATTGAAAATAGTATTAAAGTAAGTTCATGGAAGAATCTATTGTGCGACGAAACATTACAAACATTGGCCTGCTAGGGAATTGAACGACGTAAATTTGCGGTCCCGTATGGGACCACTGGGCGTTTAAAGATTAATTACTGACCAATTAAATACTGATAATTTAATTGCTACCCTGTTTACACTACTTTTGATGCATAAATTATGATGTGTTATTGTTATGATTAGACATGTTTGTGTGTACAATAGTGTGTCTTATTTATTGTATTATAGGAGTGTTTTTCACACCAACACATCGATCCATGCATCAAACCAAACACATACCAAACAAATATAGAAGGTATATATATTTTTAAATAAATCGATAATAAAAATTATATTAAAAAAAACACAATATTTGAGACATCAACATTGTAATTGTAAAATATTAATATTACAGCAGTAGAATAAAGCTGTAAATATGACTTTTTAGGTTTTCACGGCCAGATTTGATATTGTGGTTTTTTGGTTTAGCCGTGTGTGGCGAATTACTAATTTCCAATATTTCGACAGGGATGACGGTTTGATTCTCAAAACAGCATGGCTTCCGCCTCTGGCACATACTCAAAAACCTGCAAAGACAAGCAAGGACAACCACAGTCTGACATGACGCTCGTGGAGGTATGCTCCTTAGAACATACTACTTATGACGTTCGTGGAGGTACGTTAGGCTGACGGCTAAACTACCTCCAGACATTAACTCATCACTAAGTCATCAACCCTGAAGAAGACCCCTGCAATGGCGGTCGAAATATTGGAAATTAGTAATACGCCACACACGGCTACAACCAAAAGCCACAATACCCAATCTGGCCGTAAAAACATAAGAATTATAACAATTATATATCTTCTATATTTGTTATGAAAATACTAACAAACTTGCGACAACACGAAATGGTATCATAAAAAAAAAACATGTAAAATGTACTGCGGTTATGCAAAATAAACATTCACATAATAAGTCAGTCATAACTTCAAAATTGCTTGCATATTTAACACATTAGTGTTCTCACCTCGATATCGTCGAAGTCGTCCGAGAGGCCATTGAAGGCGGCCGCTATTGAAGGTGGCTGCTGGGCGGGGGGCTTGGGGCCCTGGGGGGGCGTAGGGCCGCAGGAGCCTCCCGGGGGCTCACTGGGCCGGGGAGGAGCCCCGTTGTGAACAGGCGGAGACGCGGGACCGTCCCCACTCGAACCTGGAACGCTCAAAAGCAAATTAGCAATTAAGTAAAACCCGTAAAGAATAATTATTTCATGTCAGAATGATGTAATGCATACATATTTCATACAGTATTGACATCTTCCTCTCTTTCAAAAGGTTGTTATTCAGTCGCTTGAGGGCATGATGAGGAGAAGGTCAGCAAAACAAATACTTTTTCAGAAGCACAGTGACATATATTTACGATAAAACTTTACAAACTTATGGCCCGACCTAGTCACAGCATTAGGCCGAGCCACAGTACAATATGCTCTCGCCGACGGGCGGTAAACGACTGGCTCCGCACGCTCGTCGGGGCTGAGACTCTCGCCCAGCGCCCGAGTGGCAATGTATATAACTAACACACCCATGAGTGGACAAGTGCAAAATGCTAATATGGCGACAAATAAATATATGACTAGCGAATAGAAATAAGAGACAAAATATTGTATATCGAGGTTTTCGGTACCAGTCATCAAGAGCTACATCATGCTGATGTCAGTATACTAACATGGGTCACACCGGGCACTGTTCAATCACTCGCTGAAAGACCGCAGTTTCGCCCTCAATGAAGGCGTCATCAGTTTCAATGTGTCTAAGCATATTTACAAGTATAAAAGTACACTCATAAACGTTTTAACATGTGAATGATTCATTGAGGGCGAAACTGCAGTATTTCAGCCAGCAATTAAACAGTGTTCAGTGTGATTCATATTAAACGAAGATTAAAACTTCGATATACGATCTTTCGTCTCTTATTTTTGTTCGCTCGTCTGACACGCATACATAAAAGTATTAGGTAAATCAGTCGTCATCTGTCCGAGACCTGAAGCAGAAAGTTCCGTCTCGGGCAGATAACCGAAGTTTGTCAATCTTTAACTTAAAAATAAATTACAATGTGCTTCTTAAAAAGTTCTATGTGTTGCTCATCTGCTCCTCATCTCTCGACCACGCGTTCTGATGACTATCCCGGCGACTTTTAGTCGTTTCCTTGAGTAAACTGGCATGTCATCCTATATTGTATTTTTTGATTGTGAATGATAAACAGGGTTGTCAAAATGTTCGTTAGAAAAATGAATATAATATTTACCGCTGTCTGTGGTGGAGGAGTGCTGCTTGCGCTGCCGGCCGTGCGAGGGGTCGAAGGCGTCCACCTTGATCTGCTCCGTGCCCTTGATCTCCGCGCGGCAGAAGGGACAGCCCTGCCCCTCGGAGTCCTGCTTCAGAGAAGCAATATGGAATATCGGATATTAAAAAACGAAAAACGACAATCACATGCATAACAACAAAAAATCAATAAAGAAAACAGTAAAAAAAACAATAAATAAAAAGTAATAAACAAGCGACAAAACATCAATTTATTTTCATATTGCTAACGAAGGATTGGTCATAGAATTGAAGATATTGTACTCCAGCCGAGTCTTTTTTTCCAAGTCCTCGCCTGACATGCACATCTAATAATGTTAGTCTTAATTTCATATAAAATTGCACGGCGTTTGCATACGCCATTTTATTTGTTATGACAGTTGCTCCATTTCATGTTGGTTCAACTGTCATCTTTAATTTGATTTTTCGCCGTGATTATCTTGGCGGCGCTGCTTGTCACAGTGTTCCGGCAGTTTTCAGTTAACTTTCGTCCGGTATGGCGAACCCCACACCAGTCGGACGAAAATCAAGTCTTTAATGAAAATAAATGCGAACTGTGCTTCAAAAACAAGTTCTTTGTGTTGTTGGGTGATGGGAGATGTCACAGTGAATTACGGATAAAAATGAATCACTTTGACGGATCAATATTCCACACGCGCACAATGAGATGGTATCAGTGTGAGAATGTCTCTTTAGGAGCGATAACTATCAGCAAGCAAGATAAATGTCAATGTGTGTACTCACGATCTGCCAAGCTGTTAAGCAGGGTGTGCAGAGCAAGTGCCCGCAAGGCTCTATCCTGATGTCCTTGTCGTTCTCCGCGCAGATCTTGCACAGCTGGAACGTGCTCCCTGAAACGTAACAATTCAAAATATTTTTAAAATGTTATAGAAAAAATCTCAAAGGCCTCTAGTCTCTTATTATCACTTTCAGATAAGCACCATGTCTCACAGCCGTCGACAAGATGCTCCATGCAAATGTTTTTAGAAAGATGCTTGTGGAGCTTTTTAAATTAATATATATTTTTTAAAATTATTTTTAATTCTTTAAATTAATATTAGTAATATAAGAAAAGGCGTTGCATTGCCATTTTGCTTATTTTGACAGAAGATAATTTGTTAAAGGGCCAACGTGTAGTAGAAGGGCGCTGCGGTGTTACAGTGCGCTCCTATTCACTTTCGGCTCGGGTCTCTACAGAGATAGATCGTTTATTGTTTGTGACCCGAGCCGAATACTGAAGTTGACGATCTATTGTCTTATATAACAATGTGATTCTAAAAAGCTTTCTTTTCTTTGAAGAACGAAGGATGCCAATACAATAAGTATACACCATTAGTTTTTTTAACTAATTTGAACGAAAAAAATATAAATGGAGATACAAATAATGTAAGACTTTACCCATTTCACAGTATAGTTCATACTGTTCCTGTGTGACTGCAATGTGGTTCTCGCTGGGCGACTGGATTGCCTAGCTGAGGTCGGGATTCGCATCCCGCCCGTCAGGATAAAGATAACTGAAATATAATGAGAAAAAAAAAGTTGAATTACTAGAAAAACTGGTTATAAATCTAGCTTAACCCTTTGGTTACTAAGCGTTGATTCAACGGTCGATTCACGTGTGAAAAAGACGAAGCGTCGATTATTCAACGCTCATCTAAACACAAGTTGCCAGTAATAAACATTTATTATTTACATCATATATGATCTCAAAATCTAAAAAGGAGTTTGGATATTTTATTTTTTGATGTTAATATTTTTTATTGGCAAATATAATATTATTGATTAATTTATTATTTGCATAATCTGAAGCATGAACTTTGGAATGAAAATTATTTTTGTTTTTACAATCTAGCGTAAAATAGATAAAGGTTATGTTAAATTTTTAAAGCACTAAAAAATGTTCTAAAATCACTTAGTTTTTTTCACAAGTTCGCTAAGAAAATTCTTAGTAACCAAAGGGTTAAAGCATTTATGGCTAATTCTCAATGGTCTGTAAAGGCAGTAGTGTGGTGATGTATGAACTCACAAGCCCTCCCTGTAGCCGTCCAGCAGCGCCTGGCAGAGACTCTTGTTCTGAGGGATGGTCTGCAGGATCTCTCCATCAGCTGTCACGTATCCGATGGCCCACTGGCCTAGCCTCGTACACGACAATCTGTAAACATTAAATATTCATTAAAAACCAATTTGCCAGCGGGTATAGCTCAATGGTCAAATTTTGCAAGCCAAAGGTCGAGGGTTCGATTCCCGACGGATATTAAGAAAAAAAAAAGGCTTTTTAATTGATTTTTGAGCTCTAATATAACCCCGGTTGGTGTGAATTAGATCACTCACCCGTAAAATGTCAGCCATAGCCTATCAATTAAAATTGGTTCTTGGACGTCACTCACTTTTCTTCCAGACCGATATCTCTTTAATAAATATGTCAAAATGCCACTCGAGTGTGCCTCTCACTCAAGTAGTGAAGACTACCCAACGGTTAGAGTTCTTCTTCAGATATCCTTGTTTTGGATTATATTTTTTAAAAACACCCAGTCATGGATCTCTCCATTACACGTTGGGTAACCTTCATTTTATGTGTAAGACTTGCTGTTAAGATTCCACGTCTCTGCGCCAGAGGTTGAAGGAAAATGCATTGGTTAAACGCCTTAAATTTAAAACAATGCAGAATTTTTGTTTTAAAAATGTACTTAAGTTTTAAATATGCTGCCCATTCTAATTGTGCACGCCTGTCAATTTATTTTGAGGAATTATTTCGTCTTAGTTGTATTACTTATTCCAGATAAGTATATACATTTACAACCTCGATTTGTGTTCCTTCAATGAAGTAATAAAGAAGTTAAATAGTAAGAAGTGTGTTTTACCTGAATACGTAACTGCCAGCTTTCCCAATGTACTTGTGTAAGCGCGCTTTAACCTCGTCAGACGTGAGGAATGCCACATATCCGGGATGTGTCACAGCGAGGATCTGCCAGTTGCGGAGAAGTGTTCCCCACGGCTGGAATAACCTAAAAGCAATACAACCAATCACCATCAATGTTATACTTAATACAATACTTATTAGGTAGATGTTGATGATGAAGACGTGAGGCCGAACGTTAGTGGCCGATCACACAACATGTGTTGTTTTTACTTTCCTTCAGAGATCTCAAACCTTTTCAGTGAGGGTCATATTTAATTTTATTTGAACACATGACGATAAAAAATTAAAACGAGCATTTTTTGAAAAAATGTGAAATTAGACTTATTATTAGATTATCTTTCTTGTTATAATTATTATTTTGAAGCAATTAAATATACATATACTATACATAAAAATCCTTAAACGAGTCAAATCATTCAGAAAAAATATCGGCGGGAGCGGCATGCGAACCGCGGACCTTTGGAACCAACCATTTTGCCCAGGTAATTATACCGCTCGGCCACCGGGCCAATTTCTTCCACCTGAGATGACTCGTCTCTGATCTTCTATAGAAGTATGTATATATATATATATATATATGTATATTTAATTGCTTATAATATTGTAAAAATAGTCAATGATCTATTAAAGTAGATTAGAATATTGAAATAATAAAATAATATTCTAATAAATAATTAAAAATATCCATATATTATTTTGAAATTGGGAAAACGTTTATCGTTTTTCTCGATCAATATTTCGATTATATGCATTTAAATTTTATATGTTTGTTAGCAAAATAAGTATTTCCCAAAATATAAACTGTTTTTTTTTTTTTTAATTTTATCTTCCAATGCAATATATATTTGGTTAGAATTAGTTGACGATATACGCTGATGCTTTGTTCGATATTCACTTTAAAAAAAACAGTCGGCCTCCGGGTGTTGTTTCATCCGGGCGTAACCACAGCGCGGACTGTATAGTGTTAACTAACATTTTGACCAGAACTTTTCGGTGGATTCGTTAATCGATCATTTATAAAAATACATACAAAAATACATATAAAAAAAGATGAAGATGACACGTGTCAAAGATCACAGAGATCTAGGAAAACAATACAATCGACGAAAACGGAAAAGGATGTAAGTAAAGCAACAAGGTGTGCTGGTAGGCTATTTAGGAGTGCCATTGCAGTTGTACTGAATTGAGTGCTCGAAGCTTCATAAGAACCAACTGTGATTGAAAACAATGGATGGCTACGAGCACGGGTGTATCTATCCGGAACGTAGAAGTTAAAGTATTCAAGAATCCCAGGGTTGTGAATTGCACTGCGAAGAAGAAGGAATGAATGTTTGAGAGCAGCAATTTTCCTCCGAGACTCTAACAAATAGAAAGAAAGCATCCTTAGAAGAAAAAGAGTTGGGTAATGTACGGAATTGATCGAGTTGAATGGATAGTGTTGGAGTTTTTTTTTGTGAATTCTTTCGGGCATAAAAGTGTATTTGGATTTATTGGGATTCCATACTAAGCTCCCATCTTCCAGAACACTTAAAGCAAGTGAGGAATAGAGGGTGCGAAAAATTAGAGGATCGCGAAATTGACTAGCTTGGCGGGTGATGAACCCGAGAAGTTATCTGGCGTGGGAAGTTAAATCAATTATGTGAGTATGGAAGGTAAAGGCTGAATCATAGGTTATACATACACCTTCTTTCTAAGAATGTTGGAAGATTAAGTGATATTGACATGCAGATAATAATGTAAGTAAATGACAGTGTGAAAAGAAATGGAACTAGTATGCAGCCTGGTCGTACGCCATTTCAAACTTTGTATCTACACATAGTTAACACACTGAACGTTGTAATATCTAGTAATGTTGACCTGCAGATGATAGAAAAAGTTCATGGCAGTGTAAAAAGAAACGGAACTAGTACGCAGCCTTGTCATACGCCAGTTTGAACTTTGTATCAACATCTAATTAATACACTGAACGTTATAATATCTAATAGTATTGACCTGCGGATGATAGAATAAGTTCATGGCAGTGTAAAAAGGAGCAGAACTAGTATGCAGCCTTGTTGTACACCACTTCAAACATCCTTGTATCTATCTACACCTAATCAACGCACTAAGCATTAAAAAATCGAGTGGAGTAGACTTGCGGATAATAATGTAAGCAAATGAAAGGGTGAAAGGAAACTGAACTAGTATGCATCCTTGTCATACACCACGTCAAACTTTTTTGTATCTACACCTTGACAATGTATTGATTGTTAGAATTGATTAGTTTCTGGATTTACCTGGTAAAGACGTCAAACTCGAAATTGGAAATGTAGTCGTTGCATGTGAGGTCGATGGTGGTCTTGAGCGCCATGGTCTCCAGACCTGACGATATCTGATGGACCAGGTTCAGCTCCTGGCGGAAGCTCTTCCATGACACTAGCGTACTGAAACAAACAAATTGAACCTTGTTAGAAGATTGGAGTCGATATCACACGATTATGTTGAACTGGATGGGAAAGAGTAAGAAACGGATGGAAAATGATGTAAAATACTATATGCATGCAGCAGAAGGTGGATGCGATGTTTTAGGTGTACAACAGATTATTTTTTACGTGATACAATATGATATCAGCTTAATATAGATAGCTCTTTCAGGCTGATGCCGAAGAGCCTCGAAAAACGATCTTTTGTCTCTAATTTTTGTTCGCTCGCCTGACATGCACATCTAATAATATTACTTTCTATTTTGTATAAAAATACACGGCGTTTGCATACGCCATTTAATTTGTTTTGACAGTTGCTTCATTTTATGTTGGTTCAACTGTCATCTTTAATTTGTGACTCAGCCGCGATTATCTTTGTGGCGCTGCATGTCACAGTGCCACGTCTGTCGTCAACTCGTGTCGCGCGGCAGTCGAATTGTGCTTCTGAAAAAGTTTTTGCTTTGCGACCCGCTCCTGCATCCTTCCTCCATGCGGCTAAATGAGGAACCCGCGACTACTTGTCGCCTTTTTAAAGATCTTTTTAAAGATCTTTTTATATATATATATATTTTTGGGATGTTAATTGGTTCTCGAAAATGGCGCGTAAAAATATATAATTCGATTAATCGGTTGCACAAATCAAAATATCGCAAAAAGGTACCAAAAATGAATGAAAAAACAAAATTAAATTAGTGTCATTTTTTTTTAAATATATTTTTTTCGTAGATGATAATGCTGCGAACAATTCGCAGCGGCCATATGCCCCAGAAAAGGAGCAAACATGAAAAATTTATAGTTCACTAGTATATGGATTGAACCACCCCTAAGGACTAAATAGTTCGGGATTTAGGAATTCGATTTCATTCAAAATATTGAATAACAACGCGGAAATACGCTTTTGATACTACAGTTGCCATATCTTCAAGTCTCCGAGATTTCGCTCTGGAAACCGTCGCAATTGTATATACGAGAGAAAAATCATTGCATAACAAAAACGAGTGCGAACGAAAGGATTGTCAATAATTAGCTAAACATACAAAATGGCCGACCTTGATAAAAATAAGTGAGGGAGATGAGTACCAACATAGCGACACGAAAAAAATATAAAACATAAAATCGAACGTATGTGGCCCGCGAAAATTCAAAAGTAACCTTATTTTTTTAACAGCCCACATATGTACCACCTGAAATCCTCTCTATCGGAAGATTGTTATTCCGTCGCGTGATGGCAGAATTGGGATCAGATTGACAATACAGACTTTTTCAGAAGCACATTGACATATATTTACGTTAAAACTTTACAAGCTTCCGGCCAGGCGGAATGACATGCCGCCGGCCGTAACGAGACCTTCTCGGCCGTCAGGATACACCTGACTCGTGCGGCCTGTGGTCGATGGCAAAAGTATATAACTCGCACACCCGTGAGTGGACTTGTCCAAGATGCCAATATGGCAACACATAAATGTATGACAAGCGAACAGAAATACGAGACGAAGGATTGTTTATCGAGGTGTTCGGTACCAGTCAGCAAGGGCTACATCATGCTGATGACACACCCAATTGGAATTCCAGGTGCGAATATGCATTCAGAAAAAAAAACTAAAAAGTCTTTAGAATACTCTGACATTAGCATAATGTAGCCCTTGCTGATGTGTACCGAAAACCTCGATATACAATCTTTCGTCTCTTCTTTCTGTTCGCTTGTCGTACATGAATGTGTCCGCCATATTAAGAAGCACCCTGCAGCTGACGGGAGGTAGTCCTAGCACGGTCTTTGGCAATCGGGCTTTCAGCTACGCTGCGCCAATGGCCTGGAACTCACTACCGGAAAGCATAAGAGAGCTTAAAGCGGAGGCATCCTTCAGAAGCAGACTCAAGACCCACCTTTTTACTCAGAGAGGCAAAGAAGCGCTTTTGGAATGATCATTCGGTCATAAAAGAGCGCTATACAAATACTAATATAATAATAATAATAATATTGGCATTTGGGACTAGTTATATAGACCGCCGTTTGTGGCGATGGGCGAGAGCCATCACGAGCGCGGCCAGTCGTGTCCCGCCCTTCGGCGAGAGCGTATTGTATTGTGGCTCGGCCTAATGCCGCGACCAGGTCCGGGCCACAAGTTTGTCGTAAATATATATGCTTCCGAAAGAGTCTGTGTCATTAATCTGCTCCATCACGCGACGGTATAACAGACCTTTCGAGAGAGAGGAGGATGTTAGCTCGCATAAGTTTTAGGTCACTCTAGCGCGAGTCTCCGTTCTCCCCGCCCATCTTCCAATGTTCGCATAACACGATGATAAAATGTCTCTCTCTGCCGTATTATCAAAAGAAAACACTCTGGAGAAATGGCCGAATTATACAGCGGCCGGGGTCGTGTAACTTGCAATAAAAAAATTATTGCAATAAAAAAAACTATATCCGCGAGTAATACACAGCGATAGAAACGACGTTGTTTACTACCCGGCTGTGAGGAATATTCTTATTCTCTATGTTTACTACCGATATCAATTACTTTCCGTGGAACTCTACTGCAGAGAAACATGTGCTGCCAACCACAATGTTCGTACAACAAATTAAATTATGGTAAATAAAGATATTATTTTACCATATCCGCTCTATATTTGTAGCGTATGTAGCGGATTAATCAAGTCTACACTTTTTGCTATCTATGTTTGCCTTGTATGTCCCATACATGTCATTATAAGAAGAAGACTTTTTTCGCATGCAGCGTCCAGCCGTTCTGGATGAGCGTAAAGCGATACATCTCACTGGTCTCTACCGGTTGTGCCGATCATGAAGGATATATGCTCCCGAGGCCTGAACCATTCAGTCCTTTTTTTTACAGTTTTTTTCAGTAATTATACTTTTTTTTTATTGAAGAACTTTAGGTTTTGTAGCTTCGAAAATATCACTTGGCAACAAAAAAAAATACATTTTGTTGAAAGTTGAAATTGTTTCGTTCTCGTCGCGCTATTTTCTCCGATTGCAAAACTTTGAAATGCGTTTACTTTAGTTTTTATTTAAACTTATTTTCTAAATTGGCGGGATATATAGTAAGCTAAAAAACAGTGGATTGGTAAGAAACCCTCTAAGCTACTACCACCCGTTGGAAGTTTCCTTATTATTATTATATCAGTATTTGTATAGCGCTTTTTTATGATCGAATGGTCATTCCAAAAGCGCTTCTTTGCCTCTCTGAGTAAGAAGGTGGGTCTTGAGTCTGCTTCTGAAGGATGCCTCCGCTTTGAGCTATCTTATGCTTTCCGGCAGCGATTTCCAGGTCATTGGTGTCACGTAGCTGAAAGCACGATTGCCAAAGACCGTGCTAGGACTACCTCCCGTCAGCTAGAGGGTGCTTCTATTTGCTCTGGCTGATCGGAGTGTGTCCTTACCTTCCAGAATTATTATAGCGGTTACTTAACAAGACCCATAAAAAACCATGTGTAGAATTATATTATCTACTTAATATTTATATCAACTTGAATACAAAAATAATAATTTAATGATACAGTGGTACCTTGACATACGAGTGCCTCAACATACGAGTTTTTTGAGATGCAAGCCTTAGAGGGAGCGATTTTTTGCTTTGAAATACGAGCAAATTTTGAGATACGACCAACCGGCTTGGCGGGGCGGCCGGTTGCACACGAACCGCGCGTCACGCTTTCCCGTGAAAATTGTAGATCGAGGTTTTCGGCACCAGTCAGCAAGGGCTATATCATGCTGATGTCAACATACATTTACTGAAAAAGCTTACCGGTGGCCTTTCGAAAGGAATTTCAACCCTTTCGTTACGGCTCCGTGGAATACAAATTATACTGTCAATACGGCGTGAATTTTTCAAACATTTTTTTTTCTTTAAAGTAGTATTTGAAGCATAAATGTACTTATATGACCCATTTTCATATATCACATTCGTTCTTCTATCATTTAGCTATCAGATGATGCATAAAAAACTATTATATTTAACGAACGTTCATTATGCCATTCCATTCACGTGGTGGCATTGACACTTGTGGTTTACAGAAAAATCGCTCCTGTGATATTTATTTACCTAGATATTTATTTACATGCTTTACAGATTCCTGTAAATAATACATGCAGGTTGATAAAGGGAATGACTGCACTTCCAATTTCCTACCGTAGATGTCACAATGAGTACTGAAAGTAGCAAAACGATATATCGCGACAACTGATGTCAACGGTCGGGGAATCTTTGACGATATATGGCGTCAACCGATGCGAAAGGGATAAATATTGTAATTTTAAGTTTTTCTTGATCGTTGAAATTTGTATATGAGTCAAGTCTTTTGTGGGTGGGTGCAGAAGGAATAAATTATTTGAGTTCAAAAAAGTTGCAACCATGTCAGTAGCGGTAGAAAAAGACTAAGTGTATCAACCTAATAATGATAGTATGTTAGGATAGTAGTTGTGCTGTTATTTATTAGATCAAACGACATAATGGTGAAATAAAATAATATCATGGATGGCAACTCTACTCCCACGGGGCCGTAAGAAAATTGCGGCGTTTCTAATGCCGGGGTTGTGTGGAATAAGAAAGGGATATAATGCAAGGTAATGAAGTAGGCGGATGGGAAATTACAGGGGGTAGGTGTTGTTAAAGGAGAGATGGGGGGGTTTGGGTGTACAAAAAACTCACACCATACCGTGCCGTCAAAACATGGCGGCACAGTAAACTTAAGGTGTGTGTTCACGTGTGTATTAACTTATCAACGAAATACAAGCACATTCTAAGCGTGGATATCTCATTCGATCATTTTTTTTTAATTTTATGAAAATGCATGCAGGAGAGCACACCCGGTCAAGACCAGTGCACTCTATGACGCTCAGCAAGGGAGGGTGGACGCTGCATGCAGGAAACGTGTGCTGTGTTTGTGTGTGGGTTGGGGAGATTGCAAGTGTATATTTATCTGATTCTTGAAGAGATCCAGATTGTAGGAAGGAGGAAATACAGACGTTAGAAGAGCATTCCAAAGCATGGTGTAGCTGTCAACACATCGCATAGACACACATAATCAAAAAACTAATTAGCGACAGTCTTTCCCGCACCAGAGTAGTAATTGCGGCCAACCGGAGCATGTGGCATCGCGCGGAGAGTGATCAGTCTGATCAATTAGACACGCCGCGTTGGTGACACGTCGACAAGTTGTGAAAACAAATTAGCGGGTGAATCACAAATGGCGGCGGCCGATCGGCGTTGACACACTAGACTAAATTGGATTTTTTGTAATTTTGTTTATTGAAGTCTTATTACGGCGCGGTACGAGTGCCGCAAGAGTCTGGGAGACATTTCAAAAGACCACGACGCTCAGCGGTTAGGTCTACAGGGGGTTTGTCCGGAAAGTTTTAGGACTGAGTCGATTTAAAAAAATATATTGAGCCAATTGTTACAATTCTTTAAAAACTTTCAAAGTAGGCTCCTTCTGCGTTGATGCAGCGCTGCCAGCGCGATTTCTAAGTATTGAAGGCGTCGCGGAAGACATTCTCCGGAATAGCCTTTAGAGCCATGCAGGTGAGCACAGCCGGTCAAGACCAGTGCACTCTATGACGCTCATCCAGGCAGAATGGACGCTGCATGCGGGAAACGTGCGTTGTGTTCGTGTTGGTGAGATTGCAAGTGTATATTAATATGTTTTTTGAAAAGATTCTGATGTAGGAAGGAGGAATCACAGACGCTGGAAGAGCATTACAAAGCTTACCGGTGGCATTAAGGAAGGAACTTTGGAAAATGTCAGTTCTTGGTCGACACACATTAACCGTGTATGGATGTTCGGCAAGTGTAAGACGAGTTTGTCGGTTGTAAGTTGGTGCAGAAAGAATTATTTTTTTAGGTTCAAGAGAGCAACAACCATTGTAATAACGGTAGAAAAGACTAAGTGAACCAATCTTACGCCTGTGTTCCATTGATTGCAGGTTAGACGTAAGAGTGTCGTTGTTTATCAAACGAATTGCTCTTCTTTGAACTGAGTCAATCAAGTTTAGAAGTATTTTGTGTCTCAACACATAAGTGACTGCCGTATTCAAGGATAGGTCGGATTTGTCCTTTATATAGAATAACAAGTTGTTTATCGTTGAAATACCTCAGTGATCTACATAATACACCTAGTTTTTTGGAAGCGAACCCGGCTTTATACTTGATTGACTCGTAATATTTGACATTATTCGAGATTGATACTCAAGCATGTTGATGGAGCTTGCTTTTGGAAGAGAACTACCGTTGAAAGATACAGGATCCACAGCAGTCTTCTTGGTTAATTAATACACGCATACAAATTCACAGGAAACATCGCCTTATATTCCGACGTGATTTATATAATAATACACCTAGTTTTTTGGAAGCAAGAATATAATACATGTGTTAAATCGGGTGTCTCCGTACATGGCGAGTATGAACTGACCTTTATACCCCGGCTGGTCTTTTTTTATGATGTTATTATCGGTAACTTTTCTTTCACAAACTTTTGTGTAAGGTAAACTGTAAACAACTCTGCGGTATTTACTTCTTTAGAATGAAAAAAATAGCAAGAGAGTGAGAGAGCGAAGGGAGAAGTGGGTGACAAGCAATAATAGAGACGTTGATAATATTTACGTTCTTCAAAGAATGTGAGAAAAATATGTGCGTAAAAATAGTATCGTTTTTTTTTTAGTTCGGATTATACGAGGGCGGTCCTATAAGTATTAAGCCTCACCGCTCGATTGTCCCACCATCGCAAGAGAAATTTACTATCGTGTAGTACATTCTTGTAGACGGCTGTTGTCGAAATTTCCGCTGAATCAGACACGTAGTTTTATTTTGACCGCGTGTGGAAGCGGTTGTGTCCGCGGATTTTAGTAAAATGTAAAAAGAGCAATGCAGGCATCTACTTTCGAAACCTGCGGCTGCATTGACTCTTGATGAGATGTCAAGATTTACGGGATGTTTAACATATTACATTATGCACTACTACGAAAAATAAACATCCCCCGTCGCGTCGTAATAGAGGGACTCCAGATCGCCGGAATCATCATCGGGACGCGTGGTGAATGGATAAGGGGCAGGTCGCAAAGAAAACGTCAAGAAGCACATTGACGTCTTTTGAAATATAAGACTGACAAACTTCCGGTATTCTGCCCGTGCCACAAACAACGAATGATCTGTAGCCGACGGTGCCCAGGCAGAAAGTGACTCGGATCGAGCAGTAACAGTCGCAGCACCCGAAGACCACATATCAGCAATTTGTCGAAATATCACATGACAGGTATCGGCTGTCAGAATCAAAGCAACAAAACGGCGCATGTAAACGCCGCCTCTTATGTTATTTAAATATAAAACTTATAGTGTTATTGTGGCTATTGGGTTTAGCCGTGTGTGGCGAATTGTTTCGATTCTTCTTCTTCGTGTCAGCGACGTCAAATTATTTTTTCCCAATATCTGGCAACATCGATAGCTCGTGTGTTGCCCAGCATTAGGTCCTGAGATGTGCAACTTGTTGGGCATATGGAGCAGCATCGTAGGTGTGAGGCGGTCTGCAGGTCTCCACAGTCGCACAATAGTGTCTCTCCCTGCCGAAGCATTCCCCACCGCTCGAGGTTGTCCTTTGTTCTACCAACTCCGGTTCTTAATCTGTTTAGGGATTTCCAGGTCGGCCAGTCAAGGCTCTTGCCAGTTGGGAGGCCTTCCTTTGGAGTAATGAAATCCTCTGGTGCGATTTGTTGCCAGAGTTGGAGTCTCTCATTTTCAGGGCCGGATGTGAGAGGTTGTGTGGATTTCAGAAAGCTGCTTCGAGACTTCAATCTTGGTGTTGGGGGTATCTGATTATACAAGCAGTGGGACGGTTGATTGATTGCCTTACGCATTTCTTCGGCGCATATGATAATTGTTTCGATCCAATATTTCGACCGCCATTGCAGGGATCTTCTTCATGGTTGACGACTTTGTGTTGAGTTAATGTCTTGAGGTAGTTCAGCCGTCAGCCTATCGTACCTCCACGAGCGTCACGATGAGAATGTTGTAAGGAGCATACCTCCACGAACGCTATGTCGGACTGTGGTTATCCTTGCTTGTCTGTGCAGGTTTTTGAGTATGTGCTAGAGGTGGAAGCCATGCTGTTTTGAGAATCAAACCTACATCCCTGTTGATGTTGATCTGTTGTCTTTTGATTTCAATGGCTTCCCTTACTAGGCGTGCATGTTTAATATAAAACGTTATAAATAAAGGTTATACTAAAAAAATTATATATGCGTGTCAAAAGAGAACACAAATAAAATCAATCGAGGCTATTCGGTACCAGCCTACAAGGGCTATATCGAGCTGATATCACTTCAAAGCTTATGTTTAAAACACCCATTCATAATAACATTACGTAACAACGAAACGCCTACGAAAAAATACCATGTTTTTGTATTTGATTCAATTTTTCATGTTCTTCGTCCTTTAAAATGATACATTGCCCAACATCGATTCTGCATAATACGATAATATCAACCGTATCGCGTACACGTCCCACATTTGAAGTAAAGTACTAGTATATCTGTATCATATAATGAAATTGCTTTCCTAGCAACAAAAAAAAGTTCGCAACATCCAACTGACTCGGTTAGAAAGAAATAGGGTGACAAGACACCATTAAACGTCGGGTAAATCAATCTAAAAAAAACCTATCAATATACGAGGGTTATCCGTAATATAAGTCTCACATGGCGCTACAGTTCTGGAAAGCGCTGTTATGGTGAATCCCGCGATTCTGTAGTGTATTCTGTACGCCCGTTCTTGAACTCCATGTTGTACGCTCATCCACTAGTCTCCATAGATTTCGCACAGTTGGGAATGGATTTCTACCGGCGCAATGCTTTTTGCAGACAGGAAACGCCTGGCAAACGAAGCGAGGGGTGGATCCATCACGTACGACTTCCAAGCCAACACTGAGCTCCGCAGGCATCTCGCTAGGGAAGGGATTTGGAGTGGGGGACCCAAGGTACACTACAGAATCGCGGGATCCACCATAACAGCGCTTTTTAGGACTATATTGCCACGGGAATCTTATATTACGGATAACCCTCGTAATACGCTAAAACTCACGACGGATTTGCCTGTGGTTTTCTTACCATATCTGATCCACATTTCGAGATTATATACACAACAAATTGGCGTTTCACATAGTTCTGTAAGCCCAAGTTGTCTGTGCCTTATCTCAGAGCACCTGTATACCCGGAAGTCCACATGGAAACATAGATGGTTCCCGGGAGCAAGAGTCCGCAAACTTGCGATTGACTGCGGCTATAGTATCAGAGAAATACTATGGTGTTCAATAATCAGCGTTTTTAAGGAGGTCGGATGATCAGCCCGACACTCCCGAGGCCTGGACAATTTTTATTTTGTAATTAGGTAAACAACATGCGATAACCCACACAAGTTTCGGTCTTTATCCAATGCTGCTCAACTTTGGTGATCTAACGAGAACCGCGTTCACGATATGCCATTGTCGTAAAACCTGTTTTGCCTATTACCTGTCTAAAACGTTCAGCATATTTACGTCACGAAAATAAAATGATAATATTAAATGTATGTGAAACGGTAAAAAAAATAACTCCTGTATTTCTGTAAACCTGTCAAATGAATAAATCCCTCTGTCAAAATCTGCCAGTCACTGTCAGTCCGCGAAATGTACCGAGGATGACATACTTTATTCTAATAACGTGAGCGGGTCCTCGCTAGAGCCAAAAAGGGTTGAAATAATAAAATGTATGGATATTTTATAGTTTTAAAGACATTTATTTAGACCATTATAAATAAAATAATAATAAAATTGTTTTTCGTGGATTTTTTAGAAATATTGGATTATTTATACAATATTAAAAAAGTCCATGACAATATTCAACAATTGATACACGCATACAAATTCACAGGAAACATCGCCTTGTATGACATTTCTCTCATCAATAAATCGGAGAAAAATAAACGGCAGTCACAAGCCTTTGCAGCAATTATTCATATTTCACTAAGCGCTGGCCCGTTGCCATTTGCTCCGCAGCAACTTAGTCGAGAAATGAAGACGTATTTTTATTATTGATACGCATTATTTATAGATAGTGCTTGTTGTAAACTGAATAAAAATAAAATATTATACAATTTTATAAGAATCCCATATCCGTTTCATACATCGAGCATATAGTCACCATTAATTGCCGCCACACAGATATGTTGTGTGTAAAAGTTATAGTTCAGACGTTAAAAATTAGACTTTTTTAACATCTTCGCTAAACTCACCACGTATACAGAAAAGACATGGTAGTTATACTCCGTAGCGATGAGGTCGACGTATCCAAACGGTTCAGGCCTCTGTTGGATTACGCTAAGTGTCTTTCCCTACTTAGCACTAATATGGGGCAATGCCATAGAACGTCTTCAGCGTCCTGCAATGAGGTTACTACATGGGAAGTTTGGACTATCAACGAGGCTGAACTTGAAGAGTTTAGCCTTAAAATTGCCGTGACCAGTCATGAATTGACTAGTTTCAATTGCACCACTCTCATCAATGGCCACTCTCTAACAAGTACCTTTTTTCGTGCGTCCAGTAACGGATCCCCATCTGGGTCTCCAAAAACAAGACGGGAAGACAGGGAGGGTTTCACAAAGCGAGTCCAATTTTTTTAAAGAAGCCATCCCTATTATTTTGAGGACGGAATGAAAGAAGAAATGTGTGTCTACCTTTTGACATTCTCATCTCTACGGGAGAAAACGACTTAATGACGTCGGGATAATTATCGGATCGCGTGGTGGAAGTATGAGGAGCAGATTAACAACACAAAGACTTTTTCTGAAGCAAGATAAATATTTCGATAACTTTACAAACTTCCGGCCCTAGCGGAATAACATGCCGGGCCGGCCATACTACGACCTCGCCGCCGTCGGCACACGACTGACTGGGCACCAGGCGCCGTGGTCGGTGACATACAGCGCCGCAAGTGACGATCTATATAACTAGTCCTCCTAACGGCATTACAAAATGACAACACATGCGTGTCCGATGAGCGAACGAAAATAAGAGACGAAAGATTGTATATCGAGGTTTTCGGTATCAGTCAGCAAGGGCTATATAATGCTGATGTCACCTTCCATCATAGTTTTTGATTCTCGCCCAATATTGCTTGACGTCGGCGATCGAACGAGAACTGTGTTAAAAATATGCTTTAGTCGTTAGTCAAAAATATTTTTTTTAGGCCGCGACAGCGCCGCGGACGAAGCTCTCAGTAATGGAAAATTACAGATATTTCGTGACAAACATCAGGTCACCGCAGACGTGCGTAAAAGTTGGTAAACTCGACGAAAAGGGAATTAGCGAATTATCGAACGGAAGGAGAGCAAAGTTTTGGTCGCAAAAAGTAATAATACGAATTAAACAGTGGATGCTGTGGAGAACGTCCATTTTGATGTAATTAATGTAGTACTAATCAAAAAATAATGGGAAAACGACGATCGTAATCGGCTTATTGTGTTTCCAAATAAACTTTGTATCGCAAAAACATTTCTTGTGTACTTATAATAAATACGTAAATATTATTTGTTTATATAAAGGGTCCACCAAATAACTTTTTTTTTTTTAAACAGGGCGCAAAACATCGAGTGTAGCTTCGGCTGTGTGGCACGTAGCGCCGTCTTGTTGAAACCAAATGTTGCCAATATCCTCCTCTTCAATTTTTGGAACAAAAATTCGTTCAACATGGCCGCGCCGCATGGAAGCGCCATTGATGGCGCTTCACGCACACTTTCTGCCACAGCAGCAATATTCTCGGATGTACGCACTGTTTTTGGCTTTTCACGCTTTGGTTTATCGATGAGGATGCCAGTTTCTTTCACTTTTTTCATAAGATAACGAACATACGGAGCTGACGGTGATTCTCTTCTTCCAAATTCCGTACGCAATTTTCGCACACATTCTGCAACATTACCATGATTTTCAAAGTAATGTCGCAATATTTCCCAGCGTTGTTCAAGCGTATACACAACCATATTCGTTCAGCGGAAAGATAAAACTAATTATCTGTCAAATCAGACATGAGCTAAGTGTTACCATTCACGAAATAAGCACTAGTTGAAAAAAAACGTTAGATGGCGGACCCTATACAACAGCTTTCGTTAAAAAAAATGTATGAATTGAAGTAGATACTTTTCTGATCTGTGGCTGACTTCTGTGTTATCAATTGTACCAATTTGGGATTGACATCCTCCTCTTTAATTGTTAGTTATTTAATTGCGTGGTGGCAGGATGAGGGGCAGATTAACAACGCAAAGACTTTTTCTGAACCAAATTGACATAAATATTTCGATAACTTTACAAACTTTTGGTCCGAACCTAGTCACGGAATTCAGGCCAACGACAATATGACCTCGCCGCCGTCGGCAGACAACTGAATGAGCACCGTGCGGTGACACCCAGCGCCGCAAGTGTTGATCTGTAACACTAGCCCTCTTAACGGCATTACAAAATGACAACACATGCGCGTCCGATGAGCGAACGAAAATAAGAGACGAAAGATTGTATATCGAGGTTTTCGAGACTATGCCTCTTGAGAGAGGGACCAGACTGTTCATGTACATCGCTCAGGTTTTGATATACTCCACGCAAGGGAGGCCCAGTTCAGACACGAGCTCCACGAATTTGATTGCAAGAATAATTTGTTGGAGTAGTCTGTGTAATGAGCACTGGGACTTTCTGTTGCTCAGTACTTAATAACAACTACCTATATTTATATATTGTTTCTTTTTGTATTATCTTATTTCAGGATCGTAGTGATATCAGCTTGATATAACTCTTTTAGGCTGATGCCGCAAATCCTCGAAAAACGACCTTTTGTTTGCTTTTTTTGAATGGTGTTTCAAAAACAAGTTCTTTGTGTTGTTAATCTGCTCCTGCATCCTTCCTATACGCGGCCACGTGACGAACCCGCGACCTGTCGCCTTTATTAAGACAGAGGATATCAGTATTAAATAAAATTTGTAATGTATCTGAAAAAAATAATGAAAAAATTAGGCCGTCAAGCGGATAGCCGCGAAGCCTCTAGTGTCATTACGTAATTGTGAGACCAGACATGGCTTAGGGGATAATACAGTGAATTCTGTTAATATCCCACTGATTAAAGTATAATAGTAAAATGGTAAAATGGTATAAAGCGGGAGGAAAATAATCCTCTTATTGTTTTCATATAAACTCTTCGCCTCGCCGGATTTGTAGTAATGTCTTTGTTTTTCGCCAACAATAAAATGAGGTTTTTCGGAAAGTAATTAATATTTTTCTTGGCCGAAAACATTTTTTTTTACTTTAGCAGCACAATCATTATATATATTTTGACAGCTAATATAGCAAAACTTACTTGTTAAAAAAGGTTGATTGATAATATGAAGTACTTTTTTAACTCTTTCATTACGGCTCAGTGGAATACAAATTATACTGTGCATAGCATAAATGTACTTATCTGATCTATTTTCATATATCACATTGGTTCTTGCATCCTTTATCTATCAGATGACGGATAAAAAACTACACGGCATTTTAGACTAGGTTCGTAGATCGCCACTTGAGCGCTGGGTGTGTCGTGTGCAGCCCATCGGCGAGAGCATATTGTATTTTGACCCGGCCAAATGCTGTGACTAGGTTCGGGCAATAAGTTTGTAAAGTTTATCGTAAATATATGTCAATGTGCTTCTGAAAAAGTCTGTGTCATTTAATCTGCTCCTTATCCTGCCACCACGCGACGGCGTAACACCTTTTTTTAAAAATGAGGAGGATGTTAGTAACCTTAAAATAATTTTAAAAAAGTTTTAAATTTACTTTCCGAATATGGGCATGTGACACGGAGAGATGAGAACCACATGGTGAAGAGAGCCCTCAACATACCCACGCTGAGAAGAAGACCTGGAAGACCACAGGCAACCTGGACTGCAACTGTAAACAAGGATCTGAAAACTCTGGGTTTGACCGAGAATGCAACGCAGGACAGACAGACATGGCGAATGTGCACAAGGAGAGCCGACCCCAGATGATGGAAAATGGCTAGGCTAAAGAGAATTTACTTTCCGAATATCTAAATAATAATAATAATATAATCCTCGCGGGCGGTTCTGTAACTTTTACAATCGTTTTGTTTCGCTTGTGGGTAATCTCGCGCGACTCGCCGGATATTGCGGAAAACGGAAATTTACGAGAAAACTTTCCGGCCATGTAACAACAATGAATGTTTTCATCAAATATTCAAAAGAATACAGACATTATTTCGTTTTGTAATAGTAAGTTGGAGCATCGCAAATTTAATATATAATTCGATGAGACTATCACATTATTTATTTAAGCTTTTCGTTACGGCTTGGTGGAATACCCATCTGCAGTACATACTGAATCGATTAACAATACTTTAATCAACACAGTACCTGATGCATTACACAGACAGTGGAGTGCCGCAAGGCTCCGTACTGGGTCCATTATTATCTACATAGCCTACTAAGACGGCAACTTTCGATTCATTCACATGGTCTTAATCTTGGACCGTTTCTTGAAGCGACTACAAGCTTTTGATGTAGGAAAAATCCTTGGTATCTGCACAATGCTTTGCCCAACATGCTGACTGATACATCACATATAGAAGGGTGTACTGTAAGGCTTTGTGTTTGGACCATTACTATCTACAATGTTTATTATGGGAGCAACTCTTGCTTGATCCACTGGGCTGCAGTACATACCGAGTCTTTTTGAACAATGTTCTTTAACCCTTTCGCTACGGCTCGGTGGAATACAAATTATACTGTCAATACGGTGTGAATTTTTCAAACCATTTTTTTCACTTAAAACTAGTATTTAAAGCATAAATGTATTTATCTGACCTATTTTCATTATCACATTGGTTCTTCTATTATTTAGCTATCAGATGATGCATAAAAAACTATTATATTTAACAAATGTTAGTTATAAATCGCACCAGAGGATTTCATTACTCCAAAGGAAGGCCTCCCAACTGGCAAGAGCCTTGACTGGCCGACCTGGAAATCCCTAAACAGATTAAGAACCGGAGTTGGTAGAACAAAGGACAACCTCGAGCGGTGGGGAATGCTTCGGCAGGGAGAGACACTATTGTGCGACTGTGGAGACCTGCAGACCGCCTCACACCTACGATGCTGCTCCATGTGCCCAACAAGTTGCATATCTCAGGACCTAATGCTGGGCAACACACGAGCTATCGATGTTGCCAGATATTGGGAAAAAATAATTTGACGTCGCTGACACGAAGAAGAAGAAGTTATATAACTCAATAATGTGGTGGCATTCACACATGTGGTTTACAGAAAAATTGCTCCTGTGACGAAACCTAACGATATTTATTAAAATTCTTTACAGATTCCTGTAAATAATACATGTAGGTTGATAAAGGGAATGACTGCAGTTCCAAGTTTCTACCGCATATGTCACAATGAGTACTGAAAGTAGGTTTGAATACAAATTATACTGTCAATCATAAAACTAGTATTTGAAGCATAACTGTACTTATCTGGTCTATTTTTATACATCACATTGGTTCTTGTATCCTTTAGCTATCAGATGATGCATAAAAAACTATTCTGAGAAAGTAGCAAAGCGATATATCACGTCAAACGATGTCAACAGTCGGGGAATCTTATGACGACATATGCCGACAACCGATAAAATAAAAATAATTATATTAAAAATAACATTTTATGTCCCGTAATCGGCCGTGAGCATTCGCCTATAATGTCAATCGTCCATTAGACATCCTCGCGGTTCATCGAAGCTTGGGCCGCAGTACAGTTAGTTAGACGTCGTTCCCGTCCAGTGACCGCTAACGACAGTCCCATCAGACATAACAGGTGGAGGAAGCGATGCTGCATCCTCAGACTACATAGCGACATCGCAATTTTTTTATGTAATCGCATGCAGGAGACCACAGCCGGTCAAGACCACTGCACTCTATGACGCTCAGCCAGGGAGGCTGGACGCTGCATGCCGGAAACGTGTGTTGTGTTCGTGTTTGAGTGGTTTGGGGAGATAGCAAGTGTATATTTAATTATTTCGATTTTTTCGATTGATATTTCTTTGTGGAATTCCATAATATCAGATATTAATAAAAGATTTTTTAGAATTTATTCCACATATATTTTTTTAACGACATGTTTTAGCCAGGTCGGGTGGCCATTCTCAAGTCAATTAGTTAAATGCTTTTGGCTCTATATAAAGCAAAGAGTGAGTGAAAAGGTGTATATGAATTGTGTGATGGGCATATGTGGTTTACGAAATCATTAATGTATAAGGGAATTCATTGATGTCACAACAAAATAATATTTATAATTACAAAGGCCCATTAAAAAACAATCAACATTTACATCAAAATGCACTTTTATTTTAAGGATTGCAGGTCAGGCGTAAGCGTGCTATTATTTATACTACACACTATGGTAAAACCTTAAACAGCATCAGCACGAGTGACATTAAACGTGCCTCCTCTGCCTCAACTGGCTTGTACAGTTATATAGCTTGGTCGCTCCTACAGGTAGGCGGTCCGTCACCGGACGGGCGACAGGTGCATCGTCGATAATAATCATCATTATCATCGGCTGCAACGCAAAAAATGGCGGCGTGCCAAAGTGACCGCGAAGTATTGCGTAACAATGCTGTTGTGAAATATCAAAAAGACAATGCGCCTTTTAAATTATTACTTCCCGCGGCGTTGCAATGCGAGTATTTCGATCGATTTTACCGCTTTCTGCGATTCTCGATGGTTAAGCCTTGCCAATCAGTTAAGAAAATGGACTTAAGATCATTGAATAAATACGAACTTCGCGTGTAAACTGTAGCTAGACTCCATAGGGACCAAAGCAACCCACGACGCACTCCACCCTATGTTTGGGTATCAAAAGATAACCACACGGCTCAAATCCAGAAGAAGTTTCCTACAGTCGACAACGGAACTGCTGATACCTGAGGCCTCCCTGCGGCTGAACATGTAGAGAAGCGCAACTGAGGGTCATACTTGGATTGCCCCAAGAGGACCTAGCCCCTGGACATGACCAGGGGTGGAATACATGGAGGTCCCTTAACAGACTTCGGACCGGAGTATGCAAGACGAGGACACAAATGAATGCCTGGCAGTTTTACAGCGGGCCGACTGAATGTGACTGCGGCGTGGAGCAGACACTGTCCCACCTTCTGGAGTGTGCGCTGTGTCCGAGTAGCTGCACCCAGGAAGACCTGATGATGGCCGGGAGTAACGCCATCGACGTCGCCCATTTATGAGCAGACAAGGATCTGACCCTGTTGTTTCCGATACGATTTTATATTTAGGGATGAGGTCGACGTATCCAAAACACATACAGGATACACACAAACACCGACAGACGGTGATGATGATGTAGAAGTTTTGTCCGTGACAAGTCTACAACCCGACATTCACACATCATCCAATCATTACAGGAATTTGCTGTAAACGGGTGGCGTTAACGTCTTTCGTCTACAACCAAATTTGATTAATAGGCTACGACTGAGATTTTACAGGCGAGGGATCCAATTCACACTACCCGGGGATTATTTGGAGAGCTTAAAAATCGATTAAAGATCATTTCAAATTTAATCTTTGTCAAGGATTGAACCTAAAACCAATAGACATTCCAGAATGACACATAAAACTTTGTATGAAACCACTTTTTTATTGAGTTTTAATTAATAATCGCTTTACCGGTTTCGGTGCCGCAGCATCTTCCTCAAAAGCTACTCACTAAAAACTAAACCGAAAGAACAGTTAATCAAGGTTACTATCTTTTAGAGACACTCCACTCATAGATCCATGGCACATTCGGTGACCTTTATTTTATGTGTAATACCTGCTTTTAGATTCCACGTTTCTGCGCCATAATTTAATATTAGGAGGATTCTTTGGTTAATAGAGTTAATTTTTCTAAGATCGGAGATATCGTACTCCAGCCCAGCGCTACTCCCAAGCCCATAAAAAAGCTTTGTGCTGATGCCCTAACGGCCGCATAGAACTACCTTTCTGTTCTTCCCAGACATTTACTTCAGATTAACTGCTAAATGGATAAGCCCTGATCACTGGTCTACCCAACTTATTACTGGGCACGGCGCTTTTAATGACATATTATACTCATTTAATTTAGTTTCACACCCTAGTTGCCCCTGTGGCGCCCCCTTCCAGACCTCAGAGCACATTCTCTGGGACTGTCAGTTCCTCTTGTTAGAAAGAGGAGTCTTTTTTGATGCAGTTCGAGGGAATCGCCTCGGCCTTATCGGGCATGCAGACTTTGTGGCCACTAAAAAAATTGTCAAGTATACACCAATTTTTTGTTCGTATTTTCGGTAAGAAAATCTATCCTTCATCTTCATCTCTTTACAATCCGTGAATGCGATTCTAATCTTTTTCACGGGTTCTTTCTTTTAGCACTTCTGTGCATTGGTCACAATCGTTCAGAGGGGACTCCCACTGAACTTATCAGTTGCTAACTGATCATAATCTGAATGAGCGCTTCATCAAGGACACTTAACTGTCTCCGGTGGGATGCGGATGTGAGGCGGATAAAGTCCAGCCTTAGTTTTAAGACATTGCATTTTAAAAATTAACGATAATCGATTTTATGCCCTCGATATGCTCTGAGCCGATGAGCGGGACATGGAAGTTGTCTTTTTTGCTTTGTCAATCGCCAAACCGTTGACCTGCCGACGCACTCTTTGTTCGGCGGAAGGGACAGGTGGTGCATTCGGTTAATAAATAATGCAAAAAAGCGCAGGTGGTATACAAAGGCAACATGGGCGGAGAGAAAACACACGCATTTTATCTAAAAACGAATGTTATAATACATTTTTGATGTTGCACGTTGCAATTATGTAATCGTGTGTAATCGTTGCATGGTTAGTTGGGTGATTATATTGTTTATTTCTCATCATTCTGGAACGTCTATTTGGTTTGGGTTCGATCCCCGACGGAGATTTTTTTTCTTTCTTTTTAAATAGTTTTATTTTGATCGATAGGTTGGTGTGATTATTTTCTAATTGTAATAATTTTATAATTGATTGATTTCGTCTACCGCCAATTAAAATTGGCGGTAGACAAAAGTCGCACCGTAAACATCACACGTAAATGCGGGACTGAAGTCAAAATAAAGTACAGCTCCATGTTCTTCAAGCCTGTCTATAGGCTGTCAGGAACTATACATATAATTTATTTATTTAATAGAACCGCAGTTCCAAGGTACATAGAATAATAAAGAATAAGAATCATAGAGTAGACATAAACATACAATACATACAAAAGAGAAAAAAAATCATAAAATATGACATGTGTCAAAGATCACAGAGATCTAGGAGAACAATACCATCGACAAAAGAGGAAAAGGATGTAAGAAAAGGATCGAGGTGTGCTGGTAGGCCATTTAAGAGCGCCACTGCCGTCGTACTAAATTGAGTGCTCGAAGCTCCTCAAGTATCAACTGGGATCAAAATCGATGGATGGCTACGAGCACGGGTGTGCTTATCTGGAACGTAGAACTTAAAACATTCAAGAGTCCCAGGGTTGTGAATTGCACAGTATACTGATAGTCGACACTGCAGTCATCCAGCAAGTGATGAAATAGTGCTCAGTGTGATCCATATTAAAACAAGGTATGAAATTGAAACGGATCGCAAAGTGAATACTAAAGACATAAATGATTTTAAATATTTTTCATTGGTCAATTTTATTTTTCGTCGGGATCCCGGGATTGAAAAATTCCAGCAAATAAAAAGGCACCGACATTGGCGGCCCTAGTATGGAGTAGACACCACGATGTATGTAGCAGTGAGTTCGACCGAATAGCGGTAATGGGGGTTAAAACAAAAGGCAAGGTAGACAGAGTCCTTGTTTGAAGAAGAACATGTTCGGTGAGACAGTGATCGTGTGTGACAAGACAATATGCCGTATATAAGATATTAAAAAAAACCGTTTGAGAATACTTTTTGGGGGTCGCGCCGTTGGAGGTCGTGTTTTCCGAAGCTCAGTAATGTAGTTTTTAATCGAATAAATTTATGGAGATTTAGCGATTAGCCCTTTGCTCCCGTGGCATGGTTTAGTCCTGAAAGGCGGGTCACCCCGACCAGTGTGGCTTTTTTTGGATGGATTAGGGTCGTACCACTGGAGATCGTGTTTTCCAAGGCTCAGTAATGTAGATTTTAATCGAATTATTATGGATATCGAGTGTTTAACCCGATGCTCCCAATGTCTGGTTTGTTCCTGAAGGGCGCCTCACCCAATGGATGTATTAGGAAGTAGTTTGAGTGAGAAGCAAGTTTGAAAGTGGGAGAACACTATCTGGAGGGGATATGAAATGCTTCGCAGAAAACGGTTCAGGTGTCTCGGAATCACCGAGCGACTTACTGGGTTGGTGAGCCCCCTGAAGGAAATTAACTACGGCGGCCTTTTCTTCAAACCCCCTGAAAGGCCGTCGGGAACTATATACAGAATGTACTCGACGGAGCTGCGGGAGGCGTAGCCGACATGGGATGAGGCGAGGATCAAGGCGGCTGACGTAGTGTCCATATGCTCTAGTTGAGAGAGCGGACGTGGCTAAATGAAAAATAATGAAATAAAAATATTCTAACGATCCGATCTGTGTAAAATATGCTTCGGATACTATAGTGGCTGTCTCTTCATTGCCTGAAAATACCGAATTGAGCCGCCCTTTCGGACTGCTCCAGCGTTCCCAAGGCGGTCTCTTTCTGCAGGCCACAGTTTTAAATGCGCCTCATTGGCTCAACGCACTTCAAATTAGTTCAATTAATGTTTAATAAAGTGGACAAAAATTGCAATGTCTTGTGTGATAATAAGGCAAAGACCTCGCCGCTGGATCACATGCACGATCGCACCGTTTTCTTTATAATTAGCCTCGCAGGATATCCGGTTGGTAGTGGCGTCAACGTCCTCCTTGCAACATCCGCGCAAAAACTCGCGCATCCACTGCTGACTGAGGAGAAACAGCTGTCGCGTTAAGCGAGCCGGAAAACCGACGTTCCCTCTTAGCCATACCCGACATCATCATCATCAGCCTGTATCCGTCCACTGTTGAACGTAAGCCTCCCGTATGAGTATCCATCATGCATCTTCTATAGCAACTAGGGTTTCTTTGCATTAATTGTCATGCCAAGTCTTGAGAGTTTGCTTGCAACCTGTCAATGATGTCCCGCAGATTATCATCATCATCATCAGCCTGTAACCGTCCACTTTTAAACGTAAACCTCCCGCATTATTAATCTCCATCCTCTTCGATCCTTTCTCTGCCTTCCGCATCCACGGATATCCTCGTTTCGGATTCAATCTTTTAGCGACACTCTTAGCACGGATCTCTGCATAGCACGCTGGGTGATCCCAGTTTCCCCTGTGGCGCCCCCTTCCAGACCTTAGAGCACATTCTCTGGGACTGTCAGTTCCTCTCGTTAGAAAGAGGAGTCCTTTTTGATGCAGTTCAAGGGAATCGCCTTGGCCGTATCGGACATGCAGACTTTGTGGCCACCAAAAAAAAAATTCTACGCATTTACAATATTTGCTCGTATTTTCGGTGAGAGAATCTATCTTTCATCTCCATCTCTTTACAACCCATGAATGCGATACTAATCTCTTTCACGGGTTCTTTCTTCTAGCACTTCTGTGCAGTGGCCACAATTGTTCGGAGGGGACTCCCACTGGACTTATCAGTTGCTAACTGATCATAATCTGAATGAGCGCGTCATCAAGGACACTTAACTGTCCTCCGGTGTGGTGCGTGTGTGAGGCGGAAAGTCCAGTCCAGCACGCTGGGTGACCTTTATTTTATGGGTAAGAAATTAGATCCCACGTCTCTGCGCCATAGTTAATACAGAGAGGATGCAAGACATTGCGGAATTTTCGCTTTAAAAATCTACTTTAGTTTATTGCCCATTCTAGTTGTATGCGCCTGTCCATTTCTTTCGAGAAGTTTCTTTTCAGTTCAGACGGCAAAATACCAACCATAAAATGTTTCAATTATACCGATCAGCTGTGGCAACACACAAACTGTTTGTTCGCTCGGCGTTTTACAAGGACGGGAGACGGGAACGAAATGAAATAGTCATAGAATGCAAGACACGCCAATATTATCGTTGGCGTGTGTTGTATGATGATGCTGGAAGATGCGATCCTCCAATAGGAGGAGATCTTGTACGGAATTTCAACACGATCACGTGACATAAGGTTATTAGCGTGCGCTCAGACATGTTGCCAGAAGGGTATCGGGAATTAAGAGATGGTAATCACGGGATCGATCAAGAAAACACATAACAACAACAGCAATGTATTCGGAACATTGTAATATATTTAGCTTTTACTACAGTTGCTATTTATTTAGACCTTCGAGCTCTCACCGTGGTTGCAAGGCAGTCGAGAACTATACATGTAATGTACTCGGAAAAACAACAGGAGGCAGAGCTGACGTGAGATAAGGCGAGGACCATTGTTGAATGACAGGAGTAGCTTTATGACTGTAGTTGTGGCGACCTGCAGTTTTACTATCTATGAAAGCTTCGTCAGTTCCAACACATGTTCCATGCACAAACGTACTGACGTGCAAATGAATATTTACTAATAAAGAAGGAGTTTCCCTAGAGGGTGGATAAATGCGTTGGCTTGAGTTTAAGAGTGATTTTATCATTTTATATCTACGTTGATCACAAACATGAATCCCTTTTTAACACGTACACTGTAAGCTTCGGCAGTTCCTAATTTAGTGATCATTTCCGAACGAAAGAGTGATTATTCGAACAGTGTACGCGGAGCAGCGGTACATTTTTGTGATTGACATTTGCTCGACGGAATTCATTAATGGGTGGTGTTTGCAGGACGACTTTCGTCTACCAACAATGATTTTATTGATCGACTATGACTGCCGTTTTACGGGCGAGCTTAGAAATTGTTTAAAAATAAATACTTTGACTATTATTTTTACCGAGGATCGAATCGACGTCTGGTTTGGTAAGCGAACGCATTACCTCTGAGCCATACTCATTGTCATAACTGGCAAACCCGACATAAGCTATAGCTATTATTGCTATATGCACGAGTATTTTAAATGAACCCGAAAATTGCAAGAAAAACCGTAATCACATAAGGCAGCTAAACATTTTGAATTCCTCCTCTCTGAATTAGATATCGAATTACTGGGTGGCAGGGTGCAGGAGCAGATTACCAAGCAAATATTTCACTTTGGTTCACAATTCGCATTTACTTTATTAAATACTTGCTTTTTCGTAACCGACAACTGCCGAACACACTGTGACCTGTCGGCACCACCAATGATCGCGTCAAAAAAAATAATAAAAGATGACAGTTGCACCAACATGAAATGGAGCAACTGTCACAACAAATAAAATGGCGTATGCAAATGCCTGCGTAATATTTAAAACTAACATTATTGTATGTGCGTCAGGCGAGCGAACCAAAATAAAGAGACAAAATATCGTTTTTCGAGGCTTTACAGCATCAGCCTATATCAAGCTGATATCAATTTAAAAATCTAAAGTCTTCTCGGATGGTCCCATAAGACCAAATAAAAAAGAAATGTATTCATCGTCCTATACACGTAGGACGGTTAAACTTTGCACGCAAGAAGATAAAAACGCCGATACCTGGGATAAACGCCATTCTCGTAATAATGTGAAAAATTAGAAGAATGGACCAAAGAAAATTTGCGTGTCAACAATGCAGCATTCTTTTCGCAATTTATTTGCAAACAATGGTTTCCAAACTGTGTTCTGCGGAATAGCAATCGCACGAAATTCATTTTATTGTCAATATGAATTATTGGTTAATAGTTTATATTGTTATGCTACTACAGCTAGAAAGCTTATATCTAATGAAGATGGCTATTGGGACACTACGATGGGACACTAAGTAGGTGAACATATACAGAAATGCTGCCATATACAGCATCTAACTTTATACGGGGTATGTTGGGATACAATGAGTTGAGAACTAGAAGAGATGGCGTGTTCAGAAATTATGATTTTGTTAGAAATCGGTTTGTTTGTCCCTGACAATTATTTAAAGATAAGGAGGCACAGTTTGTTTGCTCTTGCGAGGTTATACTAACCTAACAGAGACTATGCCTCTTGGGAGAGTGATCAGACTGTTCAACCACATCGCCTCGAATATTGATACATTCCGCTTGAGAAAACCAGTTTCGACATGAGCTACACGAATTTATTTATCAAAGTAATTTCGTGGAGTCTTCTGTTTATCGAGCTAATGGACTGTTTACTAATTGTTGTTAATAATCATAAATATCTATATTTATAAACTGTTTCCCTTGTATTATATCTTATTTCAGGATCGTATTAAATAAAATTGTAATGTTACTAAAATAAATTAAAAAAAAATAGAACCTATCTGCCTTTTAGTCGGGAACTATACATACAATGTACTAAAGCAGTGCATATGCAAAAAAGCATGTAACATAAGATCAATATCTTGTTCTTCGCCTCAATAGGCGAAGAACAGGGCAACTGATAAATGTTTGTGGCGAGAGTTTCTGTCTATATGATACTACAGCTAGAAAGCTTTTATTTAATAAAGATGGTGACATCGGCATGATAGAGCCCTTGCTGACTGGTACCGAAAACCTCGATATACAATCTTTCGTCTCTTATTTCTGTTCGCTTGTCAGACATAACTGTGTGTCGCCATATTAGCGTTAGTTATATAGATTGCCATTTGCCATTGATAATTGCTTTCAATGCGCTTCAGAAAGAGTCCTTGTTGTTGATCTGCTCTACATCCTGCCACCACGCGACTGAATAGCAACTTTTTTTTAAGAGAGGAAGATGTTAATGGCTATGATGCGACACTAAGTAGGTGAGGAGATGTGCCCATAAGCAACATAAAGTTTTGGAAGCTCGGTATCGCCGATTGCGCAACGGCCCGTAGCAACGCGGTCCGCGATCGTTTCCTCGGGTCGCAGTTGAATAATTTGCAAAAAAAAATGACGACCGCGTAAAAAAGAAACGGCATTAGAATTTACACAAGTCGCCATTGAATGTTAATCGAGGGGACGGGGCCCCGGAGGCATTATCCGTGACACTTACCCATTCACGATATTGTCAGCCATAATAATTGTTGCATATTTACGATGGATGTTTTAAAAGCTTACGGTCTTATTGGACAAAGTAATTGTAGGAAAATACATTTTTCTGTGCAATAGAATGCCTTATTATACGAGGGTTATCCGTAAGATAAGGTTCCCATGGCGCTACACTCCTAAAAAGCGCTGTTATGGTGGTTCCCGCGATTCTGTAGTATACCTTGGTTCCCCCACTCCAAATCCCTTCCCTTGGTAGCTTAATTCTTAACTTGGCAGCCGTACGTGATAGATCTCCCCCTCGCTTCGCCCGCCAGGTGTGAGCTGCGCTCAGTGATCCGTTTCCTGTTTGCAAAAAATATTGCGCCGGTATAAATCCATTCCCAGCTATGCGAAATCTATGGAGACAAGTGTATTGGTGTACAACACGTGTGCACTGACGTCCATGATGAGGAGCGTTCCGGACGGCCATCTGTTTCTGACAAAACAATCGTAAAAGTGGAGGCAGCGATGCTCTCAGATCGAAGAGTGACGGTTCGTAAGCTCTCCGAAATGATCCCTGATGTCAGCAACACCTCTTTTGACAAGATTTTGATAGAGCATCTAGGGTATGCTAAGGTTTACGCGAGGTGGGGGCCAGGAATGTTGACCGTACGATAAATTTGGATGGGGTATTTTCAAACAAACACCCACCCTACAGCCCAGACTTAGCCCCAAGTGACTACCATCTCTTCCCTGACATGAAGAAACACCTGGGTGGAACGCATTTCGGCGACAGAGAAGAGCTGGAAGAAGCGGTTCTCAGGTATTTGAGTGACTCGGGCATTCAAAAGCTCGTATACCGCATGCAATAATGCATTGATTTCAGTGGCGACTATGTAGAAAAATAGGTAAAAGTCTGAACTTCCCAAAAATGTACGCATTCATGGAATTAAACATGTTTTACACTGTGAAAAAACACTGGGAAACTTATTTTACGGATAATCCTAATATTTAGCTTATACAAATATCAAATATATAAAGGAGGGTACACCTTTTTTACCAATGTCTATTTCTCTATAAAACTTTTCAAATGGTCCTCGCAATTGCATATTTATAATGCGCTTGCTCCCTGACACAATAGCGTGTGCATGAATCTATCATTTTTTATGCAACGACCCATTGTGAATGCAGCAACAGTGTCAAGCTGTCGACGCTCGTGTGACGCGCTAAGACATTTTAAGAATTCTAACACGCGCTGGGAATGTTCTGCAACGCATTTAGTTTCCAGTGATAGGGAAAACTTACACCAAACGAACACAGAACTTGAGCACTTGCAAGAATGTTCATTTAGTGCAAGCCTTTAGTTTAAGTGGACAGTGCTGTCGTGGGCATAGCAGTGAATGTTTGCACATTGTATCAAATCATTCAGCTTTAGAATGAAAATAAAAGAGTGGGCAACAGCACAGAGCCCTGTGGACTCCCGATTTGATCTTACGGCAGGAAATAAGTCATCTACCACGGTAATAATGTTTCGATCACTCACGAAGTTTTCAATCCAGGAGCACAGGGAAGATACGAGTTCATAAGAGGGTATTGTATTCACTATGCAGCCATGTCAGACTCTATCGTACGCCTAGGAGATATCCAGAGTAAGAGCTTATGTTTTCTTAATTTTTTATTAGAAAAATATATGGATACGTGTTACACAAAAGGTTAGATTATACGTCTGAGAAATAGTTGAAGAACGTAGGAGCCTATTCAATGTCAGCCTCGTTAGCCGCGCGTGTAGCCCCGACGATTTTATTGATGAAGTTTAACAGCAAGGGACCGTCAGAACTAAGCAGCGGTTCAGGAAAATCCTCCCAAGAAATGGCAGAGACTCCCAGGCGACAACACATAACGCGTCTCCTATTCTCATGGATGATGCACTCCATGAGAGTGTCTCACTGTCTGTTGTAATATGCGATGTTAAAGCCGAATTCGTAAAAAAAAATTACACCAAGGCGGATATAACAATGCAAAATAGTCGGGCGGCACAGTAGTGATTAAAGCGTTTGTTTGTCATTCAGACGCTGTCGGTTCAAATCCCGACCGAGTTTGATTTTTTATTTAAATATTTGATCAAATTTAAGCTCTACGCATGCCCCGGTAGAGTTCAGCAACACCTTAAGAACAAAACAATAATTCTCAGGAACACCCGCTGTCTATGCAAGTGTGCGGGCTCTTGTCCTTTGAAACTCCCGAAAAACGTCTATGTTCCCATGTGTACCTCCAGGTACAGATGCTCTGGGATAAAGCAAAGACAACCTGAGCTTACAGAACTGTGAAACGACAATTTGTTGTATCCATATGCTGAGTGGATATGGCAGCTTTCTGAGATCCACACAACCTCTCACATCCAGCCCTGAAAATGAGAGACTCCACCTCTGGCGACAAGTAGCACCAGAGGATTTCATTACTCCAAAGGAAGGCCTCCCAACTGGACAACTGGAACAAGAACCTTGACTGGTCGATCTGGAAATCCGCGAACAGATTAAGAACCTGAGTTGGTAGAACAAAGGACAACCTCGAGCGGTGGGGAATTCTTCGGCAGGGAGAGCCACTACTGTGCGACTGTGGAGACCTGCAGACCGCCTCACACCTAAGATCCTGCTCCATGTGACCAACAAGCTGCATACCTCAAGACCTAATGCTAGGCAACACGCGGGCTACCGATGATGCCAGATACTAGGCAAAAATAATTTGGCGTCGCTGACACGAAGAAGAGTGGATATTGTAAAAAAAATACTTCCGGAAAGCATTGTTCGAAGGAGAACCGAGACTGTAAAGGTACATCGATGATTGATTCTTCTTCATCCGCGTTGGTGCGAGAGGATCCGGGTTCGACACACAAAGAGTTGAGAGTGGCACATGCTGCGTGCAGGATGAACGCTGCGCTGCACCGGCCGCCGTGCTGCTGACGTCACGACTCATGGCCGCTGCTTCCTGTCGGCTGGGAGCGCGCGCCCGTGCATATTTATGTATATATTTTCCGTGGCAACAAACGGGGAATATTATTATTACGATATAGCCGCCGCGCCCAAGAGCCGGCGGCGTGCGGTAGTCTCTCGTGTAATATGTACTCGTGTGTGTGTGCACAAGCAGCGGAAGTCGCAAGTTCGCGCCTTGAAAAACGGAAATGATCCAGAGAGGAACGGATTCCGACGAGAAAAATTAAAAATGTAAGCTTTTCACAACGAATGGCTTACTCCGAGTCACGTCGTTAATCTTCTTCGTGTCAGCGACATCAAATTGTTTCGGTCCAATATCTGGCAACATGGATGGCCCGAGTCTTCTTCTTAGTAGTATAAATACGGTAGATTGGTTTGCAGCAACAGAATATTGCATCTCGATCTCCTTCTCTCGGTCCTCCGCAACCCTCTTCAGCTCAGCATAAGAGCTACAACTCATGTCCTCGAACCATTGCTGCAAATACTCCCGTCTAGGGCGCCCTCTACAGTTTCTACCCTCAACCACCCCCTCCACAAAGTCGTGAAGAAGACCATCGTGGCGTATGATGTGACCGATCCATCGGGCTCGCCTCTCTGAGATGGTTGGTTCTCATTAGGTGCCTATCTTCCTTGATTATCCTGAGAACCTCATTGTTCATGACATGGCACTCCAGGAAATTCGAAAAATTCATCTGTATGACCACATCTCAAAAACTTCAAGTCTTTTTTTTATCAGTTTCATTTAATTACCATGTCTTACAGCCGTACATCAAGATGCTCCAAACAAATGTTTTGGCTGTCTAGCATTGGGTATTGATGTGCAGCTGGTCAGACACATGGGGCAGGATCTTAGGTGTGAGGAAATATGCAGGTCTCAACAACCACAAAACAGTAACTTTCCCTTCCGTAGCTGCCAGAGCTGGAGTCTCTGAATATCTGGCTACATGGATGACCCGTGCACTGCCCAGCATTAGGTCTTGATGTACATCTAGTCGGGGACACGGGTCAAGATCTTAGGTAATCTGCCAATCTCAACTATCACATATCATTGACTCTCCCTTCCGAAGCACTTCGCATCACTCAAGGTTGTCTTTTGTTCTACCGACTCCTTTTCTTAGACTGTTCTGGGATATCCGGGGCCACCAGTCAAGATTCCTGCCAGTTGGGAGGCTTTCCTTTGGGGTAATGAAATCTTCTGAGGCGGTTTTTTGCTAGAGCTGGAGTCTCTCAATTTCACGGCCGTACGTGAGAGGTTGTGTAGATCTCAGAAAGCAGCTTCGCGACTTTAGTCTAAGTGTTGGGGGTAACGTAAAACGCATTTGAAAATAAATAAAATAGAACTCTCTTAATGATTGAATCCGAAACGAGGATTTCGGAAGAAGAACTCGAATAGTGGACGCTACTGAAAGAATAAAAGCACACTCAAGTGGCAACGTTCAAGACATATCTGTCGAAGAGACCACGGTCGATGGCGAAGTTATTTGTTCTGTCAAAGAGTAACACCAACCTGCCAGAGACCATGCCTCTTCGGAGAAGGAACAGACTGTTCAACCACATCCTATGTTGATATATTCCACGCAAGGGAGGCCCAGTTCAGACACAAGCTTCACGAATTTGTTAAGAGGAGTAATTTGTTGCAGTCGTCTGTTCAATGAACATGCTGACATGGCATCCAAGAACTAAGAATAAAGTGTTATCGGAAGTCGTTTTACGCGGATCCGTTCCCGTTCGCGATCGTTTAAAACCGTCGCAACCGGATCGTTTCCGTTTTCGAGGCGTGGGCTGGCGCTTCCGATGTGTATGCTTACATGTATAATACTACCATATGTTTTCACTTTGAATGCGTGTTTATATCGTACATAAATACTGTGACGACTAGCAACTTCCATAATACTCTGAAGAATGGAATCTTTTATGGACCCTTTCAATACTAGTGTTTAGAAATGAGTTCATCACCATGTCCGCCCCCCTAACTGATTCGCATAAATTAATAGGCTATGACTAGCATTTGACGGGTGAAAGATCAAATTCACACCAAACCTCATGACCAATTGTGCTGACATCCCCCGTCTTTAAAAAGACAACATTTCGCGGGTTCGTCACGTGGCTGCGTGGAGGGAAGGATGCAGGTGCAAATTACCAAACAAAAAAACTTGTTTTTGGTTTTACAATTCGCGTTTATTTTATTAAATACTTGCTTTGTCGTCTGACCGGTATGGCGAATGCCATACCGATCGACACGTAACCGACAACTGCCGAGCACTGACATGCCAAGCCGCCAATATCAAATTAAAGATGACAGTTGCACCAACATGAAATGGAGCAACTGTCATAACACATAAAATAGCATGCAAACGCCTGCGTTATATTAAATAATTAAAACATACATTAATAGATGTGCATGCCAGGCGAGCGAAAGAAATATTGAAACCAAAGATCGTTTTTCGAGGATTTTCGGCATCAGCCTAAAATAGCCATATCAAGCTGATATCAATGGTATGTATCAGTGATAAAGGTTCTTAGGGTGAGTTTAGTATTGCCAGAGTATATTTAAATGTATCAATGAATTCGCCCGATTCACTGCTAGAGCGAGATAGCGCCATCGCAAGAGCACTCGAGACAAGCACTATCTATGTCTGCTGCCAAAAACGCTGGCATAAATATTTCATTAATGCCTTCCATACAAACTCGACGCTTGGCAGTGCCGGTGATTCAGAGGGTCGGCTTACAGCGACAGAGCGCACCTGTACAGTTTTGAATACTTAACACAGTTTCAACTGCGATGCGATTCTAAATGTGTTACCAGCACACCTCATTTTTTTCACAACTTTTTCCCGTTTACTCGATGGCATTTTTCATGATTTTTATTGCATTATTTGTATTGTAAATAATTGAAAGTGCTTAAGTTATCTGGGTTTCTACTTCCTCGAAAGAGACCCCCTTGTGCTGTGAGAGCCAAGTCGTCTGCGTATATTAAGTTTCCTACAGTCGTCAACGGAACTGGTGATACCTGAGGCCACCCTGCGGCTGAACATGTGGAGAAGCGCAACTGAGGGGAATACTTGGATTGCCCCAAAAGAGGACCTTCTTTCTTCGTAGTGTCAATCCGGTGGATTGGTTTGCAGCAACAGAATCTTGCATCTCGATCTCCATTCCTCTCGGTCCTCCGCAACCATTTTCAGCTCAGCATAAGCGCTACAATTCATGTCCTCGAATACTTGCTGCAAATACTCCCGTCTAGGGCGACCTGTACAGTTTCTACTCTCAACCATCCCCTCCACAATATCGTGAAGAAGACCATCGTGGCGCATGATGTGACCAATCCATCGGGCTCGCCTCTCTGAGATGGTTCTTATTAGGTGCCTATCTTCCTTGATTATTCTGAGAACCTCATTGTTCGTGACGTGGTCTCTCCAAGAAATTCCGAGAATTCTTCTGTCCGACCACATCTCAAAGGTCTCTAGTATTTTTTTATCTCTTTCAGATAAGCACCATGTCTCACAGCCGTACATAGAGATGCTCCAAACAAATGTTTTGGCAAGTTGCTTACGGAGCCTTAAAGTAATATTCTTTGACTCAAGAATTTTTGCTTTTTTATTGAAAGCTAGCCTTGCTTGATGTATTCGACTGTTGACTTCTCTTTTTGTTCTGCCATCCCAGGTGATCGTACTTCCAAGGTATACAAACTCTTTTGCATCTTTTAGGGGTACTCCTATCAAAGAGGACCTAGCCCCTGGAAATGACTAGGGGTGGAATATATGGAGGTCCCTTAACAGACTTCGGACCGGAGTATGCAAGAGGAGGACGCAAATGAAAGCCTGGCAGTTTTACAGCGGACCGACTGAATGTGACTGCGGCGTGGAGCAGACCCTGTCACACCTTCTGGAGTGTGCGCTGTGCCCGAATAGCTGCACCCAGGAAGACCTGATGATGGGCGGGAGTAACGCCGTCGACGTCACCCACTTCTGGGCAAGACGGGATCTGACCCTGTTGTTTCCGACATGATTATATATACATGTATTGTAAATAATTTTATTTTATTTATATGAATTCATGTATCATTTTTTTGGGTCATGTAGCTTCCATTGCACTCTGCATCAACCCTCGTCAGTTCATCTGCCTGTCGGTCGGCCGACTTCTAACGCCTCGTTTGCCGGTTCGTGATCTCATGTTCTGTACAAATCAATACATTTAATATCGCCTGTTATCGCGACACATGTTTAATGAATGAAATAAGTATATTACATACATCGCGCACTACTTCACATTGGTTTTGTTTACACTGAACAGTGTGTTGTGACGAGTGGACTAAATATTTTTCTCTTGTGATACTCGTTTCGTTTTCGACGAATTCGTTCTACGAATCATCGGCAACGACGTTGGGCGCACGGGACGTCTGGTGAACGGGAAATTTAGTACACTGGATGGCTCGCTAGCCTAACCTAAAGTTATTTCATCAACGATGTACATGGATCTCTGGACTCTACGACCACTAGACAAATCGTTAGGTTAGATTAGGTTGGCGAGACAGCGAGTGCACCAGTTCTCCTGTGCACCAAATCTCCCTTGCCGGATGGGCAATGCGTTTGATTTGCATTCCAAAGGTCGTGGGTTCGATCCCCGACGGGGATTAAAGTTTGATCCCTCACCCGTAAAATGCATTTTTAGATTGGAGTAGATATAATTTCAAATAGTCAAGAATCATGCCATTTTTTTTGTATAGTTTGAACATTAAAATAACTTTAAAAAAATGTGACATCAAAAAAAAAAAATATATAAAATTATAATCATGCAATAGTTAGTATTAAAACGTTTAGTAAAAAGTGAAGAACTGGGTTAGAAAATAAAATAAAACAATTATCGATTTCACTGGCCGGTGTAAGCCCGGCCGCGCCGATACACTTCATTCATGAAGCAAGTTTCGCGATACGGGACGATAATACATTTATTGTATGAAATGTTTACAAACAAATTACTTGTTGGAGAGATTACACGTCAGTCGTCTTGCTTTGACGAGATTGTGTGTCGCTGCTGTACAAACAACGCAGAGATCGCAAAACACGCTAGACTGTTGAAAACTTTAAGCGTTTGTAAAAATAAAATGCGTATTACGTTCATAATAGGCACTGTATTATCCCCATCCTAATAATCAAACTCTAGTCAAGTATATTATGTTAACCTTTTAGATGCCATGACCCTGAATAGATCTATGCAACGCCTCGTGGATTATCGAAGATTTAAACCCCTGAATGGTGTTCAATTTTAATCATTTTTTTTCTTGAACAGACGATAGATGTCGCTATAGACCCAAGCTATAACATTGACCGAAAATATACAGTTTTATAACACACCGGTGTCTTCACGGCACTAGCGGGCTTCTCGCAGCGGACCCATATTTGGGGGCATGGCACCCATACGGTTAAAAAATACAAAATTTGAAGTAATTTAAAGTTTTGCATAAGCTTCTAAGACTACCAACAACATACTTGTAGTTTGAAGCATTCAAACGAAGAGGCGTATCAGTCCGTCCATCAGAACGTGATATTCCCAGGCGCTCACCCATCCAAGATACTCAGGCTATACGTAAAATAAGGACTTAGCCCCAAGTGACTACCATCGCTTCCCTGACATTAAGAAACGCATTTCGGCGACAGAGAAGATCTGGAAGAAGCGGTTCTCGGTTATCTGCGTGGCTTGGCGGCAGATTTCTTTGACTCGGGCATTCAAAAGCACGTATACCGCATGCAAAAATGCATTGACCTCAGTGGCGACTATTTAGAAAAATAGGTAAGAGTCTGAACTTTCCAAAAATGTACGCATTCGTGGAATGAAACATGTTTTACGCTGTGAATAATCACTGGGAACCTTATTTTACGGATAACCCTCGTACATTAATTTTCACGCAAAGTTTGTCGACCCCTAGAGCATTAATAAATCCGCTATCGCCTTATTGACTCAAGGATTGCAAATTTGTTCGATAATTAATGATAAGCTGATCGTAAATTTCGCATTATGCAATACAAAATATTAAAATGATTTATGCACAATAAATTATATCACTACATTCATTCAAACGATTACAATGTATTGACATCAGTATGATATAGTCCTTGCAGACTGGTACTGAAAACCTCGATATACGATCTTTCGTTCGCTCATCAGACAGGCATGTGTTGTCATTTTGTAATGCCGTTAGGAATAATTATACAGAACGCCACTTGTACAGTCAGTTGTGTGCCGACCGCGACGAGGTCGTATTATGGCCGACCCGGCATGGTATTCCGCTAGGGCCGGATGTTTGTAAATTTTATCATGAAAATATATTTGCTTCTGGAAAAGTCTGTGTGTTGTTCTTCTGCTCCTCATCCCACCACCGCGTAATTCAATAACGAACTTAGAGAGGAGGATGTCGGTATAAATATGGATTACAACGACTAACATTTGATGCACTCACCAGCGCGGGTGAGATCATTGAGACGGTTGTGAGTTTTAGATATCTCGGCGTACAGGTCACAGAGAACGGTGGCCTGCAGAAGGAGCTCGCTTCCCGCCTTGGGAATGCTGGAGCGTCATTTTTCAATTCAATATCTAAGACTTGCAGCTTTATTTGACCAAAACAAAATGCCATCCATACAGCGCCTGCGTCGTTCCCATTCATTCTTCTTTACGACTGTGAATCTTGACATCTCACCAAAAGCCAATGTAGCCGAATAATGGGCTGTCGAAAACAGGTGTCTGCGTGGAATATTTAGGTTGCGATGATTTGACTTTGTGAGGAATGACGAGGTTAGAGAGCGGACAAGGCAGACTTGTATGCTACAGTGTATCAAGAGGCAAAGGTAGACCTGGCTGGGACATGTCCTGAGAATGCCGCAGGAAAGCATTAACTATGGCTGCCTTTTCTTCAAGCCCCCGGGCTCTCGCCGACCTGGTAGGCCGTTGAGAACTATATTTAGAATGTACTCGGCGGAGCTGACATGGGACGAGGCGAGGACCAAGGCACCTAGTGATGCCTCCATATGCTCTAGTAACTAGTTAAATGAGCGGACATGGACAAATGAAATAAAATACAGTGTATTCGACGGTCTTCTACCAACTGGTCGCGGTCGGAGCTCAACTGGCGACTGACCACTAAGCCGCTCGTAGTGGAAGTCAGCCAAGCGCCGCAATTAATAGTGGCCATCCAGATAATTAATGGCGCACCAATGACAGACAGCCATGTACATTACTAATGGCACACCCGTGACCAGACTTGTTAAAAAAAATCAATATGGTGTCCGACAAGCGAACAAAAAAGAGGCTTTTCGGCACCAGCCTGCAAGGGCAACATCGAGCTGATATCGCCACATACATTACATTGTAAACACGAGCTTTCTTCGATCACCAAAGTAAAGGAACATTGGACGCAGAACAAAACATGCACGGGTGACCGCTCGCCCTTTCATTCACAATTTTGATACGCAAATACTGTACCCGTTCACGAGATAACTAATTTTTAAAAAAATACGTCAACTATGAAAAATCTTTTTTTTTCCAGTGTGTTTTACGCAAACCTCAAAGAGTATATTTGCGTGCCAAAAGTAAAGATTATTTCCCATAGAAAATCCGGAACATCGATCACTCAAATACGTAAACAATAAAATACGTATTTTTTTGAATTTGCGCACGCGTTAACCCATTACCGCCTACCGTACACGCTTGTTTAAACCTGTTCTAAGAATTATTTGATGTATTTTTTCTGTGATTATTATGATAGTAATTCCATATTTCAAAACCATACGGACGTATTTTGTATCCAAAAGCACTCCAATAAATAAAAACACATACGGCCGCCACTGTCAAATTTAGGTAGGTAAAAGAAAAACATAACCTAAGCTTATCACTTCTTATTGTGTCCGGCCTCGCCTCAAGTCCGACTTATCCATATATAGACTCTACTATAACGTAATGTACTACTACTTAAAATGATAATATTTTTTAACTACAGCGTGGTGGGTTATATTCTTTTTCCTGTATAAAAGCGTGTATAATAGGCATCTGACAGGCTAAATTGTATATATATGTTTCTTGTAACCTTAGTTCTCACTATGACTCACTTATATAATGACCCGAAATTGAAATTATAGCCAAAATGCCAAATATTACTTAACGACGGTGTTTTGGACTCGATAACAGAAAAAAGTGCTTAAGTTAAGAGGACAAAAAAATAGAAGTAAGAGTGATGGTAATATTGATGTTAACCTAGGTCGCTGGTGGCTGTCTTTGGGAGCCTTCCGCGACAACAATATGTGGAAGAGTGACCTAATTTTGTACAGTATCACCCTTATTCCGCCCCTATAAGGGGCACAGCCGAGTACACCCCTGTACTATCGAAGTTTTACATATTTTTAAAAACAAAAAAACTTTTGAAATACGTTTCTATGCTCAATGTCTTGCAATAACCTTAAGTAATATTTGCCACTTGCAGTTTCAGTTTGGGCGTTAATGGGTTAAGCGACCGCCGTATGAACGCTGGCACCGAATGAATGAATGAACGAGAAGCCCGTACGAAAATAGACCCGGGCAGATCAGAGATTTCGAGAACTCTTATAAGAGTCCAAGTGGAAATACGTCTATATGCTGCATCATGTATACAGTAAAATCTCGATATAACGGACTTCTGATATAGCGGACTTCGGATATAACGGACTTCGGATATAACGGACTTCTGATATAGCGGACTTCGGATACAACGGACAAAATTCGGTCAAATGTAAAAGATAAAAACGTCCTGTTATTTACACAAAAATGACCGTTACGCGAAAAATAGCCACAAGCACTATAGGAAAAATCATAGTTACAAATCAAAAAATTCGTGCGTTATAGAAGAGTTGATTGAATATATACATACTTGTTTCGGATTCTGTCATTTAAAGACATTTCTAAACTATACCCCTTGGCTGGTATCGCACCACCGAACATAAGACGCAAAGTCATATGCGCCGAAGAAATGCGTAAGGCAATCAACCAACCGTCACTGCTTGTATAATCAGATACCCCCAACACCAAGATTGAAGTCTCGAAGCAGCTTTCTGAAATCCACACAACCTCTCACATCCGGCCCTGAAAATGAGAGACTCCAACTCTGGCAACAAATCGCACCAGAGGATTTCATTACTCCAAAGGAAGGCCTCCCAACTGGCAAGAGCCTTGACTGGCCGACCTGGAAATCCCTAAACAGATTAAGAACCGGAGTTGGTAGAACAAAGGACAACCTCGAGCGGTGGGGAATGCTTCGGCAGGGAGAGACACTATTGTGCGACTGTGGAGACCCGCAGACCGCCTCACACCTACGATGCTGCTCCATGTGCCCAACAAGTTGCACGTCTCAGGACCTAATGCTGGGCAACACACGAGCTATCGATGTTGCCAGGTATTGGGAAAAAATAATTTGACGTCGCCGACACGAAGAAGAAGATTTAAAGACACTCCAATGTATTAAACGTTAACGTATTTAACCATTAAAAAATATATATTAAGGTAAGGATTTTTTTTAATTTTTATTAGAATATTATTTTATTATTTCAATATTCTAATCTACTTTTATAGATCATTCGCCGAGTGGTACTTACTAAAATAAATAGACTGTCGGAAAGTAATAATATTAAGCTTGTGAATAAATGAAGACTGATTGAATAATAAAAAATAAAAATATACATACTTTGATTATATACTATAGCGACATCTATCATACGATGATAACAATGACATGAATACTAGTTTCAACGTGAGTCGGTCCAGGCACAGTAATAGCCCAGTCGGCTGAGCGGTATGAATACCTGGGCATAGTTGGTTTCCAAGGTCCGCGGTTCGCATCCCGCTTCTGCCGTTATTTTTGTGTTTGGATTGACGCGTTGAAAAAAGAATTTTATGTATAGTATATGTATAGTATATGTATATTTAATTATTAATAATATATTAAGGATTATATGTTTCGGCTACGTCGGTTAGGTGACTTGACAATGGCTACCCGACGTAGCCGAAACATTTCGTCTCTCAAAATATATCGAAGAATAACTTCTAAATAATATTTTATTTATATAAGAGAGGAGTCCATTCGTCTGATAATAATAATACATAAAAAATGCGTTTAAACTCATAAAAATGACCATTTGGTTCTTAGAGTAGCTTCGGCAACGTTACATAGCTAATGCTACAGTGGCATTCTGCTTAATTTTTAGAATGGAAGATCACATTAAATTGTTTTTAGAAAAACATATTTTTCCATGCACAAAACAACAAACGTTCCAAGAAAAACAATGTTCAAGTAATGCATGTAAAATAATTTAACATTGCCTATTGAGTCAAACTCCCACGTTTAATAAATGAATGAATCTATTATTAACAAATTCAATTGAATAATACTATTTCATTGACAGGAATATATCATAGAATACAACACATGAGCGTTTATAGATTAACATCCTCCTCTTCTTCTTCAGGGTTGATGATTTAGTTAATAATCTGACACCAACTCACAACTACATCACAACAAACAATCCTGAAGAAGACCCCTGCAATGGCGGTCGAAATATTGGTTAAAAGAAATTCACCACACGCGGCTACACCCAAAAGCCACAATATCCTCCTCTCTAATTTAAGGTAGCTATTCAGTCGCGTGGTGGAAGGATGAGGAGCAGATTAACAACACAAATACTTTTCTGAAGCTGACATACCTGTATATATTTCGATAACTTTACAAACTTCTGGCCCGGACCACAGCATTTAGGCTGGGCCACAATATAATGCGATCTAGCCGCCGTCGGCTCACGACTGAGCGCGCGCTCGTGACGTGCTGTCGCCCAGCGCCGCAAGTGGCGATCTATATAACTAACGTCACACCCTTGACCAAAATGCCAATATGGAGACACATACATGTACGACAAGCGAACAGAAATAAGAGACGAAAGATTATATTTCAAGATTTTCGGTACCAGTCAGCAAGGGCAATATCATGCTAATATCAACATTTATGGTGTGATCTATTACGATGTTCGATTATATTTTTTCTACTATTTATTACTACTATTTCAGACACGGAAAGTGTAAAGCTGCATTTTCGAAATGGCGAAAGCGTTCTTCAACGAAGAAAAAATACGCGATAGGTACGGAGGAGTCAAAACTGTGTTTACAAAATTATGTTCTGGCAAGTTTGGTGTTTGAAGTGCACCTCACTCTGGACGGAAGGCGCCATTTTATTTGTTTTGACAAGTCCTGTCATGTGGAGCGCCATAGTTCGCCAAGTGGCGGCGTGTTTAGACTACCACGGTTCCGCCGCATTCCGTCCCGACACGGGGCGTTACCGATGAGTCGTTGAGCGTAGGTCTCATTAACCCCCAGAGATGAGCGTTACCGTATGGTCACACTGAACACTATTGTCTATTTATCCCTACTCCGGTCCCTTTTCTACCTGAGCATCGCATCTTTCGCTCAGTTTCGGTTAAGAAGTGTCTCAACCACAGTTAGTCTGCAGCCGCGTCAACGTAAACAATTACCAAGTAACCTTGTGAGATATTTTATTTCGGGTTGAATTTTTTTCTACAAAATGCATATTTCAAAAGAGTACATACATTTTTAAATTATTTTTAAAAATGATTTACGTAATTTTTACTAATTCATTTCGTATTACAATATGTTGATCTAAGAAGGTAATATCATAAATATTTTTAAATATTTTCGGTGTAGCTGTATTTCAACCCCAAAGGCTAGCCAAGGTTAGAATCCATACAAAAACTTTGATGTTTCATACAAAATAAGTTGTCAATAATTAGGACTAGCGTGACGGTATACGGTCTCATAGCTTTTCTACAAGAAAGCATCGTGTATTTTTTTAAAAGTATATTAGCTTTATGAAGAAAACTACATGCTGATAAAGTATAGCTTTAAACTTCAGTTTTTATCAAAAAAAAACTTTCGTCTCTGGAGGGTTAAATAACTTAGACGAAATAAAACTAAATAACTTAGGTTATGGATCTCTGGACTCTACGATCACTGGAAAAATCCTTAGGTTAGGTTAGCAAGACAGCTAGTGCACCAGTTATCCTTTGGTATAGGTCGTAACACCAATAACCACAGTCTCTGTAGCTGCCCGGAGAGGTCGTGATGAAAACAGTGTTCAGCCTCGGGCATCGGCTCCCGAAATTTGCCAGTCTTTGTTTAATAATGTGCTTCTAGGCTAGTTTTTTGCTGTGTGACCTGCTCCTCGTCCATTTACAACGTCGTCTTTGATTAACGGAGGATGTCAGAACTAACAACTTCCATCTACAAAGAAAAGCGCTCTCTACGACAGCGTAGCCGTTCCCTGGAGTAAAATAAATATAACTTTATTTATTTCGATCCCCAAAGGAACCTTTAATGCACACCCACCCTGACTGGCTATTTTTATCATCTGTAAAAACAAAAGTCGAGTTGTTTTAAAAGCCGAGTTTTGCCGAAAAAAAAATAAACGTGGGTATATCTATCTCTCTGAAACTTTTCTAAAAAGGAACATGTACCGAAAAAAGATTTAAAAAATATTACTCAGCGTTGCTTATATCTCGTCGAGTATTTTGATACGCTCCCCACACGGGCAATACGAATTGCACGATTGCTCAGCATCAATGAATAAAGAGCTATGTGTACAAGAAAATAATTAACCCATTCATTACGGCTCGGTTTGAATACAAATTATACCGTCAATTATAAAACTAGAATTTGAAGCATAAATGTACTTATCTGGTCTATTTTCAATAATAAAAAAATATATATATCACCGTCAGCAATCAAACTCATTACCTTCGGCTGGCCAAGCAAACGCTTTAACCACTGAGCTACACCCGCCGCATTTAAATCGGCAGTCACCTCACGCTAGATTTTTAAGATTTCGATAGCATCTGTTTAACTGGAAGAGCGTCTAGAAGATGTTATCTACTCGTAGATAATCTCAGACTATCAAATTCGCTAGAAACAATAGTGCCATCGAGAATGGCCTGTGCATAATTGAACAGCGTTCACTAGGAGCGCAATGTAATGGGTTAGCTAGCGTGCACACTTCGTGAAAACAGCCCGGGTTCGAAACCACCTGTATTGCAAAAAATAATAGCGAACCTGTCGGTGTGAAAACTAATACTCTAAAATATGATAATGATAAGCGTTGTTGTTAGCCGGGCGACATAGAGCAGTGGTTGAAGCGAATGTTTGTCATTCAGATGCCGTCGGTTCAAAGCACGACCAAGCTCGATTTTGGAAAAAATATTCAATCAAATCTAAGCTCTATACACCCCGGTATGGTTGAGGCACACCTTATATGCAAAAAAAAACAGGCCTCGGGAGGCCGTCGGGCTCATCATCCAATCACGAAAAAAACGATGATTATTGAAAACAAAAATATTTTTCTAGTCCTACAGTTGCAGTCTCATGCCGGCGGGTAGTAGCTCAATGGTGAAAGAGTTTGCTTGGCATGCCAAATGTCGGGGGTTCGATCCCCGATAGAAAAAGAAGATTTTTAATCGACTTATGAGCTCTCAAATATACCCCTGATGGTGTGAATTTGTTCCCTCACCCGTAAAATGCCAGTCAAAGCCTATTAATTAAATTGGCGGTAGACGAAAGTCGTCCCGTAAAAACCACCTATTCATAGTAAATTCCTGTGATAATAATGATGATGCGTGTATGTCGGGCTGTAGTCTATGACGTTGGTGGATCGACACTCCACATGGAGTATATTGAGGTTTTTCGCCATCAGCCTGAAAGTGATATGTCGAGTTGATATAAATATATTCAAAAATGTACAATTATAGTTAATATTTAATGTAATGACACATTCAGAGCCAAAATTCAATATTCTATAACGGGAGGGGTTTTTTCACAACGTGCATTAAATGATGATAAATTAATAAAAAGTATCGTCATCGGTTTACTAGTGCATATAAAGCCGATGATTGTAATTTACTACCAAGACGGTCATCGCAAGAGGGAGTCCTACGTGAGCTGAATCCCTAATAGCCAAACGACAACAATGTCATGTATCGGAACTACTGGCTACGTGAAAGATAATACGTTCGCGGAATTCGCAACGTAATACAATGATCTCTTATTGGCAAATACAGGTACATTTTAAAAATTAAAATACCGCATTTAATTAAGGTTGTAGAGCAGCTTCAAGTCATGCTATACAAACCTCAATGAAGCGCCAAACATGGTGACATCAGCATGATATAGCCCTTTCAGACTGGTACCGAAAACCTCGATATACAATTTTTCGTCTCTTATTTCTGTTCGCTTGTCGTACATGTATGTGTCGCCATATTGTAATTTTGGACTAGTTACGTAGATCACCACTTGCGACAGTCTATTACGAGGGCGCTCAGATGTGTTTCGACCGCGAAAAAGGTCGTATTGTTGTTGGCCCGGCCCGTTGAATGCCGTGACTAGGTCCGGGCCATAAGTTTGTAAAGTTATCGAAATATATATGTCAATGTGCCTCAGAAAAACGTCTTTTTGTTGTTAATCTGCTCCTCATCCTGCCACCACGCGACTGAATAACAACCTTTTAAAGAGAGGAGGATGTTAATGGATAAAACTAAAGCCATGATAAATAGTCACGCTTTCCAAACATTTGATCAGATCTCCATTGGAGGAACACAAATCGATGTTGTAAATGAATTTACTTATCTGGGGACAAGCAATTCAACTAGGACGAAACGATTTCTCGAAATAAATTGACAGGCGTATACAACTAGGATGAGCAGCATTTGTAAAAATTTAAAGCGAAAATATCGCAATATCTTAATAACTAAGGCGATCAACCAATGCATCTTCCCAGTATTAACTTATGTCGCGGAGACGTGGAATCTAACAGCAGGTCTTACCCATAAAATAAAGGTCACCCAATGTGTCGTGAAGACATCCATGAGAGGTCTTTAAAAGATAGAATCCGAAACGAGGTTATCCGAAGAAAAATTCAAGTAGTGGAGGCTACCGAAAGAATGTGGGCAATGTGACATACAGGTATATGTTGATGAGATAAGTGTTGGAGTGGCGTCTAAGAAATATCATACGGAGCGTTGGGCGATACTTAAAAGAAGGTTTGAAGACATCAGGTGAATAGTGTGAGTAGCCTGGATGCGTAGAGCGGAGGATCGACAAGGGCGGAGATTCATTCACTCCCACGTTCTTCGTGAATTAGCAACAGGTCACCAGTGAAGGCAGTTCGAGACAAGCTGTAGCATACTAATTTCGTCACCAATAGACTGAACTTCATTGACAGCTATACGCTGCATTTAGAATCACGGAAAGGCTTTAACACATTGTTGTCGGAGACGTAGTAATACGTTTTTTTTAGTCTGGTGCTCGTATGCGGGAAACATAGTGATAGTTTTTCACTCTCTGGTGGCGGAAGTCGGGTAACGTAATAATACGTGTTGCATAATAACAGATTTTGTTGCTAAATCGTATCTTATCTCTCAAATTTGTATTTATTATGCTTTATTACTACGCAAAAAATGTTTAAAAATATACAATTTTTGTGTGCTCGAAGAAACCTTGACGCAGTTCGCGTTGGCATGATAATTTTATTGACCTTCAATGCGCAACAATTGTTTTCAACTTGTACGGAGAATGGGGTTCTTTCTATCTGCGAAGAGATAAAGGGTACGAATGTTTCATATTTCTACAAAATATTTGTGTTTATGTAAACGTTCGGGCGTTCGGTCGTTGTCACAATGTTGTTTGTTTGTTATGTTTGTTTATTACCATTTTATCATTGCTGCACAATAAGGTAAGTTACATTTAAAAATTTTACTAAATTATTGCGGACATTTCAAAAGTTATAGATTTTTAAAAAATGTTAAAAAAAACTCGCGCGCGAACCCAAATATCGCCCGCGCCAGGCGGCAATCAGCATAAAACAATGCCCGCAAACAATGTGTTAAGCCACTAAATCAAATTAGAAGCTTTTTCCGAGTGTCCAGTGATGGGTCTGGGAATCCAAATACAGTAAGAGACAGGGAGCGTATTACCCAAAACTCTCGCTGATGATGACTATGATACCTCATCCATCGTCTTGTATAGTTTCCAACGTACACAACAATATCCGATGATTGGCATTGGCCACCCCACAGACGCTGCAAGCCACGGCAGCGCGCGCTGAATGCCTAATTGCAAATAACAATAAAGTTATGGGAACTCGCCATATAAGAGAGGATAGAAGAGGTCCGAGGAATTCGCGGCCGGGCGTGGTAAGAAATTAAATCGAAAAATGTGCCTGGTGATAAAAAATGCAAACGAAATTCGTTAGGTTTTTTTTTTCGTCGAATACGACGCGCGGAGTTCTCATGCATATTTTAATTTCCAATCAGGTTAACCATTCGATCTCCTTATATATTTTTGATATAAAATCATCCAAAATATGCCTACGACACTACCAGAAATTCCAGAGCCTAAGATTCGTTGGGAACGATGACTGTTCGCAGGAAACGAGGATATCCGAAGAATAACTCATGTAGTGGACGCTGCCTTGTCCCAGAACACCTGCATACCAGGAAGTCCACATGGGAACATAGATGGTTCCCGGGAGCCTACAGGGCAAGAGTCTCCGAACTTTGAATGCGGCCGTAGTATCAGAGAAATATTTAGGTTCTCAATTAACATAGTTTTTAAGAAGATCGGATGGTCAGCCCGTCTCTGCTGAGGTCTCGACATTTTTTATTTTGTCCTTAATTAAGGGGTGGCTCGACCCTACCGGGGGCATGCAATGAGCCTAGATTTTATTTAATTGATTTAAAAAATCAAGCTTGGGATGCGAACCGACGGCGTTTGAGTGGGAAACAAACTGAAATACCCCGTCTTTAAAAAAAGGCGACAAGTCACGGGTTCGTCGCGTGGCCGCGTGGAGGAAGGATGCAGGAGCAGATCACTAACCAAAGAACTTGTTTTCGAAGCACAATTCGTATTTATTTTTAATAAGGACTTGATTTCCTCGTCCGGCCGTAGCATGGCGTTTCGCCGAGCAGAGCGAGACATGACTGACGACTGTCGGAACACTGACAAATTAAAGATGCGATGCAGAAACATTGGGTGATGGAGGACGCTCTTGCTAATATTTTGAGATACACTGTGTCTCATACTAGGAACGTATGCCATCGGCACATCTAATCTAGCGTTGTAAAGTTTTGCAGTGTCGTCGCATGTCGCGACAACAACAAACAAATACATTTATAATGATAAAAAAGAGTTACCAACCGAACAAGAATAACATACCGGATGCTTGATCAATGTCGATGTATCAACTGATAACAATTTTCTGTAGACTGGCTGTTGAAAGCAAGAAACAATATTTGTTATCAAGCTTACCTGAAACAAAATAAAACAAAATATTAGAAAACAATATAAATAAAATGATGAATTATTGGAATTTCTTGGGGAGACCACGTCACGAACAATAAGGTTCTCAGCATAATCAAGGAAGATATGCACCTCGTAAGAACCATCTCAGAGAGGCGATCGGTCACATCATGCGCCACGATGGTCTTCTTCACGACATTATAAAAGGGATGGTTGAGGGTAGAAACTGCTGCCCTAGACAGTAGTATTTGCAGCAAGTGTTCGAGGACATGAGTTGCAGCTCTTCTGTTGACCTACAGAGAGTTGCTTAATACCGAGAACAGTGGAGATCAAGATGCAAGATTTTGTTACTGAAAACCAATCCACCGGATTGATACTGCGAAGAAGATATATGCTCCGCCTGGCGAGAATACGTCACAAAAAAGTAACAAGATTGAAATCGCGTTTCGAACATTACGTCTTCGCGATATTAAACTTTTTCGATACAATAACATCATTCGGTCTCGACGTATTTATTTCTATGACTCGTCCCTCTCTAACTCTCTGTTGAAAAAGGAAAAAGAAAGAGAGAAGAGAAAAAGTGTCTCTCACTATTGTGTTTCACTTTTTCGTTCAAGTAAAAATGTCGCATCAAAGAACATTTTTTCAAACATTATTTTATTACGTTCTGCCGAATAAGACGATATAATCAAAGTAAGAAAGCTTCTGTATTTTACTTTCGTAAAAATTACAAGTTTCGTCATTCCGTATTCGCTCCCCTAATCGGAGCATATGGCCGTCACAAATTGCCACCACACAGCCGTACCAGTATAAAGTTACATGGGTGGGTACAACCACGGAAAATATCCATACATCATCGTGTAAAGAAACCTCAGAAATTTCTTCTATAGCCTCTCCAACATGAGGTCATGTTTATACTCGTGGGGAGCCCAAATAATAGATCCGCTCTCAAGTGTGCTACGAACCAATGAATTGTACAATACGATCAATACGTTAATACTCGAGAGAAAGTCCCGGCACTACGCAGAACAAATCCAAATATATTCAGTGCCCTTCCACACACAGCTTCAATGTGAGCACGAAACGTTAGCTTGCTTAGAATACGCCAAGGTCTCTGGGTATCGATGGATTTCCCTCACGATGAGAGCCGGGGGGCCTGAAGAAAGGGCAACTGCAGTTTATCCTCTATTGCAGTATCTAAATTAAGTGTCGCATGTGCTATCCAATACTCCACATGGAGCGCTTAGCGTAAAATGCCAGTCATAGCCTATCAATTTAAATTGGTGGTAGGCGACAGTCGTCCCGTGAAGACCACCCATTCATAGTAAATTCCTGTAATAATAAGGATAAAGCGTGAATCTCGGGCTGTAGTCTGTGACGTTGGCGGATCAACACTCCACATGCAGCGCTTAGCCATATGCACCATGGTAAGCGTCATAGAATTCCACAGATGAGACTTCAGAATTACTATCAACAACTGTCGGTATTCTCCCGTATGTGTTAACATAAAAAAAAAACATTAATAAAAGCCTAAATTTTCTACAGTATAGCACATTTTATTCTCACTCCTCCGAATTTTCGTGTTGTAAACGGAAAATTCATATTCTACCGTCCAGCTACACCTCTACCAAAGCTGTGAATTCAAACGCCTATTTCAACAAAATTGTTTACACAGAACGAATATTTTTATACGTGCTATATTTTTGTGTTCGTTTGATCTAAATGCACCCTAACCGGGACGGCTAGACACTCCACAGGGAAACGATGTCGAGATGCGTTTTTTCACCCCTTTAGCTTCTGCCGTGTGCCACAGAAATGCTACATTTCCGGCAATGTGCAATTTTTATAGCCGGTAAACACGAGCGCTTTTTAGATAATGTATTACGGTGCGAGGGAGGATCATTCAGAACGAGACTATTTAAATTTATCAAATTGCTTACTTGAAAAGCAACAACACTGCTGCATTCGAATGGACAGTATTTTTTTAAATTTTAATGTATTTCAACACTATCCAGTCCGCGCGGAACGCGATTAAACTTACGCCGGAGGCCGACTTTTTTTTTAATGAATTGCTTACAAAAAAAAATCGCATTTATTTATTTGTTTATATATATATCCATTCCCCATTACCGTCGCTGTCTTCGATCTCCTCGGCGTCATAAAAGAGCTGATATCAATTGTACATATTCAACTCCACTATAACGTTTTCATAAGATACAACGATTAATCCAATACTTGAACCATTGTCCTAAGAAGCGGTGAAAGCCGAAATAACAACATAGCAAGCCCCGTTTTATCAAAAAATCTCCACTAACACTACAGAAAAAATCTGCGGTAGAAATAAAAATAAAACTTTACGTTATATGAGAGTTGACTACTCGTTTTTAATTGTTTTTCATGTCACGGACTTTGCGATCCGACCTCGAATATTCGGCTACGGTTGCCCACCGCCGCTTCCGGGGACTCCAAGAGCGCTAATGTCTGGAAGCGATATTCCGTGCTTTGCATAATAACGAATAGCGAACGAATACCGAATATCCCTGGTCATTATTATACGCCGGGCGGCTCTATCGATTCCGGGAACACACAGCTGTCAACAACCAATAGCGACGGAGGAAAAAAACGGTAAAAGTTTCTTGCTGATAAATGCCACGGTTAAGCTGTGAAATGTTCTTCTAGCTCTGCGTTCCCTCCTCCATACGATCTGGACATCTTCGTGACACAGATAAATGGCGCTCAAGAACTACTGGCAAACGAATCGTTGGCCGACCCCCTGCAAGACGGACTGACGACATAAGAAGAACAGCGGGATTGGCCTGTATGCGGATGGCGGAGGATCGAAGAGGATGGAGACTCATCCGGTAGGCCTACGTTCAAATTCGGGACAAAAACAATTATGTGTACCTAACGGTGACGGAAAGTGACGCAGTAACAGTCGTAGCGCCCTCCCTCTTTTTTGTTTGCTCGTCGGACACGCATGTGTCGCCATATTGTTTGTGTGACAGATGTTGTTCTGTGGATCTCCACTGGATAAATTTACCACGGGCGCTCGGTGGCCAGTAACCAGTTGTCCCCCGTCCGCGACCAGTATCGAGTGTGATCCGGCCGGGGCCTGAAAGCATACGCTCCGCCTCTGAGCGAAAGTTTGTCAATTTGTACGAGTATATCGATGTGCTTTTGAAAAAGCCCGCGACGTGAAGTCGTTTTTCTCTTATTTATGTTAGAATGTACGGAGAGATTTTATTTTTGGTTCGCGAGCCTCGTTTCGGTATCTCTGCCAGTGGCGCATGCAAATACAGGGTTTATTACGTGTGTAAATACTTAAATATATAAATAGTCGAGTGGGCGTTACATATCTGGAATTGGGCTTTCCAGCTGGAATTATTATAAGTTCTCCTGTACTACGAAGCGCGGGGAAAACACTGAATATAAATGATCTAATGTATTCCGGAATGAAAGAGGCGTAAGTGTGGGGGGAAGAAAACAGGGTGAACCACCGAGTGATGATCAAATAAGAGCATGAAAGTATTTTAGTCGTAATCGTCATCTGGACTGGACTTTACTCCCTTCACACCGGAGGATAGTAAGTCTCCTTGATGTTTTTTTTTTATGTAAACACAAACAGGAGAATATCGACAGTTAGTGATAATATTTCTGAAGTCTCAACTGTGAAATTCTATGACGCTTACCATGCTGCATATGGCTAAGCGCTGCGTGTGGAGTGTTGATCCGCCAACATCATAGCCCGACATGCATAGTACAATTATTACAGGAATTCACTACGAAAGGGCAGTCTTTACGGGACGACTTTTGCCGTATTCAAGGATAGGGCGGATTTGTCATTTATATAGAAGAAGTTGTTAATCGTTGAAATACCTCAGTGATCTATTATATAATACACCTAGTTTTTTGGAAGCGAGACCGGCTTTACACATAATTGACTCGTAATATTTTACTTTATCCGAGATTGATACTCCAAGGATGTTGATGGAGCTTGCTTTTGGAAGAGAACAACCGTTGAAAGATACAAGTATACGAGTATATCCAGTAAACACGACACACACTCTAATAAAAATGTCCCAACACTTGTTTGTAATCTTCATACTCGCACAGCAGGCCAGCAGGTTACTTCAAGCCTTCAGAAATAAGCGCGCGTGGAGAGACACTCAGATCAGCTAGAGCAAATAGAAGCACCCTGCAGCCGACGGGAGGTAGTCCTAGCACGGTCTTTGGCAATCGGGCTTTCAGCTACGCGGCACCAATGGCCTGGAACTCGCTACCGGAAAACATAAGAGAGCTTAAAGCGGAGGCATCCTTCAGAAGCAGACTCAAGACCCACCTTTTTACTCAGAGAGGCAAATAAGCGCTTTTGGAATGACCATTCGGTCATAAAAGAGCGCTATACAAATACTAATATAATAATAATAATAATTCAAATCTGTATATTGTAATCAGCCGCCTAAGCTCGATATTGAACTAATAACAAGACAGCCATCAAACGGGTCCTCGTTTATTGATGTCTCGTCATTCAGAGTGGATGATGTATCCTGATTCATAAGTAAACTTAAAAATACGCGGTCAATTGGGCCAGACAATGTCCCAACATTTGTACTTACAGGATGTGTGGATATTTTAAAAGCACCCTTATGTCATATAATTAACCGATCGTTAAAATCAGGTATTTTCCCAAAAGGATGGAAGATGTCTAAGGTGACTCCTGTTTACAAGAGTGGTGGAAAGTCGTCAGTAGATAACTACAGACCGGTAGCTGTACTCTCAGCGCCGGCCAAAGTTTTTGAAATGACGATCGATAAGACCATCGCTTCAGGAACTGAGTCATTTTTGATTGATCAACAGCACGGTTTCAGAGCTGGCCGCTCAGTTGAAACTAACTAAATGGTATTCACTAACTGTGTATCGAGAGCCTTAGACAAGGGTAGACAAATTGACTGTTCCTATAGTGACTGAACAAAAGCATTTGACAAAGATTAGGCCACCCAATGGCGTCAGCACTGGCAGAGCATCTGGCTGACACGGGACATAAGTTTTCATTCGTACCCGAAATCGTGGCTCGAACACAAGGAGAACATGCACGCCTAGTAAGGGAAGCCATTGAAATCAAGAGAAATCCCATCAACATCGACAGGGATGACGGCTTGATTCTCAAAACAGCATGGCTTCCGCCTCTAGCACATACTCAAAAGCATAGACAGACAAGCAAGGACAACCACAGTCCGACATGACGTTCGTGGAGGTACTCTCCTTAGAACATACCCACCGTACACGTTACCCGACTTGACGCTCGGGGAGGTACGTTAGGCTTACGGCTAAACTACCTCCTGACACCAACTCACAACAGTCATCAACCCTGAAGAAGACCCCTGCAATGGCGGTCGAAATATCGGAGAGCAGAAATTCGCCACACACGGCTAAATCCAAAAGCCACAATATCAAATCTGGCCGTGAAACCTAAGAAGTTATTTAAGCATTTGACAAAGTTGGCCATAGCATAAGAATTTACATTAGTTTCGGTCCGACAACTGTTCCGTTTACCACGTGAAGTGTGCATAAGTATACAAACACAACCCATCCGCCGAATTTCCATTCCTCAAACGTAAATATTATGAAGTGGTATTATAATTATTTATGACCGCGCCAAGGTGCGCCTCCCTCTCTGACTCCTCCATTCATTTGAATTTCATTCATTTTTCAAACGAAAATTCGGTCGAAAACACATAATACAATTATGTAAACACGCGACTGTGGAGTCGCTGCTAGCTAGTCGCCGCCTATCGATGAAAGCGATAAGCTTTCAAGTGCCCGATGACATGAAATGCGTGGGTTGATATCAAAATTCGTTAAATCAAAACTTCAATCGAAAAAAAAAACTTAACTGAGTAAGATAAGTTCGTATGATAAGATAAATGTAGCATGATTCACTGACTATTAACATAAATTGTAATTCATTATGTTTAATAAGAGAATAAATTCGCCAGACACGGCTCAACTCAAAAGCCACAATTACACTAATCTGGCCGTGAAAACCTACAAAAGTTATGGTATTTAATTATCTGTATAGCCTCATTTTTAATCGATATCTATCATCATCAGCCTGTGTCTATCCACTGTTGAACGCAAGCCACTTGCTTGAGTTTCTATCCTTCTGGATCCTCCGTCTTCCGCACCCAGGCCACTTCCGCTATTTTTCTGATATCGTTACAACGTGGGCTATCCGTAAAATAAGGTTTCCACGGCGCTACAGTCATGAAAAGCGCCGTTATGGCGGATCCCGCGAATATGTAGTGTATCTTGTTCCCCCACTCCAAATCCCTTCCCTAGCGAGCTGCCTGCGGAGCTCACCAGGTGTGAGCTGCGCTCGGTGATCCGTTTCCTGTCTGCAAAAAAACATTGTTCCGGTAGAAATCCATTCCCAGCTATGCGAAATCTATGGAGACAAGTGTATGAGCGTACAACACGTGCGCAAATGGTGCAGAGTTCAAAAACGGGCGTATTGACGTCCATGATAAGGAAGGCGTTCCGGAAGGCCATCTTTTTCTGACGAAAAAATCGCAAAAGTGGAGGCAGGTATGCTCTCAGATCGAAAAGTGACGGTTCGTAAGTTCTCCGAAATGATCCCTGATGTCAGCAAAATCTCTATTGATAAGATTTTGACGGAGCATCTAGGATATGCTAAGGTTTGCGCGAGGTGGGTGCCAAGAATGTTGACCGAACGATAAATTTGGATGGGGTATTGTTAAACACCCACCCTACAGCCCGGACTTAGCCCCAAGTGACTTCCATCTCTTCCCTGACATGAAGAAACTCCTGGGTGGAACGAGTTTCGGCGATAGAGAAGAGCTGGAAGAAGCGGTTCTCGGGTATCTGCGTGGCTTGGCGGCAGATTTTTTTTGACTCGGGCATTCAAAAGCTCGTCTACCGCATGCAAAAATGCATTGACCTCAATGGCAACTATGTAGAAAAATAGGTAAAAGTCTGAACTTTCCAAAAATGTACGCATTCGTGGAATTAAACACGTTTTACACTGTGAAAAATAACTGAGAATTTTATTTTAAGGGATAACCCTCGTACATCTCGCACGGGTACACGTTAGTGCTCCGTTTGCCACTCCGAACACGTTCCTCCCCAATCGACCGATATGTCTCTTTGACAGATATGTCCTGCCCATTGCCACTTCGGATATTCTCGTTTTGGATTCCAGCTTTTAGAGACACTTCTCTCATGGATATCTCCATGGCACGCTGGGTAACCTTTAATATAAATATATTAAATATGAATAAGGCAAATACTTCGTACAGTGTTTAATAAACGCCTAATCGACGCTGGCAAATTGACCAAGCGTTTATTCTTCGCCGCTCATGATTCGCAGAACACCGCCATCATCATCAGCATCGGCTTCCGATCCGCAGTCATCATCGCACATCGTCCATGAAACGAAATGAATTCGCAAGATCATTCATTAGCAACCAGTCTGTGACCTTTACTTGGTGGTGAGTCACCGCCGGGTCATCCGCTAGTGTCAAGTGGGTGACCGGGCCACGCAGAATGTCACCAGAGAATTATGTTCTGTGACGTAGCATCTGAGCAAAATTCACTTCTTTTAACCCTTTCCTTACAGCTCGGTGAAATACAAATTACACTGTCAATAGGGCGAGAATTTTTCAAAACATTTTTTTTTTTGCTTAAAACTAGTATTTGAAGAATAAATGTATTTATCTGTCAATTTTTCATATATCAAATTGGTTCTTGTATCACTTAGCTATCAGATGATGCATAAAAAAGTATTATAACGGGTCCGCCAAATAACTTTTTTTTTTAAAAATGGGGCGCAAAACATCGAGTGTAGCTTCGGCTGTGTGTGGCACGTAGCACCGTCCTGTTGAAACCAAATGTTGCAAATATCCTCCTCTTCAATTTTTGTGAACAAAAATGGCCCGATAACAATTGCCATTGACTGTAACGGCCACTCCTTGCTCATTTTCGAAGAAAACTGGCCTGATTTTCAAAGTAATGTCGCAATATTTCCCAGCGTTGTTCAAGCGTATACACAACCATATTCGTTCAGCGGAAGGATAAAACTAATTATCTGTCAAATCAGACATGAGCTAAGTGTTACCATTCACGAAATAAGCACTAGTTGAAAAAAAAAAGTTAGATGGCGGACAATAGCATGATTTTCAAAGTAATGTCGCAATATTTCCCAGCGTTGTTCAAGCGTATACACAACCAAATTAGTTAAGAGGAAGGATAAAACTAATTATCTGTCAAATCAGACATGAGCTAAGTGTTACCATTCACGAAATAAGCACTAGTTGAAAAAAAACCGTTAGATTGCGGACCCTATATTTAACAAACGTTCATTATACAGGTATAACTCCATTCGCATTGACACGTGTGGTTTACAGAAAAATCGCTCCTGTGACGAAATCTAACGATATTTATTTACATGCTTTACAGATTCCTGTAAAGTATACATGTAGGTTGATAAAGGGAATGATGAATTAAAATCGTATTTACTCTTTTGAAGTATGCATTTTGTATAAAATACTCACAAGGGTATTTTATTTCGGTACTTGGTAACTGATTCCGTTGCCGCGGCTGCAGAATAACTGTGGTGGAGAAACTTCTTAACCGAAACTGAGCAAAAGACACAATGTTCAGATAGAAGGGACCGGAGTTGGGATAAATAAACAATAGTGTTCACTGTGACCATACGGTCACGCTCGTCTCCGGTGGGTTAATGATCAGTTGTTGGTATTTAGAATTCACGTTAATTAAATATTTTGTAGAGTAGGCGTTAATCCATTCTTGGAAATATTAAATTTCCGTGAAAATTTAACGAGTCTTAGCGTATTATAAGGATGGGATTTGTGAAACGTTTAGAGCTTATACATTAACAATGAACATTTGTATTTTACGAAATTTATTACACGAATATGTAAACTCGTTTACTCTAGAAAACTTACTTATTATTTAATAAAATAAGACATAATTATACGTTATTTATACTTTAAAAACTCAAATATTAAATAGAAGATTATGTAAGAATCAGCTCTACGCACGGTAGACGACAGGCGGTAACCCATCCAAGTTTTATAAGTCGTACGTGATGTATCTCCCCCTCGTTTCGCCTACCAGGTGTGAGCTGCGCTCGGAGATCCGTATCCTGTCGGCGACTCGGAGTGGCGCCCAAGAACTGGTAAACGAAGCGTTGGCCGACCCCCCGCAGATGGACTGACGACATAAGAACAGCGGGAGTGGTCTGGATGCGGAAGGCAGAGGATTGAAAAGGATGGAGACTAATGCGGGAGCCCTACTTTCAACAGTGGACGGAAACATGCAGAAGATGAACTGTTCCGTCAACAGATGTCTCTAAAACTTCTTCCCTCCACTTCTATTTGTAACCTTGATTAACTGTTATGTATTCAGGTTTAGTTTGTTAGTAAATAGCTTCTAAGGAAGTTGCCTTGGCATCGAAACCTCAGCTCAGTGGTTCCATACAAAGTTTTACTGGTTTTATTCTTTAAATGTGACAAAACCACAAAGTCGCTGCGATCTACGAGTAAGGCGAATGCATTTCTTGGTCAACGAACGGGCGAGTCTCTTCTGCATTGAATTGCAATGAAGGAACGCATTAGCATGCGAATACGTCTTGCATACGTAGAAGAATACAATAATTCTGAAATACTACAGCCAGTCATCGCGAGACAAAGGGGAGTGGAAGAGAGACTACGTGCGAAACGACACGTAATGCAAAAATCTACAGGTAAAATATTGTAATCCAAATTTGCGTAGCAGACTACAGTCAGTAATAAATCCTGATTGATGTCTGTCATTCTGCAGAATCCATTACCTAACCTTACAATTCCTTTAAGAATGCTACAACCTTACGTATTTCGTGGCTCTAGCAACGTGTTACCAAAGAAGGCAATTCGAAAATATATGCGACTCATCCTTGACTCACGGCTTCGATGGGGCCCGCAGACAGAAGCTGCCAGATGCAAAGGTCTATCCGCTATTACCACAATATTCCATAGAAAATCCCGCATGTTGCAACTTAACAAAAACATAATCTTTAACACACTAATAAAACCTACAATTCAATTTTATTTAATTTTTTCCTTACAGAAACATTACAAATTTTAAATTTAAAAAAAAAAACAATATATACAAATATAGGTACTTATGATTAAGTACTAAGAACAAAGCAATAAAGACAAGCAACAGAAGGTCCCAATGCTCATCAAACAGACGACGCCAACAAATCATTCCTCCAAAGAAACTCGAGGAGTTCATGTCTGAATTGGGCCTCCCTTACGTGAAATATATCAATATCCGAGGCGATTTGGTTTAACAGTATGATCACATACTCAGCTCCATCCTGGTCCAATAACTGTCACTCCAACTTAAACAAACTGCAGGTCATTCAGAACAAAGCCATAAAAATCATTTATAATACTCCTTTTCGCACTAACCTCAAACGTCTCCATACCCGACGTTATATTCCCACTATTCAACAACACTTTCAAAAACTTACACACAATTTCTACATTAACACTAAAACTCACTTTAATCCCTTAATCAGCAGATTGAAGGCAACAGATTTTTCTGCCCCCTCCTCTCCATCAATGGAGTCTCCGGACATTTTTTTTTAAAATTTATTTCCTATGTCTTGTTTAAAATTAGTTCTTATAGTTATTTATTTATTTAACCCTCCAAAGACGAACGTGACCGTATGTTCACAGTGAACGCTATTGTCTATTTATCCCTACTCCGGTCCCTTTTCTTCCTGAAAATTGTATCTTTCGCTCAGTTTCGGTTAAGAAGTGTCTCCACCACAGTTATTCTGCAGCCGCGGCAACGGAAACAGTTACCAAGTACCCTTTGTGAGATATTTTATTTCGGGTTGAATTTTTTTTCTACAAATTGCATATTTCAAGAGTAAATTTTTTTTTTAAATATTTTTAAAAATGAATTACGTAATTTTTACCAATTCATTTCGTATAACAATATTTTGATCTAAGAAGGTAATATCTATCATAAATATTTTCGGTGTAGCTGTATTTCAACCCCAAAGGCTGGCCAAGTATAGAATCCATACAAAAAAACTTTGATGTTTTATACAAAATAAGTTGTCAATAGTTAGAACTAGTGTGACCATACGGTCACATAGCTTTTCTACAAGAAACCATCGTGTATTAAAAAAAAAAAAAAAAAAGAAGAAAACTACATTCTGATAGAGTATAGCTTAAAACTTTAGTTTTTATTAAAAAAATCTTTCGTCTCTGGAGGGTTAAGTGTATTTTTTGATTAATTTTTTTCGAAGCATAAATAGTGTTAAAATAAAAGACACTATGCATTAAATTTGATGGTATAAATTGTACATCCATGTTATTTTTATGTTTAATAGTTTTTAAGTAAAAAGATACAAGAAAAATCTGTAAATTTAATGTAAATAAAATATATATGTCTTATGTAAACATCTGTGATGAATAAATAAATTTAATAAATAATAAAAAACGATCTTTAAATATCCCTGAAGTTGCTGTTGTCTGTTTTGTTAGTACAACACTCTCCATGTAAGCTGAATCACTCACAGAGGGGATTATTCGAATAATAAAGCTGGAAATCCTTCCAAGAAGCGTTATCATACTTTTAACACAGATTAAGGTATCGTATAGAGATCAGGGCTTCTTAAACTTTTTGCATTCACGACCCCATTTATGACTGCGAGTTTCCTGCCGACCCCATACAAATATAAAAGAAAGATAAATAAATATTTTTTTATGATTTATTTATTAGGTGACAGAAATAAGAGACGAAATATTGTATGTCGAGGTTTTCGGTCGACATTTAACATCCTCCTCTATTTCAAAATAATCAATCTCTCGCGACCCCAGAATTTTGCTACGCGACCCCATTTGGGGTCGCGACCCAGAGTTTAAGAATGCCTGGTATAGATAGATCCTCAAAACGACACAAAAACCCTGTGATCAACAGATTAAGGGTTTATTCAATGTTCTGCCCAGGTGATTTCACCAACGGTTTAGTCCACAAGTAGTAAATTTATTAGTGTTTTATCCCTGTGGTTTAATGTGTTTCAATTTATGTGTCTGTCATGTCTCTTGTTATGTTTATTTTCTTTCTTTCTTTCTTTTTATTGATATATCCTAGTTAAGAAAATAAATATATGAAAGAAATGTCTTTTTCAAGGAAGGAGTAATTAAAGTCATTTGTAATAAAAAAATATTAAGTAATAAAAATTAATATCATATTATCTAGAACATTATATATTATAAGTTAAGAGACTATTAAGTATGGTAATTTAAGATTGAGTAATTATCTTTGTAAATTTGTATAATTTTACCTTAAATAAAGAACCTAAAAAAGGTATTGTATATTTTTTGCCGGACGGCATTGTCCAGTGGTAAAAGCGTTTGTTTGTCATCCAGATTCTGTCGGTTCATATCCCGACAAAGCTTGATTTAAAAAATAATAATTCATCAAATCTACGCTACAAACATGCCCCCGGTAGGTTTCAGCCACCCCAAAAGGACAAATTAAAATTATTCAGGCCTTGGGAGCGTCGGGCTGATCTCCTTAAAAACGCTGATGATTGAACACCCAAATATTTCTAAGGCACTACAGCCGTAGTCTATGCAGGTTCCCGGGCTCTTGACGCGAGGCTCCCGGGAACCATCTATGTTCCCATGTGGGGGTATACAGGAGTTCTGCGACAAGGTATTGACATCAGCATGATGTAGTCCTTGCTGACTGGTACCGAAAGCCTTGATAAACAATATTTCGTCTCTTATTTTTGTCGCTTGCCATACATTTATGTGTCCGCCATATTGGGACTAGTTATATAGTTTTGCCACCGACGGCGCTAGTGACCGACCACGGGCCGCAGGAGTCTAAGCGCCGACGAGCGTCAGTTATGTGTTGACGACCGAGAAGGTAGCATTACGGCCAGCGGCATGTCATCCTGCGTGACCGGAAGCTTGTAAAGTTTTAAGTAAATATAATCAATGTTCTTCTAAAAGAAAGTCTTTGTTTGCTGACCTGTTCCTCATCCTGCCATTGCGCGACGGAGTAACACCTTTTTTTGAGAGAGGAGGATGTTAGTATAAGCAATGAAGCTTACAAAACTGTAAAAACGGCAATTTGCAGTATCCATAGGCTCCACATACGGTAAAAAAAATGCTGCTAGGCAGTTGCTCTAAACGTGACCTATATTGTCAGTGGAGATGGGGGTATCCCCGTATGACGTCACCCTATGTTGTGTGTATTATGCGAGTGTGAGGAAGTTTTGTTTTATTTGAAGTGCCAAACTGCAAAGAAGCAACTCAGGATAGTATAACATTTTTATCCTCCTCTCTTTAAAATGTAGTTATTCAGTCGCGTGGTGGCAGGATGTGGAGCAGATTAACAACACGCAGACTTTTTCAGAAGCACATATATATATTCACGATAAACTTTACAAACTTCCGGCCCAGGCGGAATAACATGCCGGGCCGGCCATAATGCGACCTTCTGACGGTCGGCACACAACTCACTGCCGTGCGGCGCCGTGGTCGATATATGTAACTAGTCCTATCGATATTACAAAATTACGACACACACATGTACGACAAGCGAACAGAAATAAGCGACGAAAGATTGTATATCGAGGTTTTCGGTACCAGTCAGCAAGGGTTATATCATGCTGAAATCAATACGTACGATATATAAATAATTGTTTTTTTTTATATATTATTATAACGTATTTGAAGGCTTCTCGTTTTATGATTTCCCGCATTTATCGTTTTTTAGAGTTCCCTTAACACTATCGAGTACGCGCGTTACGCGATTAAACTTACGCTGGAGGCCGACTGTTTTTTAAAGAATTGCTAAATGTATCGTCATGTGTTCAAATAAAATTAAATATGAACCTCACTGAAAAAGTTTAACATCTTTGAATTATGGTCGAAAGTAAAACCAACACATATGTTGTGTGATCAACCACTAACGTTTGAAAAAACATAACACAAGCTGTGTGTAGTTGGCCACTAAGTGTTGGCGGAACAATCACACACATGTTGTGTGACCCGCCTTTAACGTTCGGCCTGGCGATCACACACATATTGTGTAATCGGACTGGATAGTGTTAGAAAAGAAACAACAAGGTTTCACTTCTATACATATAATACTTAGTTAGGTGTGTCTCTTTCTGGCCGTGAATTGTTTTGTTCTCGTGTATCGCGTATCCGGCCACAATTAATCTTCCGTGCGATAAAGTAACGGAAGCTTCCATCTGTCATTAGTTTATTGTGGTCGACATCACACACAACATTGTTCGACATTCTGCGGTCGACGCTGACGGAGAGAGCACTCCAGTCGATCGACACAACAACCAACACGTAATATAACACACAAGTCCAATCGAATAACTGCGCGAATATATTTTTTTACACCAACTGACATCAGCTTGATATAGCTCTTTTAGACCGATGCCATAAAGCCTCGAAAAACGATCTTTTGTCTCTTGTTTTCGTTCGCTCGCCTGACATGCACATCTAATAATGATAGTCTTAATTATATAATATTACAAGGCATACGCCGTTTTATTTGTTATGACATTTGCTCCATTTCATGTTGGTGCAACTGTCATCTTTAATTTGCTTTTTTTGCCGCGAGTGTCTTGGCGGCGCTAGACGTCGAGTGCTCCGGCGGTTGTCAGTTGGCTTTTCGACGAAGAATAGGGACGATAGAGACGCTGTATAGACGACACTTTTGTTTTGATCGAGTAAAGCTGTAAGTCCTAGATATTGCACTTAAAGAAATCTTCTTATTAGGTTATCGATAAATTAACACTTGTATGCATTTGTAGGCATGATTGGGTATTGCACAACCCACCCAATCCTGCTGGAACAAAAAGCTTATTATTATTAACGGTTGAGCCACCCCTTAAGGACAAAAAAAAATTGTCCAGGCCTCGGGAGCGTCGGTCATCATCCGATGTCCTTAAAAACGCTGATTATTGAACACCCAATTATTTCTTTGGTACTACTACCGCAGTCTTATGCGAGTTCACGGGCTATTGCCCTGGATGCTTCCGGGAACCATCTATGTTCGTGAGACCTCCGAGTATACAGGTGTTCTGGGACAAGACATACGATAACCTGAGGTTACAGGATTGTAAAACGCCACTGTGTGGTGTCGATATGCTCCAAATATAGAGCGGATATGTTTAAAAAATACATTTTACAAACTAAATGTATCCGTTTCATGGTGTAACTGGACTGGACTTTAACCGCCTCACGACCGCATCACACCCGAGGGCAGTTAAGTCTTCTTGATGATGCCCTCATTCAGATTATGATTAGTTAGCAACTGATAGGTTCAGTGGGAGTCCCCTCTGAACAATTGTAGCCACTGCACAGAAGTACTAAAAGAAAGAACCCGTGAAAGAGATTAGAATCGCATTCACGGGTTGTAAAGAGATGGTGATGGAAGATAGATTCTCTCACCGAAAATACGCCACAAAGTCTGCATGGCCGAGGCGATTCCCTCTAACTGCATCGAAAAGGACTCCTCTTTCTAACAAGAGGAACTGACAGTCCCAGAGAATGTGCTCTGAGGTCTGTAAGGGGGCGCCACAGGGGCAACTAGGGCATGGTGTAGCTGTCAACACATCGCATAGACACACATAATCAAATAACTAATTAGCGACAGTCTTTCCCGCACGAGAGACGGCAGAGTAGAAATTGCGGCCAACCGGAGCATGTGGCATCGCGCGGAGAGTGATTAGTCTGACCAATTAGACACGCCGCGTTGGTGACACGTCGACAAGTTGTGAAAACAAATTAGCGGGTGAATCACAAATGGCGGCGGCCGATCGGCGTTGACACACTAGACTAAATTGGAATTTTTTGTAATTTTGTTTATTGAACTCTCGTACACTCGTACCGCGCCGTAATAACGGCAAGAGTCTGGGAGACATTTCAAAAGACCACGACGCTCAGCAGTTAGGTCTACAGGGGGTTTGTCCGGAAAGTTTTAGGACTGAGTCGATTTAAAAAATATATTGAACCAATTGTTACAATTCTTTAAAAACTTTCAAAGTAGGCTCCTTCTGCGTTGATGCAGCGCTGCCAGCGCGATTTCCAAGTATTGAAGGCGTCGCGGAATGCCTTCTCCGGAATAGCCTTTAGAGCCATGCAGGTGAGCACAGCCGGTCAAGACCAGTGCACTCTATGACGCTCATCCAGGCAGAATGAACGCTGCATGCGGGAAACGTGCGTTGTGTTCGTGTTGGTGAGATTGCAAGTGTATATTAATCTGTTTTTTGAAAAGATCCTGATGCAGGAAGGAGGAATCACAGACGCTGGAAGAGCATTCCAAAGCTTACCAGTGGCATTAAGGAAGTAACTTTGGAAACTGCCAGTTCTTGGTCGACACACATTAACCGTGTATGGATGTTCGGCAAGTGTAAGACTAGTTTGTCGGTTGTGGGTGGGTGCAGGAGGAATTAGTTCTTTAGGTTCCGAAGAGCAGCGACCGTGGTAATAACTGCAGAAAGACTAAATGAACCAATCTTACGACTGTCTTCCATTGATTGCAGGTTAAGACGTAAGAGTGTCATTGTTTATCAAACGAATTGCTCTTCTTTGAACTGACTCAATTAAGTTTAGAATGTATTTTGTGTCTCAACACATAAGTGACTGCCGTATTCAAGGATAGGTCGGATTTGTCCTATATGTAGAGAAAAAGAAGTTGTTTATCGTTTATATAATACACCTAGTTTTTTGGAAGCGAGACCGACTTTATACTTAATTGACTCGTAATATTTGACATTATTCGAGATTGAAGCTCCAAGGATGTTGATGGAGCTTGCTTTTGTAAGAGAACAACCGTTGAAAGATACAGGATCCATAGCAGTCTTCTTGGTGGAGAAAGTGCATGATTAGGTTTTGGAAATGTTGAAACTGACGAGGTTGAGGTCGCCCCATCGTGAAACCCTTTCAAGAGACACGTTCGTCTTCTCCACCAGAGATTCCCTAGCAGCAGAGAGTTCCGAAAATGTTGTCTTATCTTACGTCTGTGTTTCATTATTTTTTTTTATCAAACGAATTGCTCTTCTTTGAACTGAGTCAATTAAGTTTAGAAGGTATGTTTCCACGACGATGATGCATCACCTCGTCCTGTGTTCTCGCATTCCAAAGAAGGTGCTAAACAAGCAAGTCGTCCTCCATCATCGCAGTGTGTCACTCCGCTAATTAGTTTATGCAATAACCAATTAAGGCAGACTCTCGCTGCTGCTAAATGGGACGATTAAAGCAATTATCAAGAGCACTACAACGATTATCGCAGCGACGTTATGCAACTAGTGGATAATCGCCGTAAATATATATATTCAGTGAGTTTTATTGGCGATTTTTTTCTTTCAGTATGCGTTTCATATATGAAGCACTATCAAACTCATCTCTATTGTATCCGTTCCCTTAACTGGAACAAATGGACGTCACAAACTGCTGCCACAAAACTGTCAACCGCCATGGTCCTCGCCTCATCCCATGTCAGCTCTACCTCCCGCAACTTCACCGAGTACATTCTATGTATATAGTAGTTACGAACTTAAGTGCTTGAAGAAAAATCAGTATCATATTTTTTTTACCACATCTGCTCCATGTTTGGAGCATATGGGGACAGAGAATTGCCGCTTCACAGATTTTATAACCTCGTATTGTCTATCTTTGTCTTGTCCCAGAACACCTGTACAACCCCACATTGGAACATGAAGTAGATGGTTCCCGGGAGTCTCCAGGGCAAGAGCCCGCGAGCTTGCATAGATGCGGTTGTAGCACCAAAGAAATATTTGGGTGTTCAATTATCACTTTTTTTAAGGAGATTGTATGATAAAACCGAACGCACCCGAGGCCGTTCTCTGCATTCTCGGTCAAGCCCAGAGTTTTCAGATCCTTGTTTACAGTTGCAGTCCAGGTTGCCTGTGGTCTTCCAGGTCTTCTCCTCAGCGTGGGTATGTTGAGGGCTTTATTTACCATATGGTCCTCATCTCCCCGTGTCACATGCCCATACCATCTTAGGTGGTTTTTCTTTATCTTTTCAGGTATGGGGGGGGGGTACCCGAAATGAACCCCGAATATGCTCATTTCGAACTCTGTCCACTCTAGTCACACCGCCCGCCCACCTCAGCATCTTCATCTCTGCCACATGAATCCTATCCAAGTCACGTTTCAGCGGGGTCCAACACTCCGATCCGTAGAGCATAGCTGTCCTTACAGCAGTTTTGTAGATTTTACCTTTGGTCCTAACTGGAATCTTGCTATCACTTGCTATCAAGGGACTAGTTTTTTATATCTCTGGTGACATAGTCCATGCAGAGGTTATAAAGCAATGGACTCAGGGCTGAGCCCTGATGAACACCGGTCCTCATTTGAAATGGTTTACTCAGGCCAGCGGGGCTTCAAAGACTAGCAACAGGTGCTTCGAACAGGTAGCATAGGACTAATCACCCGATGTACTTAAATCAACATTTATTTATAACAGTAATGGTCTCTGATGGACTGTAATTATATATATTGACATCAGCACGATATAGCCCTTGCTGACTGGCACCGAAAACCTCGATATACAATCTTTCGTCTCTTATTTCTGTCTTGTCGACATGCATATGTCGCCATATTGGCATTTTGGATTATTTACGAAGATCGTGACTTGTGGCGCTGTGCAACAGCCCATCACGGGCGCGCCAGTCGTTTGCCGACCGTCGGCGAGAGCATTTGTATTTCGGCCCGGCCGAATGCTGTGACTAGGGCTAAAGTTTATCGTAAATATATGTCAACGTGCTTCAGAAAAAGTCTGTGTATTATTAATCTGCTCTTCATCCTGTCACGACGCGACTGATTAACAACCTTTTGAAAGAGGAGGATGTTAATATAAAGCAAAATCAAATCACCTAAATGGTTAACATTGACTTCTATACCCAATCACATCGAAATAGAAATATAATTTACGAGTATCTTAGAATTGAAGTAACTTAGTTGCTTGTCGGAAATTCGTCTAAAACAATCTCGATTGACAGTGTCAGTGTTTGGCAGTTACTTTTAGACGTAATTTGACATTTCGAATACCCGGCGAATAAATTACAAGACTAAACTTCAATTGATCGGAAGAACTTAGCGACAGAATGAACGAAATAACTCCAACTAAGTTAGGGTTATAACTAAATTAATAGTAGGGACTTCGTCGCTAGCCGCTGAGCGGAAAAATATTAGTGTTGGAATTGGCGTTTTTTTTTTTATTAATCGAAGTGGGCGGATGGGAAATTACATGGCGGGTGTGTTGTTAAGGGAGAGATGGGGGGTCGGGTGAACAAAAAAAACACCATACCGTGCCGTCAAAACATGGCGACATAGTAAACTTAAGGTGTGTGCACTCCACCAACGAAAATTTCGTATTCTAAGCGTGGATATCTCGTTCGATCACTGAAGTCAAGCAACATTTCACGCGAACCAAATTTGGATGGGTTACTTTTTTTTATGTAAACAAATACTGGAGAATACCGACAGATGGTGATAGTGATACAGAAGTCTCATCTGTGGAATTCTATGTCGCTTACCATGCTGCATATGGAGTGTTGATCCGCCAATGAGATAGACTACAGCCCGACATTCACGCATCATCCTTATTAGTACAGGAATTTACTATGAACCGGTGGTCCTCCACGGGACGACTTTCGTCTACCACAAATTTTGACTAACAGGCTGTGACTGTCATTTTACGGCTGAGGGATCAAATTCACATCAACCGGGGGTATTTTAGATTAGAGTGCAGAAAAATGACTGATACAATGCGGTTTCTCCTATGTATAGGGCCCCCGGCGGGCGCACACTCACACAAGACAACGTCTATTGTGATTGGTTGAAACTATGGGACATATAATACAAACATTGATAGCGAGTTAGAATAACCAAAAGTGTACGCTCGATTAATCCGCCACATATATTCGAAATTCTCAATAATTTTAATTTCATGATGTTCACTGGGGATTCACCTTGACGAAGGTATTTTAGAGCTCAAATATCAATTAAAAATTAAAAATAAATTAATCTCCGTCGGGGATCAAACCCAAGACCATCGGCTTTTCAAGCAAACGCTATAACCGATAAGCTATACCCGTCGGCAATGTCGGATAATATTTGTTTCCCGGATAATATCGATTAAAAGTAATCCAACAAGAATTTCGCAGACGAATGCAATTAGAATGGGCACCGTCAGGAAAATGTAAATATTAGGAATTCCAGGAAAAGTAATTTGGTTGTAAATTAAAAAAAAAAAAAAACATTTTTAAACTTGAGCGTTTCAAACCATCACGAACGGTCTAAAATAAATATCCTCAGTCAAATATCTCACGAGTTGTTCATTATTCGCCGGTTTGCATCAATAGACTGTATCTAACAGCAAGTATTTTCCATAAAATAAAAGTCACCCAGCGTACTATGGAGAGATCCACGAGAGGAGTGTCTCTAAATGATAGAATCCGAAACTAGGATATCCGCAGAAGAACTCAAGTAGTGGAGGCTACCCAAGGAATAGGCACACTCAAGTGGCAATGAGCAGGATATATATGTCGAAGATATGATGGTCGGTGGGGAAGAAAAGTTTTAGAGTTACGTCAAAGATCTGTCACCACAAAACTCTGTCAGTCGCCAAAGGCTACGCCAGCTCTACCTCTCGCCGCCGGGTACATTATATGTTTAGTTGGTCGATATAGTATATATTTCAGTTAGAAGAGCGGATATGGCTGAACGGTGTCACGACCTATCGTTCACAGACAATTCTTTCAGCGACTCATCGGCAACGACGTGGGTCGCACTGGACGTATGGTGCACGGGACATTTGGCGCACGGGACAACTGGTGTACTGGATGTCTCGCTAACCTAGCCTAAAGATTTGTCTAGTGATCGTAGAGTCCAGAGATCCATATGTCTCCTTAACAAAATAACTTAGGTGATGTTAGCGAGACATCCAGTGCACCAGACGTCCAGTGCGCACCACGTCTTTACCGATGAGTCGCTGAACGCGTTCGATGAAACAGAGATCAGACGTTAGGCTAGGTGTTTTTCTATGGCTTGTATCGATCTCTTATAGAACCAAGTAACGGTTGCCATGACTATACGTAATTAATATATTTTAAAAAAGTTTTTTATATATATTAAAATAGATATTGCGCAAACCCACGCGAATAATATTTATTTGGAAGAACACTGGAGAGTCTTCTCTTTTAAAAGTATAATTTTCAAATAAATAGTACTACCAAAACTTAATTTAATATTCATAGCAACCATATTGAACTATAATACTTTCAAGTTATTACCTTATTGCAATTTGGAAGCTCGTCACTAGAGACCCGTATTTTTAGCATTTTGCAATAGATGCGAAATAGATGATAAAATTCGGGATAGATGCTAATACGAGGGTTATCCGTAAAATAAGGTTCCCATGGCGCTACAGTCCTGAAAAGCGTTTTTTTGGTGAATCCCGCGATTCTGTAGTGTACCTTGGTTCCCCCACTCCAAATCCCTTCCCTAGCGAGCGAGCTGCCTGCGGAGCTCAATCTTGGCTTGGCAGCCGTACGTGATGGATCTCCCCCTCGCTTCGCCTGCCAGGTGTGAGCTGCGCTCGGTGATCCGTTTCCTGTCAGCAAAAAGCATTGCGCCGGTAGAAATCTATTCCCAGCTATGCGAAATCTATGGAGACAAGTGTATGAGCGTACAACACGTACGCAAATGATGCAGAAAGTTCAAGAACGAGCGTACTTACGTCCATGATGAGGAGCGTTCCGGACGGCCATCTGTTTCTGGTGAAACAATCGCAAAAGTGAAGGCAGCGATGCTCTCAGATCGAAGAGTGACGGTTCGTAAGCTCTCCAAAATGATCCCTGATGTCAGCAAAACTTATATTGACAAGATTTTGACGGAGCATCTAGGATATGCTAAGGTTTGCGCGAGGTGGGTGCCAAGAATGTTGACCGAACGATAAATTTGGATGGGGTATTGTCAAACACCCACCCTACAGCCCAGACTTAGCCCCCAAGTGACTTCCATCTCTTCCCTAAAGAAACACCTAGCTAGAACGCATATCGGCGACGGAGAAGAGCTGGAAGAAGCGGTTCTCAGGTATCTGCGTGGCTTGGCGGCAGATTTTTTGGACTCGGGCATTCAAAACCTCGTATACCGCATGCAAAAATGCATTGACCTCAGTAGCAAATATGTAGAAAAATAGGTAAAAGTCTGAACTTTCCAAAAATGTACGCATTTATGGAATTAAACATGTTTTATACTGTGAAAAATCACTGGGAACCTTATTTTACGGATAACCCTCGTTATATAGTAGACGAATCAGCTGGTTAGTAAATTAAACGCCATCCTCTTCCCTCGCCAAAGTCACGCACACCAATACAAATTATTTGTGTTTACACGGCGATAAATATGTGGTGAACTGCTCAGTTCATGTGAACATAGCATTACGTCCCGGTTGAACGTCATAGAGCCCACTGAAGCTTGGGTCCCACGGCCTGTGTCAGCGCAGGTTGTTAAAAGTTGGGGTCTCACGGCCTTTACTAGGAACCGCTCACACGAGCGACACGAATTGCAAAATTGCGCAACTGTCAAAGAAGGACAGATTCATAGTCCCTGTGAATGCGATTTCAATATCTTTCATGGGTTATTTCTCTATAGAACTTGAGGTTCTCATCATAATCAAGGAAGATAGGCACCTAGTATGAACCATTTCAGAGAGGCGATCGGTCACATCATGCGCCACGATGGTCTTCTTCACGACATTGTGGAAGGGATGGTTGAGGAGAGAAACTGTAGAGGGCGCCCTAGACGGGAGTATTTGCAGCAAGTGTAAGAGGACATGAGTTACAGCTTTTATGCTGAGATAAAGAGGGTTGCAAAAGATCAAGAAGAGTGGAGATCAAGATGCAGGACTTTGTTGATGCAAACCGATCCACCGGATTGATACTGCGAAGAAGACATATATCAGATGCGAGTAAAGATGTATCGTTATTCGTACAATACCAGTGCCAAAATTAGTTCCATTCATCAAAATTGGCCAATTTTGATGAATGAGGATGCACCGCGTTCTGGAAGGCCAGTTGCAGCTCATACAGACAAACAATTAATTAATTAATTGATACAAATCAACGAACAGCAACTAATGTAATTTTAAATTAATTTTAATAAAAAAATAGTATTGATTCACATTTATTTTAACTGATTACATGTTTCGGCCTCCCTGCAGATCATCTTCAATAATGTAATCTAAACTTAAGTAGTAAAGTTTATCGAATTCGACAGTTCACGATTATTCGATGTTTACAAATCACATTATTTTTGGCCTGTATTTTTTTGCTTGGTAACTAATTCAAGGTTTCGGCGGCAAGTTAAATCAATTGGCAGTGAATAAAATTAAACGGCAGTGGTGTTAATAAATTGGGAGTATCCACTGCGCCACTATGAATGTGGTCAGTTATAAAATAAAAATGGCGGTAATATATTCAATATTGGTAAAAATTAATGTAAAATGTAAGAATAATTAACCCATTAAAATGGAAAACTATCCTAAACTATTATTAATTACCATTAAATAATTATTTCCTGCCATATTTATTATTGTTCTGCTGCCAAATGACAATTTTTTATTTACCTTTTTAGGTATTTACTACCGACCGTTTACGAAATGATTACGGCCCATTAATTGAATTATTTACTAATAATAGGTGTACCGGAAAAGAATGTCGTTTTTTTAGTGGTCAGTTGTGCTTCGGCAGTCGAACTTTTACAACGTGTTCTGTGTTGTTTCTCTGACCACGTATACCTGGAGTGTAGTACTAGGACTTTTAAACAAAAAAAATTACAAACCTATATACAATGGAGAGCTTTGTAACGAATCAGGAATTTATTTGAAATTTTATGCTTTACCATTTCATGAAGAAAGAAAGTGCAACACATGCTACAAATTTTTCATTTACTGGGATATATTTTGAATGTTCGTAAATGCCATTGGTGGTTTAAACAATTTATATCCGGCAATTTTTTATTTTAAATTAATATTTATAAATATATAATATATGAAAATATTTATATATTACCAATTATATTTTTATTCATTAAATGCACCAATATTTTAATTAAAAAAAACGCTCTTATTTTCCGGTACACCTTATATTTCATAAAATTCTGCATCTGAATTTTATTCTCGTGGGAACACTGGTTTACAGTCGCAGTTCTAAAAATGGGAGGTTAAGACAAAACTAGGTCATAATTGTTTACATAAAGAATTACCCTTTTATGGAGAGAATGAATGAGTTTAAGGAATGAATGAATCATCAAATTCGCAAAATTATACGTTTATAATTCCATTGGGCACATTCCAGGGTTGCTGTCAAGGCGTTTACTGCACAGGTCTTTCTTTTTACAATTCCTTATATTACGACTTTTATAAATTTACAACATTTAGTTCAATACATATATATGGTCATATATAAGAGTATTTTGTATTGAGACTCATAATTCGGCAGGTATATATCCGATCGGGCTGTAATAACTTTTACCTGAAAGCTAAAACCCTAGGCTGCAAACATCAGTCCAATTTCAACTGCCGGAGTGTAAAGACGTTTTTATCAGAAATCTTAAACATGGCTGAGTTTGTGCCTACAAAACCGTTTTTGCGGGAAATTCTCTTACATTACTTCCACCGAAAGACAGCAGCAACTGAGGAGCATATAATATTAGCAGAAACATACGGCGACAATGTTCTTTCAGAACAAACATGCTGAAGATGGTTTCAAAAATTCAAGGGTGGCGATTTTGACCTCGAAGATAAGGAACATCCTGGTGCTGAGAATTTTTTTTAAGATACCGAATTGAAGGCACTACTTGATGAAGATCCATGCCAGACACAGGAAGAGCTTGCGGAAACATTGGGAGTCGATTAATCAACAGTTTCAAACTGAAAGATGGGAGAAGGTCGTAGCTGCCGGTGGACAGTATTTTGAATGATCCGAGTCTGATAGTCTTCTCAAAGTAAATTGTAAACCAATACAATTGATCAGTTTTATCGCAGTTTTGATTGTACTAACTTTAAAAGCACGTATTGCTAAATAAAACCTCGATACACTTAACCCTTTCGCATCGGTAGCCGATATATGCCGTCTAAGATTCCCCAACCGTTGACATCGGTAGCCGTGATATATAGTTTTGCTACTTTCTTAGAATAGTTTTTTGCGCATCATCTGATAGCTAAAGGATACAAGAACCAATGTGATACATGAAAATAGATAATAATATAAGAATAGACCAGATAAGGACATTTATGCTTCAAATACTAGTTTTATAATTAACAGTATAATTTGGATTCCACCAAGCCGTAACGAAAGGGTTAAACAAAGTATCACCCTTATTTTTGAGTGTATACTCAAGAATGTTTAGGATAGTCTTTGACTATGTAACTAAATAAATTATATGGGCGTATATACAAGTTAAAATGCTCAGAATCGCTGAAAGTTGATACAAGCTATTCATTATTTGAGATAAACATGTGAAACATTGTAATTATGTTATAAATATCAATCATTTATGTAATTACTGAGGTATCAAGATATATCTTCATGAATATAGTGACAACCAAACAGTTTCGAACACTATTTGACGTTTAAAATATATATGTATTAAATAAATAACATTACTGTATTTACTTTGGATAGTCGTAATAAAACGTTAAATATTATAATAATACATCATTTTCGTTGACATTATGTGGATTTGTAGCACGGCAAAGGAAATGTTGATATCAAAATAAATGTTATTTAAGACTCACCTATTTCCAAAGTTGTTCTTCCAGAATTCCGCAGCGTCACTCTTGGTGATACGGAACTGATCACCAGCAAATGTCCCGTTGGGAAAGATCGCCTTCAACTCACTCAACATGTGGCTAAACACCAAACTCAACTTGGTAAGGTTCCTCCTATAGTGACTGTTTTCGTCGAACATCTTTTCCTTGCCCTCTTTAAACAACTTGATAGCCTGCTTGCATTTCCTCATCAAATTAATGATGAAAATGTTAAAATGTTCATTGGAATTCAACGCTGACATGTTGTTGTCATAATTAGAGTAAATTCCTCTAAGTCTTTGATAGGTATCAGGTAGGATGTCCAGTATGAAAGGTGGACTGTTTTTCAAGTTCATCTTCTGGTGCTGACACAATTTCACCACTTTGTCCATTAGTTTCCATGTTTTGTCTAGTGTGCGTTTATCTGTTGCCATTTTAGGCGGGCACACGGCGTCCGAGAACGCGCCGTGCAGTTTCGAAAATATCGACGAGATATTTTTCGTTTGTTGTGAGCGGTTCCTTGACGCGGCCATCTTGTTTCCTCTTCGAGGGGAACGGTTTATTTCGGCCGACTTCGGCCAGCGTTTACACTGATTTGGTGTCGATTGTTTGCGGTTTCGCGCACTGATCCTGTCGCTGTGGAGGGTCGGGCATGGCGTGCGCGGGCTGGCGGGTGGCTCTCATGGCTGTTCGGGGCGGGGGGTTATATTCGGCGCGGCGCGGGGCGAGCGACACATCGCACTGCCGACTGACAAATGCATGGCGAATTACTGGCCAGTGTTGTCATATTGGATAGATACGGTGTTACAACGTCTTCTTCTTCTTCGAAATGTAGGCTATCTTGTACAATATATAAATAATTAGGTACGATTATTTTTCCATCAAATAATAAAAAACAATGTAACGATTTATAAACGGATTTTGTATAAAGAAGCATAACTCTGACAAAAAATGAGTAACTATTGCAAAGGACAATAAATTTATCATTTAGTAAATATATATCGTATGAATTACTTATAAATTTACATACTTTTTATAATAAATAGAAATAATGCTTTCTCTTTAACTTCCGAGCTTCTGTTTTAGACACGCTCAAAAACCACATTTATAATAAGAGTCGGTTGATAATTTTGTACATAAAAATCTTTTGGGCCGGATATACTTTTACTAAAAATTATTAAAATATCACATGTTCACGATGACACTGGGGGAACAGAAATGACGATATAAAAATGATGATAATTGACAGAACTGATGGTGATATAATACGACAATTATATGTACTACTTTTGAAACGGATACGGAACAATAAGAAACATAAATAACAATTTTAACGATAATTGCTTCAATAAAATTAATTAATTCCAGATAAAATTTTCAATCCCAAGAATTTTGAATGCTAATATTTATGATTTTAATTAAAGTTGAAACTAACCCAATTAGAAAAATTTATTTGTATTCAACATTATGTATTTCTACAATCGATTTGGCTTGCTAATAAGTATGTTTTTAGTTTTTAATTCAATTTCAAGGTATTTTAAAAAAATGTAAGTAGTTTAATTTTTAATATCAAATTTGACACAAAGTGTCGATTTTTAAAACACAATCTCTTATTCAGAATACAAAACTAACATTATAAAATCAGCGTTCACATTACTGATGCTTTATTTTTATAAATATGATTTAATTTGAATATATATATATCATAAAGATTTTTTAAAAATATTTTACGTTTATTGAAAATAAAATGAGCTAAGACATTTGAAAGCAAGTAATTATTTGTTTTTGCACTTTACAATTTAATTTCTAATGATATGTTTGTCTTGATATGTTTTTTTGTAGCACCTACATAATAATAAATTTGTAATAGTAGGTATGTATGAATTATTTTATTTTAGTATGTACCTACAGGGAATTTAAATACCTACGTTTGATGAATTTTTTTCCAGTTATGCACACTTCACTTATGGCAACATATCTATTTTCATTCCGGCTTTTTCGTTTCCATTGATGTTTACGTTTCTCACAAAAAATAATGTTATCCACTTTTAAAGAAATATTCAATGTTGCGTAATGGGCCGGCGTTACTTCTGTGATTATTGCGAGAAATCGTTCGTAGAGACTCCCGAGGCAGTCAAGAAGCACAGGAACGGGTTAACTCACCAGAATCTCATGAAAGGCCACTACGCTCAATTTAAAGGTTAGGATTACAATAACTGTCAAATTTAAATAATTTATTAATTAACATTACTGTACTTTAAAAGTCATCGCCCATCGATGAACTTATTTAAATATTTCGTTATATAATTAACGCAATGCATAAAAGCAATGATTTATTTAGTTTTATCAAGCCATCTGTCAGTGCGTGACGTTGTTAGTATGCAACATATTTTTTCTATGTTTACTTCCGTCAATTTTTGTTGTCGTCTTCATTACGTATTAAGAATTAGGCAACACTACACTTTAGTGTATAAAACTTTGTAAAATAGCATTCGTAATTATAAAATTTATTACTTTACACTTAAATATGTCGCTTTTCATATTTTTCGCGATGAATTTGGCAGCATCTTAACCCTTTATTTACTGACGGGACTTATAAGTCCCATACCACAAAATCCAATATTATTCGTGCACTTTGCTGCAGTTGTGCCCTGACCGGACTTATAAGTCGGATTTATAAAACTACGAAATAAATGCTTATTGTAAAAAAGAAATATGTTTTTTCTTAATTTTTCTCTATATCCTATCAACACTTATTCATATAAAAAGAATCAGTAAAGTAAATACATTATTACATAATTCAGTAAATAAAGGGTTAAAATGAAATATCAACAGATTTGCTAAATTTCCTTTAAAACCGTTTTTATTATTATTCAGAATAGATTTTTTGAGGCGGCCTATGTTAGGTTTGGTTCTATTGAACCAACTAAACTGGTTTCCCCAAATTTAATTTATTTTAAAACATTATTTCAATAGTACTGTTCAAAAGTACTCTTAACATTGTGAACAATTTAGATTTTTTCTGTTGAAGTAGTCAATCTAAAACGAAACAAAGAATTTGATGTTGTGGCTTTTGAGTTTAGTCGTGTGTGGCGAATTGTTTCGAACCAATATATGACGACTTTGTGAAGACAACCCTGAAGAAGACCCCTGCAATGGCGGTCGAAATTTCGGATCGAAACAATTCACCACACACGGCTTAACCCAAAAGCCACAATACAAAATCTTGCCGTGAAAACCTAAGAAATTTATTTAAACAAAGAATGATAAATCTCATAATGATCAAGACCATGATCTTAGAGCCCTGATGATATGTATTTTCTACACCATATGAAAATGTCATTTGAATACTAGAAAAATGTGAATATATTCCTAAATGTTGCTTTGATTGACTATGGTTGAAGTTAAAATGTAACAATTTTTGTAATGTAATGACATCCCCTGTCTCTAAAAATGACGACAAGTCGCAGGTTTGCTACGTGGTTGAGTAGAGGGAAGGATGAAGGAGCAGGTTACTAAGCAAAAGAACTTGTTTTTGGTTCACAATTCGCGTTTACTTCAAATAAATACTTTATTTCTACACCCGACCGGTCTGACATTTCGCCGGCCGGGCGCGAGTCAATTGACAACAGTGGAACACTGACATCTAGCGTCCCCAATGATCGCGGCAAAAAATCAAATTAAAGATGACAGTTGCACCAACATGAAATGGAGCAACTGTCATAACAAATAAAATGGCGTATGCAAACGCCTGTGTAATATTCAATAATTTAAACTAACATTATTAGATTTGCATGTCAGGCGAGCGAACAAAAATAAGAGACAAAAGATCATTTTTTGAAGCTTTACGGCATCAGCCTAAAAAAGCTATATCAAGCTGATATCAGTAAGTATCTGAAAAAGTGAAGAAACATCGCAATTAGTCGCTATAGCTGCAACAAATTCAGTGTGTTAGCAAGGATGGATTGTTAGGAAGCCGCGCATGTGCCCGGTTCCAAGTCTGTCTCGTCTGCGCCGCCGCTCGCGCAGATGCATGACACCGGCGCGTGATTCTATCCCCGATTATTCCACAAATTATTTATTTCCATCGCTACAAATGAACAACTATACATTATTATAATTTTATTTAATGCTTAATAATATTATGGAGGAATACAAAAATCAAGAGCTTAGTATTTATTATATTTTATATGGATATTCTCATTATTAGAGTCCAGTTGTAGGAAATACATATTGTACAGCAAGGGTTAAATTGCACTTGGAACTATGTTTCTGTTAATAAAGAAACAAGTAATTATTACATTATTAACGACGTAGGTTGTATAAATCAGCCCACAACCCTATGTTTGGGTATCAAAAGATGACCACACGGCTCAAATCAAGAAGAAGTTTCCTACAGTCGACAACGGAACTAGTGACACCCGAGGCCACCCTGCGGCTGAACATGTGGAGAAGCGCAACTGAGGGGAATACTTTGATTGCCCCGAAAGAGGACCTAGCCACTGGACATGACCAGGGGTGGAATATATGGAGGTCCCTTAACACCTGACACAAATTAAAGCCTGTCAGTTTTACAGCAAACCGACTGAATGTGACTGCGGCGCGGAGCAGACCCTGTCCCACCTTCTGGAGTGTGCGCTGTGTCCGAGAAGCTGCACCCAGGAAGACCTGATGATGGCCGGGAGTAACGCCATCGACGTCGCCCACTTCTGGGAAGACAGGATCTGACCCTGATGTTTCCGACACGATTATATATATATATTAAATTAGTGTTTATTTAATTGTTTTTTGTTTGCAGAGAAGCGCCTCCTGCTGGCCGAGGAGAGTGTTAAGAACCCCTGCAACAGATTCATGACAGCCGGACATTGTCCCTTTGGCTCCTCCTGCAGATACAGCCACTTCAGCAGAGGGCAGATTGATCAGCTGAGATGGGAAGGTAAGGATAACTATTGCTGTAAAATAACTTCCTAGGTTTTCACGGCCAGATTTGATATTGTGGATTTTGGGCTTAGCCGTGTGTGGCGAATTACTCCTTTCCAATATTTCGACCGCCATTGCAGGGGTCTTCTTCAGGGTTGATGACTTAGTGATGAGTTGGTGTCTGGAGGTAGTTTAGCCGTCAGCCTAACGTACCTCCACGAGCGTCATGTCGGAGAATCGTGTGCGGTGGGTATGTTCCAAGAGGCGTTCCTCCACGAGCGTCATAATGAGTATGTTCTATGGAGCATACTTCCTCGAACGTCATGTCGGACTGTGGTCGTCCTTGCTTGTCTGTACAAGTTTTTGAGTATGTGCTAGAGGTGGAACCATGCTATTTTGAGAATCAAACCGTCATCCCTGTTGATGTTGATGGGATGTCTCTTGATTTCAATTCCCTTTCAAAAATATTGAAAATTAGTAATTCGTAAAGCTTATCATAAAAATATATCTCATTTATTAACTTTAACTACTCACCAATAAAATATTATTTTTTATTTTTCAGTCGAGCAGTCAGAGACGTCGTTCGTATGCCCTCATGACGGCGGCAGACCTAACCTACAAACGTGGTTCACCAGCCGACGCAAGCGGTCGCTGCAGGACAGCGAACCGTTGAAGAAAGTCTTCTCCGAGACTGTGGAGCCGGCTGACCTCAAAGTCTACGAGATGACTTCCTTCCAGTATCCGCAGGCTCTCGAGGGGGCGCAGGGCCTGCCACCGAGTGCCAAGAAACTGAGAGTTGAAGACTTTCTAGTCGCCAATAAAGAAGAATGGGGCTGAACTATCGATGTTTAATTTTTAATTTCAATTGCATACTATATATTATACTCGTATGATGATACACTGTTCATAAGTAGTTGTGTAAACGAGTTATAAAAATTGTATTTTTGTGGATGTTTCTTGCGAATGTATCGACCTGGAGAATATGGATAAGGCCTGTATTTATTTGTTCAGTAATTGATTCAAGGTTTTGGAAGTAAATCAAATAAACAGGCAGTATTCACTGTGTGTTCAGCACGGATGTGGAAGTATTGAGTATATTACTATAAGATTGGTTCACTTAGTCTTTTCTACCGTTATTACTACGGTCGCTGCTCTTTGGAACTCAAAGAATTAATTCCTTCTGCACCCATCCACAACCGACAAACTCGTCTTGCCAAACATCCATACACGGTTAATGTGTGTCGGCCAAGAACTGGCAGTTTCCAAAGTTGCTTCTTTAATGCCACCGGTAAGCTTTGGAATGCTCTTTCAGCGTCTGTGTTTCCTCCTTCCTACAATCTGGATCTCTTCAAGAAACAGATAAATATACACTTGCAATCTCCCCAACCCACAACACAACATGTTTCTCGCATGCAGCGTCCAGCCTCTCTGACTGAGCGTCATAGAGTGCACTGGTCTTACATAAAAAACTCCTGTAAAGCTTATAAAAAACCTTCCGTGTATGATCTATGAAAATAAGTCAATAAGGGAGTAAAAGAAGTTGGAATCTATTAGAATATATCCATGTTTTATTCGCTTTTTCTAGCGAATATGCAATTTTTATTTTTGGTTTACGAGACCTTTTACATTGAACAAGTGCAATCAGTATTGATCTCTTATACTTTTATGGCTGCAGAAAATAATGTGATATTACAAAACATGTTACAGGATCACACAATAGAGCTTGATATATTATGACACCCTTAACTTTTCCCATTATTCCTCAGGTTGGAAAACACATTTTCTGATGGATGTCGGGACACATTCATAAAATTTACTTGGCAGAGTTTTTAATGTATATAATTGAGAGAATCATGGTTGTGCTGAATTTTGTGGCGCAAATTTGTGGGGATCATATGCTTCCAATCAGGGAGTGCAAATGGAAAAAGAAGAAAAGGTAGTGTGCTCAGGGGGGATTCATAATTATCTTAAAAATTTGTGTATGCCAAATTTTCTTTAAATGTGCTAACATCCACCATCTTTAAAAAGGCGATAACACGTCGCGGGGTCGTCATCGGGACGCGTGGAGAAAGGATTCAGGAGCAGATCGCAAATCAAAGAACTCGTTTAGAAGCATAATTCACGTTTATTTCATAGCTAAGACTTTGGTTTCTCTGCCAGACCGTAACATGTTGTATCTTGGGCAGCAGTCGGTCGGAGAGTAGGGCACAGTCAGCGCCCCAAAGATTATCGCGGCTAAATAAGAAACTAATGTTGACAGTTGTACCAACATGATATGGAGCAAAACAAATAAAATGGCGTATGCAAACGGCGTATGCAAACGGCGTGTATTTTTATATAAAATTAAGACTAAAATTATTACATGTGGATGTCTGGCGAGCGAACAAAAATAAGAGATAAAAGATCGTATATCGAGGCTATATCAAGTTGGTATTAGTGTATAGTATATATTATAATTATGGAACTGATAAACTATATTAAATCAATGTCTTAAATATATATATAAGTAATGTCTATTATGTGAATATATATATATTAGTAGTCGCTTAAGTGTCATAGATTCCTTGCAGAATGAAACCAACTACTAGAGCTCTTCTATTTATGTGTTTATATATAATGTTGCAATATCATGCAACAATCTATTGCGTCGCATATCATGCAACACACAATTTGTATATCACGTGTAGTTGTCTCTTTTATCTGTACATTTGTGTCCCTTTCGCTCCATCCAGCAATGTTTAAATTTTTATTGCCATTTTAACACGTTAACGCCACATAATGTTTTCAATGCATTCGAATCAGAGGCGCCATATAGGTCACAGTCAATGTTAACATTACATTGAAATGTAACCGCTGGCGTACAGGGAATGTTTGTTTGAAAAAAAAATGTAGGTCACCGGTGATCTATGTGGCGCCCTTTTCAACAGCAGCGTAGCTCACCGGTGATCTACGTGGCGTGAAACGTGTTAATTCCTTGACTGTGTGTATCTCGCTGTATGTTTAATCCTAAAAAGTATTTTTTATATCGTGTTTATTTTATACCCAATATATTACTCTTAAGAAATTACATAAATAAAAGACATTCTACTTGTTTTATTTATTTATTTATTTATTACTTCAATAGTCAAGCAGTATATTACATGTACATAAAATTCAAGTGTTCCTTTTTTTAAATATCCAACACGATACTTAAGTTAGTAAATAGAGTACAATTCCAGAGTGCTAAGGAGTAATATTTATATAAATTATTATATATAGAAATTGTACATAATATATTATTGATTGTGAATAGATATCGGGAGAGGGCGTGAAGGGGTTAAAGGTCTAATTAAATAACAGTTTACATTGACTTTTGAACCCATTAACTGTCATTTATTTTTATTTGATTTAAATATTCATTAGTTGATAATAAGAACTGGAGTTGGAGGATTAAAGGACAACCTTGAGCGGTGGAGAATGCTTCAGCAGGGAGAGTCACTGTTGTGCGACTGCTTGTATAATCAGATACCCCCAACACCCAGACTGAAGTCGCGAAGCAGCTTTCTGAGATCCACACAACCTCTCACATCCGGCCATGAAGATGAGAGACTCCAGCTCTGGCAACAAGTCGTATCAGAGGATTTCATTACTTAAAAGGAAGGCCTCTCAACTAGCGAGAACCTTGACTGGTGGACCTGGAAATCCTCGAACAGATTAAGAACCGTAGTTGGTAGAACAAAGGATAAACTCGAGCAGTGGGGAATGCATCAGCAGGCAGAGTTACTGTTGTGCGACTGTGGAGACCTGCAGATCGCCTCTCACCTAAGATCTTGCTGCATGTTCCCAACTAGCTGTACATCCCTAGACTTAATGCTGGGCATCACACGGGCCATCGATGTTGTCAGTTTTTGGGCGGAAAAAATTTGACGTCTGCTGGGGCACTCTTATACCAAAATACCACTGTAAGTTTTTTTTAAATGACAGTTAAAAGGTTACGTTAAACGGGGATACAATAAAAAAGAAATACAGAAATAATAAGATTTTCGTTTTTTGTCAACATATTTTTTTTATTGGGTGTTGAATTGTCAAGGTAGCCATTTTAAATTTCGAAACGATACATTCTTCGAAATTGATAATGTTAAATATATAATAAGAATCAATAGTTTTTTTTTTAATAATATTTTAATTTAAAAGTGTATTATTTTTTAAATTTATTTTTCTCTGAGAATATAACGAGAGAAATAATCAGGTAATATATATATAATAATTTGCTATATTATTTATATTTATAGTGATAGTATTCCGACTATATATTTAAAGGTGGATCAACACATTTTTTTTAAGAAACTGGATCAATAAAACGTATTTCAAGGAATCCTCAAACTAAAATTATGAATACCATATTTTAGATTTATTTGTCTATAAATTCTTGCTAAAAGGTCACTGTACCACAAGAATTGTAGACAGATACAGATAGCATACGAGCGAGATGCTGCTCTACACAAGTGTATGCATTACGCTGTGCTAAGGTGGATGCCGAACCATACAAGCTCATGTATTATGTTTCTTTAACACTCACAGAAGGCTCATGAATGAGATGCTGCAGAATTATTGGTAAGATATTTCACGTAACCCAGCTGCGTACACGATATATACACTCTTTTCTTTACTTAGAACAATATACTAATGGAGCATTTTTAGTCCTTATAGAAGGCAACATCCTCTAGTACTTCTTACATTTCGGTATTTTTCAAGCATTCAAAAATGTTAAGAATTTTTCAAATAATTCTATAAAACTAATTCGAATTTTGTTTTTATGGCTCGTAAGTGTTCCACAGAGTCTCAAAATATACATTTTATTAATCCAATTTTATAAAACATTTATGTTTGTGTCATGTCGAGACACGTAAACTAAAATTTTAGATCCGAATCTCGAATTGAATCGAAAATCTGCATAGAATCATAACAAGCATAATTTAATAAAGATACCCGACATAATCTAATTCTTTATTACAATATAATATGACAGACGCCGTCTTGGATTGATTAAATGTCAAAATATTTTTTGAAAAGACATTTTATACCAGTATAAAATAAAATTCAGTAAATCTTTCCATCAATAATGCTATTATTAGTCGTTTATTGAACGCTTGTACGGCTCTTAATGTTAAATGCAAAATGGTGAGGTTAAAGATGATTCAAATTAGTCTCACAATGTAGATTTGTCTCTAGTTAAAGATCTTAAAACAGATTGTTACATTTAGTTTTACATTTGTGACATCATTCATTTGGAATTATTTTTAAATGTCATTATTTCCAGCTTTTAAATATTTTTTGTTATCATGCAGGAGGATAAAACGTATTTATCAAAATCAGTGACTTTTTATAATGGTAATTTTTTATAATAAGTTTTTATTGTTCATTTTAACATTTTACTGCTCATATTTCACTCCTTTTTTAATTTTTTCTCTGTCTACCATAACCTTACATGGTTTGGTAGACAGAGATGGAGCATATAACCACCTTAAATACATGGTTTTATCAAATGGCAAGACTTTTACTATGACCCAAAACAATTCCATATGCCAATCAATACAAATAAGTTTTAACAACAAATAAATTATGTATTTTATCATATTTCATGATAACAAGAGCCTAAAGGCATGAATAGATGTAGCACTGAAATATGTTCTAAACATAATTAATATTTTTAAGGGCATCAAGTGAGCAAGCTGTTTCCACCTAATGATAAAGAAACACTGGTATAATACCAGTATAATGATGACTTTTAAAATGTCAATAAACAAGTGATGTTTCGTAAATTTATTATTGATATTTAATCAATCCAAAAACATTCTAAATTCGAATTCTGAAAATTGAAGGTAGGTAGCTTTATTTATTTTTTAATTCTTAAAATTAAAAAAAAGGATAGCTGATTACTTCTATACAATAAATATAATTGTAACAAGCTTGCATATAATTTTAAGTAATAATATAATACCTAACTGAATTTAATTGAATATAATAATATTGTGTATTTTAAATCCAGTACAAAGGATCGATTATTTGTTTTTCAAATTTTTATTTCTTTTATTTCTACCCCCTAAAGATTATATACTGGTCAATTTTAAAAATTACTTTAAATAGGACATATTTGAAATTTTTCGAAGAGATTTAAAAGATTTTGAATATACCCAGAGACAAAGTCGCGTTGTTCTTTTCTTCAAAATGTTATTTGTAAAACTAAATACGCAAATGTTATTTTTGAAACCAAATATAAGTAAAATTTGTATTTTTACAAATTTGTAAACATGTTGAAAAGCGCATTTTTATTTTTGCAAGAAATATTTAGTGTCAAAAAAAACATTTTGAAACTAAAAACAATGTGAAATGGTCTCTGGTAATATCAAGTATTTATAATTTTATATTTTGTTTATCAGTGAATCTATAATTTTGACTTAAGATTTTGAATGGACGTGGTTAGTTTTTAATGTATGTTATGTCTATATAATACAATTATTCAAGATTAAATAGGTAGGTACGTAATTATTTAAAAACGAAACAATATAAATGGTCTATTTCTTTTATGGCAACACTCAAACAAATACAATAGTTTATTATTTTATTTGAAAAAAATCTTATAACTGGTTTCACGAGTCGAAGGATTGATGGAAATTTAGTAGTCTTACAAGATCAATGGTGCCACAATGCTCAGTTGTGATATAAACGACTAGAGTAGAAGAAGATAATCCAATTACAAAAGTAAAGTTAATTTTTACAAGATTTTTTTTAATGATCTGGTTACTATTTAAGAAACAGAAAATCAAAAAATAAACTCTTTTTCTTATAAATGGTCAGTAGGAATTATGTATTTATTCGTATATATTTCCACTTAATTATAAATTGACTTTAAAGATAAGTTTAAATATTATCGACTATGTTTCATATATTTAGTGTTTACGTTAAGTACTGACTAGTATGCACTGTATCCTACTGCCCATTTATTTAAAAAAATATATCAAAATAAAAAAGATATTACGGAAAAAATATATTTTACAATTAAGTAAATTTTTAAATAACAACAATGATTTAAAAAAATATGGAATCAAAAAGAGAATTCGTTTTTTTTGAACTTTTTTAAAATTTGATATTTTATTTCTGGTGTCGCGACCTATCGTTCCCACGCAGAGTCCAGAGATCCATAGGTCTCGTTAATGAAATAACCTTGTTTAGGTTAGGTTAGCGAGACATCCAGTGCACCAGTTGTCCCGTGCACCAGACGTCTAGTGCGCTCCACGTCTTTACCGATGAGTCGTTGAACGAGTTGTCTGGGGACGAAATTCGGCGGAACGCTTATTCCTATTTAGCTTATTCTTCTTGCATATTTACTTTCTAATTAGGGCATATTTGGTTCATAAATGACTGAAATAATGTTTTTTCATCTCTCCTGATGTCTAATACTCAAATAATTCAATAATTGATCATGAAACCAGTTGTTTAAAAAAAAAATCACGCATTTAAAAAAATCTTACACTTAATCTGAAGGAAATATAATGTTTTATTAAAGATTTTGAATATTTTAATATAATATATATATATATATACCAGCTCAATTTATTTATCACATTGCTTTGTAATATTCGTATCCATTCTTCTAACATTTAAGTTGCGATTGATTTTTAATTATTCAGAAATAAGAACCCCTTGACGTTTTCGATTAAAGATAATTATCTTCCCGCACTCACATCAGTTCATATATCCACCACGAGTTATAGCCAGTGATTTCTGACAACTGCTGGCTCTTTTAACTCAACCCAAGACATTTCTGAAGTACTGTCAACATCATCTATTTAAGTGTCATACTGTATTATTGACAAATGACAGTATGATATCTTCAGTTAGAGCATATATCCACCACAATTGGATGACATAAAATCAAGTATCTTTTATATATCAAGGCATTTTTACTAGTAATAATTAAAAATATGGTCGAATGTTGACATTGCCCTTATAATACATAAGTTAGGTATATTGAATAAAAAATCAGTAGGCAGTTAGGTTGTTGCTTCAATCTCTAATATTTTATTTCATTCCCAATAAAATTATTTTATCTTTCATTTGAAAATAATTGAAACCAAATTTTTGATACAGGCAACATTATTATTCCATACATTTTCGTTCCATTCATTTTTTCAAATCATAATATGGAATCAAATTGACTGAGATATTAAAAATAATTGCAAATTTAATTTTAGTATTTCGTTTTTACTATTTAGAAAATAATTAACAATTTCCACATTATTTTTGAAACAACATAACCTCAAATTTACAAATAATACGTTTAATATTATTCAATGAATTTTTGGTTTATAAATAATGACTTCAATGTTTCATGTTCATATATTAAAATTAACGAAAAAGAATTATTAATCGATTAAAATAAATTAAAAATAATTTTACATATAGTAGTATTATATATTTTTATGTTTATTTAAGCTAATAAATAGTAAAGTAAGCTGTTTAGTTTATATTCGTAAATAGTTGTTTACATGTTCTATGTGTGTAGAATTATCTTATTAATTTTACATTGTACAATAATGTAAGAAAACAAAAATAAAACAATCATAAGAAAAACAAAAAAATATTTGTACAAATAAAAAACATTACCATTTATGGTTAAATAAAATAATATAAAGGTTTTAAATGGTGATCTTTTCAATTGAAATGTAAATTGTATCAAAATCAAATATTCTTATAAAATAAATAATAGGTATTACTTAAATTAGTTAAAGAAAGTATTCTTTTTTAAAAAATAGTTTGAAGTTAGTTTTGGAACATTTTAAAATTTAGCAATTATTTTTAATATTCTTATGTGAGAATGTTACTCTCACCGGAAAGTGCTTTATTAAAAAATATATATTACGGAATGCAAACTAAATAAATGTAAAAGACGTCACATAAAATGTTTGACCGGGCTTGAGTGTGTGTTTGTGTGTGTGGGGGGTAGTGGGTGGGGATTCTTCGCCATGCACTGCTGAATGAAGGCCTTCAATCTCAGCCACTCCACCGCACTGTGGGCAGTCTTCTGCCGCATCGTTCCGCTGCGTTTCTCAGTGTTTCTAAACGCAAACATAATTGTTACCATCTTACTGGACTACAACAACAATACAAAACAAGATGGCGGATATTTAAGCTTGACACAAAATGGCTGACACCTATATAAAAAAAATCTATAACATTAATAATCTAAAAATGATTTGAATTTATTCATAAATAATTATATTTTTTTATACGCAATAACCAAATTACATTTTGGTCCCCCAATTTCTTCAAAATATTTTTTTTAATTTGAAAAAATTCCAATTCGATGCTCATTTTTCGCATCAATTAATTTTGAAAATAGCGTTGTGTAAAATTGTTTTTTTGTAAAGAGTAAATATGTATATATTTTTTGTTCTAAATAATATAAACTTAATTTAAATAATATTTGCAATGAATGTTTGTAATGTTTGTATAAAATTGTATTTTTAAAACCAATCCGTGTTATTTGAATAATTCTTAATTGTATGACATTCTAAAAATTAAAATAACACCATTAACAAGAGTACACAGTAATGTTGCCACTATAAAAAAATATTTAGTCAATGCTAGGGATTTTCATTTTTACTCTTAGATATTAAACAAAGCAATATTTAAGAGGGATAATAATTTTCTTCGCATTTCAAATTAAATTTAATTAACACATTATCAATATTACATTCTTATTTAATTGTTTATTGATGTTTATTTAATTATTTATAAATTGAAATTGCGATATTAAACTTAACAGTACTGTAACTAGTATCTTCTTAAATATTGCATTGTATGTATTTAGCAAAAGATAAAAGCTTGTATAAGATGCGTATTATCGAATAAGACAACACAGAACCTTCTTCACATACACCCTATAAAGCAAATTAACGACATATTAATAATTAATTCAATTCAATATAATAAGATAATGATATATTAGTATATATATATTAATTTCCTCTCATTAACATAAAACGAAAGGATATATTAATTGGATCATAAATATAAATGGTGTCACGACCTATCGTCCCGAGACAATTCGTTCAACTACTCATCGGTAACGACGTGGGGCGCACTGGACGTCTGGTGCATGGGACATTTGCCGCACGGGATAACTTATGCACTGGATGTCTCGCTAACCCAACGTAACCTAACCCAAGTTATTTCGTTAACGAGACCTATGGATCTTTGGACACTAAGATCACTGGAAAAAATCTTAGGTTAGGTTAGGGTAGTGAGACATTCCGTACACCAGTTGTCCCGTGCACCAAATGCCCCGTGCACCAGACGTCCACTGCGCCTCACGTCTTTACCGATGAGTCGTTGCTCGAATTGTCTGGGAACGAAATGCGGCGAAACCAATATAAATAAATAACATTCGAATAATTGTATAATTCTTTGTAATGTAACTAGAAATGTATTGTTATTTTTGGATTGAAAATGTTAAAAATTATAAATTATTTTAAATTGAGATTCCTAAATGTAGGAGGTAATATTTGGTCACCTAAACTAGCAGGAGCATAATGCCACCACAATAGCAACTAAAAACCACTTTTGCAACTATGCTCTCCTGTGGTAACCGCTCCGTATTTGAAGCATTTGTTTACCTTGATCCAATGGCTCTATATCTTCCATGATGATATAGAATGTATGTCCATGAAGGTTTTCCTACTAGAGGCATAAATAAGAATTCAAGTAGGCCAGTTGAGTTCACTATAGTTTCAATATACACATTCAACAAGCATACATTACCAAGAGAGTCTTACAATTCAACCATTCATACTTAGAAAATCAAATAATTTTATTAAATAGCGGTGGTCTTATGCTCCATGTTAGGATATGCCATTCAGATCATCTATTTTGATGATATCAATATTATTTATGAATTGTAGAATTCATACAAGAGTTGCCAATCAAAAAAATAAAATATAATAGATAGTAAGTAGGTATCTTTAATATTTATTAAATTTGTTATACTAATGCAAATAGCTATATATTATTATTATATTAAGGAGTATGCAGTAGTAAGCCAGTGATTTTTCTATTAGGTACCTTTAATTTTACATTATATATAGTTGGACAAATCCATCAAAATTGACAATTGTTTTTACACCTTTCTCTACATTACATAACCTCAAAAATTATGGTTTAAATTTGCCGATAATTTTTAGATTTGTCATCAAAATTATTATTTTTTAGCTCTCTCCCTTTTTTACATAACCATTTATAAGCACTGTTCTTCTTTCTGATTTCATGGCTAAAAAAATACCCATAGCCAATATTTTTTGGCTCTCATTCGCCCATTTTCTTTTGATATCATTGTTAATGTTAAATATTCAAGAATCCAACAAATTTAAATACCATAATCTCAAAACAATCCTTGTATTATGTATAAATTGAATGAAATTGAACTCATCTATGGTGACATTTCACTGGCAACACATGTGGTTGACTGTGAAACAATGTGTTAGTCTACACTACATTATCAATACATTTATACAAAGATTGTCCCTTTTTAAATGTTGTTCTCTCTTTAAAGTCAATTATTACCTTCTATTCTTCTTTCCAATCAATATTTTCAATTTTCTCTTCTAAGTAATACATATCTTTTCACACCAAACCAAAACGAAATAAACGACTATCGTAGAATAGTTTTTGCATCATTCAAATATCCAATACCTTATATTTAAATTAATTATTTATATTATTTGATAATAAAGGATTTTCTTTATATGTTCTATGATTTTATATTTAGTAACTATGATTATTTTTGATTACCTTGCCATGTTTTTTATACAAGTTATATCAATAATGTTAATTTTACCTTTTCCGACGCCATCAAGAGACCTTTTGACCTAACTTAACCTTAGATCTTGCAAAAGAGGTATAGGCAAGCTGCTTATTAATTCATCTAAAATATATAAGAATGTGAGTAATGTGTCATTACAGATGTATATGATGTAAAATGTATTAAAATAATTAACTAGGATGTATTTAACACAAATATCTGTCAACTAACGAGTATGTATGAGTTTAAGAATGTCAGATATAATGGAAATATAAATATTATATAAAAAAAGTCATCTAGGTATATGTAAGATAAAATTATATTTTGGAATGTGTATTTAAAATAGATATCTGTCTGTTAAGGATGTTGGAATGTCAGAAATATGTCATTATAGATTTAAGAAAAAACAATCAAAGTAGGTTTTGTGATTATAAAAAATATCTTCTGTCAAATAAGATGTCTGCATGTTATTCTAATTTATATCAATGTCTAATAGATTGTTTGTAGGTAATACAGATTTCTGTCAATTTGGAGTTTTGTAATAAATTAAGATTTTTGTCAATTATAAAATTGGATGTTGGTTTTATATTTCTGTTACTTAGGATGTTTGTAAGTAATTTAGTTTTTTCAATAAGGTTGTTTGTAAGTAATACAGATTTCTGTCAGATAGCATGTTTGTAAGTACTCGTAATACATATTTCTGTTAATTAGCATGTTTGTCAGTAATACAGATTTATGTCAATTAAAAGGTTTGTAAGTAGTACAGATTTTTGTCAAATATGTTGTTTATAAGTGTAAATAATACAGATTTCTGTCAGATAGGATGTTTGTAAGTAATACAGATTTCTGTAAACTAGGTTTTATGTAAGCAATAATGCTTTCGATACTAATCTGTTACCTAAAATGTAATAAATGTAATTGCAGATGTAAAAAAATGTAACTAGGATCTATTTAATATGATCTGTCAACTAGTATGTAGGTAATTAAAAAAAGAAAAAAAAATGGCATCACAATATTCTGTCATCTAGATTCTAGAATGTATGTCTATGTAAGTAATGTAATTATTACTGATGTATTATAAATTACATGTCTTTATGTATGTAAAAAATACAAATGAGTTGTATTTGAGGATGTAAAAAATATAACTAGTTGTAAATGTGAAATAATATAGTGTAAAAATGATGTCAACTACATTCATAGCATTACAGTAAAACAGCAAACATGTAATAATACCGATAACAGCAAACTATGCTTATTGCTTAGCACATAGATGTTAGTAAATAAAGCCAAAACATACAGTACATGATCTTCTATGGTAGTCATATTAAAACAATACATTTAAATACATAACTGGCTTGTAAATTAATATTATTTTTTATTGTACATATTATATATATAAACATATTTCTTTCATTTTAAATGTAGTCAATCAATTATTGTGCTTCATTGAACTATAAAAACACAGCAAATTGGTGTAAATGAATGTTATTTGAATAATTTTTAAGTGTATGACATTCTAAAAAACAAAAGAACACCATAAGCAAGAGTACACAGTAATGTTGCCACTATAAAAAAATATTTAGTCTATGCTAGGAATTTTCATTTTTACTTTAAAATATTAAACAAAGCAATATTTAAGAAAGATAATAATTTTAATTAAAATAATTACAAGTATTATACAATACAGCATTCGTTTCACGTGTATATAACTGATTATGGCACTCATTTTTGCAGGAGAACGTTTAGTTTCAGACCATTATATAATTTAGATATATTATATTACAAGCCAGTTGTATAAGAATATATTTTCCAATACTTTATATCGGCTTCCTTCGTATGTCCCAGCCATTAGAGAACTTTCTGACAACAAATATTAAATCAATTTAAAATTATTTAAGAAAGCAGGCGTTTTGACAGTTGGTAGTTGACAGTTAAGTGACAAAATCTACATAATTGATAAAGATATGTTACGCAAACCAATGAACCTTCAATTTAAGAACAAGTTTGTGGAAATAGTAATTTTCTCTCATTATATCATCCTCTACAGTGATTTTGAGAAAAGATAATTCTAGAATGAAGCTAGAGACTTTCCTTTTTATTACTACGTCTGTTAACATTTGTCGTTGCTATAGGAACTTACAAAACTTTTGAACACAAAATTGCTTAGTAAATTATGTTAAACACACTTTAAAAAATGATTAGTTGACCTTAAGTCCTTTAAATATTTTAAAGGATCCTTTTTTTTTTAAATCTCTTTTAGCTTATCTTAAAAACTGTCTAAGATGTATGTGTAATTGCTTTATCATTGATGTTAAAGATGCTAGAACTATAAAACTGATAGCATGTCCTATAGATTTTTTTAAGCACCTTCAAAGTTCTAACTCTCCCGTATGAATATATGCATGTTTAAGATCCAGAAACTGATAAAATACGCTTATATGCCTTGGAGCTCATAAAGCTTTCATCTAATGCGAAACTGCAGTCTTGCAGTAAGTAAAAAAGTGCTCAGTGTGATCCATGTCAAAACAAAGTATGTAAAACTTATCTCTTTAATATTGAAATGGATCTCAATTGATAAAAAAAACTGTCATAGAAGACTAATAGTAATAATTCTGTATGCACAAATGCTTCGCCATTGAGTTAAAAGCTTCTTATAGAATCTTTAGATCCACAATCATCTTCAAAAGACTTTGTATTCTTTATCTTAATCAATGATTATAACCTAGAATCTGAATAAACTGTCAAAAAGAAGGAATTGTCAAAGAGAGCAAACTGTCAATCAGTAGTAGAGTCCTCACAACGCCATCTATTGATAATTTGGAAATATACTGTCATTTCTAAATCTTTCTCAGTTGCTTATAAGAGCTAAATGATATTTTTTTCACATAAACTTGTAGTTCACTGAAGGTTTATAGTTAAAAAAATTCTTTGGATAAACTGTCAAATAAGGAAAACTGTCAAATAAGGCAAGCTGTCAAAGTCTTTTGCAAGCAAAGTTAATTGTCAAGTCTAAGTCATCGATCTAAGTCTCTAGCGGCTGTGGACTCTAGTGGGGTTCTCGTCCCGGTCCTCGGTAGGTTCTCGGTGGTTTTCTGTGGTGGTTGTGTGGTTCTCGTCCTAGTTGTCGGTATCCTTGCGCACCTTGTGACCGCGGAAGGACGCCTGGATCTTGGTGGCGGCCTTATTCAGCTCCGGATCTGTCAGGTCTATGTCCAGCTCCTCGGCCTGGAATGTATACAAAAACAAATGTTATTTATAGATACGTCAAGATATTAACACATTTTGTGTAATATTGCTTCGGGTTCGGTGCTTGTGTGGTCGGATACGGAGAGCTAGGTGTTTGAGTTTGTGACAATAATACCTTTATGTTCTTTGTGTGTGTAAAATTGCCAGGTCTAAATCCAGCTCCTCAGCCTAGAATGAAACTAAGTTGCTCAAAAAATGTTACTTACATACATTAACTAAGTGATAAAAACCCAGCGGAACAGTGGAGCTTATCCATAATTATAGGTATGACGATAAACTCATGAGAAATATGCGATAGTTAAATTCATCATCAGCCTTTATCCGTCCACTGTTGAACGTAAGCCTCCCGCATGAGTTCCATCATATTCGATCCTCTGCCTTCCGCATCCAGGTCGCACCCGCTATTCTCCTTATGTCGTCAGTCCATCTTGCAGGGAGTCGGCCAATGCTTCGTTTGCCAGTTCTTCATCGACCTATGTCTCTTCGACAGATATGTCCAGCCCATTGCCACTTGAGTGTGCCTATTCGTTGTGTAGCCTCCACTACTTGAGTTCTTCTGCGGATATCCTCGTTTCGGATTCTATCTTTTAGCGACACTCCTCTCATGGATCTCTCCATAGCACGCTGGGTGACCTTTATTTTATGGGTAAGACTTGCTGTTAGATTCCAAGTCTCTGCGCCATAAGTTAATATAGGGAGGATGCATTGGTTAAACGTCTTAGTTTTAGAACATTGCGGAATTTTCGCTTTAAAAATGTAATTTAGTTTTCCAAATGCTGCCCATCCCAGTTGTATACGCCTGTCGATGCAAGGGCTATATCGAGTTGTTATCAATAGGTAGATATCTACAAAGATGCTATCTATCTATAATATATACTATACATATAGATAGTTATATAGGATGGTCTTTGCAGAAGGAGTCCAAGTGGTCTCAGCCGCTTATAGAGCCGTCTGCAACGCTTATGCATTATCAAGCAGATAACCAATACACAGATTCCCAAACGTTGATTTTATATGCATTAGGTATTAACATCCTACTCTCTCTCTCAAAAGGGCTGTTACTCCATCGCGTGAGGGTAGGAAGAGAACAGGTAACTAATTTAAAAAATTAACATTTTAAACCTAGGCGTTTCAAATATCTCGATAATATTAATAAAAATAACTTTAAAAAACATTTACTTAAACATTTTAAAACTATATAGAAATATTATTTAAAAAGCCCGTAATGCTAAGTTGCTTCTTTGCAATTTGGCACTTCAATTTAAACAAAGCCTCATCACATTCGCATAATACACACAACGTACAATGACGTCACACGAGATTCTCTCAACGACATAGACAATATAGGAGTGCATCATACTTACAGCAAACACTCAGCCTAACAATATAGTGACATCAGCGTGATAGCCCTTGCTGACTGGTACTGAAAACCTCGATGTACAATCTTTCGTCTCTTATTTATGTTCGCTTGTCGTACATATATGTGTCGCCATATTGGCATTTTGGACAAGTTCGATCGCGGGTGTGTCGTTAGTTACATAGATCGCCACTTGTGGCGCTGGATGACAGCCCGTCACGAGCGCGCTCAGTTGTGTGCCGACGGCAGCGAGGTCGTATTGTGGTTGGCTCGGCCTGCAGGCCAGAAGTTTGTAAGGTTATCGAAATATATATGTCAATGTGCTTTAGAAAAAATCTTTGTGTTGTTAATCTGCTCCTCATCCTGACACCATGCAATTCAACAACAAACTTAGAGAGGAGGATGTCAATATATATCATTCATGTTCAGAGTTCATGAGCTCAGAAGAACTTTTTGAGGTTTCTTTACATGAGGATGTGTGGATATTATCCGTGGCTGTACCCATCTAACTTTATACGGGGTATGTTGGGATACAATGAGTTGAGAACTAGAAGAGATGTGTGCTTGAGTATGCATTTCTTTCGGCTAGTGCGCGGCGTGCTCAGAAATACAGATATTTTGTTGGAAATCGGTTTGTTTGTCCCTGACAATAATATTAGTATGGAATAACAACATTGAATTAGAGAGGAGGATGTTAAAAGCATGACTCAAACTTCATCGCCGTCTTGCGTGTTTCCGTTTTATGATAGTATTGGGCAATATGCAAAAAACGGTTTATACGGATTACATTTGTGAGGGGATCATACTATTTAGATGATGGATAGAGAAAAATGATAAATCGGGGAACAGCTTATGCGGAATTATTTAACAGTATTTCTTATTTGTTAAAAATGGGACCGTTAAAAATAAATAATGCGGAAAAACGAAAAAAGCGACAGCGAAATAACGAGGTTCCACTGTATGCTGATAATTCTGTTTTTAAGAGTCAAAATGCATTTGATTAGATATATTGTCCATTATTTATTTATTTTCACCGAACCGAAGTTCCAAGGTACAAAACAATAAGAAACAGAGCATACAGAAATACACAACACATACAAAAGATAATAAAAAATAAAAATAACATAAGAGAAGAAGAAGATGACACGTGTCAAGGATCACAGAGATCTAGGAGAACAATACCATCGACAATATAGGAAAATAATGTAAGAAAAGGATCGAGGTGTGCTGGTAGGCCATTTAGGAGCGCCGTTGCCGTTGTACTAAATTGAGTGCTCGAAGCTCCACAAGTATCAGCTGGGATCAAAAACAATGGATGGCTACGAGCACGGGTGTACATAACTGGAACATACAACTTAAAAAAATCAAGAATCCCAGGGTCGTGAATTGCACAGGTCTAATAGTAATGTGCATTTATAATTAATTAAAATACTCTCCCCCTGCATCAAACTTGTATTCGAAATAAAATATTTGATATCTGGCTAAACAGTTTTAGTAGCGTCGATATTCTCAATAAGCCATCGGATAGGATTTAAGCTGTAAGCAGCTAAGACAGCTAAGTGTTTGCGATAGCTTGGCTGAATCCACAGAGAGGAGCGACAGATAGATAGCTAGAAGATAGCCATACTCGTATAAATGATAGTGGAACATTGAGACCGTCACTATTTGAATTTCGCGCTTTTTTACTCGAAAAACAATACTGTAGCCCGACCGTTGACATCGGTTGAAGTAATATATCGTTTTGCTACTTTCAGTACTCATTGTGACATCTACGATAGGACATTGAAAGTGCAGTCATTCCCTTTATCAACCTAAATGTATTCTTTACAGGAATCTGTAAAGCATGTAAATAAATATCGTAAGGTTTCGTCACAGGAGCGATTTTTGTGTAAACCACATGTGTCAATGCCACCACATGTATGGAGTTACATAATGAACTTTTGTTAAATATAATAGTTTTTTATGCATCATCTGCTAGCTAAAGGATACAAGAACCAATGTGATACATGAAAATAGACCAGATAAGTACGTTTATGCTTCAAAGACTTGTTTTAAAATTGACAGTATAATTTGTATTCAAACCGAGCCGCAATGAAAGGGTTAAGATGGTAAAAAATGAAAAAAATAAATAAAAACGAAAAGTGTTGTATTACTCGTAAAAAACAATTATTGTTTGATATATTTTTGGAGGGAAAAATACTATAATTATTTTTAAAAAAAATGACCGACATTGATACACAATCTTAGATAGCCTGATCAGCTTTAAAGATGTATGTCACGATGTCTAATCCTCTTTAACATGATTTTGAAAAATAAGCATAAAAAAATTAAGTCGGAACTTCTAAATATTAACTCTCCCCTTACTGTGCTAAAAACATCCGATAGCTCCGATGACCTGTATTTTCTGCACCATATGAAAATGTCATTTGAAAACCGGAAAAATTTGAATATTCCTAAATATTGCTAAAATAATTATTTGTGTTGCTCATCTGCTCCTCATCCCTCTACCACGCGTCCTGATAACTATCCCGGCGAAGTCGTTTTCTTAAGTCACGAGGATGTTAGTACTCAACACAATATCTATTAGGTTGATGCAAACGTTATGCCTCATCTGGAGAATACGGTAGATGCTTGATAACATCCCAATTACCACGGTCGCTGCTCTTCGGAACTTAAAGAACTAATTCCTCCTGCACCCACTCACAGCCGACAAACTCGTCTTACACTTGCCTAACATCCATACACGGTTAATATATTTCGACCAAGAACTGGCAGCTTCCAAAATTCCTTCCTTAATGCCACCGGTAAGCAATGGAATGCTCTTCCAGCGTCTGTGTTTCCTCCTTCCTACAATCTGGATCTCTTCAAGAAACAGATAAATATACACTTGCAATCTCCCCAACCCACACACAAATACAAACACAACACACGTTTCCCGCATGCAGCGTCCAGCCTCCCTGGCTGAGCGTCATAGAGTGCACTGGTCTTGACCGGTTGTGCTCTCCTACATGCGTTTACATAAAAAAAAAACTCATTTAGCTTGTGTTGCGTCAACATCACGAAACCGCGCAACCACATGTGGCATGATGACCCAACACAAGCTAAATGAGTTGAATTGGTATGTTATCAAGCATCTACCGTTGTAGACGACAGCTTCCAGTTCCGCTGACGATCCGCTCTACGGGCGTGTATCGGTTTTCCGCTCTTCACTAGACCATCTTCTCCCAGTTACTTGTAAGGTAACTAGTTACGCCATCAATCTGAAGTGGGCGGACAGCCTCATTTCTCCAGATTTCAGGCAGTCGGCGCGGCTTCACAGGAGGGTGGGAGGTAGAAATGAAACGCAAGAGATTCAAGTCTAAACTGATTTATTTAACGTTCAAGTCGGTGCTTTTATACATTAATTTTCTGGTACCTACTTTTGCGGCCGTGGGAATAGTTTCGGTCGCACGGGTCTGTATTCCTTTCTTAGGGTTTTATTACTATACGAAACGTTCCCGGAGATAAGCAATCCTAGCCATAAACATCGGTTTATGTTTTTATGGCTAAAACTGAAACGTATCCTAGGCCCGTTCGCACGCTTTACTAAACAAAGGAACACTTTCTGAATATTTAATATTTATGACATCTTCCCGAGAATAGACGCATCTCACGCTGGCCAACAAAGGGCGACGTTTTTGGCTTATTTAATATTTATGGCCCCCTTTCTAACAATCGGTCGGGGCTCACGGACTGTTTCTTTATTGAAGGTCCGCCCGATAATACTCGTGGGATGCAAAGTATAATAAACCATCGAATTCCTATATCATTACAAATAACACATAACTATCAACAGCCGTCGTTTTCAGCGTGAGACGTACGTAACAACCGTATTCTCCAGATCTTGCTTTTTCCGATTTCATTTATTCCGATCACTGCAAAAAAATTAAATGATAAAATTTTTGATACAATAGAGTGAGTAAAAACATCCCTTACTACATTTTTCGCATCAAAATCCACGGAATTTTACACTAATGGTATTAATAAGTCGTTATAAAGATGGGAGGAGGTTACAGGAACTGATGGAAATTACATAATTGATTAAATAAATAATACAAATAAAAAAAAAAATGTTTAATTGTACCTGTATATGAAAAAAACGGTTACAACTTTGCATCAACCTACCACCCTTTTACATGAAATATTACTATTTTTTATGTATAAAGGTGCGACTTATAGTCTTAAAAGTGTGGTATATTTTTTAAATACGGTAAAACGCGGGCTGTAAACAGGGTATTATACGGGTACGTACTACTACACTGTACTATCGTACAAAGTGTTTTGGTTTATTCCCGCAGGATTTAATGACCGCACAACCTGTGACCGCACCGCGTTAACGGAGGGCGTGTTAACCGAGGCTGCGGCTCGTGCAGCACGTTATAACCCCCTCTACACCCACACCATTGCAAGGATAACTAAATAAATAATTAAATAATATTATATATAATCTCAGAATAAAATTAAAAAACATATGCTTTATGTTTCTGAATCTTGGTTTATCACTAAAATCCAATGCAGTGGGCTTCAATTAAGTTAACATACTCCTCTGTCTCAAAAAGGGTGTTAATACGTCGCGTGAGGAGCAGGTCAGCAAACAAAGACTTTATTTTAGAAGCACATGGATTATATTTACGTTAAAACTTTACAAGCTTCCGGCCAAGCGGGATGACATGCCGCTGGCCGCAATGCGGCCTTCTCGATCGTCAACACATAACTGACTCGTCGGTCGTTCACCAGCGCCGTCGATGGCAAAACTATATAACTAGTCCCAATATGGCGGACACATAAATGTATGGCAAGCGACAAAAATAAGAGACGAAATATTGTGTGTCGAGGTTTTCGGTACCAGTTAGCAAGGGCTACGTCGTGCTGATGCCATTTTATTGAGCTTAGGTTTTCTGGTGGTGCACCCAACATGTTGTGCTATCCAAGAATATTACGTAGAAAGTTTACTTTGGTTATTGCTGCTAACAAATTGGGCAAACCTTGGCAAACTGTGGCAGATTGTGGGAAACTGTCAAAACTATAAGAGGCTTATTGTTGCTCTGAAGTTCAACTCGAAACTAGAATTATTAACACAAAATAAAGTAGAATTGTTTGTTCAGTAAAATAATTGACATAAATATTATTTTTTAATGTTTTTATCAATTCCAAGCTATAGTATACATTCTTCTTCGTGTCAGCGACGTCAAATTATTTTTTCCCAATATCATAGTATACATTAAATCAAGGAGATAGGCACCTAGTACGAACCATCTCAGAGAATCGAGCCCGATGGATCGGTCACATCATGCGCCACGATGGTCTTCTTCACGAGATTGTAGAGGGGATGGTTGAGAGTAGAAACTATAGAGGGCGCCCTAGACGGAAGTATTTGCAGCAAGTGTTCGAGGACACGAGTTGTAGCTCTTATGCTGAGCTGAAGAGGGTTGCGCAGGACCGAGAGGAGTGGAGATCGAGATGCAAGATTTTGTTGCTGCAAATCAATCCACCGGATTGATACTACTACGAAGAAGAAGTTTATTTAAATTATAAAAATTATTGATATCACATATATTGATCTCGCCTGACATGCACACCTATTAATGTTTTAATTATATAATATTACACGGCGTTTGAATACGCCATTTTATTTGTTATGACAGTTGCTCCATTTCATGTTGGTGCAACTATCATCTGTAATTTGCTTTTTTGCCGCCATTGTCATGGCGGCGCTGGATGTCACAGGTTCCGGCAGTTGTCAGTTAACTTTTCGTCCTAGCCGGCGAACGACATACCGGTTGGACGAAAAATCAATTCTTTAATAAAAAATATACGCGAATTGTGCTTCAGAAACAAGTTCTTTGTATTGTTAATCTGCTCCTGCATCCTTCCTCCACGAGGCGACGTGACGAACCCTCGACTTGTCGTCTTTTTAAAGACGGGATATGTCAGTAGCTTTGTAGTCTTTCAGTATGCTGATGTCGCTTTAATCTTCAGATACTTTAATATCGTTGAGTTCGCAAGAAAACTCTCAAGAAGACCCAGTTTATATGCAGTTATATGAAGTTCCTTTTATAAGAAGGCCTGTATTTATTTGTTCAGTTACTTATTCAATGTTTTAGCATTGCAACCACTCGATCGGAAAAGATATAACATTTTAAATTATAAGTTGCGTTATAAATTAATTAAGCACTTCTTATTTTATGTATACGCATGCAGGAGAGCACACCCGGTCAAGACCATTGCACTCTATGACGCTCAGCCAGGGAGGCTGGACGCTGCAATAGGGAAACGTGTGTTGTGTTCGTGTTTGTGTGTGGGTTGGGGAGATTGCAAGTGTATATTTATCTGTTTCTTGAAGAGATCCATATTGTAGGAAGGAGGAAACACAGACGTTGGAAGAGCATTCCATAGCTTACCAGTGGCATTGAGGAAGGAGCTTTGGAAACTGTCAGTTCTTGATCGACATTTATTAAACGTGTATGGATGTTCGGCAACTGTAAGACGATAACGGCAGAAAATACTAAGAGAACCAATCTTACGCTTGTGTTCCATTGATTGCAGGTGAGACGTAAGAGTGTCATTGTTTATCAAACGAATTGCTCTTCTTTGAACTGAGTCAATTAAGTATAAGAAGGTATTTTGGGGCTCCAATCCAAAGGTGACTGCCGTATTCAAGGATAGGTCGGATTTGTCCTTTATATAGTAGAATTTGTTTATCATTGATATACCTCAGTGATCTACATAATACACCTAGTTTTTTGGAAGCGAGACCGGCTTTATATTTAATTGACTCGTAATATTTGATATTGTTCGAGATTGATAATCCAAGAATGTCGATGGAGCTTGCTTTTGTAAATAAGTAAATTTAATCTTCTCGATAGTTATAAAGTCCAATGCGACCGCTACGAGTGAAGTCCACATGAAATTCCTTCTAAAGTTAAGGTGTCCTATAAGCGCAATACGAGTATATCAAGCGGTTAAGTCTTGAATCCAATTTAGCAGCTCTTTGCTCTCGCTAGCTAGGTTCACTGTTACTACATAAACTGCGAGGAAACATGTGGAATTGGCTGCGGAAGCGTCTTGGGTCGCAGACCACGTATTGAACCACCCTGCTTGAACCATTTAAACTAAATTATTACTTGCTGTACTAAAGAACGCTTAACTTTATATGAGATTTTCTTCATCATCATCATCATCAGCCTGTGTCCGTCCACTGTTGAACGTAGGCCTCCCGCATGAGTCTCCATCCTCTTCGATCCTCCGCCTTCCGCATCCAGGTCACTCCCGCTATTCTTCTTATATCGTCAGTCCATCTTGTAGGGGGTCGGCCAATGCTTCGTTTGCCAGTTCTTGGGCGCCATTCCATATTATAATTAGCTTGTATTTTCAATGACTAGTTACAAATCACGCACTTTTAGAAATTCAATACACATTTTAATTTTTTTTTCTGTAAAAACATACAGGAGAATACCGACAGATGGTGATAGTAATTCTGAAGTCTCATCTGTGGAATTCTTTGACGCTTACCATGGTGCATATGGCTTAGCGCTGCATGTGGAGTGTTGATCCGTCAACGTTATAGACTACAACTCGACATTCACGCGTCATCCTTTTTTTACAAGAATTCAATATGAATAAGTGGTCTTCATGGAACGACTTTCGTCCACCACCAATTTAAATGTGATGCGTGAATCTCGGGCTGTAGTCTATGACGTTGGCGGATCAATTCTCTACATGCAGCGCTTACATATGCGTCATAGCATTCCACAGATGAGATTTCAGAATTACTATCACCATCTGTCGGTATACTCCAGTAAGTGTTTAGAAAAAAAAAGGTTTTAATCTTAAAAAAATAATATCTATGACCAACTAGGGATGTGTAAAATTTCATAGAGAACCTTAAAACAACTCGCAAGAAGAAAAAAGTAACTTTTTTAGTGTATTAAAAATTTATGTGGTGTGTGCAAGGCTCCTTTCTCGGACCGGCTTAGTTTCCCAAAGTGCTGAATATGTAAACTTCACTTAATATCTCAAGCCGGCGAGTAAAGGGGGTCGGCGAGTAAAGGGGGTCGACTGCAGGGCGCAGGCACCCTCCAAGTGAGGGGGTTAAATATTCACACAAAGCCGTTTAAAGTTTTTGAACCGTTTGTAAGAAATTTTCTGCACAAAGGACAACTTCATTAGGAGTTCTTTGTCGTTTTATATTCACTTTGGAAAGAACTCAAGTACGGGACGCTACTACGAAAAAATTAGCACACTCAAAAGGCTATAGAAGGACATACACTGTACTAACTGTATAAGGTCAACGTAGAAGGTATATGTAATAGTGCGCCCAAGAACTGGCAAGCAGAGTGCCATTTAAGATGATTTTTTTATGCAATCGCATATAAGAGAGCACAACCGGGGCGAAACCAGTCCACTCTATGACGTTCCAGAGAAGTATCAACGTTTTATCGGGTACAAAAGTTAAGCGTTGATAATGCTCTGTACATTTTGTTTGAGTTTAAATTTTTCCCGGACTTTCTAACGCCATTAGCACTATCATCAATTAGTGATATATTTACTTAGAATTGTATGGCTTCCCCATCTACTCTTGGTACACCCTACATATTATTTTGTTGTGATATCAAGGAATTCCCTGAAACGTTAATGATTTTCAAAACATATATACCCATCACACAATTTACATCCACCTTTTCAATCACTCTTTGATTTATATAGAGCCAACACTCACTTTACTAATTGACATGAAAATGGCCACCCGACGTGGTCGAAACATGTCGTCTGCAAATATATTGTGATAATAAATAATTTTATTTATATTCGATATTATGGAATTCCACCATGAATTGAAAGAATTTAAATTATTATATTTAACAAACGTTAATTATGTAACTCTATACATGTGGTGGCATTGACAAATGTGGTTTACAGAAAAATCGATCCTGTTACGAAACCTAACGACATTTATTTACATGCTTTACAGATTCCTGTAAAGAATACATGTAGTTTGGATAAAGGGAATGACTGCACTTCCAACTTCCTACCGTAGATGTCAAAATGAGTAATTAAAGTAGCAAAACGATATATCACATTAACCGATGTCAGCGGTCGGGGAATCTTTGACGGCATATGTCGACAACCGATGCGAAAGGGTTACAAAAATAAAAATATTGGACTTGAAACAAAATTCTAAACATGTCCAGTTTTCTCGACACATGTCCTTCTCTAGCCCGTTAGATATATTCTGGAATTTTTAAATGTATTTATTTCGATCGTAGTAATACAAATCCGCTTGCACGAAAATGTACATTTCCACAAAAGACTTTAGAGAGATTTTGGATTGCTTTTTCGGCGGAATTTAAACCGGGATTTCGCCGGACGCTGTGGATTTTTATGTATTTTTTATTATAAGTACGTGTATATATTCGAATGCTTATACTCGTATATTATATATATGTATATATATACTAGTATATAAGGCAACCAGGCCGCAGTTCCCATGAGAATGCTCCGTACTTTCGAACAAAATGCTGGCTGTTTGTAAATATTAAAACAGTGTGTAAAACAAACACGAAAACGTATTTTTAAAAATGTTTCGTCTATGTTAGTTAGAATAGCTTAGATTTTAGTGTTTGGTTGGATCAAGGGGTCTTTGGATCCAATTCTAACCTAAATTTAGTCATTCAAGGTGATTCATATTCATCATCATCAGCTTCTTTTCTTACTGACACATCTCCAAATACAATCCAGTATCAGTGCGCCAAATGTCCCGTGCACCGGACGTAATGTGCGCCCCACGTCGTTACCGATGAGTCGCTGAACGAATTGTCTGTGAACAAAATGTGGCGGAACCGGCATCAGGAGCGTCGGTCCGAACTTCTTAACCCGACGATCGCCGTAAGCGCACCCGTGGGCGCTTCGCAATATTCAGAAGATGTATTTCAAAATTAATTCCGATTTTCTCATAACGATATCTTTGAATATTTTAAAATATTAACAAACCAAAAAGGATCGATATTTTTTGATAGTTTGACAGATATTCATGAGATGGTGTCAAGGGCGGGCACTGAATAACAATTATCAATTATATAGTATATGTATCATACATATATACAACATATGATGCGTTGGAGGTACATACGATGTAAAGAGACAATTATGTAATATATCTTGGAAATATACCTGCAGTTAGGGCGGTTAAATTATCGAGTATTAGATCTATAATCTATTTTGTGGCAGCCTTAGTGAAAAAAAAGAGTTTTTTTTCGTGAAAATTTTAGTTCAATCGACTGCGGCTCACCAATAATGTAAGTTAAAAATATTAAAATCATTAAGTCATTAGTAAAATTTGTGTTTTTATTTGTCTACAAACATGTGGCGATGAAGAGGTTCTGATTATTGAACACCTAAAATATTTCTCTGATACTACATCCGCAGTCTATATAAGCTCGCGGGCACTTACCCTGGAGACTCCTGGGAACCATGTACTATGGTTCCATGTTGACATCCGGGATAATGGTCTTTTGGGACAAGGCATAGACACTCTAAGCTTACAGAACCGTAAAATGGCAATTTGCGGTGTATTTTTGCTCCAAATATGGTATATTTTCAGTTTTTTTATAACATTGTAAATTTCATATAAGCCAGAAGTCTAGTACGAATAATTTATTCCGTTAAATAGTCCGCGGTCATGCTAAATTTTCTTAAGTATAGAGCGTTGAAAGAAGAACACAGGGTGCCTCGAAAGTGCTTGCTTTATCATTTTAATTATAACGGTGATGGAAGAGAGTCTTTCTTTCTCTCTCACTTTTAATTGAATTGTATCCCGCTGGTGGCTCTAATCAATTCAGCGAACGGTGAATCAAAACTAATTAAAACGAGACGAAGAAGAGGAGCATGACGTTGGAGGATGGAGGGTGACGACAGTTTCGGCAGAAAAGTAAATAAAAAAATGTTACTTTAAGCGCATTTACTTCAAACATCTTGGAGTGTGCGCTGTGTCCGAGTAGCTGCATCCAGGAAGACCTGATGATGGCCGAAAGTAACGCCATTGACGTCGCCCACTTCTGGGCAGACAGGATCTGACCTTGTTGCTTCCGACACGATTATATATATACTGAGGTCTGCCATTCTGCAGAATCCATTTCCCAACCATACCATTTTCTTATCCATTCCCACGTATTTCGTGGTTAGCAATGTGTTACCAAAGAAGGCGATTCGAGACTCGCTGTAGTATACTAACTTTGCAGCCTTAGACTGAGGTTTATTTTACATCTAACTGATGCACCTAGAATCACGGGAAGGCCTTCAGCCACTCTCTAACAAGTAGCTTTTTGCGTGCACTGAATAACGGGTGTCTGTGTCTCCAAAAACAGAACGGGACAGGGAGGGTTTTTACCAAATGGATGTTGATATATTTCACGTAAAGAAGCCTCAATTCAGACATGAACTCCACTAGTTTCTTTGGAGGAATGATTTGTTGGAGTCGTCTGTTTGATGAGCATTGGGACCTTCCGTTGTTTGTCTTAATTGTTTTTTTCTTAGTACTTAATCTTAAGTACCAATATTTGTATGTATATTTTTTATTGAATTATTAATTCTGATTGTGCTTCAGTAATGAATTGAATTTTTAAAATTTGTAATGTTATTGTAAGGATAAAAATAAATAAATTGAAAATTGCAATGACTTCTAAGAAAAACGCCTTGTTTTATGCAACTCTATGTACTTTTAAAACTCTTTTTCACAATAAATTTTGGCAACAGAGAGTATACTGAAGGCTTTCCACCAAGCGATCCCCGTTACTGAAAGATCGATTTCACGTCGCCGGGATAGTCATTTGATCGTGTGGTCGAGGGATGAGAAGCAGATGAGCAACACACAGAACTTTTTGAGAAGCACATTGAAATTTACGAGTATTTACGACAAAATATTGACAAACGTCATCTGCCCGGGGCCACAAACAAGGATGTAGCTTACACCCCGAGCAGATTTCGACTGACTCCGCGCACACAGAGACAGCCCAGTGCCATAATTAATACAGTGACAATTTACAGAACTAGTCCCACCAATAAGAGGAATTTTCAAAAAAACGAAATGGCGATACATCACCATAGCTTTTGACTCTTAATATAGCCTAACACCATTGTGTTTATATATATATATACTCAAGGTCGTATTGTGGTTGGCACGGCCTGAATGCTGCGACTAGGTCCGGGCCAGAAGTTTGTAAAGTTATCGAAATATATAAGTGCTACAGAAAAATTCTTTGAGTTGTTAATCTGCTCCTCATCCTGCCACCACGCAATTCAACAACAAACTTAGAGAGGAGGATATCAATACATATCATTCATGATGAACTCTCTTCTAGCTGGACTAGTCAATTCATGACTGGGCACGGCAATTTTAAGGCTAAACTCTTCAAGTTTAGCCTCGTTGATAGTCCAGACTGCCCATGCGGCAGCCCCTTGCAGGAGGCTGAACACGTTCTGTGGCATTGTCCAATATTAGATTTAGCGAGGCAAAGGCTCCTAAGCGTAATCCAACAGAAGTCTGGACCGGTTGGATATATCGATCTCATATCTACGAAGCCCAACTACCATGCATTTTCTGTATTCGCGGCGACCTTCGGCGAAGAAGTCTAAAAGTACAAATTTTAACGTCTGAACTACTAACTTTTACACCCATGTGTGGTGTTGCTCACCAAAACCAGTTACTTGCATAACGAGAATGTACTCTGAAAACAATGCCTTGGTAAGTGCTCCCAAGGAGCGCAGGTACAAGGCGACCGGCCCGGGGGCCTAAGGCCCCCAAAAAAAAAAAAAAGTTCATGAGCTCAGAAGAAATTTTTGAGGTTTCTTTACATGAGGATGTATGAATATTATCCGTGGCTGTACCCATCTAATTTTATACGGGGTATGTTGGGATACAATGAGTTGAGAACTAGAAGAGATGTGTGCTTGAGTATGCATTTCTTTCGGCTAGTGCGCGGCGTGTTCAGAAATACAGATATTTTGTTGGAAATTGGTTTGTTAGTCCCTGACAATTATTTAAGGATAAGGAGGCACAGATTGTTTGATCTTCCTAGAAGTAATACTAACCTGCCAGAGACTACGCCTCTTGGGAGAGTGATCGAACTGTTCAACCATATCGCCTCGAATATTGATATATTCCACTTGAGAGAAGCCCAGTTTTGACATGAGCTCCATGAATTTATTTATCATAGTAATTTCGTGGAGACTTTTGTTTAGCGAACTTCGGGACATTTTAATAATTATTTTTAATAATAGTAAATACGTTATTGTTTCTCTTGTACTATATATTATTTCAGGATCGTATTTTTTTGTATTTGAATTTGTAATGTTAATGAAAGAATGAAATAAAATTGAAATTTAAATCATTCTAAAGCAAGGGTTAAGAACAAAATCACAGTGGCGTATTTTATTATTTTTTAATGATCAATCGTTTGTGGTCACCATGTTATGTAAGCCTCAGTGGCGTATTCGGTCTAGTAGCGATTTAATTGAATGAATATTTATAGCTTTTGCGGAAAAATCAATGTCAAAGTTCCGCCTACATTCAGCACGAAGAGATCATTATCAAGCGTCTGTATACATCATCGACGTACGTAACGTAATAGACTGAAAACACGACACTTCGACTAAATAGACATTGTGTCGATTTTTTATGCAGCAATGTAAAAATTAAAAAAATAATACAATCATCACAAATTATTTGCCTGCGGGTATAGCCCAATGGTCAAAGCGTTTGCTTTGCAAGTCAAAAGTCGTAAGTTCGATCCCCTATGGAGATTAAAAAAAAAGTTTTTTTGTTCGATTTTTAAGATCTAAAATACTCCCGATTGGTGTGAATTTGATTCCACACACGTAAATTGACAGTCATAGCCTATTTATTCCGAAATTCATTTGTTACTCTACAACATATATGAATCGAAATATATGTATTCCTATTTTCGACAACCTCCATTTGAAGAAAGGGAAGCTGTAAAGTAAAAGTATCCGAGGCATATTTTTAAAAAATTTGATAATCGGTCGTTTAAAGGAAATCGGGTGATTAGGGTGACATTCCCGACGCCTTGATTATTTTATCCTAAGGGGTGGCTCAACTCAGAAACGACTATAGAGAGATATCATTCGATTGGGACATGGGGAGCATGAAAAGAACCTCCACGCGGTGCCCCCTGGAAACGGAATTTCGGACTTCCTCTTCCGGCCAATCTTTTCAACCCAGCGACAACAAAAATAATTTGACGTCGCTGACACGAAGAAGAAGAAGAAGATTCGATTTATATTTTTTCATGTAAGCACATACAGGAAAATACCGACAGATGGTGATAGTAATTCCGAAGTCTCATCTGTGACATTATATGAATCTTTCCATAGTGCATATAGCTGAGCGCTGCATGTGGAGTGTTGATCCGCCAACGTTATACACTACAGCCCGATATTCACGCATCATCCTTAATTATTACAGGAATTCACTATGAATGGGTGGTCTTCACGGGATGACCACCAATTTTAATTGATAGGCTATGACTGTCATTTTACGAGGGATTGAATTCACACCAACCGGGGGTATTTTAGAGTTCATAAATCGATCAATTTTTTTTTTCTCCGTTGGGGATCGAACCCACAACCTTTGGCTTGCAAAGCAAACGGTTTGACCATTGAGCTATACTCGCCGGACAAATATATATATATTTGTTCGTGACAATTATCTAAGGGTAAAGGAGCATTCTATGTTCACACAGTGTTTTCATAAGCATAGCGAGGGACGTCTTCAATTAAGACCAATCTGCCTGTAACAATGCGTCTAGGAAGGGCGATTAGCCTTTACAAGCGTTTAAATATTAATGTATTCCACGTAAGTGAATCCTATCTCAGGCAGAAACTGCCAAACTCACTCTTGCGGTACTAGAACGTAAATTTAACAACTAAATGATGATATTGTTATTATGTTAATTATATTTTCAGCATTCGCTTTGAATTGTACCAATGGAGGCTAGTTTAATCCATCAGTACATTTATGCATGTGAGGAACTGTTTTTTTTTTAATTAATTTATTTTTTTCCCTTGCAGAAATATTACAAATTTAAATAACTCAATTCCTTTCTGGAGTACAATAAGAATTAATCATAAAATAAAAAAAAATGCAATATATACATATATAGGTACTTACGATTGAGTACTAAGAACAATGCAATAAAGACAAGCAACAGAAGGTCTCAATGCTCATCAAACAGATGACGCTAACGAATCATACCTCCAAAGAAACTCGTGGATTTCATGTCTGAATTGGAACTCCCTTACGTGAAATATATCAACATACGAGGCAATTTGATTAAACAGTCTGATCACTCTACCAAAAGGTTTGGCAGGTTAGTGTGACTCTTTGGGAGATCGAACAATCTGTGCCTCCTTATTCTCAGATATTTATCAAGGGGCACACAAACCGATCTTCAACAAAATTTTAGGATTCCCGAATACGCCACGCAACAGCCGGAAAAAATGCACACCTAAGCACACATTCCTTTTTGTCTTCAACTTAATGTACCCCAGCACACCCTGTAAGCAGTTAGTTGGATACAGCCACGGATAGTATCTGTACACCCTCATGTAGAGAGATCTCAGAAATTTCTTCTGTGCCCTCTCCAACATGAGGCTCAACTCACGAGGTACCTAAATGATAGACCCGCTCTCGAGAATGCTATGGACCAATGAGTTAAACAACACCACCATCACGTGTGTGCTTGAGAAAACCCTGCCACTTCGTAAAAATTGATGAAGTTCTTTGTCTAGATATAATTTCTATCAACGTTTGCTTGTTGCGGTTCATAATTGAATATTTAAACTAACAGCGTTATAGAGTGAATCAGTGACTTAAATATTTTTATAAGCCAATCGAAAAAAATAACGATCGCATTAATTGTCTACCACTCAAAATCTATTTGAAATGAAAAATTGTTCCAGTACTATGCGTGTGTACGATCGCGGACAAAAGTCACGAATATATATATTTTTAAAATATGAAATATTTCCTTAATTTTCTGCGAAATGTGATGGATGATATTTGCGCACGGCATTCTCTATAAAGGCGAATTATAATTTGGGTCTTTTCGGCGATAGACGTATAGAACCACGGACGATTTATTTTTACGTAAACACATACAGGAGAATGCCGACAGATATTCTTCTTCTTCTTCGTGTCAGCGAAGTCAAATTATTTTTTCCCAGTATCTGGCGACATCGATAGCCCGTGTGTTGCCTAGCATTAGGTTTTGAGGTGTGCAGCTTGTTGGGCACACGGAGCAGTTTTTTAGGTGTGAGGCGGTTTGCGGGTCTCCACAGTCGCTCAATAGTGGTTTTCCCTGCCGAAGAATTTCCCACCGCTCGAGGTTGTCCTTTTTTCTACCAACTCTGGTTGGTGTGAATTTGATCACCCATCCGTAAAATGCCAGTCATAGCCTATTAATTAAAATTGGCGGTAGATAAAAGTCGTCCCGTGAAGACGACCCATTCATAGTGAATTTCTGTTATAATATGGATGATGAGTGAATGTCGGGCTGTAATTTATGACGTTGGCGGATCAACACTCCACATGCAGCACTTAACCATATGTAACATGATATTTGCCATATAATCTACAGACTAGATTTCTAGATCAGTATTATTATCTTATTATCTTTATCGCACCACCAAACATAACACGCAAAGTCATATGCGCCGAAGAAATGAGTAAGGCAATCAACCAACCGTCCCACTGCTTGTATAATCAGATACCCCCAACACCCAGACTGAAGTCGCGAAGCAGCTTTCTGAGATCCACACAACCTCTCACATCCGGCCCTGAAAATGAGAGACTCCAGCTCTGGCAACAAGTCGCATCAGAGGATTTCATTACTCCAAAGGCAGGCCTCCCAACTGGCAATTACTTTGACTAGCGGACCTGGAAATCCCTGAACAGATTAAGAACCATAGTTGGTAGAACAAAGGACAACCTCGAGCGGTGGGGAATTCTTCGGCAGGGAGAGCCACTACTGTGCGACTGCGGAGACCTGCAGACCACCTCACACCTAAGATCCTGCTCCATGTGCCCAACATGCTGCACACCTCAAGACCTTATGCTAAGCAACACACGGGCTATCGATTGATTTTGCCAGATACTGGACAGAAATAATTTGACGTCGCTGACATGAAGAAGAAAAAAATTAAGATGTCTTAGAACAAGAAACGTTGATAGTAATAATGTTCTGAACCACTGTTGCTGAAGCTATTATGGAAACCCTAGAGCGGATGTGTTGGTATTATAAACTTGTACGGCATCTGTTGTAGTTTTTCATAAATCTTCTTAGCAGCTCTCCATTCAGGCATATGAGGGGATTCAATGTATTCTGATTTAATAAATCGAAAATGCCGCATTAGTTCAGTGTGTTTTAATTTGGAAAGTAAGGAGATTATTTACGTTTAACATTTGGCCTTTAAAAGTGTAAGCAGTGTAAGAACGAATACAATTTTCACCAATAAAAAATAATGTTCTGGAACCGATGTCGCGGTCCCGAAATTACAGCTACAGGAATACCAAGGTTCCGGCACTGAGGATAAGACCAAAGAGTTGAGTTGGTACTAATTTATTTAATACGAGACCCCTTTTTATACTCTAATTTACAGCATGAGTAAGTAGTTATACGAAAATATTAAACATTGATTAAGATTTAAGTACCTTAAAAGGTGTCTGGTTGAGATTGAGATTGAGTTTAGGCGACGTTGTAGAAAATCGATATTATTATATGAATGATGCTGAAATTGTAATTTAACTATATAAAATTGTATAAAACTATGTATAAAATTATTAATATTGTATAAAAAAAAAAAATTGTGTGAAAATATGTAAAATTTTATAACACTAATATCATGGATGAATCCCACGCCACACACAAGATTCATCTTTAAGTGGCGTGGTTAGCGAATTTACAAAAAAAAAAACATCAAACAAGAAAATGGAATGTATTTACTGTCACTTAATCCTTAACTGTATTTTTTATTTTGTTAAAAAAAATGAATATCATACACTGCACATTCCTCGATACCGTTTTTGGACCTTGATACCTTCAATCCACATAGAGTGGCAGATTATTGGGATGTTCCACGCTCCGTATCGATGCGTAAGCATTCCTTATTAATATTACTAATACGTAGTATTTCGTACACCGCAAATTCCTCGATACTTATTGTTTTGGACCTTGATCCCCTCAATTTGCGTAGAGTAGAAAAATGCCCTGTGTCGTACCTGACTGTATGAATCTAAGATAAAGAGTTGATTAAATAATTACTTTAAAGACTTTATAATAGATGGAAGAAAAAATAACGTTTTGAACAAATAATATATGAAATTATTCCACAAAAAAAAAACGTTTCGCTTACGTCAGGTAGCCATTTTCAAGTAAGTATATAAGAGTATTTGAGATATTGTTTTTGTGTAATTATTTATATAAACACTCGCCACCGTGTAAGGCTTAATGGTAAAAGCGTTTGCTTACCGAACTGAAGGTCAATGGTTCGATTCTCGACAGAGAACAGTACGAGTGCTAAACACAGACTAATGCAATGACGCGGAAGTCCCAGCTCACAAGTGCGTCATACATGTGATTTCCCCTTTCAGCGTCACTCGTTATGCGAAATGTCGCTCGTTAAGGGAGCAAATTTTTCACATTTTTTTTGCTCGTTATGAGAGGTTGCACTGTATTTAATAAAGTTAAATAATCCTTTCATTACACCCACATATAAGATCACAAAGGATCAAATATTTACACGGCAATATTTGGCCGGGCAAACATTTGAAAAGCTCTCTGATAAAAGGATGTAGTCTCAAACGCTCAGGAAATGTACACAAAACCACCAAGATACACAATGAAACATGTTGGTGGTTTTATGTATACTCACTCGTTTATATACGGGGCTTCTCCATCTTGTTAAAGAGATGGACCATTAGCGTAATACGATACGAGAATATTCACGTTAACCCTTTCGTTACGGCTCGGTGAAATACAAATTATACTGTCAACACGGCGTGAATTTGTCACACCATTTTTTTTTGCTTAAAACTAGTATTTGAAGCATAAATATATTTATCTGGTCTATTTTCATATATCACATTGGTTCTTGTATCCATATCCGAACCTTACCATTTCCTTATCCATTCCCACGTATTTCGTGGTTAGCAACGTGTTACCAAAGAAGGCAATTCGAGACTCGCTGTAGTATACTAATTTTGCAGCCTTAGACTGAGGTCTATTTGACATCTAACTGATGCACCTAGAATCACGGGAAGGCCTTCAGCCACTCTCTAACAAGTAGCTTTTTGCGTGCGGCCAGTAACGGGTCCCCATCTGGGTCTCCAAAAACAGGACGGGACAGGGAGGGTTTTCACCAAGCGGTTTTTGTATCCTTTAGCTCAGATGATGCATAAAAAACTATTATATTTAACAAACGTTGATTATGTAACTCAATGCGTATGGTGGCATTGACACACGTGGTTTACATAAAAATCGCTCGTGTGACGAAACCTTACGATATTTATTTACATGCTTTACAGATTCATTTAAATAATACACGTAGGTTGATAAAAGGAATGACTGCAGTTTCAAGTTCCTACCGTAGATGTCACAATGAGTACTGAAAGTAGCAAAACGATATATCACGTCAACCGATTTCAGCGGCTGGGGAATCTTTGACGGCATATGCCGACAACCGATGCGAAAGGGTTAAGGGCATAGAAAGTTTTAGGGTAGTACATTTGACATTCGAAAATGTACTCTATGTTGTATTTTTTTTTGTAAAGGTTCTAAGTTTGAAGTTCTCTAGTGTCTACACCATTTATTTGACGTCGAAATTTTCTGAAATAAAATTACAGAAAAATTGTAATTACGTGTTTTTTTGTATTACAATATTGTTCTGTAAAAGTGCAAATTTTTTGTGAAAAACTGAATAAAGTGTAAAAATTCTCTAAAAACTGATTCTTTTATATAGAAACACCTTCAATTTACACAGTTAATAAATATTTGATTATTGTAATTGAACAATTTATACACACGCACAAATTCACAGCAAAAACCATCTGAAAAGACATTACTCTCACTAATAAATCGGAGAAAAATAAACGACATTAGGATTTGAACAACGAATCTCTGCAATTTTTAAAACATTTAAATTCTTCTTCAAACAAATTCGTCGAGGTCATGTCTGAACTGGGCTTCTTTCACGTCTGACCACTCTTCCAAGAGTCATAGTCTCTTGCAGGTTAGTATCACTCTTAGGCCGGCGGTCATATCTCAATGATCAAAGCGTTTGCTTTGCAAGCCAAAGGTCGCGGGTTCGATCCCCGACGGAGATTAAAAAAAAAATAAAATGTAATCGATTTCTGAGCTCTAAAATACACCCGGTTGGTTTGAATTCGATCTGTCACCCGTAAAATATCAGTCATAACCTATTAATTAAAATTGGTGGTAGACGAAAGTCGTCCCGTGAAGACCACCCATTCACAGTAAATTCCTGTAATAATAAAGAATGATGCGTGAATCTCGGGCTGTAGTCTATGACGTTGGCGGATCAACACTCCTCATGCAGCGCTTAGCCATATACACCATGGTAAGCGTCATGGAATTCCACAGATGAGACTTACTATCACCATCTGTCGGTATTCTCCTGTATGTGTTTACAAAAAAAAAAAAGGGAGGATGAACAATCTGAGTGACTCCTTATTCTTAGATAATTCTCAGGAACAACTAATTTCCAACAATATTCAAACATATTCCAGAATTCCACGAAAAGCAAATAAATATTATTTTATTTAATTATTATTATTATTAACTTTTTACGCAATTAGATGAACACACACTGCTCCAGAAGTGACAAGGCATTTATTTTTCATGCATGAAATGAGTTCGAATTGTAAAATCGTCAAGAAGTATTACAAACGCTCTGTGGAGCGATTTCTTTGAATTCTAGAGTCACGAAAACATGTTTTCGAAGGAAATTCTAGAACAATTAATTCCGAAATGTTTTTTTGAAATTCTATATCAAGACATACTCACAGCTTTGAATTATTTTTTCAATACACACATATATATCTAAAGAAATTAATATATATACGTATTGATATCAGCTTGTTATAGCTCTTATAGGCTGATGCCGAAAGCCTCGAAAATCTATCTTTTATCTCTTATTTTTATTCGCTCGCCTGACATGCACATCTAATAATGTTAGGTTTAATTATAGAACGCAGGCGTTTGCATACGACATTTTGTCAGTTGTCTGTTTGTATGTTGCTCCATTTTATGTTGGTGCAACTGTCATCCTAAATTTGATTTTTGCCGCAATCATTCATCATCAGCGGTGCGGGAATTGACTGGCGCCCGGCCGGCGAAACGCCATACCGGTCGGGCGTAGAAAACCAGTCTTTATTTAAAATAAACACGAATTGTGAAGCAAAAAAAGTTCTTGGTGTTATTAATCTGCTCCTGCATCCTGTCATCCAGTAATTCGATACCCAACTTAGAGAGGAGGATGTTAATAGGAATGTCAGTTCCTACAATGATAACATTTTTTTTCAGCAAAAATGAGATCTCTATCTCAAAGACACACTCTGAACATGGATATGTACATGGTACATTGAGTGACCTTTTGGTCTTCTTCTTCGTGTCAGCGACGTCAAATTATTTCTGACCAGTATCTGGTAAAATCGATATCAATGTGTTGCATTAGGTCTAGAGGTGTGCAGCTTGTTGGACACATGGAGTAGGATCTTAGACGTGAGTCGGTCTGCAGGTCTCTATGGGAGTATGAAAAGAACCTCCACGCGGTGCTCCCTGGAGACGGAATCTCGAACTTCCTCCTCCGGCAAATCTTTTCAACCCAGCGACAGCAAAACGACCTTTTGGTAATTTGAATATAACGATTCTTAGAAAAAAGTCTTCTTTTTTAGTTGACTTACCTTCGCAGAGAGTTCCTCGACAGCCTTGGCAGTGTCTTGCTCGGCTGCTTTGCGCACTTGATGGCCTCGGAAGGAAGCCTGGATCTTGGTCGCTGCATGGCAGAGCTCTGGAATAAGAGAAACAATCACCACATTAGTCAAATTTAGTCAAATTTTGTCAAAGTCACTATCACACAAAATATGTAGGAGCAATTTTTCAAACCAAAACCATCCTTACCTAACCTAACGTAACCTAGCCTAATCTATTGACTTTACGAACAATTTTTCCAGAACCTCAGGTATTTTTTTATGAAATTGCGTGCAAGAAACATGTTATAATTTAAAATTAAATTTGATTAAAAAATTAACTAAATGATTTAAAATTATAATTATTCAGTTTCACCAAGTATTGTCAGTTGATAACCTTAATGTAACAGGAAACATGTGTTTGTATATCAGTTAGGGAGTTGCAAGTACGTGTTGATATCCCTCATCTTTAAAAAGGTGACAACAGGTCGCGGGTTTGTCGTCGGGATGCGTGGAGGAAGGATGCAGGAGCAGGTCGCAAAGCAAATAACTTGTTTAGAAGCACAATTCAAGTTTTTAGTTAAGACTTTGGTTTCCCCTCCCGACCGTTACATGTTGTATCGTAGGATTCGGTCGGTCGGGGACTGTCCGCGAGCACGGGCTGACAGATGGATACAGTAACGGTCAGCGCCCCAAAGATTATCGCGGTTGAATCCGAAACTTAAGTTGACAGTTGAACCAACATGACTTAGAGCAACTGTCAAAACAAATAAAATGGCGTATTCAAACGCCGTGTATTATATATAAAATAAAGACTAACATTATTAGATGTGCATGTCAGGCGAGCGAACAAAAATAAGTGATAAAATATCGTTTATTGAGTGTTTCGGAAACGAGGTCACGGTCCCGAAATTACGTCGTCAGCTTAAATGGTGATGCCGGAATACCAAGGATCCGGCACTGAGGATAAATCCAAAGACCGGAGTTGAGTTGGTAATAATTTATTTAATACGAGACCTCATTTTGTACCCTAATTTACAGCATGAGTAAGCAGTTATAAAAGTAATATTGATACATTGAATGTCATACACTGCACATTCCTCAATACCGTTTTTGGACCTTGATACCTTCAATCCACATAGAGTGGCAGATTATTGCAATGGTCCATGCAAAGTATCGATGCGTTAGTATTCCTTATTTAAATTAATATTACTAATACATAGAATTTCGTACACCGCAAATTCCTCGATACATGTTATTTTGGACTTTGATTCCTTCAATTTGCATACAGTGGAAAAACGTCCTGTGTCATACCTGACTGAATGAATCTAAGATAAAGAGTTGACAGGAGTTGAGTTGGTACTAATTTATTTGATAATATACCCCTTTTGATATCTTAGTGTACAACATGAGTAAGCAATTATAAAATTAATATTAATTTATTTAATTTCATGCCGGCGGTCATAGCTCAATGGTAAAGCGTTTGCTTTGCAAGCCAAAGGTCGTGGGTTCGATCCCCGACGGAGATTAAAAAAAAAAAAGATTTTTAATCGATTTCTGAACTCTAAAATACCCCGGTTGGTGTGAATTTGATCCATAAACCGTAAAAATGTTGTAAAATGTCAATCATAGCCTATTAATTAAAATTGGTGGTAGACGAAAGTCGTCCCGTGAAGAACACCCATTCATAGTAAATTCCTGTAATAATAAAGAATGATGCGTGAATTTAGGGCTGCAGTCTATAACGTTGGCAGATCAGCACTCCACATCCAGCGATTAGCCATATACACCATGGTAAGCGTCATAGAATTCCACAGATGAGTCTTCAGAATTACTATCAAAATTTGTCGGTATTCTCCTGTGTGTGCTTAAATAAAAAAAAAAAATACACCGCAAATTCCTCGATGCTGGTTGTTTTGATCGTTGATCCCTTCAATTTACAAAGAATTGAGTGAAAATTGAATATTTTCATGAACATGGAAGTAATCAATGTGATCGCTGCTATTTAAGTAATTTATGAAGTTCACCCCGTAGTTATTTATGACCTATTAATTTAAATTGATGGCTCATTATTATAACAACGAACCTTCATTTAATTATTGAATGACAAATTGCATCCATACATAAATGTCTACGTTAATTACGATACATTTCCTGAAACAGGAATTGCGCAAGAAAATATTACAGGAAACATAACCTCATTATTTGTGTAACGCGTATTTGAATTAATTATTTATAGTAAAATTGTAAAGAATAATTGCATATTTGTACATAAAATTAGAATTTTACAGCAAAATAAAATATTTATTAAAATACTAGCGTGTACCCGGCATGCGTTGCAATGCCACTCAAAAAAAAGAAACCGCGAGTTTATGGAAGCGCCTCGTCAGGAGCCTTTCGCCTTTCGATTGGATAAGTCGGACTTGAGGCAAGGCCGAAGCGAATTAGAAGCTTAGGTTATATTACAAACTTAGGTCATGTTTTTCTTACGCAAATTTGACCAAAGTGGCAGTTCTGTATTGCAATAGTCTTGTATGAAAACATGTTTTAAGTAAATATTCAATTAATTTTTGTAATCAAATCAAATTTTGAGTATCCTATCTTCTACCCGCTAGTCTAAGCAATAATTCGACAAAGTTTTATCGCAATCTGATTAATGGTGTAGGAATGCGTAAAGGACAGACAGACAGACAGACATTCATTTTTATATATATATATAGATAGATTAAAAAAAATAATACTATTCACTGTGAGATCCATTTCAATATTACATACTTGTGTCCCAACGTACGAGTTTATTTTGAGATGAGAGCCGTCGACCGAAAGTTTTTTTTTATGTAAACACATACAGGAGAATCCCCGGTTGGTGTGAATTTATACCCTAAACCGTAAAATGACATTCAAAGCCTGTTAATTAAAATTGGTGGTAGACGAAAGTCGTACTGTGAAGACCACCCATTCATAGTAAATTCCTGTAATAATAAGGATGATGCGTGAATCTTGGGCTGTAGTTTATGACGTTGGAGGATCAACACTCCACATGCAGCGCTTAGTAATATGCACCATGGTAAGCGTCTTAGAATTTCACAGATAAGACTTCAGAATTTCTATCACCATCTGTCGGTATTCTCCTGTATGTGTTTACATAAAAAAAAACTTACCAAAAGACTGCATTTTCGCGATCAATTAAGGCTTTATCATTTCCAACGTGTACAAGTTGAAACTGATGAAGCCTTCATTCATTGCGAAACTGCAGTCTTCCAGCAAGTGAAACATAGCTTAGTGTGATCAATATTAAAACAAGGCATAATATTCTTATCTATTTAATAGTATCATTTTTTTTTGTTAACACATACCGGAGAATTTCGACAGATGGTGATAGTAATTCTGAAGTCCCATCTGTGAAATTCTATGACGCTCAACATAGTGCATATGGCTAAGCGCTGCACGTGGAGTGTTGATCCGCCAACAGTCCGAGATTCACGCATCATCCTTATTATTACAGGAATTTATTATGAATGCGTGGTCTTGACGCGATGAATTTCATCTAACACGAATATTTATTAATAGGCTATGACTGGCATTTTACAAATTCACAGCAACCGGGGATATTTTGGAGCATAGAAATCGATTAAAAAGACTTTTTGGTTTTTTTTTTAATCTCCGTCGGGGATCGAACCAACGACTGATGTCTTGCAAAGCAAACGCTTTGACCATTGAGCCATACCCGGCAAATAATTACTTGAGAGTATGATTGACATATTTTCATACAAATAATGTTAATTTTATCATCGCCCGTATGACAAAAAATCGTACATTACTCGTGTAGTATCAAGTGCGAGCTTCGAATCGATAAAGGGCGGGAAAACGGACAATGGAGCCATAAAATATGCAGGAAATAGTAGCGAATACCACACAGCAATGGATTATTACACGTCTGATGCACTCGCAGTAGTTCTATAGCCGCCCGCCATAATGCTATATCACTTCCTGGTGAATAATACATACTGATAAATGCGTGGCTCTCAGAACAAAGAATGAGGTTGTGTTATTTATTTCACTTAAAAAAAATGTAGAAAAAATATGTACAGGTATAGTTGCGTGATGTACACTGCAAGTTACACACAAGGTTAGAATGGAGCCTGAAGTGTGGCCTGAAAGGACCATCGTCTAACCCTGGATGCGTGTAAGACGAAAGAATCGCAGTGAACAGTGGTTGAAGCCAACTTGAGTGAAGATATTGACATATTTAGTGTAATATTGCTTCAGATTCAGTGCTGGTGTTGACTGATACGAAATGTTTTCAGATCTCTGATTTTGTAACAATAATGCCGTGTTATTTGGGTGTCAAACATGATATGGTTATGACATGGTTTTTTTTGTTGCAAGTCCAACTATTTGCGTGAGTATCCCGACACTAGTTCTGAGTGTGAGGTCATTGACACTAAATATGTCAATACATTTACAATGCCACACTTATGTTAGTATGTACTTTAATGACGAATTGAAATGTAATATATTTTGTAATGTAATTTAAGGAAAATAAAAAAATGTGTATAATAAAAAAAAAGAATGCAGGAGCCTATTCCATGTCAGCCTCGTTAACCACTCTTGTAGCCCCGACGATTTCTCCGATGAAGTTTAACAGCAAAGGTACCGTCAGAACTAAGTAGCAATTCAGGAAAATCCTCACAAGAAGTGGTAGAGACTCCCAGGCGACAACACAAAATGCGTCTCCTGTTCTCATGGATGATGCGCTCCACGAGAGAGTGTCTCACCGTCTGTTGCATGCCTGGATCACATGGACATGCGTGGCAAGAAGAGAGGCCAAATATTTTTAGGAATTCTCTAAAAATTCCGTGTCCGGTAAACGCTTGAGTGAGATGAAAGTCCACGGAGTTCAGAGTGAGATTATGTTGCCTGCAATTGCGAACTGTAATGTCTTTTAGGGAGGACGTTTCGTTTCATACAAATAATAGAATTTTAGGACGAGTTAGCGTGAGTTCCGCTCTGCACGCTGTTCAAGATGTCTAAGCAATTTAATCATTTATGCAATCTTTCAGTATGTATTGACATCCCCCGTCTTTAAAAAGTGCGACAAGTCACGGGTTCGTCACGTTGCTGCGTGAAGGAAGGATGCAGAAGCAGACCACAAAGCAAAATAACTTGTTTTTGAAGCACAATTTGCAACTATTTTAAATAAAAATTTCATTTCCTCGTCCGACCGGTACATGAGGTTTCGCCGGCTGGACGAGAGGTTAACTGACGAACGCCGGAACACTGTGACATGCAGCGCCGCCAATATAATCACGGCAAAAAAAACTAATTAAATATGACAGTTGCACCAACATGAAATGGAGCAACTGTCAAAACAAATAAAATGGCGTATAACAAACGCCTGCGTAATATTCAATAATTAAAAGTAATATTATTAAATGTGCATGTCAGGCGAGCGAACAAAAATAAGAGACAAAAGATCATTTTTCAAGGCTTTACGGCATCAGCCTAAAGGAGCTATATCAAGCTAATATTAGTGCTTATATAAAAAAGTAATCTAATATATTAATTTTATGGCTTTGTATGTCACGAAGATTTTATCATCTTTGGCGGTATTGCCATAATTATAAGATTTGCTTACATTAACAAATGACGGATTTCTATATTTACAAACTTTGTACTTTCTAAGTACTCTGTCAATATTCTTCAGTAAGTCGATGTCTTCGATAAATATCCTCTTCAAATTTGAAGCACAAATCCGAGAGGAAAACAAACAAGCGGCCAGTCGAGGGGCGGCCATCTTGTTGACGCGGCGCGAGACAAGATGGCGCCGGGCGAAATGAAAGAAAAAAACCTGGTCGATAAAGGGCGGGAAATGCCGAGAATGAAGCAATAAAAAGGGAGGAAACTAATAAAATATTGGTCCCTAGATGTTTTTTACGTGAATAATATGCAGCGGTGGAGAAATCGAATGGCAAAAGTGTGCTTACGTGCCTTTTTTTTAAATGAGAACGTAACAAAAATGTTTTTTGTTCTAAACGTTATTTTGAACATAATTATGTTGTATTAAACATCCAAAACTCTTTAAAGCAAGTTATAATCAAACTCTCTATCTTAGATTGAATCTGTCGATTCATACAGTCCTGTACGACACTGGGTATTTTTCCACTCTATGTAAATTGAGGGGATCAAAGATCAAAACAACAAGTGTCGAGGAATTTGCGCTGTATGACATTTAATGTATTAATATTAATTTTATAAATGCTTACTAATGTTGTAAGCTAAGGTATACAAATCCATTTCTTATTAAATAAATCATTACCAACGCAACTCCGGTCTTTGGACTTATCCTCAGTGCAGGAGTCTTGGTATTCCGGCATCACCATTTAAGCTGATGCCGTCATTTCGGGACCGCGACTTTGGTTCCGGAACAATATTCTAAATTGGAACTAATTTGGAAGGTTATTAGAATGCTGAATTAAAATCAAAACTTGTGATAAATACAACTATTAAAAAGGCTTAAAAATAAGATTCTATTTTTGGATTATTACTCGAAATCCTGGTTAGAAATTGGAATTTGTGAAAAATTTAATGTTATTTTTGGAAAAAAAAACAGAACTCCCAATTCCTAGTAGTGAATTGAATAAAAATTTATCACCTATATTATATAATTTTGGTTAAATTACTTAAACCGTAATTGCTATTGTCAAAAGTATATTTGTCAAAAAAAAAAAATGGAAGTTGTGAGGGTACAAAACAAATAAAAACCAGATTCAAAATTGGAAAAACTGGATTTTTTAAAAATGATATAGTGAAATAATTAAATTATTATTTTTTGATAGTAAAGAATATCACCAATATCTAATGCTTATTTTGTGATTGAAAACACTGGGTAAACAAATAAAAGGTTGACAAAATACTCCGAATACCTAAATTCAATATACCTACCTAGATTCATTTCGATTGCAACACCGATATTTTTTCAATCAGATCTGTTTTGCGCGGGAACTCGCCGCCATCTTGTGTGTTGGGCAACAAAATGGCCGCCGCCCGACTGTCGAACGTGATATTTGTTTACGCCACGATAGCCGTGAGTTATTCTTCCAGTTGCGTCTCCATTAAACGCTCGATATACTATTTCTTCATTCGGAGCATCGAAGGGTTAAGATAATATTATCAAGACGGGCCCGGAGACGAAATTGTTGGCTCATAAAAACTTTTACGCGCACTTCATTGGATAGACATTTTATGGCGAGTCGATAGAGTGTAATTCGAAATGCCTCCAAACGGTGTGTGTACAGCACATGTAGTTTTTTTTAAGCTGAATTATTTTAGGATTGTTAATATTTTCCGGCGGGTATAGCTCAATGGTCAAAGCGTTTGCTTTGCAAGCCAAAGGTCGTTGGTTCGATCCCCGACGGAGATTAAAGAAAAAAAAATGAATTTTGAATTGATTTCTGAGCTCTAAAATATTGGTGTGAATTTGTTCCCTCTTCTGTAAAATGCCAGTCATAGCCAATTAATAAAAAAATGATGGTAGACGAAAGTCATCCCGTGAAGACCACCAATTCATAGTAAATTACTGTAATAATAAGGATGATGCGTGAATCCTGGGCTTTAGTATATGACGTTGGCGGATCAACACTCCACATGCTGCGTTTAGTCATATGAACCATGGTAAGCATCATAGAATTCAAAAAATGAGACATCAGAATTACTATCACCATCTGTCGGTATTCTACTGTATGTGTTATGTCTCCTTCCTGTATGCGGAAGGCGGAGGATCTTAGAGAATGTAGACTCATGTGAGAGGCTTACGTTAAACAGTGGACGGATACATGCTGATGATGATCTAATACGTATAGACACCACAACTTTCCCTCATAAAGTTACCATATCCATGTCATCTCTGCACCTGCACCAAGGGTCCAAGTGGGAACATGTATAGTTGTCGTCGACCTCCATTGCAAGAGCCCGGGGACTTAAGAAATCTAAATTTTTAAGGAGTTTAGATATTTGGATCTAAAAATAATAATATACAGGTATATGAATGTGGCAAGTGTTATAAAACAATTTATATAATTGATAAATACAAATACTTTTATAAGCCATTAACAAAAAGAAGTAGAAGATTAATGTAGAATTTACCTTTTTGTCGTTGATTCCATTATAATAAATAATTCAACCAATAGGATTACAGATAATAAGTATTTACCTAACCGTCGTATTGAATGTTGCCATAAAACAATAGCGGATTAGGGCGACTGTCAAAAATGGGCATAAATCAGGCCGGGAATATCCTTTACAAATCCTTTGGAAATGATAAATTAGCGTCGAAAACATTGCTAACATTATCCTTCTTACATAATGGAACAGTAAACAAAAACACACATATATCGAGCAATGCTGAGAATGAGTATTGTTTCTTTGTGTGGGCAGATAGGTGGGACTCCCGGTTGGAGGGGCACTGGATGCGCCTTCACGTAGCCATCCAGCGGTGATCCGGTGCTCCACTCACTGAAAGTTGTATTTTCTTTTTATATGTTGATATCAACATGATATAGCCCTTGCTGATTGGTACCGACAACCTCGATATAAAATCAGTCAATACGGCGTGAATTTTTCAAACCATGTTTTTTGCTTAAAACTAGTATTTGAAGCATAAATGTACTTATCTGACCTATTTTCATATAACACATTGGTTATTGTATCCTTTAGCTATCAGATGATGCATAAAAAACTATTATATTTAACAAACGTTCATTATGTAACGCCATACATGCGGTGGCATTGACACATGTGGCTTACAGAAAAATCGCTCCTTTGACGAAACCAAACGATATTTATTTACATGCTTTACAGATTCCTGTAAAGAATACATGTAGGTTGATAAAGGGAATGACCGCACTTCCGATTTCCTACCGTAGATGTCACAATGAGTACTAAAAGTAGTAAAACGATATATCACTTCAACCGATGTCAACGCATCTTCCCTGTATCGACTTATGGCGCAGAGACGTGAAATCTGACAGAGAGTCTTACCCATAAAATAAAAGTCACCCAGCGTGCTATGGAGAGATTCATGAGAGGAGTGTCGCTAAGAGATAGAATTCGAAACGAGGAAATACGCAGAAGAACTCAAGTAGTAGATGCTACCTAACGAATAGGCACACTCAAGTGGCAATGGGCAGGACATATCTGTCGAAGAGACGACGGTCGATGGGGAAGAAAAGTATTGGAATGGCGTCCAAGAACTGGCAAACGAAGCATTGGCCGACCCCCTGCAAGACGGACTGACGACATAAGAAGAATGGCGGGAGTGACCTGGATGCGAAAGGCGAAGGATCGATGAGGATGGAGATTCATGAGGGAGTCTTACGTTCAACAGTGGATGGATTCAGGCTGATGATGACGATGATGTCAACGTCGGGGAATCTTTGACGGCAAATGCCGATAACCGATTCGTAAAGGTTTTAATAAAATCACGTGAATAACGCGATGCTCCCGAGACGTAGAGCATTTAGTTCTAAGAGACGGCTCAACCCGGTATATTTTTAATAACAGAGAAAGGACCAAATATGAAAAATCGTCGCAAATAAGGCGGAAAAAATTACGTAACAAATAAAAAAGCGTGCATTATTAGAAGGGTTGACTACGGAGAACTTTTTCTAAATAATATGACGTATCGTTGTGAAAAAAACATATGTTGTGCATAAAAAAAAGGCTTTAGAAAGACCGTGCTTTTGTGCAAACATCCACGTGTTTACACAGCGAATAATGGTATGATTGAATATGTATGGAAGTCAAAACACAAATGAAACCAATCCATTAAAAATTTGCCTCACATTCCGGTGGCCGTATCAAGCGAACGTCCCCCCGTTTACTTTTTATTTTTATCTATTCACGTATTCACGTTAGTTTACGTTTCTAGTTGTGTGTCTGTTTGTGTGTTCTTTCTAAGGTTGCGTTTCGCCTTCTGAGAAAAATGAACAATAAAAAAGAACGCCATTCAATTTGTGCGGAAGCAAAAAAACGGCCATTTCGGAAAAGCGTGTACGACACAGTTATGATGAACCTTTTGTATAACTATTTTTTAAGACGAATGTTTCGGAACCGAGGTCTAGGTCACGAAATTAGGGCGTCAGCTAACTGGTGACGTCGGAGTAGCACGAATTTCGGCATTAAGGAAACGTTCAAAGAACACAGTTGCGTTGATACTGATTTATCTGATAATACATCTCAGTTTTATACATTAGTGTATTACGTGAGTATGTTCCGGAACCGAGGTTGCGGTCCCGAAATTACAGCATCAGCTTATATGCTGATGCCGGAATACCAAGTATACGGCACTGAGGATAAGACCAAAGACCGGAGATGCGTTGATACTCATTTATTTAATACGAGACCCCTTTTTATACCCTAATTTACAGCATAAGTAAGCAGTTATAAAATAAATATTAATACATTGGATGGACATTGATACCTTCAATCCGCATAGAGTGGCAGATTATTGGGATGGTCCATGCTCTGTATCGATGCATTCCTAATTAATATTAATATAACTATTACATAGAATTTCGTACACCGCAAGTTCCTCGAAACTTGTTGGTTTGGACATTGATCGTACCTGACTGTATGAATCTTAGATAAAGAGTTTGATTATAACAATTACTTGCGTTTAATACAAATAGTTATGTTCAAAATAACGTTTTGAACAGCGGGAGTGGCCTAGATGCGAAAGGCCGAAGATAAATGAGGATGGAGACTCATGCGGGAGCCTACGCTCAACGGAGGACGGACACAGGCTGATAATGATGACGATATAAACTATTCTAATTGACGATTCAATGGTTTTTCATCACTTTCGCAAGTAGTTTTTTTTGCAAAACGTTCCAATAAATCTTGTTTCCACCTCAGTACGGAAGGGGCAGCACAGGGCAGCGCGCCAAGAGACGCAACTGCCATTAGAATAATTCAGACTAAATGTTTCCAAATTGACCTGTTTGTCTTTTCTTTTGACAGTTTGCTATCTTCCTTTTGACATTTATCTATCTCCCCTTTGAAGCTTTACTGTGTTTTTCTTTTGGGACTGTACCAATAAAACTTACATCTCGAATTAATTGAACAAACTTGTCATTTTGATTAGCGTAGTGTTTTAGTATGATTCGGGTTAAATGTTTCTAAATTGACATGTTTATCTTTTATTTTGACAGTTGAACATCTTGCTTCTGACATTTATACATATTTTTTTAATTTAGATTTAATGAAAAAGGCAGCAATTACGAGTAAATGGCTAATTTCTAGTACAGTGTTTTCGAGCAGTTATAAAACAACCTTAATGATTTAAATATCTTAAACAATTATCTGAAAACGGAAATTATTTTTAAATTCCATATCGATTCCGTATCTGTTTTTTCATGTAAAAACATATAGTAGTATACTGACAGATGGTGTTAGTGATGCTGAAGTCTCACTCATTTGTGGATTCTATGACGTTTACCATTTTACATATGGTTAAGCGCTGTATGTGGATTGTTGATCTGCTATCGTCATAGACTGACATCCACGCATCATTCCGCTGTTCAACGATATCGCCTCGAATATTGATATATTCCACTTGAGGGAAGCCTAGTTTCGACATGAGCTCCACGAATTTATTTATCAAAGTAATTTCGTGGAGTCTTCTGTTTAGCGGGCTCCGGGACTTTTTAAATTATCTTATGTATCCTGTATCCTGTTTTAGAAATGAATTAAATATTTTTATTTGTAATGATTCAAAAAGAAAAAATAAATAAATTGAAATTGAATTCCATTATTACAGGAATTCACTATGAATGTGTGACTTTCATCTACCATCAATTGTGATTAATAGACCATGAATGGTATTTTACGGGCGAGGGATCACACCAACCGGTGGTATTTTAGAGCTTATAAATCGATTAAAAACTTTTTTTTTTCGATCTCCGTCGGGGATCGAACACACGACCTTCGGTTTGGCAAGCAAACGATTTAACTACTAAGCTATATCCACCGGTATCGGGAACTTTTTACATCACAAGTTGCCTATATTAATTGTATCAGTTGTTATTGTTTATACCTCATTCCAAAATCTCGGATCTCAGAGGTCTAGGAACCTAGGAACATAAAAGTAAATTTTCTTCAATTTTTGTTTTCAATAAACGGTCTAAGATTCGGCATGAAAACTGAAAAAAAAATATTGGCGGTAATTTTTGGTTGCTCCAAATACGGAATTGATTTGGGAAAGTTTTGCTTTTTTTTGCCAGAATATATCCAAGTCTATAACAAACTCTTATTTCAATGTAAGAGTTTCTAGGTTGCTTGTATCAAATAATACATTTATTCATTGATATCTTTTCAGGCAATAAGATTCTTATTGGATTTCGAGTGCACTTTTCGAGAGTTTATTGGTTTTCAGCGTTTGAAACTTTAAAAGGAATTTAAAGAGCATTGGCCGAACCAAATGTGACCTGAAATTCCTGAAGTCCCTTGAAACTTGAATGCCAAGCAAAAACAAACGCTTACTGAAAAATTCACTGAAATATCTGAGACATGCAAGTGTTATATTGAATTTGTATATGATGACATACTCCTCTCTATCGGGAGGTATTTGAATTGCGTGGTGGCAGGATAAGGAGCAGATTAACAACACAAAGACTTTTTTCAGCAAGGGCTATATCATGCTGATGTCAATAGTAATAAAGTAATTAGGTAGGTCCAACTAAGTCGAAACAACTCCACGAAAGAAATCGAAAGGTACATACAACGAGAATGGGCAGCATTTGGAAAACTAAACTTTAAAGCGAAAATTCTGCAATATCTAAAATTTAAGGCATTTAATCAATGCATCTTCTCAGTATTAACTTATAGCGCAGTGACGTAGAATTTAATAGCAGATCTTACACATAAAATAAAAGAAAAGAAAGAGGACCTAGCCCCCGGACACCAGGGGTGGAATATATGGAGGTCCCTTATCAGACTTCGGACCGGAGTATGCAAGACAAGGACACAAATGAAAGCCTGGAATTTTTACAGCGGACCGACTCAATGTGACTGCAGCGTGAATCAGACCCTGTCACAGCTTCTGGAGTGTGCGCTGTGTCCGAGCAGCTGCATCTCTGATGATGGCCGGGAGTAACGCCATAGAAGTTGCCCACTTCTGGGCAGACAGGATTTGACCCTGTTGTTTCCAATATATATATATATATATATATATATATATATATATATATATATATATAAATATATATATATATATATATATACATAAAATAAAGGTCATCCAACGCGCCATGGAGAATTCCATGAGAGAAGATAGACGTCGAAACGAGGATATTCGAAAAAGAACTCAAGTAGTGGAGGTTACCCAAAGAATAGGCACACTCAATTGGCGATGATATATATATATATCAACGAGACGACAGTCGATGGAGAAGAAAATTGTTGTATCCATTTATGTATTAAGCATAAAGGATTGTATTAAACAACGATCAATTATAAAATAAACAGTATCCATTCGATTCCGGTTACTGCACATTTTCTTTATTTCGGAATTCGTTGTGCTCCGACGTCACCATTCAGCTGACGTCGTCATTTCGGGACCGAGTCATTGGTTCTGAAACAATGACCCAACGTAACATGGATAGATCCATGAGAGGAGTGTCCTTAAAAGATATAATTCAAAACGAGGATATCCGAAAAATAACTCAACTAGTGGAGGCTACACAACGAATAAGCACAGTCATGTGGTAATGATGTATCTGTTGAAGAGACGAGACTGTTGAAGAAAGGTTTTGAAGTGGCGTCCAAGAACTGGCAAACGGAGCATTGGGCGACACTTGCAAGATAGACTGATGACATTAGAACAATAGCAAGAGTATCTAGTTCACAAATGTCAAATATTATTGACGTACAACGCCATTTGCAAGAGTTATAACGTCTTTCGATAGGGTGATTAATTTTGCGCCACCCTGTATCAGCCTTTAGCATGTTTTCAGTATTAAATCTGCAGTCTGTACCGGGAAGATGCACGTTGATTTATTCAACGTATTCTCCAGTGGTCTCCCAGGCTCTCTGTGGTCACATGTGTTACGTTCTTTTTCTTTGGTTCGTAAAAGCTTTTTGATACCTGTGCCAACATAGTCAATAAGCAATGCGATTGCTTTGAGAAATAAAACGAAAAAGGTGAGAATTTAGATGCTCCTTCGATGTCTAAATAATGATGCACTTACGTCTAACTTCCAATCAATAGAATGCAGATTTAAAAAAAAAATCACTAATTCTTTTCTTCAGCTATTACAGCGGCCGTTGGTCTTCTGAAGTTAATTAATTAATTTCTCTTGCACCCACCCACAACTGACAAACTCGTCTCGCCGTATATCCATACACGGTTAATGCGTGTCGACCAAGAACTGGCAGTTTCCAATGTTTGGAAGCGAACATGGTATGATGATGATTATAAGTCGAAGAAGAAATTGTTTTTGAAGCACGATTCGCGTTTATTTCTATTAAAGACTTGATTTGCTCGTCTGACCGGTATGGCATTTCACCGGCCAGACGAGAGGTTAACTGTCAACTGTCGGAACACTGTGACATGCAGCGCCGCCAATGATCACGGCAAAAAAGCAAATTAAAGACGACAGTTGCACCAACATGAAATGGAGCAACTGTGTTACTATGGCAGTTCGTGAATGCCATATGCTACAGTTAAGGAAGTGAATGATGATGATTATAAGCCCAACGCTCCCGAAGCCTTGACCATTTGGTTATGAAGTGTTAGCAATGGGCGATGACCCATGCGAATTATGATCTACGTCCAATGTTTCTCAATTTCCTAACAATGTGCCATTGTCGCTGGACTAGCGATAATAACGCTGATGAAAAATCAGCGACATTTTAATGCCCCGCCTGAAATAACCTTACGACACATGTTTAATGGTTTATACGGCAATATAACGGTGACCGTGCTGCGAGTTTTCTCAGGTGAGTTCGTTTATTACGCCAACCGTAAACGAAATCGTAAACTACGCCTACTGAGACACTGCGGCGTACTTCATGCTTGTTATTACATATAATATTACTACAGGACCGAAATAGAATATTATATATTTATTTATCCATAGCTACCCGTTCATCTAATTGATGTCTGCCATTCTGCAGAATCCATTTCCCAACCTTACCATTTCCTTATCCATTCCCACGGATTTCGTGATTAGCAACGTGTTACCAAAGAAGGCAGTTCGAGACTCGCTGTAGTATACTCACTTGGCAACCTTAGACTGACGTCTATTTGACATCTAACTGTTTTTTTTTTTCATTTTTTTTCCCTTACAGAATTACAAATTTGAACAACTCTATTTATTTCTGAAGTACAATAAGAATTAATCTTAAATGAAAAAATACAATATAGACAGAATAGGTACTAATGATTAAGTTCTAAGAACAAAGTAATAAAGACAAGCAACAGGAGGTCCCGATACTCATCAAACAAACGACGCCAACAAATTATTCCTCCAAAGAAACTCGTGGAATTCATGTCTGAATTGGGCCTCCCTTACGGGAAATATATCAACATCCGAGGCGATTTGTTTTAGATGACATAGTCTCTGGCAGGTAAGTGTTACTCTTTGGGAGAGCGAACAATCTGATGCACCTGGAATCACGGGAAGGCTTTCAGCCACTGTCCGACAAGTAGTTTTTTGCGTGCGGCCAGTAACGGGTCCCCATATGGGTCTCTCAGGAGGGTTTTTACCAAGCGAGTACCCGTTCATTCGCCATAAATGACCTAACTTGAAGTATTTGCAGCAAGTTGTCGAGGACATGAGTTCAGCATAAGATGTGCAGCAGAAGAGGGTTGCAGAAGATCAAGGAAACAATTTACCACCAAACCATACTCACCTGCAAAAGTGTGTTGTGTTCGTGTTGGGATTAGTGAGGTTGCCAATGTACATCGATCTGTTTTTTATAAAGATCCAGATTGTATAAGAGAGGAAACGCAGATATTGGAAAAACATTCCAGAGCTAACCGGTGGTATTTAGTAATACATTTTGGAAACTGACAGTTCATGGTCGACATAAATCAACAGCATATTAATTAGCTTAGCAAGTGCAAGACGAGTGTTCAAAATGTTATTTTGAACATGATTAAGTTGTATTAAACATCCAAAAGTCTTTCAAGTAATTGTTATAATCAAACTCTTTATCTTAGATTCATACAGTCGGGTACGACACAGGGCATTTAGCCACTCTATGTAAATTGAGAAGATCAAAGTCCAAAACAACATGTATCGAGGAATTTGCGGTGTACGAAATTCTATGTATTATTAATGTTAATATTAACAAAGAATGCTTACGCATCGATACGAAGCATGCACCATCTCAATAATCTGCCACTATAATTATGTAGATTGAACTGATCAATGTCCAAAAACGGTATCGAGGAATGTGCGGTGTATGACATTCAACATATTAATGTTATTTTTATAAATGATTCCTTATGTTGTAAACTAGGGTATGACGAAAAGAGATATACTATCAAATAAATCAGTATCAACTCAACTCTGGTCATAGGACGTATCCTCAGTGCCGGAACCCGTGGTACTCTGACATCACCAGATAGCTGACGCCGTCATTTCGGGACCGAGACATCGGTCCCGGAACATTTCTCATTTAATATTCTGTATTATTCAGCAATTTCATTCAAGTAAACCAATCTTATGTATGTGTTGCAAGGATTGAAAGTTTACATTGTGCTACATTTCCTTACTAGTTTTTTTATATGCCGATTTAACAGTTAAATTTAAGAACGACGCTATTTTTATTACTGGTACTAAAACTCAAAACGATTGTACGACGATAATAAACCCATAAAACGTAGTTCACGGTCAAAATTTCAATACACTGTTTGCACGAAATGCGTCTTCAATATGTTCCGGAACTGAAGTCGCGGTCCCGAAATTATGGCATCAGCTAAATGGTGATACCAGAATACCAAAGTTCCGGCACTGAGGATAAGACGAAAGACCGGAGTTGATTTGGTACCGATTTATTTGATAAGAGACCCTTTTTTATACCTCAGTCTACAACATGAGTAAGCGTTTGTAAAATTAATATTAATACATTGAATTTCATACACCGCAAATTCCTCGAAATACCTGTTGTTTTGGACCTTGATCCCTTCAATTTACATAGAGTGACAAAATGCCCTGTGTACCTGACTGTATGAATCGACAGATTCCATCTAAGATAAAGCGTTAGATTATAACAGTTACATTAAAGACTTTTGGATGCTTAATACAAAAATAATTATCTCCAAAATGACGTTTTGAAAAAATTTATTCAGAGACCGTCACTTTACATTTCAGTGTTAATAACATTCGTTTTAGTGCGCATTTATGTGCCAAAAGTGGGATCCAAGATATTCAGTCTTACTTATTTTTATTAAGGCGATTACTTTGCCAAGATTCATGCTGTCAGTTAACAGGAATGAATAAAAGAATTTCCTGAAAGAATTCTGAAAGATTTAATAAATCGGAAAGTACGACGCAATAATACATTTTTCATTAAAAAACCGTCTATGCAAATTATCTTAGACTTGCGAGTCCCAGATATTTCGATCAAAACAAAGTGCCATTTATAAGGTCACTGTATCTTTGTTTATTTGCCGGCGGGTATAGATCAATGGTCAAAGCGTTTGCTTTTTTTTGCAAGCCAAAGGTCGTGGGTTCGATCCCCAACGGAGATTAAAAAAAAAAGGATTTGTAATCGATTTCTGAGCTCTAAAATACCGTGGGTGTGAATTTGATTCTTCACCCGTGAAATGCCAGTCATAGCCTATTAACTAAAATTTGTTGTAGACAAAAGTCGTCCCGTGAAAACCACCCATTCATAGTAAATTCCTGTAATAATAAAAATGATGCGTGTATCTCGGGCTGTAGTCTATAACGTTGGCGAATCAATACTCTACATGCAGCGCTTAGCCATATGCGCTATGGTAAGCGTCATAGAATTCCACATATGATACTTCAGAATTACTATCACCATCTGTTGGTAGCACCATCTTAACGTTTCTTTCAAACTACATTTAAAGATTCACCACGTCTGGCTAAGTATATTTTGACCCATTCTTTTGCCTGAGAGGCTCCAAATCTTGGCACCGACTGTGCCAAGATAGAAACCAAGGAACCTCAGCCAAGAACTGCTGCAATAACTCTCATCTAGAGATGCGGGTTACGACCGTAAACCTCACAGGGAATGTGTTCGCGTGATCTTTCTGTGAGATACTGGCAAATAATAGTGCATCTGATATCACGAAGAAGTTTTGTAAGAGATTTGTAAGATTTTTTACACTAGTAAGTAATAGTAAGCTTTAAGAAGGAACATTTTTCTTACTTTAAGAAATAACATGTTTTATTTCAGCATTTTATTAAACATGCAAAGGACAATAACGAGAGACGTGAATTGAATAACCTTTACCATTCTTTGCAATTTTTTATGTAAGCATTTACAGGAGAATACCGACAGATGATGATAGTGATTCTGGAGTTGTCATCTGTGGATTCTATACCAGTTACCATTCTACATATAGTTAAGCGCTGCATCTGGAGTGTTGATCCACCAACGTCATAGACTACAGCCCGACGTTCACGCATCATCCTTATTACTAAAGGTATTTACTATGAATGGGTGTTCTTTATGGGACGACATTTGTCTACTACCAATTTTGATTAATAAGCTGTGACTTGCATTTTACGAGTGAGGGATCCAATTCACACCAACCGGCGGTATTGAAAGAGCTTAGAAATGTATTTAAAATCTTGAATTCTTATTGTCTTTTATTTCATGTAAAATAAAGGTCTATCTCTATAATAAAGGTCTATCACTATATATAATCGTGTCGGAAACAACAGGGTCAGATCCTGTCTGCCCAGAAGTGGGCGACGTCGATGGCGTTACTTCTGGCCATCATCAGGTCTTCCTGGGTGCAGCTATTCGGGCACAGCGCACACTCCAGAAGGTGTGACAGGGTCTGCTCCACGCCGCAGTCACATTCAGTCGGTCCGCTGTAAAACTGCCAGGCCCTCATTTGTGTCCTCGTCTTGCATACTCCGGTCCGAAGTCTGTTAAGGGACCTCCATATATTCCACCCTTGGTCATGTCCAGGGGCTATAATAAGATGTATGAGAGGAGTGTCTCTAATAGATATAATCCAAAACGAGGATATCTGAAGGAGAACTCGAGTAGTGGAGGCTTCCTAGATAATAAGTGGCAATGTGACATATCTGCCGAAGAAACGACGGTCGATGGAGAAGGAAAGTCTTAGAATGGCGACCAAGTACTGGCAAATGGAGAGTTATATGCACGGTCTATTTTTTTTTTCTTAAAATTTAACGACATAATTTAATTTGATTTACTCCGAAAAAATCGGATTTTCCTGGAGAGACCACGTCACCAACAATGAGGTTCTTAGCATAATCAAGGAAGAAAAGCACCTAATAAGAACCATCTCAGAGAGGCGATCGGTCACATCATGCGCCACGATGGTCTTCTTCACGACATTGTGGAAGGGATGGTTGAAGGTAGAAACTGTAGAGGGCGCCCTAGATAGTTTTTGCAGCAAGTGTTTGAAGACATGAGTTGTTGCTCTTATGCTGAGCTGAAGAGGAGTGGATATCGAAATACAAGAATTTGTTGCAGCAAACCAATCCACCAGATTGATAATACGAAGAAGAATTCTCAAATATAAGCAATTGGCTGTTGAAAAAAAAAATGCTTTCTCAACTCGACCCAAGACACGCGGTAACCTAAATTTGATCAGTTTTCAATGCTTCCAACGTCGTTGGTCAAAAAGATAAAACTCTACCTAACTCTAACGCCTACTATTTCTTAAAGATTTGCTTTCGCCTTATAATTAGATCCGCCAATTAGACTTTTCTCCGTCGCGAAATTCTGTTATTGCGGACGTGACGGCGAATTTTGGCGAAAACATCTTTTGGCCGCCGGAGACGGAAATTTTTGGCCGCGGGAGGCGGCGAATTTTTGACCTCCGGAAACTCGTTCCGCAACTTGTATTTCATTTTAAACCGTTCGGCCTTTTAACCTAATTGTTTTACTTCAATTTGCGCTCACGCCCTAACGAAATAACGCCCGCCAAAATATATCAAACGGAATTTCAAATCATTATTTATTTTATGTTAGACTAAACGTATATATATTAGCAAAGATCGTATCATAAATATTTGAAAATAAAAATTTGTAAACATATTCAGAAGAATACTTAAGGATGGTGGTAGTGATGCTGAATCTCGTCTGTGGATTCTATGACGCTTTACCATGTTACATATGGTTAAGCGCTGCATATCGAGTGTTGATCCACCAACGTCACAGCCTTCATGCATCATCCTTATTATTACAGGAATGTACTATGAATGGGCGGTCTTTACGGGACGACTTTCGTCTACCACCAATTTTGATTTGTAAACACACAGAGGAAAATACCCACACATCGATCCTTAAGTAGACTACTGCAATGGCGGTCGAAATATTGGTAAGAAGAAATTCGCCACACACGGCTAAACACAAAAGCCACAACACTGTGTAAAGTTGGCTGAAAAAATACAATAAAATATTTTTTTTGTATACAAAATCTAAGCAATCATGTTTAATATCAAACCTATTTCCCAAAGTAAAACAGTCATGATTATCAATTTTCGAAATAAAATTAAAAAAACACTAACTTCACAGTCAATTTATCAATTTTAACAGCAAAGTTATTGACTGTAAAAAGATACCGTTATCACGTTACCGGAAGTATAAAGCGGAAGTGTTTCGCAATCGATTGTGTTCGGAAGGTCACTCATACTCTCTCTCCATCGCGAACAGAGAAAACTTTATAATTTTATTTCCAAGGATCCCTTAAGTTGCTTTCTCTCCTTGAATTTCTCTTTCCTAACTCTCTTCGCAGCGATCCTCAGAGATCCAGGGCGATCGAGAAAAAGAAAAGTTGAGACCCTTCTAAACAGATAAGTGGCGTGCTCTTCGCCGATACTCGGATAAGGTACACCGGAAACTGCTCGATCGTGGAATATTTGTCGCGAAATGAACAGCTTCCGGTGAATGACATTTAAAAGACATTATAAATGTATATTTGTACGATGTCCATACCATATGTGAAGTATATAAACACCGCAAATTGGTTTTTACAGTTATTTAAGCTCAGATTTAGGAATATAGGCACCTAGTAAGAACCATCTCACAGAGGCGATCGGTCACGATGCGCCATGATGGTCTTCTTCACGACATAGTGGAAGGGATGGTTGAGTGTAGAAACTGCACAGGGCGCCATAGACGTGAGTATTTGCAGCAGGCGTTCGAGGACATGAGTTGTAGCTCTTACGCTGAGCTAAAAAGGATTGCAGAGGATCGAAAAGAATGGAGATCGAGATGCAAGATTTTGTTGCTGCAAACCAATCCACCGGATTGATACTACGAAGAAGAATCTCAGATTGTTTGTACCTTCTCCTAGAAAATCTCTATATCTGGAGATTCACGTGGGAATATATATGGTTCTCGAAAGCCTCCAGGGCAAGATCCCGTGAACTTGCATAAACTACGGCTGTAGTAGCAGATAAATATTTTCGATATATACAATCTTTCGTCTCTTATTTCTGTTTGCTCGACATACATGTATGTGTCGCTATATTGGCATTTTGGACAAGTCTGATCACGTGTGTCTTTAGTTATATAGATTGTAACTTGCGGCGCTGGTGGCCGACCACGGTGCAGCGCGGGTCAGACGTATACAGGTCGTATTGTGGCCCGGCCTGAATGCTGTGAATAGGTCCGACCCATAAGTTTGTAAAGTTAATCGAAATATACATGTCAATTTGCTTCAGAAAAAGTCTTTGTAATTATCTGCTCCTAATCCTGCCACCACGCGACTGAATAACAACTTTTTTAAAGAGAGGAGGATATTAGTTGCCATGTGGATCTCCGGGTATACAGGTGTTCTGGGATAGGAAATAGAAAATCTAAGCTTACAGAACTGTGAAATGAATAGTTGTGGTGTCTATATGCTTCAAATATGGGTATTGGTACAGGTCGTATTGTGGACCGGCCTGAATGCTGTGACTAGGTCCGAGCCATAAGTTTGTAAAGTTTATCGAAATATACATGTCAATGTGCTTCAGAAAAAGTCTGTGTATTATTAATCTGCTCCTCATACTGCCACCACGCGACTGAATAACAACATTTTATAAAGAGAGGAGGATGTTAGTAACCACGTGGATATCCGGGTATACCGGTGTTCTGGGATGGGGCATAGACAATCTGTGCTTACAGAACTGTGAAATGATATTTTGTGGTGTCCATATGCTTCAAATATGAAGCTTATAGATACGACAATAAAAAAAAATACGTTATTTGAAAACCCTACGAAATATTTACCCCTCCATTAATTTATGAAAGCAATAAAGAATAACTGTCAGTTTATGAGCTTTCGATAATTAAGCTCCGGAACGAATGAAAAAAAAAAAACGTAACAAACGGGACGTCATATCTACGCTTTATGTATGTCCTGTCCCGTTTTTTTTACGGGATTAAATTCTTTGTCGTTTCGCGTCCCACTCCCCTTTCCCGTTTATTTCATTTCCCGCGGCGATAATAATGAAGATAATATTTTATTATTTATTCCCACGAAAATGACAAACGTTTTTGGGAAATTTATTTTTATTTTATTTTCGTCATGATTTATCGCGGCATTTTAATTGGATCGTTTTATTAAGTTCATAAATATTTTTTTGGTTCAGAGGTTGTAAACGACTATACCTATCTGCGACAAGTAATACAGCTAGGACGAAGCAACTGCTCAAAAGAAATCGACAGGCGTATACAACTGGGATGGGCAGCATTCGGAAAACTAAAGTACATTTTTAAAGCGAAAATTCCGGAACGTCTTAAAATTTGTTGCACCAACATGAAATGGAGCAACTGTCATAACAAATAAAATGGCTAATATTATATAATTAAATGCGCCGGCGGTCATAGCTCAATGGTCGAAACGTTCGCTTTGCAAGCCAAAGGTCGTGGGTTCGATCCCCGACGGAGAAAAAAAAAAGGATTTTTAATCGATTTATGAGCTCTAAAATACCCCCGGTTGGTGTCAATTTGATCCATCATCCGTAAAATGCCAGTCATAGCCTATTAATTAAAATTGGAGGTCGTCTATGCCGTTGGCGGATCAATACTCCACATGGAGCGTTTAGCCATATACACTATGGTAAGCGTCATAGAATTCCACAGATGGAAATTCAGAATTATTATCACCATCTGTCGGTATTCTCCTGTATGTGTTTACATTTTTTTTTATTAAAGCTTACATTATTAGATGTGCATGTCGGGCGAGCGAACAAAAATAAGGGACAGAAGATCGTTTTTCGAGGTTTTTTGGCATCAGCCTAAAAGAGCCATAGCAAACTGATATCAATGCTTATGTAAAAATGTAACTCTTTTATCGTTTAATACAATCAGTTATTAAGTAACTATATACTTTCCTTCTAACTACGACCCATATATTTAGCCACGACCCATTAGTTTTGCGGCCCCGCCCTCACTTCCAACAGCCCTGAACTGTTGCGAATTCCCATACAGTATAAGAGCACCCCTGCACGCCATTCGCTGATCAATCATACAAGCTTTGTATATGATGAACTGAAGCCAGGGACTTTCAAACAATCAGGGACATTAACCAAAGATCTATTATTAATTCTGACATTCTCCACAAGTTAGTTATTGAATTGCGTGGTGGCAGGATGAAGAGCAGATTAACGACACAAAGACATTTTTCTGAAGCACATATATATTTCGATAACTTAACAAACTTCTGACCCGGACGTATTTACAGCATTCAGACCGGGCCGAACACGATACGACCTCGCCGCCGTCGGCACACAACTGACACCGGGCACCGTGGTCGGTGATGCCCAGCGTTGCAAGTAGCGATTTATATAACTAGCCCTCCTAACGGCATTACAAAACGACAACACGTGCGTGTCCGATGAGCGAACGAAAATAAGAGACGAAAGATTGTATAACTAGGTTTTCGGTGCCAGTCAGCAAGGGCTTTATCATGCTGATGTCATTTCAAATGAAGGTGCAAATTGCTCTGAATACAATGCTTGTGAATTTTTTTAAATTATGTTAAAAGTTTGTAAATTGACATAGACATCTTCTTCGAAGTATCAATCTGTTGGATTGGTTTGTAGCAACAAAATCTTGCACCACGATCTCTACTCTTCTCGGTCTTCTGCAACCCTCTTTAGCTGAGCATAAGGGCTACAACTCATGTCATCAAACACTTCTTGCAAATACTCCCGACTAAAGCGCCCTCTGTAAATTCTCCTCTCAACTATCCCTTCTACAATGTCGTGAAGAAGACAATCGTGGCGCATGATGTGACCGATCGCCTCTCTGAGATGGTTCTTACTAGGTGCCTATCTTTCTTGATTATGCTGAGATTATCATTGTTGGTGACGTGGTCTCTCCAGGAGATTCCGAGAATTCTTGACTACATCTCAAAGGCCTATAGTCTTTTCTTATCACTTTCAGATGCCATGTCTCACAGCCGTACAAGTTGCTTGCGAAGCTTCTGTCGGTATTCTCCTGTATGTGTTTATATTGAAAAAAATACAATTCGGCATTCACGCATTCATCAATTATTACGAGTACTCACTATGAATAAGATGTGTTCACGAGACGAGTTTCGTATATTGCTAAATTTAATTAATACGCTATGACTGGCACGGGTGAGTGATCAAACTCACACCAGCCGGGAGTATTCATAGATCTTAGAAATCGATAAAAAAAACTTTTTTATTTTAATCTTTGTCGGAGATCGAATACACGACCTTCAGTTTGCCAAACAAACAATTTAACCACTAAGCTATACTCGTACGAATGCTGGCACTTAGTTTTAAATATTCCTTTATTCTCTTGCCTTCCATGGCACTGGTAACGTTTTCGTTGCATTGTCCTACAAACCGGCTTCCAGAGCTCATGATGTACTGCTTCTGACTATGGCAGACTCTTCGAGTTGGAAGTGCGCCAACTGGATGCACCAGAAACATACCCAGCATCCAAAATACTGCAGTAAAAAGAGAAAAAAAAACTACTCTTACAAAGCATCTCTCTTTTTCGTATTTATATATATTGATATCAGCTTGATGTTACTCCTTTATGCTGATGCCGTAAAGCCTCGAAAAACGATCTATTGTTTCTTATTTTTGTTCGCTCGCCTGACCTGCACATCTAATGTTAATTAACATTAATTGTATAATGTTGCACTGCGTTTGCATGCGCCATCTTTTTTGTTAAGACAGTTGGTCCATTTCATGCTTACCACTGTCATAATTACTTCGAATGTCTGCCGCGATGATTTGGCGGCGCTAAATGTCAGAGCGGGCAATCAGTCGGAACGCGCCCGCCATCGTTATGGGAGCGCCTAAGGATGTCCCTATAACGGGCGACGTTTTTGAAGAATAAACGAGTAATATGTGAAACAGAAACAAGTGTTTGTATTGTGAACCTGATCCTGCATCCCTCATCCAGTAAAAAGATGTCTAACTTTCAGAGGAGGATATCAATATTGATATGCAAAAATACAAAAAAGATGGGCAGCATTTTGAAAAACGAAAATTCGACTTTATAGATCAATAAATACCCGCGGTTGGTGTGAACTAGATCCCTCACCCATAAATCCAGTTGCTAAAGGAAACTGTCATCCAAGATGATTCCATTCACTCACCTGTAACAAAAAGAGAAAAATCATTTAACAGAAATACAACACGTTTTTATGTACATGTTTACATTATTTTTGGTATTCTGACTTTTGAGCTTAGCCGTGTGTGGCAAATTTCTTTTGATCAATATTTCGACCGCCATTGCAGAAGTCTTCTTCAGGATTGATGATTTAGTTGTGAGTTGGAGTCATATAATTTTTTTTTACGAGTGTTATTGATAGCTCCATGGCAACTACATATTCAAATTTCATTGGTCCGGAGAATCGTGTACGGTAGGTATGTTCTAAGAATTGTTCCTCCATAGGATGTCTGTTGATTTCAATGGCTTCCCTTACTAGGCGTGCATAAGGGAAGCCATTGAAATCAAAAGACATCATAGACTGCAGCCCGAGATTCACGCTTCATCCTTATTATTACAGTAATTTACTATGAATGGGTGGTCTTCACGGGACGACTTTCGTCTACCACCAATCTTAATAAATAGGTCATGACTGCCATTTTACAGGTGAGGGATCAAATTCAGACCAACAGGGGGTATTTTAGAGCTCAGAAATCGATTAAAAATCCTTATTTTTAAAAATCTCCATCGGAATCGAACCCATGACCTTTGACTTGCAAAGCAAACGCTTTGACCATTCAGCTATACCCGCCAGCTATATGGAAGAAGAAGTTGTTTATCGTTGAAATACATCAGTCATCTTTATAAGTAACCTAGTTTTTTGGAAACGAGACCAGCATTATACTTAATTGACTTGTAATATTTGTCATTATTCGAGATTGATACTCCAAGGATGTTGACGGAGCTCGCTCTTGGAAGAGAACAACCATTGAAAGATACAGGATCCATAACAGTCTTATCGATCATTGTGAAAATGTCACAGGCTGTATAATTCGAATAAACTGATCTTATTTGTTTGTGAGAAAGGGCGCTGCTCTCAACTACGTGATCTGCATAACGTACGATTGTTTCGTTATGAAAAAACGTGAAGTCTTGAAATAATTTGAAAGTATTTTTTACGTGACTGCACCTGAACACGTTGAAGCTCGCTTGGATATTGTATTATTTTTTGTTCGAAGATTTTTTCTTGCATTCGCGAGAGTAAAGAGCTGAAAATTAATGTAAATGTGAGAAAAATGTATAATGTGTGGCCAGTTTATACAAATGTTAGGCGTTTGAAAATATTGTAAACAAGCAAATTATGTTGCTGTTTTTAAAAATATTCAACTCTTTTTGCCGGCGGGTATAGCTCAGTGGTAGTGGGTTCGATCCCCAACGGAGATTGAAAAAAATAAAAATAAAGATTTCCAATAGATTTCTGAGCTCTAAGATAACCCCAGTTGGAGCGAATTTGATCGCTGACCCGTTATTTTGACTCGCTATCAATGTTTGTATTGTGTGTCCCATAGATTTCAACCAATCACAATAGACGTCGTCTTGTGTGAGTGTGCGCCCGCTGGGGGCCTATATACAGGAGAAACCACATTGTATTAGTAATTTTTCTGCACTCCAGCGTCAACAGCACTTCTCTGCTAGATTGCCCACGTCACTTCGCGACCCGCTGTCAAACGGTTCTAGAACTTTCTAAGTGTGTTTAAATCTTAAAAGACTTGTGTTTACTGAACTCAAACCCGTTTAAAATATCCCCGGTTGATGTGAATTTGATACCACACCCGTAAAATGCCAGTCAACCCAAAGGTGACTGCCGTATTCAAGGATAGGTCAGATTTGTCCTTTATATAGAAGAAGAAGTTGTTTATTGTTTAAATACCGACGCGATCTATGTAATACACCTAGTTTTTTGGAAGCGAGACCGGCTTTATACTTAATCGACTCGTAATATTTGACATTATTCGAGATTGATAATGCAAGCATGTTGATGGAGCTTGCTTGTGGAAGAGAAAAACTGTTGAAAGATACAGGATTCATAGCAGTATTCTTGGTGGAGAAAGTGTATGATTGGGTTTTGGAAATATTAATAACAAGTTGATATCAACTTGATATAGCTCCTTTAGGCTGATGCCGTATAGTCTCGAAAAACGATCATTTGTCTCTTATTTATGTTCGGTCGTCTGACATGCATATCTAATAATGTATGTTAAGTTATATAATAATACACGGTGTTTGCATACACCATTTTATTTGTTATGACAGTTGCTCCATTTCATGTTGGTTCGACTGTCATCTTTAATAAGTTTTTCTGCCGCGACTGTTGGCAGCGCTAGATGTCAGAGCGCGCCGGGAGTAGACAGCTCGCTCGCGACCGTGATGGCGGACGCCTAATGGCGTTCACCACAACGAGTCCACGAAAAAGCAAGTGTTTGAGGAATAAACGCGAATTGTGAAACGAAAACAAGTTCTTTGCGTTGTGAACCTGATCCTGCATCCTGTCACACATTAATTCGATATCCAACTAAGAGGAGAGAATGTCAAAGGATATGTGAAATATATTCTCAGTATAACTTATACATTTTCGTATGTTTCAAATAATAAGCAAATACACTCGTTAGTTATACGTTTAGAGTTACAAAACAAAATGAAATTAAACTTTCAAACAAAACTTCACAGACACGTAAAGCGCCTTTACACGTATGAAACTCCAAACTGATTATACGTGTTATACTACGTGTATTTACACTACAGTTGTACGTTACTTACACTAGTGCTGAATATAACATACGCTGCAAGTTTGCAAGAAACTTTCGTCTAGATTTGAAAAACTATAGTTACTTAGTTATTTCTCAAGCAAAATAACACACGGAGATATAGAGATGATAAAACTTCTTCTGGCAACTTTAACGATAAAAGTTTTGCCTAACACTGTTGCCATTCTGAAATATCATTCTTTTGAATGCCTAAAAGTATTTGAGAAACTTTGATATATTACAACATTTCGTATCTACGACTTGAACATGCATATATTACTTGAAAAATAAATGGTGTTTTACTCTTTATTTTTGACTTTTTTATTTATATTTATTTTTAGGTTGAGCCAGTTTTTTTTATGTAAACACATACAAGAGAATATCAACAGATGGTGATAGTAATTCTGAAGTCTCATCTTTGTAATTCTATGACGCTTACCACGATGCGTATTGCTAAGCTCTGCATGTAGAGTGTTGATCCGCCAACGTCATAGACTACAGCCCGAGATTCACGTATCATCCTTATTATAACACGAATTCACTATGAATGGGTGGTCTTCACGGGACGATTTTCGGCTGTCACCAATTTTGATTAATAGGCTATGACTGTCATATTACGGATGATTGATCAAATAAACACCGAACGATGGTATTTTAGAGCTCAGAAGTGGATTAATAATTCTTTTTTTTTTAAATCTCCGACGGGGATCGATCGAACCTACGACCTTTGGCTTGCAAAGTAAACGTTTTGACCATTGAGATATAGCCGCCGGAAATAATTGAATAATTAAGATCAATCCGCTTGGTGAAAACCCTCCCTGTCTCGTCCTGTTTTTGGAGACCTAGATGGGTACCCATTACTGGAAACACGAAAAAAGCTACTTGTTAGAGAGTGGCTGAAGGCCTTCCCGTGATTCTAGGTGCATCAGTTAGATGTCAAATAGACCTCAGTCTAAGGCTGTGAAGTTAGTATACTACAGCGAGTCTCGAATTGCCTTCTTTGGTAACACGTTGCTAACCACGAAATATATCAGAATGCATAAGGAAATGGTAAGGTTGGGAAATGGATTCTGCAGAATGGCAGACATCAGTTAGGAGTCATTACTTGCGTCTGCACTCTTGTAGACGGATTATTAAAGGAATTCTCTATGAATGGGTAGTGCTCACGGCATGACTTTAGTTTACTATCAATTTTAATTAATAGGCATATTTTATGGCTTAGTGATCAAATTCACACTAACTGGGGTTATTTATAGCGGTTAGAAATCGATTAAATTATTTTTAAACCTCCGTCGGGAATCGAACCCACGACCATCGGTTTAGTATGCAAGCGCTTTAACCACTTAGCAATACCCGCTGGCAAATAAACAAAATGGCGCCTGTAAAAGTCGTGTTCACCACCTAATTTTTAAACTAAGACTTTCATTTTTATATGTGCGTGTTACACGAGCGAAAAAAAATAGAAGACACAATATCGCACATAGAGGCTTTTCGGCATCAGCCATCTTTCGTTTCTTATTGTCGCTCGCTCGTCGGACATGCGTCGGATATCAAACCCACGACCTTCAGTCTAGCAAGCAAACGCTTTAACCAAAAAGCTACACCCGCCGGCAAAGTAAGACTATCAATTTTAATTAAAAGTAAATTCACGCTAACCGGAAGTAATGAATACACCTTAAGAATAATTTATATTTTTATATTTGTCGAAATACGAACCCACGATCTTGTGTATGGTAAACTATTTACCACTAACCCATACGCATACCACTTGATTTTTTTTTTTTTTTTTTTTTTAATTGGTTCTTTATTTAAGGTTTTTTTTTTCTTCTTACAAGCTTACAAATAATAATAACTCTAACTTAAATTACCAGACTTAATTGTCTCTTAACTTATACAATAATGTGTTAGATACTATAACAAGAACTTAATATAATTAATTATGAATTAATTTACACCTTCCTTGAATGGAAGGCATTTCTGGCATGTGATTTTACTTAACACTAGGACTTAAAACTAGGATACATGTTGAAGAAGTTAGAAAGAAAGAAAGAAAGACTTGATTTGTAATAATTTCAAAGTACCACAAATACTGTTTACCTGTCCAATAACAATACATTTGTAACAAATAACTCAATGCTAGAATGTATCTATAGCTGTTATAGTATAATAATTTATGTGGCACGTAAACTCAGGATGATTCTGCGTAATCCCGACAGGTAGGTAATTATTTACGCGATATGTATTTAGCACGTCGTCGCTCTGGCAACACAGATCACGGCTGTCAAATGAGGTAAGCTAATGAATTGAATTATAATACTAGACGCTTCGATTCGAATAATAAATACAATTATCTGCCAAAATTCAATTGTTTCGACGGCATAATTTTGGGCTGTTGGGACATTACCTGCCTCACACCCGCTTCACACCAGAGGACAGTTAAGTCTCCTTGACAATTTGGTCATTCAAATTAGGATCAGTTAGCAACTGATAACTCCAGTGGGAGTCCCCTCTTAACTAAATGCTAAAAAGAAAGAACCCGTGAAAGAGATCAGAATCGCATTCACGGGTTGTAAAGAGATATAGATGGAAGATAAATTCTCTCACCGAAAATACGAGTGAAAATAGTTAATGCTTGTATTTTTTTTAGTGGCCACAAAGTCTGCATGCCTGATAGGGCCGAGGCGATTTCCTCGAAATGCATAGAAAAGGACTCCTCTTTCTAACGAGAGGAACTGACAGTCCCAGAGAATGTGTCCAGAGGTCTGGAAGGGGGCGCCACAGGGTCAATTAGGATTTGAGACTAAATTAAATTAGTATAATCTGTCATTAAAAGCACCGTGCCCAGTCATTAGTTGGGTAGACCAGTGATCAGGGCTTATCCATTTAGCATATAGTCTTGTATTTCAAGATATTATATTAGCACATTTTATGGTATATAAGAAACATATACGCGAAATAGTAAAATAAAACTTAAAACACATTTTGCATGCACGTCGACCTCGAATAAGTCGAACGATTCAATCGATTGTACATATTTCAGTGATAATATTTAATATTGGTCATTTGTAATAATTTTTTCCACAAGTGTATATTTATCTGTTTCTTGAAGATATCTAGATTGTAAGAAGGAAGAAACAGACGCTGAAAGAGCATGCGAAAGCTTACCGGTGGCATTAAAGAAGGAACTTTGGAAACTGACAGTTCTTAGTCGACACTCATTAACCGTGTATGGATGTTCGGCAAGTGTAAGACGCGTTTGTCGGTTGTGTTGGGTGCAGGAGGAATTAGTTCTTTAAGTTCCGAAGATCAGCGACCGTGGTTATAACGGTAGAAAAGACTTAGTGAACCAATCTTACGCCTGTGTTCCATTGATTGCAGGTTAGACGTAAGGTTGTCGTTGTTTATCAAACGGATTGCTCTTCTTGTGTGAGACAATTAAACTTCATTGCGATTTGAACAATAAACTGAGTATGACAGTAGAAAGTTTTGCCACTGTGCAAGCCGCCCTGTTAGGTATTTTCAGTAGGTATGATAATATTATTTATGCGTTAGGTATTCAGCGTGTCGTCGCTCTGGCAACACAGATCAGAGATGTCAGCGCTGGCGCGGCGAAACAAGTAACTAATTACACCGAAGCACCTGCATTCAAATACAAACAATATGTTCTCAACTATTATTATTTACATATTAAGTTATTTTATATTATTTAGTATTAAGAGTACACTGATCTCAACCGGTTGTACTCTTCTGCATGCGATTACATAAAAAATATTTTGTGCCTTTTGAAACCAAATAACCAGATCTTTTCAGGCTGATTATTACTAAAAATACTAATTAACCAACTTTCAAACATACTTTTGTATCATCAAACATAGATATCGAACTCGCGGTGCCCAGTCAAGTGTGTGCCGACGGCGGCGAGGTTGCATTATGGTTGGCCCGGCCTGAATGATGTGGTTCGGGCCAGAGATCGTAAAGTTTTCGAAATATAAATGTCAATGTGCTTCAGAAAAAGTTTTTCTGTTCTTAATCTGCTCCTCATCCTGCCACCACGAAATTCAATAACAAACGTAGAGAGGATATCAAAGTGGCAAGCAAGCATTCAACAAGTGAATGCACGTATATCGTGGATAGCAACGTGTTACCAAAGAAGGCAATTCAAGACTTGCTATAGTATACTAACTTTGCAGCCTTAGACTGAGGTCTATTTCACATCTTACTAATGCACCTAAAATCAGGGGAAGGTTTTCAGCCAGTCTCTGACAAGTGGCTTTTTGCGTGCGTCCAGTAACGGGTCACCACCTGTGTCTTCAAAAATACGACGGGACAGGGAGGATTTTCACCGAGCGTGGATTTGAAAGTAAATGCTGAAAATATAAATAATATTTTGGTTTAAAAGATGAGCTGTATTTAAAAATTCGTCCACGGCGAACACAACCCAAGCTACAGTTTCTGCCTTGATGGTTTTGTAATTATATGACGTCACACAATGATAATAATGCTGGTGTGATGATATGATGTTGCGGCGCTTCTTGCCAGTGAAATGAAGTCACAAAAAAGGACTGCCGTTAATTTTGACAGGCTGTGATAAGATCGCCATCCATCTTGCATTGTCACCCGTCGGACGTGGAAGACTTTTGAAAACACAATCCCATTATGTTAAAATGTAATTTTACAGTAATAATAAACAGCTTAGAAAAAAAATCTATTCATCATTATTTTCATGTTATTGCACGCAGGAGAGCACAAGGTTGATCCGTAAAATAAGTTTCCCACGGCGCTACAGTCCTGAAAAGCGCTGTTATGGTGAATCTCGCGATTCTGTAGTGTACCTTGGTTCCCCCACTACAAATCCCTTCTCAATCAAGCTGCTTGCGAACTCAGTCTTGGCTTGGCAGCCGTACGTGATGAATCTCCCCCCTGTGATGTTAAAAAATCATAAATAACACCGTCTTATATGACATTTCAGTCAACAATCAATTGGAAAAAGATAAACGGTGGACGTGGATAATCGATCGAAAAACCTGTACACCATTCGTCCATTTATACGTTTTCATCAAGTTGAGGCTGCGAAATCATACATTTTGATTGTTTAAACATATTTTTTACTCCATAACCAGTATTTTATGAACACCCTTTAACATAAAGTGTTAGTTATTTAACTGAAAAAAAAATACGTGGCGTTATCAGGTAAACATTCTATCACAAATAGACTTCAGATTTGTGTCTATCAAGCTAAAATCATACTAGAATCAATGCGGCATCTTCTTCTCTAAGTTCGTTATTGAATTGCATGGTGGCAGGATAAGGAGCAGAAGAATAACACACAGACTTTTCTTATAAGCACATATATTTTCATGATAAACTTTATAAACTTCCGGCCCTAGCGGAATAACATGCAGGGCCACCCATAATACGACCTCGCCGCGGTCGGCACACAACTGACTGTATAAATATACGTATTTACATATAAATAATAATTATTCGTATTTAAAACGTTGTACTGCTAGATGTTTCAACTGTTGTAGAAATCATGCTGTACCTTTTCCAATGAAATTATATTTCAAAGCATATATATAAATCTGGTACTAAAAAGTAGTAGCAGTCTCAAAGGATGTATAAAGGAAGAAAAATCACGCGTTATACGTGATTTTTTTACAGGTAAATCACGCACTGTTGGTCCCTGCTATAACGTACTTGAGGTAGTGCGGAGCTTACTGTATTATTGGATCAAATCTATTTTTACCATCCAGGGCATTGACGTTAATATCTGAAAGACATGCAATCGCGTAATGACAAAATACATAGTATACCTTTGCGTGTACAAAAATTAAACAAATTAAATGTAATGCCTTTTTTAATGAGACAAAAATGTGTGTAATTTATTTAAAACAACAACCCTTGTATGAAGTTAGTTGGATACAGCCACGGATAGTATCCATACATTCTCATGTAGAGAGATCTCAGAAATTTCTTCTGTACCCTCTCCAACATGAGGCTATATTTCAACTCAGGGGGTGTCCAAATAGACCCGCTCTCGAGTATGTTACGGACAAATGAGTTAAGCAATACTACCATTACGTGTGTGCTTGAGAAAACCCTAATACTTCGCAAAACAAGACCAAGCATCTTAAATGCCATTCCACACACAGCTTCAACGTGCGCATGGAACGTCAGTCTCCTCTCAAACTATATACCAGTCTCTGATGGAGGACACTCGTGATATTCATATGCTATTCATAGAGTACTTATGATATAAAGTAGATAGTTGCAGGGAGCCTCCAAGAAATGAGTCTCCAATATTGACGTTCATCGAGTCGTGTTAAGATTGTATTAGCGTTGAGGCGGATATATTCTCCCTGATGAATGCGGGGTATTAATCTTGCTTGGATCAGCCTGTCTTCGCTATCAATATACCACACACAGCTTCAACGTGCGCATGGAACGTCAGTCTGCTCTCAAATTAAATACCAAAGTCTCTGATGGAGGACATTCATGATATTCCTATGCTATTCATAGTGTACCTATGATAAGCAGTAGATAGTTCCCGAGAGCCTCCAATACATAATATTGACGTTCATCGAGTCGTGTTAAGATTGCGTTAGCGTTGAGGCGAATAAAGCCTCCCTGACGAATGCTTGGGGTATTAATCTTGCTTGGATCAACCCGTCGTCGCTGTCAATATACCACACACAGCTTCAACGTGCGCATGGAACGTCAGTCTGCTCTGAAATTATATACCAAAGTCTCTGATGGAGGACATTCGTGATATTCCTATGCTATTCATAGTGTACCTATGATAATCAGTAGATAGTTTCCGGGAGCCTCCAATACATAATATTGACGTTCATCGAGTCGTGTTAAGATTGCGTTAGCGTTGAGGCGGATAAAACCTCCCTGACGAATGCTTGGGGTATTAATCTTGCTTGGATCAGCCTGTCTTCGCTGTCAATATACCACACACAGCTTCAACGTGCGCATGGAACGTCAGTCTGCTCTCAAACTATATACCAAAGTCTCTGATGGAGGACACTCGTGATATTCCTATGCTATTCATAGAGTACCTATGATATACTGTAGATAGTTCCCGGGAGCCTCCAATACATAATATTGACGTTCATCGAGTCGCGTTAAGATTGTGTTAGTGATGAAACGCGTATAGTGCCTCTGTGATGAATGCGGGGTATTAATCTTGCTTGGATCAGCCCGTCGTCACTGTCAATATACCACACACAGCTTCAACGTGCGCATGGAACGTCAGTCTGCTCTCAAACTATATACCAAAGTCTCTGATAGAGGACACTCGTGATATTCCTATGCTATTCATAGAGTACCTATGATATACTGTAGATAGTTCCCGGAAGCCTCCAATACATAATATTGACGTTCATCGAGTCGCGTTAAGATTGTGTTAGTGATGAAACGCGTATAGTGCGTCTGTGATGAATGCGGGGTATTAATCTTGCTTGGATCAGCCCGTCGTCACTGTCAATATACCACACACAGCTTCAACGTGCGCATGGAACGTCAGTCTGCTCTCAAACTATATACCAAAGTCTCTGATGGAGGACACTCGTGATATTCCTATGCTATTCATAGAGTACCTATGATATACTGTAGATAGTTCCCGGGAGCCTCCAATACATAATATTGACGTTCATCGAGTCGTGTTAAGATTGCGTTAGCGTTGAGGCGGATAAAGCCTCCCTGACGAATGCTTGGGGTATTAATCTTGCTTGGATTAGTCCGTCGACGCTGTCAATATATGGACGTAGGCAATAACTCACGTGTCGCTTCGATGAACCCCAATTTTAATAAATCACAACGAACCCTCTACAGAAAATTGATCGAAAGACGAAAATAATATTGGGTCACTTAAACCTTAATTAAAAAAAAAAAAAAATTATGTAAGCACATACAGGAGAATACTGATAGACCGTGATAGAAAAAAAATATACATGCATTATACGAAAATAACAAATCCAAATTATTTTTTAATACGGCGGTTGTATTTGCCACGAAGGCATTTTTTCCATATTTGGAGCATAATCGTATCGCCGGCGGGTATAGCTCAATGGTCAAAAGCGTTTGCTTTGCAAAGCCAAAGATCGTGAGTTCGATCCCCGACAGAGATTAAAAAAAAAGGTTTTTAATCAATTTCTGAGCTCTTTAATACCCCGGTTGGTGTGAATTTGATCCCTCGCCCGTAAAATGCCAGTCATAGCCTATTAATTTAAATTGGTGTTAGACGAATGTCGTCTCGTGAAGACCATCCATTCATAGTAGATTTCTGTAATAATAAGGATGATGCGTGAATCTTGGGCTGTAGTCTAAGACGTTGGCGGATCATTACTCCACATGTAGCACTTATTCATATGCATCATAATAAGCGTCAGAGAATGCCAAAGATAAGACTTCAGAATTACTATCACCATCTGTCAGTATTCTCCTGTATGCGTTTACATAAAAAAAAACTAATTGCCTTGACTGAGCGTTATACAGTCCCCTATATGAAATTGATGAAAGGAAAATAAATGTTCAAAAAAAGTTTTATTTGAATAACCCTCACTTTCCTAGTTTGCATTATAGAATAAAACATTAAAATTTAACTATTTCTTGTTAGAGTTGTTATATTCCAAAAAAATTTCAGTGCATATTCAATTTCCAAAGCATTTTCAAGTAATACATTTATTTTGCCGAGTCATGCGGCTTTAATTTCACTGCAGAAACCAGAATTCTTGCTCACAAGAAGAATTGTACGAGAATACTTGTATATGTCTTTTACTTTAGGTTGTTCGGAAAGTAGTTAACTTTTAAAAATATATATAAACTTACGTTTAAACATTAGCGTTTCAAATGACCATGAACGGTAGAATTCAATAAAATGAATCTCTCAGCAATCTCAAAAGCACCAATTAATGCCTTCCGAATGCCACTATTTATTTTGTCAGTGTTAAATTCAATTAATAGCCAGTAATTTTTTAATAAATTGACAGTAATTAAACATGAACAGGTCAGTACAAATAAGAAATTTATAGTAGAAAAATATAAATTGGCTGTAGTAAAATGATAAATTGGCAATAGATAATTAATGAAAGGAAATGAATAATAGATTACGTTAGGTTAGGCTAGGTTTTAATTTGATGTTTTAATTGATTATTCTTCTTCTTCGTGTCAGCAACGTCAAATTATTTTTTTCCAATATCTGGCAACATCGATAGCTCGTGTGTTGCCCAGCAATAGGTCCTGAGATGTGCAACTTGTTGGGCACATGGAGCAGCATCTTAGGTGTGAGGCGGTCTCCAGGCCTCCACAGTCGCACAATAGTGTCTCTCCCTGCCGAAGCATTCCCCACCGCTCAAGGTTGTCCTTTGTTCTACCAACTCCGATTCTTAATCTGTTCAGGTGACCGCCAGTCAAGGCTCTTGCCAGTTAGGAGGCCTTCCTTTGGAGTAATGAAATCCTCTGGTGCGATTTGTTGCCAGAGCTGGAGTCTCTCATTTTCAGGGCCGGATGTGAGAGGTTGTGTGGATCTCAGAAAGCTGCTTCGCGACTTCAGTCTGGGTGTTAGGGGTATCTGATTATACAAGCAGTGGGACGGTTGGTTGATTACCTTACGCATTTCTTCAGCGCATATGACTTTGCGTCTTATGTTTGGTGGTGCGATACCAGCCAAGGGGTATAGTTTAGAAATGGGTGTTGGTTTGAGGCAGCCTGTGACGACTCGGCTTGCATCATTCAGGGCAGTATCCACGGGGAGCATGAAAAGAACCTCCACGCGGTGCCCCTGGAAACGGAATTTCGGACTTCCTCTTCCAGCCAATCTTTTCAACCCAGCGACAGCAAAAAATTGATTATTCATTTTATGTTATTTACTATCAGTATTGAGTATATTGCAGTCATTTTATTTTATAACTGAAAATATTCGTACTGACAAAATAGATACTGTTAATTTATTAAATCCACTGTCAGATTATTAAATTTCATTCCAAAGCCTTGAATGAGTTACTGAACAAATAAATACAGACCTTTTTCGAACAACCTAAGATGTACGAGTGTGTACCAGGTTTTTAAAGCCGATATTTCTTGAGTAATCGGTTTCCCATCCTTCTGTTCGCTAAGCAAACATATTGTATATCTAAGTATGTATACATTAACCAAGTATAATACAGGATGATTCAATGGAATTTAAAAAAAATGGTTACATCAATCTCTCTGTTAAAAAAAACGTATTGTGAAATAGAGTAATAAATGTAAAGAGAATTGCATAGAACAAGGCGTTTTGCTTAGAAATTCGTATTGCAATGTTTTTCATTATATTTATTTATTAGGCGCCTAGGCCAATATATACACATTAAGAAAAAAGAGGGATCTGCGAAATGCCGGAAGGTCCAGCACGAAAAAGTAACTAGAGGAGTTAACCAGTCTACATATTCCCAACAAAGGAGAATAGAAACCGTAGTTGGTTTTGGATGTCCTTACATATAGCAGGTTACTGCCTCTAGTGAACCGGGGGGTAAACATTAAATGCAATTTCCCGCAATTTGAGTCATCGATTATAGAGTTCATAATTTTAAAAATAAAAAGCAAGTCAGTCACCATTCTACGTCCCTCCAATTCAGATACATTAAGTCGCCTCTATATATCTTCTAGGAGTAGCTACCTCTCTCCAGGCCGATCAGTCGTGCTACTCTTGACAGAAAGCCATGATGGACTGATTCAATACGGCCAATATGAGTTCGATAGTAGGGAGACCATATTACGCTAGCATATTCCAGCTGCAGACGAATCAATGAGCAGTAAAGGACTTTGATGGAGCTCAAGTTCTTAAAATCCTTAGTGATTCTGTTGATAAAAACCAAGAAGTTTAAGGGATTTGTTCACAATATTATCAATATGCTCGTGATAAGACAATTTCCTGTTTAGGGTGACGCCAAGGTCGTTTATATATAAAAAAAATGTTTTATTAAATGTTTATTACTACATGACGTTGAATATGGCTTAGAGATTACTAAATAACAGATTATGAATTTGATCTCCGAAAATAATCGAAGTAAAATTATTTTTTATTCAATAAGTAAGCTGTGTTTGACCAAAGGCAATAAATAGACGGAACGTAAGCGTGGTTTTGTGGTTCTCGTTGTTGGATTACTGAAATGAAGCGTCCTTGGATATCAACCATATCGTGGATAGGTTACCACCAGTTTCTTACAGCATTACATCGGCAGAGTTGAGCCGCCATTTAAGAATATTTTTTTTTATGTAATCACATAGGAATTTTCCTGTAGATGGTGATAGTAATTCTAAAGTCTCATATGTGGAATTCTATGATGCTTGCCATGGTGCATATGGATAAGCGCTGCATGTGGAGTGTTGCTCTACCAATGACATAGACTACAGCCCGAGATTCAGGCATCATCGTTTATTATTACAAGAATTTACTATGAATGGGTGGTCTTCACGGGATGAATTTTGTTTGCCACCAATTTTGATTAAAAGGCTATGACTGTCATTTTACGGGTGAGAGATCAAATTCACACCAACCAGGGTACTTTAGAGCTCACAAATCGATTAAAAATATTTATTTTATTTCAATCTCCTTTCTGGAAGACTGCAGTTTATAGATGAATGAAGACTTCATCAGTTCCAGCTTGTACACGTTAGTAATGACAAAGCCTTCATTGATCGCGAAAATGCAGTCTTTTAGTAAGTGAAACAGTATGTGATCCATATTAAAACAAGGCATAAAATACTGTAGTACCTCGACATGCGAGTTAAATTCGTTCCGCAACCTTGCTCGTAAAAAATTCAAATGAATCGTATTATGAATTAAGTTCAATAATTAACCTTTGACTTGCAAAGCAAACGCTTTGACCATTGAGCTATATCCGCTGGCTAACGAAAAATAAATGAAAGTAAATTGAAATAAATTGACATCCTGTATAATGCCTCTCGAAGAAATAATTCGTTTCTTTGGATTTATCCTTCAAAATTCTGTTTCCTGGAACATTTCCGGCCACAAATTGGTTTAGACCAGAGAGAAAAGTAATATTTTAAAATCTATTGCGAATACCTTACTTGCGCTGAAAATCCGCTGAGAATTCTGAAATTGTAATTTGTTATATTTGAAAGAATAATTACTTTTTTAATATCACATTAATGTTGCAGTTATTAAAAAGTATTATTATTTATGAAATTAATAATAATATTTTTACAAACCCGGAATACCAAGGTTCCGGCACTGAGGATAAATCCAAAAACCGGAGTTGAGTTGGTACTAATTTATTTAATGCGAGTTCCCCTTTTATATGCTAATTTACAACTTGAGTAAGCATTTAAAAGTAATATTAATACATTGAATGTCATACACCGCACATTCCTCGATACCGTTTTTGGACCTTGATCCCTTCAATCCACATAGAGTGGCAGATTATTGTGATCGTCACTGTCGTAAGCATACGTCCAGTGCACCCCACGTCGTTACCTGTGAGCCGTTAAACGAATCTTCTGCGGACGAAATGCGGTGGCACTGTTCATAATGTAATATATGCTGTCGTAGAATATTAAGAATATGATTTGAGTTACTAAGGAACGATTCGGTAATTTAGTGATCAAGGTTTGTTTTTTCTAATAATACAGCTAATTCGCTGTCTTGGAGAAATAATTTAAAAAACCAGAATAAAGAAAAATAATTTTCCTACAATATTGTAGTTGAAAATATTATTATTTAATGAATACTTTTGGCGCAAGAGAACGTCAAAGTTTCACTAAAAATATATAAAAACTCGATGGTAAAGCAGGGGTCTCTCAATCTCTTAAGATTGATGTAAGGTTGAACTAGGTTAGGACGCCTTTGAACTCGAACATTTGTCGAGGGTTCAAGAACACTGAGTGAATAAATCAATAGAGATAAGCCGGTAGATATGTAAGAAAACTGATTCTTTTCTTTTTTCGAAGTATCCATCCGGTGGATTGGTTTGCAGCAACAAAATCTTCCATCTCGATCTCCACTCTTATTGATCTTCTGCAACCCTCTTTAGCTCAGCACAAGAGCTGCAACTCATGTCCTCGAATACTTGCTCCAAATACTCTCGCCGAGGGCACCCTCTGTAGTTGTAGTCCTCTTTATTAAAAAAATGTTAAGCAATTCTATATTTAATTTGACATTTTTTTTCAATTAAAACTTGATTAAAAGATCTAAATGTTTTTACGATGACGAAGCCGCTAGTCAAAAATAATTTCACAAAACGATGCGTAAATTTACGTTACCGAATTAAGCGTGGTACTGTCGAATTAGGTTTACCCCGACCTTTGCTCTTGAATGGTATATGACAGTGAGGGTACGGGCACAGATAAGGCGGGGTAAGATAAGGGTATTAATTACTGCGAGTGGGCTGGTACAAGCTAAAAACTGCCCTACCCAAATGTTCGTCCAGAGAACTAAGGAATTGCTCTAGTTTCGTATACTTTATAGTTTAGATAAAATACCCTTAGTCCTAAAGGTTGGGCTTCACATTTTCAATCAAATGATGGGCGTAAACTAATAAGTGATATGCTAAGTTTTGTATATAATAAAATCCTCCTCTCTCTCAAAAAGGTGTTACTCCGTCGCGTGGTGGCAGGATTAGGAGCAGATTAATAACACAGACTTTTTCTGAAGCGCAATAACATATATTTACAATAAACTTTGATATTGTGGCTTTTGGGTTTAGCCGTGTGTGTCTAATTTATTTGAACGAACTTAACGAAGCGAATATCAAATCTGGCCGTGAAAACCTAAGACGTTATTTTACCAACTTTCGCTCTGGAGCTATACAAATGATGTGCCTTAACTTTATCAAGAGATCTAAGCTTCACCTCCTTTTCCTAGCTTTTAATGATATCACATAGTATTTTGCTTCAAACTAGTTTTAGCAAGTTATAAAAGACTTTCAATTAGTGACTTCATGACTTTCTTTGGATCTGAACATTGCCTCCAGAGTCTAATGGTGAAAACAAAATATTCTTGAGTTTTTTTCATTCAAACTAGTTTTAGCTATTGCACAAGAACCACACGTGCTAGCGTGATGCCGTTTTCACCGCCTTGCAGCTCTTAAAAAGCTCTATCAAATAGTTATAATAACCTTTATCCTGGGGGCTGAACTCCGCCTCCAGCTCCTCGCGCGACGGCTGCTCCGCTGAGGCGCTCATGTTCTTGCGTGCTGGGCGGGCGAGCTGCTGCGCGCGCGCGAGGTGGCCCCGGTAGGCGGCTTGGATGCGGGTCGCTGCCTCGGTCTCGGCTACTGCGGCGGCTGCTAGCCCGGGGAGCTCTTCGCTGATATCCTGAAGATGGACCTCTGGAATAAATCAGAAAAAAACGCAATATAGTAACAACATTGAGAAGAGAAAATGTGGAGACCCTCAGAGTTCAATTTTCAATAATCCATATCTACGAGTATATCATGAAGACGGACCTCTGCAAAGAACCATCAAATAACACAATATAGTGACATCAGCGTGATATAGCCCTTGCTGACTGGTACCAAAAACCTCGATATACAATCTTTCTTCTCTTATTTCTGTTCACTTGTCTTATATTTATGTGTCACCATTTTGGAATTTTGGACAAATCCTGTCACAGGTGTGACGTTAGTTATATAGATTGTCACTTGGGCACTGGGTGACAGCCTCAGCGCCGACGTTTGGAAGTTTGGTCGGAAGCTTGTAAAGTTATCGGAGTATATATGTCAATGTGCTTTTGAAAAAGTCTGTGCCATTAATCTGCTCCTAATCCTGCCATCACGCGATTAAATAATAAATTTTTTAAAGAGAGGGGGATGTTAATAGTAACAATCTTTAGTAATGCAACTTGGATACTTCTAAGGTTTAATTCTTGGTACATATTTAGTACTACTTGTGGTAACTCTCAAGGTTCAATACTTGGTCTATCATTTGTAGTGCTACCTTCAAGTTTCAACTTTTGGTTAATTTTTATATCTTGGAGATGGATTTACACAACGAATATTTAGAGAATTAGTAAAAGACCAATGCTTGTATTTTTTAAAGCGTTTTAACGTTTTTTTTGGGGATCAATTCCAAAATATTTGGCATAAAAGTTCAGTCATTTTAACTCTTATGCTCAGAATTTGAGATGTTGCTTATATAATAAAATTATTATCTTTAAAATTAACGAGACTACAGAAGCAAAATTCTATTTTATATGAAGTACTTTCTTGTGCCAAATTCCAGGAATTTCTTTTGAAAAAATATTTCGAATACTGCTAATTTCTTTCTTCCACTTTTCTTCGCCCGATACACCTAATAAAACGTTAAATTCTCTTTTATTTTTTTCTTTTACAACTTTCTAATTGACAGCACAACACATTATCTACCAAAAAAACAACTTTATACAGTCTTTATAAAAAAATAATTCCCGAAAAATTCAAACATGAAAAAAATTCAAATTTTATTTTCGGCGTATTTTTATTAATTTTCAATTAAATAATGCCCGGAGAGAGATACCTTTTTCCCCAGCCTGTTTTCCCTGGAAGCCGGGTATTTAAACACTTTCGGCCCTCTCCTTTTCCCCATTTTATCGGAAAGTAAGTCGGATTTTACCAAAATGCCGGGAAAACAGTTTAATGCGAGAATTTTTAATGCGTAAATAATTATTTTTCCCGAGTTTCGTTTTATAAGAGGTTTTTTATCAGTTTTTTAACAACAAGCCTCAAATTTAATATCCGTTTTTTATGACAATACTGCTTATATTGTTTTATAAGCAAACAGTAACGATTTAGCTGAAATGAAATCATTGACAAGGTTTCTTGCATTGATAGCAATTTTTTTAATTTCAAATCTTTATCTTCTTTGTTCAGCGACAATAGTATATCGTTAACACAGTTGTCGTAAGATCGCTAAAGTTGATATCAGCTTAATTATAGCTCTTTTTGGTTGATGCCGGAAAACCTCGAAAAACAATCTTTCTTCTATTATTTTTGTTCGCTCGCCTGACATGCACATCTAATAATGTTAGTTTTAATTATATAAAACTACACGGCGTATGTTGGTGTAACTGTCATCTTTAATTTGTTTTTTTGCCGTTATTGTCTTGGCGGCGCTGGATGTCACAGTGTTCCGGCGTTTTTTTTTTGGCATATGAAAGTCGTCCTGTGAAGACCACCCATTCATAGTGTATTCCTGTAATAATAAGAATTGTTCAAAACGATTTTTGAACATAACTAATTTGTATTAAGCATCCAAAAGTCTATAAAGTAATTTTATAATCAAACTCTCTATCTTGGATGGAATCTGTCGATTCATACAGTCGGGTACGACACAGGGCATTTTGCCACTCTATGTAAATTGAGGGTATCAAGGTCCAAAACGGTATCGAGGAATTTGCGGTGTACGAGAATTAATGTATTAATATTAACTTTATAAATGCTTACTCATGTTGTAAACAAAGGTATAAAAAAGGGACTCTTATCAAATAAATTAGTATCAACTCAACTCCGGTCTTTGGATTTATCCTCAGTGCCGGAAATTTGGTATTCCGGCATCACCATTTAAGCTGATGCCGTCATTTCGGGACCGCGACCTCGATTCCGGAACAAGGATGATTCGAGAATTTCGGACTAAAGTTTATGAAGTTGGTGGATCAACACTTCACATGCAGTGCTTAGCCATATGTAGAATAAGCTATGGAATGCTCTTCCAGCGTCTGTGTTTCCTCCTTCCTACAATCTGGATCTCGTCAAGAAACAGATAAATATACACTTGCAATCTCCCCAACCCACACACAAACACGAACACAACACACGTTTCCCGCATGCAGCGTCCAGCCTCCCTGGCTGAGCGTCATAGAGTGCACTGGTCTTGACCGGTTGTGCTCTCCTGCATGCGCTTACATAAAAAAAAAAAAGAATGGTTAGCATCATAGAATCCACAGATGAGACTTCAGAATGACTATCACCATCTGTCGGTAAAAATAAAAGTAGACTAAAAACATTCATGGCTTTACTCAATTTACGCCATTATACAAAAGTACAATTTTTTATATGGTAATTAAAATTATTCACGTTATATGAACGTAGTTAATCTTTTCTTGCAAAAAAAGTATTTCAAAAAATATTGGGCTTTACCACAAAAATATGTGTTTCTCCCCCATCTGGTTTGTGGGATGAAGAGATTATCTCAAGCTCCACCCTTTCTCGATTAACAGGGCCCTTATACAACCTTTTTAAAAATTCACGACCCTTTTTTACGGAGGGCGAACCCCCGACCTTAGCGGATAAGTGTGAAGAGGAATAAAGGTCGATGGGAGTGGTGAAGATTAGTGGGAGTCCAGAACAAAGTGTGGTGAATCAAGATCGTTTCAAATAGTGTGGAAAAAGAGTAATTTTCAAGAACGGGTAGAACAAAATATGGTGAATCAAAATCGTTTCGAATAGTTTTGTTATTGATTGTTTATTGTTTATACAATACGCACACACATACAGGAAAATACCGACAAATGGTGATCTTTTTCTTCGTAGTATCAATCCGGTGGATTGTTTCGCAGTAACAAAATCTTGCAAAATATCCACTCTTCTCGACCCTCTATAACCCTCTTTCACTCAGCATAAGAGTTACAACTCATGTCCTCGAACACTTGCTGCAAATACTCCCGTCAAGGGCGCCATCTTTTCCACAATATCGTGAAGGAGACCATCGTGGCTCATGATGTGACCGATCGCCTGTATGAGATGGTTCTTACTAGGTGCCTATCTTCCTGTCACCAACAAAAAATGTTAAACAAACCAACCGCCCAACGGGTTGCATAATCACATAATCCCAACACCTAGACCAAAGTCACGAAGCAGCTTTCTGAAATCCACACAATCTGTCACATCCGGCCTTGAAACTGAGAGACTCCAGCTCTGGCAACAAATCGAATCAGAAGATTTCATTCCCCCTATATAAAGCCCCCCAACTGGCAAGAACCTTGACTTGTGGAGCTGGAAACCCCTGAATAGATTAAGAACCGGAGTTGGTAGAATAAAGAACAACCTCGAGCGGTGGGGAATGCTTTGGCAGAGAAAGGCACTGTTGTGTCTGCAGGTCTCCACAGTAGCATACTGTGGAGACCTGCAGACCGCCTCACACCTAAGATCCTGACTAGCTGCACATCCCAAGACCTAATGCTAGGCAACACACATATAGACTATCGACGTTGCCATATATTTGGCACAAGCAATTTGACGTCGCTGACACGAGGAAAAAGAATGTCAAATAAAAGGATATGCTAAACGTGGATCTTGAAGAACCATCTCAGAGAGGCAAGCCCGATGGATAAGTCACATCATGCCACACGATGGTCTTCTTCGCGACATCGTGGAAGAGATGGTTGAGGATAGAAATTGCAGAGGGCGCCCTAGACGGTAGTATTTGCAGCAAGTGTTCGAGGACTTGAGTTGCAGCTCTTATGCTGAGCTAAAAAGGATTGAATAGGATCGAGATGAATGAAGATCGAGATGCAAGATTTTGTTGCTGCAAACCAATCCACCGGATTGATACCATGAAGAAGTAAAGGGTCCGCCATCTAACGTTTTTTTTTTAACTAGTGCTTATTTCGTGAATGGTAACATTTAACTCATATCTGATTTGACAGATAATTAGTTTTATCTTTCCGCTAAATTAATTTGGTTGTGTATACGCTTGAACAACGCTGGGAAATATTGCGACATTATTTTGAAAATCAGGCCATTTTTATTTGAAAATGAGCAAGGAGTGGCCGTTACAGTCAATGGCGATCGTTATCGGGCCATTTTTGTTCACAAAAATTGAGAGGAGGATATTGGCAACATTTGGTTTCAACAAGACGGCGCTACGTGCCACACAGCCGAAGCTACACTCGATGTTTTGCGCCCCATTTTCAAAAAAAAAAAGTTATTTGGCGGACCCTATATAAACGTGTTACAAATTTCTGAGCAATGCGAATCTGATGTCCTCTTTGAGTCATTCTTTTCTTCCCTTACATCTACTCTGTAAGGATTACAGCATCCATTTGCGGAAATATTTCATATTTTCAGTCGGTTTGTTCCCCGAGTGGTTCTGGCAGTAAAAAATAAAAGCGGGCATTTAGCCTTGCTAGAGACATGCCGGTAATAAACCATGTCTCTCCTGTCTCTTCCTGTCATTTTCTGTATTTTTTATGCATTATCCTGCAATTTCTATCTTCCTTGTTTTTCTTTTGCATTCATTCACCTGTCTATTCCATTAAAAAAAAACTGAATTATATGTCAAAATCTACTAAAAAAGGTTTTTTTGTATCTGCCTCTAAATACTTTTGCGCTTACAGCCTGGAGCATCTTTTAATTCCAAGCGCAATATATGAGACTCGCAGATTAACGTATTTATTACTAACCGCTTACTAAATAATTATTGCACATAATTTGAATTCAATACTGCCAAAAAAATATTTGCCATTAAAAATCATCTTAAATTAGATCACTTTGAATCCGAGAATAAATTGACATCAGCATGATATAGCCCTTGATGACTGGTACCGAAAACCTCGATACACAATCATTTGTCTCTTATTTCTGTTATGCGGTGCTGAGCAACAGCCCGTCACGAGCTCGCTCAGTTGCGTGCCGACGTCGGCGCGATCGCACTGTTAAGTCCCAATCCACCGAGGCGAAAGTAACGCCATGTTACGGTCGATCGGGGAAACCGAGTCTTTATTAGAACATACCCACCGTACACGGAATTTCATAGGTCCGACAGAACGGACCAATAAAAATTGAATATGTTAGTTGCAATGGATATAACAATGACGATCGTGGAGGTACATTAGGCTAACGGCTAAACTACCTCCAGACACCAACTCACAACAAAGTCATCAATCCTGAAGAAGACCCCTGCAATGGCAGTCGAAATGTTGGTAAGAATAAATTCGCCATTATCGAAAAAATGTATGTCAATGTGCTTCAGAAAAATTCTTTGTGTTGTTTTTATGCTCCTCATCCTGCCACCACGAGACTGATTAACAACCTCGTAATTAGAGAGGAGGATGTTAAAATAAATAAATTTAAAATTGCCAAGACTAATATTATAATTATTAGTATTATAAGAGCAATATTACCGCACATGGTCGCTAGTTTCCATATTAACCCTTTTGCATCGGTTGTCGGCATATGCCGTCATAAGATTCTCCGACCGTTGACATCGGTTGACGTGATGTCTCGTTTCGCTACTTTCGTAGAACAGTTTTTTATGCATCATCTGATAGCTAAAGGATACAAGAACCAATGTAATATATACACATGAAAATAGACCAGATAAGTACATTTATGCTTCAATTATAATTGACAGTATAATTTGTATTCAAACCGAGCCGTAGTGAAAGGGTTAATATTGTACAAACTAGATGTGTTGACGCACATAGACGTACGAATAACAATCCTCGTCGCAGAGACAACACGGTTAGTTTGCTGAAGGACTTAAGCCCATCCATCCCTTCCGTTCTTTTATGCGACAGCTTATGGAGCATACAAGTTCGGCGATAAATTTCAAGGAGCTTCTTCAGAAAACAAAGTGCTTAGCAGTAGAACCTCGATTGACCGGACTAATAGGGGATAAAAATTGTTTTAACATATGTTCAACACATCATTTTGCAGATTACTGGTTTTATAAAAGATTTAGGCCAGGTTTGGTAAATTTAAATGTGACCAAAAAATAACTGTGTCACTTCACATTTCCCATTTTATAAAGGCGACTCCATGTCGCCGGAATCGTTATCTGGACGCGCGATGGAGGGATAAAAATAATGTCCTTAAATCAAAGAACTCATCGTAAAGCACAAAGTACCTTATTTTATATACATGATTGACAAAATTTGGTAATCCCGACAGAGAACATTCAGCGTTCCTCACAGGTCCCGGGCAGACTCCGATTGACTTCCCGCACTAGTAAGAGATACTGCCCGAACTGGAATGGGCAGCATTTGGAAAACTAAAGTACATTTGTAAAGCGAAAATTATGCAATGTCTTAAAAGTAAGGCGTTTAACCAATGCATCATACCCTGTATTAACTTATGGCGCAGAGACGTGGAATCTAACAGCAAGTCACCCGCTTGGTGAAAACCCTCCCTGTCCCGTCCTGTTTTTAGAGACCCAGATGGGGACCCGTTACTGGAAGCACGAAAAAAGCTACTTGTTAGAATTTGGCTGAAGGTTGTCCCGTGATTCTAGGTGCATCAGTTAGATGTCAAATAGACTTCAGTCTAAGGCTGCGAACTCAGTATACTACGGCGAGTCTCGAATTGCCTTCTTTGGTAACACGTTGCTAATCACGAAATACGTGGGAATGAATAAGGAAATGGTAAGGTTCGGAAATGGATTCTACAAAAAACAGATATCAGTTAGGAATCATTACTTGCGTCTGCACTCTTGCAGATGGACGCGCAGAAGCGCTCAAAAGCATTACCCATAAAATAAAAGTCCTCCAGCGTGCTATGTAGAGATCCACGAGAGGAGTGTCACTAAAAGATAGAATCCGAAACGAGGAAATACGCAGAACAACTCAAGTAGTGGATGTTACCCAACGAATAGGCACACTCAGGTGGCAATGGGCAGGACATATCTGTCGAAGAGACGACGGTCGATGGGGAAGAAAAGTATTTGAATGGCGCTCAAGAACTGGCAAACGAAGCATTGGCCGCTCCCCTGCAAGATGGACTGACGACATAAGAAGAATAGCGGGATGCGGAAGGCGGAGAATCGAAGAGGATAGAGACTCTCGCGGGAGGTCTTCGTTCAACAGTGGACGAATACAGGCTGATGATGATAATCAGCCATGCTTGAAAACGGCCATTACCGTTTGTCAGTATTCTAATGTATGTTTTAAAAAAACTTAACTATATGTTGTAACATACTCCTCTCTAAGTTCGTTATTGAATTGCGTGGTGGCAGGATGAGGAGCAGAAGAACAACACACAGACTTTTCCAGAAGCACATATATTTTCATGATAAACATTATAAACTTCCAGCCCTAGCAGAATAACATGCCGGGCCGGCCATAAAATGACCTCGCCGCGGTCGGCACGCAACTGACAACGTGGTCGGTGACACCCAGTGCCACAAACGGCGATCTATATAACTAGTCCTATTAAAAAATGACAACACATGCGTGTCCAATGAGCGAACGAAAATAAGTGACGAAAGGTTGTATATCGAGGTTTCCGGTACCAGTCAGCAAGGGCTATATCATGCTGATGTCAGTTGATACTACCTAAAACTGTACCGATGCTAAGCAGCGAGCTTTGAAAGTCGACTACAGTGCATATCATTTAATTTTTTTTACACGAAAAAAAAAACAAGTTAATTTTCACCGCCGTGTAAACCATTTTCCTCTTCAGACAAGTGTTGAACACGCTCCTCTCTAGTGCGGTCAGCCTCTTCAAGAGGCCGCCTCTACATCTATCCTTTGTCCGTTTCGCCCGGTTAAGCCAATAAAGCTTTAGCTAGCTACCTGCTTGTGTAGCTAGTAGCGCTGTACGTAGCTCGACCCAGCCATTGTTCTCGAAAGCCTTTTGTTACGGAGCTCGGTTAATTTGCGAACTCCACACTATACGCCGTAATTTTTTCCCCTACATACGAGTATATTCGATATTCGGTTGAAATAACCACGAAATGTTAAAATACGTGAAAATACAATAAAAGTATTTTTGCTACAATGTTATAATACACTATATATATATTTTTTATATTATTATTTATTTCTTTCAGAATCGTTACAAATTTTATGTAATATGATCCTGAAATAAGATAATACAAGCATAAAAAATAAACAATAACATCTCTTTTACAAAGAGAAAGACGACTTCACGTCGCCGGGATCATTATTAGAAGGCGTGCTGGACAGATGATGAGTAGATGAGCAACACAAAGTCTTTTTCAGAAATACATATATTTTCACAATATTCGAGGTGATATGGTTGAACAGTTTGATAACTCTCCCAAGAAGCGAAGTCTCTGAAAGGTTAGTATTATTCCTAGGAAGAACAATCAGTATGTGCCTCCTTATCCTTAAATAATTGACAGGGACAGACAAACCGATTTCCAACAAAACATCAGGATTTCTGAACACGCCGCGCACTAGCCGAAAAAATACATACTCAAGCACACATCTCTTCTAGTTTTTAACTAATTGTATCCCAACACTACCCCGTATAAAGTTAGATGGGTACAGCCACGGATAATATCTATACATCCTCATGTAAAGAAACCTCATAAATTTCTTCTGAGCTCTCTCCATCATGAGGTCATATTTATACTCGTGGGGAGCCCAAATAATAGATACGCTCTTCTTCTAGATACAGGTGTTCTGCGACAAGGTATAAGAAAACCTGAGTTTACTAAATTGTGAAATGACTATTTGTGCTGTCCATATGATCCAAATATGGAGCGGATATGGTAAAAAATATACTTGAAAGTACTTTATATTCCTTTCCAATATATCTCGATTTTCCTTTGATTTTGTTAGAATTTTTCTTCCGCAAACCTATCCAATAACGTTCCACATATCGGGTATTGATAAAGCGACCCCGATATGTCTCTGAAAGTTCCGCAAAACTTCCACGTCGTAAATCAGACGCCAGGTGGCTATCGTCGCACCTGATACCGAATAGTTCGGACTGGCGAAAAATCCAATAAAAAAAATGACAGTGAAATGGGTCCGCTTCTAATGGAATTTAAAAAAGTGTAAGAATCGAGTGAAATTTGAAACTCAATAATCGAACACTTGATGAATTCACATCATAATGGAAACACTGCTTTGGTTCGAGACACTAAATATTTCAGGCTAATCATCAAATCTCTCTTTAAAAATGCCACGCATATATAAATCATAATATTTTAATTTAAAATACTAACATCCTTCTCTCTTTCAAAAGGTTGCTATTCAGTCGCGTGAGTGCATGATTCGGAGCAGATTAATAACACAAGGAGTTTTTCAGAAGCACATTGACATATATTTACAATAAACTTTACAAATTTATGGCTCAACCTAGTCACAGCATTCAGGCCGAGCCAAAATACAATAAGCTCTCGCCGACTAGCGGCACACGACTGGCGCGTTCGTGATTTCGCGTCCAAGAACTAGCAAATGAGTGTTGGTCAATGCGATACAAGATGGACTTACGACATCAAAAGAATACGGGGACTAGCCTGGACAGTGGAAGATCGATAAATATATCTTGGACAGACCAACACCTTGCGGTAATCAATCACAACATACCTTGCGGCAGAAGGAGACAGAAATTAAGCCTAGACTTAAGAACTCAATGATAAGGATGGAGACTCTTGCGGAAGGTCTACGTTCAACAATGAACGGCCTTTTTTGGGCAAATAAGATATATAAAAAAATCTGTGAGAGATTCAGAAGTCTTTTGATCTACAAAAAGGTTAACAATCGCTGATTTAAATAGGGGTAGATATATTCCTAGTGTTTGCTCTTGTCACTTGATTGATGCGGGTCGGTTTCCATCTCCGCTTCTCTGACCATTCCCGTTCTCCTTCCATCCGCCCACGTCATCCACATTTCCATACTCACAAAGCGATTCCGCAAGCCGCGACCGCAGAGTGATGGCACTATCGGACAATACAATTGCCAAGGATAGGTTCAATGAGCAAAGCGTGAAGAAAAATATACAATTTAAACTTAAATAATATATTTGTGGTGAAATGGAATGAGTTTTTATGACTCGCTAATAATGTTAGTATTTTATATCCCATAGATTTTGACCAATCACAATAGACGTTGCCTTGCTATAAAAGAGCAAATCACATTAAATCAAACTCTTTGCGCTCCGACCATCATCGGCAGTACTTCTCTAACCTCCAGCCACCTGCTCACTAGATTATCGCCGTAACTTCGCGACCCGCCGACAAACGTTTCCAGAACTTACTAATTTATTGAATTTTAAACTAATGAGAGTTTCATAAACATGTTGCGAATTGGTCGAGTGTACACTTTTTGCTATTATAACTCCCTATTAATGTTTTTATTGTGTCTCATAATTTTCGACCAATCACAATAGACATTGCCTTGCAGCCGCTGCACCGGGCGCCTATATAAAAGAGCAAATCACATTGAATCAAACTCTTTGCGCTCTAACCGTCACCGGCAGCACTTCTCTAACCTCCAGCCGCCTGCTCACAAGATTACCGCCGTCACTTCGCGACCCGCTGACAACCGTTTCTAGAACATTCTAGGTTATTAAATTTAAAATTATTGAGAGTTTCATATACATGTAGCGGATTGGTCTAGTGAACACTTTTTATAATTATAACTCGCTATTAATGAAGTATTGTATGTCTCATAAATTTCGACCAATCATAATAGACGTTGCCTTGTGTGAGTTGGCGGCCGTCGGAGCGGGCACTTATATAAAGGGGAAACTACATTTCACCGGCACTACTCTGACCTCCACCCGCCAGATTACCGACGTATTTTCGCGACACGACGTCAATCGATTCAAGAACTATCTAAGTTAACTCAAATCTTAAAAGTCTAACTGAACTAAAACCGGCAAATTCGTATATAAACTTACTTAATTTTATATCGTAAAATTTATATCGTGTGGTGATTAAGCAAATTTAAATTAAACTCCACTTTTTTTCTGTATGACCACATCTCAAAGGCCTCTAGTCTTTTCTTATCACTTTCAGATAAGCACCATATCTCAGAGCCGTACATCAAGATGCTCCAAACAAATGTTTTGGCAAGTTGATTGCGGAGCTTTAAATTATAAAAAATTGACTCAAGAATTGTTGTTTTCTTATTGAAGCTATAGGTGGTTACGGGGTGCCTAAAACCTACCCCAATATCAAAGCTATATCAACTCTCGGGCATTGCCCCACCAAACATACAGCGAGAAGTTACTACCAAGAAGGAACTCACCAAAGCAACCCACGACGCACTCCACCCTATGTTTGGGTACCAAAAGATAACTACACGGCTCAAATCAAGAAGAAGTTTCCTACAGTCGACAACGGAACTGGAGATACCTGAGGCCACCCTGCGGCTGAACATGTGGAGAAGCGCAACTGAGGGGAATACTTGGATTGCCCCGAAAGAGGACCTATCCCCTGGACATGACCAAGGGTGGAATATATGTAGGTCCCTTAACAGACTTCGGACCGGAGTATGCAAGACGAGGACACAAATGAGGGCCTGGCAGTTTTACAGCGGACCGACTGAATGTGACTGCGGCGTGGAGCAGACCCTGTCACACCTTCTGGAGTGTGCGCTGTGCCCGAATAGCTGCACCCAGGAAGACCTGATGATGGCCAGAAGTAACGCCATCGACGTCGCCCACTTCTGGGCAGACAGGATCTGACCCTGTTGTTTCCGACACGATTATATATATATTGAAGCTAGCCTTGCTTGATGTATGCGTGTGTTGACTTATCTTTTTGTTCTGCCATCCCAGGTGATCGTACTTCCAAGGTATATAAATTCATTTGCATCTTTTATGGCTACTCCTAGCTGACTTCTGTTTTATAAATTGTACCAATTTCGGTATCCATGCATTGTCTATTAATATTTTCCTTGTATGTTCCATAGATGTCGGTAGAATTGTCGTCACCAGAGGTCGTTTCAAATGCTTTAAGATCTAAATTTACATATTTTGCACCATCTTACATCTGAGTAAGCTGAGAAATCAAATTCTACAGTATTTTCCAGCACGTGCCTCGAAATACTATAACACAATCTATTTCTATATTTAATTATTCTGAGCGAACAAAACTAAGTGGAAAAGAAACTTTGGCGCTTACCGCCAATAATGATAATTTCCATACAACTTTGCAACTTTCGAAACTAAACCTAAACCAAGAAAGACAAAACAGATATCAACGAAACTTTAAAGACCATACAAACAACGTGAAACTTATTTCATCAGTTCGGCAATATCCAAGCCATCTAATGATGTTATTGTTATCTAATGCCCAAGTTTAATAGCAATTGTTACAATCTTAAGTTAAATAATAATTTGATGTCCTCCGTATAATAAAGGCGACTTCAAGTCGCCGGGATCGTTATCCGGACGCGCGGTGGGATGAGGACAGGTCGGGCGCAGGTTGCCAAAGCAAAAAACTCGTGGAGAAGCACCTTGTAATTTATTTTATATAAATGACTGACAAGTTCTGTCATCAAACCTTCGGCAGATACGGTCGGTAAAAAGATCTTTACCCAAAGACGCTACAAAGAGCTTGGTAAATGCGTTTATAGTCTCCAAAATGAAGTACTGCAATGCACTGCACTTGGGCCAGCCAGACAGACAAATAAAGCGATTGCAGTTATTATAAAACGCAGAGGCACGACTAGTCTACAACGCGCCCATTACTGATACTACACCGACTGCTGCGGTTGAGAGTTCCGGCTACAATTCAGTACAAGCTTTGCCTCTTAGCTTATAAGACACTCAACGGAACTGCGACGGGCTATTCGACAGAACTGATCAAGCCTTCGGGGATAAGCGCTCGTGGAAAGACACTTAAATCAGCCAGAGCGAATACAATCACCCTGCAACTGACAGGAGGTAGTCCTAGCACGGTCTATGGCAATCGCGCTTTCAGCTACAAGGCACCAATGTGCAGGAACTCGCTGCAGGAAAGCATAAAATAGCTTAAAGCGGAGGCATCCTTCAGAAGCAGACTCAAGACCCACCTTTTTACTCAGAGAGGCAAAGAAGCGCTTTTGGGATGACCATTCGGTCAGAAAAAAACGGTATACAAATACTAATATAATAGTAATAATCTGCCCAGGGACGGAACTTTCTGCGTTCCTCACAGGTCCCGGGCAGACTACGATTGACCGCCCGTAGTGGTAACAGTTACTGCCTGAAATTAACGTAGGTCCTATTTACAGATTAAAAATACGGATTATTTAGGTAAAAGAACTGACGAAATTTACTCAGCTGCCCGTGACAGAACTCTGTTTATTCTAAAATCACAGTCAAGTCCCGGGCAGAAGGTGACTTCAGCAGTTGTGACAGCACAGTACCGAAATTAATGTAGTGGCCATTTATGGAACTAATAGGGTGACAGGTAGCGCCCCCATGATAGGTAGTGACCTGTCACAACAAATAAAATGGCGAAGCAAGCGCCATGTCTTATGTTACTCACATTTTTATATACCTGTGTCCGACGAGCGAACAATAATAAGAGACGAAAGATTGTTTACCAAAGATTTTTGCACTAGCCTGCAGGGTCTATATCGAGCTGATATCATAAAAAAATAACCGAAAAATAAATACTAAAACGAAAACATTACTGTTTAGTGTGTTCGTCTATCACTGGCAAGATCTTTAAACTGAAACGAATACAGATCCAACATCTAAATTCGCGAAATAATATATCAAATTATGTATATTGTAGATATATCTGTATTGTTGGCATACAAATTAGCTTGCAGAACCCTTATTAGAACATCCTTGCCTTTCTATTCATCAACCATATCCTATTCTAGTGCCTCACAATGCTACAGGACGAATACGAATATTTTATCAGGAATTGTGTTTTCACTTCCTTTTGTAACAAATGCTATTCGGTGAAACTTAGAATTCTCTCCTCTCTCTGCCGCCTTCGTAACCTGATCAATCACATAGACACCCGCCGGAGACGCTATAGTGTAACGTGCCCGCTCCACGGCCGACCAAGTTACATCAAACATAATTGTTAACATTTCAATCCTCAATACTATTTAAATATAAAACTAACTCACAAAGTGACATTAAATTTCGCGTGACATTATATCATGTTCTTATTTCTTTTCTTTTTTGTTCGGAATGTCCGTGTATTTCCATTGCTCACCTCCTAACGCGAATAACAATTCCTTCTCAGCAATCCACAGATCACAACATTTCCACTCGCCCCAAACATTCCGGCATATGCTTAACCCTTTCGAATCGATTGTCGGCATATGCCGTCAAAGATTCCCCGACCGTTGACATCGGCTTACGTGATACATCGTTTTGCTACTTTCAGTACTCATTGTGACATCTACGATAGGAAATTGGAAGTGCAGTCATTACCTTTATCAACCTACATGTAATTTTTACAGAAATCTGTAAAGCATGTAAGTAAATATCGTTAGGTTTCGTCACAGGAGCGATTTTTCTGTAAACCACATGTGGCAATGCCACCAAATGTATGGAGTTATATAATGAACGTTTTTTAAATAGATTAGTTTTTTATGCGTCATATAATAGCTAAAGGATACAAGAACCAATGTGATATATGAAAATAGGTCAGGAAGGTACATTTATGCTTCAAATATTAGTTTTAAGCAAGTGAACAATTCACGCCGTATTGACATTATAATTTGTATTCCACCGAGCCGTAACGAAAAGGTTAAAATGATTTTGGACAGATTTTTAATAAAACTAATTACTTTTTACTATTTTTAACACTCACTTTGCGATCCATTTCAAATATCAAAAACTCGGTTATCACAATTTTAAGACATATAACATTGCGAAGCATTGGCCGACCCCCTACAAGATGAACTGACGACATAAGAAGAATAGCGGGAGTGACTTGGATGCGGAAGGCGGAGGATTGTAGAGGACGGAGACTCATGCGGGAGGCCTACGTACAACAGTGGACGGACACAGGCTGATGATGATCATTGTTTATCGCAATTTATGTAAAAAATAACGAAAACAATATTTTACATTCAGAATTAATTTAATTTTAAAAATCAGTAGTGGAGTTGATACCGAAAATATTTATTAGTATTGATATCATCTTGATATAGCTCTTTTAGGCTGATGCCGTAAAGCCTTGAAAAACGATATTTTGTCTCTTATTTTTGTCCGCTCGCCTGACATGGACATCTAATAATGTTAGCTTAAATTATATAATATTACACGGCGTTTGCATACGCCATTTTATTTGTTATGACAGTTGCCGTGATCGTCTAGGCGGCGCTGCATGTCACAGTGTTCCGGCAGTTATCAGTTAACTTAAGCCGGTCAGACGAGGAAATCAAGTATTCATAAAAAATAAATGCGAATTGTGTTTCAAAAACAAGTTCTTTGTGTTGTTAATCTGCTCCTGCGTCGTTCCTGCACGCAGCCACGTGACGGACCCGCGAATTGACGTTCTTTTTTAAAGACGGAAGATGTCAGTAAATTTGTATTTTTTACACGAAATGTTTCCTTCCGTGACAAATATTTCCGATCAACACTTATTGATCAATTGAATTTAATTAATCAGATTAATTCAAGTATTTGAATCCAATTCAATGAATTACACAAATCAAATTTAGTGAAATGTTGATCGATTGAGTGATTAGTCTGTAAATAGAGAACACACAAACATTAATGAAATTGTGTATATATTTAGACAATTATTTATTTATTTCCTTCAATAACATTACAAAATACTTTAACATCTTAAGTCATTATTGAAGTATATACATAAAAGTGTGGCACGTAAATTTATTGACACATTTAGTGTCAATGACCTCACACCCAGAACAAGCGTTAGGAGACTCAATGCAAATAGTTGACTTGTAACATCAAAAACCCTGTTATAAGTAAATCATGTATAACCCACAAATAACATGGCATTATTGTCACAACATCAAACTTCCAAAAATTTCGCCTTCGTCAACGCTAGCACTGAATCCGAAGCAATATAACACCAAATATGTCAATATCTTCACTTAAGCTGGTTTCAACCACTGTTCACTATTGATACACTATGAGAACCACATCCTAAAGTTAAGGTTATCAACTGACAATACTTGGTGCAACTGCATAATTATAATTTTAAATTAATTTTAATAAATAAAATAACAAATTAATAATATTAAGTTTAGATTCACATTTATTTTAAGCGATTACATGTTTCGGCCTCCCTAGAGATCATCTTCAATGATAATTAAATTATAAACTAGCAGTGGCTTATATAGGTATGTAAAAGTATTAGTTCCTACGTAAGTACACACATATTTACAGATTGTATATATGTATTGTTTTTCAATGCTTTCACCTGCACACATCACCCAATTGTACTAGTATATATATAAATAATACGCAGTAACTTCTCAAAATAAATCGACAGGCGTATACAACTGGGATGGGCAGCATTTGAAAAACTAAAGTACATTTTTAAAACGAAAATTCCGAAATGTCTTACAACTAAGGCGTTTAACCAATGCATTCTCCCTGTATCAGCTTATGGTGCAGAGACGTGGAATCTAACAGCAAGTCTTACACATAAAATAAAGGTCACCCAGCGTGCTATGGAGTGATCCACGAGAGGAGTGTCGCTAAAAGATAGAATCCGAAACAAGAAAATACGAAGAAAAACTCAAGTAGTGAAGATTATCTAATGAATAGGCACACTCAAGTGGCAATGGGAAGGACATATCTGTCGAAGAGACTACGGTCGATGGGGAAGAAAAGTATTGGAATGGCGCCCAAGAATTGGCAAACGAAGCATTGGCCGACCCCCTGCAAGATGGACTGATGACATAATAATAATAGCGGGAGTGACCTGGATGCGAAAGGCGGAAGATCTTAAAGGATGGAGACTCATGCGGGAGGCTTACGTTCAACAGTGGACGGATTCAGGCGGAAAATAAAATTTCATATAACTCTTCTTCTTCTTCGTGTCAGATATAACTGCCTGTCATAGACTATTAATGAAAATCGGTGGCAGACAAAAGTCTCTACCAATTCATAGTGAGACCCTGTAAAAGTGGATGATGAAAAATAAATTGAAAATTGTAAACATAATTCGATAACGTACCTTATAAATATATATTAAATTTTTCTAAACATTTCTGATTACCCTGTAGCGTTCTCCTCCTCCCAGTTCCTCTCTTTATAAGTCTCTTGTAACCTCCTGGGCCATATCGGTCAATACTTCATAAGGAACCCCCAGGTCGATAACACCCTATCAAAAGTGCTTCTCAAAGTGTTAACAGGCAATGGTTCATAACAGGCAATGGTACTATAATCACATTGCTGAAATGTTTAACCCTATTGTTACGGCTCGGTGAAATACAAATTATACTGTCAATACGGCGTGAATTTTTCAAACCATTTTTTTTGCTTAAAACTAGTATTTGAAGCATAAATGTACTTATCTAACGGTTTTTCTTCCTTCTTTTCTTTTGCCTATCAGATGGTTCATAAAAAAATATTATATCTATTTAACAGACGTTTATTTTGTAACTCCATACAAGTGGTGGCATTGACACACGTGGCTTACAGAAAAATCGCTCCCGCGACGAAACCTAACGATATTTATTTTACATGCTATACAGATTCGTGTAAAGAATACATGTAGGTTGATAAAGGGAATGACTGCACTTCTAATTTTCTACCGTAGATGTCACAATGAGTACTGAAAGTAGCAAAATGATATATCACGTCAACCGATGTCAACGGTCGGGGAATCTTTGACGGCATATGCTGACAACCGATGGGAAAGGGTTAAGGTGCTTAAGTATAATATAAATTAAAATTTAATTTATTACTTTAACCAAACTTCTTAACTAAGGTTTTAACATTAGTTTAGACAAATTCTCTCAATACATATTTTACAAGCACCTGATATTTTTTTGCTTGTTTGAATGACAATCATAACTTTTTTTAAATATACAGTGATATCCTCCTCTCGGAATAAGATATCGAATTGGGTGATAGGATGTAGGATCAGCTTCACAATGCAAAGAACTTGTTTTCGTTTCACAATTCGCGTTTATTTTTCAGGCACTTGCTTTTTCGTCCACCCGTTATGGCAATTAGGCGTCCGCTGTATCGCGAGCGAGCTCCAACTGACGGAGCGCTCTGATATTTAGCGCTGCCAACAGTCGCGGCAGAAAAAGCGAATTAAAGATGACAGTGACACCAACATGACATGGGCTAACTGTCGGAATGTCGGAGTATTTCCAATGATCCCTTCCTAACAAGCATATCAATTCCTTCACAGTAATCCACAGATCACAACACTTCCACTTCACTACACTCCCAAGCTTACTTACTGACATTGAATTCCCCGTGACATTATACAGTTTTTTGGTTTATTTTCTTTCCTGTTCGGAATGTCGGAATATTTCCAACGATCCCTTCCTAACAAGCATAAAATCTTACAACATTTTCACTCCACTACACTCCCAAGCTTACTTACTGACTCTCCGTGAAATTATACCGTTTTTTTCTTCTTTTTTTTTCTTTCTTGTTCGGAATGTTGGAGTATTTCCAATGACCCCTTCCTATCAAGCATAGCAATTCCTTCCAGGATTTTTATTTGCACCCCTTTTGACCTCTGACCTGTCCCCACAGTTGGAGAAACTCAAACGCGTATATCATCGTCGCTCAGCGGAGCACTTTGGTGTAAGAAAAATAATGAAGTTTTCTTCACGGCCGGAATTTTAGGAATTCTCGAGCTTTCATAACGTCGAAGGTAAATGCCTCGCGCCTATATACACACCTGATATAACACAGTGAACTGAAAGTGCTTCCTTCATACAGAGATATTAAACCAAAAAAGAGAATCCTTTCGAGTGGCCCGCCGAGCTTATTCGTGCTGTCAAGTAATCTGCAATTTTTTTTTAAATTTAATTTTTTATGTAAACACATACAGGAGAATACCGACAGATGGTGATAGTAATTCTAAAGTCTTATCTGCTGAATTCTATGATGCTTACCATGGTGTATATGGCTTAACGTTGCATGTGGAGTGTTGATCCGGCAACGTCATAGACTACCTCAGTATTTGATATATATTTTATGCAAACACATACAGGAGAATACCAACAGATGGTGATAGTGATGCTGAAGTCTAATCTGTGAATTCTATGACGCTTACCATGTTACATATGGTTAAGCGCTCCATGTGGATTGTTGATCCGCCAACGTCATAGACTGCAGCCCGAGATTCACGCATCATTCTTTATTATTACAGGAATTTACTATGAATGGGTGGTCTTCACGGGACGACTTTCGTCTACCGCCAATTTTAATTAATAGGCTATGACTGACATTTTGCGGGTGATGGATCGAATTCACAACTAAACGGGGGTATTTTAGAGCACAGAAATAAATTTCATTTTTTTTTAACTTTCACGATCTTTGGCTTGCAAAGCAAATGCTTTGACCATTGAGCTATAACACTTCAATAGGCCAGCGGCAATAGCATATACAATTTTCGTTAAATTACCAAAGTCAATCAACATTGGTCTCGGACCAAAATTTGGATGTGCAACCGCTTGTAGCTAACCGCCTGTCATCACAAATCGATAAAAAATCTTTTCTTTTAATCTCCGTCGGGGTCGAATCCGATCTTTGGCTTGCAAAGAAAACGCTTTGATCTTTGAGCTATTACCATCGGTACGCGTGGTAGAGGGATGAGGAGCAGGTCACCAATAGAATAAACTTTTCGAGAAGCACATTGGTGTATATTTAAAATAAAAGATTGATTAACTTGGGTATTCTGCCCGATCCAAATAATGAATCATCTGCACCTAACGATCCCCGGGCAGAAATGTGACTCGGACCACGCCGTAATACTAGCAGCGCCTTCAGACTACATGTCAGCCACATGACGAACTATCTGCTCTCACATGACAGGTACACAAGGCGGCTTCTAAAAATGAATAAAATGGCGCCAGCGAGTGCCACCTCTTATGACTCTTTAAATCCAGATTGAAACTAACATTTTTAAATATGCGTGTCAGAAGAGCGAGCACAAATAAGAGACGAAATATCGTATATCGAGGCGTTTCGACACCAGTCTGTAATGGCTATATCTAGCTGATATTAAATGGTTAGGTTAACTTCATTTACGTAAAGATAGGTTAGGTTAGGTTGTAATCCAACACGGAATTCCAATTAAACATCTTCTGTGAAACAATCAATTTCCTTATAAATTCGTTCACACACGTATCTAAATTTTTCCTTACAACACTATTAATACGCTTACATTTTACATAAGAGTTTGAAGCCTCTGATATTTAAGGTCTTGAGCTAATGAACACTATGAGACTCCCATCGACCCGCGGCACACACACACACTCTAGAGCTGAGGTCAGGTTACGTCAGGGACTCTCAAATGACACTAATGTAGTACTTTACTAACATGAGAGAGACTCTATATTGTCAAATTAGCAAAGAAAACCTAACCTAACCTAACCTAACCTAACCTAGATGCTTTAATGTTACTTATACAAAAATGTACTTTACAACTTTACAACGATGTACACACGCTGAGGTCAGGTTACGTCAGGGACTCTCAAATGACTCTAATGTGGTACTTTACTAACATGAGAGAGACTCTATATTGTCAAATTAGCAAAGAAAACCTAACCTAACCTAACCTAGATGCTTTAATGTTACTTAGGCAAAAATGTACTTTACAACTTTACAACGATGTACACACGCTGAGGTCAGGTTACGTCAGGGACTCTCAAATGACTCTAATCTAGTACTTTACTAACATGAGAGAGACTCTATATTGTCAAATTAGCAAAGAAAACCTAACCTAACCTAACTTAGATGCTTTAATGTTACTTAGGCAAAAATGTACTTTACAACGATGTACACAAGCTGAGGTCAGGTTACGTCAGGGACTCTCAAATGACTCTAATGGAGTACTTTACTAACATGAGAGAGACTCTATATTGTCAAATTAGCAAAGAAAACCTAACCTAACCTAACTTAGATGCTTTTATGTTACTTAGGCAAAAATGTACTTTACAACGATGTACACAAGCTGAGGTCAGGTTACGTCAGGGACTCTCAAATGACTCTAATGTGGTACTTTACTAACATGAGAGAGACTCTATATTGTCAAATAAGCAAAGAAAACCTAACCTAACCTAACTTAGATGCTTTAATGTTACTTAGGCAAAAATGTACTTTACAACGATGTGCACAAGCTGAGGTCAGGTTACGTCAGGGACTCTCAAATGACACTAATGTAGTACTTGACTAACATGAGAGAGACTCTATATTTGCAAATTATCAAAGACAACCAAACCTAACCTAACCTACATGCTTTAAAGTTACTTAGGCAAAAATGTACTTTACAACGATGTGCACAAGCTGAGGTCAGGTTACGTCAGGGACTCTCAAATGACACTAATGTAGTACTTGACTAACATGAGAGAGACTCTATATTTGCAAATTATCAAAGACAACCAAACCTAACCTAACCTACATGCTTTAAAGTTACTTAGGCAAAAATGTACTTTACAACTTTACAACGATGTACACACGCTGAGGTCAGGTTACATCAGGGACTCTCAAATGACACTAATGTAGTGATATCAGCTTGTCACAGTGTTCCGGATGTTGTCAGTTAACTTTCGTCCGGCGGGCGAACGTCATACCGGTCGGACGAAGAAATCAAGTCTTTAATAAAAATAAATGCGAATTGTGCTTCAAAAAAAAAAACCAGTTCTTTGTGTTGTTAATCTGCTCCTGCATCCTTCCTCCACGCGGCCGCGTGACGAACCCGTGACTTGTTGTCTTTTTAAAGACGGGGGATGTCAGTAGAACTATACTAACATTAGAGAGACTCTATATTTTCAATTTAATTTACTCAAGAAAATGTAGCACAATCCCTGAGTATATACCGAAATAATTGATACTTATTAGAATCTTCAATACTCAACATGTTTGCCTCAAATAACTTTTATACTTATAATATATAAAGGGCCCGCCAAATAACTTTGTTTTTTTAAAACAGGGCGCAAAACATCGAGTGTAGCTTCGGCTGTGTGGCACGTAGCGCCTTCCTGTTGAAACCAAATGTTGCCAATATCCTCCTCTTCAATTTTTGTGAACAAAAAATCGTTCAACATGGCCGCGCCGCATGGAAGAGCCATTGATGGCGCTTCACGCACACTTTCTGCCACAGCAGCAATATTCTCGGGTGTACGCACTGTTGCGTACACCCGAGAACTTTGGCTTTTCACGCTTTGGTTTATCGATGAGGATGCCAGTTTCTTTCACTTTTTTCACAAGATAACGAACATACGGAGCTGACGGTGATTCTCTTCTTCCAAAATCCGTACGCAATTTTCGCACACATTCTGCAACATTACCATGATTTTCAAAGTAATGTCGCAATATTTCCCAGCGTTGTTCAAGCGTATACACAACCATATTCGTTTAGCGGAAGGATAAAACTAATTATCTGTCAAATCAGACATGAGCTAAGTGTTACCATTCACGAAATAAGCAAAACGTTAGATGGTGGACCCTTTATTATATATTATATTATAAGCAACACTAAACATTGGTGTAAACTACCGACGCCACTTCACGACCCGCTGTCAATTGATCCCAGAACTTTCTAGTTTTATTTAAATCTTAAAACCTTATCACAAAATTGACTAATTTGTATTATAAATTTTATAGCGTACAAATGTAAATTAAACTTCACCTTAAAATTAAAATTCCTGTGACAATATTCAGTGTTATTTATTTTCCTTCAAGTTACTAATCCGGTGAAGAAGATTCACATCCTCTATGTTCACATCTTCCCCTTCAGATCACACTACGCACTCTCGCACACCGACACTGTGTAATAACCGTGATAATCCACGTTCCGATACACTTTCCGATAGGGTGATTAATTTTGCTACCCTATAGAATAGGAAGCAGATATTGATATCCTCCTCTCTAAGTTGTATATCGAATTACTAGGCGGCGGAATGAAGGAGCATATAATAACACAAAGAACTCGTTTTTGAAGCAAAATTCGGGTATATTTTAAATTAAGACTTAATTTCTTCGCCCGACCGGCATGGCATGTGGCCGGCCGGGCGCCAGTTAATTGACAACTGTGATATGCAGCGCCGCCAATGATCGCGGCAAAAAAGCAAATTAAAGATGACAGTTGCACCAACATGAAATGGAGCAACCGTCAAAACAAATAAAATGGTGTATGAAGACGCCTGCATAATATTCTATAATTAAAACTAACATTATTAGATGTGCATGTCAGGCTAGCGAACAAAAATAAGAGACAAAAGTTATTTTTTCGAGGCTTTACTGCATCAGCCTAAAAGAGCTATATCAAGGTGATATCAATATGTATTGACGTCAGCGTGATTTAGCTCTTGCTGACTGGTACCGAAAACCTCGATATACAATCTTTCGTCTCTTATTTCTGTTCGCTTGTTGTACATGTATATTGGCATTTTGGTCACGGGTGTGACTTAAGTTATATAGATCGCCACTTGCGGCGTTGGGTGTCACTGACCACGGCGCCGCACGGCACTCAGCTGTGTGCCGACCGCCAGAAGGTCGTATTACGGCCGGCCCGGCATGTTATTCCGCCCAGGCCGGAAGTTTGTTATGTTATCAAAATATATATGCCAATGTGCTTCAAACAAAAAGTCTTTGCGTTGTTAATCTGCTCCTCATCCTGCCACCAGATGTCGATATATTAAAAATATACATAAGCAATTATAGTATCAAATGTAATTCTTAAAATCACTGACACTCAAAATGAATATTTGGATTTATAGAGCATTAAATTAATATTCGGTTCGTTAAAGTAGGTTTCATCGCGAGGCTGAATTATTTCATGGTTTTTCAGCCTAAGTAAAAATAAAGTTCTTTGTTTCGGGAAAGTATTTTTATTGGATATATTCATTTGGACAGAGCAAATACTCGTTAATGCCCTAATTTAGGATCCAGAGTGGAGTGGGGCAAATTTAGTAGGGCAAAATTGTGGGCCGAATTTGTAGGGCGAATTGGGAAGTGTGGAACAATTACAAAGAAGGGGCAAGCTTTGAAAGAAAAAATATATTTTAATAACACTATTCAGTCCGCGAGTTACGCGATTAAGCTTACGCTAGAGGCCGACTGTTTTTTTAAAGAATTGCTAAATCAATCGTCATGTGTTTAAATAAAATTAAATATGATCCTCACCGAAAAGGTTTGAGATCTTTGAATTATGTTCGAAAGTAAAATCAACACATATGTTGTGTGATCGGCCACTAACGTTTGAAAAAAATATCACAAGCTGTGTATGGTCGGCCACTAAGCGTCGGCGGAACGATCACGCACTTGTTGTGTGACCCGCCTTTAACGTTCAGCCTGATGATTACACACATATTGTGTAATCGGACTAGATAGTCTTAACATCCTCCTCTCTTTCAAAAGGTTGTTATTCAGTCGCGTGAGGGCATGATGAGGAGCAGGTCACTCGCTTAGTGAAAACCCTCCCCGACCCATTCTGTATTTGGAGACCCAGATGGGGACCCGTTACTAGCCGCACGCAAAAAGCTACATGTTAGAGAGTGGCTGATGGCCTTCCCGTGATTCTAGGTGCATCAGTTAGATGTCAAATAGACCTCAGTTTAAGGCTGCGAAGTTAGTATACTACAGCCACTCTCGAATTTCCTTCTTGCCGGCCGTAATGCTACCTTTTCGGCCGTCAGCACACAGCTGCCGCACTCGTGATGGGCTCTCGTCCAGCGCCACAAGCAGCGGTCTATGTAACTAGTCCAAACATGTACAACAACCGAACAGAAATAAGAGACGAAAGATTTTATATCGAGGTTTTCGGTACCAGTCACCAAGGGCTATATCACGCTGATGTAGTCCTTGAAGTAAAAACGTTATTACAAAAATTAATATTGCGTCACGACGCTCAGTCATGTGCGAGTCGTTGAAAAATAAAAAAATAGAGGGCGTCGTAGCAAGCGAATCATTTTGCTTCTGATATTACTTTCATGTAAAAAGTAACTTTCAAATTATACCAAGTCCAACAAGCGTTCTCAATGGTCAATCATAAAATTTCCATACAAATGGATTCTCTTGCTTATTTACGTTAGCCGTGAATTTTTTTTTACGTTTTTCGCGGAATTAATTCGTTAATATTTTTTTTCCTTGCCTCGAAAACTTTTCGCCCAAAGCTCGGAGGCTCTTTCAAATAAAAAAGCCTTAAAGTTGCAAAAAAATGTTTGAAAAGTTGATACTAAGCGGTTAAGGCCGTTTCACAAGTTACTTATCATTAAATGATTTATGTACTTACATCAGCATGATATAGCCCTTGCTGACTAGTGGCGAAAACCTTTATATATACAACCTTTCGTCTCTTATTTTCGTTCGCTCATCGGACACGCATGTGTTGTTATGCCGTTAGGAGGACTAGTTTTATAGATTGCCATTTGCGGCGCTGAGTGTCGCCAACCAGTCAGTTGTGTGCCGACCGAGGTCATATAATGGCCGGCCCGGCATGTTATTCCGTCCGGGCCAGAAGTTTGTAAATTTTATATAAAATATATATGTGCTCTGAAAATGTCGGTGTGTTGTTCATCTGCTCCTCATACATCCACCACGCGATAGCATAACATCTTTTTAAAGAGAGGAGGATGTTAGTACATACTATACTAACTTTATTTAGAGATTGAAATGACTCGTCCATACTCAAGAAAATTAAGTATTAACATCCTACTCTATTTAAAAGACGTTATTCAGTCGCGTGGTGGCAGGATTAGGAGCAGATTAATAATACAGAGAATTTTTCTGAAACGCATTGACAGTCACAGCATTCTGGCCGAGCCACAATACGACCTGTTTCGAGGTCGGTACACGACTGACCCGTTTGGTGCTGTGTTCAATGACACCCAGCACCGCTAGTGACGATCTATATAACTAACGTCACACCAGTGACCGGACTTGTCCAAAATGCCAATATGGCGACACATACATGTACGGCAAGCGAACAGAAATAACATCGAGGTTTTCGGTAACAATCAGCAAAGGCTATATCATGCTGATGTCAGTAGATATACACAAGACATGTTTTCAGCGTGCAGTGTTCAGCCGCTCCGAATCCCGAAGCTCCATCGATTACAAATTTCATATTTATTTTCAGCTATTGTGAACGTACCTCAAACGCTTAAGCACACCGCAGAAAGTTTCTGAAAATCTTTTTTATGCTCCCGCATTTATTTCTGGAATTTTTATATTAGACCGGGAATATACTCGGGGAGTTAATCGGGGATTCTTAGGGCGCGCTTGGCAACACCGGGGAATAACCAATGCTTGTACGAGTATATGAACGTGGTAAATATCGTTTATGAATTTAAAGATAAGTCTACTTATATCGGGATATCTTGAAGTCAATTACAGTAGAACCTCGATTAACAGGACTAATCGGGGATAAAGATCGCTTCAATATATAACAAAATAATATATCGATTTCCACAACAATATTATCTCTTTTATCTTAAAACTAGCATTTAGTTTTGAAGCTATCGATTTGCGCATACTTTTAACTGCTATGGCCTTCTTTGTCCTCAGCTTTAGCACTTTATTTCTCAGCCGGAGAATATGCGGCACCAGTGTGGGGTCGATCGGCCCATTGTAATCAAGTGGATACTGCCCTGAATGATGCATGCAGAGTCGTCACAGGCTGCCTCAAGCCATCACCCATTTCTAAACTATACCCCTTGGCTGGTATCGCACCACCAAACATAAGACGCAAAGTCATATGCGCCGAAGAAATGCGTAAGGCAATCAACCAACCGTCCCACTGCTTGTAAAATCAGATACCCCCAACACCAAGATTGAAGTCAATATCGAATAATTACAAATATTACTAATTAATTAAGTATATAGCCGGTCTTGCTTCTAAAAAACTAGGTGTATTATATAGATCACTAAGGTATTTCAACGATAACCAACTTATTTTTCTATATAAAGGACAAATCCGATCTATCCTTGAATACGGCAGTCACCTTTGGATTGGAGCCACAAAATACCTTCTTATACTTAATTGACTACGTTTAAAGAAGAGCAATTCGTTTGGTAAACAATGACACCCTTACGTCTAACCTGCAAATAATGGAACACCGGCGTAAGATTGGTTCACTTAGTCTTTTCTACCTCTTCGGAACTTAAAGAACTAATTTCTCATGCACCCACCCACAACCGACAAGCTCGTCTTAAACTTGCCGAACATCCATACACGGTTAATGTGTGTCGACCAAAACCTGGCAGTTTCCAAAGATCCTTCATTAATGGCACTGGTAAGCTTTGGAATGCTCTTCCTCCTTCCTACAATCTGGATCTCTTCAAGAAACAGATAAATATACACTTGAAACCTCACCAACTCACACATAAACACGAACACAACACACGTTTCCCGCATGCAGCGTCCAACCCTTTCATTACGGCTCGGTTTGAATACAAATTATACTGTCAATTATAAAACTAGTATTTGAAGCATAAATGTACTTATCTGGTCTATTTTCTTATATCACATTGGTTCTCGTATCCTTTAGCTATCAGATGATGCATAAAAAAACTATTCTCAGAAAGTAGCAAAACGATATATCACGTCAACCAATGTCAACGGTCGGGGAATCTTTGACGGCATATGCCGACAACCGATGCGAAAGGGTTAAGAAGTTTTTTCATAATCTAATACACTTCAACTGTGTGAATCGGTAGAACGCTCGTGGCTTCGAATTGGCTCTCAAACTTCCTCTAACTAACTAACAACTTGAAGACAAGAGATAGACCGTCTGCAAGTGAAGCGCGAGTGGACGGTAAAGTTAGAAGCACTGCTTCATTAACATTGTTATTACGACTATGAATAATAGCTCACTTGAACGCTCCACCATTTGGTATTCCCTGGAATTATAATTAATTTTACATAAAATGATTTATTTTTCATATTACATTTTATTATGTGAACACATACAAGAGAATACCGACAGATGGTGATAGTGATTATGAAGTCTCATCTGTGGAATTATATGACGCTTACCATGCTGCATGTGAAGTGTTGATCCGCCAACGTCTTAGACTACAGCCCGGCATCCACGATTAATAGGCTATGACTTTCATTTTAAAGGTGAGTTATCAAATTCACACTAACCGGGGTATTTTAGAGCTCAAAAATCGATTGATTTTTTTTTTAATCTCCGTCGGGGATCGAACCTTTGGCTTACAAAGCAAACGCTTTGACCAATGAGCTATATCTGCGCCAACGATTACTCGTATCTCAATTTTTGCTCGTATTTCAAAGCAAAAAATCGCTCGCTCGACGGCTTGCATCTCAAAAGACTCGCATGTTGGGCACTCGTATGTCAAGGTATCACTGTATAACTCATATATATATATAATCGTGTCGGAAACAACAGGGTCAGATCCTGTCTGCGCAGAAGTGGGCAACGTCGACGGCGTTACTCCCGGCCATCATCAGGTCTTCATGGATGCAGCTACTTGGACACAGCGCACACTCCAAAAGGTGTGACAAGGTCTGCTCCACGCCGCAGTCACATTCAGGCGGCCCGCTGTAAAACTGCTAGTCTTTCATTTGCGTCCTCGTCTTGCATGCTCCGGTTCGAAGTCTGTTAAGGTAACTCCGTATATTCCATCCCTGGTCGTATCCAGGGGCTAGGTCCTCTTTCAGAGCAATCCAAGCATTGGCCTCAGTTGCGCCTCTCCACATGCTTAGAATTCGATGCCTGTGTTCGATGATATCGAGGTGTGGATGATCAGCCTGACGAGGCCAAGTTCATCATAATCATCATCAGCTCGTACACTGTTCAACGTAGGTCTCCTGCACGTGTCTCCATCCTCTTCGATCATCTGCCTTCCGCAACCAAGCCACTCCCGCTATTCTTCTTATGTCGTCAATCTATCCTGCGTCGTATCGACCAGCACTTCTTTGCAAGTTTTTGGACACTGCTCAACACTTTTCTTCCCCATCGACCGCTGTCTCTTCTATACAGATATGTCATATTTCCTCTTATTTTTGTCTATATGTACTTTATGTAGCGTCCACTACTTGAGTTCTTCGTTGGGTCGGAAAACCGCTTCGTTTGCCAGTACTAGGACCCCACTACAACACTTTTCTTCCCCATCGACCGCAGGGTGGTCGGTTATTCATCAAGTTGATGAAGAGTTTCAAAAAAGTTTTCAAACCTTCCGCCAACTTTTTTAATGTGTCATTTATCACATTTTTATCCCCGTCCCAGAATACCCCCTTTCACAAACTTTTTTCATACTTGTTATTTTTTAGAAGACTTTAAAAGAAAGATAAAACACGCCGTATTAATTTGAAAGAAACTTTTTTTTGTTTTGAAGAAAGAAACAAAACTGTTGAAAGATGTTCAACAAAGGAATAGTTCTTCAAATAGTACGTTTTACTAAGCAAAATATAAACATTGTTAGAGTAAAGGAATTTGTGAAAAGTTTATAGTGTTTTATTTGGGAGCATAAAATGCAGGAAAACTTTAAAGATCTTTTCGAAGAAAATATTGCTAATATTATAAAATTTGTAATTTCTCGTAAAGAGTATAAGATAAACTTCACGGGTTCATCACCCGCCAAGCCAGTCAATTTGGTAACCCACTAATTTTTCGTACTCTCTATTCTTCACTTGTTCTATCTGTTATATGGAATATGGGAGCTTAGTTTGGAAACCCAATAAATACAAATACATTATTATGCTCGAATTAAAAAAAATCTCCGACGTCTCTATTTTTATATTTACTGTAACTATCCATTCAATTCAATTCAACTAACTTTTAAAGAGAGAAGAATGTTAATACGTTGAACGTAAAAAATGTACGTGGAACGCATAGAATAAGCGTGGAAATCATAGAGAATCGAACTCACGATTTTATGTGCGTTAAGCAAGCGCTTTACTAGTAAGCCTATTTATATTTGCCGACGAGTATAGCTCAATGGTCAAAGCGTTTGCTTTACCATGCCAAAGGTTCGACCCTCGACAAGGATTAAAAAAAATATTTAATCGATTTCTAAGCTCTAAAATACACCCTGTTATTGTGAATTTGATGTAAAATGCCAGTCATAGCCTATTAATTAAAATTAGTGCTAGACGAAACTCGTCCCGTGAGGACCACCGATTCATAGTAAATTATTAGAATAATAAAGGATGATGCGTGAATATCGGACTGTAGTCTATTACGTTGGCAGATCAACACTGCATATACAGCGCTTAGCCATGTGTACCATGGTAAGCGTCATAAAATTCCACAGATGATACGTCAGATGCTGCCGGCGGTCATATCTCAATGGTCAAAGCGTTTGCTTTGCAAGCCATAGGTCGTAGGTTCAATCCCCGACAATGAAAAAAAAAAAAAAAAAAACGATTTCTAAGCTCTAAAAGACCCCGTGGTTGGTGTGAATTTGATCTCTCACCCGTAAAATGCCAGTCACAGCCTATTAATTAAAATTGGTGCTAGACGAAAGTCGTCCCGTGAAGACCACCGATTCATAGTAAATTCTTATAATAATAAAGGATGATGCGTGAATATCGGACTGTAGTCTATTACGTTGGCATATCAACATTGACAATGCAGCGCTTAGCCATGTGCACCATGGTAAGCGTCATAAAATTCCACAGATGAGACTTCAGAATTACTATCACCGTCTGTCGGTATTCTCCTGTATGTGCTTACATAAATAAAAAACTACAAATCAAGGTTCCACTCGGTAATACGTGTACCAAAGTACGTACATAGAACGCATAGAATGGACGTGAAACCCAAACGTAATACGTTAAACTTAGAAAATGAGCGTGTCGACCTCAACCCAAAACCCCGCTAATGGATTTTGTAAAGATCGGACGGCTCTTGTATGGAATCGCACACAATGGGGCTCGGTACGCCTTGAATTAACTGAGGTTTTTTTTCTTAAGCGAAATAAATGGATGGAAATTGTATTGGGGCGTGCCACGGGTGGGGTGGGAGACGTGTTTGATACGCCGTGTTTGAAAAACATTGATTTAGTCTGAAAAGAAAACATGTTTTTTTATTCAAATGTTCGCGGAATCGCTCGTAGTTGTGTGAATTGTCGTTAGAGTGTCTTTTGCGGCAATAAATTAAATAAAAATGTAAAAAGTGGTGTAAGTATCATTCGTTATGCGATTATTTTATTTAACGAAACCGTACTTCTAAGGTACATAGGATAATAAAGAATATTGTTGTAAAAGAAACACTGAGGATATCAGCACATATTGATATCAGCTTGATATAGGTCTTTTAGGCTAATGCCGAAGAGCCTCGAAAAGCGATCTCGCCTGACATGCACATCTAATAATGTTAGTTTTGATTTTATATAAAAATACACGACGTTTACATACGCCATTTTATTTGTTGTGTCAGTCGCTCCATTTAATGTTGGTTCAATTGGCAACTTTAATTTGTGTTTTAGCTGCGGTTATCTTGGCAGCGCTGCATGTCACAGTGTCGGCCGAGATGTGCAGCTTCTTGGGCACATAGAGTGATATCTTAGGTGTGAGGCGATCTACAGGTCTCCGCAGTTGCATAATAGTGACTCTCCCTCCGAAGCATTCCTCACCGCTCGAAGTTGTCTTTTGATCTATCAACTCCGGTTCTTAGTCCGCTAGTCAAGGTTCTTGTCAGTTGGTAGGCCTTTCTTTGGAGTGATGAAATCCTCTGATGCGACTTGTTGTCAGAGCTGGAGTCTCTCATTTTCAGGGCCGGATGTGAGAGGCTGTGTGGATCTCAGGAAGCTGCTTGGGTGTTGGGGGTATCTGATTATACAAGCAGTGGGACGGTTGGTTGATTGCCTTACGCATTTCATCGGCGCATATGACTTTGCGTCTTATGTTTGGTGGTGCGATACAGAATCGATTGACTTGAATGGATAGTTACCGTGCCTATAAAAATAAAGGATGAGAGTAATAAAGGTAACCTAATAAAGGTGTATGACGAAATGTAAAATAAAAAGTAAACGAAACCTTCTAAAAAATTCGTAAATTTAAATATATATATTTTTAATAAAAACTTTAGTAAGTAAAATGATTGCTATATACGAGGCAGGTAATAATAAAAAAAAACTGAGTTTTCTTACCTCAGCTAAAATAAAAAAAGTAATTAATATTAGCATACAAATTCGGTTAACGTCAAAACGAATGTGAAATTGGAAAGTTTATTTTCCTTTGGGCTCTTAAATTGAAACATTTATCACGGATATTTTTCCATATCGGGTGTTTTTTTTAAATTTTATTTCTTAATTATTCCTACACATTTCGTATAAGACAGTTTAAACGTTCGGGTTCGTTTTTAATAGAGGAGAAAAAGTGTAAGAAGCAAATATTGTGGCTTTTGGGTCTAGCCGTGTGTGGCAAATTTCTTTTTACCAATATTTCGACCGCCATTACAGGGGTCTTCTTCAGGATTGATTATTTAGTTTTAGATTTAGTTGTGAGTTTATGTCAGCTGTTTTTTTTAACGAGCTTTAAGAAGACCCCTGCAATGGCGGTCGAAATATTGGTTAAAATAAATTAAGCTCACCAGGCTGCAGATGGGATAAGCGCTGCATGTGGAGTATTGATCCGATGACGTAATAAACTACAGCCCGAGATTCACGCATCATCCTTATTATTACACGAACTTACTGTGGGAGGTCTTCGCGGGACGACTTTCGTCTACCACTAATTTTAATTAATAGGCTGTGACTGGAATTTTACGAAGGATCAAATTCACACCAACCGGAGGTATTTTAGAGTTCAGTCCAAGGCTTTTTTGCTGCGTGTGGAGTGTTTATCTGCCAACTACAGCCCGTCATTCACGCATCATCCATTTATAACAAGATTTCACTATGAATGAATGGTGTTAACGGGACGACTTTCGTCTACCACCAATTTGAATCAATAGGCTATGACTGATATTGTACGGGTGATGGATCAAATTCACACCAACCGGGGGTATTTTAGAGCTCCGAAATCGATAATTTTTTTTTTTTTAATCTCCGTCGGGGATTGAACCCACGACCTTTGGCTTGCAAAGCAAACGTTTTGACCATTGAGCTATAGCCGCCGGCAAATGGAATGGCAAGATATGGAACAAACATGAAAAGAAAAATATATTGTTAGGACGTTATCAATATATCTTATACATTAGATCAAAATTTTGTCCGTTATATCGAAAGTCCGTTAAACAGAGGTCCGTTGTATCGAGGTTTTGCTGTACTTACAAGAATGAAAGGTCAGCCATTTTGAGTCGGCCGGAGTAACAAGATGGCCGCCCGCATTGCCGCCACAGACAATGAAAGGATTTCGAAGCCTTTTGATCAAAGAGGGAATTACGATTGTCTTTGTATTTTAATTATAACAGATGTTAGGCAAATGGATTTCTTTTGTATTGAAGTAATATCATTTGAGAATGCTTAAACTTAACGAAATGAATAATTTTCAGCATATTTTTGGAGAACAATGCTGAGAATGAAACTAAAGCCATGATAAACAGTCATATTTCCCAAACTTTTGACCCTATTTCCATTGGAAGAACACAAATAGTAGTAAACGACTAATGTGTCTTAGAACTAATGCGTTTAACTTATGCATCCTCCCTGTATTAACTTATGGCGCAGAGTCGTGGAATCTGACAGCAAGTCTTACCCATAAAATAAAGGTCACCCAGCGTGCTATAGAGAGATGCATGCTCGGAGTGTCGCTAAAAGATAGAATCCGAAACGCGTGGCGAATAGCAGAGAGGTAGATGAGCAACACACAGCCTTTTTTTAGAAGCACATTGACATACATATTTCGATAAACTTTCGACCTGGGGCAGAGCGTATTCTTTCAGACCCCAGCCGGAAAGCAACACGCTATTCGTCGCGGTCGGCGCACAATTGGTTACTCGCCACCGGGCGCCCGTGATCGTTGACACTCCAGAAACTAATCGCGCACCAATGACAGACAGCCATGTACAATACTAATGACACACCCGTGACCGGACTTGTTGAAAAACCAATATGACGATACAAAAAAAAACGACGAAAGATCGCATATCGAGGTTTTCGGCATCAGCTTGCAAGGGTCAATCAAGCTGATGTCACAATAAATCATATTATGTATCTAGAATAATCAAAGTTAATTATATATTGACATCTCCCGTCGTGGCCGCGTGAAGGAAGGATGCAGGAGCAGACTAACAACACAAAGAACTTGTTTTTGAAGCACAATTCGCATTTATTTTTATTAAAAACTTGATTTCCCCCGTCCGACCTTAATATGGCGTTTTCGCAGGCCGGTCGAACGGGGACTAACTGGCGACTGCTGAAACACTGTGACACACAGCGCCACCAAAGTAATCACGGCAAGAAAACATGTTAAAGATCACAGTTGAACCAACATGAAATGGACAAACTGCTATAACAAATACAATGGCGTATACAAACGCCGTGTAATTTTATTTATAATTAAAACTAACATTATTTGATGTGCACGTCAGGCGATCGAATAAAAATAAGAGACAAAAGATCGTTTTTCGAGGCTTTTCGGCATCGGTCTAAAAGAGCTTTATATCAAGGTGAGATCAGTATCAATCATTTATAACAAATTGCTTTCGCGACATTTTAAATTATGTTTAAACAATCAACAAAAATCAGATTCACGTTGTTTTTTGTTTCATAAAATTTCCGGTGCATTTTCAAATTCGAACCAATAAATCATCCGTGTCAAATCGAACGTCACACATCGACATCACCTGGGATGTGCGGTTGTATGGACATGCGAGGCCGAGTGGTGTTGATTTAGCCGGAATAAATTATCATACTATTGTAGTTCCAAATACTGGCAATACTTAAGTGATGCTTGGATATATTGGTATCAACTCGATATAGCCCTTGCAGGCTGGTGCTGTCAATACGGCGTGAATATTTCAAAACATTTTTTTTGCTTAAAACCAGTATTTGAAGCATAAATGTACTTATCTGACCTATTTTCGTAAATCACATTGGTTCTTATATCTTTTAGCTATCAGATGATGCATAAAAAACTGTTATATTTAACGAACGTTCATTATGTAACTCCATACATGTGGTGGCATTGACACATGTGGCTTACAGATAAATCGCTCATGTGACGAAACCTAACGATCATTTTATACACGCTTTACAGATTCTGTTAAAAATACACGTATGTTGATAAAGGGAATGACTGCACTTCCAATTTTTTACAGTAGATGTCACAATGAGTACTGCAAGTAGCAAAACGATATATCACGTCAACCGATATCAACGGTGGGGAAATCTTTGACGGCATATGCCGACAACCGATGCTAAAGGGTTAAGGTCGTTCTAGCACGACGTCAGCTTGACAAAATGGCCGCCGATTTACAGGTACAAAATGGCGGTTTTTCTTTTGAAAGCGAAACACTTTGTATGGAAGCGGCTTCTGAACCGGCGGCTTTCTCTCGCAATAAAGGGGAGAATGGAGAGAAGGGGTGCGAGAAGAGACACCGTTATGTATCTTTGTGCCCGTCTTTATGCCTCTTTGCGTTACGGGCAATGCCGAAGAGGATTATTTATCATCGGCGCTTTGTCAAATATTAAACAGGTGACACTGCTTTCGGCGCTTCAAAACGGGACATTTTAAAAATATTATTTATTTATATACAGAATCGAAATTCTAATTTTTTTTACAAATGTTTAGAAACATAGAGTATACATAAATATACAATAAATAGAGAAAATAATAAAAAATAAAAATAACACAAAAGAATAAGAAGATGACACGTGTCAAAGATCACAGAGATCAAGTAGAACAATACCATCGACAAAAGAGGAAAAGGATGTATGAAAAGGATCGAGGTGTGCTGGTAGGACATTTAGGAGCGACATTGCCGTTGTACCAAATTGAGTGCTTGAAGCTCCACAAGCATCGACTGGGATCAAAAACAATGGATGGCTACGAGCACGGGTGTACCTATCTGGAACATAGAAGTTAAGACATTCAAGAATCCCAGGGTTGTGAACTGAACCGCGAAGAAGAAGGAATGAATGTTTGAGTGCAGCAATTTTCCTCCGGGACTCTAGCGAATGGAAACAAAGCATCCCTAGAAGAAAAAGAGTTGGGTAATGTTCGTAATTAAATGAATTGAATGGATAATTACCGTAAATATAAAAATAAAGACGTCGGAGAATTTTTTTATGAATTTTTTCGAGCATGAAAATGTATTTGGATTTATTGGGATTCCAAACTAAACTCCCATATTCCAGAACAGATAGAACGAGTGAAGAATAGAGAGTACGAAAAATTAAAGGATTATGAAATTGACTAGCCTGGCGGGTGATGAATCCATTGTATACGAGGGTTATTCGTAATATAAAGTTCCCATGGCGCTACAGTCATAAAAAGCGCTGTTATAGTGGATCCCGTGATTCCTTGGTTCCTTCACTTCAAATCCCCTCCCAAACGAGCTGCCTACGGAGCTCAGTCTTGGCTTGGCAGCCGTACGTGATGGATCTCCTTCTCGCTTCACCCGCAAAATATATTGCGCCGGTAGAAATCCATTCCCAGCTATGCGAAATCTATGGAGACAAGTGTATGAGCGTACAACACGTGCGCAAATGGTGCAGAGTTCAAAAACGGGCGTACTGACGTCCATGATGAGGAGCGTTCCGGACGGCCATCTGTTTAATGTGTGTCGACCAAGACCTGGCAGCTTACAAAGTTCCTTCCTGAATGCTACCGGTTAGATATGAAATACTCTTCCAGCGTCTGTGTTTCCTCCTTCCTACAATCTGAATCTTTTAAAGAAATCTACCCAGCCCACACAAACACAACACACTGGTCTCGACCGGTTGTGCTCTCCTGCATGTTTTACATTAAAAAGATCTGTTATCTGTCAGTTATATTCAAACTGTAATAGTAATTAAATGTATTTATTTAGCCACTAGTGCCATAATCGAAATTTAACATAACATAATTCCAAGCAAAAACGTCAAAATAAAACAGAATAGAAAGAAAATAAAAAAATATATAAATCAATACGCGCACTGCTACACATCACTACCGACATGTCGAGCAGGGCCGCCTTTCTCCAGAGCAGCGCGACGCCCGCGGCACACTCCAGCTGTGGTGTCCACCGCTGATGTTCCCGTGAAGCCAAACTCGTCATTAATTCCGCCTAGTATTCGATATCGTGAGGCATAAGCCGAGTCTATTATATACATAATACTTTGAACATCTTCCCATCATCCCACGATGGCTTCTCAACCTCTTGGTCTCCCTTCGCTGTCAATGAAAAGCCCAACTGTCACTCTCTAACCCTCGCTTCTTAATATTTTATTCATAAGACCTTTTCGCTTTGACTGCCGTGTCCTCAAAATGGACGTCGCTGCCAACAAAATGGCCGCCGACCGATGACTTTGACAGTTTCAAAGTCAAACAAGCTTATTATAAGCTGAAAGTACTTTAAACTTTAAAATACCTCAAGAATACGTCTACCGCACAATACTCTACGTCGAAATATTGGAAGGAGTAATTCGCCACACACGGCTAAACCCAAAAGCCACAATATCAAATCTGGCTGTGAAAACCTTAGAAGTTATTTAATACTCTACGTATTCAATTTTATTTATTTATTTAAGAAATATAACAAATATTATGTAATATGATCCTGATATAAGATTTGCCGGCAGGTATATCTAAATGGTCAAAGCGTTTCATTTGCAAGCTAAAGGTCGTGGGTTCAATACCCAACGATGATTAAAAAAATGTATAATTTTAATCGATTACTGAGCTCTAAAATATCCCCGGTCGGTGTGAATTTGATCCTTCACCCGTAAAATGGCAGTGATAGCTTATTAATTAAAATTGGTGGTAGACGAAAGAAATCCCGTGAATACGACCCATTCATAGTAGATTCCTGTAATAATAAGGATGATGCGCGAATCTCGGGTTGTAGTCTATGACGTTGGCGGATCAACACTCCACATGTAGCGCTTAACCGTATGCAGCATGGTAAGCGTCATAGAATTTCACATATGAGACTTCAGAATTACTATCACCATCAGTCGGTTTTCTCCTGTATGTGTTTACTGAAAAAAGGAAGAGCAACAATAACAGCTGCTTTTTTTCAAGTCACCAGAATCTTGTGTCCGTCCGGAACTATACGTAGAATGTACTCGGGGAAGCTGCGAGACGCAGAGTTGACATGGAATGAGACGAATACTATTGAAAAAGAGCTTTGTGGCAGCAGTTTGCGAGTGCCATATGCTCTAATTAGGTGAGTGGATATGATAATAATGATGATGATCGTTAATTGTGACATCAGCTTGATATAACTCCTTTAGGCTGATGCCGTAAAGCCTCGAAAAACGATCTTTTGTCTCTTATTTTGTACGCTCGCCTGACATGCACATCTAATGTTTGTAATTGTAGAATGTTAAGCGGTGTTTGCATACGCCAAAATATTTGTTATGACAGTGGGTCCATTTCCTGTTGGTACCGCTGTTATCTTGAATTCGCTTTTTTTCTGCGGCGACAGTTGGCACCGCCGAGATGTCAGGACGCGCCGTCAGTTGACAGTTGAAGTTTGACTCGCGGCCGTTATACCGCGCGCGCCTAGGGCGTTCGCTATAACGGGTGACGTTTTTGACAAATAAACGCGTATAGTGAAATAATAACAAGTTGTTTACATTGTGAACCTGATCCTGCATCCTTCATCCAGTAAAAAGATATCCAAATAAGAGAGGACGATATAAATTGGTTTTAATTATATTATTTATTATACCGTTTCAAAGGCAAACTCGTTACCACTGAGCCTCGCTTATCGGATGTCGCTTTAATCGATAATTATATTTGGCTTGGAAAACCGAATAAGCAAACATAATTTAGCTACTACGCGTCGCCATTGTTGACTCTATAGGCTCGTCTCTATCAGCTTGAAACAATAATATTTGGATTAAATACTTTTTAGAATATTATTTTATTTTTTCGATATTCTAATCTTCTTTTATAGATCACTGACTATATTACAATATTATTAGTAATCAGATATACACATACTATACATCACATTCTTTATACGCATCAATTCATTCAGTAAAATATCGGCAGAAGCGGGATGCGAACCGCGGGCCTTGGAACGAACTTTGCCCAGGTCTTTATATACCGCTTAGCCACCTCGGATATTTCATTGCCTGAGCTGACACGCATTAGAACTTGTATTTATACCATTGTTATCATCAAATGACGACTGTATTAACTTATGGCGCAGAGACGTGGAATCTAACAGCAAGTCTTACACATAAAATAAAGGTCACCCAGCGTGCTATGGAGAGATCCATGCTCGGAGTGTCGCTAAAAGATATAATCCGAAACGAGGAAACACGCAGAATAACTCAAGTGGCGGAGGCTACCCAACAAATAGGCACAAAGTGGCAATGTGACATATCTGTCGAAGAGACGACAGTCAATGAGGAAGAAAAATATTGGAATGGCGCCCAAAAACTGGCAAACGAAGCATTGGCCGAACGCCTACAAGATGGAGTGACAACATAAGAATAATAGTGGAAGTGAGCTGGATGCGGAATACGGAGGATCGAAGAGGATGGAGACTCATGCGGGAGGCTTAAGTTCAACAGTGAACGGATACAGGCTGGTGGTGATGATGATGATGAATATATATTGATTACTATAAATTTGTATGCGAATCAGTTTATATATAAATTAGATGTAAATATTTAATTTCTTTTAAAAGTAATCGATCTTTTTAAAAATGAAACTAACGCAGCTTTTCGTATTAAAAATGTTATTTGTGGAGTCAACGTCTCAATTCCGACAATCCAACAATGACGTCCCTCCCCCCCCTTCAATAAAGGAAATAAATAAAGAAATACGCAACCGCGAATAGTCACGTACAGGCCGTATCAATTCCACACCCGACAGCCATACGCGGAAAAAAAAAAGCCGGTCTTAAAAAATATTATGACAAAAATGCCTAACCAACAACATGTACTGTGACGAAAAATGCGGAATTATTTGAAATGGTGTTTGGGTTAATGCATTATTTTTTTTAATATTATTTTTTATGTAAACACATACAGGAGAATACTGTAAGATGTTGGAGAACAATACCATCGACAAAAGAGGAAAAGGATTTAAGAACAAGATCGAGGTGTGCTGGTAGGCCATTTAGGAGCGACATTTGAACCAAATTGAGTGCTTGAAGCTCGGCAAGCGTCAACTGGGATCAAAAACAATGGATGGCTACGAGCACGGGTGTACTTATCTGGAACATGTAAGTTAAAACATTCAAGAATCCATGATGTAGCTCTTGCTGACTGCTACCGAAAACCTCGATATACAATCATTCGTCTCTTATTTCTGTTCGCTTTATTATATTGGTATTTTGGACTAGTTACGGAGATCGTCACATGTAGCGCTGTGCGACAGCCCATCACGCAACGTGTCGACCGTCAAGGACGCATTATAGCCGGCCCGGCATGTCATTCCGCCTGGGCTGGATGTTTATAAAGTTTATTGTAAATGTCTGTCAATGTGCTTCAGAAAAAAATCTGTATTATTAATCTGCTCCCCATTCTGCCCTAACACGACTGAATAACACCCTTTTAAGAAAGGAGGATGTTAGCACATACAGGAGAATACTGACAGATGGTTATAGTAATTCTGATGTCTCATCTGTTGAATTCTATGACGCTTAACATGATGCACATGGCTAATTAAAAGCAAATGGTCCAGGATAAGGGAGCGTTGGGTTAATCGTCCGATCTCCTTTAATAAATCAGATTTATAAAATCACGTAAAAATATTTCAAAGACGTACTAAATTTTACAAGTGTTCTTTGAAAAATGCGAAAAATAGCTTTAAAAATTGGGGAAGCTTACTTTAGAATTGAATAAAACTAGTAAAGATTGACCTGAGATCTATACAAAATATATCTCGGCTTTACTAAGCGAGAATAAGTCTTGAAATCCCTCTATACGTCACGCATTAAAAGCAATTTCCCGCCATTTGTCGGGTTTCTTTCTTCACCTTCCAGCCAGAGTGCGGATTCAAAAGATTTCCCTTTAAGCCCCCGGCGAGCATTGTGCACCAAATCCCGACATTTGTCTTCGGGCATTACTTGTGCTTTGAACACTTCTCTCGATGCTCGGCTCTCTTTACTTTTAGAGGTTGTGTTTGTGTTTGAGACGTCGCCATTTTGTAAAGCCATTCTTTATTTTCAAAAAAATAGAACGTCTCAGTGTTGCTAGAGCTAAAAATTAAATATGAAAAATAAATATGAGTACCTACGTATATTTAACTAAATAAACGATATTTACTAGAATCCAAGCTTATATAAATTTTACAATACTTAAAATCATTGAAAATATTTTAAGATTTTATTAAATTATTACAAAAATGTAAAACTGTAAAAATGCTGGCTGGTATAGCAGGTATAGTAAAATAATTAAAACCTTTGCTTGGTAAGCCGAAGATCGTGGGTCGGATCCTCGACAGAGATTAAATAAATATATTTTTATTCGATTTCTGAGCTCCAAAATACCCTCGGTTGGTGTGAATTTGACCTCTATCACGTTGGCGGATCGACACTCCACATGTAGCGCTCAGCCATATGCAGCATGGTAAGTGTCATATAAATCCGCAGACGAGACTTGAAAATTACTATCACCATCTATCGGTAATCTCCTGTATGTGCTTACATAAAAAAAACTGCAGCCCGAGATACTCGCATCATCCTTATTATTACAGAAATTTACTATGAATGGGTGGTCTTCACGGGACGACTTTCATCTACCACCAATTTTATTTATTAGGCTATGACTGGCATTTTTACGGGTGAGGGATCAAATTCACACCAACCTAGGATATTTTAGAGCTCAGATATCGAGCAATGTATTTATTGCTTTAATCTCCGGGGATCAAACCCACGACCTTTGGCTTGCAAAGCAAGCTCTTTGACCATTGAGCTATTCCCGCCCGAGTACGTGTTATTGAGAGAAGAGCATATTCAGTTTTTATTCTTACCATTCTACGTTAATCTAGAAAAAGGTTTTACTTTCTTTCGACAAATTGCCAGAAAATCGCTCGCAATCTCGGAAAATACAGAAAAAAATTACGTTATTGTCTTTTGCGTAAAAAATGAGCGCTTATTGCAAGCATTCATTCTGCCATTATACATAACGTTTTACTACTTCATTTCAAAGGGTGTCTAGATCGACATTATTGGCCTTAAAATCTTTATTTTTGCGTATTTTTTTAAGCAATCAATGGAACACAGGCGTAAGATAGGTTCTCTTAGTCTTTTATACCGTTATTACCACGGTCGCTGCTCTTCGGAACTTAAAGAACTAATTCTCCTGCACCCACGCACAACCGACAAACTCGTCTTGCACTTGCCGAACATCAATACACGGTTAATGTATGTCGACCGAGAACTGGCAGCTTCCAAAGTTCCTTCCTTAATGCTACCGGTAAGCTATGGAATGCTCTTCCAGCGTCTGTGTTTCCTCCTTCCTACAATCTGGATCTCTTCATAAAACAGATAAATATACACTTGCAATCTTCCCAACCCACACACAAACACGAACACAATACACGTTTCCCGCTTGCAGCGTCCAGCCTCTCTGGCTGAGCGTCATAGAGTGCACTAGTCTTGACCGAGTGTGCACTCCTGCATGCGTTTACAAAAAAAAAAAATATCAATTCTACTAAGTTGTAGCATTTTTTATTATAATATTGACAAACATACATAAATATGATAAACATTTTTTTTTATGTAAAATGAAAACCTAAAAAGTTATTATTTATTAGATTAATTTTGAAATGAAATTTTTAAATTATACTTTTTTTTTAATAGCCTGAAGTTTTAACATTACAAAAAAAAAGCATTGAAGTAGGTTCCTTGGGTAAATGAAACTGCATTTTTAATTCTGGCAACACCCTTTAAGAGAACTCTAGCCTCGGGCGTTCTTATTTTAAAATACAAACGGATTTTCAAAAAGGCGATGTCTTAGAAGAACTTCAAACACAAACATAACTTCAAAAGGCAAATAATTAAAGATCTAGATTTCGTTCAAAGGAATGCTTTGCTAGTCTTACATCGGACAGAATTATGTTTTATTCATAAGCAAATATATATTTAGTTAACAGTTTATTTTGATAAGACTATCAGACTCAGATCGTTCAAAATATTGTCCATCGGCAGCTGAGACCTTCTCCCATCTTTGAGGTAGCATGTGGATTCTATGCTGGAAAAAGTCTTGGTCTTTTGAGGCAATTCAGACATCGACCCATTTATGGTAATCATATATTAATTTATGTATATAATATTATCATAATAAGAAGGAAATCGCTGCTCAGCCTGGCCATGTGTCATCGACCGGAACAAATGGTAATCGGAGGGAGAAATATCTGGTGAATACGGCAGGTAGGGTAGGACTTCCCATTTGAGGTTCTCCAGGTAGTTTTTTTTAAACATTTGCAACATGGGGTCGTGCGTTGTCATGTTGAAGAATAACCTTGTCATGGCCTTTTATCCTTCAATGCCTGGCTCAGCTTGAGCAATTGTCGTCGGTAACGGTCTGCTGTAATCGCCTCTTTCGTTTTTTTTTTAAATTTATTTTTTATTTTAACATATACAGGAGAATACCGACAAATGGTGATATTAATTCTGGAGCCTCATCTGTGGAATTCTATGACGCTTAACATAGCGCATATGGATAAGCGCTGCATGTTGAGTGTTGATCCGCCAACGTCATAGACTACAGCCCGAGACTCATGCATCATCCTTATTAGTACAGGAATTTACTATGAATGGGTGGTGGTCTTAACGGGACGACTTTCGTCTACCACCAATTTTAATTAATAAACTATGACTGGCATTTACGGGTAAGGGATCAAATTTACACCAACCGGCGGTATTTTAGAGCTCAGAAATCGATTAAAAATATATTCTTAAAAACTCTGTCGCGGATCGAATCCACGACCTTTGGATTACAAAGCAAACGCTTTGACCATCGAGCTATCCCCGTCGGTTTCTTCTTCGTAGTGTCAATCCGTTGGATTGGTTTGCAGCAACAGAATCTTGCATCTCGATCTCCATTCCTTTTGGTCCTCCGCAACCCTTTTCAGCTCAGCATAAGCGCTACAATTCATGTCCTCGAATACTTGCTGCAAATACTCCAGTCTAGGGCACCCTCTACAGTTTCTACCCTCAACCATCCCCTCCACAGTATCGTGAAGAAGACCATCGTGACGCACGATGTGACCAATCCATCGGGCTCGCCTCTCTGAGATTGTTCTCCGTCGGTTTAAGCAGCTAAAAAAATATTTCTGCGAGCTGGTCCCACCAGATACAGAGCATGAGCTGGGAACCATGAATATTCGATTTCGCTGTCGATGTTGTTGGCTAGCCGGGCTTGACCCATGCTTTTCTACGTTTAGGATTGTCGTAACGTAATCCAATTTTCGTTACCAGTAACAATTAGATACAAAAAATCTTTTCTTTATTCGCACAAGCAGCTATTCGCAGGTAAAAAATACAATATTAACCCAAAAGCCAGAATACAAAATATTTATTTGATAACAAACTTAGAACATTATCAGAATTGTCACATCGACGGAATAAAAATAGCGTAATTTATTTTAAGAACCTTTTTTTTTTTCAAATTTTATACCTACCACATTTTTACCAGGCCGGATATTGTTTCACACAAAAGCCATAAAGGTAATTTTCTGCTTCCGGAAATAGCTTTGCGAAATTGCTCTATCGGAAGCTTTCGCCGATCAAAGATACAACATGTCTTGATACTTATACTCTAGAAAATAAAGCAAGATCCCCGAGTAATGTAACCTAAATAATGATACCAACTCGATAACGCTTTTTCGGGCTGGTGCCGAAAAGTCTCGACATGTGTTTTTTTTTATATAAACACATACAGGAGAACACCGACATATGGTGAAAGTAATTCTGACGTCTCATCTGTGGAATTCTATGACGCTTACCATGGTGCAAACGGCAAATGATTGACCATTGCGAACGCTTGTTAGACTTTGTATAATTTTAAAGTTACTTTTTACTGGCAAATCTTATTAGAAGAAAAATGATTCGCTTGCTACGACGCCCTCTATTTATGTATTTTTCAACGACTCGCACATGACTGAACGTCGTGACGCCGTTTTTATTAGATTTTTCAGAAAGTAGTTATGTTTTTATGTTTTTTTAATGATTATATTTAATTTTTATGTTAACACATACAGGAGATTACCGACAGTTGGTGACAGTAATTATGAAGTCTCATTTGTGGAATTCTTCGACGCCAACCATGATGCATATGGCTAAGCGCTGCATGTGGAGTGTTGATCCGCCCACGTCATTGACTACAGCCTAAGATTCACGCATCATCCTTATTATTACAGGAATTTACTATGAATGTGTGGTCTTCACAGGGCGACTTTCGTTTACCACCAATTTTAATTGATAGGCTATGACTAGTATTTAACGGGTGAGGGATCAAATTCACACCAACCGGGGTTATTTTAGAGCTCCTTTTTTTCTAATTTACGTCGGGGATCGAACCCACGACCCTTGGCTTCTAAAGTTTTCATTAGATACATTGTTTATATGACAATTTCTTCGGTAAAGCTTTGCCGATCGTAGATAGAACATGTTCTGGTACTTCAAACGTCTCTATAGGCAAACCAAACACGTAAGCTTCGAGTACGCCCTTAAGATACTCTATTGTGGGTAGACTTAATTAAGACACAGAGAAGAACAAAGCGCCCGGGGCCAGAAGGCATTAAGTCGACATTGTTTTCTAACGACTGCCATGACCGAAACGACGTTTTTGACACTTTGGTAATAAAACGCAGATGTCAGGTTAAGCCCACAGTAAATGAACACTTGTGACAGCAATAAATTATGTTTTTTTATGTAATCACATGCAGGAGAACATAACCGGTCGAGACCAGTGAATTCTATGACGTTCAGCCAGCGTGGCTGGATCCTGTATGCGAAAAACGTGTGTTGTGTTTGTGTTTTTGTGTGTTTGGGGAGATTGCAAGTGTAGATTTATCTGTTGATATCCTCCTCTTCCATTTATAGGACATCGGCTTACTGGATGAAGGACGCAGGATCAGGTTCACATTATAAACAACTTGTTTCTGTTTCACGATACATGTTTATTGTCACAAACGTCGCCCGCCACAGCGAACGCACAAGACGCACGCACTGTGACGGGCGCGAGTCAAACTTCAACTGCCAGCCCACGGCGCGATCTCACATCTCCACGGTACCAACTGCCAATATGACAGTCCTACCAACCAACAATAGGCCAACTGTCATAACAAACAAAATGGCGCATGCAAGCGCCGTGCAACATTATACAATTAAAATAAACATTCGATGTAGATGTCAGGCAAGCGGACAAAAATAATAGACAAAAGATCGCTTGTCGAGGCTTTACGGCATTGGCCTTAAGGAGCTATATCAAGCTGATATCACTGTTTATTGAAGAGCTTCAAATTGTAGGACAGAGGAAGCACAGACACTAGAAGAAAATTCCATAGCTTACCCGTTGCATTTAGGAAGGAACTTTGGAAACTGCCAGTTCTTTGTAGACACACATTAACCGGAAAGTGTAAGACGAGTTTGTCGGCTGTGAGTGGGTGCAGAAGGAATTAGTTTTTTTTTAAATTACGAAGAGCAGCGACCGTGGTAAAAACGATAGAAAATAGTGAACCAATCTTACGGCTGTGTCACATTGGTTGCAGGTTAGACGTAAGAGTGTCATTGTTTATCAAACGAATTGCTCTTCTTTGAACTGAATTAATTAACCTAAGAAGGTATTTTGGGGCTATATATATATATATATATGAAATATAATAAATAGTTATAAAATAATAGTAATATAGTTAAATAACTGGTTCACATGACCTCAGTACAATAAAAAACCATCGTTTTGTTTCGCAGTTCATTAAACAGAAAGGAAAATTTTAATGTCAAAAGTCATTAAAAACAAAGTTAATTTGATACAGAAGCAATTAACGCACATTAAATATGCTTCGTTTATTACTTGTATTCAGTAATTAATTTTAAATTATCATTATACTTTATGAGAGCGAGAGAGAGAGAGCTTTAGAATCGTTTAACTATATAACATTGAAATCTCAGTTTATCACGGGTGACTCCATGTCACCGGGATCGTCATCAGGACACGCGAAGAAGGGATGAGGAGCAAGTCACCAACACAAAGAACTTTTCGAGAACTTTTCGAGAACTTTTTTAGATGACCTTTATTTTATGTGTAAGACCTGCTGTTAGATTCCACGTCGCTGCGGTATAAGTAAATACAGAGACGATGCATTCGTCAAAACGCCTAAGTTTAAAGACATTGCGGAATTTTCGCTTCAAAAATGTACATAAGTTTTCCAAACGCTGCCCATCCCAGTTGTATACGACTGTCTTTATGTCTTTTAAGAAGTTATTCCGTCCTAGTTGAATTACATGTCCCAGATAAGTTTATTCATTTACAACCTCTATTTGTTTTCTTCAAATGGTAAAAAGTCAGGGAAATATGACTATTTCTCATGGCTTTAGTTTTATCCATGTTAATTTTCAAACCAATTTTGTTCGAGGCTTCTGTTCAAAACGTAATTTTGAACATAACTGTGTTGTATTAAGCATTCTAAAGTCTTTAAAGTAATTGTTATAATCAACTCTTTATCTTAGGATTCATTCAGTCAGGTACGACACGGGGCATTTTGCACTCTATGCCAATTGAGGGGATCAAGGTCAAGACAACAAGTATCGAGGAATTTGCAGTGTACGAAATTCTATGTATTAATAATATTAATTAGGAATGCTTACGCATCGATACGGAGCACGGACCATCACAATAATCTGCCACTCTATGTGGATTGAAGGTATCAAGGTCCAAAAACGGTATCGAGGAATGTGCAGTGTATGACATTCAATGTATTAATATTACTTTTATAACTGCTTACTCATGTTGTAAATAAGGGTATAAAAAGTGGTCTTGTTTTAAATAAAATAGTACTAACTCTACTCCGGTCTTTGGTTTTATCCTCAATGCCGGAACCTTGGTATTCCGGCATCACCATTTAGATGATGCTGTAATTTTGGGACGGCGATCTCGGTGCTGGATCACTTTATTGAGGTCGTAGAGCATGTCTTGAAGCTTGTCAGATAATTCGGCTATTAGTTATCAAAACAATAAAATGTATGGAAGTAGTAAGAACATAGAGTTGTCTTCAAAACCTTTTAAGCTTCTTTGATTCAAACGTAATTCGATTTTATTTATACAAATACGGAAATTTAAAAAAAGAGTCTTTTATTTTTTACGGAAAAAATAAGCTTTGTTTTTCATGAGATATTTATTTTTGCAAGATATGATAGATTTGATATATTTTTTTCAAACGAAGACAAAAGGGTATTCCATTCATTCGGCGCGCTGCGATTGGACAATCTACATAAATGCTTCACCAATCACAAGGCGAGAAAAATGATTTATCGAACGGGGAATCTGGAATCTTTTCGAATAAAATATTTAAGAACGCAGCGGAGAAAAACAAAAGAATATTCGAATCGAAAATTCTTATTTTGAAAATAAATTATATTCGAAAAACGTATGTTTATTTGACATACATTCATTTATATTCCGAGGTGTTATAGTCGCTACTTAGAACATATGGACACCACAAATTACAGTCAGAAACATGTATTAACTACGAATATCAATTACCACTCTCTTACTGGAGCACATGCACATCATGAGGCGCTGCCATAAAGCTTTGTTGACTGCACTGGTTGAGAGTTTCGGCTAGAATCCAGTACAAATTATGCTTCTTAGCTTACAAGGCACTCAACGGAACTGCACCGGGCTATCTGACAGAACTTATCAAGCCTTCAAAAATAAGCGCGCGTGGAGAGACACTCAGATCGGCTAGAGCAAATAGAAGCACCCTGCAGCTGACGGGAGGTAGTCCTAGCACGGTCTTTGGCCATCGGGCTTTCAGCTACGCTGCACCAATGGCCTGGAACTCACTACCGGAAAGCATAAGAGAGCTTAAAGCGGAGGCATCCTTCAGAAGCAGACTCAAGACCCACCTTTTTACTCAGAGAGGCAAAGAAGCGCTTTTGGAATGATCATTCGGTCATAAAAGAGCGCTATACAAATACTAATATAATAATAATTTGTCAGCACCCTTGGTCCTTGGCTCGTTCCATGTCAGCTCCGCCGAGTACATTCTGTATATAGTTCCCAATGACCTCAGTATCTCATCTCAATTAAATGGTTTTTAAGAACTATAATATATATATATTGATATCAGCATGATATAGGCCTTGCTGACTGGTTCCGAAAACCTCGAGATACAATCTTTCTTCTCTTATTTTCGTTCGCTCGTCAGACACGCATGCGATGTCATTTTGTAATGCCGTTAGGAGGCCTAGTTATATAGATCGCCACTTACGGCGCTGGGTGTCGCCAACTACGGTGCCCAGGCAGTTGTGTGCCGATGGTGGTGAGGTCGTATTGTGGTTGGCCTGGCCTGAATGCTGTGACTAGGTCTACGCGAGAAGTTTGTAAAGTTGTCGAAATATATATAAAAATAATAATAAGGTTTTTATTCCAGCAGGATTGGGTGGGTTGTGCAATACCCAATCTGCCATATTTTTAGACACATAGATACATTTTGTCAATGTGCTTCAGTATTTGTGTTGTTAATCTGCTCCTTATCCTGCCACCACGCAATTCAATAACAAACTTAGAGAGGAGGATGTTTACATGAATGTATTCGTATACTTGCTATCTCCTTAGTGTTTACCCAAACATCAAATTTATCTTCCAAATGCAAGTAAAAGCATTTATTCATAATAACATCCTCCTCTTTTTTAAAAAGGCTGTTATTACGTCGCGTGATGGCATGATGAGGAGCAGGTCAGCAAAACAAGGACTTTTTCAGAAGCACATTGACATTATATTTACGATAAAACTTTACAAGCTTGAGCCTCAATACAATTTGCTCTCGCCGAAGGGCGGTAGGCAACTGAAATCCGCGCTCGGTATGGCATCTCGCCCGAGCCACGAGCGGCGATGTATAAAACTAATTCCAATATGGCGGACACATACCAGTTTGACAAGCGAACAGAAATAGAGACTAAAGATTGTATATCGAAGTTTTCAGTACCAGTCAGCAAGGGCTATATCATGCTGATGTCAATACATAAAAAAAATAGACAAACCGTTTGCTCTAATTCGAGATACTAAAATATGTTAAAAAATTTAATAACGAAGAAAAATGACGTTTCAAATTGTAATTCGAAAAAAGAATAAAATTTAAAATGTTGCCATGCTCAAAAAATATAATGAATTGAATCTTCGGAGATCGTTTGAAAAAAAATAAAGAATTCTTCGCGTAAGGATGTGCAAAGAATACCTGTTAACCGATAATCCTCTTTTGGTAGGCATGATAAATGACTTATTTATACCGCGTTGCCTTTCTTTTATAATGTGAAATTTTCGTGTACCCGGTTGACAGATTGCGCGGTCCCGTCAAATGTATGAAAAAAAAGATAAATTGAATCGAAAAGAGAAGAAGCAGACGAAGAATAAGGGGGGGGAGGATGCGGGTGTAGCACTTTTCAATTCCGCAGAGTCGAAAGGCATACGCTTTTTTTTTCTATAAACAGATCGCTTTAAATATATTAAAAGAAAAAGAAGATACCCTTCGAGAGCGTCGTAGAATTTACATTCATTGTAAACATTTTTTAAAATTAAAAATATCTCTTTTTTTCGCTCGCATGTGACGCCATTTCGGTTGTTTAGGTCCTGTCATCTATGCGCCTTTAAATTTTCAAATGGCTGTCTGTCATTGGCGCCCCATTAGTTCTCTAAGTCGCCACTGGATGAATTTCAGCACTGGGTGCCACCGACTACGGGTGCCTGATGCCTAGTAATCAGTTGTCCCCCGATCGCATCCAGTAGCGTGTTGTGATTCGGTCGAGACCTGAAAGCATAAGCTCTGCCCCGGACCGTAAGTTTGTCAATTTGTATCTAGTAATTCTTCTTCGTAGTATCAATCCGGTGTATTGGTTTGCAGCAACAGAATCTTGCATCTCGATGTCCATTCCTCTCGGTCCTCCGCAACCCTTTTCAGCTCAGCATAAGCGCTACAGTTCATGTCCTCGAATACTTGCTGCAAATACTCCCGTTTAGGGCGCCGTTCTGCAGTAATGTTCGAACATTCCAGGTGGCATATCTTGTTTGCTGAAGGTTTTTCTTATTTGTCTTGGTTGTTTTGTCTCGAGCAGTCCCCACCCGGAGATCCGATTGGGGGACTATTTTATCTCCGGAAAATTTTACTTGAGATGCAATCATTTTTTTGCTGATACGTGGGATTTAAGACCTTTAATGTGGTATTTTCCCCTTTATTTCCACATCCTAATGCCGTTGACCATAAAGGTTCATCCGCCTTAGGAGGGCATTTACTACCTCCAGGACAATAGAGTGCCCTAACCAGCTTGACCTGATGAGGTTAGCTGGGTGTTAGCTTATTCCGGCCAACATTCGGTCCAAAAAATCTGATCTTTCAAATTATCATCAACCACAACGCAAATTGTTTTTCTGCGTAAAATTTCGTACAAGAAAAATGATTCATATGAGTTGCCATGGAGATATAAATAAAATAAAAAAGTAATTAAAATTATATAAATGTGATTCTTCAAAAGTCTGTGCGTTGCTTTCGGTCCGGACGGAGCTACATGCTTTCAAGCACCGGACCGGTCACAACTGCGACACTGGTCGCGGTCGGGGGACAACTGACTACTGGCCACTGAGGGCTTGTGGTCGGTGACACCCAACGCTGACATTTATCCAGTGGCGATCCACAGAACTATACCTGTCAAACAAGCAATATGGCGACACATCCGTATCGGCTGAGCGAACAATAATAAGAGACGAAATATAGTATATCGATGCTTTTCGGCATCAGCCTGCAAGGGCTATACCAAGCTGATATCAGGACTTTACTACGAGTAAAAATCCATTCCCAGCTATGTGAAATCTATGGAGACAAGTGTATGAGCATACAACACGTGCGAAAATGGTTCAGAGAGTTCAAGAACGGGTGTACTGACATCCATGATAAGGAGCGTTCCGGACGGCCATCTGTTTCTGACGAAACAATCGCAAAAATGGAGGCAGCGATGCTCTCAGATCGAAGAATGACGGTTCGTAAGCTCTCCGAAATGATCCCTGATGTCAGCAAAACCTCCATTGACAAGATTTTAACGGAGCATCTAGGGTATGCGTAGGCTTGCGCGAGGTGGGTGTCAAGAATGATAATCATAAGATAAATTTTTATGGGGTCAAACACCCACCCTACAGCGCGGACTTAGCCCCAAGTGACTACCATCTCTTCCCTGACATGAAGAAACACCTGGGTGGAACGGATTTTGGCGACAGAGAAGAGCTGGAAGAAGCGGTTCTCAGGTATCTGCGTGGCTTAGCGGCAATTTTTTTTACTCGGACATTCAAGTGCTTGTATACTGCATTCAAAAATGCATTTACTTCAGTGGTGGCTATGTAGAAAAATAGGTAAAAGTATGAACTTTCCAAAAATGTACGCATTCATGGAATTAAACATGTCTTACACTGTGAAATATCACTGGAAATCTTATATTACGGATAACCCTAGTAAAACATAAAAATATACTTTGCCGAATTCGGTCCGTGGATCTAAGCTTGACTATAACCGTTCTAGTATGTAGAAAAGACGGGTTTTCATGATGCGTAAGGAATTCGTTCCTTTGTAAGAAACTCCAGCCAGGGAAAATCAATGCCGCGTACTTTGCTATAAGATTTGCAAGTGATAAAGCGATCCATCAAAAGGCACGCGATTTTTTTGAACCACGCCAAAAAAAATGCAATGAGTCAACACTTTTTATTTCACGGCCAGATTTGCGAAAAAGATTATATTATTCATACGAAAAATATCCTCAGTATCTGATATATATTTTTTATGTAAACACATACAGGAGAATACAAACAGATGGTGATAGCGATGCTGTAGTCTAATCTGTGAATTCTATGACGCTTATCATGTTACATATGTTTGAGCGCTGCATGTGGAGTGTTGATCCGCCAACGACATATAGTACAGCCTGAGATTCACGCATCATCCTAATTATTTCAGGAAATAATATGAATTGTTTGGATGTTCGGTAAGTGTAAGACGAGTTTGTCGGTTGTGGGTGGGTGGAGGAAAAATTAGTAGAAAAGACTAAGTGAACCAAACTTACGCCTGTGTTCCATTGATTGCAGGTTAGACGTAAGAGTGTCATTGTTTATCAAACGAATTGCTCTTCTTTGAACTAAGTCAATTAAGTTTAGAAGGTATTTTGAGGCTCCGACCCAAAGCTAACTAACGTGTTGAAGGAAAGAGCGTATTTTTCTTTAATATAGAAGAAGATGTTGTTCGTTTTTGAAATACCAAAATATGATATCGAAATGTCAACGATATTAAATGTCGTTGAATTAATGAAACATGATATATTGTGTATAAAAGATATGAATACTGTGAATCATTGATTTAAAAGTTTAACAAAAATAGCAAAAAAATACCTATTTCAAATTGAATACCTAACACAAATTAATCTTTTCGCTACGCAGCAGACAGTTAGGTATCGGATTGTTATTTTTAAAAATAGGTCAGCGAAGTTTGCGGCTTTCATTGATTATTAGCCGAGTGTTGCCAGTAGAGAGTAACTTTTGCAGGCCATTAAAAAGTTCTTTAATCAACTGCAGCCATTGGTCAGATTACTTGATTTTATTGACAGGATTATTTTAGAATTTAGACGATTTCATTCGATAGATTTTTAAATTTTTAATTTCATATTTTTCAATACTCTAATCTTATATGATAGAGCATTGACTATATTTCAATATTATCAGTAATTTAAATTAAAATTATAATAAAAATAAAAAATAAATTAAATTTTTATACGCATCAATTCATTCAGAATAAATATCGGCAGACGCGGGATTCGAACCACTAGCCTTGCACCTTTGCTCTATTCTACACACCGCGCTATCCACACTTACTAATAATATAAAAAGGCTTGTGAATAAATGTTGACTGATTGAATCATTAAAATAATAATATACATACTCTGAATATATACTATGGATACATCTGTTTTATGACTACAACGCGCCCAAATTCTGTCACATTACTCCAATACTACGACGACTGCATTGGTTGAGAGTTTCGGCTAGAATCCAGTACAAATTATGCATTTTAGCTTATAAGGCGCTCAACGGAACTGCACCGGGCTATCTGACAGAACTTATCAAGCCTTCAGAAATAAGCGTGCGCGGAGAGACACTCAGATCGGCTAGAGCAAATATAAGCACCCTGCAGCTGATGGGAAGTAGTCCTAGCATGGTATTTGGCAATCGGGCTTTCAGCTACGCGGCACCAATGGCCTGGAACTCGCTACTGGAAAGCATAAGTTCTCTTAAAGTGGAGGCATCCTTCAGAAGCAGACTCAAGACCCACTTTTTTACTCAGAGAGGCAAAGAATCGCTTTTGGAATGATCATTCGGTCATAAAAGAGCGCTATACAAATACTAATATAATAATGACAATGGTATTTTATATATATCCATCAGGTTTCGCGTATCGTCCCGAGGCAGAGAATGGTCGTGTGGACAGCGCAGTAATAGTAGAATAACATTGATTTCTGATTGTGGAGGATTGGTAGTGGTCAAGACTTACGACACGTTCTATATCCTGTGGTATGTTTGAACACAGGCTGATGGTGATGATGATGATGTAGGAGAATAACTTACCTGAAACGAAAAAAAAACATAAAATTAATAATAATATAACAGCTGATATCCTCCTCTCAAAGTTGGATATCAAATTACTGGGTGGCAGGATGCAGGAGCAGGAGCAGGTTAACAGTCCAAAAACTTTATTTCGTTTCACGATTCGCGTTTATTTCTCAAACACTTGATTTTTTTTTGTCACACTGCCAACAGTCGCGGCAGAAAAAGCGAATTAAAGATGACAGTGACACCGACATGACATGGGCCAGCTGTCACAACAAATAAAATGGCGTATGCAAACACCGTGTATTATTATTATTCAACTAAAACTAACATCATTAGATATGCATGTCAGGCGAGCGAACATAAATAATTTTTTGAGGCTTTAAGGCGTCAGCCTATAGAAGCTATATCAAGCTGATATCACAACGTTATATAAAGTGTATTTTTTAATCGAGTTTTATTGCATTTTTTAAGTCAAATTGTGTTTGATGAAAACTAATGAAAATAAATAATGCTTGTTGTTCAAAACGTTATTTTGAACAGAATTATTTTGTATACAACATCCAAAAGTTTTTAAAGTATTAATTGTCAAATTATAATCAAATTCTCTAACTTAGCTCGAATTTATCGATTCATACAGTCGGGTACGACACAGGGCATTAACCATTACAATATTCTGCCACAAGTATTTAAACTTTCATATAAACCAATAATATAGTAAATATATTAGCAACTAAATAAACACTATTCTATACATCAAAATTCTTTATACGCATATCAATTTGTTCAGAAAAATATATCGGAAGAAGCGGGAATCGAACCAGCGAGCTTTGGAACCAACCTTAAAGCGGAGGCATCCTTCAGATGCAGACTCAAGACCCACCTCTTTTCTCAGAGAGGCAAAGAAGCGCTTTTGGAATGTTCATTCGGTCATAAAAGAGCGCTATACAAATACTAATATAATAATAATAATAACCTTTTGCCCTATGTTCATTACCCTATACCACTCGACCATCTCCTGACCGAACTGATGCGTCGAATAAGTTGTATTTATACCATTGTTACCAATGTTACTATCGTATAACGATAGACGTCTTTATAGTATTTATTCAGAATGTGTATATTATTATTTTTCATTACTCAATCAGTCAGCATTTATTCACAAGTTTAACATTATTACTTTCCGACAGCCTATTTATTTTAGTAAGTACCACTCGGGTCTCGAACCAAAATATAGATTGAATGGATGAGAAATATCTTCTTGTATGTACGACGCGCACTTTACAATTAGTTATTTACCTGTGTTACTGATGAATAATTTTACCTTCTTGATATTGTCCCAAGGTGACATTATTATAGATAATATAATTTATGTAGCTAAACAGTTATGGATCGTGCTAAATTTTCTTCAGTATAATAAGCTTAGTGTCGTAATAATTTTCAGTTTTCTTAATATCCTTTAAAGTCTTCACCGTCAACTAAGTATATAATGTGTATTATATATCACACTGGATGTACAAGTTTGCTTTTGGCGTCGTTTCGTTAATCCGTGTTTGCAAAAGTTTCCGACAAACTCTTGATAAATCGCTATCGACGTGTTCGTTTTCAAAAGCCAAGAAAATTAATTACTTTCGAGTACTTAAAAATACATTAACTAAAGAACATAGCATCCATCGATGTCATCTCCGATAGAGACATATGCATGACTAACGAGCGATCAATATAAGAGACGAAATATTGTAAATCGAGGCTTTCCGGCACCAGCCTGCAAGGGCAATATCGAGCAGATACAAACATGTACTTTCATCGTATTAACATCCTCCTCTCTAATTTAGTTATTGAATTGCATGGTGGCAGGATGAGGAGCAGATGAACAACACACAGACTTTTTCTGAAGCACATTGACATATATTTTCGATAAAGACTTGGTTTCCCCGCTCGACCGTAACATGACGATAATTTCGGCTCGTTCAAACGGGACTTAACTCATGACAGCAACCATGTATATAAATAACGTCGCACCCGTGATCAGATTTGTCCAAAATGACAATATGGCGACACACACAAGTACGACGTGCGAACAGAAATAAGAGCCGAAAGATTGTGTATCGAGGTTTTCGGCACCAGTCGGCAAGGGCCTATATCATGCTGATGTCACTATTTTGAAAATTCTAATTAAAACGCGTAAAAATTCAACTGTTATTAATTAACACAATAAAATATAGCATATTATAAAGTATTTCCTAAAATAATTTATATTTATTAGATTTTTAATGTTTCACGTGTTTGCCCCAAATAACTAATAGCTTGAACATACTTTCAGTAATTTCAAGTTATTTAACTTTTATATAACCCGGATTCTAGTGAACATATTTTATTTAGTTAAATAGTCAGTAATCACGCTTATTATCCTCACTATTTATTCGTACTATATTTGGTGTATAGAGAATTGCATAGAACTATTTTCTGCAGGCGTTATAGTATTAAGCGATATATTTATCGTTATACCGTTGTCTTTAGTTCGAAACTCTCTCTCGTATCCCCGAGAAGAGTATATATAACAAGTTGAAAGTTGGGAATATAAACTTTTTAGCAAGAAATAGCAACATTTATTATTAGTTTATTCCAGCTAAAATTATAATTTTTCTCCAGCAGAATTTGGAGAACAATGCAAGCCTATTTGCCTCATCATTTTTATCATCAGCCTGTATCCGTCCATTGTTGAACGTAAGCCTCCCGCACGAGTCTCCATCCTCTTCGATACTCTGCCTCCCGCATTAAGGCCACTCCCGCTATTCTTCTTATGTCGTCAGTCATCTTGCATGGAGTCGGCCAATGCTTCGTTTGCCAGTTCTTGGGCGCCGCTTCAATACTTTTCTTCCCCATAGACCGTCGTCTCATCGACAGATATATCCTGCCCATTGCCACTTGAGTGTGCCTATTCGTTGGGTAGCATTCATTACTAGAGTTCTTCTACGAATATCCTCGTTTCGGATTCTATCTTTAGCGACACTTCTCTCATGTATCTCTCCATAGCACGCTGGGTTACCTTTATTTTATGGGTAAGACTTGCTGTTAGATTCCACGTCTTTGCGCCATAAATTTATACAGGGAGTTAGTAATTACCATTCAACAATAATATTTCCTGTAAATTTATAAGTTTTCTACTGCCGAATTATATTTTTTACTTACCCTTTTAAGTATTTATAACTGATGGTTTGCTTAATAATTACTACCCATTAATTGACTTCAATACTGCTAGAAAATGAGTTTCCTTAAATATCGTAGAGGTAAGGAATGAATACAAAACGACATACATTCCACATATGAGGCTTTTACTGTCCATCACCATCTGTCTGTATTTTTTTTATTCGCTTACATAAAAAAGCACATACAATACAAGCATGTTTTTATGTAATGTAGCAATTTGACCTATGACGGGTTTCAATCTATGAAAATATGAACACATCTATGACGGGTTGACTTTTTGTAAGGCTTTTTTCTTTATTCCGCTGTAACACATTTTTTCACATTTTTTCTACAGAATGTCAGTTTGAAAGATGGATATTTTATTACCATTATAAAGTATAATATTATCTTTATTGTGAATCGAATACGTGAAATATTTTACTTTAAAAAAAACATATTTTGTTGCTAAAATGTCAAATTTTTAAGTGATTTGACATCATAAATGTAAATATTCTAAACTCAATTGACTCAGTTCGAAGAAGAACAATTCGTCCGATAAACAATGACACTCTTACGTCTAACCTGTAATCAATGGAATACAGGCGTAAGATTGGTTTACTTAGTCTTTTCTACTGTTATTACCACGGTCGCTGCTCTTCGGAACTTAAATAGCTAATTCCTCCTGCACCCACTCACAACCGACAAACTTGTCTTACACTTGCCGAAATCTATAAACGGCTAATGTGTGTCAACCAAGAACTTAAAAGCTTATGTGTTTTCTCCTTCCTACAGTCTAGATCTCTTCAAGAAAAAGATAAATATACACTAGCAATCTCCCCAACCCACACACAAACACGAACACAACACACGTTTCCCGCATGCAGCATTCAACCTTCCTGGCTGAGCGTAATAGATTGTATCCACTGGTCTTAACCGGCTGTGCTCTCCTGCATGCGATTACATAAAAAACTTTTGTGATATAATATTACAGTGTTTCATTTTTTCTATTACTTTTTCTTTGCCAAATCCGTTCTATAACTGGAAAACATGGTCACCACATATAGACTCCATTCAGTTCTGTCAGTTGTCGTGCCTCGTCTCAAGTTATCTCTGTGAACGAAGGTCCACCTGGGAAAATTTATGGTTCCCAATTTCTTTTAGAACAAAAACTAGAGGATTTGAAGGGACAGCAGCCCATTTATATGTCCATTTATAATATGTATGATAATATTATTACGTATATTTTTAATAATGATGATGGTGTTATAAACTTTTAACATCCTACTCTCTAAATTCGTTATTGAATTGCCTAGTGACGGGTTGAGGAGCAGAAGAACAACACAAAGACTTTTCCAGAAACAGATATATTTTTATGATAAGCTGTACAAACTTCCGGCCCTAGCGGAATAACATGCCTGGCCGGCCATAATACGACCTCGCCACGGTCGGCACACAACTGACTGGGCACCGAGTGCTATAGTCGGTGACACCTAGCGCCGTAAGTAGCGATCTATATAACTAGGCTGCTTGGAGGAAGGATGCAAAAGCATATTACCAACCAAAAGAACTTGTTTTTGAAGCACAATTGGCATTTATTTTTAATTAAAGACTTTATTTCCCCGTACGACCGTAACATGACGTTACTTCCACCTCGGTAAAACGGGGCTTGACTGATGACTGTCGGAACACTGCGACATGCAGCGCTGTCAAGATGATCACGGCAAAAAAACATATCAAAGATGACAGTTGAACCAACATGAAATGGAGCAACTGTCATAACAAATAAAATGACGTATGCAAACACCGTGTATGATTTAATATTTAAAACTAACATTATTAGATGTGCGTGTCAGGCGAGCGAACAAAAACAAGAGACAAAAGATCGTTTTTCGAAGCTTTTCGGTATCAGCCTAAAAGAGCTATATCAAGCTGATATCAGTAATATTATAGAGTATTGTCTTGTGCTTTGTAAAATGGCGAAAAAATTGCGTTCGATTTTTCATCATTTGTGTATTTTGACGAGCCGCGGTTGTGCGTGCCCGGTGTGTGTTAATCCATTGTACCTACCCGGCTCGCGATATTATGTGAGGGAATCCATTACACGGCGACCTGGCAACACAGGCCGGCCGCCATTTTGAATATTTTAAGTGATAGAAAATATTATAAATGGAGCGATATCGTCGTTAGACACGTAATCATAATAAAAAGATTTTTCTATAATTTTGCGCCATTTTGCATTAATCAATATTCATAATAATTCCCCATTAAAAAAGAATAATATTTTATACTGTTAACAAACATTAAATTATTTAAGAATATATTCAAATTTTATAATATTTATAACCAAGCCGCCTGACAAGCGTGGCGCTTTAAGCCAACTACTCCACATGATAACAACTGGGATGGGCCGCATTTGGAAAACTAAAGTACATTTTTATAAAAACGAAAATACCGCAATGTCTTAAAATTAAGGCGTTTAACCAATGCATCCTCCCTGTATTTATTTATGGCGCAGAGACGTGGAATGTAACAGCAAGTATTACGCATAAAATAAAAGTCATCCGGCATGCTATGGAGAGATCCATGCTCGGAGTGTCGCTAAAAGATAGAATCCGAAACAAGCATATACGCAGAAGAATAATAGTAGTGGATGCTAACCAACGAATATGCACACTCAAGTGGCAATGTGACATATCTGTAGAAGAAACAACAGTCGATGGGGAATAAAAGAGTTGGAGTGGCGTCTAAAAATTCTGAAACGAAGCCCTGCAAGATGGACTGACGACATAAGAAGAATAGCAGGAGTGGCCAAGATACGGAAGGCAGAGTATCAAAGAGGATGGAGACTCGTGCGGGAGGCTTACGTTTAACAGTGGACGGATACAGGCTGATGTTGATGATGATGAAGCAAATAGGCTTGCAATGCTCTCCAAATTCTGTTGGAATAAAATTATCATTTTGACTGGTATAAACTATATATATTGCTATTTCTAGCTAAAAATTTTGTATTTCAAACTTTCAACTTGTAATATACTATTCCTTAGGGATACGAAAGAGAGTTTCGAACTAAAGAGAACGGTATAACGATAAATAAATAGCTTAATACTACAACGCCTGCAGAAGACAGCTCTATGCAATTCTCTATACACCAAATATAATACGTATAAATACTAAGAATATTTAGCTTTATTACTAACTATATAATCATTTCTTTACGGCTCGGAATACAAAATATACTGTCAATACGGCGTGAATTTTTCGAACCATTTTTTTGCTTAAAACTAGTATTTGAAGCATAAATGTACTTATCTGACCTATTTTCATATATCACATTGGTTCTTCTATCCTCTAGCTATCAGATGATGCATAGAAAAACTACTATATTTAACAAACGTTCATTATGTAACTCCATACATGTGGTGGCATTGACACAAGTGGCTTACAGAAAAATCGCTCCTGTGACAAAACCTCACGATATTTATTTACATGCTTTTCAGATTCCTGTAAATAATACATATAGGTTTGATAAAAGCAATGACAGCAGTTCCAAGTTCCTACCGTAAATGTCACAAAGAGTACTGAAAGTAGCAAGACGATATATCACGTTAACCGATGTTGACGGTCGGGGAATCTTTGACGGCATATGCCGATAACGGATGCGAAAAGGTTAATTAAATAAAATATTTTCACTTGAAACCAGGCTTATTTGAAAGTTAAATTACTTGAAATCACCAAAAGAATGTAAAAGCTATTAGTTATTCGGGGAAAACACGTGAAACATTAAAAAATTCTCATACATATAAATTATTTAAATAAATATTCAGGAATATGCTATACTTTTTTGCGTACATTGATATAGGTTGAAATTTAATGCATTTTCATAGGATGGCTGAAAAGGAGGTCTCTCTCTGGGGTTTTGTGTGACAGCAAGATTCCAAATAGGACCAAAGGTAAAATCTACAAAACTGCTGTAAAGCCAGCTATGCTCTACGGATCGGAATGTTGGATGCCGCTGAAATGCGGCTTGGATAGGATTCATGTGGCAGAGATGAAGATGCTGAGCTGGGCAGACGGTGTGACTAGAGTGGACAGAGTTCGGAACGAGCATATTCGGGGTTCATTTCGGGTGGCCCCCGCACCTGAAGCGATAAGGGATAACCAGCTAAGATGGTATGGGCATGTGATACCGCATGGTGAAGAGAGCCTTCAATATACCCACGCTGAAAGAAGACCTGGAAACCACAGGCAACCTGGACTGCAATTGTAAACAAGGACCTGAAAACTCTCGGTTTGACCGACAATGCAACGCAGCATTTTTTTTTAAAACACGTAAATTTACGATAGTAGTAAATTTTAAGCGGAAGTTCTTGTTAAGTCACCAAAGTTAAGCAGCATTGTAAGCGGACCAAAAGTTTCATATGTTACGAATCGATTTAAGCAACGGGAGCGTCGGATTAATCATTTGATCATCGTAAAAAACATTATTTTTAGAATATCTGCTCAATATTACGAGCTTACGGGCATCGCAAATTGCCGTTTCACAGTTTTGTAAGCTAAGATTGTCTAGGTCTTGTCCCAGAATACATGTATACCCGTATATCCGCATGGTAATATAGATGGTTCCCGGGAGCCTCTGGGGCAAGAACCCGTGTACCATTAGGGTGCTATCTAATCAGCGTTTTTTTTTTCTTTAAGGAGAACAGATGATGACCCCAACCCTCCCATAATAAAACATTACAAAAATAAAATAAAATTGGCTAATTATCGAAAGTACGTAAAAATATAGTTTTATCGTGTCAATTTATACAAGTGAAAAACTATATAATCGTGTCGGACACAACAGGGTCAGATCCTGTCTGCCCAGAAGTGGGCGACGTCGATGGCGTTACTTCCGGCCATCATCAAGTCCTCCTGGGTGCAGCTATTCGGACACAGCGCACACTCCAGAAGGTGGGACAGGGTCTGCTCCACGCCGCAGTCGCATTCAGTCGGTACGCTGTAAGACGGCCAGGCTTTCATTAAAGAGTATGCAAGGCGAGGACACAAATAAATGAGAAGAACTGAAGAAGCTCAAATTGAAAGGTCTTCAAGTATGTGAATAAAAAGTGTTCAACGTTGATATTGTGGCTTTTGGGTTAAGCCTTGTGTGGCGAACTTCTGTCAACCAATATTTCGACCACCATTGCAGGGGTCTTCTTCAGGATTGATTATTTATTTGTGATTGAGTTGTGAGTTTTTGTCAGATTATTTTTTTACAAGCGTTATTGATATCTTTATGGCAACTGCATACTCAAGTTACATTGGTCCAGAGAAGCGTGGGTATGTTCTAAAAATACGGTAGGTATGTTCTGAGAATACGGTAGGTATGTTCTAAGACTACGGTAGGTATGTTCTAAGAATTGTACATCCACGAACATCATGTCGGACTGTGGTCGTCCTTGCTTGTCTGTACAGGTTTTAAACTATGTGCTAGAGGTGGAAGCCATGCTGTTTTGGGAATCAAGCCGTCATCCCTGTTGATGTTGATGGGATGTCTATTGATTTCAATGGCTTCCCTTACTAGGCATGCATATTTTCCTTGTGTTCGAGCCACGATTTCGGGTGCGAACGAAAACTTATAAAAAATATTGGTTGACAGAAATTCGCCGCACACAGCTAAGCCTAAAAGCCACAATATCAAATCTGGCCGCGTTATGTTATTTTAGCGGTCAACGTTATTCATATTTAAGCACGGTAAACAGTATATATCATTTTAATATTATTGTAATATAGTCAAATTTACACATGCCATTTTTGTTATCATAATCATCGCAATTATTCACCGAATAAAATTGACAAGTCGTGCTCACGTGACCTTCGATGAACTTTATCAGTGTTGCCAGAGCGGAATAATGGATTTCCCCGCGTCGAGGCACGCAGGGCTCGATTAATAAACTCGCGGCACGCACAAGAGTGGTCGACAAAATCCACGCGAATAATGAAATATAGACGAGATTATAGAGAGAAATCAACCCGAATTAAAAAAATATGTTCTTCATTACCCAAGCTTATTAATTCATCAATTTTGCCAATTTTAAGGTGACTTTTAGAGTACTTTTCTCATTATGAAAGCCAAGAAAGTGGATATAGCTCTGAATGAAACGTGCCGGGTGGTTACGGGGTGCCTAAAACCTACCCCGATATCAAAGCTATATCAACTCTCGTGCATCGCCCCACCAAACATACGGCGAGAAGTCACTACCAAGAATGAGCTAACCAAAGCAACCCACGAAGCACTCCACCTTATCTTTGGGTATCAAAAGATAACCACAAGGCTCAAATCAAGAAGAAGTTTCCTACAGTCGATAACGGAACTGGTGATACCTGAGGCCACCTGCGGCTGAACATGTGGAGAAGCGCGACTGAGGGGAATCCTTGGATTTCGCCGAAAGGGGACCTAGCCCCTGGACATGACCAGGGGTGGAATATATGGAGGTGCCTTAACAGACTTCGGACCGGAGTATGCAAGACGATGACACAAATGAAAGCCTGGGGGTAATAATATTTAAAGTATTTTATCATTTATGTTGCCGGCGGGTATAGCTCAGTAGTTAAAGCGTTCACATGGAAAGCCTAAGGTTGTAAGTTCCATCACCAACGAAGATAAAAAAAAATATAAAAACGATTTCTTTGCTCTATTAATACTCCGTGAATTTGTGTGAATTTGATCGACCACAGATAAGACTTCAGAATTACTATCACCATCTGTCGGTGTTCTCCTGTATGTGTTTATATATAAAAAAAGATCTTAACGCTTTTGAAGGCAGGACCAATTGGATCTAAGGAGCGACTCAATGCAACACTCTATTTATTATGAAAAAAATAATAAAATATTGAATTTATGCTCTATCAATTCAACCCTTTCACCGCCGCGTTGAATATTTATGACCCTCTCTAGTCCCGACAAATGGTTACACTAAAAATCCTCTTCTGCGAAATACTTTTATTATTTTTAAACCAAAAGAGGATGGGGTCGTTGAATAATGCCGAAAATCTCGTCCGATATATCATTATTTGAGTTTCTGCGGATTTTGTCGAGCCCTCTCCGGTGCGTGTTTTTATTAATCGAGCATAGCTTCGAGGGAATCAATTTCACCATACTGGCAACACTGCTTTAACAAGTTTTTGAATTTTTCAAATAAAAAAGAATTTAAACTCGAGAGAATTTATTATGATTCGACTATGAATAAGCTTCGAGGGAATCAATTTTTCACCATACAGGTATTCATACCGCTCGGCCAACTACGCCATTGTATGCTAGACCGACTCGCGTTGCAAACTATAGCTTTAACAATTATTCAATCAGTCTTCATTTATTCACAAGCTTAATATTACTTTCCGACAGTCTATTTATTTTAGTAAGTACCAAATAAAAAATTTATTAAACTTGTGAATAAATGAAGAATTTGATATATACGATCGTACGATTGATTCCTGACTATTTAAATGAATAATTTATAAATGAGATATTAAAATTTAGAATTCGGGCTAATATTAAAATTAAATTATTTAATTTTACTCAGAAAGTACTCGTAGCTACAAGGTATTAGTTATTTGTAGCAGGCATCTTTTTTTATGTCAAAACATACAGGAGAAAACCAACAGATGGTGATAGTAATTCTGAAGTCTCATCTGTGGAATTTATCATGCTGCATATGGTTAAGCGCTGCATGTGGAGTGTTGATCCGCCAACGTCACAGACTACATCCCGAGAGTCTCGCATCATTCTTATTATTACAGGAATTTACTATGAAGACTTTCGTCTACCACCAATTTCAATTAATATGCTATGACTGGTATTTCAAGGGTAAAAGGATCGAATTCACACCAACCGGGGTATTTTAAAGATCAGAAATCGATTAAAAAACTTTTTTTAATCGATTCTGCGCCCTCCATGTTACATATGGCTAAGCTTAGCTCGAGATTCACGCACCATCCTTATTACTTACAGGAATTTACTGTGAATGGGTGGTCTTCACGGGACGACTTTCGTCTACCATCAATTTTTAATTAATAGGCTATGACTGCCATTTTGCAGAGTATTACGGGAGCTTTGAAATAGTTTTTTGTAAATATCTTTTGGCGATTGAAGCCACGACATTCTGTTGGTAAGCAAACGCTTATACCGCTTAGATATACTCACTGCCAAATATTTGTAATGTTATGGAAACATTCATGTATTATTCATCAAATTTGGATAAATTATTGTCATCCCCCGTCTTTAAAAAGACGGGTAAGTCGCAGGTTCGTCACGTGGCTGCGTGGAGGAAAGGATGCAGGAGCAGATTTCAAAGCGAAAGAACTCATTTTTGGTTAACAGTTCGCGTTTATTTTATTAAATACTTGTTTTTTCGCCTGACCGGTTTGGCGTTCGCCATACCGGCAAAATGACGTATGCAAACGCCTTCGTAATATTATATTCTTAAAACTAACATCATAAGATGTGCATGTCAGGCGAGTGAACAAAAATAAGAGACAAAAGATCATTTTTCGAGGCCTTACGGCATCAGCCTAAAAGAGCTATATCAAACTGATGTCACTATCTTTCAGGGATTGAAGACATGACATTTTGTTAAGTAAGCAAACGCTTATACCACTAAGATATACTTGCCGCCAAATATTTGTAACGAATATGGAAACTTTCATGTATTATTCATTAAATTTTGAAATGGTCCAAGACCCCTCCTGCATATACTCGGACATTTTGAAACAGTTTGTTTTGCTTCTATCGGCGCACGCGGTGAATCAATATTCATGAAAAGGGGCCTGAAAAAAATACTCGTTCGCAGCAGTCAGCACCGAGTCGTTCCAGAATATTCCAGAATGCCCGAGAACGTTCCAGAACGTTCCGAAAATATTCAATGTTCCTCTGCACAGAGGCAGCGTGAATATTCATTTTAACCGGTTTCAATATCAACGATTTTTCGTATCCAAGAATTCATTCAACGTTCTTCTTCTTCGTAGTATCAATCCGGTGGATTGGTTTTCAGCAATAAAATCTTGCATCTCGATCTCCACTACTCTAAATCATCTGCAGTCCTCTTCAGCTCAGCATAAGAGCTACAACTCATGTCATCTAACACTTGTTGTAAATACTCTGCAGTTTCTCCCCTCAACCGTCCCTTCCACAATGTCGTGAAGAAGACCGTCGTGGCGCATGATGTAACCGATGGCCTATTTGAGATGGTTCTTACTAGATGCCAATCTTTCTTGATTTTGCTGAGAACCTCAATGTATTTAAGCTTTCATAAAAGCGCGGATTCTAGTATATGTAATTTGTTTAGTTACATAGTCATATATCATGCTATTCTTAAGTTTATCCGGGTGTATGTGTTATAGTTTTACAATATTTGGTGTATAGAGAATTGCATAAAATTGTATTCAGCAGGCGTTACAGTACTAAGCGATATTTTTCATACAAATAAATTACTCTGTTTAGCTACGGGAGACACAGCTGATATGGCATGAAGCGAAGACCAAATTTTGACTTTAGTTTATGATGACCATATGCTCCAGTTAGGGATGAGAATGACGATGATATTTAACAGTTAAAAAACGACGCCAAAAAATTACACAAAAATATGTTTTTCCAAATTATTATTGTTATATATATATATATTTTTTATGTTTTACGTACAGGAGAATACCGACAGATGGTGAAAGTAATTCTGAAGTGTCATCTGTGAAATTCTATGACGCTTACCATGGTGTGTATGGCTAAACGCTGCATGTGGAGTGTTGATCCGCCAATGTCATAGACTACAGCCCGAGATTCACGCATCATCCTTTATTATTACAGGAACTTATTATGAACGGGTGGTGGTCTTCACGGGACGATTTTTGTCCACCACCAATTTTAATTAATAGGCTTTGACTGAGATTTTGCGGGAGAGGGATCAAATTCACACCAACCTATATTCATATTTTAGAGCTCATAAATCGATTAAAAATGCTTTTTTTAATCTCCGTCGGGGATCGAACCCACGCCCATTGGCTTGCAAAACAAACGCTTTGACCATTGAGCTATGACCACCGGATGATTATAATTATTAACCACATGTGTCAATGCCACCACATGCATGTAGTTATATGCTGTTCATGAGTTTATATTCGCGCATTTATTTTATTATTTGCCATTGTTTTTTCATTTTGTTTTCGTTGTTGAACTTTATTTTTAGTTAAAAATTCGTAAGAAAATAATAATAAGTCATTTCATCATCAAGAATAGTTTTTTTATGCATCATCTGATAGCTAAAGGATACAAAAACCAATGTGATATATGAAAATAATTCAGATAAGTACATTTATGCTTCAAATACTAGTTTTAAGCAAAAAAAAAAATTTTGAAAAATTCACCCCGTATTGACTGTATAATTCATATTCCACCGAGCCGTAACGAAAAGGTTAACGTATAACAATTTTCGTGTATTGATCTTTGTCCTGAAAAACACTGATTTTGAAAAAAAACTTTCATTCACTTAAGGTTAAGATATAATTATGTTTCCGTAACTTAGCACTCCATTAAAATCATGCCAATCTTGCAATTTATATCTCTAGTGTGTCTAGACCAATAGTGAAAATAAAATTGTATTGGATTCTACGTAACGAAATGCCATGGCATGGCATGAAGCGAATATCAAATTTTGATGTTAGTTTGTGATGAATATATGCTTCAGTTAGGGAAGCGGACATAATGATGATGGTGACTATATTAAACAGGTAAAAATGACGCCAAAAAAATGACTCGAAAATATGTTTTATTCAAATAAATTTATTTGGCAGAGAGTTTGTTCAAAATTTCACGTGGCGCACCTGCAAAATTATTCCACTCTTGTTGTCATGCGCTTGCAAGCGTTATTACCGCATGATCGACCACCAGCTCGTTGATATACGAGTACGTACTGACATCAGCATGATACAGCCATTGCTGACTGGTACCGAAAGCCTCGATATACAACCTTTCGTCTCTTATTTCTGTTCGCTTGTCATACATGTATGTGTCGCCATATTGGCATTTTGTTCACGTGTGTGACGTTAGTATGTACATGGCTGATGCAATTGGTGCGTCATTTATTCTATAAGCGATGACTGTAGGAAGCTTCCTTTTTATTTGAGCCGTGTGTCGTGGGTTGTTTTGGAGAGCTCCTTCTTGGTGGTGACATCTCGCCGTATGTTTGATGGGGCGATGCCCGAGAGTTGATATAACTTTGATATTGGAGTAGTTAATAATAAGAGTAATTACACATTGCTTTAGTGAAAATTAAATAAAACTATGTGAATTTACGCTCTTTAGTGACAGTTTGTGACGACCATACGCTCCAGTTAAGATAAGAGACATGGTAATATTTATTGACATCAGCATGATATAGCCCTTGCTGACTGGTACTGAAAGTTCTTGATGTTCAACATTTCGTCTCTTATTTATGTGCGCTTGTCGTAAATGTGTGTGTCGCCATATTGGCATTTCAGACAAGTCCGGTCACGGAAGTGACGTTAGTTATAAAGATCGTCACTTGAACGCTGGGCGATAGTCTGTCACGAGCGCGCGCAGTAGTGTGCCAACGTCGCAGAGATCGCATTGTTAAGTCCCGATCGATCGAGGTGAAAGTAACGTCATGTTACGAACGATCGGAGAAACCAAGACTTAATCGAAAATATATGTTAATGTGCTTCAGAAAAAGTTTTTGTGTTGTTAATCTGCTCCTGACCTGCCACCACGCGACTGAATAACTACCTAAATTAGAGAGAAGGATGTTACTCTAAAAGTGAACACAACTGATATTTTCCTCTTTTGTATAAATGAGAATATAATATATAATCGTGTCGGAAACAACAGGGTCAGATGTCTGCCCAAAAATGAGAATGAAATACGATGATGTAAAAATATTTTTTTTTTAAATGCATCGCCATTTTATGTTGAAGCGCAAATATTCTAGTATGAGTATGTGCAGAAAAATGACTAAAGAGAGACTCGCAGTCAGCGGAGCGGAAGAGATCGCTCGAGGGAGACTCACTCGTATTAAAAATGACGTTATTTTCACAACGTGTAAGAGCAAACGTGTATGGAACACGTACACGAGAGGGCGGTTCAGCCAGTCCGTTAAAAGTATATAAAAATAAATACTGTCTATCAAAGGCTTAGATTTTTTTTGTAAACACATACAGGAGAATGCCAACTGGTGGTGATAGTAATTCTGAGGTCTCATTCATGGAATTCTATGACGCTTACCATAGTGCATATGGCAAAGCGCTGAATGTGGAGTGTTGATCCGCCAACGTCATAGACTGCAGCCCGAGATTCACGCATCATCCTTATTATTACAGGAATTTACTATGAATGGGTGGTCTTCACGGGACGACTTTCGTCTACCACCAATTTTAATTAATAGGCTATGACTGGCATTTTACGATCGAGGGATCAAATTCACACCAACCGGGGTATTTTAGAGCACATAAATCGATTGAAAATCCTTTTATTTATTTTTAATCTCTGCCGGGGATCGAACCCACAATTTTGGCTTGCAAAGCAAACGCTTTGACCATTGAGCTGTACCCGCCGGCAAGATTTGAAAATGATTTCAGGTGTTCATTTAAATGTAAGACTGCTAATTGGCTTTCAATCAGAGTTTCATAAGTTCTTCATTTGTATAAACTGATCGAAGACAAAAAATAGAAACAAGCTACTATTAAATTACTTGAAATTAAAGGAAAAGAGGAATCGAACACGAATGGTCAAAGCAAATGCTTTGACCATTGAGATATACCCGCCGGCAAATAGATATATATATAGATATAGAATCCGAAACGAGGCTATCCGAAGAAGAACTCAAGTAGTGGAGGCAACACAACGAATAGGCAAACTCAAAAGGCATATCTATCGAAGAGACGACAATCGTTGGGGACGAAAAGTGTAGGAGTGGCGTCCAAGAACTAGCACATGAGTGTTGGTCTATACGATGCAAGATGGACTGACGACATCAAAAGAAAACGGGGACTAACCTGGATGGTGGAGGATCGATAAGGATGGAGACTCTTGCTTTAGGTCTACGTTTAACGGTGGCAAATAAGATATGTAAAAAAAATCTGACAGTGTCAGCTGACAGAACTTGGTGGAAGCTGACAGATTTGTGATGACCGTATATAGATAGAAGAAGAATTTAAAGTTTTAATACAGAAAAAAGTATCGAATTAATAATCCACCCACGTAGTTTGTATACTGCATGAGAGGATACGCTGACAGTGGCTATTTCATATTGCATTCATTTGTCAAAAAGCCTTTTTATTTCTATTTGAAATAGCACAAATATCAACTCTATCGTAAAGCTATATACTCATAACTTGCATGGAAGAAACAACGAGAACAGGTGGAATTTAAAAATTAAAGAGATTTTCATTTATTTATTTTTTACTTACAGAAACATTACAAATTTTAAAAAATCAATTCATTACTGAAAGATTAATAATAAATTTTTAAAAATGCAATATATACAAATATAGGTAATTATGATTAAGTATTAAGAACAAAGTAATAAATACAAGCAACAGAAGGTCCCAATGCTCATCAAACAGACGACGCCAACGAATCATTCCTTCAAAGAAACTCGTGGATTTCATGCTTGAATTGGGTCTCCCTTACGTGTAATATATCAACATCCGAGGCGATTTGTTTGAACAGTCTGATCCCTCACCCAAGAGGCATAGTCTCTGGGAGGCTAGTGTTACTCTCTGGGAGAGCGAACAATCTGTGCCTCCTTATTCTGAGATATTTATCAATAAACTATCTCCGAACAACAAGAAGAAGTGTCATAAGATATACAATAGAAAGAAAACAAGAATGGATGGGATTAGAAATAGATAAACAATTTTTCGTCGCCTGTTATATATTTTTTTATTTATATACGAGGGTTATCCGTACAATAAGGTTCCCATGGCGCTACAGTCCTGAAAAGCGCTGTTATGGTGGATCCCGTGATTATGTAGTGTACCTTGGTTCCTTCGCTAAGCTCGTATACCGCATGCAAGAATGCATTAACGTCAGTGGCGGCTATTTTGAAAAAATAGGTAAAAGTCTGAACTTTCCAAAAATGTACGCCATGGAATTAAACATGTTTTACACTGTGAGAAATCACTGGGAAACTTATTTTACAGATAACCTTCTTACTCTTCATACTTGCATATAAAAATAATAAGAATGTGACAGACTGATTATTATTCATTCTATTTTTAAACAAAATAGTTTTTTTTTTTGTATGTTTTAATTGTTTTATTTTGTTCTATTCGTTTATTCAAATGAAAATGCAATACACAGCGCTGCGGTCGAAAAAAGAACTGCGCTTCCCTGTGGTTTCCACACTTATAAACATTTCACATTTTGTAGTCAGAATTTTAATACAGTTTTGCTGGGTCAATGTTCCGGCGACCTCACTCGAAAGTGGACGGAATTGAGTTGGTTCTTCTCAGGACCGCTCTTCCATAACACCTCAAAAGCATTTCACTAAACAATAAAGTCGTTCTTAACCTCTCCTCCCCGGTGATGTCTATTGACTACACATTGCTTGCAATAACTTAAATATCTCTGTAAATATAATACACACAGGGTTCAGATTTTAGGTATTCCTCCTTAATACATTTACGTATTGAAAAAAAAATATTTATAATAATAGGCACTCATCGGGAGCAGGAAATATTTTTCTAAAATCCGGAATAAATTCACCACTACAATCAAGACGCGTCAACTGTCATGAATCATTTGACCTGCCGGAAGCGTGTGCGAAAATAAAATTAAAAAATACACAGATGCGGTGGCATCTATACTCCTCACTCTCGCTGACGTACTAATATGAGTGAGCGAGACGGGAAACCTCAGTTGGTCGCCTAGTTCGAAATTATATCTATGCGGGTCGGCACATGGATATATCGACAGGCTAAGTAATGTTAGTATCTCTCGGAAGTTCACGCGAGAAGGTGCGTCTGGCCGTTTGAGGTCTTCGTCTGATGTTTTTCATGTTTTTAGCTATTAAATGTCAATTATTACTGCTTATTGACATCAACTATTGTAAAATTAAGCGATATCTTTGAATATTTTCATTTTTTCGAATTTCTACTCATTTTATTCACTTTAAATCAGAATGTGTAACGAGTTGACACCATCGGAACGCGCGGAAGTTTTAAGCATCGTAAAGCGATGGTTAATAATCACAACTAATATTATTATTATTATATTAGTATTTATAGCACTTTTTTGTGACTCTCTTTATGGTCTCTCTGAATAAAAAGGTGGGTCTTGAGTCTGCTTCTGAAGGATGCCGCCGCTTTAAGCTCTCTTATGCTTTCTGGCAGCGGTAACTATGCACTAGTAACTAGGTGAATTTAATTTTAATTTTTTTCATACATTACTGCCGTGGCTTTCTATTTTGCTTAAAAAAAATTACATTAATTATTTAAAATTATTTTTCACTCGTATCTAAGTGAATTTTCCAGGGCGAGTTCATCGCGGCGTTGAATTAACTCGAATGACTTTTAGTGAGAGGGCCCTTTTTGGAACCATCCGGCATCCGCAACACGCGAATTTGTTTCGTTTTCGCCGAAATTCACGTCGAAAGGTCGACCTCACTCCTCCCGAACTGGGTCAGGAGGTCAATATTCCGGGAGGGAGGCGGACTAGGCGGAGAAGGATAAGAGGCGACGGGTCGAGGGTGCAAATTTCGGGGAAATTCGAGGGTAAGGGTGCAGATGCCCGTCTCTGAATTATAGATTGTTAGATTCGAGACGGTGTCGAATGCAGAATATCATGTCAAAAAGAATATTCCAAAAAAAAACAAGTAAATAAACATTCAAATATGACTGTATTATGTTAAATATTTATGTATAGTGGAACCCTGTTATTTCTTTTCGCTTTTTTCCATGTCGCAAGAAAGCAATAAAAATAGCTGCCTTTTCATAAAGCCCTCGGGCTCTCACTGTCTTGGAAGGCTGTCGCGAACTATACATGGAATGTTCTCGGCGGAGCCGCTTGAGGCAGAGCTGTCATGGGATAAGGCGAATACTATGGCAGCCTACAGATATTTGTGGCGAGAGTTCATGACAGCTATACGCTCCAGTTAGGGAAGCGATCGTTGCTTTTTTTTATGTAAACACATACAGGAGAATACCAACAGATATTGATACTCATTCTGAAGTTCCATCTGTGGAATTCTATGAGGCTTATCGTGCTGAAAATGGTAAGCGCTGCATGTGGAGTGTTGATCCACCAACGTCATAGACTAGAACCTAACAATTAAGAGATAATTAAATTAATTAAAATTAAATTGATAACAAAAAAAATCTCCGTCGGAAATCGAGTCTACGACTTTCGACTTGCCAAGCTATCGCTTTGATCACTAAGCTATACCCGCCGGCATGTGTAGTAGATAATTTATTATTTTATAATTTTTTTACTTTAGTGCTCAAAATCTGCCCTCTACTCGATTTTTCACCTTTAAATTAAAACACAAATATCTAGAATGAATAGACTCGGTTTAAATTTTAAAAAATAATATTCCAATGGATAATATATACAGATATCCTCCTCTATAAATCGGATATCAAATTACTGAGTGGCAGGATGCAGGAGCAGGTTAACAATACAAAGAACTTGTTTTCGAAGCACGATACTCGTTTATTTTATTACAGACTTGCTTTCTTGTCCGACCGATACGGCATTCGTCATACCGGTCGAAAAGTCAACTGACAACTGGCGGAGTACTCTGATACTAGCGCCCCGAGACAGTCGCGGCAAAAAAGGAAATTAAAGATGACAGTTGCACCAACATGCAATAGAGCAACTGTCGTGACAAATAAATAGCGCATGCAAACGCCGTGCAACATTATACAATTAGAACTAACAGACAAAAGATCGTTTTTCGAGATTTAACGGCATCAGCCTAAAAGAGCTATATCAAGCTGATATCAATGCGCTTACATCTCGTCTTTGTCCATGAAACGAAAAAGCAAGGCGATTCTCGAATTCTCAACGAAAAGAAAAGCAAAGTCGGACGATTCTGGAACGTCTCTTCGAAATAAAATCTTGGCATTATCACAACGAGTCGGAAAAATCGGCAAATTCCCCGCGGGGAAATTCATCCGGCGCCATAAAAATCATATTTATTTTTTATCTGATTTGTATTACCTACGCTACACCACGTGAAATACGAACGAATCGTTTTTAATACGTACAGGGCGATTAGAATGTAATATTATGCAACGTTAAGAATTTAATAAATCACTCTGTCGATATATGGTTGCTGAAGTGCGGTGATGGCTCTGTTTTCGTATGACACGGCTCCAAATAAAAACTAGTATCGTAGGGGGTCAAAATACTGAGTAATTGCAAAAAATCACCGAGGTCCAGCACCGTGTTCAGGAGCGGGACGACGAACGTCTCAGGGTCGAACCATTATTTAGACAATTATTTATTTATTTCCTTCAATAACATTACAAAATATTTTTACATCTTAATTCATTATTGAAGTATTTACATAAAAGTGTGGCCCTGTAAATTTATTGACACATTCAGTGTCAATGACCTCACACTCAGAACAAGCGTCAGGCGACTCAATGCAAATAGTTGAATTGTAACAACAAAAACCCTGTTATAAGTAAATCATGGATGACCCACAAATAACATGGCATTATTGTCACAACATCAAACTTCCAAAATTTTGCCTTCGTCAACACTAGATTTAGATATTATGTATTCCTCCGTAATATTATTAAGTTCTAAATCGAATCATAAATAATGTACACTTATTATATCAACTAGAGAGTGGATTGCTAAGATTTTTTCATTTATTTATTTTATTTATTTCAGTTACACATTTTATTTGATACGAAACTTAAATAATATATGATACAAACAATTTATAAATGTAGGTATTTATGATTATTAACAACAATTATTAAAAAGTCCCGAAGCTCGCTAAACAGAAGACTCCACGAAATTACTTTGATAAATAAATTCGTGGAGCTCGTGTCTGAACTGGGCTTCTCTCAAGTGGAATATATCAATATTCGACGTGATATGATTGAACAGTCTGATCACTTTCCTAAGAGGTATAGTCTCTGGCAGGTAAGCATGATCTTTAGGAAGAACAAACAATCTGTGCCTCCTTATCCTTAAATAATTGTCAGGGATAAACAAACCGATTGTCAACAAAATATCTGTATTCCTGAACACGCCGCGCACTAAAGAAATGCTTTCTCAAGTACACATCTCTTCTAGTTCTCAACTCATTGTATCAAAACATACCCCGTATAAAGTTAGATCAGCAATTACGAATCACCCTGTGCGCGATGTATAATGTACGTAACGTAGTACGTTTGTAAATCCTGACGTTATCGTCGAGATTATCTATCACGTAATATTTTTTCTCGTAAAAAAACAAAACACGTGAATTTTACGACGCTCTAAAGACGTTAATTTTAAATTTATCATTTCTATGTGATTTCGAAATTGAACGTGCGAAACAAATACTAAAGGCAATGAATTATAAAAGAAGTAAGATAATAATTTAAATAATATTATTTATAATGATATCGGATCGATATAGCCCTTGCAGGCTGGTGCCAAAAACCTCGATATACAATCTTTCGTCTCTCTTTTTGTACGCTCGTCGGACATGAATGAGTCGCCATATTGGTTTTTTGACAGGTCTAGTTCTGTAAATCGCCATTTTATTAATTGCGGCGCTGGGTTTTCTACCACTACGGGCGCTCAGTGGCCGGTCGTCAATTGTGATCTGTTCGGGGCCTGAAGCAAGCTCCGTCTCGGACAGATGATCGAAAGTTGGTCAACGTTCATCCTAAATTTATTTCAATGTGCTTCTCAAAAAGTTGTGTGTGTTGCTCATCTGCTTCTCGTCCCTCTACCACGCATCCCGATAACTATCCCGGTGATGTGAAGTCTTTTCTTTTAGAAACGGGTGTTAATGTAAAAAAAAATGCAAGACTTTCATTTCATACGAGCATCGTATTTTTTAAATAATTTAACTGCTTGGCAAGCCAAAGGTCGCGGGTTCGATCCCCGACGGAGATTTAAAAAAAGTTTTTTAATCGATTTCTGCGCTATAAAATACCCTTGTTGGTGTTAATTTGATCCCTCACGCGTAAAATGACCGGCATAGCCTATTTATTAAAATTTAATAAGACAACCCATTCATTGTGAATTTCTGTATTAATAAACATAATGCGTGAATTTTGGGCTGTTGTCTATGAAGTTGGTGAATCAACACTCCTCCCTCCGTCGGTATTCTTTTGTATGTGTTTAAATAAAAAATAAAAAAAATTCACCAATTATACAAGACGAGAAAATTTCATACAAAAAAACGATGGCGGACAAAAATTAATCAAAATATACTTTTTATTTTTATCTAAACAGTCGCGGACAAAAGCAAAGTTTTCTTTTGCACCTCCAAAGAAAACATCTCTTGTACCCCCACCGCCGCTTGTTCTACCCACACCGTCTTCTTCTCTCTTGTTCTTCCCCACCCCCTTAGCCACTCTATCAGCCTCAGTTTTTTTATACGCTTAGTTTTTCTTCATTAGGCCCGCACAGCTGGTTGGGCAATTCGGTTCATTCCACTTGTTCTATTTGTTCTCTGGGCATATTAAAAGAATCCTACGACGTCGTTGGCAACCTTTTTTCAACATCAAAAAAAAAATACCATATCCGCTCCGTTTGTTATATTGATGTATAATTGATGTTTCACATTTCTGTAAGCCTAGGTTGTCTATGCTTTGTCCCAGAATACCTGCATACCCAGAAATCTTTGAGAACATAGATGGTTCCTGGGAGCCTCCAGGGCAAGAGCCCGCGAAATTGCACAGACTGCAGCTGTAGTACTAGAGAAATATTTGAGTGTTCAATAATCAGTGTTTTTTATGGAGATCATCAGCTGATCAGCCCGATACTCCCACGAAGCACTCCACGCTATGTTTGGGTATCAAAAGATAACCACACGGCTCAAATCAAGAATAAGTTTCTTACAGTAGACAACGGAACTGGTGATACCTGAGGCCACCCTGCGGCTGAACGTGTGGAGAAGCGAAACTGAGGGGAATACTTGGATCGCCCCGAAAGAGGACCTAGCCCCTGGACACGAACAGGGATGGAATATATGGAGTTCCCTTAACAGACTTCGGGCCGGAGTCTGCAAGACGAGTACACAAATGAAAGCCTGGCAGTTTTACAGCGGACCGACTAAATGTGACTGCGGCGTGGAGCAGACCTTGTCACACCTTCTGGAGTGTGCGCTGTGTCCGAGTAGCTGCACCCAGGAGGACCTGATGATAGCCGGGAGTAACGCCATCGACGTCGCTCTCTTCTGGGCAGACAGGATCAGACCCTGTTATTTCCGACGCGATTATTTAAAAATATATTATAATAATTACAGGTTTTTTTTATTTATTTGACTAGATTTTTTGTCCGTTATATAAAAATTCCATAAAATAGATGTCCGTTATATCGAGTGCTTTCTGTATTATGTAGAAAAATGCATGTTGTATATAACTTAAAAATAATTCTCTTTATCATAGTCATTTCCCATCATCTGGGGTCGGCTCTCCTTGTGCACGTTCGCCATGTCTGTCTGTCCTGCGCTGCATTCTCGGTCAAGCCCAGAGTTTTCAGATCCTTGTCTACAGTTGCAGTCCATGTTACATGTGGTCTTTCAGGTCTTCTTCTCAGCGTGGGTATGTTGAGGGCGCTCTTCACCATGTGGTCCTCATATATCCGTGTCACATGCCCATACCATCATAAGCGGTTTTCCCTTATCTTTTCAGGTATGGGGGCCACCCGAAATGAACCCCGAATATGCTCATTTCGAACTCTGTCTACTCTAGTCACACCGCCCGCCCACCTCAGCAACTTAAAAAATAATTATTCGAAAAAATATTATTTTAGCACTGGTTCGCAATAGCTTCCTCCTATCTGGACGTACACCTCCTCTCCACGGGCGCAAATGAAGAAGAAAGAAAGAAAAGAATGAAAAAAAAACCACAGATAATACTAAATGTGGCCAATAAAAAGGAGAGCACACTGACTTTACCCCGGCACTGATTCCCCCCAACACCAAAGCATTATTCTACGAATAAAGACTTCATCATACAAATAACGTTATTCTGTCTATAAACACAGAATATACATCACCTCAAAGAAAGATAAAGTTAAGACAATCTGGGTTCACCAAAAGATGATCATGTAATTTTTTTCAAGTCAATTAAGCCGGTCTCGATTTCAAAATACTAGGTGTATTATATATAGATCACTCAGGTATTTCAACGATAAACAACTTCTTCTTCTATATAAAGGACAAATCCGACCTATCCTTGAATACGGCAGTCACCTTTGGATTGGAGCCCCAAAATACCTTCTTAACCTAATTGACTCAGTTCAAAGAAGAGCAATTCGTTTGATAACAATGACACTCTTACGTCTAACCTGCAATTAATGGAACAAAGGCGTAAGATTGGTTCAACACTATCGCGAGTTTTATAAAGCTCGGCTCGGTGGAATACAAATTGTACTATCAATACGGCGAGAATTTTTCAAACATTTTTTAAAAATTAAAACTAGTATTTGAAGCATAAATGTACTTATCTGACCTATTTTCATATATCACATTGGTTCTCGTATCCTTTAGCTATCAAATGATGCATAGAAAACTATTATATTTAACAAACGTTCATTATGTAACTCCATACATGTGGTGGCATTGACACATGTGGCTTACAGAAAAATCGCTCCTGTGATAAAACCTTTCGTTATTTATTTATATACTTTACGGATTCCTGTACATAATACATGTAGGTTGATAAAGGGAATAACTGCACTTCCAATTTCTTACCGTAGATGAGTACTGAAAGTAGCAAAACGATATATCACGTCAACCGATGTCAACGGTAGGGGAATCTTGGACGGCATATGCCGACAATTGATGCGAAAGGGTTAAATAAGTCAATCTTGGCTGAGACTAGAACCGACGACGTCTGAGTGAGAAACGAACGCTTATACCACTGGACTATGCCGCCCAGCTAAAGTAAGACTACCAGAATTCATAGCAAGTTCTCATCTCCATAGAGAAAAGGCATTTATGTTAATTTTAGAATACTCCAGTGCTTTGTTAGAAATACAAGTACAAACCACATAGAACATTATTACCTAACTTGCTAAATATAATATATGAATTTTACATGCGAGAATCTCAAGAGGGTACTAAGCCTGTATACGGTATTAACATATTCGAGAACAAAATTATTAAAAATATATTTTATTTTAGGTTTGATATTGTGGCTTTTGGGTTTAGCCCTGTGTGACAAAAAACTTATTTCCAATATTACGACCGTCATTGCAGGCGTCTTCTTCAGGGTTGATGACTTGGTGATGTCTGGAGGTAGTTTAGCCGTCAGCCAAATCTACCTCCACGAGCGTCATATCAGAGAATCGTGTACGGTGTGTATGTTCCAAGAAGCATACCTCCACGAACGTCATCTCGGACTGTGGTTGCACTTGCTTGTCTGTATAGGTTTTTGAGTATGTGCTAGAGGCGGAAGCCATGCTGTTTTGAGAATCAAACCGTCATCCTTGTTGATGTTGACGGGATGTCTTTTGATTTCAATGGCTTCTCTTACCAGGCGTGCATGTTTTCCTTGCATTCGAGCCATGATTTCGGGTTCGAATGAAAACTTATGTCCCGTGTCAGCCAGATGCTCTGCCAGTGCTGACGCCATTGGGTGGCCTAGTCTGCACGATCTCTCATGTTTGCTTAATCTTTTAGCAATAGTTTTCCATGTTTGTCCGAAATACACCGTGGGGCAAGCCTTGCACTGTAGTTTGTAAATCCCACCGCTCTCTCAAGGAAATTTGTCCTTGACCGGTCTGAGACAGTCCCGGATCTCTGACGACGCCTCGTGTATAGTTTTTATCCCAAAGCGTTGAAGGACCCTGGCGACTTTCGCAGTTGTACCTTGCGTGTATATATATATAATTTTTTTGTAAACACATACAGGAGAATACCGACAGATGGTGATATTAATTCTGAAGTCTCATCTGTGGAATTCTATGACGCTTACCATGGTGTATATGGCTAAATGCTGCATGTGGAGTGTTGATCCGCCAACGTCATAGACCACAGCCCGAGATTAACGCATCATCCTTTATTATTACAGGAATTTACTATGAATGGATGGTCTTCGCGGGACGACTTTCATCTACCACCAATTTTAATTGAAAGGCTATGACTGACATTTTACGGGTGATGGATCAAATTCACACCAAGGGGTATTTTAGAGCTCAGAAATCGATTAAAAATCCTTTTTTTTTAATCTCCATCGGGGATCAAACCCACGACCTTTGGCTTGCAAAGCAAACGCTTTTACCATTGAGCTATGACCGCCGGCGAATTTTTTATTTTCTGAATTTAAATTAATTTAAAATTATAATTATGCAGTTTCACCTTGTATTGTCAATTGATAACCTTAATGTTATAGTCAATTCTTAAATTGTCAATTTTCAAAGAGATATTGAAAGGGATAATTGTGGATGAGTTGTCATTGTTCTGCTATGCAACGTGTATTCGTGGGTTAAATCCAGTTCAGTTCATCTATTCATCAAAAGCTTGAACGTGTGTACCGAGAGTACGAAGACAAATCATCTGCGATAATGTATTCCAGCCTCGGGCTCCACTGGAGCTTCAACTACTTCGTTAACTATGCTACAAATGTACATAATACATGTACCAGCATGTACTGGATGAATTATATATGAAGCTATGTGCCCCTGGGGGTACAGTAATCTTCTGGGTATTAACACAACGCAAAAGCTATAAGCTAAAAATTCATACGTATATACTATATAAATTCACATCAAATATTATCTTAAACAACATCAATACATCGTTGAAGAAACTGATATCAGCTCGATATATAACCTGTGCCCGAAAAGCCTCGACAAATAATTGTAAATTATTGGAGGTTATTTTTAAACACAAAAATGTAATTTCTTAATATCAAACTTTTGACCCACTCACATTTATGCTCGCATTATGTCAATTTATGTGTATTAACGTAAATCACAAATTCCTTAATTTATTGTCCCTTTAGAGTTAAGCCATTGCTCAGGATGTAAAGGGTCCGCCATCTAACGTTTTTTTTTCAACTAGTGCTTATTTCGTAAATGGTAATACTTAGCTCATGTCTGATTTGACAGATAATTAGTTTTATCCTTCCGCTGAACTATATACTTGATTAGGTCCGAAACATGTACAATGACACATGAAAATGAATGAGAAATTAAACTAAATATTATTGTAAAAAAATTAATATAAAATTATAGTTATGCATTTTCATCAAGTATTGTCAGTTAATAACTATAATAATAATAATAATAAGATCTTTTGTCTCATATTTTTGTTCGCTCGCCTGACATGGACATCTGATAATGTTAGTTTTAATTATATAATATTACACGGCGTTTGCATACGCCATTTTATTTGTTATGACAGTTGGTCCATTTCATGTTGGTGCAACTGTCATCTTTAATTTGCTTTTTTGCCGCGATTGCCATGGCGGCGCTGCATGACACAGGGTTCCGGTCGGACTAAAATCAAGTTTCTAATAAAAATAAACGCGAATTGTGGAACCAAAAACAAGTTCTTTTGTTTGGTAATCTGCTCCTGCATCATTCCTTCACGCAGCCACGTGACGAACCCTCGACTTGTCGTCTTTTTAAAGACAGCGGATGTCAGTATACACTATTCTAATAACTAATTCATATCGAATATCATCTTATACAACATCAATAAGTTGTAGAAGAAACTGATATCAGCTCGAGCAGCAAGAAAAGCTTCGATATACAATCTTTCGTCTCTTGCTTTTGTTCGCTCGTCGGACACGCGTATAGATAAAAATGTTGGTTTTATAAGAAAATGCGTTGCATCGCCATTTTGCTTGTTTCGACAGAAGATAATTCGTTTATATTATGTAAATATATGTGTATTAACGTAAATTACCAATACTTGTACATAATTTACATCCTACGTCTATTATTGACTGTCCCTTTAGAGTTAAGCCATTGCTCAGGATGGACCTGATAAGGTCCGAAACATGTAAACACCATCTTCAATAATATTGGTCTCAAGGGAGGCCGAAACATGTAATCGTTTAAAATAAATGTGAATCAAAACTAAATGCTTTTAATTAGTTAATTTTTTAATTGCAATTAATTTAAAATTATAATTATGCAGCTTAACCAAGTATTGTCAGTTGATAATCTTAATGTTATTTCATTATGCCCAGAATTCTAGTAGATATAATTATTCATTCCAACAGCCAGAGATCATGCTCAATTTGATTAAGAACAATTTAAAAAATCCTTCTTAAAACGCCAACATTGAGACTAAATTAATTTTAAAACCGTATTTTATTTTTCCATCCATTTCAAAGATTTCCATTCCGTTAGTATTCCAAAGAGAGAAACTCCTAATGTTGTACTATCACGATGTTCGTGATCTCCATTCTAATATAAGCAGACTGTATATTTATAATTTAGTACTAAAACGTTATTTTCGCTCTTTTCTCTATTTAAGAGACCACCTTTATTTTAGACGTATTTTTATGAACCAGTACGTAGCGAATCCTAGACAATGCAGGCGTATAATCAGTAGTGTTTCCAGTAACCTATATTAAAGCCTTTCGCATCGGTTGTCGATATATGCCGTCCGAGATTCCTCTATCGTTGACATCGAGAGCTGTTATATATCGTTTTGCTATTTTCAGTACTCATTGTGACATCTACGGTAGGAACTTGGAACTGCAGTCATTTCTTTTATCAGCCTACATGTATTATTTACAGGAATCTGTAAAGTTGACTGAAAGACTTGAAAATGGCCACCCGACCTGGCTGAAACATATCGTCAAAAAAAAATATGTGCAATAAATTCAAAAAAATCTTTTATTTATATCTGATAATCTGTAAAGGATGTAAATAAATGTAATTAGGTTTTGTCACAGGAGCGATTTTTCTGTAAGCCACATGTGTTAATGCCACCACATGTATGAAGTTAGATAATGAACGTTTGTTAAATATATTAGTTTTTTATGCATCATCTGATAGCTAAAGGATACAAGATCCAATGTGATACATGAAAATAGGTCAGATAAGTACATTTATGCTTCACATACAAATTTAACGCAAAAAAAATGGTTAAAAAAATTCACGCCGTATTGACAGTGTAATTTGTATTCCACCGAGTCGTAACGAAAGGGTTAAAATAATATTTATTGAAATATACCGTATACGTTATATAATAGACAACTATTTTCTTGGCAGTGTTTAATTCAATTCATGGGCATTAATTATTTAGCAAACGGTCAGTAATAAAATAATATATGTCGGCGGTAGAAAAATAATAAATTGACAGGAATTATTTAACGAATTGCTCTTCTTTGAACTAAGTCAATTAAGTTAAGAAGGTATTGTGGGGCTCCAATCCAAAGATGACTGCCGTATTCAAGGATAGGTCGGATTTGTCCTTTATATGGAAGAAGAAGTTGTTTATCGTTGAAATACCTCAGTGATCTATAATATAGGGTCTGCCAAATAACTTTTTTTTTTTTGAAAAACATCGCAAAACATCGAGTGTAGCTTCGGCTGTGTGGCACGTAGCGCCGTCCTGTTGAAACCAAATGTTGCCAATATCCTCTTCTTCAATTTTTGTGAACAAAAATGGCCCGATAACGATCGCCATTGACTGTAACGGCCACTCCTTGCTCATTTTCGAAGAAAAATGGCCTGATTTTCAAAGTAATGTTGCAATATTTTTCAGCGTTGTTCAAGCGTAAACACAACAATATTCGTTTAGTGGAAGAATAAAACTAATTATCTGTCAAATAAAACATGAGCTTAATGTTACCATTCACGAAATAAACACTAGTTGAAAAAAAAAGTTAGATGGCGGACCCTATATATCTTGTTTTTTGGAAGTGAGATCGGTTTTATACTTAATTGAATCTTAATATATAACATTATTCGCGATTGATAATCCAAGGATGTTGATGGAGCTTGCTTTTGGAAGAGAACAACCATTGAAAGGTACAGGATCCATAGCAGTCTTCTTGGAGGAGAAATCGCGTCTTGCTGCCGTTGTTAAAACAGATAGCTGCTGATACTGATGATGAAATGAATATTTTTATGACTTACCCTTGTATTAAAAAATTAATTTTGAATAATTGCAGAAAATCAGAACTTACCTGAAACAAAAACAAAAAATCACTTAAATATAATTACATTCTAAAAACATAAAGCAGACTGTGATGTATATGTACGACGGATATTAAAAAAATAAGACAAACTCGTCTTACACTCGCCGATCATCCATACACAGTTAATGTGTGTCGACCAAGAACTGGCATTTTCCAAAGTTCCTTCCTTAATGCCACCGGAGAGCTTTGGAATGGTCATCCATTATCTGTGTTTCCTCCTTCTTACAATCTGGATCTCTTCAAGAAACAGATAAATATACACTTGCAATCTCCCCAACCCACACACAAATACGAACACAACACACGTTTCCCGCATGCAGCGTCCAGCCTCCCTGACTGAGCGTCGTAGGGTGCACTGGAATTGACCGGCTGTGCTCTCCTGTATGCGATTACATAAAAAAAAATGTGTCTGATGAGCGAACTGAAATAAGAAACGAAAGGTCGCATATTTAGGTTTTTCGGCGCCAGCCTGAAAGGGCTATATCAATATGACACCAATGGATGCTATATATTTTAGTTAATGTATTTTTAAGTACTCGAAAGTAATTAATTTTCTTAGCTTTTGAAAATGGACACGTCGATGGCAATTTATCAAGAGTTTGTCGGAAACTTTTGAAAACAAGGATTAACGAAATTACGCCAAAGGCAAACTTGTACATCCAATGTGATATATAATACACATAATATACTAAGTTGACAGTAAAGAGTTTAAAGTGTATTGTGAAAACTGAAAATTATTACGACAATAAGCTTATTTTACTTGGGAAAATTTAGCACGATCCATAACTGTTTAGCTTATTTTAATTTAAATTGATATCAGCTTTGAGATGTGGTCATACAGAAGAATTCTAGGAATTTCTTGGAGAGACCACGTCACGAACAATGAGGTTCTCAGCATAATCAAGGAGGATAGGCACCTAGTAAGAACTATCTCAGAGAGGCGATCGGTCACATCATGCGCCACGATGGTCTTCTTCACGACATTGTGGAAGGAGGTTCGAAACTTAAGAATATTCAGCATGATATATGACTATGTAACTAAACAAATTACATATACTAGAATCCGGGCTTATATATATGCTTAAATACAATGAGGTTCTCAGCATAATCAAGGAAGATTGGCATCTAGTAAGAACCATCTCAGAGAGGCGAGCGGTCACATCATACGCCACGATGGTCTTCTTCACGACATTGTGGAAGGAGGTTCGAAACTTAAGAATATTCAGCATGATATATGACTATGTAACTAAACAAATTACATATACTAGAATCCAGGCTTATATATAAGCTTAAATACAATGAGGTTCTCAGCATAATCAAGGAAGATTGGCACCTAGTAAGAACCATCTCAAATAGGCCATCGGTTACATCATGCGCCACGACGGTCTTCTTCACGACATTGTGGATGGGATGGTTGAGGGGAGAAACTGCAGAGTATTTACAACAAGTGTTAGAGGACATGAGTTTTAGCTCTTACGCTGAGCTGAAGAGGACTGCGGAGTATCGAGAGGAGTGGAGATCGAGATGCAAGATTTTGTTGCTGCAAACTAATCCACCTTATTGATACTACGAAGAAGAAGATATCAAATTGATATAACTATTGCAGGTTGATGCCGAAAAGCCTCGAAAATCTTTAAAAAGATGACAAAAGGTCACGAAGTTTGTCATCGGGACGCGTGAAAGAAGGACGCAGGAGTAGGTCGATAAGCAAAAAACTTGTTTAGAAGCACAATTCGCGTTTATTACCAATATAAGACTTCAACCGAAGTGACCGTAACATGTTGTATAGTGGGCCTCGGTCAGACGGGGACTGCCGAGACAGGCTGACAGTCAGCTCCCCAAAGATTATCGCAACCGCATAATAAACCAAAGTTGACAGTTGAACCAACATGATTTGGAGCAACTGTCAAAACAAATTAAATGGCGTACGCAAACGCCGTGTATTTTTATATAAAAAAATTAAGACTAACATTGTTAGATGTGCTTGTCAGACGAGCGAACAAAAATAAGAGACGAAAGATCGCATTTCGAAGCTTTTCGGCAATAGACTGAAAGAACTTTATCGAGTAGGCATCAAAATAAATATCAAAAATAGCATCGTCTATTTATAGACAGGGTGATCCGAAATTTATGACAAGCGAATTAATGTTTAATTCGAACATTAAAATGACATCTTTGTGCGAATAAATGTGCGACTACCGGCTTCATTAAAATTACATCAAGTAGGGAATTTCATACATTTAACCCATTCACATTTTACGGGCAGTTAACCCGTTGAGCAATTATCCGCGCGTGCGGCAAAGGGTTAGATGGCCCTTTCAACTTTTACGAAATTACAAATTAATTCTCTTTGGTGTTTGGGGCAGAAATCATTTGAGTAATGTTTTAATTCGTAATTACAAGCAGAGATAATTATTCAAATGTTAATGCACACTCGTACGAGTTGATACTGATATCAGCATGATAGAGCCCTCCGAGTACATTCTGTAAATAGTTCCCGACGGCTTCAGGATCCATCTCAATTAAATGGTAATTAAGAAATATAATATATATATATATTCATAAAGTCTTGACATCAGCATGATTTAGCCCTTGCTGACTGGTACCGAAAACCTCGATACACAATCTTTCGTCTCTTATTTCTGTTCGCTTGTCGTACATGTATGTGTCACCATATTGGAATTTTGGACAAGTCCGGTTATGGGTGTGACGTTAGTTATATCGCCACTGGTGGCGCTGGGCAACAGCCCATCACGAGTGCAACCAGTCGTGTGCCGACGTCGGCGAAATCGCATTGTTGTTGGCCCGGCCTGAATGCTGTGAGTAAGTCCGGGCCAGAAGTTTGTAAAGTTATCGAAATATATATGTCAATGTGCTTCAGAAAAAGTATTTTTGTCATTTATTTGCTCCTCGTCCTGCCACCACGCGACTGAATAACTACATTTTAAACAGAGGAGGATGGTAATACCAATGGTTGAATCAATTTCTCTTTCTTCGTGTCAGCGACGTAAGATTATTTTTGCCCAATATCTGGCGACATCGATATCTTGGGCAGCTTGTTGGGCATATGGGGAAGGATCTTAGGTGTGAGGCGGTCTGCAGGTCTCCATAGTCGCACAACAGTGACTTTCCATACCGAATGTTCCACAGCTCGAGGTTGTCCTTTGTTCTATTAACTCCGGTTCTTAATATGTTCAGGATTTTTTATATCCGCCAGTCAAGGTTCTTGCCAGTTGGGAGGCCTTCCTTTGGAGTAATGAAATCCTCTGATGCGATTTGTTGCCAGAGCTGGAGTCTCTCATTTTCAGACCCGGATGTGAGAGGTTATGTGCATCACAGAAAGCTACTTAGCGACTTTAGTCTAGGTGTTGGGGGTATCTGGTTATACAAGCAGTGGGAAGGTTGGTTGATTGCCTTACATATTTCTTCGGCGCATATGACTTTGCGTCTTATGTTTGGTGGATATCTGTTTCTTGAAGAGATCCAGATTGTAGGAAGAAGGAAACTCAGACACTGGAAGGGCATTTCAAAGCTTACCAGTGACAATTATAAATAAACTTTGGAAACTGCCAGTTCTTGATCGACACACATTAATCGTGTATGAGTATTCGGCAAGTGTAAAACGAGTTTGTCGGTTGTGGGTGGGTGCAGGAGAAATTAGTTCTTTAAGTTCCGAAGAGCAGCGACCGTGGTAATAATGTTAGAAAAGACTTAGTGAACCAATCTTACGCTAGTGTACCATTGATTGCAGGTTAGACGTAAGAGTGTCATTGTTTATCAAACGAATTGCTCTTCTTTGAACTGAGTCAATTAAGTTTACAAGGTATTTTGTGTCTCAACACATAAGTGACTGCCGTATTCAAGGATAGGTCGGATTTATTCTTCATATATAAGAAGAAGTTTTTTATCGTTGAAATACCGACGTGATCTATATAATACACCTAGTTTTTTGGAAGCTAGACTTAATTGACTCATAATATTTGACACTATTAAAGATTGATTATCCAAGCATGTTGACGGAGCTTGCTTTTAGAAGAGAAAAATCGTTGGAATATATAGAATCCGTAGCAGTCTTCTTGGTGGAGAAAGTATATGATTGGGTTTTGGAAATGTTGAAACTAACGAGGTTGAGGTCACCCCATCTTGAAACCCTTTCAACGGACATGTTATTCTTCTCCACCAGAGATTCCCTAGCAGCAGAAAGTTCCGAATGTTGTCTTATCTTACTAAGTGTTTCATTGATTGCAGATTAGATGTAAGAATGTCATTGTTTATCAAACGAATTGCTCTTATTTGTGTCTCAACACTGTCTGTGATGACTGCTGTATTCAAGGATATGTCCGATTTGTCCTTTATATAGAATAAGATGTTTTTTATCGCTGAATACTGACGTGATCTATACGACCTCAAATATAACTATAGACCTCAAATATAACTCCATAAAATCAGTCGTTTGTGTCTTCGAACACAATAATGAACCACTGATCATACCCACAGTGAGTCTTGAGGGAAGGGATCTAGCGACAGTGTCTTCAGTGAAATACTTGGGCCACATCCTCACAGATGACCCACGTGACATTGAAGACAGAGCGGCAAAGAAGAGAAATAAGCGTTCGGAGCGGTATGCTTTCTCAGAGGTTCTACCATTGTAGTAATACTGTCAGGAAAGTGCTATTCAAAGCACACTGTATGGCATTATATACCTCAGAACTCTGGCCTAACTATCCTAAACGAAAGTGGGAGAAGCTCAAAGTTGCGTATAATAATTCATATCGCCAACTTATGCAACTCATGTTTGCGGAGGGCGGAGTCCATTCATTCGCAGCATTATTGCGACACCGTGTTGCCGGCTTCTGGAGCAGGATAAAGAGGTCCAACAACACCATCATCCTGGCTGCTTCTGAATGGCTCAACTCCTCCCTGAGCCATCGCTGGATGGAGATGTTGCAGCGACCACCGTGAATGAATTATTATGTTTAAATATAATTATTATTTTCTATGTACTATATAAATATATATTATAAAAATTTAAAAATATTGCAGATTGGGTATTGCACAACCCACCCAATCCTGCTGGAATAAAAGCTTATTATTATTATATAATACACCTAGTTTTTTGGAAGCGAGCAACTATATAATTTTGAATAGTTTTCTATAGTGTCCTTGCCCACCTGAGCGCTTCACACAGTTCCACGTAAAAATGACAAGAGTATCGATCGTTCAGCTTACTTTGTATGTAAATGCAAAGGCTGTTGGAAGTAGCGTACTTGCGTCATGGGGGTAATGAGGCCATTTATAGGGAGTTTGCGTCAACGCCTAGAGTACTAAATTCTCAATCGACTGAGATTTTCTATCATTAAAAAACTACTCTATCAAAATCATTTTTTGCCGAAGTTTTAGATTTCTTCTCTATCTTCGTGTCAGCGACGTCAAATTATTTCTGCCAAGCATCTGGCAACATCGATAGCCCGTGTGTTGTCCAGCATTAGGTCTTGAGGTGTGCAGCTTGTTGGGCGCATGGAGCAGGATTTTAGGTGTGCGGTGGTCTGCAGGTCTCCGCAGTCACACAATAATGACTCTCCCTGCCATTCCCCACCGCTCGAGGTTGTCTTTTTTTCTACCAACTCAGGTTCTACATCTGTTCAGGTATTTTCTTGCCAATTGGGAGGCCTTCCTTTGTATGAATCAAAAATTTTACTTTTACCATATCCGCTCCATATTTAGAGCATATGTTCGAAAATGTATTTTGAACATAACTGTGTTGTTTTAAGCGTCCAAAAATCTTTAAAGTAATTCTTATAATCACACTTTTGCCACTCTTTGTAAATTGAGGGGATCAAGGTCCAAAACGACAAGAATCGAGGAATTTGCGGTGTACGAAATTCTATGTATTATTAATATAAATAAAGAATGCTTACGCATCGATACGGAGCACGGACCATCACAATAATCTGCCACTCTATGTGGATTGAAGGGATCAAGGTCCAAAAACGATATCGAGGAATATGCGATGTATTGACATTCAATACTAGGAGTACCCCTAAAAGATGCAAAAGAGTTTGTATACCTTTGAAGTACGATCACCTGGGATGGCAGAACAAAAAGAGAAGTCAACAGTCGCATACATCAAGAAAGGCTAGCTTTCAATAAAAAAGCGAAAATTCTTGAGTCAAAGAATATTAATTTAAGGCTCCGCAAGCAATTTGCTACAACATTTGTTTGGAGCATCTTGATGTACGGCTGTGAGACATGGTGCTTATCTGAAAGTGATAAAAAAAGACTAGAGGCCTTTGAGATGTGCTCATACAAGAAGAATTCTCGGAAAGACCACGTCACATCACGAACAATGAGGTTCTCATCATAATCAAGAAAGATAGGCACCTAGTAAGAACCATCTCAGAGAGGCGATCGGTCACATCATGCGCCGCGATGGTCTTCTTCACTACGCCTCATTCAATCCCTCTTGGATGACCATCAGGAGGATTATCAGCAGACGGACGCTGTCAACTTCTTTCAAAGTCGGGGTCATCGCGACTTCGCTGGAGTCTCTCATGGAGCCTCAAGTGTGGCCTGAAAAGACCATCGTTCAACCCTGGATGCGTGTAAGACGAAAGAATCGCAGTGAACAGTGGTTGAAACCAGCTTAAGTGAAGATATTGACATATTTGGTGTAATATTACTTCAGATTCAGTGCTGGCGTTGATAGATGCAAGATATTGGACGTTTTATTTTGTGACAATAATGCCTTGTTATTTGTGTGTCAATCATGATATACTTACGACAGGGTTTTTGTTGTTACAAGTCAAGCTATTTATCTTGAGTCTCCTGACGCTAGTTCTGACTGTGAGGTCAATGACACTAAATGTATCAATAAATTTACATCGCCACACTTATGGTTGTATCTACTTTAATGACGCATTGAAATGTTACCTATTTTGTAATGTCATTTAAGGAAAATAAAATAAACTGTCTAAGCTGTCTAAAATTGTGGAAGGGATGGTTGAGGGTAGAAACTGCAGAAGGCGCCCTAGACGGGAATATTTGCCTATTCGTTGTGTAGCCTCCACTACTTGAGTTCTTCTGCGGATATCCTCGTTTTGGATTCTATCTTTTAACGACACTCTTCTCATGGATCTCTCCATGGCACGCTGAGTGACTTTTATTTTATGGGTAAGACCTGCTGTTAGATTCCACGTATCTGCGCCATAAGTTAATACAGGAAGGATGCATCGGTTAAACGTCTTAACTTTAAGACGTAGCGGCATTAACAGAGAAAAATCTGTTTTCGAAATCTATTATCCGGATGCATTGGCTGTTGGTGAATTTTCAAGATTCATATCCGTAAAGAAAAATGTGGACGATATGTAAACACACTGAAAAAAATGTAACAAGTACTCGGAAGAGGACCGTTGGGCCTAGCGTTTATCCATCCATTCTTAATCCATACGACGGTTATTCGCTCTTTCGGCACTTTTAGCACACTGTATACATAATGAAAAACAAGCTTTGTACAATTTTGGTGTGTAGTAGAGAAAGGGGACGTAAGGGGTGCTCAACTCTGGGAATTATTATTTAATTTAATTTGTAGAGTGACCTGCAAAGAAAGCCCTCCGCAGCAGGCGCTTAATAAATAACGAGTGCCCTCGTAATAACCGTGGGCGCGGTAAGCGGTAAGCTATGGCATGCGTGCCGAAAAAATGCCTTTTTTATGTAAACACATACAAGAGAATACCAACAGATGGTGATAGTAATTCTGAAGTCTCATCTGTGGAATTCTATGACGCTATCCACGGTGCATATGGCTAAGCGCTTCGTGTGAAGCGTTGATCCCCCAACGTCATAGACTACAGCCCGAGATTCACACAGCATCCTTATTATTACAGGAAATAACTATGAATGGGATGTCTTCACGGGACGACCTCTGTCTACCACCAATTTTGATTAATAGGCTACGACTGAAAATTTACGGGTGAGTGTTCAAATTCACATATAAATCGATTAATAATCTTATTTTTTTTAACCTCCGTCGGCGATCGAACCCATGACATTTGGCTTGCAAAGCTAACGCTTTGACCATTGAACTATACCTGCCGGTAATTATTGCATTGTTATGCATTTTTTAGGTAGTGTTTGCTTTAAGCATGATGGCCACGTGTTTGACCTATATAGTCTGTATTGTTGGGGTAATCTCCGTATGACGTCAGACTATGTTGTGTGTATTATGTGACAATATATTGACATCAGAATGATACAGCCTTTGCTGACTGGTACCGAAAACCTCAACATAGAATCTTTTGTCTCTTATTTTTTGTTCGCTTATCGGACACGCATGTGTTGTCATTTTTTAATGCCGTTAGTAGAGGACTAATAAGATATATTGCCACTTGCGACGCTGGATGTCACCGACCACGGCGCCCGGTGCGGAGTCAGTTGTGTGCCGACCGCGAAAAGGTCGTATTGCGTGCTGGCCTGACTGCTGTGACTACGTCCGGGCCAGAAGTTTGTAAAAATATCGAAATAAATATGTCAATGTGCTTCAGAAAAAGTCTTTGTGTTGTTGATCTGCTCCTCATCCTGCCACCACGCAAATCGATAACTAACTTAGAGAGGCCTCCTGCAACATGGCTCAAGACAGTGAAGAAGGACATGGAACGTCTTGGAGTCGACAGCGAGCTTATCTTCGATCGAGCATCTTGGGAAAATGTTGTCAGGAGAGCCGACCCCAAGTAAATGGGATAGGGCCAGGAAAAATAAGAAGAAGTCCAAAATGGTGAAATGCAGCCTCCAAGCAACACACTCTCTTTAATTTTTCAAAAAAATCAAAAATTTAAATCTTAAAAACGGTTCATGTTAACTGTTATATGCGTAGCGCAAAAAAAATTGCAACCTACAAAATTTGAATATTTAAAAAGGGCCGCAGGTATAAGCCCGCCTTATGGCCCGACATGTGGAGGGGTTTTATATTACCCCCACCCCGACGGGAAAAAAAATGGCGCGAAATAAAATAATTAAATAGGAAAACTTCTAAAGGAATTTTTGGCGCGAGAATTTCGTATCCGCATGAATAATGTATTAATACACGTTTTTATTGCTTTGAATGCATAAATTATAAAATCATGTTATTTAAATCGTATTGAAATGATGCTTTACGAAGATCTTATCAAACCTACACTTACCTAACCAGATGTTGATATATTTCACGTAAGGGAGGCCCAATTCAGACATGAACTCCACGAGTTTCTTTGGAGGAATGATTTGTTGGAGTCTTCTGTTTGATGAGCATTGGGACCTTATGTTACTTGTCTTTATTGCTTTGTTCTCTAAGTACTTAATTATTAGTACTTATATTTGTATATATTGTATTTTTTATGTTATGATTAATTATTTTTGTAATTCAGAAACGAATTGCGTTGTTCAAATTTGTAATGTAATGTAAGGGAAAAAAATGGGATAAAAAAATTATAAAATTAACATAACCTAACCTTACGTAAACTTAACTAACCTCAAGCCTTTCAAATGGCAAGAATCTTCACTGGCGGACCTGGAAATCGTTGAACATATTAAGAACCAGAGTTGGTATTATAAAAGACTAGAAAGAAGAAAGAACACTGGTCAGATCTTTAGGTTAGTGTTAGGTAAGGTTACCGAGATAGCCAAGGCACCAGTTGTACCGTGTGCCAAAAGTCCCGTGCACCAGACGTCCAGTGCGCCTCACATCGTAAGCAATGAGTTGTTGAACGAATTGTATGGGAACAATAGGTCGTGACACCAAAACCAACACCCATTTCAAAGCTATACCCCTTTGCTGGTATTGCACCATCAAACATAAGACTCAAAGTCATATGCGCCGAAGAATTGCGTAAGGCAATCAACCAACCGTCCCACTGCTTGTATAATCAGATACGCCCAACACCTAGACTAAAGTCGCTAAGTAGATTTCCAAGATCCTCACAATTTCTCACATCCGGCCCTGAAAATGAGAGATTCATGTTTTGGTAACAAATTGCAGATCAGAAGGCAGACATCTGGCGCCACCAAATAATCGCGGCAGACAAACGAAGTAAATATGACAGTGGCCAACATGAAATGGACCAACTGTCATAACATACAAGATGGCGCATGCAAACGCCGTGCAACATTATACAATTAATATAAATCAATACAATTAACATTTTATGTGCATGTCAGGATAGTGAACAAAAATAAGACACTGAAGATCGTTTTTCGAGGCTTTACGGCATCAGCCTAAAGGAGCTATGTCACGCTGATATCACAGTGTTTCAATGACAACGATCAATACATGAAAATTGTCATACGAGGGTTGTCCGTAAAATAAGTTTCCCAGTGATTTTTCATAATGTAAAACATGTTTTGAAACTTCAGACTTTTATCTACTTTTCTACATAGTCGCCACTGAGGTCATTGCATTTTTGCATGCGGTATACGAGTTTTAGAATGCCCGAGTCAAAAAAATCTGCCGCCAAGCCACGCAGATACCAGAGAACCGCTTCTTCCAGCTCTTCTCTGTCGCCGAAATGCGTTCCGCAGGCAGCTCGCTAGGGAAGGGATTTAGAGTGAGGGAACCAAGGTACACTACAGAACAGCAGGATCCACCATAACAGTGCTTTTCAGGACTGTAGCGCCATGGGGACTCCATTTCCAACTCTCGTAAGTTAAACAACAATAGTTTGTAGAATAATATACTTCTGATTATATTTCTAGATATATATATAGATTATAAGACTAGACGCTTTTGAGATGTGGTCATACAGGAGAATTTTCGGAATTTCCTGAAGAGACCACGTCACGAACAATGAGGTTCTCAGCATAATCAAAGAGGATAGGCACCTAGTAAGAACCATCTCAGAGAGGCGATCGGTCACATCATGCGCCACGATGGTCTTCTTCACGACATTGTGGAAGAGATGGTTGAGGCTACAAACTGTAGAGGGCGCCCTAGACGTGAGTATTTGCAACAAGTGTTCGAGGACATGAGTTGTAGCTCTTATGCTGAGGTGAAGAGGACTGCAGAGGATACAGAAGAGTGGAGATCGAGATGCAAGATTTTGTGGCTGCAAACCAATCCGCCGGATTGATACTACGAAGAAGAACATTATATTTGTGTGACTATTTCTTTTAAACGTGAGCAATATTTAAATTCGTATCGCCTCAGACGCAGTTTAATAAATAGAAAAGCGCGCGCTTTCTGACGGCAAATTTGGCGCGAAGTATTCGCGCGTAAAACGTGTTTTTATTTCGTTTCAACTCTAGGGCTGTTAAATATTTTAACGAATGTCGATACAAAACGTGAAGGACTCTCGTTGTTTTACTTTTTTCACGAAGAGAGTATTCGAAAATAAGAACAACTTAAAAATTGTCAAAACAATGAAAGATTGAAGAATTAAAAAAAAAAATGCTTGCTTTAAAGGCGTTATTTTTCGTGTAAATTTTTCACAAGGGTAGGTCTAATTCTGCATTATTTAAACGTGAAATTATTGACCTTTTGGATCAATATCAACTTGATATTGACCTTGCAGGCTGAAGACCGAAGTTTGTAAGTCTTCTTGTATTTACCAAAACTAAATGTCAATGTGCTTTTCCATGAGCTCTTTGCTTTGGTGAACTGATCATCATCTATGTAAAATGCATCTGGATGACAATCCCGACGATCTGAAGTCGCCTTTATTTAGACGGGGAAACTCAAAGTCTGATTTCCAATTCACGGAATTGGAAATCATTAAAGCAATTGATATCAGCATGATATAGCACTTGCTGACTGGTACCAAAAACCTCGATATACCTTACATGGCCTTACATATAGCGGTCGAGAGTTAACTGACGACTGCCGGAACACTGTGTCATGCAACGCCGCCAAGACAACCACGGCAAAAAAGCAAATTAAAGACGACAGTTGAACCAACATGAAATGTCATAACAAATAAAATGGCGTTTGCAAACGCCGTGTAACTTAATATAAAATTAAAACTAAATTATTAGAGGTGCATTGTCAGGCGAGCGAACAAAAATAAGAGTCGAAAGATCGTTTTTCGAAGCTTAACGGCATCAGCCTAAAAGAGCTATATCAAGCTGATATCATAATGTATAAAAGTTCCGAATTCCGACCTCAAGCAGGTTACTTGGTGGTCGGAAAACTTTTGAACGGCGGCAATTTTTTCAAGCCCTAGTTAACCGTTGGGTTTTTCTACCGCTAGTGAATATTTTTTGCCAGTTTGACAAATTAAGAAATGGTTATCTCGAAGCCTAGTCTCTAGAAGCTAACGCCAACCATTGGAACGCGTGCCGACTTTATTTTTTTGTGTTAAATCACCAATATTTTCAGTGGTACCTTTGCTTGGAAAGGTACCACTGGCAAGGTACCCTGTCGTTTCTGAAGGCCGAAGGTCGTAGGTTCGATACCCGATGGATATAAAAAAAAACGATTTCTTAGCCCTAAGAAGTAACCCTAGTTGGTGTTAATTTGATCGCTCGCCCTTAAAATGCCCGTCATAGCCAATTAATTAAAATTGGTGGCAGACGAAAGTCGTCCCGTGAAGACCATCCATTCATAGTAAATTCCTGTATAGTCTATGACGTTGACAGATCAGCACTCCACATGCAGCGCTTAGCCATATGCACCGTGGTAAGTGTTATAGAATTCCACAGGTTACTATCACCATCTGTCAGTGTTCTCATGTATGTTTTTACATAACTAAATATAATTAACTGACATCAGAAGAATAGCGGGAGTAGCCTGGACGCGGAAGGCAGAGGATGGTAAAAATGGACGCTCAAGCGGGAGGCCTACGTTCCACAATTGCTAGACACAGACTGATAATGATGATTTAAGGTTTGGCTTTAGTGTGTGTGGTGTGTTACTCAATTCTATCAAATGAGACCACGAAACCTTACAAACTTGTTCTTCATTGATGAGTGTACAACGCGCCCAAATTCTGTCATATTACTGATACTACACAGACTGCTGTGGTTGAGAGTTCCGGCTACACTCCAGGACAAACTATGCCTCTTAGATTATAAGGCACTCAACGGAACTGCACGGGGTTATTTGACAGAACTGATCAAGCACAAGGAGATAAGCGTGCATGGAGAGACACTCAGATCAGCCAGAGCAAATAGAAGCAGCTGACGGGGGGTAGTCCTAGTCTTTGGCAATAGTGCTTTCAGCTACGCGGCACCAATAGCCTGGAACTCACTGCCGGAAAGCATAAGAGAACTTAAAGCGGAGGCATCCTTCAGAAGCAGACTCACGATCCACCTTTTTACTCAGAGAGGCAAAGAAGCGCTGCCGGAATGACAATTCGGTCATTTATTTATTACACAGAACAGAAATACCAAGAAAAAGTTTACAAAATAATAAGAAACAGAGCATACACAATACATACAAAAGATAAAAACAGATAAAAAAACATAAAAGAAAAAGAAGATGACACGTGTCAATGCTCTGAAGATCTAGGAGAACAATTCCATCGACAAAAGAGGAAAAGGATGTAAGAAAAGGATTAAGGTGTGCTGGTAGGCTATTTAGTTGACACAAATTGAGTGCTTGATGCTCCACAAGCATCAACTGGGATCAAAAACATCGGATGGCTACGAGCACGGGTGTACTTATCTGGAACATATAAGTTAAAACATTCAAGAATCCCAGGGTTGTGAATTGAACCGTGAAGAAGAAGGAATGAATGTTTGAGAGCAGCAATTTTCTTCCGGGACTCTAACGATTGGAAAGAAAGTATCCCAAGAAGAAAAAGAGTTGGGTTATGTTCGGAATTAATTGAATTGAATGGACAGTTACCGAAAATATAAAAATAGAGACGTCGGAGAATTTTTTTATGAATTTTTTCGAGCATAATAATGTATTCGGATTTATTGGGATTCCAAACTAAGCTCCCATATTCCAGAACAGATAGAGCAAGTGAAGAATAGAGGGTACGGTCATAAAAAAGCGCTTTACAAATACTAATATAATAATAATAAAAAACATTCTAGATCGTGCATTAAAATGTGCTTAGTGGCTGACTACGAGTGCGAGAAAACATTTCCCAAAAAAGTTTTGGGATTATTTTAATCCCGGCTTAAAGATTAATCCCTCTTGTAAACGCCCTCGAGGGCGGTTCATTCCGCCCGGCCAAAAGAAGCCCTCTAAGAGGAGGATTGACTAATGGCGCCATTAGCGGGACAATCGGGGGGCAATGAAGAGGTCCGTGAAATATATTAGCTTCTTGTTTTCAAAAAGAGAATCCGAGAAAATACGTCTTTGAGCGAAATTTTTATGTCTACTTTAAGTAGCGAAACATTAAGTAAGGCTAAAAGGACTTAAAAGCATCGAGATAGTCATGCTTGTCACGTGAAATCTAACAGAAAGACTTACTCATAAAATAAAGATCACGGCTGAGCGCTGCATGTGGTGTGTTGATCTGACAACATTATAGACTACAGCCCGAGATTTTCACGCAACATCCTTCGTTATTTCATGAATTTACTATGAATGGGTGGTCTTCACGGGACGGCTTTCGTTTACGACCAATTTTAATTATTAGGCTATGAATGGCATTTTACGGTTGAGGGATCAAATTCACACCAACCGGGAGTATTTAAGAGCTCAAAAATCGATTTAAAATATTATTTTTTAATCTCCGTCAGGGATCGAACCCACGACCTTTGGCTTGCAAAGCAAATGCATTGAATACTGAGCTATACCCGCCTGCTACTTTAATTAGAATATTTTATTTATTTATTTATTTATTTAACATAGCACAAGCTACAATACAATATACATAAATTTATAAAGATACACTTAGCAAATGAATAAAACATGATTAAAGAAGTAGAAATAGTATCAGATCTTTTATCAAGAAATTACAAAATATTTTTTTAATTCTAATTCAAACTTACATTTATAAGTGCAGCATTGTAAGTGTATTGTCACATTCAGTGTCCATGACCTCATACTCAAAACTAGTGTCGAAATATTTCAATGCAAATTGTTGGTATAAGTATATCATGGTGGACACACAAATAACACGCAATATAGACGTCAACAACTGCTGCCATGACTTAAAACTAAGGAGTTTAACCCTCGCCTTACTATGTTAAAAACTTCCGCGCGTTCCGGTGATGTGTAATAGTTACGCATTCTGATTTAAAGTGAATAAAGCGAGTAGAAATTCGAAAAAATGAAAATATTCAAAGATATCGCTTAATTTTATAATATTTGATGTCAATAAGCAGTAATAATTGACATTTAATAGCTAAAAACATGAAAAACATCAGACGAAGACCTCAAACGGCCAGACGCAGCTTCACGTGTGAACTTCCGTGAGGTACTAACATTAGTTAGCCTGTCGACATATCGATGAGCCTGCGCCCATCGAAATCATTTCGAAGTAGCCGACCAACTGAGGTTTCCCGTCTCGCTCACTCATATAAGTACGTCAGCGAGAGTGAGGAGTATAGATGCCTACGTATCTGGGTATTTTTTAATTTTATTTTCGCACACGCTTCCGACAGGTCGAATGAATTCATGACAGTTGACGCGTCTTGATTGTAGTGGTGAATTTATTCCGGATTTTAGAAAAATATTTCCTGCTCCCGATGAGTGCCTATTATTGAAAATATTTTATTTTTTTTCAATACGTAAGTGTATTAAGGAGGAATACCTAAAATCTGAACCCCGTATGTATTATATTTACAGAGATATTTAAGTTATTACAAGTAATGTGTAGTCGATACACATCACCGGGGAGGAGAGGTTAACCAATGCGTCCTCCCTGTATTAAATTATGGCGCAGAGACGTGGAATCTGACAGCAAGTCTTACACATAAAATAAAGGTCATCCAGCGTGCTATGGAGATATCCATGAGAGGAGTGTCACTAAAAGATAGAATCCGAAACGAGGAAATACGAAAAAGAGCTCAAGTAGTGAATGCTAACCAACGAATAGGCACACTCAAGTGGCAATGGGCAGGACATATCTGTCGAAGAGACGACGGTCGATGTGGAAGAAGTATTGGAATGGCGTCCAAGAACTGACAAACGAAGCGTTGGCTGACCCCCTGCAAGATGGACTGACGACATAAGAATAATAGCGGGAGTGACTTAGATGCGGAAGGCAGTGGATCGAAGAGGATGGAGACTCATGCGGGAGGCTTACGTTCAACAGTGAACGGATATAGAGTGATGTTGATGATGAAGTCATGCTTACTTCAGTACAGCAAGTGCTGGGTGCGGATTGAAGCAAATACTACGAACTGGTTTGAAGAATCCACTGGCGTGCAACAAGGCTGCATACTCGCACCATTTTATTTATCGTAAAAATGTATGTGCTTCTGAACAAGTATGTGTGTTGCTCATCGCCACTTGCGGCACTGGGTGTCACCGACCACGGCGCCCGGGCAGTTGTGTCCCGACGTTGGCCAGGCCTGAATGCTGTTAGTAGGTCCGGACCAGAAGTTTGTAAAGTTATCGAAATATATATGTCAATGTGCTTCAGAAAAAGTATTTGTGTTATTAATCTGCTCCATATCCTGCCACCACGCAATTCAATAACGAACTTAAGGAGGAGGATGTTAATACATCGTAAAGCAAGGGCTAAATGAATAGTCTCCATTATCAGCTGATTATCTTCTTGATGGAGCAATTTATCAATTTCACTTAAGTTTTCAATCAACCTTTATACTGGAGTTTACAACTAGCTTTCTCCTTATTCTACCGATAGTTGAAGCTGATGGTTAAAGAGTTCGACTGTCATGCGAACAATCACGTGATTAGATTCCAGCGAACATTTTCTTCAGTTTTTTTATATGTATTATGTAAACAGTGATATATTCCTGTTCCATTTAGGACATCGATTTACTTGATGAAGGATGCTGGATCAGGTTCACAATATAAACATTTGTTTCTGTTTCACATACTACGTCTATTCGTCAAACACTTGCCACAAAAAAGACCGTTGTAGCCGTTGTTTGTCCAACTGACAGCTCACGGCGCGATCTCACATATCGGCGGTACCAACTGCCAATATGACAGTCGTACCAACCGGCAATAGGCCAACTGTCATAACAAATATTTTGGTGTATGCAAACGCCGCTCAACATAATTAAATTAATGTTAGTTAAATATAATTAAACTAACATTAGATGTGCATGCCAGGTGAGCGACAGAAAATAAGATACAAAAGATCGTTTTTCTAGGCTTGACGGCATCACCCTAAAGCAGCTATATCAAGCTGATATCAACAGATACAGGGGAATACCGACAGATAGTGATAGTATTTCTGAAGTCTAATCTGTGGAATTATATGACGCTACCATGATGCATATGGCTGAGCGCTGCACGTGGAGTGTTGATCTGCCAATGTCATAGACTACAGCCCGAGATTCACGGATCAACCATTATTATTTCAGGAATTTACTATGAATGGGTGGTCTTCACGTGACGACTTTCTTCCCTATAAGATGTGGAGCAGATTAACAACACAAAGACTTTTTCTGAAGCACATTGACATATATATTTCGATAACTTCACAAACCCAGACCTACTTACAGCATTCAGGCCGGGCCAACGTCGGCACACAACTGCCCGGTCGCCGTGGTCGGTGACACCCAGCGCCACAAGTGGCGATGAGTAACACACATACTTTTTCAGAAGCACGTACATTTTTACGATAAACTTGACAAACTTCGACCCGGGCGAAATTCCACGTTTTCAGGCACCGGGCCGACCACAACCCGACACTCGTCGCGGTCGGCACACACATGTACTGGCTACCGGGTGCCCGTGGTCAGTGACACCCAGCGCCGCAAATGGCGAACTATAGAACTAGTCCTTCTAATGACCTTTCAAATAATTACTTAATGACAACACAAGCGTGTCCGATGAGCGAACGAAAATAAGAGACGAAAGATTGTATATCGAGCTTTTTAGATATAGCAAGGGCTATATCATGCTGATGTCAGTATATATTTTATATCATTAAGAATCAATCAAGTTTTATTCGTATTTCTTCGAACCGAATATTTTTTTTGAGCTATCAATTTATTCGATAAAAAATAAACATTTCATTGTATGTAATTACACAATGAGAAAAAAAATGGGAAATAATTTATTTGCTAACAATTTCCCACAAAGAAGCAATAAAGTATTATCATACTTCGCTTCCCAGCATTGTGCGATTCCATAGTCTACGGATCTTGGCTCGATTCCAAGCGGCGGGATTGTTTTTCCCACTTTTGGGTGAAACGTTTGATTTTCGCACCGAAAAACGGGAAAATTCTGATTTATTTCGGCTCGTTTCCCTATCTGTCAACGGCGTATTACCGAATATGATTTTTGGCAATTTTCGCACATGGCAAACAGAGGTCAGCGTTTTATTTTAATAAAGTAAATTGTACGTTTTTAAGAGGAAATATTTATAAATATCAGGAATTTTGGATAGAAATTACCCTTTTTTGCGTCACTTTGACGTCTGTTTGTCAAGGATCGCCGTTGAGTAAGCACTTCGTAGTTGATATCATTTTAAAGCTCTATTAGTACACTTTCTTTTTTATTTATTTTTACCGCTGTAGAAAAATGATGATACTTTTAAATATATCGGATCTATGATATCCTTAGACGTCCAAACTGAATCCGACATGGAGCGTAGAATAAACACATGATGACTGAAATGGATGTCTCTCTCTGGGGTTTTGTGTGACAGCAAGATTCCAATTAGGATCAAAGATAAAATCTACAAAACTGCTCTAAGGCCAGTTATGCTATATATACGGATCGGAGTGTTGGACCCCGTTGAAACGTGACTTGGATAGTATTCATGTGGCAGAGATGAAGATGCTGGAGTGGGCGGGCGGTGAGACTAGAGTGGACAGAGTTTGAAATGAGCATATTCGGGTTCATTTTGGGTGGCCCCCATACGTGAAAAGATAAGGGAAAACCGCCTAAGATGGTATGGGCATGTGACACGATAAGACGAGGACCACATGGTGAAGAAAGCCCTCAACATACCCGCTGAGAAGAAGACCTGGAAGACCACAGGCAACCTGGACTGCAACTGCAGACAAGGATCTGAAAACTCTGGGCTTGACCAAGAATGCAACGCATCACAGGCAGACATGGCAAATTTGCACAAGGAGAGCCGACCCCAGATGATGGTAAATGGCGAGGCTTAAGAAGAGGTGGCGTATGTAGTGGAGAAGTCATCGCGTTGAACAAAAAAGTCAACGATTCGAACCCCCACGTCTGTCGTTTATTTATTATTATTTGAATCGTTAGATTTTTTATATATAATTTGCCATTGGGTATATCTCAGTAGTTAAAGCGTTTGCTTGGCAAGCCGAAGGTCGTGGGTTCAATCATTAACGGAGATAAAAAAAATGTTAATCTATTTCTAAGCTCTTAAATATTTCGGTTGGTGTAAAATTGTTCCCTAACCAGTAAAATGCAAGTCAAAGCCTATTAATCAATATTGTTGGTAGACGAAATTCGTCTTAAAATGATCATCCATTCATAGTGAATTCCTGTAATAATATGGATGATGCGTGATTGTCGGGCTGTAGTCTATGACCTTATCCTAATGATTGTCTTCTACTTCAACATGACATCAATCGCTTCAATGACTGGTGCATTTCAAACTGTCTACACCTTAACATTGATAAATGTAAAATTATTTCTTTCACAAGAATTAAGAATCCTATTAGGTTTAATTATAACATCAACAATGTTGCCCTTTCTCATGTTCCTACTATAAAGGACCTTGGCGTCACCCTAAATAGTAAATTCTCTTATCACGACCATATTGATAGTATTGTGAACAAGTCCCTTAAACTTCTAGGTTTTATCAATAGAATCACTAAGGATTTTAAAAACCTGAGCTCCATCAAGGTCCTTTACTGTTCACTGATTCGTCCGCAGCTGGAATATGCTAGCGTTATATGGTCTCCCTACTATCCAACTCATATCGACCGGATTGAATCAGTCCAACATCGCTTCTTGTCAAGAGTTGCACGACTGATCGGCCTTGAGAGAGGTAGCTACTCCTATGAAGATATAGAGAGGCGACTTAATGTATCTACATTGGAGAGACGTACAACAGTGACTGACTTGATGTTTATTTTTAAAATTATGAACTCTATAATCGATGACTCAACTTTATTGCAGGAAATTACGTTAAATGTTTCCTCCCGGTTCACTGGAGGCAGTGACCTGCTACATGTAAGGACATCCGAAACCAACTACGGTTTCTATTCTCCTATGTTAAGAATGTGTAGACTGGTTAACTCCTCTAGTGACTTGGACTTTTTTGGGGTGGACCTTCCAGCATTTCGCAGATCCCTCTACTAATGTGCTAGATCTATTTATTTACTCATGTTCATGTTTTGTCTAAATGTATTGTCTTAGCTATATGTGTCTTAGCTATATTTGTTCTGTTTTACCATTTTATTTATTGTATTTTCTACTTTAAAACCGTATGGATTGGCCTAGGCCGTTAATAAAATAAAATAAAATTAAATTAAAATAATGTTGGCGGATCAACACTCATCAACTTGATGAGACTTCAGAATCACTTTTTTTTTTTCTTACAGTAGTATATATTAAATACTGAGTTCAGTGGTACCTTGCCATACGAGTACCCCAACAAACTAGTTTTTTGAGATACGAGCCATCGAGCGAACGATTTTTCGCTTTGAAACACGAACAATCGGCTTAGCGGATCGGCCGGTTGCACACGAACCGCGCGTCACGCTTTTCCGCGTGAACCCCCCGGCCACAGTCAGAGAATCAGTTATCAGTGTGCTCTCGCTGTCAAATAATCTCTGATAAGCTGTGCTCGCGCTTAGTGATTTTTTTTGAAAACTGCTTTGCGATACAAAATTTGAAATACGAGCAAGTTTACGGAATGAATTAAACTCGTATGTCGAGGTACCACTGTATTACAATTGTGTGATCGATGTGAAAAATTTAAAAACAAATGCCTTCAACGATTCAAAAATGTTTTGATTTCACATTGTCAAGCGAAATTAAATACAAAAATTGTAAACTAAAAAGTGAATTTAATTCGGAATGTCCTCTTTCCTACAAAACTATTTTCCAGTGTAAATTCCTTTGTAGAAAATTCGAGAACAATAAAAAAATTCAGTCGTAAAAATAGAATGTGACATTGGACGCGGCGCAGTGGGTTAAAAGTAAAAGTGCGTGGCGAAAATGTTTAATTCAAACTCAATGTATCGATATCCTCCTCTGTTAGTCGGTTAACGAATTACTGTGTGACAGGATGCAGGAGCAGATTGACAATACAAAGAACTTGTTTTCGTTTACAATTCGCGTTTATTTTTAAAGCACTTGCTTTTTCGTCGCGAACGTGATTTGCTTCAATGCGCAAACATTCACTGTTATGCCGACGACAGCACTGTCCATGAGAGTATAATCTTCCATAAACCTCCGAAACATTCGGAACTATCTGTTGTTAGGGAATCTCTGGTGGAGAAGATGAACATGTCTCTTGAAAGGGTTTCACGATGGGGCGACCTCAACCTGGTCAGTTTCAACATTTCAAAAACCCAATCATGTACTTTCTCCACCAAGAAGACTGCTATGGATCCTGTATCTTTCAACGGTTGTTCTCTTCCGAAAGTAAGCTCCATCAACATGCTTGGATTATCAATATCGAATAATGTCACATATTACGAGTCAATTAAGTGTAAAGCCGGTCTCGCTTCCAAAAAACTAAGTGTATTATATAGATCACGTCGGTATTTCAACGATAAACAACTTCTTCTTCTATATAAAGGACAAATCCGACCTATCCTTGAATACGGCAGTCACCTTTGGATTGGAGCCCCAAAATACCTTCTAAACTTAATTGCATCAGTTCAAAGAAGAGCAATTCGTTTGATAAACAATGACACCCTTACGTCTAATCTACAGTCAATGGAACACAGACGTAAGATTGGTTCTCTTAGTCTTTTCTACCGTTATTACCACGGTCGCTGCTCTTCCGAACTTAAAGAACTAATTCCTCCTGCACCCACTCACAGCCGACAAACTCGTCTTACACTTGCCAAACATCCATACACGGTTAATATATGTCGACCAAGAACTGGCAGCTTCCAAAGTTCCTTCCTTAATGCCACCGGTAAACTATGGAATGCTCTTCCAGCGTCTGTGTTTCCTCCTTCCTACAATCTGGATCTCTTCAAGAAACAGATAAATGTACACTTGCAATCTCCCCAACCCACACACAAATACGAACACAACACAGGTTTCCCGCATGCAGCGTCCAGCCTCCCTGGCTGAGCGTCATAGAGTGCACTGGTCTTGACCGGTTGTGCTCTCCTGCATGCGTTTACATATAAAAAAAAAACGTGCTGTCAACTGACGGCGCTCTCTGACATCTAGCGCTGCCAACAGTCGCGGCAGAAAAGCGAATTGAAGATGGCAGTGACACCAACACGAAATGCGGCAACTGTCATAGCAATTAAAATGGCGTATGCATACATACACCTGTGTAATATTTTATAATTAAAACTAACATTATTAGATGTGCATGTCAGGCGCGCGAACAAAAATAAGAGACAAAAGATCGTTTTTACAGGCTTTACGGCATCAGCCTAAAAGTGCTATATCAAGCTGATATCAATATGATTCTTATACGTTAAGCCCGCGACGACTAAGGCATCCTAAGTGTGGTTCTTATTACAGACCAAAACAAGAATGTGTTACTGCTTGTTTCTCACCGCCTGTCGTTGGTTGTGATAAGCCTTTACTTTAGTAAGCACTTAATGGTCCATTTACCAGAAGCGTCCGGCTAATCATGCGATCTTATGAAAACGTTATAATTGGATTGACTATTTTGTGTGGAATCTGCCTGGTCTATTCCTTACATTGCTAAGTGTATGAAAATACATTACCCATATCTGAACGCTAAAGTATGAAAGTATTAATATGATACTTAGAGGTTTCGCTACTTTAATGTACTGAGTAATTATTTTAATCTACAGCAAACAAGTAACTTTATCATCATTATACAAACAGAACGATGATTACGGAAGTGGATTAGGCTTGCTTGTGGAGTATATACCGCTTTTTTTCACGTACACGTATTGATATTGATATCAGCTTGATATAGTTCTTTTAGGCTGATGCCGTACAAGCTTAAAAAACGATCTTCTGCCTCTTATTTTTGTTCGCTCGCCTGACATGTTCATCTAATAATGTTAGTTTTAATTTTATATAAAAAATACACGGCGTTTGCATACGCCATTTTATTTGTTGCGACAGTTCTCCATTTCATGTTGGTTCAACTGACATCTTTAATTTGCTTTTTTGCCGCGTGAGAATGTCATATAGCGGTTTGTGCCTCAAAAACAAGTTCTTTGTGTTGTTAATCTGCTTCTGCATCCTTCTTCCACGCGGCCACGTAACGAACTCGCGACTTGTCGTTTTTTTTTAAGATTGGTGATGTCTATATCAACTCGACATAGCCCTTGCAGCCTGTTTTCGAAAAGCCTGATCTGAGAGGCTGATTTGAGAGGCTGCACTGTACTGTGACAACCAACAGCTTTAAGAGTTAAAAAATAAATTGAATCATTTACCAGCTCTTACAGAACCAGTACTAGCTGGCCTAAAAAAAAGTCACTGCCTATTTTAGATTGGATTTACCAGGGCACACCAGATGCATTGGAGTTCGAGGATAAATAAGAAGGAAAATACACTTCTGGTAAAAAATTATACTATGTATTATGAGACAGCACCACTATCAGATCTTTTGTCTCTCTTATTTGTGTTCGCACATCTGACACGCATATATAAACTTTAAGACGCGGCGCTTACAGGCACGATTTTGTTTCTTTGCTTTGAACAGCCGCTACCTGTCATGTGAGAGCGGATAGTTCGCAATGTGGCCGATATGTGGGCGCTGCGTTTATTACTGCGCGGTCCGAGTCACTTTGCCGGTGGGCATAGCTCAATGGTCAAAGCTTTGCCTTGCAAGCCAAAGGTCGTGGATTCGATCCCCGACGGAGATTGGTGTTAATTTGATCCCTCACCCGTAAAATTCCAGTCATGGCCCAATAATTAAAATTGGTGGTAGACGAAAGTCGTCCCGTAAAGACCACCCGTTCGTAGAAAATTCCTGTAATAGCCTTGTGCTAAAATTAAAAAGGGTTATCCTATGCAAGAAAAAATGTGTTTAAAAATAAAACACAAAAATGAATGAAACACAGTGAAAAGTATACTCCATTAACGCATAGAGCGTTTAGTTGGCTTGACAAATTGTTATGTAATCGACTTTGAATAAATCTTTCGGTATATTTACATAAATTACAAAATTATCATAATTCTTACATAATAACGAAGCAGAAGTATCATAGCTAAGAGGTAACGCGTAAAACCACTAATGATGGTGTGAAAAACAACTTCTTTTCCCATATCTTTCTTTGCCGGCGGGTATAACTCAATGGTCAAAGCGTTTGCTTGGCAAGCCAAAGGTCGTGGTTTCGATCCCCGACAGAGATTAAAAAAAAAAAACGATTTCTGAGCTCCAAAATATCCCGGTTGGTGTGAATTTGTAAAATGCCAGTCATGGCCTATTAATCAAAATTGGCGGTAGACGAAAGTCGTCCCGTGAAGATCACCCATTCATAGTAAATTCCTGCAATGATAAGGATGATGCGTGAATCTCTGGCTGCAGTCTGCGACGTTGGCGGATCAACACTCCACATTCACGCATCATCCTTATTATTACAGGAATACACTATGAATGGGTCGTCTTCACGGGACGACTTTCGTCTACCAGCAATTTTAATTAATAGGCTGTGACTGGCATTTTACGGGTGAGGGTTTAAATTCACACCAACCGGTGATATTTTAGAGCTCGGAAATTTTTTTTTAAATCTCCGTCGGGGATCGAACCCACGATCTTTGCCTTGCAAAGCAAACGCTTTGACCATTGAGTTAAACCAGTCGGCTCTTTTATGGCAATGTGTCTCGATTTTGGAACAAATTCGACACATATTAACTGTACTACGTTCAATTCACGAAAAATGCATGAATCGTATTTTGTGTGGTCAGAATTTTAATACAGTTTCGGTCATAATTTTTTAAAATCTGGCCAAATTTTTATTAAATGTTCAGAATGTATCGCTCAGAATTGCAGAGGGCATTATATTTAATATTATTACTTTGCCGGCGGTCATAGCTCAATGGTAAAGCGTTTGCTTTGCAAGCCAAAGGTCGTGGGTTCGATCCCCAACGGAGATTAAAAAAAAAAAAGCATTTTTAATCGATTTCTGAGCTCTAAAATACCCAGGTTGGTGTGAATTTCATCCATCACCCGTAAAATGTCAGTCATAGCCTATTAGTTAAAATTGGTGGTAGACGAAAGTCGTCCCGTGAAGACCACCCATTCATAGTAAATTTCTGTAATAATAAAGTATGATGCGTGAATCTCGGGCTGTAGTCTATGACGTTGGCGGATCAACACTCCACATGCAGCGTTTAGCCATATACACCATGCCAAGCGTCATAGAATTCCTCAGATGAGACTTCAGATTTACTATCACCGTCTGTCGGTATTCTCCTGTACGTGTTTACATAAAAAAAAAATGTTAAAATTTATAATATATCGTCAACCTAACCAAACCTGGACTGGGCTTTACCCGTCTCACACCCGCATCACACCGGAGGACAGTTTAGTCTCCTTGATGATGCGCTCATACAGATTATGATCAGTTAGCAACTGATAAGTCCAGTGGGAGTCCCCTCTGAACAATTGTGGCCACTGCACAGAAGTGTGCTAAAAGAAAGAACCCGTGAAAGAGATTATAATCGCATTCACGGGTTGTAAAGAGATGGAAGATGGATTCTCTCACCGAAAATACGAGCAAATATTGTTTTAGTGGTCACAAAGTCTGCATGCCCGATAGGGCCGAGGCGATTCCCTCGAACTGCATCGAAAAGGACTCCTTTTTCTAACAAGAGAAACTAAAAACCTAACCTAAAGACCTAACCTAACCTACCTTTACAAGATTGTGACCGCTTAATATTTTTATAATGGCCAAAAAAAATTTTAAATAATGAACAAAAATTTATGTCGATTCTGGACCAAAAAATTCATTCAATTCTGGCAATTATTTCGTTGCCGTACATAATTAAAGTAAATAAAAACTATATATTTTATATGTATTTATATATTTTTAAACATTAAATTATTTAAAATAACTTACATATAGATTTGTGCAGCGCTATAGGTGCCACAGAACTTGATATTTCACGGCGTATTAAATTTATGTTTAAATAATTAAAAATTCACTCCAAAAATGTACTCAACAATACTATTTCAGTAATGGTAAACTGAAATAGCTGAAATCGACCGAAAATGTGTCTGAAAATTCGTTTTTTCGCGATATTTTTACAGAATAGGCTCAAAAGATGCGACTTTAAGTCATGCGATACCTCAATTATAAATTCCAGTCAAGAAAATGATTTTTAAAATTTATTTTCTAGCTTCGCAGAGATCGAAACACGTCCACACCGTTCGGAAGGCGTCCACGGAATGAACTTGCTCGTACAAACAGGGTACGGCTGAAAACGCAGTGTCAAAGAAAATTAAATCCAAAACGCGCCGCAAACAAAAATCATCCTTATTTCACATACAAATAAAGCGCATTTCGCTTTGAACTTTAAAAGAAAAGCATGTTTTCAGGCGCTGAAATCGCGTTTGAAATGAAAACACATCCAGCAAACTTCAGCAGGCTAAAACAGACTTTACACACATGAAAAATAAAGCCGCTTTTCACTTGCGCGCGACAAAGAAAAGCATGTATCAAAACGTATAAAGTAACATTATTTCACACACGCAAATATGAATCTTATTCAGCATTATTTTAAGCACTATTTTATCTTGCTTATTGTGCAAGTTGTTTGAAATTTGATAAGCGTACTAAGAGATACGTTTCAGGATATTAACGTCGCGTTTGACGTATTACAATTGATGCCGTTTTCGTTCGTATTTTTATGCGAAATAAAGGTCAAAGTTGCTTGAAGGTTTCGAGTGTATGGAGGCATTTTGATGAAGGTTACAGTGTCATAGTCGACACATTGATGGAACAATGTTATAGAATTGTGCACCTTGCTGGTTATGTGAGTCAGTATGGAGAATAGCTCATTTTACTTTGCGGCTTAATGTAGAAATTAACTGATTTTTAAGTAGGCTTTTGTAATGCTTTTTAAAACCACGTAGTAACAACATACACGGGGATCATTATTACTAGGGGCTTCTCCGATGGCCGCTAAGCGACCTGAAAAAAATTAACAGAAATGTATCATAATAAGAAAGTGGGCTAAAAATAAATATAAGCTCTTTACATGCTCCGAGTAGTGATATACAGGCTTCAAGATCGCGGACTCTTATCTTTGAGGCTGCTAGGAACCATCTATGCTCCCAAGTGAACGTCCGTGCATACATGTGTTCTGGGACAAGGCACAGACATCTAAGCTTAAAGAAGTGAAGAGGATATGGTAAAAAACTTAGATTAGCTTATTACTTAAATATACATATACTAAACATAAAATTCTTTTTTCAACGCGTCAATCGAAGCACAAAAATAACGGCAGAAGCGGGATGCGAACCGCGGACCTTGGAAACCAACTATGCCCAGGTATTCATACCGCTCGGCGAATCGCGCCATTGGTATGCCCAGACCGACCCGCGATGAAACTAGTATTTATATCATTGTTATTATCGTACATCTGTCGTACGATTCGCCGAGCGGTATGAATACATAGTTGGTTTCCAAGGTCCGCGGTTCGCATCCCGCTTCTGCCGTTATTTTTGTGCTTCGATTGACGCGTTGAAAAAAGAATTTTATGTTTAGTATATGTATATTTAAGTAATAATAATATTGTAATATAGTCAATGATCTATAAAAGTAGATTAGAATATTGAAATAATAAAATAATATTCTAATAAAAATTAAAAAAATAATTAGATTAGCTTAGGTTAGGTTAAGTTAGGTTTCGTTTAGTTAGGTTATGTTAAATTAGGTGGTGTTCACATGCTCCCAATATGAAGAGGATATGGTTAAAGAACATGTGTGAAAAATGTCTCGAAATGTGCAGATTTTTTTTTAATGTAAGAAAACAAATCCAGAAGTATAACAAATAACTAATAATATAATAAAGCTTGTGAATAAATACTGACTGATTGAATCATAAAAAATAATAGTATAAATACTCTGAATATATACTACTGAGACGTATATCGTTAAATGATGTTAACAATGGTATATATACATCAAGTTTCGCGTATCTCTCACGCAGATAATGGTCGTGTGGACGGCGCGGTGTGTAGGATAGAGCAAAGGTGCAACGCTCGAGGTTCGAATCCCGCGTCTGCCGATATTTTTTCTGAATGAATTGATGCGTAAAAATTGACCTAGAATTGTATGTGTGAACTTAATTACTGAACACAGAAGTGTGTGGATTGTGCTATAACTCTACGCAGTACCGGCTTTAAGCCCTGCGGCGCCCTAGGACATTTTTTTTCTAGCGCCTCATATTGTTTATATTTTAAAAAGTCTAAGAAGGATTGGTTGCCCTCGGCGCCCCTAGCTTATTCGACGCCCTGGGGCATCAACCCACTTCACCACCCCCTAAAACCGGCACTGACTCTACGTATTAAATTGCGACAGTTTGTAAAGGGTCCGCCAAATAACTTTATTTTTTGAAAATGGGGCGCAAAACATCGAGTGTAGCTTCGGCTGTGTGGCACGTAGCGCCGTCCTGTTGAAACCAAATGTTGCCAATATCGTCCTCTTTAATTTTTGTGAACAAAAATGGCCCGATAACGATCGCCATTGACTGTAACGGCCACTCCTTGCTCATTTTCCAAGAAAAATGGCCTGATTTTCAAAGTAATGTCGCAATTTTTCTCAGCGTTGTTCAAGCGTATACACAACCATATTCGCTTAGCGGAAGGATAAAACTAATTATCTGTCAAATCAGACATGAGCTAAGTGTCACCATTCACGAAATAAGCACTAGTTGGAAAAAAAACGTTAGATGGCGGACCCGTTATGACATATAACGTAATATATGACACAATTTAACGCAAAACCGCAAAAAACATGACAGCGCCATTTTCGAGGTAAAACAAACAAACAAACCGGTTAAAACCCTTTGATGGATTACACATTAGAAGAACACCTTTCTGCTAAAAATATTTTTTGGTTAGTTTACAAGCATAATGCTGATCTAAAGAGGATTGCAGAGGCTCGAGAAGAGTATATAGTTCGAAATTCAAGATTTTGTTGCTGCAAACCAATCAACCGAATTGATACTACGAAGAAAACTAGTAAAATAAAAAATATATTGTAATCGGTTTTTATTACCATATTCGCTCCGTATTGGAAACAAATTAACACCGAAATTTTTCTTATCACAGTTTTGTAAGAATACAGATTGTCGTTGCCTTGTCCCAGAACATCTGTACACCCGCATGTTCATATGAGAACATAGATGGTTCCCGGGAGCTTACAGGGCAAGAGTCCGCGAACTCGCATAGACTGCGGCTGTAGTACCAGAGAAGTGTTTGGGTTTTCAATGATCAGGGTTTTTTTAAGGAGATTAGATTATCATCTCGATGCTCCCGAGGCCTGAACAACTTTTATTTCGTCCTTAAGGGTTGGCTCAAGGCTACCGGGGGCATGTCAAGAGCTTAGATTTAATCGTAGTCATCGCAGGTGAATGTAATCATAGACAATACAATATTTTGAGAGTTATTCCTGTTAGATCACCTTAAAGGTAGGCAACATTTAAAGAGGATTAAAAATTGAATGGGTTACCGCATAGCCGGCGGTCATAGCTCAATGGTAAAGCGTTTGCTTTGCAAGCCAAAGGTCGTGGGTTCGATCCCCGACGGAGATTAAAAAAAATATAGATTTTTAATCGATTTCTGAGCTCTAAAATACCCCGGTTGGTGTGAATTTGATCCATCACCCGTAAAATGTCAGTCTTAGCCTATAAATTAAAACTGGTGGTAGACAAAAGTCATCGCGTGAAGACCACCCATTCATAGTAGATTCCTGTAATAATAAAGGATGATGCGTGAATCTCGGGCTGTAGTCTATGACTATATAGGATGATATATCACATGCAGCGTTTAACACTTGACGGATGAAGCGAGGGGAAGATCCATCACGTATGGCAGCCAAGCCAAGACTGAGCTCCACAGGCAGCTCGCTAGGGACGGGATTTGGAGTGAGGGAACCAAGGTGCCCTACAGAATCATGGGAAACTTATTTTACGGATCACCCTCATATATAGGGTCCGCCATCTAACGTTTTTTTTTTAACTAGTGCTTATTTCGTGAATGGTAACACTCAGCTCATGTCTGATTTGACAGATAATTAGTTTTATCTTTCCGCTGAACGAATATGGTTGTGTATACGCTTGAACAACGCTGGGAAATATTGCGACATTGCTTTGAAAACCAAGCCATTTTTCTTCGAAAATGAGCAAAGAGCGGCCGTTACAGTCAATGGCGATCGTTATCGGGCCATTTTTGTTCACAAAAATTGAAGAGGAGGATATTGGCAACATTTAGTTTCAACAGGGCGGCGCTACGCGCCACACAGCCGAAGCTACACTCGATGTTTTGCGCCCCATTTTCAAAAAAAAAGAAGTCATTTGGCGGACCCTTTATATATATTTTAATATTTCTCATGTTTGATCCAATTAACTTGAGCTTGTACTGTAGGTAATGATTTCAAGTATTTTAACTTTTATTTAAGCCAAGATTTTAATGAAAATAATTTATTACGTTAAATTTTCTTGAGTTCATATAATGTTAATAAACATTCTAGAAATTTCTAGAAATTTCTAGGATGTTTTTTATATTCTTTCGTTTCCAAAGAGGCGTAAACACCTCGACCGTGTCACGGCAAATCCGGTCTTGAGATAATGACCCTTAAGAGTGTTACAGACAAGTGCTAAAAATCCTTCTGAATGCTTGCAAATAATACCGGGGAGTTCGTTTCAAAGCCGGCTATCTCCACAGCGCACTGAAGGTAGCTCCTTATGCAAGAAAACTCCATATTTAGGGATGTACATCAGTTTATTTTTAATTATTAATTTAGTTAATAACTTATATATAAAAATGGAGGTATCTCTCTGGGGTTTTGTGTGACAGCAAGATTCCAGTTAGGACCAAAGGTAATGTCTACAAAACTGCTGTAAGGCCAGCTATGCTCTACGAATCGGAGTGTTGGACCCCGCTGAAACGTGACTTGGATAGGATTCATATGGCAGAGATGAAGATGCTGAGGTGGGCGGGCGGTGTGAATAGAGTGGACAGAGTTCCAAATGAGCATATTCGGGGTTCATTTCGGGAGGCCCCCATACCTTAAAAGATAAGGGAAAACCGCCTAAGATGGTATGGGCATGTGACACGGAGAGATGAGGTCCACATGGTGAAGAGAGCCATAACCAACATACCCACGCTGAGAAAAAGACGTGGAAGACCACAGGCAATGTGGACTGCAACTGTAGACAAGGATCTGAAAACCCTGGGCTTGACTGAGAGTGCAACGTAGAACAGACAGAAATGGTGAATGTTCACAAGGAGAACTCACCCCAGATGATGGGAAATGGCTAGGATAAAAGAAAGAAATAACTAAGTTAATAACTTTTATATTAATATCAGCATGATATAGCTCTTGTAGGCTGGTGCCGGAAACCTCGATAGGCGATCTTTCGTCTCTTATTTCTATTCGCTTGTCGTACATGTATGTGTCGCCATATTGGCATATTGACATGTACATGGCTGCTGTAATTGGTGCACCATTTATTCTGTAGATCGCCACTTGCGGCACTTGGCTACAGCACATAACGAGCGCGCTTAGTGGTCAGTTAAGTCTCGTCCGTCCTGGCGAAACGTCATGTAAGGTCGGACGAGTAAATCAAGTCTTTATTAAAAATAAATGCGAATCGTGCTTCAAAAACAAGTTATTTGGCACACGATCAGCTCCTGCATCCTTTCTCCACGCGGCCACGTGATGAACCAGCGACTTGTCGCCTTTTTAAAGACGGGGGATGTCAATATCAATTTCTTATTTAGTCAAATACTTAGGGATAATACTATAATTACTGAAGTATATCTTTTATAAAGCTTTGAAAAAAACTTTATACACGTTGACATCAGCATGATGTAGCTCTTGCTGACTGGTACCGAAAACCTCGATATACAATCTTTCGTCTATTATTTCTGTTCGCTTGTCGACATGTATGTGTCGCCATATTGGCATTTGGGACTAGTTATATAGACCGCCGCTTGTGGCGCTGGGAGAGAGCCCATCACGAGCGCAGCAGTTGTGTGCTGACGGCCGTAAAGATCGCAGTACGGCCGGCCGGCATATGTGCTTCAGAAAAAATGTGTATTATCAATCTGCTCCTAATCCTTCCACCACGCGACTGAATAACAACTTTTTTAAATAGGGAAGGATTTTAACTTATTTTTATAATTATGGTCATATAAATCGATTGATAAATATATGAATTAAATATTTATTAGAATATTATTTTATTTTTTCAATATTCTAATCTTCTTTTATATATCATTGACTATATTACAATATTATTAGAAATTAAATATACATCAAATTCTTTATACGCATCAATTCATTCAGAAAAATATCGGCAGAAGCGGGATGCGAACCGCGGGCCTTGGAACCAACCTTTGCCCAGGTCTTTATATACCGCCCTTAAGCCTCCGAAACATTCGGAACTATCTGCTGCTAGGGAATCTCTGGCGGAGAAGATGAACATGTCTCTTGAAAGGGTTTCACGATACGGCGACCTCAACCTCGTCAGTTTCAACATTTCCAAAACCCAATCATGTACTTTCTCCACCAAGAAGACTGCTATGGATCCTGTATCTTTCAACGGTTGTTCTCTACCGAAAGCAAGCTCCATCAAAATGCTTGGATTATCAATATCGAATATAGTCAAATATTGCGAGACAATTAAGTGTAAAGCCGGTCTCGCTTCCAAAAAACTAGGTGTATTATATAGATCACGTCGGTATTTCAACGATAAACAACTTCTTCTTCTATATAAAGGACAAATCCGACCTATCCTTGAATACGGCAGTCACCTTTGGATTGGAGCCCCAAAATACCTTCTAAACTTAATTGACTCAGTTCAAAGAAGAGCAATTCGTTGATAAACAATTATTATTATTATATTAGTATTTGTATAGCGCTCTTTTATGACCGAATGATCATTCCAAAAGCGCTTCTTTGCCTCTGAGTAAAAAGGTGGGTCTTGAGTCTGCTTCTGAAGGATGCCTCTGCTTTAAGCTCTCTTATGCTTTCCGGTAGTGAGTTCCAGGCCATTGGTGCAGCGTAGCTGAAAGCCCGATTGCCAAAGACCGTGCAAGGACTACCTCCCGTCAGCTGCAGGGTGCTTCTATTTGCTCTAGCCGATCTGAGTGTCTCTCCACGCGCGCTTATTTCTGAAGGCTTGATAAGTTCTGTCAGATAGCCCGGTGCAGTTCCGTTGAGTGCCTTGTAAGCTAAGAGGCATAATTTGTACTGGATTCTAGCCGAAACTCTCAACCAGTGCAGTCGGTGTAGTATTGGAGTAATGTGACAGAATTTGGGCGCGTTGTAGACTAGTCGTGCCGCTGCGTTTTGTAACGACTGCAATCGATTTAATTGTTTGGCTGGCTGGCCTGCGTGCAGTGCGTTGCAGTAGTCCATTTTGGAGACTATAAACGCATTTACCAAACTCTTTGTAGCGTCTCTGGGTAAGCATCTTTTACCGACCGTATCTGCCGCAGGTTAAAAATCCAGATTTCACCGTTTTTGTGATGTTACCGCTAAGATTGAGGAACTGGTTAATTTCTACTCCCAGCAGCTTGACGCTTGTAGAAGGGATGACATCATTACCACAAATGGCCAAGGGTTGTAAGTCCAATAGATGTTGTCTTCGAGCTGTGGCCATAAAGAGTATTTCCGTCTTTTCCGAATTAATAGCGAGCCTATTTGCTGACATCCACTGTCCGATCTCCTCTATACAGCCGACCATCCTTTCTTTCATGTTGCCAATTTCCTCGGGTCCACAACAAGAGTAGAGCTGGCAGTCATCTGCGTATGCAGTGTACTTTTATTTCCCAATATCGCAATCTCCTCAATTTCTTTGGTGTATAGAATAAAGAATAATGGGCCGAGAACTGAGCCTTCTAAACACCACATGATAGAGTAGATGGTCTCGACATTTTATTCTGTAGACAGATGGTTTGCTTACGGTTTTCTAGGTATGACTGAAACCAGTCTAGGGCCTTTCCAGATATACCGTAATGTATTCTTAGTTTCCTTAGAAGGATAGCATGGTCTACAGTGCCGATCGCTGCAATCATGTTTAATAAACAATGACACCCTTACGTCGAATCTACAATCAATGGAACACAGACGTAAGATTGGTTATCTTAGTCTTTTCCACCGTTATTACCACGGTCGCTGCTCTTCGGAACTTAAAGAACTAATTCCTCCTGCACCCACTCACAGCCGACAAACTCGTCTTACACTTGCCGAACATCTCCTAACCCACACACAAATACGAACATAACACACGTTTACCGCATGCAGCGTCCAGCCTCCCTGGCTGAGCGTCATAGAGTGCACTGGTCTTGACCGGGTGTGCTCTCCTGCATGCGTTTACATAAAAAAAGCCCTCTCGGCTATTTCTCTGCCTGAGCTGACACGAGTTAGAACTTGTATTTATACCATTATTATCATCGTATGACGATAGATGTCTCTATAGTATATATTCAGAGTATGTATATTATTATTTTTTATTTTTCAATCAGTCAATATTTATTCACAAGATTTTTTTTCAAACGAATTGATGCGAAGAACAAATATTTGAATCACATCACTATTGAGTGCAATTTCAAGTTTCCGCTTCAAAACGTATCATCTCCACTCGTTCCTGTCTCAGAAAAATAGTTCTTATTGTTTCCGCCCGTTGAGAGTATTCTCCTTTGAACAAAAAGCGTTAATTAATATCGCATCTATTATTGTCTTTGAGTTGTTTTTAATCAGCTTTTATGGCTACTGTTCCGCCGCTTTGTAGTGCCATAAACAAAGTGGACAAAGTTCCATGGAGCTATGAATACCTATCGCTTTAATCAGTTCTTCCAAGCGAAAATACCTAATTACGGATTATGCACTACAATTTGCGTAAATACTGGAATATATTCAACAGATTTACTAAAAATAAATAAATCGAATAATTATTCGTATTCGTGTCAGCGAAGTCAATTTTTTTTTTCAGTATCTAGCAACATCGATAGTCCGTGTATTGCCCAGCATTAGGTCTTGGGATGTGCAGTTTGTTGGGCACATGGGGCAGGATCTTAGGTGTGAGGCGGTCTGCAGGTCCCCACAGTGACACAATAGTGACTCTCCCTGCCGAAGAATTCCCCACCGCTCGAGGTTGTCCTTTGTTCTGCCAACTCCGTTTCTTAATCTGTTCAGGGATTTCCAGGACCGCCAGTCAAGGTTCTTGCCAGTTGGGAGGCCTTCCTTTGGAGTAATGAAATTCGTTTCCGAAATATTCCGAAAAATTTAATTTAAAACTATAATTATGCAGCTTCACAGAGTATTGTCAGTTGATAACCTTAATGTTTTGGGAGATATAACATATCTTTGTCTAACACCTTTGTTTATAAGTTATGTTAAATACGTAAATAAGTTATTTCGTCCTAGTTGGATTACTTGTAATGTAATACTTACAAATATATACTATTGACATCAGCGTGATGTAGTCCTTGCTTACTGTTACCGAAAACCTCGATGTACAATCTTTAGTCTCTTATTTCGGGTCGCTTGTCGTGCATTTGGGTGCGTCGTGTTGTCATTTTGGACGGTTCCACTAACGGCTGTGCTCGTTTAAAATACCACCGCTCATGACGCTAGCGAAAGCCGAGACAGCGCGGAGATCGACAGTCGGTCCCCACCCTTGAGCGAGACAAGATCAGCGTTGCGGCCAGCGGTATGTTTCCGCTTGGCCGAAAGCTTGTAACGTTTTTAACGTAAATGAAGCACAGATTACTGTGCTTCTAAAAGGAAGTGTTTGTTTGCTGACCTGCTCCTCATCTGCTCTCACGCGACGGAATAACACCCCTTTTTGAGAGAGGAGGATGTTAATATATAAATGCTATACATTTGGTAATCAGCTGTTGAAATCTAAGTGTGTTACATGTCCCGCCATTAGTAGGACATTAATGTTTTTATCGCGAGTACTTTGCGAGCGCGAAAATTGTATTTTCGGCATCGCGTTTTGTATGTACATACACTGTATGCTTACACTGGATAGATGGGCTCACATGTGCTGCAAAATGAATTAGATACAATCGAATTACATGTCCTTTCCGCTAGTGTTACATTTCCATTAGGGATGTAAGACGTAAGACACTGGAAAACGGTTATAAAGAGCTGAACTTGGAATTTCAGTTATTTTTTTTTAAATTGCGAAAATAATGATATCAGCTCGATTTAACCCTTGTACGCTAGCGCAAAAAAGCTTTGATATACGATCTTTCATCTCTTGTTTTTTCTCACTCATCTGACACGCATATAAATGTTAAGCCAAGTCTAGATTTAAAATAGTCAAGAGAGATGGTGCTGCGTCGCAATTCTGTTTATCTGACATGTCTTGCCACTAGCGGGGCTAGTTTCGTAAATGGCCGCAGTATTTTTTTTTTTTTTTTTTTTTTTTTTTTTTTTTTTTTTTTTTTTTTTTTTTGGGGCCCTAGGTCGTTTTGTACCTGCGCTCCTTGGGAGCACTTACCAAGGCATTGTTTTCAGAGTACATTCTCGTTATACAAGTAACTGGTTTTGGTGAGCAACACCACACATGGGTGTAAAAGTTAGTAGTTGAGACGTTAAAATTTGCACTTTTAGACTTCTTCGCCGAAGGTTGCCGCGAATACAGAAAATGCATGGTAGTTGGGCTCCGTAGATATGAGATCGATATATCCAACCGGTCCAGACTTCTGTTGGATTACGCTAAGGAGCCTTTGCCTCGCTAAATCTAATATTGGACAATGCCACAGAACGTGTTCAGCGTCCTGCAAGGGGCTGCCGCATGGGCAGTCTGGACTATCAACGAGGCTAAACTTGAAGAGTTTAGCCTTAAAATTGCCGTGCCCAGTCATGAATTGACTAGTCCAGTGGTTTGGAATAAGCCACGGCATCTCCATTCTATCGAGGACAGAAGGAAAGAAGGAATATGTGTATCTACCCTTGAGCGAGGTCGACCATCTGCTCTGCCATGCTGCGAGCGCCGCCAGTCCTACTTCTTTTTCGGTTTCTTTCGTGATCTTACCCTGCGGAGGATTGAGACAAGTGCCCCCGACCTCCGCAGAGAAGCCACGTCTAAGCAACGACATAGCGGCGCTCACCTGCACTTGCAGATCCAACGGCAGCACTCCCGCAAGGATAATCAATGACTCGGTGGCAGAGGATCGATAGGCTTTAGTAAGTGAGAGAAGTGGGGTTCTTTGACCGCTCAAGAGAATGCGTCTAATGAAGAGTAGTCGAGTGCGCTCAACCCAGCACCGCGCCGCATATGTCACCGTGCTGAGAAAGATCGCGTCATACACTGTTTTAAGGGCTCGAAATTTGAGTCCCCATGAATTCCCCGTAAGGCGAGAAATACAGAAGAAAGCCTTCCGCGCCTTATCTACAACATGGCGAGCGTGAGCGGCGAAACTTCTTTTACCATCTATGATTACGCCAAGGTATGTTACTTCTGTAGAAATTTTTACTTTAGCACCTTGGAAGTAAATAGCTGGTGGACGTAGTGGAGATAATTTTCCCTTTAAAAGGATAGCTTCTGTTTTATGTGGCGCAAAACATAGTTTGTTTCGTTGGCCCCAGGATGAGATTTGGTTTAGAGCTTCTGTGGTTGAGCGCTCCAGTGAAGATCGACTATTAGCTTCTACTGTTAGAAGTGCATCGTCAGCGTATGCTACAACACCACATCCGGGAGGCAGCGGTAAGCTGAGGATGTCATCGAAAAGAATGTTCCAAAGCATTGGGCCAAGAACGGAACCCTGAGGACACCCTCTAGAGACGTTACGTGATATACGAACGCTTCCAGCGTCAGCGAAAATTTTACGGTTGTGGAAATAGCTCTGTAGCAATGCGTATAGATTTCCGGGAATCTGTCGAAGGCGAAGCTTAGCCAAGACCATTGGCCACCATGCGTTGTCAAAAGCACCTGAGATGTCCAGAAGAACACCCAGAACGTAAGTGCACTTGGAGTCAGTTGTTGTCTTGATTGTCGTGAGAATAGCATCTTCCGTTGAGACTCCCGGTCGGAAGCCGAAATGTCTCTTGGAGATTGGCATATTTGAAGTGACTAGATGTGATTCTAGTTTACTTACGACAATACGCTCCAGGATTTTGCCGAGGACTGGCAGAAGAGTGATTGGACGATATGCTTTAGGGTCGGTGCGAGGTTTGTCTCCGGATTTCGGAATGACTGTCAGAAGGCCCACCTTCCAACAGTCGGGGAAGGTTCCTGTTTGGATGCATAAAGAAAGAAGGTTTGTGATCTCTGGCTTGGCCATGAGCCAGACCATTTTGACAATACGATTATCAATACGATCTGGTCCTGGTGCTTTGCCAGGGTCAAGGGACGAGATTATTGTGTTGATTTCGCTCTCTGAAGGTGGCGTGCACGAGGGCGTGTCAAGAGGAAGTGCCGATACACGCCTAACCTGCAACGCGTGATCGTCGTCTGAAAATGGGTCGTCCTTTGTGAGTAAGGAGTCTGCAAGGGCGCCAGCCGTGTCAATGAGAGTGGATGTAGGTGTATCACCCAAGAGGTGGGCGATACCACAGAGCGTGCGGCCTGGCTGTAAGCTTGCCTTAACTGCACGGAAAGCCTTTCCCCAAGGATCTGGATTAGATGTAGATGTTACGAAATTGCGCCAAGAGGATTGTTTCGCTTTCATTATGGAGCTCTTATACATATATGTGGCGGAGCTATGTTCAGTCTTAAGCCAGCTTATTGTCTCTGTAGCGAGACCGGATTTGCGAGCGCCCTGGAATGATCTGCGGGTTCTTTTTACTAGAGCCTTTAGGCGGGAAAGTTCAGGTGACCACCATGGGACAGTTTGGGGACGGCGCTTCTTTATGCGGCCAAGGGCTTCCTCGGCTACTGAAATTATGCAGTCATTTAATCTACGAGCGGCATCGTGCGGGTTTGTAACAGGGGAATTAGCAAAACGATCCAGTTCTGTCCCGAAAAGGGTTTTAAATCTATCCCAATTTGCTTTGCATGTTTTGAAGGGAGGTTGGAGAGAATGCTGGAAAGGTGATGTGATGGTTGGAACGGTATTTGATAGTGACTTAAATGTTAAGAGACGATGGTCGCTGCATGATTCATCAGGATGGACACGCCATGAGCATATGGAGACTTTTTAGTTGCAAGTGTGATGTCAATATGACTCTCACCCATAGCACCAGAGAAAGTGGGTGGAGATGAAGTGTCGTTCATAATTACAAGCTCATGTTGTACGATGAAGTCCTCAATCGCCGTGCAGCGACCAGCGTCCCTTTGCCGAGTTGTCGGGGCCCAGAGTGATGACATTGCGTTCACATCGGCCCCTATTATGACATTCCTTCCGCGAAGAGTCACTAGTGCCCTGTCCAGCAGCGAAAGGACTCTGTAAACTTGTTCCGAATGTTGAAAATATGCCGAGATAACGTAAAAGGATCCTGATGGCTGAGAAACCTCGATGACCGTTACATGTTCTTCAGAGGTGGTCCAGGTAAAGGATGCTGATGTTCGGGTCGGCCACGATTATGGCAGCAGCTGGGTTGGGTCCTTTCTCCAGGATCCTGGCTTCGCCACCGAGGCCTCGTGTCTTGCCGCCTGAAGCGTATTGCTCCTGCACCATGACTATGTCCAGACTGTGAATTGATATGAGCCGCCTCAGCTCCGATGTTGCGGCGCGGCTTCTACCAAGATTTATCTGTCCGAAATTAGTCATTTCAGAAGACTGGAGGCATTTGTTTCGAACGATATTCGAGAAAGCTCTTTTGCTTCGGCTGCCTGGCGCGCTGGACAGTCCTTGGAGCCAGTACGGTGGGCGTTTGGCTGTCCGAATCTTGTGCATGAGGCGCAGCGAGGGTTGTCTGCCGCTTTTGGACAGTTGTCTCGGCTGTGGCCTTCTTCAGCGCAGTGATGGCATATTGGTTTTGGCCGGTCGCAACGTCCTGACAAGTGGCCGTACGACTGGCATTTGGAGCACTTGTGGGTGTCAAGCCAGTCGCGAAAGCGAAAGTTTTGCCAGCCAACGTGAACTTCTCCCGTTGCCATCAGGGAGTTTCTGGCATCAGGGGAAATCGTGAATATATGATAGCACGATCCCGTGCGAGATCCGGATTTATGTGAGAATCTCACTTTTTCCTTCCCCACTACTTTGCCTATTGCCTCTAGTATGAGGCTGGATGGCGTGGCTTGGTCAGCATAAGTGGCGACTCTCGGGTGATGCGTAGCTGCCATTTCAACCCTAAAGCCAGCTGCCGCCAGCTCAGGAGCCGCCACAAGTTTTGCGGCCTCTTCTTTTGTCTTGGGGTGTACAAGAATTCCTGAGTTGCGGATCTTTTTAACACTGCAGATCCGAACTCCTAAAGCGGACGGGTCAACAGCGTTTTGGACACGCTTTTTTGTGTCATCTGATGAGACTGGTTCTATTGATGGGTAAATTAACACTGTCGGGCGAGCCATCGGCAGTGGTTGAGGCAGGGTGGGGAAAACTGAGGCTGCTCTGGTAGTAGGCATTCCGGCGGAGGTCGAGACGACCGAGCTCCAGGACTTAAAGGTTGCTGGCGGCGAGATTTTGGGTGCCTGCCCAAGAATCTTCATAAGTCCCTCGACTTGGGCCGAGAGCACTTTAACTTTTTCACTGAGGGCATATCGCTCTCCGATGATTCCTGCCGTTTTTGAGATCACTTTTGATGTGATCTCCTGGAGACGTAGCTTCTGCGCGGCGGTAGATTTTGATGATTTCTCAGACAACACGCCACAGGCAGCTTCCATCAGGTCGCTGATAATATCAATATCAGCAGCCGGTGGAGAGAGTGAGAGCTTTGTGACTGGCGAAGGGTCCAGCGTCAGCATGGTGGAGGCAGCGGATAAGCGAGTAAAGACGGAGGCAGCGGCAGGCGGCGAGGCAGTAGAGAGAGTTGAGGCGGAGGCAGCAGGCGGTGAAACAGCAGTGGAGGCGAAGACAGCAGTTGGTGATGCAGCAGTGGAGGCTGGAGCGGGCGGCGAGTCCCGTGAGGGCGGCCGTCGTTTCTTCCGGCGGCCCGCGACCGAATCTGGAGATGGATCTGGGGTTGCGGTGTTCTGGATGCTCTTGTGGTCTGGAGGGTCAGCCACCTTCTCCGTTCTTCTCTCCGGAGAGTGATTTAACGGTCGTGGTGGGGTCCGCTGCATTCTGAGGGCTTGAGCCTGGTGTATCGCTAAAATTCAATTTGCCCAGCACACAGTAAAGTGACAGCTCCAATGTCAACAATGCGTGACGTCACGATACTATCAGTTTGTGGCCGGTAGAGTGACAGCCAAAAGTAAGTTATGTGTCGTCACAAAAGACTACCTTCCGGGCGTTGCAACAATAATTCAAGTTCTGACAAATATCAGAAAACAACACTAAAAAGCACGTAACCACCACAGAAAACACAACTGAAGGCTACATCGGCCCGTATGCCACACTGAGTCTTGCTTTTAAGCACTGGATCTTAGCGAAAACACTAAAAATTTGGACGATATACTGAGGAATGACAGGACGGTGTGCACTGTACGCAGTACGGCGAAGAAGGCCGCAGTATTCATTTCGGACAGTGAAAAGTTCCACAGAACGTGTGGTGCGTTCTGCGGATAGCTGCCGTCACATGGGCACTCTGCCTGGGTCCCAACTGTCCAAACCTGTCGAGGTAGCTCCGGAAGAATCCGTGTCCGGTTAGCAGCTGGCTCGTGTAGTGGTTCGGGACGAGCCACTTTGCGGCCATTCGCTCGCGAATCGATGGAAAGTATCCTCGTATAAAGCATTTAAAATTTTCGGGGGCTTCGAACCACCAACGATTTTGCTTCATGCGAAACGCTGTGACAACTCACTCACTTTTGCCTCAATAGATGTAAAATTATTATATTGTACTACAGCCGCAGTCTATACAAGTTCACTCTTGCCCTGGAGGCTACCGGGAATCATCTATGTTCACATGTGGACTTCCGGATATACTGATGTGTTTAAACAAAGATCTAGACAACTTTATCTTAAAGAACCGATTCCCAACAAAATATCTGTATTTCTGAACACGCCGCGCACTAGCCGAAAGAAATGCATACTCAAGCAAACATATCTTCTAGTCTCAACTCATTGTATCCCATGATACCCCGTATAAAGTTAGATGGGTACAGCCACGGATAATATCCATACATCCTCATGTAAAGAAACCTCAAAAATTTCATCTGCACTCTCTCCAACATGAGGTCACATTTATTCTCGTGGGGAGCCCAAATAATAGACCCGCTCTCAAGTATGCTACGAACCAATAAATTGTAAAGTCCTGGCACTACGCAGAACAAGTCCTAACATCTTCAGTGCCCTTCCACACACAGCTTCAACGTGAGCATGAAACATTAGCTCGCTTTCAAAGAATATGCCAAGGTATAAAGTTAGATGCTCCACATACGGAGCGGATATGGTAAAAAAATATCTTGATACGTCCTTTGTATTTGAACCATTTTTATATGAGTCACTAGGTCGGCAGAATGAAACACGAATGCAAACAATATCGCATTACATGTCTCGCCATACTCCGATGTATCTAAACTTAAGTGCTGGGATATTTTACTAGTTTCTTGCCATAGGGATCGTAAAAAATGACATACAATCTTCGTTTTAGTGCCTTTATTTTCAGCAAACAACTGTGAAGTGTGAGAATTATGCTGCACGCGTAAAAACAACCACGTCATCAACATTGATAGTGGAAGGGAAATTTATACGTATAATTTCAATTTTCAATTTCAATTTTTCAATTTTATTTATTTTTTCCTTGCAGAAACATTACAAATTTTATCAATTCAATGCATTTCTGAAGCACAATAATATAAATACAATTATATAATATAAAATATAAATACAATAGGTGTATGTGGTGATGTAAATTTATTGACACATTTAGTATCACTAGCGTCAGGAGACTCAAGATACATTATTGTCACAAAATAAAACGTAAATTTTATACCAGTATGTCTCAATATCTTCACTCAAGTTGGTTTCAACCACTGTGCACTGCGATTCTTTCGTCTTATGCGTATATTTCATATCATAATATCCCTCTTTACTTGAGGAAGACGACTTTACGTCATCGGGATCGTTATTAGGACACTTGGCATGAGGAGCAGATGAACAACACACAGACTATTTTCGCTGAAGTATATAAACGAAATATCGTATGTCGACGTTTTGGCACCAGCCGGAAAGGGATACATCATGCTGATATCATTTAATTTAATTTTAAAATATTTAGTTTTGATTTCACATTTCTTTTAAGTGATTTCATGTTTCGGACTCCCCGGAGTCTATCTTCAATATTTAAAATTTATAAGTCTTCTGTTGTGAAACGCATAATTTTTTAGATTAAAATTTAACCAATTAATTTTATCGAAAAGTGTTGTAAATATAACTCTTAAGGTTTTCACAGCCAGATTTGGTATTGTGGCTTTTGGTTTTAGCCATGTGTGGCAAATTACTAATTTCCAATGTTTCAATGGCTTCCATTTCCAAAGGGAAGCCATTGAAATCAAAAGACATCCCATCAACATCAACAGGGATGACGGTTTGATTCTCAAAACAGCATGGCTTCCACCTCTAGCACATACTCAAAAACCTGCACAGACAAGCAAGGACAACCACAGTCCGATATGACGTTCTGTGGAGGTATGTTCCTTACAACATTCTCATCGTGACGCTCGTGGAGGTACGCTTCGTGGAACATACCCACCGTGCACGATTCTACAACATGACGCTCGTGGAGGTACGTTAGGCTGAGTCTTAACTACCTCCAGACAGCAACTCATCACGAAGTCATCAACCCTGAAGAAGACCCTTGCTTAATCCAAAAGCCAAAATATCAAATCGGGCCGTGAAAACCTAAGAAGTTATTTATTTTTTTCATACCTCTAGAATGCTCACAGCAAGCCAGAAACAATTTCTGCTGTATTACATTGTTAGAGCTATTTTCTAAGTGCCCCGGTCTACGGCGTAGATCATAGCGAAAATTCCGTAGAACTAGCGTAGGGGATGCGGAATACCAGAGATGCATTTATTATTCCGGGGAATTTAAGACTGAAAAGGCACTCTTAATAAAATAGCAAACTTTAACATCCCGGTTACAAAAAAACGACTTCACGTCGCCGGGATCTTTATCAGAATGCATTGTAGAGGGTTGAGGAGCAGATGAGCAGCACAAAGCACTTTTTAAGAAGCACATTGACATATATTGAAGATTAAGATTGAGAAACTTTCGGTCGTGTGTCCGAGGCGGAGCTCACTGCTTCAGGCCCCGAACAGATCGCAACTGACGACTACTGAGCGCCACACTGGCTGAACGTCATAGAGTGCACTGGTTTCAACGTGTTGTGTTCTACAGCATGTCGACAATATAAAACAAATACATATGACTAAGCTCTGCATGTGGAATGTTGATCCGCCAATGCCATAGACTACATCCCGAAATTCACGCAAAATCCATTTATTAGAGGAATTTACTATGAATGAGTAGTGTTCACGAAACGACTTTCTTCTACTTCCGATTTTGATTAATAGGCTATGACTGGCATTTTACGAGTGAGGGATCAAATCTTCACCTACCGGGAGTATTTATAGAGCATAGAAATAGATTATTTAAAAAATATTTACTTATAATTGAGTATCGAACCAACGGCCTTAGGCTCGGTAAGCAAACGCCTTAACCACTAAACTATACTCGCTGGTGAAGTCATAGGCTTTGAGTGGCATTTTAGGGGTGAGCGATCAAATTCATACCAACCAAGGGTATTTATAGAGCTTATAAATTGATATAAAATTTACATCAACATGATGTAGCCCTGGCTGACTGGTACCGAAAACCTCGATAAACAATCTTTCGTCTTTTATCTGCCATATTGGCATTTCTGGACTAGTTACTTATATTGTCACTGGTGTCTCTGTGCGACAGCTCATCACGGCCACGGCAGTTGTGTGTTGAAGGCCGAGAAGGTCACATTACGGCCGGCGGCATGTCATCCCGCATGACCGGAAGCGTGTACAGTTTTATCATAAAAATAATCAATGTGCTTCTTAAAGAAATTTTTTGTTTGCTGACTTGCTCTTCATCCTGCCGTCACGCGACGTATTAACACCCCTTTTGAGAGAGAGGAGAATGTTAAAATATATATTTTAAAATCTGCATCTGGTATTGAATCCGCGACCTTCAGTTTGGTGAGCAAACGCTTTCGCCACTAAGTCATTTTCGCCAGCTATGTAACGGATGTGAAAAAAACACACGGTCGTTGACTGTTTAGTTATATGCGTTAGAAGCAAACAAACTTTACATAGTCATTTTATATAATAAAAATTAAAAATCTAATAAATTTAGCAGTTTAGCGTGTCAGGCGCGACGGCTAAACGGCACGCGACATATTTCCGGAGTGATGTCAGATCTGTATTACAGCTATAGTGCAAATGACACAGTGGCCAACGTGACCGATTGTGAAACGGGAAGTTACAAGTTAACAACAAGAAAGTGGATATTGCTCTGAATGAAACGTACCGGGTGGTTACGGGGTGTCTAAACCTCTAAACCTACCCCAATATCGAAGCTACATCAACTCTCGGGCATCGCCCCACCAAATATACAGCGAGAAGTCATCACCGATAAGGTTCGTCGCTTGGTTTGAATTTGTACAATGCCAGTCATAACTTATTATTTTAAATTGGTGGTAGAAGAAAGTAGTCCCGTGAAGACCACCCATTCATAGTAAATTCCTGCAATAATAAGGATGATGCGTGAATCTCGAATCAAAATAAATATTAAAAATAATAACGATTGATTTGTTGTGAAATTTGTAGCCAACTTTTTTTTTTCTTTCATGTAAACACATACAGGAGAATACCGACAGATGGTGATAGTGATGCTGAAGTCTCATTTTTTGATTCTACGACGCTTCACATGTTACATGTCGTTAAGCGCTGCATGTGGAGTATTGATCCGCCAACGTCATAGAATACAGTACAAGATTCACGCATCATCTGTATTATTACAGGAATTTACTATGATTGGGTGGTGGTCTTCACGGGACGACTTTCGTCTACCACCGATTTTGATTGATAGGCTATGACTGGCATTTTACGGAAGAGAGATCAAATTCACACCAACCGGGGGTATTTTGGGTCCCGCGAAGACCACCTAATCATAGCAAATTCCTGTAATAATAACGATGATGCGTGAATCTCGGGCTGTAGTCTATGACGTTGGCGGATTAACACTCCACATGCAGCGCTTAGCCATATACATAATGTTAAGCGTCATATAATTCTACAGGTGAGACTTCAGAATTACTATGACCATCTGTCGGTATTCTCCTGTATATACTTACAGAAAAAAAAATAGAATAAAAAACGTTTGACATGCTTCGTTGATTTTTACATCACTCTAAACATTTATGAAAATCACAAAACAAGGTTTTTATATCCGTTTAGAACTAACATAAAGTTATTTTCATACAATTTATAGCTCAGATGAGACCACAGAGCCTTCGTCTAGTCGTGGAAATTGTGGTGGAACGTGTTTCTCAAACTAGGAAACGTGTAGGAGTGTTCGTCTTTGTTGCGAGTAAAGCCGGCGGTGCAAAATCAATAGTGGTGCGCGTCAGAGCGTGCTGGGAATATGTGAATGCTTGGACTGCTAAACACTAAGCATTTGGGCTTAAAAAGATACCTGCCGTAGAGTTTAAAAGAACAGTCTAAGAAAATAAAGAAAATAGTTCAGACAACTCTCTTAAGTCGAAGTCATTTCGTTAACTAGCTATATTACGCTGTGATATCGGCTTGACATAGCTTCTTAAAGCCGATGCCGTAAAGCTTCGACAGACTTCTCTTATTTTTGTTCGCTTGCCTGACATCTACATCGAAAGATAGTTTAATTATATAATGTTAAAAAGTGTTTGCATACGTAAAAATAATTGTTATGACAGTTGGCCCATTGCCAGTTAGTACGACTGTCATCTTGGCGGTTTGTACCGCCGAGATGTCAGAGCGCGCCGTGAGCTGCCAGTTGGACAAACGCTCGCGACCGTTATGGTCGCGCCTATATGGCGCGCCGCAACGGTCTTTGTAAGATTGAGTATTGACAAATAAAAGTGTACAGCTAAACAGAAACAAGTTGCTTATATTGTGAACCTGATCCTGCATCCATCATCCAGTAAAAGATATCCGAAATAACCGAGGAGGATATCAGCTGATATCATTATAAATATTGTATATTATAATGATATCAGCAAAGGTGTTAGACAAGGAGATGTTATATCTCCCAAATTCTTCACAAACGTCCTAGAAGACATATTTAAACTGCATTCTGGACAAAATGTGGATGAAAAATAAGCGGAGAGTACATTTCTCACCTCTGATTTGCAGATGACATAGTGCTAATAGCCGAATCACCTGACAAGCTCCAAGACATGCTCTACGACCTCAATGAAGCGTCGAACAAAATTGGTCTGAAAATGAACATGGACAAATCTAAGGCCATGATAAATAGTCATATTTCCCAGATTTTTGACCCTATTTCCATTGGAGGAACACAAATAGAGGTTGTAAACGACTGCCTATCTGGAACAAGTAATATAACCAGGATAAAATATTTTTCAAAAGAAATCGACAGGCATATACTCGTACAACTAGGATAGGCAGCATTTGGAAAACTTGAGTACATTTTTAAAGCGAAAATTCTCTAATGTTTCAAACTAAGGCGTTTAACCAATGCATTCTCCCAGTATAAACTTATTCGTAACCATGATATACTTATGACATGGTTATTGTTGTCACAAGTCCTAACTATTTGCTTTGCGTATTCCAACACTTGTTCTGAGTGTGAGGTCATTGACACTAAATGTGTCAATACACTTACATCGTCATACTTACGTTAGTACTTCGATAACGAATTGAAATTGTAATACATTTTGTAATGTCATTGAAGGAAAAGAAATAAAAAAATGTATAAATGGTATAATTGTATAACTCGGTCAGGAATACGCGGTTAGCGTACGGACGGTGACCTATCCAATTTAAAGTCTGCGCCAAATTTTGCTTAACTTTAGTGATCGACGTGAACCTTGCTTACGATGTGCTACTGTCGCTTAACATTCCTACAACATTCCAAAAATAAACATACATTTAAAATTATAAATATTTATTTATTTACCTTGTTTTTACATGGATCACGTAAGATAAGTTCTCAATTAGGAGACTGCAGTTTCTACAAATTCGTAGCCTTTCTCAATCCTTCTCTTGTTAAGAGACAACTGAGCTGCGATAGTACTTTGCAAGTGGTCTAACCCATTTTATGTAAGAGAGGTGGTAGGGGCTTATCATTCAGGGAACGATTCATTCCCTGATCAGTGTATCAGTCTATCAGGTAATGATAAGACAGACAAACCTATCTGTCTCCATCTCATATGTATGTAATGTCCATGTAAAAACCAGGTAACTAAATAAATATTTATAATTTATAATGTATCTCAAAGTGAATGCTGAAAACATTGGGAACAAAATATATTTTAAATGAATTTGTAATAACGTGTAAAATCTAATAATATTATTAAAAATAATGACACATCCCTATTGCATTTTCAGTATTCAAATATTATTTTGCCTGTCCTTATATAGATAAAAGATAGATACTATTGCCACCTGTGTGTTGCTTATGGAAGCTCACGTGTGAAGTGAAAGCTGCCGGCATTAATTGTTATTGGTTCGAGTCCGAGACAACGAGGAAATTAATTAGAGCTTCGGAAAATGCGCTGCAGATGCCCATAGTTTTTTTAATTTTATTTTATTATGGCAATTAAAATTACAGTAAGACCCCCCTTAACGCGGGGGAAACGTTCCATCAAAGTAGAACGTAATACGAAACAGCGCTAAACGAGGCTAAACATGTAAATAATGGGGTTAGGGGAAGATGGATAGAAAATTGGTTAGGTATTAAATTTAATTTTTTTATAAAAATAAAATCAAACATTTATTTCTTACAAAAAAAAACAATTTAAACGAATATACTTTTAAAAACAAATAAAATTCTAAGTCAGATCATTCAGTCTATTCTGTGTTTCAAATTTCCTGCCTTTTTGTCAAGAAGGCACTAATGTAGTTTGTGTCTTCTTTTTGCGTTCTGTTAGAAGTTGTTGATTAGTGGATAAAGCATCTATAACACCCCGTCTTGCTTTTGATCTCCTGTCAAAATTCGGATCGTTTTCAACAAATTGGTCCATAATTTCAGTTATAGTTGTCAAACTCCTATTTACAAACGCCATTGAAAGTTCTTTTTGCTCTTCTTCGAAATTACCAATATCAATACTTTTGTTGTCTTCTTGCTCAGTTAATTCCTTGAGCTCATCATTAGAAAGACTAGCTGCTGTTTCTTGAACTATTTCTTCGACGTCTTCCACATTTACCTCATCTAAACCGGTTTGTTTCGCTAATTCCACTATTTCTTTCATATCAACAGTGTCCAATGTCTTCGATATTAATCTGGCGCTGCGCAAAATTTCGGGGAATCCCCGGGTTAAAAAAAAGAACGCTAAGCCGAAACAGCGCTGAACGAAACAGCATTAAGCGGTGTCTCACTGTACTTTGTAAAACATGAAATGTAATTGAGTTATATTGTTTGTAAAATATTTTTCCATTTATGTATTTTAATTTATTTTACAGGTATATATCATTTTAATAATGAAAATATTGAAACCTTTTGAATGCAGAGATAATCTAGACAGGATAATCCGCTAATGGATATAAGTCAGCTTACTTAATATGTGTTTCATTGTACATTATATACATTGTAATATTGTATTATTACATACATATACTATTAACCAGATAAGGCAGTATGGCTTCCACCTCTAGCATATGCCCAAAATATATTAAGAGTGTTAAACATCGTCCTTACTGGTCTTTGCCAGAACATCGGGATCGAACCCACGACCTTTGGCTTGCAAAGCAAACGCTTTGACCATTGAGCTTTACCTGCCGGCCAATACGATATCATATATGAAGCTTGATACCAATTCGATATAGCCCTTGCAGGCTGGTGCCGAAATATATCGATATGCGATATTTTGTCTCTTACTTTTGTTCGCGCGTCTGACACGCCAATATAAAAATGTTAGTGTTAGTTTTAAAATTTATTTTTATGTAATCGCATGCAGGAGAGAACAGCCAGTCAAGACCAGTGCACTCTATGGCGCTCAGCCAGAGAGGCTGGACGCTGCATGCGGGAAACGTGTATTGTGTTCGCGTTTGTGTGTGGGTTGGGGATATTGCAAGTGTATATTTATCTGTATCTTGAAGAGATCCAGATTGTAGGAAGGAGGAAACACAGACGCTGGAAGAGAATTCCAAAGCTTACCAGTGGCATTTAAGAAGGATCTTTGGAAACTGACAGTTCTTGGTCGACACACATTACCCGTGTGTGGAATTCGGCAAAGTGTAAGACGAGTTTGTCAGTTGTGGGCGGGTGCAGGAAGAGTTATTTATTTAAGTTCCAAAAAGCAGCGACCGTGGTAACAACGGTAGAAAAGACTAAGTGAGCCAATCGTACGCCTGTGCTCCATTGTTTGCAGGTTAGACGTAATAGTGTCATTGTTTATCAAAGGAATTGCTCTTCTTTGAACTGAGTCAATTCAGCTTAGAAGGTATTTTGGGTCTCCAATCCAAAGGTGACTGCCGTATTCAAGGATAGGTCGGATTTGTCCTTTATATAGAAGAAGAAGTTGTTTATCGTTGAAATACCGACATGATCTATATAATACACCTAGTTTTTTGGAAGTGAGACCGGCTTTACACTTAAATGACTCGTAATATTTAACATAATTCGAGATTGATAATCCAAGAATGTTGTTGGAGCTTGCTTTTGGAAGAGAACAACCGTTGAAAGATACAGGATCTAAAGAAGCATTCTAGGTGGAGAAAGTACATGATTGAGTTTTAGAAATGTTGAAAATAACCGTGTATGGATGTTCGGCAAGTGTAAGACGAGTTTGTCGGTTGTGAGTTGGTGTAGGAGGAATTAGGAGTGACCTGGATGCGAAAGGCGAAGGATCGAAGAGGATAGAGACTTACGTTCAACGTGGACGGATACAGGCTGATGATGATCTCAATAACAGGTTAAGCAAGTCTTACCTTTTAAATCTCCTATGTGATTGGCATCTTTATTCTCGGCGTTTTCTTCTTCCACCTTCTTCGTCGCCTCTTGACTGTTGTTGCAACCCATGTTCTTCTACTTCTTGTCTTCTTTCTTCGTTTTCACCACCGGACCACGAAGCACACTTTTAGGTTATGTCACTGTGTAGATGTTCTTTCTTTCATAACAGTATTTGTTTCACTCTCGTCCTTCACTCTCACTAATTTATAGTTTTTTAAATGTGTGTTTACATCCGCAACATTTTTATCTGAATTAAAAAAACACAACATTTTTAATACTAACATCAGCATGGCAGACGACATCAGAGGAATTGAAGGAGGAGCGAGAGTAGCTTGAATGCGGTGGGCAGAGAATCAAGAAGGATGAAGACTCATTTGAAAGGCCTACGTTTAACAGTTGATGAAACAATATTATCCTCCAAAATATGCCATTTTCAATGCTTTTTTTCCACCGATGGAAAGAGCACAAAAGCTGAAGTCACGAAGAGACAGCTGCTGTAGTATCCTAGGCATATTATAGGTGATTTTTTTATCATCAATTTAAAGAGATTGCTTAATCAGCCGGACGTCCCTGATCGCTTGGTGAAAGCCCTCCCTGTCCCGTCCTGTTTTTGGAGACCCGTTACTGGATGCACGCAAAAAGCTACTTGTTAGAGAGTGGTTGAAGGCCTTCCCGTGATTCTAGGTGCATCAGTTAGATGTCAAATAGACCTCAGTCTAAGTCTGCAAAGTTAGTTTACTACAGCAAGTCTCGAATTGCCTTCTTTGGTAACACGTTGCTAACCACGAAATACGTGTGAATGGATAAGAAAATGGTGAGGATAGGAAATGGATTCTGCATACAGCAGACATCATTTCGTCCCGGATCCTGGACCTTTAGGTCTTAAGAGACGATTTAACTCATCCAACATTACGCAGTAAGCAACAATTTATAATCCATTCAATTTAAAGACCGCGTCCAGTTGCTTAACATTGATGAGCAAATGAAAAACGTACAATCGGGTACAATGTACCGACATCAGCATGATATAGCCCTTACTGACTGGTACCGAAAGCCTCGATATACAATCTTGTGCCTCTTATTTCTGTTCGCTTGTCATACATGCATGTGTCGCCATATTGGCATTTTGGACAAGTCCAGTCACGGGAGTGACGTTAGTTATAGAGATCGCCATTTGCGGCGGTGGGTGTCACCGACCGCGGCGCCCGGTGCCCAGTCAGTTGTGTGCCGACGGCTGCGAGGTTGTAATGTGCTTGGCCCGGCCTGAATGCTGTCATTAGATCCGAAAATTTGTAAACTTATCGAAATATATATGTCAATGTGCTTCAGAAAAAGTCTTTGTGGTGTTAATCTGCTTCTCGTCTTGCCACCACGCATTTCGATAACTAACTTAAAGAGGAGGATGTTAAACTGTATGGCACTGGATTTTTTAAACTTTTCGCTACTATCCAAATGTTTGCCCGAGCACGCAAAACGCTCCGCCTTAGTTAAAAGGGCAAACGTTTGCACAGTGGCTTAGAACAAACATCGCGACAGAAAACTAACTACTAGCCTTTGAGGCGTGGCTTTCCGTCTTTTTCCGTGTGACGGAAAAATTGATCAAGATAAAAAAAATGTCCTGTCGTTCCTTTTTCGAAAGAGATAATTTGTTTGATATATTATAACGAAGACACTTTCAGGTAATTTTCACTTTAATTATAATTATACCACTGAATACTGTGTATATTATATTTATACTTCTGTACTTGACTCTATTCCATTCAATTCAACTATATTAAATTTATCTTCTTTCATAAGCATAACAAATTCAATGCTATACTAAATTGCGATAATACAGGGCGGTGCGCAGCAAACGAATGTATCTGAAAAATAAATTTCTCGCTTTTTAACACTTTCGCATCGATATATCGTTTTGCTACTTACAGCACTCATTGTGACATCTACGGTAGGAAATTTGAAATGCAGTCGTTCCCTTTATCAACCTACATGTATTCTTTACAGGAATCTGTAGAGCATGTAAATAAATATCGTTAGGTAACAAAACAAGAGCGATTTTTCTGTAAACCACATGTATGGAGTTACAAAATAAACGTTTGTTAAATATGATAGTTTTTATGCATCATCTGATAGCTAAAAGATAGAAGAACCAATGTGAAAATATGTCATAAAATTACATTTATGCTTCAAATACTAGTTGCTAGCAAAAAAAATGGTTTGAAAAATTCATGCCGTATTGACAGTATAATTTGTATTCCACCGAGCCATAACGATAGGGTTAATTAAAGGATTGAAACATGAATGTTGTTCTAACAAGAAATATTTTTTTGAAATTGAAATTGAAAAAACATTGAAGTTCCCCTGACTTTATAAAAGACGACAAGTCACGAGTTAGTCACGTGGCCGCGTATAGGAAGGATGGAGGAGCAGATTAACAACACAAAAAACTTGTTTTTGAAGCACAATTCGCATTTATTTTTTTAGTGGCCACAAAGTCTGCATGTCCGATAGGGCCTAGGCGATTGCCTCGAAGTGCATCGAAAGTGACTCCTCTTTCTAACAAGAGGAACTGACAGTCCCAGAGAATGTGCTCTGAGGTCTGGAAGGGGGCGCCACGGGGGCAACTTTAAAACTAAATTAAATGAGTATAATCTGTCATTAAAAGCGCCGTGCTCAGTCATAAGTTGGGTAGACCAGTGATCCGGGCTTATCCATTTTGCAGTTCAACAGTTAACCAGGATTAACAGACTATGACAGACATTTTTAAAAAAGACGAATCATTCTCATAATAACCGAGCATTCGTCTTATTACAGTATGTCTATAAATAATTTCAGCAGCCACAATTGTAAATCGCCACCACGTAAATAGATGCTGAAAATACATTACAGCAGGTATACAGGTAGATGATAGTATATCCGCGGAGAAAACTTTACTTTTACTACCTTCCGTTTATTTATTTGGTCGATACTCGCCTGGGAGCATAAGAAACGTTAAGGCTGTATCGCGGCTTATGTAAATAAAGCCTTTACGTGAAAGAATTCAGAGCAATCTTACAGTGGATATTGTCAAACATATTTTCATGAAAAAGCTTACACTAGAAGCCTGTGTATAAGTATCTTAAGAACCACGCAATATTATAAAATTGGCGATCTTTCTAAGTATACTATATATTGACGATAATATGAGATTTTAGATCAACGAGATTAAAAAAATTAAAACTAATCGATTTATGGGCTCTTAAACTACACCCGCAGGTTGGTGTGAATTTGATTCCTCACGCGTAAAATTTGAGTCATGGCTTATTAATCAAAACAGGTGGTAGACGAACGTCACCCCGTGAAGACCACCCATTCATAGTGAATTCCTGTAATAATAAGGATGTTGCCTAAATTTTTGCGCAGTCCATGACGTTAGTGGATCAACACTCCACGTGCAGCGCATAGTCATATGCAGCATAGTAAGCGACATAAAATCCACAGATGAGACTTCAGAATCAATGTACAACATCTGTACAACATCTTTACCACATACTCTTCTCTAAGTTAGTTATTGAATTGCGTGGTGGCAGGATGAGGAGCAGAACGACTATACCTATCTGGGACAAGTAATACAACTAGGGCGAAATAACTTCTCAAAAGAAATCGACAGGCGCATACAACTGGGATGGGCAGCATTTGGAAAACTAAAGTACATTTTTAAAGCGAAAATTCCGCAATGCCTTAAAACTAAGGCGTTTAACCAATGCGTCCTCCCTGTATTAACTTATGGCGCAGAGACGTGGAATCTGACAGCAAGTCTTACCCATAAAATAAAAGTCACCCAGCGTGCTATGGAGAGATCCATGCTCGAGGTGTCGCTAAAAGATAGAATCCGAAACGAGGAAATACGCAGAAGAACTCAAGTAGTGGATGCTACCCAACGAATAGGCACACTCAAGTGGCAATGGGCAGGTCATATCTGTCGAAGAGACGACGGTCGATGGGGAAGAAAAAGTATTGGAATGGCGCCCAAAAATTTGGCAAACGAAGCATTGGCCGACCCCTACAAGATGGACTGACGATATAAGAAGAATAGCGGGAGTGACCTGGATGCGGAAGGCGGAGGATCGAAGAGGATGGAGACTCATGCGGGAGGCCTACGTTCAACAGTGGACGGACACAGGCTGATGATGATGATGATGATGATGAGGATGAGGAGCAGAAGAACAACACACAACTTTTCCAGAAGCACATATATTTTCACGATAAACTTTACAAACTTCCGGCCCTAGCGAAATAAAATGCCAGGCCGGCAATAATACGACCTCGTCGCGGTCGGCACACAACAAACTGGGCGCCGCGGTCGGTGAAACCCAGCGCTGCAAGTGGCGATCTATATAACTAGTTCTCTTAACGGCATTACAAAATGATAACACATGCGTGTCAGATGAGCGAACGAAAATACAAGACGAAAGATTGTAAATCGAGGTTTTCGGTACCAGTCAGCAAGGGCTTTATCATGCTGATATCCGTACTTACATAAAAAAAAAATATATTACGGGTGAGAGACCTAATTCACACCAACCTATTTTAGAGCTCAGAAATCGTCTAAAAATCTTTTTTTGTTAAATCTCTGTCGGGGATCGAACCCACGACTTTTGGCTTGCAAAGCAAACGCTTTGATAATTGAGCTTTACCAGTCCTTAAGACTGCTGCTGTAGTATTAGAAAAATATTTGGGTGTTCAATGATCAGCATTTTTTTCGGAAATCGGATGGTCAGCCCGACGCTCCCGAGATTTTTTTTGCCCTTAAGGGGTGGCTCAATCCTACCAGGGGCATGTATAGAGCTAAGATTTAATTTTAAAAAATATCAATCTCAGTCGGAATTCGAACCGACAATTTGAAGCGTCTGAACGACAAACAAAAGCTCTTACCACTGGATTATGTCGCCCGGCTAGTCCAGTGATAAGAGCGATCCCAAAACTCACTGTGCTCATTTTTTTTTTAAATTAACATCCTCTTCTCTTTATAAGGTAGTTATTCAGTCGTATGGTGGCAGGATAAGGAGCAGATTAATAACACAAAGACTTTTTCTGAAGCACATTGACATATATATTTCGATAACGTTACAAAATTCTGGCCTGGAGATACTCACAGCATTCAGGCCGGGCCAACAACAATGTGATCGCACCGACGTCGGCACACGACTGCGCGCACTCGTGATAGACTGTCGCCCAGTTTCACCACTGTCGATCTGTATAACTAACGTTACACCCGCGACTGGACTTGTTCAAAATGCCAAAACAGCGACACATACATAGGACATACAGGAGAATTCTCGGAATTTCCTGGAGAGACCACGTCACGAACAACGAGGTTCTCAGCATAATCAAGGAAGATAGGCATCTAGTAAGAACCATCTCAGAGAGGCGATCGGTCACATCATGCGCCACGATGGTCTCCTTCGCGACATTCTGTAGGGGATGGTTGAGGGTAGAAACTGCAGAAGGCGCTCTATATTTGGAGTATTTACAGCAAGTGTTCGAGGAGATGAGTTGAAGCTCTTATGCTGAGCTGAAGACGGTTGCGGAGGATCGAGAGGAGTTGAGATCGAGATGCAAGATTCTGTTGCTGCAAACTAATCCACAGGATTGATACTACGAAGAAGATTACAATATCTATGTAATTATACGTCATTTAGCGATGGCACAGTTTGAGACGCCCTTTCAGTGCCCATTAATAAGTAATAAATTGATAATGTCATGTCCCAATAATACATGATACAATATTTAAGCGCGCGTACGTCCATGACTCGCTAAGCACCTGTGTAGTGCCTTGTATTGAAAAAGTAATCGATTATCAAATGAGTTATAATTATAATAGAATTAAAAATCAATAAACGAATGAAGCAATGAGTCAATGACCTGTACTAATAAAAGATATATAGATATTTACAAAATATATGTAGCAACTACTTAACACATCAAATATTGTCTTTCATGATAACATACGAGGGTTATCAGTAAAATAAGGTTTCCAGTAATATTTCACTGTGTAAACATACTAAACTCCATGAATGCGTACATTTTTGGAAAGCTTAGACTTTCACCTATTTTTTTACATAGACGCTACTGAGTTCAATTCATTTTTGCATGCGGTATACGAGCTTTTGAATGCACGAGTCAAAAAAATCTGCTGTTTAGCCACGCAGATACCTGAGAACCGCTTCTTCCAGCTCTTCTCTATTGACGAAATGCGTTCCACCCAGGTGTTTTTTCATGTCAGGGAAGAAATGGTAGTCACTTGGGGCTGTAGGTTAGATGTTTCACAATACCCCATCCAAATTTTGCGATGAGCTCGTTGGTGGCGTTAGCGGTGCGCAAACTTTAGCATACAATAGACGCTACGTCTTTTGCTGACATTAGGGATCATTTCGGAGAGCTGACGAACCGTCACTCTTCGATCTGAGAGCATCGCTGCCTCCACTTTTGCGATTTTTTCGTCAGAAACAGATGGCCGTCCGGAACGCTCCTCATCATGGACGTCAGTACGACCGTTCTTGAACTCTTTTGCACCATCTTTGCACGTGTTGTGCGCTCATACAAGTCTCCTTAATGTTTATTCATCAAATAAAACAAATAAGTATATATTATGTAAATATTATTATCTATTAAAGAAAATCTTCATTTTTGTTTTTATAATCAGTGTTTATTAGGGTGTCCCAGGCTATGTATAGGAATTTTTTCTTTCGAAATGAAATTGGCTCACCCTCTATTATTATGTGATTTGGTCCTAATAACTCACATATTAAATTTTATTGCTATCGGACAATGTTTTCTGATAGCGACCTGATGTTGAAGTTTTAATATAAATTTTTGTATGAAGGGCAAAAAGAGCTTTTGAAAACTTATTGTTTATTCAGCAAATAAACCCTGTTTTATCACTTTCTTACAAAAGTTAAGTATCTTTTATGTAAATATTATTATCTATTACAGAAAACTAAAAAAAAAATCTTTTTATAATCAGGGTTCAGCTTTCGCGCGCCTTAGAATTCTAGTATTGACATGTTCCGATGCAAGTCGCTATCTTTTCCCGTGGTTTCAATGGCGTGAAACTTTTTTTACAATTATTTGGACATCATTCACACAAAACGAGTGAGCCTTGAAAAAAAACGAAAAAAATATTTTTGGGACACCTATGTCGCATGCCTGGATCACATGGACATGGACAGTCTATAACGTTAGCGGATCAACTTAGAATTCCACACATGAGACTTCAGAATGACAATCACCATTTGTCGGTACTCTTCTGGATGTGTTAACATAAAAAAAAATGTCTAAGAAAGCTTGTGGAAAATCATTGACTATGTTTTTTGTGGCCATATGCACCAAATAAGCAGCGTATAACGTAAAAGATTAATTTATTGATCAACTTAATACGCGTGCCTCCAATTTGTCTTCGCCGTTTTGTTTGACCCACTTGTTAGAACTTTCTTTCAATTTCGATTTTGCTCAGGCGAAATGAGGGGCATCCAATTAGTCACAAAAGCAACCTTGATGTCATAAGTATACAAAAATAATGAACAAATATAACGAATACTGCACATTGTATACAATTGTTATGGTCATATTTATGATTCATAATTCCGTAAAGTCTCGAAAAAAGGATCTTTTGTCTCTTATTTTTGTTTGCTCTCCTGACATGCACATCTAATGTTAGTTTTAATTGTATAATATTATACGATGTTTGCATGCGCCATATTATTTGTTAGGACAGTTGGTCCATTTGATGTTGGTCACTGTCATCTTTAATTCGCTTGTCTGCCGCGACTATTGGCGGCGCCAGATGTCAGAGCGCGCCGTCAGTTGGAGCTCGCTCGCGACCGTAACGGCACACGCCTTAAAGGGCGTTCACCATAACGGGTGACGGAAAAGCAAGTGTTTGACAAATAATCGCGAATTGTGAAACAAAAACAAGTTCTTTGTATTGTGAACCTGCATCCTGTCACCCAGTAAATCAATATTAAACTTTAAGAGGAGGATATCAGTATTAACATACTCCTCTCTCTCAAAAATGTGTTATTCCGTCGCGTGACGGCAGCATTAGGAGCAAATTGATAACACAGACTTTTTCAGAAGCACATTGACTTATATTTACGATAAAAATTTACAAATTTAGGGCTCGACCTAGACACAGCATTAGGCCGAGCCACAATACAATATGCTGTCGCCGACGGGCGGGACACAACTGGGGTAATGGGCTGTCGCACCGCCGCGGTCTATATAACTAGTCTCAATATGGCAGATACATAAATGTATGTCAAGCGAACAGAAATAAGAGATGAAAGATTGTACATCGAGTTTTTCGGTACCAGTCAGCAAGGGCTACATCATACTGATGTCAATATATAAGTTTTTTGGTTATTTACACTAACGAAGTATAATTTGAAAAGGTTAATGTACTCCATTGTCTAAGTGTCAGTAACGGTTTTAGACCCTGCGGCGTCCTAGGGCAATTTTTTTCTAGCGCCCCATATTGTTTATATTTTTAAGAAATATAAAAAAGATTAGTTGCCCTCGGCGTTCTTAGATTATTCGACGCCCTCAGGCACTGACCCACTTCACCACCCCTCTGAAACCGGCACTGCTAAGCGTTTTTTTTTTTTATGTAAACGCATGCAGGAGAGCACACCCGGTTAAGACCAGTGCACTCCATGACGCTCAGCCAGGGAGGCTAGACGCTGCATGCGGGAAACATGTGTTCGTATTTGTGTGTGGGTTGGGGAGATTGCAAGTGTATATGTATCTGTTTCTTGAAAAGATCCAGATTGTAGGAAGGAGGAAACACAGACGCTGGAAGAGCATTCCATAGCTTACCGGTGGCATTAAAGAAGGAACTTTGGAAGCTGCCACTTCTTGGTCGACATATATTAACCGTGTATGGATGTTCGGCAAGTGTAAGACGAGTTTGTCGGCTGTGAGTGGGTGCAGGAGGAATTAGTTCTTTAAGTTCCGAAGAGCAGCGACCGTGGTAATTAAGCGTTGTTCTATATAAAGCAAACTTTTAAACGTATTATATTTATTATTAAAATTATCTAAATTAACTAAAAAGAAAGTTGAACAACTAAAACAAAAGGATAAAACATCGGCAAATAATAAAAAATAAATGCGCGAATATAAACACGTCCAATGAACAGCGTATAACTCCATGCACGTGGTGGCATTGACACATGTGGTTTACAGAAAAATCGCTCCTGTAACGAAAACTAACGATATTTATTTACATGCTTTTCTTTCTGTAAAGATTCCTGTGAAGAATACATATACGTTGATAAAGGGAATGATTACAGTTACAATTTTCTACCGTAGATATCACAATGAGTACTGAAAGTAGCAAAGCGATATAAGACACACAGCACTACGATGTCTGGCCAAGGATCAACCACCAACCTGCTTGCACTGTTCACAAAATCACAACCACATAAACTGTAAACTTAAAGAGACACCAATTTGCATCAATTGTACCAATTCAAACAAAATTCACAAATCAAATATACCCACTAACCACAACTCCAATAGCCACCAGTGCATGATCAGAGAGAAAATGCTTAAAATCGCAAACAGCCGGATTGATTTCGGCTGAATTCTGTATTTATTATCGAGGTTAATAATTTAAAGTATACCTACATCACTTACAATTCCTGTACTGTATTTACTATCGAGGTTAATAATTTAAAGCATACCTACATCATTTACAATTTATGTAATGTATTTACTATCGAGGTTAATAATATAAAGTATACCTACATCATTTACAATTTCAAAATTAATGCTTACCAATGAATGACTTTACATGCAACAATATTAACAATAAAATTCAAATAAAAGAACTCATACATGACTCGATCAAAGATCTCAACCAATTAGTACAAAATTTTGAAAACACACTTGCAACTTACCATATGAATAAATTTTAATGATATTATTTTATATTCTAAAAAATGTATATATGCAACACTTAAATCAAAGATGAATCCCACGCCACACACAAGATCTACCTTTAAGTGGCGTGGAAAGCGAATTCCAAAAAAAATAAACAATAAAAAAAAAAAATTATGTAATACTGTCAATGAAATCTTAAATGTATCCTACTATATTTGATTAAATAAAAATATATATATATATATATATATATCACGGCTACCGATGTCAACGATAGGGGAATCTTAGACGGCATATATCGGCTACCGATGTGAAAGGGTTAATAAACATTAGGATCCCATCACTTGTCAAATATTGTCGTATTAACGTGTTTGGGGCGCGTAGCGGTTAGATATGAAGCCTGAAGTACTTGTAAAATTAGTTCTGAATTCTTAGATGACGTTTTGGTACAATATCGACTTTGTATATTATTAGTTTAGTACCCTAACTATTGAAAAAAAAAATCAAGATAATACATAGATTACAAAGAGTCACGATGCTTCTGGAACGATTGTACAGTGATCTCCTGCACCATTTGCACGAATACCGCGTAAATCAAGTCGTACAAATAACAAGCAGAAGCTTTGAATCAGTTGGTGGCTGGTGATGAAAATTGAATCACTTATGACAACCTCGAGTGAACACGGCTGTGGTCGAATCGTGTTGACCAGACTAAATCGGTGGTCAAGCCAGGATTGACGACCAGGAAGGTTTTGCTGTGTGTTTGGTGGGATTAGCAGGAAATCATCTGCAATGATTTTTCTGGTGAAGACTTCGCTTTAAAATAGTCAAAGCGTTTGCATTGCAAGCTAAAGGTCGTGGATTCGATCCCCGGCGGAGATTAAAAAAAATAAAAGGATTTGTAATCGATTTCTGTGCTCTAAAATACCCGCAGTTGGTATGAATTTGATCCCTCACGCTTAAAATGCCAGTCATAGCCTATCAATTAAAATTGGTGGTAGACGAAAGTCGTCCCGTGAAGACCACCTATTCATAGTAAATTCCTGTAATAATGAGGATGATGCGTGAATCTCGGACTATAGTCTATAACGTTGGCGGATCAACACTCCACATGCAGCGCTTAGCCATAAGTACCATGGTAAGCATCATAGAATTCCATAGAGGAGACTTCAGAACTACTATCACCATCTGTCGGTATTCTCCTATGTGTGTTCTTCTTCGTAGTATCAATCCGGTGGATTGGTTTGCAGCAACAGAATCTTGCATCTCGATCTCCATTCCTCTCGGTCCTCCGCAACCCTTTTCAGCTCAGCATAAGCGCTACAATTCATGTCCTCAAATACTTGCTGCAAATACTCCCGTCTAGGGTGCCCTCTACAGTTTCTACTCTCAACCATCCCCTCCACAATATCGTGAAGAAGACCACCGTGGCGCATGATCCTCTCTGAGATGGTTCTTATTAGTTGCCTATCTTCCTTGATTATTCTGAGAACCTCATTGTTCGTGACGTGTTATATATATATATATATATATATATGTATGTTATTATATATATATTCTTCTGGCTTGCAAAGCAAACGCTTTGACCACTGAGCTTTACCCGCCAGCAAAATTGTAACCGATTTAATGCGAATTGAATAGTTGAAACTTCGTAAAACTAAGTACCAATATCAAAAAATGGGAAAAAGAAATGATAATTTATTCAATTTATTTAATTTAATTTATATTATTTAATTTTTTTCCTCACAATATCATTACAAATTTAAGAAATTCAATTCTTTACTGAAGTACAAAATTTCATAAAGATACTTCAGTATTGACATATTTAGTGTCAAAGACCTCACCATTCAGTAGGAGTGAAGACAAACCGGAGAGCCAATAGTTAGGATTTGTGACAATAATAACACCGCGTCATAAGTACATGAAAATTGACACAAAGAAAACAAGTATTATTGTCATAAACTCCAACATCTAACTCTACGTATCTGTTAAGTACTAAAGGGTCCGTCATCTAAAGTTTTTTTTTTAACTAGTGCTTATTTCGTGAATGGTAACACTAAGCTCATGTCTGATTTGACAGATAATTAGTTTTATCCTTCCGCTGAACGAATATGGTTGTGTATACGCTTGAACAACGCTGAGAAATATTGCGACATTACTTTGAAAATCAGGCCATTTTTCTTCGAAAATAAGCAAGGAGTGGCCGTTACAGTCAATGGCGATCGTTATCTGGCCATTTTTGTTCACAAAAATTGAAGAGGAGGATATTGGCAACATTTGGTTTCAACAGGACGGCGCTACGTGCCACACAGCCGAAGCTACACTCGATGTTTTGCGCCCCATTTTAAAAAAAAAAAAGTTATTTGGCGGACCCTTTACTTTGACAAGCCATCTCTAACAAGCGACGGCATAAAAAAATGATATAATGTGAATTCGCGTTAATGAAGACCGCGTAAAAGGAGGAATCGCAGTACACGTAACACTTTACGTGATGTAAGCATTCGAAACATTCGAAGCACACAAGCGCATTAAAAGTTCGTTACAATTGTTGATTTTTCCACACAATGTTCCGCCGTTTCCCGCGTTTCCAGCTTTTCCAGCGTTTCCACTGCTTTGCTTCATTGCCCCCAATTACACGAACGATTGTAGCGACGTTCGCTATCGCAAAAAAACACAAAACTTACATTTTTAATCGCGAAAACAATACATTGTTTTTTTAATGACATCAATATAGCATATTGTAGCTTGATATAGTTCTTTTAGGCTAACCCGACGACCTCAATAAAAAGTAAAGCAATGTTTTTTAATGTAAATAGAAACAGTAGAATACAGACAGATGATAATGAAGAAATATCACCTGTGGATGTCTTAGCACTACGTAAGGATTGATGATCCGCCAACGTCACATGTGAATAGCGCAGCATTCAAACATAATCCATTTTTACAGCGTCTCACTAAGGCGGCGATATACGCTTTTATTTTCGACGTATTTTTAAAGAACCACTTGTTTCTAAACGGCATGTTTATGTATATATTTGCAATTTTCAATGAATGCAAATATTCACAAGTATTAGTATGATAGGAATCCCATCGTCCGCCGTTTATTTTTCTCCGATTTATTAATGAGAGATATGTCAAATTAGAGGACCAAGAAGAGTGAAGATAGAGATACAAGATTTGTTGTTGCAAACCAACCCACCGGATTGATACTACTAAGAAGAATAATTTAAGAAAATGTATTTCTAGGTGCCCCAAAAAAGTATAAATATTTAAATCATTTTTTTAAGTTATTTTTTTCGTTGTATCAATCCGGTGGGTTGGTTTGCAACAACAAATCTTGCATCTCTATCTTCACTCTTCTCGGTCCTCTAATTTAACGCATCTCTCATAAATAAATCGGAGAAAAATAAACGGCGGATGATGGGATTCCTAACCGAAACGCGGAACAAAATAATACAACAAAAAAACTGATCACTCTCTCAGTGAAAAATTGTGAAAAACTGACAAAAATTGTGTTATCTTGAAAGATGTTAAAAATAGGTTCTTCATAGAAACTTGATAAGGAAATTTCTGATACAAAATAAAACAAATATTTTGCTTCGAAAAACATTTTGTTATTGACTTTTAGTTCGTACTGTGTGCCTATTCGTTGGGTAGCCTCCACTACTTGAGTTCTTCTGCGGATATTCTCATACGGATTTTATCTTTTAGCGACACTCCGAGCATGGATCTCTCCATAGCACGCTGGATGACTTCTATTTTATGGGTAGACTACGACTGGTATTTTACGGGTGAGGCATCAAATTCACACAAACCGGGAGTATCTTAGAGCTTAGAAATAGTTTTTTTTTTTTTTAATCTTCGTCGGAAAGAACCCATGATCTTCGGTTTGGAAAGCAAACGCTTTAACCGCTAAGCTATCTGGGTCCAGTATAACAACGCCTTCCGAATTTTTGGTCTGTCGCGATACTGCGGTGCCTCAGGCATGTTGACGGAGGCGCGAGTGGATGGTTTCCATGCCATAATAAAAAAGCGCTGCGCTTCTCTGTGGGCGCGCGATCGCGGCAATCCCAACGCAATGGTCCCTGTGTGGTCGGATGGGTGGCACTCACGGTTGGAGGTGGATGCGCCTTCACTTGGCCATCCATAGGGGATCCGGTGCTCAACTCACTGAGTAGTACAATAATAATAATGTGGTGTATATTTGCTGTATACATGCTGATTTATATTTTCTTCCTATTCCGTTTTATTTAAATTTAGATTTTTTTCTATATTTGCTTGGAATTATTGTATGTAAAATTTTGATTATGGCACTAGTGGCTGAATATTATTATTATTATACCCACCTGTATACATTTGTTGTAAAGGGTCCGCAAAATAACTTTTTTTTTTGAAAATGGGGCGCAAAACATCGAGTGTAGCTTCGGCTGTGTGGCACGTAGCGTCGTCTTGTTGAAACCAAATGTTGCCAATATCCTCCTCTTCAATTTTTGTGAACAAAAATGGCCCGATAACGATCGCCATTGACTGTAACGGCCACTCCTTGCTCATTTTCGAAGAAAATGGCCTGATTTTCAAAGTAATGTCGCAATATTTCCCAGCATTGTTCAAGCGTATACAGAACCATATTCGCTTAGCGGAAGGATAAAACTAATTATCTGTCAAATCGTACATGAGCTAAGTGTTACCATTCACGAAATAAACACTAGTTGAAAAAAAAACGTTAGATGGCGGACCCGTTATATTAGGTTGTATTTTTTTTTTCGATTTTAAAAAACGGTCATGGATCGAATTCGGTAAATTTAATTTCTCAGCTTTCTGCGAGTTGCTATTGCTCTGTTTGTATCAATTTATGCCTTAAGTGTGTCTTCGTCAGTTTCAATTCGCTTTCCAGAACGTGGTGCATCTTTAACATCGAAATGGCGAATCGAAATATAGCAAACCAACTTAATGTGAAATTAAAAACAAAACATGTTAATAACTAGCTGCGTAATGTCCAGGTAGGATTTAAAAAATAGTTGTTTCCATTAAGTGTTTAGTTTAGAAGTGGCCCAGAGGGCACACTAAATTTTAAAAAAAAATGTAAATAATTAAAAATTGATTGAATCTTTTTATTGAACTTAGTAAAATAATGATGATATTTAATTAATTTAATGGGCAGTAATTATCAGGTCAGTAAAAAACACTTATAAACGTAGTAAAAATAATTAATTGGCAGGAAACAATTATATAATCAATGAACGGTACATAATAATAGGTTAGGTTAGGTTTTCATTTCATGGTTTATATTATTCAGTCATTTTACATTTTTTTTTACCAATATTGAATATATAACTGCCATTTTATTTCATATAACTGACCACAGTCATACTGATACAGTGGATATAGCCAATTTATTTAGTCTACTACCGATCACCTGGGACGGCAGAACAAAAAGAGAAGTCAACAGTCGCATACATCAAGCAAGGCTAGCTTTCAATAAAAAGGCAAAAATTCTTGAATCAAAGAATATTATATTAAGGATCCGCAAGCAACATGCCAAAACATTTGTTTGGAGCATCTTAATGTACGGCTGTGAGACATGGTCCTTATCTGAAAGTGATAAAAAAAGACTAGAGGCATTTGAGATGTGGTCGTACAGAAGAATTCTCGGAATTTCCTGGAGAGACCACGTCACGAACAATGAGGTTCTCAGGATAATCAAGGAAGATAGGCACCTAATAAGAACCATCTCAGAGAGGCGAGCCCGATGGATTGGTCACATCATGCGTCACAATGGTCTTCTTCACGATATTGTGGAGGGGATGGTTGAGAGTGTAGAAACTGTAGAGGGCGCTCTAGACGGGAGTATTTGCAGCAAGTATTCGAGGACATGAATTGTAGCGCTTATGCTGAGCTGAAGAGGGTTGCGGAGGACCGAGAGGAATAGGATCGAGATGCAAGATTCTGTTGCTGCAAACCAATCCACCGGATTGACACTACGAAGAAGAACTACCGATAAATTTTATTCACTGCCAATTGCTTTAACTTCCTGCTAAAACCTTGAATTAGTTACTGAACAAAGAAATACAAGACAATAATATTCGAACGAACGATATTTTCAACGACTATAATAAATAGGTATTTAAACAAAACAATTATCAAAAAAATATATATACAATATACCGAATTGACAAAAATCACACACAATAGCCATAAATTAAAAAAAAACATTTTATCAAAAGCAAAGTAAAGAAATAATATTGTTACAAGTTGCCGTGTTAGTAAACAGTGAAAATCGATAGGAAATATATGAGCAACGAAATAGTTATTGAATATTTGAGTATTTCACGTGAGTTTATTTCCATTTAATGTACATTTATTATTAGTTAATGTATTTTATGGTCGTAATCGTAACAATCGTTTGTTTTTCTTTACGTAAACACATACACTATACAGTCAAGTACAAGGAACGAAGACTCATGTTATAACTTTACAAAGAAGAAGCTGCAAAAATATCACTTGTAAATGTCCAAAAGGAAGCAAAAACACGTCAAGGTGCGAGACAAGGATGTTCTCTGTCGCCTGTACTCTTCAACGTATACATTCAACAAATGATATCATAGAGAAGAAAATACGCGGCCAAAAGATTGATATGATAAGGTTTGCTGACGACATTGCTCTGATTGCTGAAACTGAAGATGAACTCACTGAAGCGCTGACATCCATGGAAAACATATTTAATTCTGACTTTAATATGAAGATAAACAGCACAAAAACCAAAGTCATGAGAGAAAGCCGCAATGAGCAGCAGAACATTAATATATCAATGCTAGGAGTAACCCTAAAAGATGCAAACGAGATACTTTGGAAGTACCATCACCTGGGATGGCAGAACAAAAAAAAAGTTAACAGACGCATACATATGGAGTGTTGATCCGGCAACGTCATAGACGACAGCCCAACATTCACGCATCATCCTTATTGTTGCAGGAATTTAATATGAATGTGTGGTCTTCACGTGACGACTTTCGTCTACCACCAATTGATATGCTATAGCTGGTATTTCACGGGTGAGGGATCAAATTCACATCAACCGGGGGTGTTTTAGAGCTCAGAAATCGATTCAAAATCATTTTTCTGAATCTCCGTTGGGGATCGAACTCGCGACATTCGGCTTGCCAAGTAAGCGCTTTAACCACTAAGCATTCCCGTCGGCTATATAATACCGAATTCTATAAAAAATATTTATGTGAAATAGTCAGGGATAACGACACAATATAAAATTCTGGAGTATAGAAATCAACTTTACCCACCTCACACCCGCATCTCACAGGAGGACAAGTCTCCTTGTTGATGTACTTATTCAAATTATGATAAGTTAACAACTGAAAAGTTCAGTGGGAGTCACCTCTGAACAATTGTGGCCACTGCACAGAAGTGCTAAAAAGCAAGAACCCGTGAAAGAGATTAGAATCGCATTCACGGGTTGTAGAGAAAAATGGAAGGAAGATAGATTCTCTCACCGAAAATACGAGCAAAAATTGTAAATGCGTGGAATTTTCTTTTAGTTGCCACTCAGTCTGCATGCCCGATAGGGCCTAGGCGATTCTCTCGAACTGCATCGAAAATGACTCCTATTTCTATCAAGAGGAACTGACAGTCTCAGAGAATAGACTTTGAGGTAAATACTATGAATAGACTATAACATTTCAATATATAATACATATTAACAGCTTTTTATTATTGTTTATTTACAATAATTAATAAATATCATTAAATACAGAGACCAATCAATTAAAAATATCCAATAAAACAATATTAAAACTCCCTCCTAAGAGTAAATCACGAATAAAAATAAACTTAGGTACCAAAACGTTCCAAAAATCAGCTGCGGCGAATTCAAATGCAGCCGTCAGCCACAAACACCATTATTAAAAAAAAAACACAATTTTGGCGCCAAACAAACTGTCAAAACATCACAAATGTATGAAACTTTTCCCGGGAAAACTTGTGTCAAAAAAATAATAATACTCGCACACACACCATAGAGTTGTTAAATTTTTCGCATTGTTGTTTATGTTTTTTTTTAATCGCGTTTTATGGCTGTAGAGTTGACTTGCCCGCGAGACAGTCGGAGACTCACTGAGTCGGCTGACTGCACGTTTAGGTAGACGGCAAGCGACATATACAATATGGCGTGTCTGGCTATACACTGGTATACATGTATATTATTTTCTACTCTCTGGGAAGGTTTTACGATGGTATAATTTGGTCGTAGCTCAAAAGAGTATCTAAAATGTCACTCGATCATGCTTTCTTGGGACGATTTTTGGTGACGAAAGTTTTGGTGCAATTTTGTGTAGACTTAACGTATTTAGGTCATAATGTTTGTTTATGAAGCGAAAGATTATGGGTTCGAATCAAATATAACATTTTTTCTTTGCATATTTATTTCAGATTTGACTTTGTATGAGAGAGCGGACAAGGCAGCTTTTCATACTACAATCGGTCACGAGGCGAAGGTCGACCTCGTTGGGACATGTTATTTAAGGATGCAGGAGATAATAAATCACACGTGATTTTTCTGCAAGCCCCCGACCTCACATTGTTCTGGAAGGCCGTCGGGAACTATACACAGGAATGAACAGAGACTATGGCGGCTGACAGAGCTTTGTGGCGTTGGTTCGTGAATGCCGGATGCCGTGAAAGCCTGTTGTTTACCACGTGTCGTTGGTTAGGTGGAGACACCCCTTGGAAAAATGGCTTATGACTCGGAAGCGTCGGGCTAATTATCTGATTAGCTTAAAAACGATGATTAACAAACACATAAATATGCCTGAAATACTACAGCTATCGTATATTCAAGTCTCCGGGCTATTTTTCTTGCAGGTATCTGCTCTCGAATTCCATTATACGGCTGCATTGGATCTTGGTGACATGCCAAGATTCAAAGCTGTTAAGAAGAATAGGGACGCATGATAGGTTTCAGAACGCCTCACACCTAAGATCCTGCCCCATGTTACTAGCTGCACATGAAGACCTAATACTGGGCAACACACGGGACATCGATGTTGCCAGATATAGGACGAAAACAATTTGACTTCGCTGACACGACGAAGAAGAAGAATATTAAAACGATAAATTATGTAACTAGGTGGATTTTTAGGTGCTTTCAACATGTCGTTGGTCAAGCATTGTTTTATTCCTTTTGATATCAGCTTGATATAGCTCCTTAAGGCCGACGCCGTAAAGCTTCGACAAACGATCTTTAGTCTCTTATTTTGGTTCGCTTGCCTGACATCTACATCGAATGTTAGTTTAACAATATAATGTCATCTTGGCGGTTGGTACCGCCGATATGTGAGAGCGCGCCGTGAGCTGCCAGTTGGACAAACGCTCGCGACCGTGATGGCCATGCCTATATGGCGTGGGCCACAACGGTCCTTTTTGTAGCAAGTGTTTGACGAATAAACGTGTATCGTGAAACAGAAAGAATTGTTTGTATTGTGAACCTGATCCTGCATCCTTCCTCCAGTTAATCGATGTCCTAAATACCAGAGGAGAATATCACTTTATTATTCAAGATACCATTTTGTCCATCTATCTAGAACACCAGCGAATGGAAATGCCACTAGCTTAATGTCAAATATAGACAATAGGCTGATGGTTTTGGGGGGGTTTTTCGGGTAACGGTGTTGCCAGCGGAGAAAATAAATAATGGAGGCAGCAAGCAGCCGAAATGATGGGAAAATTAATTAATCAAACAGGTATTTACGGATGTGGGTCAATTAATATCACGAATAACGTCCACGTGCGAGGTATCAATCGAGTGGTAGCTTCATATTCATCATTGTAAGTTGATTATAAGCGCGGCTCTCGTTAGATCACCGAATATTAAATGGCGCGGTACAAAAATTGGATGGGTCACCGCCTGTCTTGACTTAAGTCCATGTCTTAGAAATAAGACGTTTATCTAATGCATCATTATAAGATAGAGACGTGGAATCTTACAACTTACACCTGTACTGTCAAGATCATAGAGATCTAGGAGAACAATGCAATCGACAAAAGAAGAAAAGGATGTAAGAAAAGGATCGAAGTATGCTGGTAGGCCATTGCCGTTGTACGAGGGTTATTTGTACAATAATTTCTGACGAAACATTCGCAAAAGCGGAGGCAGCGATGCTCTCAGATCGAAGAGTGACGGTTTGTAAGCTCTCCGAAATGCTCCCTGATGTCAGCAAAACCTCTATTGACAAGATATTGACGTAGCATCTAGGGTATTCTTCGATCTGAGAGCATCGCTGCCTCCACTTTTGCGATTGTTTCGTCAGAAGCCGATGGCCGACCGGAACGCTCCTCATCATGGACGTCAGTAAGCCCGTTCTTGAACTCTCTGCACCATTTGCGGATGTGTTGTACGCTCATACACTTGTCTCCATAGATTTTGCATAGCTGGGATTGAATTTTCACCGGCGCATTGTTTTTTGCAGACAGGAAACGGATCACCGAGCGCAGCTCACACCTGGCGGGCGAAGCGAGGTGGAGATCTATCACGTACGGCTGCCAAGCCAAGACTAAGCTCCGCAGGCAGCTTGCGAGGGAAGGTATTTGGAGTGGGTGAACCAAGGTACATTACAGAATCGCGGTATCCACAATAACAGCGCTTTTCAGGACTGTAGCGCCATGGGAACCTTATTTAACGGATAACCCTCGTACTAAATTGTAAAAAATAATCTCTTCTCTCAAATATCATTCGACTTATAATGTTGTTATCTTGCAAACTCCTTTCAGCCAATTACTTTTATTCACGACTTCCTGAACCATCTCTTTCTTTCAACTTCCGCTTAAGCCGGAAGTGACTTCTTTCGATGACATGATTGATGTTGGCCCTGTATCGGAAAACCCTCAAGAAAATTTGACAGTCATTCGATTTTCCACGAAGAGAGAGACTCTTGGTTTTCAAAATAGGCGCGCTTATATCAACCTTATTTATTCATCTATTGTGTAAACACGCGAAACAAGTTTTTGTTAATTTTTTTTTGCAAATATTTTTCCATACTACAACAATGAGAGGATTTAAAAGTTTTTGCTGTTCAGAAAGTAAATCAGTTTTTTTTTCAATTAACATCTCTAAGTTTGTTATTGAATTGCGTGGTGGCAGGATGATGATCAGATGAACAACACTCAGACTTTTTCAGAAGCGCATATATATTTTCTATCTTCGTCGTAGTATCAATCCGGTGGATTGGTTTGCAGCAACAAAATCTTGCATATCGATCTCCACTCCTCTCGATCCTCCGCAATCCTAGCTCAGCATAAGAGCTACAACTCATGTCCTCAAACACTTGCTGCAAATTCTCCCGTCTAGTGCGCCCTCTGCAGTTTCTACCCTCAACCATCTCTTCCACAATGTCGTGAAGAAGACCATTGTGGCGCATGATGTGACCGATCGCCTCTCTGAGAGGGTTCTTACTAGGTGCCTATCCTCCTCGATTATGCTGAGAACCTCATTGTTCGTGACGTGGTCTCTCCAGGAAATCCCACCTGCACGTTCATAAAAGACGAACAGCTTTTCCAGATCTTTCTGTAGCTTCCACAGAACTGAGTGACGGCAATTCGTGGTGTCCATACGTTCCAAATAGGAAACGGATAAGGGAAAAAATGAAAAGTTCTGCCTTGATATTAAAATCTTCTTTTAATTTCAGAAACTATCCCACAATGCACTACATTCTATACAATTCAAATATAGATTATCAAAATACGATTAGAGTATTGTAAAAATATTCTAATAAAAATTTTAATCCATGTAATAATGTCACTTTGAGATAATATCAAGAAAGTAATATCGTTCATCAGTAACACAGGTAAATGACTGGTTGTAAAGTCCGCGTAGGACCTACAAGAAGTTGTTTCCCATCCATTCTGTCTATAGTTCGGTTCGAGACCCGAGTGGTACTTACTAAATACAGAGACTGTCGGAAAGTAATAATACTAAAAAGCTTGTGAATAAATGTTGACTGATTGAATAATAAAAAAATAATAATATACATACTCTGAATTTAAAATACAGAGACATCTATCGTTAGATGACAAAACTGAATCTGACGTGGAGCATAGAATAAACACAGGATGACTGAAATGGAGGTCTCTCTCTGTGGTTTTGTGTGACAGCAAGATTCCAGTTAGGACCAAAGGTAAAATCTACAAAACTGCTGTAAGGCCAGCTATGCTATACGGATTGGAGTGTTGGACCCCGCTGAAACGTGACTTGGATAGGATTCATGTGGCAGAGATGAAGATGCTGAGGTGGGCAGGCGGTGTGACTAGAGTGGACAGAGTTTGAAATGAGCATATTCGGGGTTCATTTCGGGTAGCCCCCATACCTGAAAAGATAAGGGAAAACCGCCTAAAATGGTATGGGCATGTGACACGGAGAGATGAGGACCACATGGTGAAGAGAGCCCTCAACATACCCACGCTGAGAAGAAGACCTGGAAGACCGCAGGCAATCTGGACTGCAACTGTTAACAAGGATCTGAAAACCCTGGGCTTGACCGAGAATGCAACGCAGGACAGACAGACTTGGCGAACGTGCATAAGGAGAGCCGACCCCAGATGATGGGAAATGGCTAGGATAAAGAAGAAGAAGAAGAGACATGTATCGTCATCGTACGATGGTAACAATGGTATAAATACAACACTTATCGCGCATCCGTTCGGGCAGAGAAATAGTCGAGAGGACTAGGCGGTGCAAAAAGAACAAGAGCAAAGATCGGTTCCAAGGTTCATGGTTCGGATACCGCGTCTGCCGATATTTTTTCTGAATGAATTGATGCTTGTAAAATTTGGTGCATAATTGTATGTATATATTGAATTACTAACAATTCAAATAGTTTCAAATCATCCAATAGTTGAAACAATTATTTTTTACTGCTTTGCATTGCCCGTAGATTGCTCTCATGCGATTACAGACGTTAAGATACCCGACATTTGAACCCGAGAGTCTGGGTTCATGGCTCGATACCCAGGGCGGGGGGTTTACGGGGTCGCTGTCTGGCTGTCTGGCCCCTTTCCACTGCAGGTTGAAGGTCCCCACGTCTCAAAACAACACCCTTATTTCACTCCAAAGGGGTATATACTCGCTATATTATAATAGTAAATATATACAAGTATTTCCAATAGAGATAATACACATTTGATATACTCAAACAATGCCGGCGGGTATAGCTCAATGGTCAAAGCGTTTGCTTGGCAAGCCAAAGGTCGTAAGTTCAATCCCCGATGGAAATTAAATTTAAAAAAAAAAAATTTAATCGATTTTTGAGCTCTAAATATCCGCGGTTGGTGTGAATTTGATCGCTCTCCCGTAAAATGCCAGTCACAGCCTATTAATCAAAATTTGTGGTAGACGAAAGTCGTCCCGTTAAGACCACCCGTTCATGGCAAATTCCTGTAATAATTAAGATGATGCGTGAATCTCGGGCTGTAGTCTATGACGTTGGCGGATCAACACTCCACATGCAGCGCTTAGACATTTGCACTATGGTAAGCGTTATATAATTCTACTGATGAGACTTCAGAATCACTATCACCATCTTTCGGTATTCTCCTGTATGTGTTTACATAATGCATGAATGTAGGACTGCATTATATGACGTTAAAGCATCAACACTCAACATTCAACGCTAAGACATTTGTAGAATGCCAAGCGTCATAGAATCCACGGTTATGACATCCGTTTCTTGTAAATTATTAGAAAAAATGGTGGTAGACAAAAGTCGTCCCGTGAAGACCACCATTCATAGTAAATTCTTGTAATAATAAGGATGATGCGTGTATCTCGGGCTGTAGTCTATGACGTTGGCGGATCAACTCTCCACATGCAGCGCTTAGCCATATGCAGCATGGTAAGCGTCATAGAATTCCATAGATGAAACTTCAGAATTACTTTCACCATCTGTCGCTATTCTCCTGTATGTATTTATATAAAAAAATAAAAAAAAAATTATCTCGATATAAACGCAAAAAAAAATTTAAAAAAAAATCTAAAGTAAAAAATGCGCTAACTACCTTTTGTCGTCGCACTGTTTGGCGACACATACCCATTAAAGAGATGCCAACATGTAAGCAATAAAAAATTCTTTCTCTCTTTTCACTCTTACAAAATAATACAGAAAGAGCGAGACAGCTTTCAAGCACTAAACTTATATTACACATATTTTCATGCACCGAAAATGCACAGAATGTTTTGTTCCATTTATAGTTCTGTAGTTTATTGGACATTAAAGAGGTTTAAGTACAACTTAAAATGATATTTATTTTAAGCGAAATTAAGACTTTTCGTGATACTATAAAATAGAATGTACTTTATATATATAATAAGGATAAATACTGATATCAGCTAGATATAGGCACCCTTTCAGGCTGGTGCCGAAAACTTCGATATACAATCGCGATATATTTTTGCTCGCTCGTCGGACACGCATGTTTCGCCATATTGCTTGTTTGACAGGTGCAATTCTGTGGATCGCCTATAATATGATCCTAAAATAATAATAATATTCAAATGCATTGATATCCTCTTCTCTTATTTAGACATCTAATTACTGGATGAAGGATGAAGGTTCACAATACAAACACTTATTAACACGGTTTATTTGAACACTTACAATAAAAAGAACGCGGCGTACGCTATTAATCGCAAGCTAAAACTCTAACTGTCAATTGCCCGCGCGTTCTGACATCTCGGCGGTGCCAACAAGAAATGGGCCCACTGCCATAACAAATATTTTTGGCGTATGCAAACACCGTGCAACATAATATAATTAATATTAACTAATGCAATTAACATTAGATGTGCATGTCAGGCGAGCGAACAAAAATAAGAGACAAAAGATCGTTTTTCGAGGCTTTACGGCATCAGCGTAAAGGAGCTATATCAAGCTGATATCAGTATGTATTTTAATTATTTTTAAATATTTTGTAAGATAATTTTCATTTAGTTAAAAAATGTTGTTTAGTTTAGGTCCCTTATTGGGAATTAATTATGAGTCATGGCGATGGCAACACACGGCTGTCAAATTTTCCCGCCTCTTCGCTGTCGGCCGTCAATTAGCAAAATGGCCGCCTAATGTATGCTCCACTATTCGCATTATTCAGTGCTATTTTCGCAGGAAAAATGTCAAATTTAATTGTTCGTTGAGCGGATAATGGAAGCACGCTTAAGTACGGCTTAAATAAATTTGAACGCATTACGAGAAAGCTTTCAGAAAAACGTGTATTTATGTAAACTAATTTTTCATTTTTCAAATTTGTTTACCTTTCGCAATTTTGTTTCGAAAATAATTTTGTTTTTTTTTTCGAATATAATTTAAAAATATTTTTTTACGCGGTAAATTTAATAAACATATTCCAACGCAGAATACTGGTAGTAAAATTATTTGAGTTTGCGAGGAACGACGATGGTGAGGAAAGCGGACAAGGTAGCTTTTAATACTGAAGTTAAGAAACGTAGTTACTTCGAATGCCGCAGGAGAGCATAAGACATAGCAGTCTTTTCTTCAAGTCCACGGGCTGTGGTAGTCCTAGTGTGAGCAATCAATCATTTTATTTTTATGTTGGCACTACTGTCACTGACATCTGTAACAAATTGGACGACAAAATATTATTTAGTATTTGAGATACCCGTCCGTTTGTAAACAGCTAAAAGTGGTTTTTATCGTTTTTTATAATATCATTTATACACGGATGGTCATAGACAATTTATGTATGGCAAATAATAGATTTAGGTATAACTTATAGACTCGCAACAATATTTCACAAATAAAAGATTAATTATTTAAAAAATACGTAAATAAACTAAATATATGCGAATGTAATACATAATATATTATATATAAGTAAATTGTATCCAAAATACATTTGCGTGATAAAGAAGTATTAAGGGACATGCTTAGGTGTACCTTAGGAAAGAGCTTTCCAAACATTGTCAATATCAAAATTTATTAAATTTTTGAGGACACAATACAGCGTGAATTTTTCAAACTACTTTTTTTGGTTAAAACCAGTATTTGAAGCATAAATGTATTTATCTGACCTATTTTCATATATCACATTGGTTCTTGTATCCTTTAGCTATGAGATGATGCATAAAAAACGATTATATTTAACATACGTTAATTATTATTATTATTTTATGTAAACACATACAGGAGAATACCGACAGATGGTGATAGTAATTCTGAAGTCTCATCTGTGGCATTCTATGACGCTTACCATGGTGTATATGGCTAAACGCTGCATGTAGAGTGTTGATCCGCCAACGTCATAGACTACAGCCCGAGATTCACGCATCATCCTTTATTACTACAGGAATTTACTATGAATGGGTGGTCTTCACGGGACGACTTTCGTCTACCACCAATTTTAATTAATAGGTTATGACTGACATTTTACGGGCGATGGATCAAATTCACACCAACCGGGGTATTTTAGAGCTCAGAAATCGATTAAAAATCCTTTTTTTTTTTCATCTCCATCGGGGATCGAACCCACGACCTTTGGCTTGCAAAGCAAACCCTTTACCATTGAGCTATGACCGCCGGCAAAAATTATGTAACTCAATACATGTGGTGGCTTTGACACATGTGGCTTACAGAAAAATCGCTCTTGTGACGAAACCTAACGATATTTATTTATATGCTTTACAGATTCCTGTAAATAATACATGTTGGTTGATAAAGGGAATGACTGCACTTCCAATTTCCTACCGTATGAGCAACAATGAGTACTGAAAGTAGCAAAACGATATATCAGGTCAACCGATGATAACGGTCGGGGAATCTTTTACGGCATATGCCGACAACCGATGTGAAAGGGTCAAAATGGACTGACGACAGGAAGGCGGAGGACTGAGAGGGATCTAGATTCTAGATTCTAGACTCTAGACTCTTTCGGGAGGCCTACGTTCAGCTGTGGATAGAAAAAAACGATATTTAAACATCTATTCTCTGGTATTCTGCGCCTGTTTTTAAGTATAGTTTGGAAAACTCTGGCTTAGGCTTACAAAGAGGAAATGCTAGGAGTGGCATCGGCCACATCACTTAGCAAATTAGTGAAGCAAATATTATCAAATACATTGTTATACGAGTATGGTGTTTTTAACACCATAAAATACATAGCGATCGGTGTCACGACCTATCGTCCCCAGACAGTTCGTTCTACGACTCGTCGGTAACGACGTGGGGTGCACTGGACGTCTGGTGCACGGGACATTTGACATTAGACAACTGTTTCACTTGCTGGCTCGTCTTAGGTTGGGTTGGCGAGACATCCAATGCACCAGTTGTTCCGTGCACCAAATGTCCCGTGAACTACACGAAAGTGCACCCACGTCGTTACCGAGTAGTCATAAGTTGATACTGGGAATCATTGCGGAATTTTCGCTTTAAAAGTGTAATAAAATATTCCAGATGCTGCCCATCCCAGTTGTAAGCACCAGTCGACGAATACCATTAAAAGGAAAGGGAAACGATGAAGCTTGGGATTCTAAATTGTGTTTTTTACTCGTTAAATATTTTGTAAATTTTTAATATATATCATTTTGAAATCAGCTCGATATAGTCCTTGCTAGCCTCGATATATAGTCTTACATCTCTTTCTTTTTTGTTCGCTCGTCGGACACGCATTTGTCCACATATCGGTTGTTTGACTAGTCCTGTCACGGGTGCGTCATTAGTAAATTTGACAGCTGTCTGTCATTGGTGCGCCATTAATTCTATAAATTGAGACTGTATTAATTACCGCATTGCGCTGTAGAAGCTGCTGAAGTCGTCAGTTGTGATCTTTCCAGGACCTGATAGCAAGAAGCTCCGCCTCGGGCAGATGACCGAAAGTTTATCGACCTTTTACTGAAATATATCTCAATTTGCTTTTAAAAAGGTATTTGTGTCGCTCATCTGCTCCTCACCCCACCACCACGCGTCCTGATAACTATCCCGGCGATGTGAAGTCGTTTTCTTATAGGTATATTATATTGTATTTGTAAGGAACAACAGTAGCACGTTGGTGAAAAATTATATTAAAAGGTGATACATAATTTTCTAGATGCAAATCGTTCATTTGAGTAGAGCATTTTTATGGAATATTCAGCCTTTAAATTTGGCAGAAATTAACTTCCAAAAAAAAGGTAGTGTTGTACAAAAAATACTATAAAAAGCCTATCACCGATACAGTCGATACGGTATCTAGTTCAAAGGCGCGGTCAGTTATCTCACATGGGAGCGAATAGGCAGTGAACTATTCGGGGAAAGGAAAATGCCGAAAACGATGGCAACAATGGGCGACGAAAAATTCATTAGGCTAATTGCTGCCAACATTGAAAGGTTGAATGCATAATTAACATGAAGCTCGACAGCCATAAAGTGTCGACGATAAAAATGAATGACATTATTATTAAGAGAGAGAGAGAGACTAGGTAGGTATTACTTTTTTAGATATACTTATTATTATTTTAAATATGCTGATTGTAGCCCTTGCTGACTGGTACCGAATACCTCGATGCACAATATTTCGTCTCTTATTTCTGTCCGCTTGTCGTACATGAATGTGTCCGCCATATTGGCATTTGGGACTAGTTATATAGACCGCCGCTCGCGGCGCAGGGCGAGAGCCATCACGGTCGCATTAGTCGTGTGCCGCCAATCGAAGAAAGCATATTGTATTCTGGCTCGGCCTGAATTCTGTGAATACGTCGAGCCAGAAGTTTGTAAAGTTAAATACACGTCAATGTGGTTCTGAAAAAGTCTTTGTCTTGCTGAGCTGCTCCTCATTATGCCATCGCGCTACGGAATAACAACATTTTGAAAGAGAGGAGGATTTTAATATTATGCAATATTATTCTCTTTCGTAAAAAATATTGTCTGAAATATATAAACAATGGAATTCTTACATCTGCAATCAATGAAACACAGGCGCAAGATTGGTACACTTTACCTTTTCTATCGTTATTACCACGGTCGCTGTTGTTCGGAACATAAATAACTAATTCCTCCTGCACCCACCGGCGGGCAAAGCTCAGTGGTTAAAGCGTTTGCTTGACAAGCCGAGGGTCGTGGATTCGATCGATTAAAATTCATCCTAATCTACTTGCACAATTTAAGCGGGCCGTCAAATCCAGTCTTGCCAAATATTAAACTCTAAAAATAAATACAAAATAAATGCGTCATTTCAATAAATTTGTAATAATACAACCTTCGTGCTTAAAAGTGAAACGCTACGACCTGACCATATCCAACATATTTTACGTCCCTTTTAACGACATAAAATCCTTTTTAATGAGTTTATTGTTCAATAACATTTCACCCCATCGACTGCAAACAAGTTTACAGCACCGTGAAGCAATAGCACGCAACACTTTACAACTTTCTTACTGCTTAGAATTCAAAACACTGATATCAGCTTGATATAGCTCACTTAGGCTGATGACTAAAGCGAAAATTCCGCAATGTCTTAAAACTAAGGCGTTTAAGCATTGCATCCTCCCTGTATTAACTTATGGCGCAGAGACGTGGAATCTGACAGCAAGCCTTACACATAAAATAAAGGTCACCCAGCGTACTATGGAGACATCCATGAGAGTAGTGTCGCTAAAAAATAGAATCCGAAACGAGGAAATACGCAGAAGAACTCAAGTAGTGGATGCTACGCAACGAATAGGCACACTCACGTGGCAATGTGACATATCTGTTGAAGAGACGACGGTCGATGGGGAAGAAAAGTATTGGAATGGCGCTTAAGAACTGGCAAACGAAGCATTAGCTGACCCACTGCAAGATGGACTGACGACATAAGAAGAATATCGGGAGTGACCTGGATGCGGAAGGCGAAGGATCGAAGAGGATGGAGACTCGTGCGGGAGGCTTGCCTTCAACAGTGGACGGATACAGGCTGATGATGACGATGACATATTATGTATACAAACAGTAATTACAATAATAGATATTTAAATTCAAATTCTTGACTATTCTTAGCCAAGAACAGCACCTTTTGATACTATATATGCAAATCTATTTGACTGTCACATACTAGTAGAACATAGGCTAGGTAACATACAACTTGTATGTACACGAGAGTTGAAATGTGAAATTATCCATATCATTACTCTTCCATTTTTTTAGCGGTCAAGGCAACTATAGGCTGAATATGCATGGAACTAGGGTTGCAATGTCGGAAAATTAATATTATCTATTTTCTTTATTTTTATTTTTCGATCAGTTGAAAATGGCTTCTCTCTCTCTCTCTCTTTAGCCTCGCCATTTCCCATCACCTGGGGTCAACTCTACTTGTGCACATTCGCCATGTCTGTCTGTCCTGCGTTGCATTCTCGGTTTTTCTGAGCCCAGAGTTTTGAGATCCTTGTCTACAGTTTGCAGTCCAGCTTGCCTGTGATCTTCCAGGTCTTCTTCTCAGCGTGGGTATGTTGAGGACTTTCTTCGCCATGTGGTCGCTATGGGGGCCACCCGAAATGAACCCCGAATATGCTCATTTCGAACTCAGTCCACTCTAGTCACACCGCCCACCCACCTCAGCAGACACTCTCGCCGGACACGCATATATAAAATTGTTAGTTACATAAGACATGGCGCTGCGTCGCCAGTAGTTCGGTAATTAGGCACAATGTTAGTTTCGACGCTGCACTGTCACCACCAAGTCAGTCGGAGTCTGCCTGGAACCTATGAGGAATGCAGAAAATTTCGTCCCAGGCAGATTACTAAAGTTTGTTAATCTTTTATCTTGAAAAAACGACCATATGCTTCTCGAAAAGTTTAGCGCTCGACTGACCACAAATCTTAAGAAAAGTCTCTGGAAACGGGTGTTACGTTGGTTACCTTACGTCAAGGAATGCCTATGAATACGGGTGTAACTTAAGTTTGTTTTTCAATACCGCGGTTCCTTTTTCGACACTATAGCAGGGATGACTTTACTTCAATGCTTTCACAAAAAATGTTCCATTTTCAAACTTTGAAAAACGTTTTTCAAATATTTCATCATCATCATCAGCTTGTGTCTGTCCACTGTTGAACGTAGGCCTCCCGCATGAGTCGCCATCCTCTTCGATCCTACGCCTTCCGCATCCAGTTCACACCCGCTATTCTTCTTATATCGTCAGTACATCTTGTAGGGGGTCGGCCAATACTTCGTTTGCCAGTTCTAGGGCGCCATTCCAATACTTTTCTTCCCCACGGTCCGTCGTCTCTTCGACAGATATGTCCTGCCCATTGCCACTTGAGTGTGCCTATTCGTTGTGTAGCCTCCACTACTTGAGTTCTTCTGCGTATTTCCTCGTTTCGGATTCTATCTTTTAGCGACACTCCTCTTTTGGATCTCTCCATAGCACGCTGGGTGACTTTTATTTTATGGGTAAGACTTGCTGTCAGATTCCACGTCTCCGCGCCATAAGTTAATACGGAGAGGATGCATTGCCTAAACGCCTTAGTTTTAAGACATTGCGGAATTTTCACTTTAAAATGTATGTGTAATGTTCAAATATTTACCGCTAGTAAAAATGACAGTATCTTTCGCATCCCTAGCAAGTTAATATATCTCGATGTCTTGTGACATTTTGCTATGCAAATTGTTGGTATTCTTAAACTGAAGGAAGCTTCGCGGTGAGCAAAAGGCAATGCTAATCATGCGCCATTGAAATGCGACTCTCAACGGCGATTATTTCACTAAACAGCTGACAAGTCCGAACAACAAAGAAAATTATTCTAGGTCAGAAATTAGAATGCCGTTCTGCAGTGTTGACATTTCAATTTGAATTATCGGCATGTATTCTTTTACATGCAACGCTGCGTATACACTGTTATTATATATTACAGTGGAACCTCTCATAACGAGCACCACTCGTCACATAAGGGGAAGTCACATAACGTATGACGCACTTGTGAGCGGGGACTTCCGCGTCATTGCGTCAGTCTGCGTTTAGCACTCGTACCGTTAGCACGTTAGTCTCGCATGTGATCACACATTTTTCCAAGCTTATGTTCAGACTTTATTGGTATTATTTTTTTTTGAGAGTTTGGAGGAAGAGGAAGGATCAGAGCAACAATCTTCTAACGCAATAAGAGAAATGCTGAAAGAATTGAAACTGTTTCATCGTAAATTGAGAATGATCATCCCAATAAGGAGGTGGCTATGCGTGCTGCAAACTTATTCAATGATAACGCTGTGTCACATTTTCACCAAATTTTAAATATTCAGCTAAAACAAATGTCTCTAGACAGCTTTCTAGTAAAAAATAATGAATTATTTGTCATAAATTAATAAATAATAAGCTAGTTAATTTATTTTTAAATGTTTATATCAAGGTTCTTAAGATCTTTAACAATTCAAAAGCATGTCATTTTATTTGAATCAACGGTGAAAAAATCGCATGGAACGCATTATCGTGTTTTACATTGATTTATATGGGAAAATTAGTTTCGCTTAACGAATGTTTCATAAAACAATATTCTGAAACGAATTATGCTCGTTATGAGAGGTTCCACTGTATCCTTAAGAAGGAAAAGTATTTTTTTGAATCCTGTATCCAAGACGATTTGTCCAATGTACGGTGTATGTATTTGTGCTATGGTGCCCTGTACGGTGGCTAGCAGAATAAGTTCGCTTCCTGTCTTGGGAACGGTGAAGCGTCTTTCAATTCCATGCACAATATCTGGGACTTGAAGCTTTATCGATCAAAATAAATTGCCATCTTTGCAGCGCCTGCATCATCCTCATTCTTCTTTACGGCTGCATATTCGGGTTTCGAGGACAAATCCCTGCATAGAATACTATAATGAACTAGCGGGTAAGGCAGCCTTCCATACTACAGTCGTTCAAGAGACGAAAGTGAACCTGTCTGGGACATGAAACACGGATGGTGGAGGAGAGCATTCACTCCGGCTACCTTTTCTTCAAGTCCCCAGACTCACGCCTTCGTGTAAGACCGTCAGGAACTATACATAGAATGAATTCAGCGGAACTGCAAGAGGCAGAGCTGACATGGGATGGAGGACAAGGACCAAGGCGGCTGACAGAGCATTGTAGCAGAAATGGAAATAATAATGATGCTAACTGCTAAATGGATAAGCCCTAATCACTGGTCAACCCAATTAATGACTGCGCACGGCGCTTTTAATGACAGATTATACTTATTTAATTTAGTTTCAAACCCTAGTTGCCCCTGTGGCGGCCCCTTCCAGACCTCAGAGCAGATTCGCGGGAACTGTCTGTTCCTCTTGTTAGAAAGAGGAGTCCTTTTCGATGCAGTTCGAGGGGATCGCCTCGGCCCTATCGGGCATGCAGACTTTGCGGCCAATAAAAAAAAATCCACGTATTTACAATCTTTGCTCGTATTTTCGGTGAGACTAACTATCTTCCATCTCCATCTCTTTACAACCCGTGAATGCGATTCTAATCTCTTTCACAGGTTCTTTCTTTTAGCAATTATGTGCAGTGGCCACAATTGTTCAGAGGGGACTCCCACTGGACTTATCAGTTGCTAACTGATCATAATCTGAATGAACGCGTCATCAAGGAGACTTAACTGTCCTCCGGTGTGATGCGGGTGTGAGGCGGGTAAAGTCCAATCAATTTTTAAGAGATCGATTAATCATTCCGATTATCTTGATGCATAGGATGTTTGATACTAAGGGGCGGCTCGACTTAAAGCAGCACTTAAATCATCCCTTAAATACACCTGACGTATTTTTATAAATCGTAAATTTTATCGTTCACGATCTCGAAGCAAAAAAAAATCGCGTCGAATCATAAAAGGAATGTTTCTATTTCCATTTAAATTCACGCCAAAGCGACACCCGGAGATTGGAATCTTTTTAATAATTTAAATATCATACCTACCCATGCTCGAATGCTCACAACAGCCTTTCAACAATAAATAAAAATGCTTGGTTCAACGAAACGAATGATAATCTATGATCTTGATTTCGAAAGAAAACAAACAAGAGGTCTTTTAACTTTTCAATGTCAAATTCATTTTACTGGCAACATTTTATATCAAACGGCGATTCGTGACTATTGCAATTTTATTAATCTATATTTTTAAGTGTATTAATATTTGTGATGTATTAAAAAAATATCTGAAATTCCGAAGTATTTGGTCGTGAGATAAATCATTCGACTTTCACTCTAGCTATTGTATGTTCGATTGCCAGTGTAGTTTAAAAGCCATTACACCACAATTAAAAAAAACATGAAATTTAAATTACAAGTATCTATGTTATTGTGGCTTTTGGGCTTAGTCGGTTGTGGCAAATTACTCTTTTCCAATATTTCAGGGGTCTTTTTCAGGCTTTTTTTCATTCATTTTTTTTCCACTTAAAAAATAAAGAAAATATATATATATATATACTTGCGTATTGCCTGCAAGTTACACACAAGGTTAGAATATACGTCTGAGAAATAGTTGAAGAACGAAGGAGCCTATTCCATGTCAGCCTCGTTATCCATTCTTGTAGCCCCGACGATTTCCCTGATGAAGTTTAACAGCAAGGGACCTAAGCAGCAATTCAGGAAAATCCTCCCAAGAAGTGGTAGGAAAATCCTCCCAGGCGACAACACAGAATGCGTCTCCTGTTCTCATGGATGATGCACTCTACGAGAGAGTATCTCGCCATCTGTTGCATGCCTGGATCACATGGATATGCATCGCAAGAAGAGAGGCCAAATCTTTGTAGAAATACTCTGAAAATTCCGTGTCCGGTACACGCTTGAGGGAGATGAAAGTCCACGTCTTTTTCCACGTCAATAAGTGTTTGGTTGTAAATATGGTTGTATTAACGTAAGGACTATACTTGTATATACATATATAAGCCATTGCAAGTTTATAATTTAACCATTATTAAAGATGGTGTCGAGGGAGGCCGAAACATGTAATCATTAAAAATAAATGTGAATCAAAAAAAAATATTTTTAATTAGATAATTTTTTAATAAAATTCATTTAAAATTTTAATTATGTTATTTGGACAAGTATTGTTAGTTGATAACCTTAAAGTTCTGAAAGGTTACGTCATAAATGTTCACAACCGTGTTTTTTTTATTAACTAACGGCCATTTTATTTTACCGCTGCAGCTTTACTAATTGCATTTTTTACTAATATTATTTATTACCCTGCATTGCCTTGGCTATAAAAAGAAAGTGCAGCAGCCATTACACGTTGTTTCGCATTATGACGCTGCATTTTTCCCTTACCGCCATTAATCTGGTTCGGCAAATCTAGTTTGCGCTATCCAGATTACCATCTAACACGACATTGTTCGTGACGGGAGCATTCGGAAATCAAAAGTAATCGTTTCTAGGTTCCCACACAGCGGACATGACTTACTAAGCAATAGGCTATGACAGAAAATGTTACAAAGAGGGGATGAATTGGTATATCGTCAATCCGTAAAATATTTTTATTCCAGAGCAGACACTTTTAGAGTTTTTTCCACTGAATGCGAAATTTGTGTGTTGTGTTTGTGTACTGGTTAAGAAGATTGCAAGTGTATGTATATTGATTCTTTGCTTGAATAGATCCAGATTTTATCTATCTACATGTCAAGTGTTTTTTTTTTTTTTTTTATGTAAGCGCATGCAGGAGAGCACACCCGTTCAAGACCAGTGCACTCTATGACGCTCAGCCAGGGAAGCTGGACGCTACATGCCGGAAACGTGTGATGTGTTCATGTTTGTGTGTGGGTTGGGGAGATTTGCAAGTGTATATTTATCTGTTTCTTGAAGAGAGATCCAGATTGTAGGAAGGAGGAAACACAGACGCTGGAAGAGAATTCCATAGCATACCGGTGGCATTAAGGAAGGAGCTTTGGAAACTGTCAGTTCTTGGTCGACATATATAAACCATGTATGGATGTTCAGACCCGAGTGGTACTTACTAAAATAAATAGACTGTCGGAAAGTAATAATATTAAGCTTGTGAATAAATGAAGACTGATTGAATAATAATAAAAATATACATACTTCGAATATATACTATAGCGACATCTATCGTACGATGATAACAATGATATAAATACTAGTTTCAACGCGAGTCAGTCTAGGCATAGCAATGGCGCAGTTCGCCGAGCGGTATGAATACCTGGGCATAGTTGGTTTCCAAGGTCCGCGGTTCGCATCCCGCTTCTGCCGTTATTTTTGTGCTTGGATTGACGCGTTGAAAAAAGAATTTTATGTATAGTATATGTATATTTAAGTAATAATTCTTAATAATTGATTACTTTTAACATATAGCCCGGTTCTTAAAATGTTTCCTGTAAATTCGCTCTGTTCAACTGGTCTGTCAACAGATGTGTCATTCACTTTTCCTTTCCCATCCACTTTTCTTTGTAACCTTGATCAACGGTTATTTTTTAGTGATAAAATGCATTTTTTTACATGGTTATAAAGAAAAATATTTACATTTTTGCCATACCTATTTTTGACGGTAGTGTGTGAAACAGGACTACAGCTCTGGACATTGACATATTTAAAACTTCACTTTTATTTTTCTTTTAAATATAATTTTGTGTTCATATTAATTGACTAGTAGTATGAAAAATACGATACACAACTTTAATATTCCAACAGTCTTTAGAACAGTTTTGTTTCTTATTTAGATTTTTAAAAAATAATTATAAATCAGGTAGGTAAATTATTTTATATAATATATTTATCTTAAAATATTTAGATTTGTACAAATAATATTTATATCAATACATTTTATATTGGCACTTATTTACCCATAACTACAATATTTTTTAAATGCAGCAGAATCAACTAAATAAAAAATCATTCAACTTAATAATTGTCTTCCCAGTGTTTTTATAAATCAAAATATTATTCATATATATAGATTTTCTGTATTTAAATTTAATTATTACCATCGATTATTTACTTAAATGGGGTTTTTATAAGATACTTACCTACCTATATAAAACAAATTTATTCCATTAAGATTTTCGCAGTGGCAGCACTCTTCGTCTGGCCGGCGACAGTTCATATATTTTTCGCCCGAGACGCCTCCGCTTTTACCGAATTTCTCCGTCAAATTGTGCAAAGACATACAAATAACCATCAAAAAACATGGAGAACGACGTGTTGGACGCTCTGTCAGACATCGGGTGAGTTTTTAATTCATTGCAGCCATTATTTCAACAATTTCATATTGCACTCTTATCGAGTTGGGTTAGAAAGTTGACATGTCACAAGAAATGACGATTTTATTATTAAAATGCGTACTGAATGGTGTTTGCTTTATACTGTAAACAATGTCCATACAATCAGCTTCACATCGCAAACATTTATTTTGTATTGTATAACGTATTTGATATCGAAATTGCGTTTACAATGTTGCAATCTGTAGCATTGAAAAAGGCATGGAGGCTCATATGTTTAACAACATAAGGGCTTATCTTATTCTGAACATAGAGAAAGATACGTCCTTTCGTATATATATATTTTTGTTTTATGATTTTGTTTTATTATTACTAGTGTTATCTTTTTCAATTGAATTATCAATTTATTTATTAATCGTGACTATAATATATGCATGCTAATCAATAATATTATTTATTATTGATTAGCTTTAATACATTGAAGACAAGAAACATTTATTTAATTATTTAGGTAAAATATTTAGGGATTATGTTTTCCTTGGTTATTATAATTTTATATTACATGTAAGAAAACATTAACACTATACAGTCTGCATGGTTACGCGATTAAACTTACGCCGGAGGCCGACTGTTTTTTTAAAGAATTGCTTACAAAAAAAATCGCATATATTTATTTGTTTATATATATCCATCCCCCATCATCGTCGCTGTCTTGGATCTCCTCGGCGTCTAAGGGAATATCGGACAAAGCATCAGCGTATATAAGGAGACTAAGAATAACCGAAAATATATTGCATTGGAAGATAAAATAAAATTTAAAAAAACAGTTCATATTTTGGGAAATACTTATTTTGCTAACAAACATAAAATTTAAATGCATACAATCGAAATATTGATCCAGAAAAATGATAAACGTTTTCCCAATTTAAAAATAATAATTATAACAAGCGAGATAAAGACTAATATTACATTAAATTTTTTTTACAAAAGTGCTTGTTTTATTTTTTTATCGTCATGTGTTCAAATAAAATTAAATGTGATCGGTCACTAACGTTTGAAAAAATGATAACAATCTGTGTATAGTCGGCCACTAAGTGTTGGCAGAACGATCGCACACCTGTCGTGTGACCCGCCTTAAATGTTCGGCCTGACACACATGTTGTGTAATCGGACTGTAAAGTGTTAAGGTAATGTGTTATATATCATATTTTATTGATTTGCAGCTACAAGGGTCCTCTTCTGGAGCCACAAAACCTCTCTATCGCCCTTGAAGGGGGCCCCAAGTCTCCCGATTTCACGGGGCTTGTCCACACACTGGCCGTAGAGCTGAAGCAGCGCTGCCGGCTGGAGGAGAGCGTTGGGAGCACCACGGGAGCAGAAGATGCCAGTTCCTTCCTGCTGGAGCTCAGTAGCTTCCTCAAGGAGCTCAATTGTCCGTATTTGCGACTGATAACAGGTACATCGATCATAAATCAACTTTGTAGCATTGCTACCAATGGGTAAATTGATTAAATTAGCTATTTACAGTTGTGTATCATTAATTATTGATGAGGTTTTCATGGTTTTCTGATGCATGGTTCCAGGTCACATGTCCTCCCGGTTGCAGACTAAAGCAGAACGATTGCTTTTGCTAGAATTCTTGCTGTCGGAAGTGATGGTAGCCAGAATGCTGGCCGTCGATAAGCCAGAAGAGACACGCCCGGCTATGCAAGTAACCATTGTAAGTATCGAACCCATGTTTAATAATTAACACATTGTTCAACAATTGTTCCGAAACCGAGGTCGCGGTCCCGAAATTACAGCATCAGCTAACTGGTGATGCCGGAATACCAAGGTTCCGGCACTGAGGATAAATCCAAAGACCGGAGTTGAGTTCATACTGATTTATTTGATACGAGATCACTTTTTATACCCTGATTTACAACATGAGTAAGCAGTTATAAAAGTTATATTAATACATTGAATGTCAAACACTGCACATTCCTCGATACCGTTTTTGGAACTTGATCCCTTCAATCCACATAGAGTGGCAGATTATTGGGATGGTCAATGCTACGTATCGATGCGTAAGCATTTTTGTTAATATTAATACATAGAATTTCGTACACTGCAAATTCCTCGATATTTGTTGTTTTGTACTTTGATTCCCTCAATTTGCAAAGAGTGTGCATTTAAGTTTGTTAGCAAAATAAGTATTTCCCAAAATATAAGCTGTGTTTTTTTTAAATTTTATTTTATATTCCAATGCAATATATTTTTGGTTTTCATTAGTCTCCTTATATACGCTGATGCTTTGTCCGATATTCCCTCAGACGCCGAAGAGATCCAAGACAGCGACGATGATGGGGGATGGATAAATATAAACAAATAAATATATGTGATTTTTTGTAAGCAATTCTTTAAAAAAACAGTCGGCCTCCAGGCGTTGTTTAATCGCATAACCGCACAGACTGTATAGTGTTAACACATTGTTTGTGGGAAACGTATTAATACGTTTTTTACTCTCTGGTGGCGGACGTCGGGTAACGTAATAATACGTGTTGCGTAATAACAAATTTTGTTGCTAAATCCTATATCTTACTTCAAACTACACATTTCACTCACAAATGTGTAATTATTTTGCTTTAGTTTTAATTTATTAATAAATTATGTAAAGAAAGAAAAAAGGCTAAAAATATAAAAAAAAAAATGTGTGCTTGAAGAAACGCGCAATGCTTTTTACAACTTCAATGCGCAATAATTGTTTTCAACTTATGCGGAGAATTGGGGTTCTTTCTACCCGACGATGGGATGAATGGTAGAAATTATTTGTTCATATTTCATTATTAAAATATTTGTGTTGATGTGAAGTGTTACTATAAAGGACGTTTTTTTTGTGTTTGTTTACCATCATTTTATCATTGCTGCACAATTAGGTAAATCTACATTTGAAATTTCAATAAATTATCGCGAATATTTCAAAAGTTATAGACTTTTAAAAATTATAAAAAAACTTGCACGCGAACCCGAAAATCTAAAAAATATAAGATGTCATAAATTGTCTGGTCAAATGGTTTGGTAACAAGCGGCGTCATCTCCGTTTCGATGAGAATAGAGAGAAGGTAAGAATATGTGTGATTGATTGCCCTTGAACGAAATTGACCATATACCTTATGTGATCTTTTTCACTTTTTCAGCAAGAGACTCCAACAGCACGTGACTTGAACGACATAATCGTGGCGTTGAAGATGAGTCAACCTCCTGCGGGCATCGACATTGCTATTCTATTCGACAAGCTCAAGGCCAAGCTGAGAGCTGTCATCCAGCAGAAAGGTCAGAAACTTATCAAAATCATCCTCTAGCTGAAGCATATTTCTTTGTCACTCTCTTCTTCTTCGTGTCAGCGACGTCAAATTATTTTTTCCCAATATCTGGCAACATCGATAGCTCGTGTGTTGCCCAGCATTAGGTCCTGAGATGTGCAACTTGTTGGGCACATGGAGCAGCATCGTAGGTGTGAGGCGGTCTGCAGGTCTCCACAGTCGCACAATAGTGTCTCTCCCTGCCGAAGCATTCCCCACCGCTCGAGGTTGTCCTTTGTTCTACCAACTCCGGTTCTTAATCTGTTTAGGGATTTCCAGGTCGGCCAGTCAAGGCTCTTGCCAGTTGGGAGGCCTTCCTTGCGATTTGTTGCCAGAGTTGGAGTCTCAGGGCCGGATGTGAGAGGTTGTGTGGATTTCAGAAAGCTGCTTCGAGACTTCAATCTTGGTGTTGGGGGTATCTGATTATACAAGCAGTGGGACGGTTGGTTGATTGCCTTACGCGATACCAGCCAAGGGGTATAGTTTAGAAATGGGTGTTGGTTTGAGGCAGCCTGTGACGACTCTGCATGCATCATTCAGGGCAGTATCCACTTGATTACAGTGGGCTGATCGACCCCACACTGGTGCCGCATATTTTGAAACAAAGTAAAATTTATAAGAAGGGGTTCCATGGAACAGTTTGCGGAAAGGTTCTGTTTGGTGTGCAATTTGTTTCTTTATTAGGTATTTTGGAATCGCTATGTTCCAGTACTCTACATTCTTTGTCACTGATTCGAGAAGATAAGTCGGACATACGTAATTTTGATTCCATGTAACACCGTGTGAAAGTTATTTTCATTCTTTGTTTCTAAGCCGGAGAATATGCATCCCCAGTCTGCAGTCGATCAGCCCATTGTAATCAAGTAGATTCTGCCCTGAAAGATGATCCATTGCAGTCTTTTTGATGAAGAAAATGCATGATTTTTTAAATTTTATTTCTTTATGTAAACACATACAGGCGAAATACCGACAGATGGTGATAGTAATTCTAAAGTCTCATCTGTGGAATTCTATGACGCTTACCATGGTGTATAAGGCTAAGCGCTGCATGAGGAGTGTTGATCCGCCAGCGTTATAGACTACAGCCCGAAATTCACGCATCATCCTTTAGTATTACAGGAATTTACTATGAATGGGTGGTCTTCACGGGACGACTTTCGTCTACCACCAATTTTAATTAATAGGCTGACATTTTACGGGTGATGGATCAAATTCACGCCAACCGGGGATATTTTAGAGCTCAGAAATTGATTAAAAATATATTTATTTTTTATCTCCATCGGGGATTGAACCCATGACCTTTGGCTTGCAAAGCAAACGCTTTGACCATTGAGCTATGACCGCCGGCAAATGATTTGGTTTTGTAAACCTTAAAATTGACGAGGTTGACATACAATAGTTATAGATCATAGATTTAAGTGGGAAAGGTAGAGTACTGGAACATAGCGACCATCCAAAATACCTCAGTCACTCTAGATCGCACCCTCACCTTCAGGCGTCATTGCAGCAACACCAAACAGAAAGTTGCAACAAGAAACAACCTAATCCGCAAATTGACCAACACCCACTGGGGAGCCCAACCACCCCTTCTTCGTATCTCAGCTTTAGCACTTTGTTTCTCAGCCGGAGAATATGCGGTACCAGTGTGGGGTCGATCAGCCCACTGTAATCAAGTGGATACTGCCCTGAATGATGCATGCAGAGTCGTCACAGGCTGCCTCAAACCAACACCCATTTCAAAACTATAGCCCTTGGCTGGTATCGCACCACCAAACATAAGACGCAAAGTCATATGCGCCCCAAGAAATGCGTAACCATCCCGCTGCTTGTATAATCAGATACTCTCAACACTTATATTGAAGTCACGAAGCAGTTTTCTGAGATTTTCACAACCTCTCACGTCCCTGAAACTGAGACTCCAGCTCCAGCAACATTACTCCAAAGGAAAGCCTCCCAACTGGCAGGAATCTTGACTGGCGGTACTGGAAATCCTTAAACGATGAAGATGAGACACCTGCATCACTGCCACCATCTGTCGGTATTCTCCTGTACTGGCACTGAGGATAAGTCTAAAGACCGGAGTTGAATTGGTACTGATTAATTTGATAACACATCCCTTCTTTATATCTTCGCGTACAACATGAGTAAGCATTCTGTATTTTATAAAATTAATATTAATAAACTGATTTTCATACACCGCAAATTCCTCCATACCTGTCGTTCTTGAACCTTGATCCCTTTCAATTTACATAGAGTGGCAGAATATTGTGATGGTCAATGCCCTGTGTGGTACCCGACTGTATGAATCGACAAATTCGAGCTAATATAGAGAATTTCATTATAATTTGACAATTAATACTTTAAAGACTTTTGGATGTTTTATACAAAATAATTATGTTCAAATAACCTTTTGAACATAATCTTATGCCGGTTTTCTATGTATCTTCATGCAATAGTGTAGGAATTGTTCACATTTCCAATACCTTTTCATACTAAGTAGTGCCGCGGTTAAAAGATCAATGCTTTAGTTCTAAGCTATACTGCTGACATGTATTATTTTCTTTACATTTTGCATTGATATTGCAGGAGCCGACTACGTTGGCAGACCTCTATACAACCAGAGCCTCACCGAGAAGCAGTGGAAGGAAGTAGAGGCTCTGCACCAGGCCTTGCTGGAGGATCACAAACTGAGGAGGGAGACGTTGATCACTCGCTTGGACTGCACCATACAGAGCTTCGAGGTTAATATACATGTTACTCATCATCATCAGCCTGTGTATGTCCACTGTTGTGAATTAGGATCCATCCCCGTACAGTCTCCATCCTCTTTGATCCTCCACCTGTAACAATCGGCCACTCCCGGGCTGTAGTTATTCTTCTTATGTCGTCAGTCCATCTTGCAACGGGTCGGCCAACATTTCATTTGCCAGTTCTTGGGTGCCGCTTCAACACTTTTCTTTTCCATCACCGTTTACATAAAAAAAAAACTATTCCGTCGTTTCTTCAGATAGTCTCCATCCTCTTTGATCCTCCATTTCCACCAAGCCACTGATAATATGGTCCATCTTTGCACCAAAAGTTCAAATTACCTTTTCTTTTCCATCACCAACTTCGACAGATAGCTCAATATTTCAGGCTCACACCAAGTGTAAAGCTCTTTCCTAAAAGCCTCGATATGCGATCTTTTGTCTCATATTTTTGTTTGCTCGTCTGACACGCACATATAAAAATGTTAGTTTCAGTTTTAAAATTAAATAGTAATATAAGATGCGGCATTTGCAGCCGCCTTGACGATCTTGTTTTTTTTTTTTTATGTAAACACATACAGGAGAATACCGACAGATGGTGATAGTAATTTTTTGAAGTCTCATCTGTGGAATTCTATGACGCTTACCATGGTGTATATGGCTAAACGCTGCATGTGGAGTGTTGATCCGCCAACGTCATAGACTACAGCCCGAGATTCACGCATCATCCTTTATTATTACAGGAATCTACTATGAATGGGTGGTCTTCACGGGACGACTTTCGTCTACCACCAATTTTAATCGATAGGCTATGACTGACATTTTACGGGTGATGGATCAAATTCACACCAACCGGGGTAATTTAGAGCTCAGAAATCGATTAAAAATCCTTTTTTTTTTAATCTCCGTCGGGGATTGAACCCACGACCTTTGGCTTGCAAAGCAAACGCTTTACCATTGAGCTTTGACCGCCGGCAATTTGATTTGAAAGTTGCGCCATGTCACGTGGGAGGGGATAGTTTTCCATATGGCCGCTGTGTAGTTTTCGGGCGTAGTGACTGTCACTGCCGCCGGCCGGCAGTCGCCTCCCGGGTGCTGTCAATTAAACAGGATTTTTCTGTGTCCCGGGCGTAAGATAGGCAGGTAAGATATTTAAAGTAAAATAAATGTCAAATGTGCTTCTCAACAAGTTCTTTGCTTTGGCGACCTGCTCATCATCCATCCACCATGCATTAATTTGACAGTGGATTTATTTTTTTTTAATATAATTAAATATAATAAAAAAATTGGACATATTTCGATTCATAAAATAATCTGAGGGTAAAGTGGTTAACACGTTTAACGCCACGTAATGTTTTTAATCCATTTGACTCAGAGGCGCCATATAGGTCACATTCAATGATAAAATTCCATTGAAATGTAACTGCTGGCGTACAGGGACTGTTTGTTTGAAAAAAAAACGTAGGTCATCGGTGACCTACAGGGCGCCCTTTTCAACAACAGCGTAGGTCACCGGTGACCTACAGGGCGCCCTTTTCAACAACAGAAGTGGCGTGGATCGGTTTAATCAAATGAGGTACGTAATTTAAAAAAAAACTTTTTTGTATATCGTTTATTTAAAAATAATATATATATATTTTCAGTGGTCCGGTAAAGGTGATAACAAGCGGGAGGCCATCCAAGCTGTTTTCCGTCCTCTGAGATCCGCGATGAAGACTTCTTCTTCCCTGAAGGTCGGAGACTTCCTGGCGGCGCGCAGTGGACTGTTAGCTCTGCGCAAGACTTCAGACGCTGCGGTCAGGGTTCACACCAAGAGCCAAGTCAACAAGGTCGTCATAGGCAGGGTGAGTGACTCTAATGAAGCTAATGCAGTTTAAGGGTTGGGGAGATTGGCAAGTGTATATTTATCTGTTTCTTGAAGAGATGCAGATTGTAAGAAGGAGGAAACATAGACGCTGGAAGAGCATTCCAAAGTTTACCGGTGGCATTAAGGAAGGAACTTTGGAAACTGACAGTTCTTGGTCGACACACATTAACCGTGTATGGATGTTCGGCAAGTGTAAGACGAGTTTGTCGGTTATGGGTGGATGCAGGAAGAATTAGTTCTTTAAGTTCCGAAGAGCAGCCACCGTGGTAATAACGGTAGAAAGATTAAGTGAACCAATCTTACGGCTGTGTTCCATTGATTGCAGATTAGACGTAAGAGTGTCATTGTTTATCAAACGAATTGCTCTTCTTTGAACTGAGTCAATTAAGTTTAGAAGGTATTTTGGGGCTCCAATGCAAAGGTGACTGCCGTATTCAAGGTTAGGTCGATTGTCGGATTATATAGAAGAAGAAGTTGTTTATCGTTGAAATACCTCAGTTACAATCTTCCAAAAACCTCCGAAACATTCGGAACTATCTGCTGCTAGGGATCTCTGGTGAAGAAGATGAACATGTCTCTTGAAAGGGTTTCACGATGGGGCGACCTCAACCTCGTCAGTTTCAACATTTCAAAAACCCAATCATGTACTTTCTCCACCAAGAAGACTGCTATGGATCCTGTATCTTTCAACGGTTGTTCTCTTCCGAAAGCAAGCTCCATCAACATGCTTGGATTATCAATATCGAATAATGTCAAATGATTAAGTGTAAAGCCGGTCTCGCTTCCAAAAACTAGGTGTATTATATAGATCACGCCGGTATTTCAACGATAAACAACTTCTTCTTCTATATAAAGGACAAATCCGACCTATCCTTGAATACGGCAGTCACCTTTGGATTGGAGCCCCAAAATACCTTCTAAACTTAATTGACTCAGTTCAAAGAAGAGCAATTCGTTTGATAAACAATGACACCCTTACGTCTAATCTACAATCAATGGAACACAGACGTAGGTTGGTTCTCTTAGTCCTTTCTACCGTTATTACCACGGTCGCTGCTCTTCGGAACTTAAAGAACTAATTCCTCCTGCACCCACTCACAGCCGACAAACTCGTCTTACACTTGCCGAACATCCATACACGGTTAATATATGTCGACCAAGAACTGGCAGTTTCCAAAGTTCCTTCCCTTAATGCCACAGGTAAGCTATGGAATGCTCTTCCAGCTCTGTGTTTCTCCTTCCTACAATCTGGATCTCTTCAAGAAACAGATAAATATACACTTGCAATCTCCCAACCCACACACAAACAGAACACAACTTTCCCGCATGCAGCGTCCAGCCTCCCTGGCTGAGCGTCATAGAGTGCACTGGTCTTGACCGGTTGTGCTCTCCTGCATGCGCTTACATAAAAAAAAAGTTAAAAGATGCAAAACGAGTTTGTATACCTTGGAAGTACAATCACCTGGGATGGCAGAACAAAAAGAGAAGTCAACAGTCGAATACATCAAGCAAGGCTAGCTTTCAATAAAAAAGCCAAAATTCTTGAGTCAAAGAATATTTCTTTAGGGCTCCGCAAGCAACTTGCCAAAACACTTGTTTGGAGCATCTTAATGTACGGCTGTGAGACATGGTGCTTACAGATGGTCGTACAGAAGAATTCTCGGAATTTCCTGGAGAGACCACGTCACCAACTATGAGGTTCTCAGGATAATCAAGGAAGATAGGCACCTAATAAGAACCATCTCAGAGAGGCGAGCCCGATGGATCGGTCACATCATACGCCACGATGGTCTTCTTCATGATATTTGTGGATGGGATGGTTGAGGGTAGAAACTGTAGAGGGCGCCCTAGACGAGAGTATTTGCAGCAAGTATTCGTGGACATGAATTGTAGCGCTTATGCTGAGCTGAAAAGGGTTGCGGAGGACCGAGAGGAATGGAGATAGAGATGCAAGATACTGTTGCTGCAAACCAATCCACCAAATTGATACTACGAAGAAGACCTCAGTGGTCTATATAATACACCTAGTTTTTTGGAAGCGAGACCGGCCTTATACTAAATTGACTCGTAATATTCGTATATTTCATTTAAAAAAAAATATGCCAAAAAAGTTTGGGAATCGAAAGAGTATTGAATAAGAGTGTCTTGTGTTCATTGTTATTGTTTATGTTCCTAGGTTCCTGATAGAGGAGGTAGACCTTCAGAGCAGCAGCCTCCTCCCCCAGAAATGCCTTCCTGGCAACAGCAGAGATCTCAGGTTACCAATGCTTTTTAATTATTATAAGATTTTACTCAAAGAAAAAAAAAATAATAAGAAACAATATATAGTAACATCCTCCTCTCTCAAAACAAGAGAGGGGCGTTATTCCGTCGCGAGGGGCAGGATGAGGAGCAGGGCAGCAGACAAAGACTTTCTTGTAGAGACACAGACTATATTGTATTCACTTAAAAACATTACAAACTTTTAAGACCACGCGGTATGAAATCCCGCGCTGGCGCTGCGCGGACTTAACTTCGCCGAGAGTCGAGACCAACTGACGCCGGCCCAATGCCCCGGCCTGAGGCCGTCAGCGCTGCCGGTGGCGAAACTATGTACATAAATGTGTGGCGAGCTACAAAAATATAAGATGAAAGATCGTTTGTCGAGGTTTTCGGTTACAGTAAGCAAGGACTACATCATGCTGTTGTCAATAGAAATCTACTAGAATGTCCTGAAGCTCTCTAAATATAATTCGTGGAGCTCGTGTCTGAACTGGGCTTCTCTCGTGTGGTATATATCGACATTCCAGGTGATGTGGTTAAAAATTCTGATCAAGTAGCATAGTCTCTGACAGGTTAGTGTTACTCTTTGGGAGAACGAAAAAATCGGTGCCTCCTTATGCTCAGATAATTGTCAGGGACAAACAAACCGCTTTCCAACAAAATATAAGGATTTCCAAACACTAACTAGCATGATGATATAATACTGTGGGCAAAAAATACCGGGAATTTGCTTAGAAATCAAAAAATCTTTTTTTATTCATCTAAATTAAATTTCATCCCCCTCAAAGTAGTCCCCCTCTCGGATGCAATACACTTGTGACAATGTTTTTTCCAATTTTCAAAACATGCTGCAAAGTCCTCTTTTGGTATAACCTTTAATTCCTTCTTCGTTTCGGATTCTATCTCTTCTATAAATTCAAAATGGTGTACAAGGAGTTTAGCGAATAGCCAAAACTCACATGGTGCTAAGTTATGTAAACACAAACAGGAGAATACCGACAGATGGTGATATTAATTCTGAAATCTCATCTGTGAAATTGTATGACGCTAACCATGGTGCATATGGCTAAGCGCTGCATGTGGAGTGTTGATCCATCAACGTCATAGACTACAGCCCGAGATTCACGCATCCTTATTATTACAGGAATTTACTATGAATGGGTGGTCTTCACGGGACGGCTTTCGTCTACCACCAATTTTAATTAATATGCTATGACTGGCGTTTTACCGGTTAGGGATCAAATTCACACCAACCGGAGCACTTTAAAGCTCAGAAGTCGATTAAAAGTCCTTGTTTTTTTTTTTAATCTTCGTCGGGGCTCCATCCCACGACCTTTGACTTGCAAAGCAAACGATTTGACCATTGAGCTATACCCGCTGGCAACATGGTGCTAAGTCATGGAAAAATACGGTGGTTGGGGAATGATATAGGTTGAAGTTTTTGCGAAATGATGTATATAATTATTATAAATGATATATTTTTTTCTCAACAGAGTGGTGGTGGTGGCGGAGGCAGAGGTGGTGCAAGGGGTGGTGGTTCAGGGTTCGGAGGAGGCGGGCAGGGTGGCAGGGTGCAAGGGAACTGGAATTCTGGAGACGGAAGGTAAATTATTATTTATTTTATTATTCTTGTCAAGTCTTGCCAGTTTTTAATTTAATAAATTATTGAAGATGTTCTCCAGGGAGGCCGAAACATGTAATCGTTTAAAATAAATGTGAATCAAAAGTAAATATTTTTCATTCGTTTATTTTTTAAATTAAAATTAAATTAAAATTAATTTAAAATGATAATTATGTTTCTTTATAACAGTTTCACCAAGTATTGTCAGTTGATAACCTTAACCCGTGCGGAATAAGATTCAATAAAAAGTCACGAAATAAGTCAATTAGTCAATGACAAATAAAGTTGAATATTTAAGGACGATTTTTTTTATGTGTTTTGATTGGTCAGTGCTACATTTATTTATATTCACCTTCAGAACTAAATTAAATAAGTAATTAAATATTCATATACTATACATAAAATTCGATTAAAAAAGATTCGAAAAAAGATTTTTTTCTGAATGAATTGACTCGTTTAAAGAATTTTATGTATAGTATATGAATATTTAATTACTTATAATATTGTAATATAGTCAATGATCTATAAAAGTAGATTAGAATATTGAAAATAATAAAATAATATTCTAATAAATATTTTAAATAATCCATATAAATCAAATAAATCCATTATTATTTTTAAAAATGGGCAATTTCGAAACATGTGCTGAATGACCCACAACTCAATACATATCATAAAAAAAAAATTGACGAAGGAATGTCGGAATACGAAACAGAATTATATTCAATATAGTATTCGGATAAATCCGCATCTCGCACTGAAGCGACGTGTTTTTTTCAGGGCGTGGAATAAATCTTCTCGCACTTAAGAGGAGTGCAAGTTGGTGCGGATATATCCGCACCTCGCACGTAATGGGTTAAAAAACGATAGATAGAGGTTTCACTGTAGGTATGCTAACTCTTGTCTTGTAAATATTTAATTTCTTAACATATTGACATCCCCCGTCTTTAGAAGACGACAAGTCGCGGGTTTGTTACATGGTTGTTTGATTGCCTTACGCATTTCTTCGGCGCATATGACTTTGCGTGTTATGTTTGATGGTGGGATACCAGCCAAGGGGTATAGTTCAGAAATGGGTGATGGTTTGAGGCAGCCTGTGACGACTCTGCATGCATATCATTCAGGACAATATCCACTAGATTACAATGGGCTGATCGACCCCACACTGGTGCCACATACTCTCCGGCTGAGAAACAAAGTGCTAAAGCTGAGGTACCAAGAAGGGGTGGTTGGGCTCCCTAGTGAGTGTTGGTCAGTTTGCAGATGAGGTTGTTCCTTGTTGCAACTTTCTGTTTGGTGTTGCTGCAATGACGCCTGAAGGTAAGAGTGCGATCTAGAGTGACTCCGAGGTATTTTGGATGGTCACTTTGTACTCTACCTTCCCATGTGACACAAAGCTTTCTGTTAGCTTCCCTGTTTCTAAGATGGAAACAGCAGACTTGTGTCTTTGATGGGTTAGGTTTGAGATGGTTGGTTTTGTAGTAATGAGACATCTCGTTGAGTCCCTGGCTTAGGTTAGTAAGTGCTAAAGCTGAGCTACAAAGAAGGGGTGGTTGGGTATATATATATTAACAATCATTCTTTATGCTTTCAGGGGTGGCGGTGGGGGAGGGCCTCGCGGCGGCCGAGGGGGTGCCCAAAACTATCAAGATCAGAACCGTTCCACGCCTCAACCATCGTTCCAAGACAGCAGGAATGTCCAGCAAGGCTACAGCCAAGACCAAAGAAGCAACTATCAAGAGGGCGGCAATCAGAGAAGCTACCAAGGAAGCTATCAGCAAGATGGAAACCAAAGAAGCAGCTATGACAACAGATCAGCACAACCAAACCAGTACCAAGACAATAAGAGAGGATACAATGATGCTGGTAGCAACACTAGAGGATATCAGAGTGCGGGATATCAAGATAATCGAGGCTATGACAGCAATAATAGAGGCTTTAACCAATCGTATCAAGAAAACAACGGAAGGAATAATGGTTCATCATATCAACAAGGCGGCAGAGGAAATTCTAATACAAATTCAAATTTTCAGCAAGCCACTACTGCTGGTGGAGGAGTAGGGGGTTATAATCAGGGTAATGGTGGTTATCAGGGGGGTAACAATAAGGGTAGGTATCAGAACGAGCACGATGATAGATCCGGCGGAAGAGGAGGCGGCGGCGGTGGGAGGGGCAGATCGAATTATAATAGAGGCGGAAGGAATTGAATTGTTGATTTGAAAATGTGTATTTTTGAAATTGAATTTTATTTGCATTGAATTTATTTACCTCTTTCGTTATGGCTCGGTGGAATACAAATTATACTGTCAATATGGCGTGCATTTTTCAAACCTCTTTTTTGTTGTTGCTTAAAACTAGTATTTGAAGTATAAATGTACTTATCTGGTCTATTTGCACATATCACATTGGTTCTTGTATCCTTTAGCTATCAGATGATGCATAAAAAACTATTATATTTAACAAACGTTCATTGTGTAACTCCGCATAAGTGGTGGCATAGACACATGTGGTTTACAGAAAAATCGCACCTGTGATGAATCCTTACGATATTTATTTACAGATTCCTGTTAAGAATAATAATAAAGGGAATGACTGCAGTTCCAAGTTCCTACTGTAGATGTCACAATAAGTACTGAAAGTAGCAAAACGATATATCACGTCAACCGATGTCAACGGTCGGGGAATCTTTGACGGCATATGCCGACAACGGATGCGAAAGGGTTAAAAAGGCTTTGTAGGAGTGGTTCCCATGGTGTGACTTGATGCTACGTAAAACATATCTAACTTATAAACGTGTTTTTTAAATGGCTGTTATAAAGAGCAACACCTGAGATCCCACATATACTGACGAAATTCAGGTAAAAATCAATTTCATAAATTCAGTGTTTTATTTTATTAATTCACTATCAAAGTAACTAATGATATTGTGGCTTTTGCGTTAAGCAGTGTGTGGCGAATTACTCCTTTCCAATATTTCTACCGCCATAGCAGGGGTCTTCTTCAGGGTTGATGATTTAGTAATGGCGGTCGAAATATTGGAAAGAAGTAATTCGCCACACCGCTAAACCCAAAAGCCACAATATCAAATCTGGCCGTGAAAACCTAAAAAGTTATTTAACTAATATTTTCTTGTGTGTCCGCCGTAAATTACAGCCACACAGCTCTGTCAGCTGCCATTGTATTCACCTTGATTAAAGTTATCTCTGCATCTGAAGCTCCACTAAACGTATGCTTTGTACAGTTCCCAGCGATCGCTGGACGAGAACCCGGGGACTTACAGAAAAGGCTGCTGTAGTTTATGATCTTCTAAGGCAACCGAAATTCATGTACCGGCCACGCCCACTTTGTCTTTTAACCTTTAAACGGCCAGTGTTTTCCTTACGGGACCGCAGATTTGCTATGTTCAATGCCCCACGGTCCCATACAGGAGTGCTTATGGTTGATTTCACAATCGGATTACATTAATTTGTAATAATAGTATTAAAGTATGTTCACGAAAGAATCTATTGTACGACTAAAAACATTACAAACATTGGCCTGCTAGGGCATTGAACGACGTAAATTTGCGGTCCCGTATGGGACCACTGGGCGCTTGAAGGATAATGCTCTCCTGTGACATATGTATTACATGTCCCAGACAGGTTCACCTTCGCCTCTTGATCGACTATAGTATGAAATACTGCCTTGATTGTTCTCTCACCTCGTCATTCGTCACAAAGTCAAACCATTCTACTTCCAGCATTCTACGTAGGCATCTGTTTTCAAAACCCATTATATGGCTGCATTGGCTTTTGATGAGATGCCAAGATTCAGATCCATCTATAACTATCAGAATGATATATGCACTGTATTTTTGGCGCTTTTCTTCAAGTCAAACCATTGTACCCACGCAGATTTCTGTTTTAAAAACACATTATATGGCTGCATTGGGTATTGATATATATAATCGTGTCAGAAACAACAGGGTCAGATCCTGTCTGCCCAGAAGTGGGCGACGTCGATGGCGTTACTCCCGGCCATCATCAGGTCTACCTGAGTGCAGCTACTCTGACACAGCGCACACTCCAGAAGGTGTGACTGGGTCTGCTCTGCGCCGCAGTCACATTCAGTCGGTCCGCTGTAAAACTGCCAGGCTTTCATTTGTGTCCTAGTCTTGCATACTCCGGTCCAAAGTCTGTTAAAGGACCTCCATATATTCCACCCCTGGTCGTGTCCAGGGGTAGGGTCCTCTTTCGGGGCAATCCAAGTATTCCCCTCAGTCGCGCTTCTCTACATGTTCAGCCGCAGGGTATCACCAGTTCCGTTGTCGATTGTACGAAACTTCTTGATTTTATTGGCTATTGATGAGATGCCAAGATTCGAAGTTGTATAGAAGAAGGTTGAGAACAATATTTTCAGTCGTTTTCGCCGCTTTGTTCTGATCGAGTGTAGCTGCGAGTCCCGGATATTGCGCTTTTGATTGATTTGACTATTGAAGAGATGATGTGCTGCCAGTGGATTATATGACGCTTGCCATTTTGAGATGACTTAAAGCGATGCGTTAAACGTAAATATGTATTCCATAATACACCAGTGATTGATTATGCTAAAAATGTATTCATTATGTTTAATGGTCAATTAATTTAATATTATAAGTATGTAATAATTATAAAACAATAATACTCCTTCGTGTTTGTATATATGATGTCTGGAGGAATTTTGAGGCATCCCTCAAACCCCCCATTAACACCATCCAGTCCGATTACACAACATGTGTGTAATCGAATACTTAAGAAAATGAAACATAATATTTGAAATATTATTATATGTATATATATATTTATATATAGATGTATGTGACAGTGGTTTTGTAATTCAAAATAAAGTGTTTGAAAACTTTTTCAATAAAAAAAATATATATTAATTGATTCTTTTTTTTTTCTTTTTTACACAATTATTAACCCTTTCGTTACGGCTCGGTTCGAATACAAATTATAGTGTCAATTATAAAAGTAGTGTTTGAAGCGTAAATGTACTTATCTGGTCTATTTTCATATAATACATTGGTTCTTGTATCCTTTAGCTATCAGATGATGCATAAAAAACTATTATATTTAACAAACGTTCATTGTGTAACTCCGTACATGTGGTGGCATTGACACATGTGGTTTATAGAAAAATCGCTCCTGTGACGAAACCTAACGATATTTATTTACATGCTTTACAGATTCCTGCAAATAATACATGTACGTTGATAAAGGGAAAGACTGCAGTTCCATGTTCCTACCGTAGATGTCACAAATTCAATGTTTTATTTTATTAATTCACTATCATAGAAGTAATGATATTGTGGCTTTTGGGTTTAACCGTGTGTGGCGAATCAGATGATGCATAAAAAACCATTCTAAGAAAGTAGCAAAACGATATATCACGTCAACCGATGTCAACGGTAGGGGAATCTTATGACAGCATATGCCGACAACCGATGCGAAAGGGTTAATGCTTTAACTATGACTAATGTTTTAATAAATTCTAGAAAATGATGAGCATGATCCCTGACTATTTCATAATAAATAATTATTTCAATCGGGGTTTCATCATCAGCCTGCATCCGTCCACTTTTGAACGTAAGCCTCCTGCATGAGACTCCATCCTCTGCCTTTCGCATCCAGTTCACTCCCGCTATTCTTCTTATGTCGTCAGATCATCTTGCAGGGGTCGCCCAATGCTTCATTTGCCAGTTCTAGGGCGCCACTCCAATACTTTTCTTCCCCGTCGACCGTCATCTCTTCAACAGATATGTCCTGCTCATAGCAATTCTGAAGTCTCATCTGTCGAATTCTATGACGCTTACCATGGTGAATATGGCTAAACGCTGCATGTGGAGTGTTGATCCACCAATGTCATAGACTACAGCCTGAGATTCAAGCATCATCTTTTATTATTACAGGAATTTACTATGAATGGGTGGTCCTTCACGGGACGACTTTCGTCTACCACGAATTTTAATTAATAGGCTATGACTGACATTTTACGGGTGATGGATCAAATTCACACCAACCGGGGGGGTATTTTAGAGCTCAGAAATCGATTAAAAATTCTTTTTTCTTTAATCTCCGTCGGGGATTGAACCCACGACCTTTTGCTTGCAAAGCAAACGCTTTGACCATTGAGCTATGACCGCCGGCAATGTTAAAAAATTAAGTTGTTTTTTTATTAGGGAACGAATAAAATTGGTTTTTACTTTTGGACCTGGTTACACACCACGAGTCAGGCTTGTTATTTCGTCTCAATGGGTTAATCAGTATTAAAAGTACATAGATATTAGAGTTGTTATCGCAGCAGCAAAAGCTTCATGCACTTTATGGTTTCTTCTCTGATGTTCCACGTCACGCTGATCCTCTACATATCCTCGGTGCTCCACTTGTAGCTGGCCTCGTCCTGGGCTTTCTTGTTGCTCCGAGCCGCAAAGAGATTTTTTTCATGGCCGTTGGAACGATCTACGCCATCCCATCTGTGTCCGGGACGGATATCGAACCTGTTGGGCGGGTACGGACCGTTGTAAACAGGACGGGCTGAAATGAATCAAATATATACAATGTTATACCGGTGGAAAAATTATGTAACTAGTCCCAATGTGGCCATAAATAAAGGTATGGCAAGCGACAAAAGTACGAGACGAAAGATTGTCTATCGAGGTTTTCGGTACCAGTTAGCAAGGGCTACATCGTGCTGATGTCAATATTAATATATACTGATAATAAATACGGACCGCTGTAAGCAGGACAGGCTGAAATAAATCAAATAAATGTTAAATAAAAATAATATTATTTTAACTTGATTTAACATGGATCACATTGAGAAACTGCTAATCGCAAAAATGAGATGAGGGGAAAGCGAGGGGGAGATCCATCATGTACGGCTGCCAAGCCAAAACTGAGCTCCGCAGGCAGCTAGGTAGGCAAGGGATTTGGAGTGGGGGAACCAAGGTACACTACAGAATCGCGGGTTCCACCATAACAGCGCTTTTCAGGACTGTAGCGCCATGGGAAACAACTTTTTTTTATGTGAGCACATACAGGAGAATACCGACAGATGGTGATTCTGATGAAATATCATCTGTAGATTCTATGACACTTACCATGCTGCATATGGGTTAGCGCTGCAAGTGGTATATTGATCCGCCAACGTCATATACAACAGCCCGATACTCACGAATCATTCTTATTATTACAGGAATTCACTATGAATGGGCGGTCTTCACGGGACGACTTTCATCTACCGCCAATTTTAAGCAATAGGCTATGTCTGGGATTTTACGGATGAGGGATCAAATTCACCCCAACCGGGGGTATTTTAGAGCTCAGAAATCCATCGGGTATAGAATCCATGACCTTGGGCTTGCCAAACAAATGCTTTAAACCACTGAGCTATACCCGTCATTTAAAAATTTATTGATTGATGAAGTAGGTTGATGACGTTACCTGGTGCAGCACCCGGCTCCTTGCCCTTCTTCTGCTTCATATACTCCAGCATGGGGTCTCCGATCCTCTCCCTGTCCCTCAGAGCATCTTCCAGATCTTTGTCATCCCGATATCTCGCCATTGGTTTAGCTGCTTCGTGTATAAAATCTCTCACTCTAGCTTCTTGGTCTTCTACCTGCTTCAAACTGTAAATAAATAAGAAAAAACATTAGTATTATAATGGACAGAACTTTACCCGCCTCAGACCCACATCACACCGGAGGACAGTAAAGTTTAGGTTTAAGTTTCCTTGATGATGCGCTCATTCAGATTATGATCAGTTAGCTACCGATAAGGCTTATAAAGCGATGATATATATATAATCGTTTCGGAAACAACAGGATTAGATCCTGTCTGCCCAGAAATGGACGACATCGATGGCGTTACTCCCGGCCATCGTCAGGTCCTCCTAGGTGTAGCTACTTGGACACAGCGCACACTCCAGAAGGTGTGTCAGGGTCTGCTTCACGCCGCAGTCACATTCAGTCGGTCCGCTGTACAACTGCCATGGCTAAATATATAGAAGGTTCAAATATGGAAAAATAACAAATATTTTTAATTTTTACCCTTTTCCCCATCTTGTGTATTTTTCATCGGTGACCTTTTGCTTTTCTTCTTTTTCCCTGTTTTGCTGTTTCTCCTCTTCCGTCTCTTTATTCCTCCCTGAAATTAATAAAAAAATTAAACAATTGTTTATATTAATCCTCCCCTTACTGTGCTAAAAACATCAGAGAGCTCAAATTATATGTATTTTTTACACCATAGGAAAATGTCATTTAAAAACTGGAAAAATTTAATATTCCTAAATATCGCTTTATTCCACTTTTTTTCCATCGCTACAAATGAATGGTTCCGCCGCATTTCGTTCACAGACAATTCGTTGAATGACTCGACGGTAACAACGTTTGGCGCACGAGAAACTGGTGCACAGGATGTTTCGCTAACCTAACCTAACTTAACACATTGTTGTCGGGACACGTATTTTTCCGTTTTTGAGGGACTGCTGCTGGATTGCGGGACCCGTAAAAATCCGTATTTTGTAGTCTGTTGCTAGAAGTCGGCTCACTTGTTTATCCGTGTAATTAGAGCTGCATTTTTTGTTGTTGTCAGTAACTAGATGTCACTGCTTTGATATTTAATAAAGACATGTTTTTATTCGTCGTCGCATTTATTACAGTTCCACCAAATGTATTGTACTAATTTTACATATATTTTTTTTTAAATGACACATAAAAGTTAAATAACTAACTATAAATGCTTTATCCATGCTTTTTACTTGATTTGAAAACCTTGAAACATCCTGTTATCCCAAATATGACATATTTTAGTTTTATTTAGTGTTTAATTCGATTTTTTATTACATAATTTTTTATAAAACGCAATTTTCTAATGAATATAAAACTGTCATCCTCCATGTTTCTTCTTCATTTCATAGTATTGTTTTTGGTGTGTCTGTGTTTAAAATTTCATAATTTTATATTGTATAGTATAAAAGTTATGGCGAGATTCCGAAAATGTAAAAATACGCGCGCAGCTGCTAAAAGACATTGCGCGAAATCCCCCCGAAACAATGTGTTAAGTTATTTCTTTAACGAGACCTATGGATTTCTGGACAAATCCTTAGGTTAGGTACCCAAAAATACAAATCCTTAGGTTAGGTACCCAAAAATAAACATATTAATATACAACAAAAATACATTACTAACCTCTGATATCTCTCTTGATAGTTTTGGCGTTCCTTCCAGTAAAATCTTCCGACAGTTTGCTAAATAGCTCATCTTCTTTCATCTTCATCTCATCATTTTCCACCTTAAGCATTCCGGCATCCTGCAGCCCCGCTCTCTTGCCATCCAGCGTCTTGTCCATCTTTTGCTTTGAACCGCCGGCTTCTTCTGCATCTCTTTCCCTGCGTCCATCATCAGTCCTTCCTCCACTTGCAACTCGCGATCCATCAAAACCCACGTCTCTTGACCTATCTTCATCGTACCGATCTTTTCTACCACTTGCAGCTCTTGCACCATCAAAATCTCTTCTAGAACCATCATTTCTACCCCTATCGTTGCTTCTACTGCTACTTTTAACGCTAGTATCATCAATTTCTTTTGATCTATCTTCATTAAATCTACTTTTATCATCAGCCCTACGATTAAAATCCTGATTAAGTCTTGACCTATCATCGTTTCTGCCACCAGAATTGATCCTGGTATCAAAATCTCTTGATTTAGCATCATACCGGTTACCTTTTCTTTCAAAATCTCTTCTATCATCTCTTTTACTTCTCACATCACCTCGTTGATCTCTTCCATCATTTCTTTCACGGCTTCTACTTCTTCTTACGTTCCTTCTATCATCAAATCTTTCTCTGGCAGCACCTCTATCATCACTATTAATTATTTTACTATCTCTACTACCTTTATGTTCATACCTTTGCTCTCTTGCACCTGTTCTATCGTTACTTCTGCTTCTTCTATCATTCCTTTCGCTTCTTTCATCAACCTCATCATCATTATCCCACCTACTCTTTTTTCTACTGTGTTCCTTCTTAACATCCACTCTCTTACTACCTCTCTGAGGCGATAAATCGGAGTCACTTCCTTCTTTCTTTTGATACAAATCTTCATTTCTTTGTTCATTTCTTTTACTTCTAACCGGCGATAGATCACTATAGGACTCTTCTTTTTTAACCACCCTGTTCCTTACAGGCGAAAGATCAGAATCACTATCGTCCTTTTTCTTTTTACTACTCTTTTTAGACTTGATCTTTCCTTGTTCTTTCGTCTTCTTCACTCTTGCAGGTGAAAGATCACTATCAGAATTTTCAACCAAAACTTTTATATTCCTCACGGGCGATAGATCCGAATCAACTTCTTCTTTCACCCTTCTTTTTGGACTCAAATCACTATCACTATCATGCTTTTTTTTCTTTTTCCCATTATTTTCTTTATTATCTTTTTTAACTTGTCTTTTACTTCTAGTATCGTCGTTTTTGGATCTCTCTGGACTTAGATCCGAGTCAGATTTATCAATGATCCTCTGAGGACTTAGATCGGAATCACTTTTATTGGTTGGATCATCAACCATTTTTGTAGGATCTTTTTTTCTATGTATCTGCTGCACAGTCAACGTAGAAGTGAATCCATCATCCTATAATTAAATATAAAACATTAATTAATTTAATTTTCCCATTAAAAAATATTATGTTACACATTTAGGAAATCTATTTTAAGCTATACTCAGAAAGTCTACATTTTTTGCCCATAGGGACGAGGACTTCTATGAGAGAAGCATAATAAAACAACCTTAAACATTACAACAACTTATCGAATAAAATGGCGCATATTTGACCTAAATTGGATCATTTTAACTCTCCAGATACGAGCGCGACCGAATGGTCACAGTGCTCACTATTAGTAAACTCCTACTCCGGTCCCTTTTCTGCCTGAACATTGTATCTTTCGCTCAGTTTCGGTTAAGAAGTGTCTCCACCACAGTAATTCTGCTGCCGCGGCAACGGAAACAGTTACCAAGTACCCTTGTGAGTTATTTTATGTCGAGTTTAATTTTTTTTCAATACAATTTTCAATATTTTTAAAAATGATTTACATAATTTTTACTAATTCATTTCATATAACAATATGTTGATCTAAGAAGGTAATATCATAAATATTTAAAAATATTTTCGGTGTAGCTGTATGTCAACCCCAAAGGCTAGCCAAGGTTAGAATCCATACAAAAAACAAAATAAAGAATAATGTTTCATACAAAATAAGTTGTCGATGGTAAGAACTAGCATGACCATACAGCCACATAGCTTTTCTACAAGAAAGTATTGTGTATTTTTTTCAAATTTATTTTTGCTAGATGAAGAAGACTACATGCTGATCAAATATAGCTTAAAACTTAAGTTTTTATCAAAAAAAAAACTTTCGTCTCTGGGGGTTAACTATGGTAAACAAGCCTTTCATTTTCATGTAAAAATATGACATTTGTTTTCGCATTACCTAATATAAGTGACGCAGGCAGTTGATACCCTGCACATTTACCTGATTAATGACCTTCCATTTGTCACTGCTGAACTGCTCGTTGACCTTCACTTCATCCGGCCTTTCATCGATGATTCCTGCTATCTGAGGAGCATCCTCGGCGTCTCCAAACATCTCTATCTCGTCCCTCTCCAGAGCGCGCATCTTCGACAAGTCTACATCATCATCTATGATCTTCATCCTGAAAGATACAATTCAATTATTGAAAAATATTCTGTGTTTCTATATAATATTCTGTCTAACTGTGTTCCTAACCTAAAAACGCCACCATTCAAAAATACATCCTCAATTTATTAAATAATGCAATTATATTAATTTACCCAGTGCCCATAGTCTTGGGGCGCTTCTTTTTCTTCTTTTTCTTGTCATCATTTTTACCTCCGCTTAGATATTTCTTCAAATACTCCTTTTGATTCATTGCGGCTGACATTTCAGAAGCGAAGCGTTTTATTTTTGACAGGTGTACGGGAACAACTTCACGACGATCTCAATATAGTGTTGACAGTTGCAAAAATAACAGTAGCAACTATTTTATTAAGTAGCGTAGTATTACCTAAATTTAAAAATAAGTGAAAATAAATAAGTATTCTTTTAAATTTACAGTAGGGAGTTTTTTGTTATTTATATAATATTACGAAGCATCGTTATTTCTTACATAAATTAAATTTATCAAGCTTTAAAAAATCAAAATACCCACAAAATTAATATTTTATACCCATACAACCAAAACTAATATATCTAACTGCAAAATCGTTGTTCTGACGATCATTGCTTTGTGTTAAATGTACCATTATTTATGTCGCTTCTTTTAGACCAAGGCTTTAAAAGCATCAATCGAATCTATCATCTGATCATTGTAGGTAAAAAAAAACGCAATAATTTTTTTTACGAAGAATTTCGTTTTTAATGGACATTCACACATCGTGAAATATGACAGCTTCGTAATTAGAATTGTTGTAATAAATGGTTAGGTTTCGTCCTTCCCGATACAAAAGGCTCCTACTAATATAACATTATTGTGCGACTGTGTATTAAGGGCTTGTAATACCGGACAAGTTTATCAATACCGATATTTCTATAGTTTATATTAAATACTGGTATTGTTAATGTCAAAAAGGTAATATATATTTCGCGGCTGTTTGTGACTGTCATATTCTTCGGTAAGTTAGCAGATTTGAAATAATGATTATTATGATAATTTAATTCATAATTCAATGTGAAAAAAATACACAAAATGGTTTTACTTAAATTAAAATTAAATTCTAGTACTACGGATGCCGCAGGGGAGCATTTAATTTAGCTGCTTTATCCTCAAGCTTCCGGGTTCGCGTCATACTAGAAGGCCGTCGGGAACTATTTATATACAGAATGTATTAGTCAGAGCTACGGGAGGCGGAGTCGACATGGGATGAGGCTAGGACCAAGGTGGCTTGTGATGTCGATATTCTCCAGTTAATGGAGCGCAAAAGGAAATGATGATGATGATCGAAGAGGTGATGGTCGATGGGGAAGAAAAAAGGGTTAGAGTGGCGTCCAAGAACTGGCAAACGGAGCGTTGTCCGACCTCCTGCAAGATGGACTGACGACATCAACAAAATAACGGAAGTAGCCTGCATGTGTAAGGCGGAGGATCGAAGAGGATAAAGACTCATATGGAAGGCTTACGTTCAACAGTGGATGGACACAGGCTGATCTTCTTCGTCAAATTATTTCTGCCCACTATCTGGCAACATCGATAGCCCGTGTGCTGCACAGCATTGTCAGTCTTGAGATATGCAGCTTGTCGGGTACATGGAGCAGGATCTAAGGTGTGAGGCGGTCTGCAGGTCTCCACAGTCCCTGCCGCAGCATTCCTCACCGCTCAGGTTGTTCTTTGTTCAACCAATTCCGGTTCTCAACCTGTTCAGGGATTTCCAGGTCTGCCTTTCAAGGTTCTTGCCAGTTGGGAGGCCTTCCTTTGGAGTAATGAAATTCTTTGATGCGACTTGTTGCCAGAGCTGGAGTGTCTCATTTTCAGGGCCGGATGTGAGAGGTTGTGTGGATCTCAGAAAGCTGCTTCGCGACTTCAGTCTGGGTGTTGGGGGTGTCTGATTACACAAGCAGTGGGACGGTTGGTCGATTGACAGGCTGATGATCAAATGAAGAAAAAAATATAGTCGGTATTTTTTTATCATGAAAATAAACTAAATACCGGGATCCTTGTGTTGGTAATCCCGGTATTGCAATCCCTATTGTGTAGTGTTAGTTTTGTTGGTTATATGTTTCCTAGCACTTACTGAAAGTTACCGAAGTGCTGATGGTGTTTATGTCCGGCCTAGATGGGCCTTTCAGGATCGAAATGGGGATTTTTTAAATCAAAATTTATATTATTAAAATCATCATTTGACTTTAAAAGTAAAGCTTAAGATATAGAAATAAAAATTTACTAACATCCACCTCTTTCTTCACTGGGTTTCTTTATTTTTCTGAGTTTCCTTAAATTGTCTAGTGTTAAGTATGTTAACTAGGTTTATGTTTTTGCTCATGTAAAAAACATAAACCATTTCAAGGATTCTATAGAATATACCTGTACCTGTATATCTTAGTGTTTTAGGGAATTTAATTAATTATTAATCAATAAAATAATGTATCTTAAGTAAAAGATAACTCTGTCTGTAAACTTAATATTGATACCTCAATTTATAATGTTATGTACATGTATCTCAAGTTTAAAAAAATATTTATAAAAAAAATAAAAAATACACTTCTCTAAGATTTTTATTTAATCGCGTGGTGGCAGAATGAGAAGCAGTTGAACAACACACAGACGTTTTTCAGAAGCACATATTTATTTATTTATTTTTCACAGGACTGAAGTTCCAAGGTACAAAGTAATAAAAAACAGAGCATACATAAATATACAATACAAAAAAAAGGTAATAAAAAATTAAAAATAACATAAAAGAAGAAGAAGATGACACGTGTCAAAGATCACAGAGATCAAGTAGAACAATACCATCGACAAAAGAGTTAAAGGATGTCAGAAAAGGATCGAGGTGTGCTGGTAGGCCATTTAGGAGCGTCATTGCCGTTGTACTAAATTGAGTGCTCAAAGCTCCACAAGTGTAAACCGGGGATCGAAAACAATGGATGGCGAGGATAACAATGTATTTAATTAAACTCGACAAACTTCCGGCCCGGGCGGAATAACAAGCTTAAGACACCGGGCCGACCACATTACGACACTCGTCGCGTCGGCACACAACTAAGCGCTCGTAGTGGGCGAAAGCCCAGCGCCGCAAGTGGTGATCTACAGAATTAATGGCGCACCAATTACAGTCACGTACATCTGACGTCACACCCGTGACCGGACTTGTCAAAATACCAATATCGCGATACATGCATATTTGTCTGAATAGCAAACAAAAATAAGAGGGCACGGGCTGACACATTAAAAGTCAGCGCCCCAAAGATTATCGCGGTTAAATAATAAACTAAAGTTGATAGTTGAACCAACATGATTTGGAACAATTTTTTATTAAAAATTAAAACCAACCTTATATATATACTATATATATTATATTAGACCTGCTTCTCATCCCTCCACCACGCGTCTCGATAATGATCCCGGAGATATGAAGTCGCCTTTTGATAAAGGGGGTGTGAATATTGTAAAAAAAATTAAGTTAACCCTTTCGCATCGGTTGTGGGCATATACCGTCAAAGATTCCCCGACCGTTGACATCGGTTGACGTGATATATCGTTTTGCTACTTTCAGTACTCATTGTGACATCTACGGTAGCAAATTAAAAGTGCAGCCATTCCCTTTATCAAGCCACATGTATTGTTTACAGGAATCTGTAAAGCATGTAAATAAATATCTTTAGGTTTCGTCACAGGCGAGATTTTTCTGTAAGCCACATGTGTCAATGCCACCACATGTATGGAGTTACATAATGAACGTTTGTTAAATATAATAGTTTTTTATGCATCATCTGACAGCTAAATGATACAAGAACCAATGTTATATATGAAAATAGGTCAGATAAGTATATACATTTATGCTTCAAATACTAGTTTTAAGGAAAAAAATGGTTTGAAAAATTCACGCCGTATTGACAGTATAATTTGTATTCCACGGAGCCGTAATGAAAGGATTGAAAAAATCAATTTAATATTCTGTTAGTTTTGTTAAACATTTCCAATTCTTCTCTGGCCTCTTCGTGTCTCGCCATTTGGAAGTCGGACAATATTTGGAATTAAAATGTACCGGAGCATGCATGATGTATGCTCCGCCGGGCCTAGCGTAATAAGAAAACTTACGTCCGACTCATCCCCTCGAACAACGTTTGTTCTGATTTCATTTATAAACTCCAAAAACAACAAGGAATTGTTGCCATATTCAAAACTGTTGACCCACACACGATATACGAAAAAATTACCTCTATTTATTCAAAAAAAAGAGCGAATCGTTTGATAAACAATGACACTCTTACATGTAACCTGCAATCAATGGAACACACGCGTATGATTGGTTCAAGTCGGCGGTCATAGCTCAATGGTCAAAGCGTTTGCTTTGCAAGTCAAAGGTCGTGGATTCGATCCCCGACGGAGATTAAAAATTATCCTGAGAACCTCATTGTTCGTGACGCGGTCTCTCCAGGAACTTCCGAGAATTCTTCTGTACGACCAAATCTCGAAGGCGTCTAGTCTTTTTTTATCACTTTCAGATAAAGACCATGTCTCACAGCCGTACATTAAGATGCTCCAAACAAATATTTTGGCTAGTTGCTTGCGGAGCCTTAAAGTAATATTCTTTGACTCAAGAATTTTTGCTTTTTTATTGAAAGCCAGCCTTGCTTGATGTATGCGACTGTTGACTTCTCTGAGATGGTTCTTATTAGAAATATTACGAAACTATAATTATAATTATTAACAAAAAGTGATTTATTCAGTTGCCGTAAATCTTTTTTGGTAGAGCAATTTGTTAACTTCCATAGAAAACTGTTTCAATCAAAGTAATAATTACCCACATAATAAATGGCCTCGTTATGGCGCTCCATTGTTGGCCCATCGCTGGCAAAATGTCCGAAATTTTCGCACAAAACGGTCGATAGCAAAAATAATATAGTTTTGAAATAACAAATACTCGAAAGATAATAGCAATATATAAGATTATGGCAACACAGGGTAGTAGATGAACTCTAAGAGTAACTATACTTATTAAAATATAGCATGTACTTGAGTATTAACTTAAATAATTGATATTAATTAAAAACATTAATTATTTCACACGTTTGCTCCATATAAATAAGTAAATGCTTGTACCTTCCCAGTGCTTCAAAATTAATAATAAAGGGTCCGCCATCTAACGTTTTTTTTTTCGTAGTGCTTATTTCGTGAATGGTAACACTTAGCTCATATCTGATTTGACAGATAATTAGTTTTATCCTTCCGCTGAACAAATATGGTTGTGTATACGCTTGAACAACGCTGGGAAATATTGCGACATTACTTTGAAAATCGGGCCATTTTTCTACGAAAATGAGCAAGGAGTGGCCGTTACAGTCAATGGCGATCGGTATCGGGCCATTTTCGTTCACAAAAATTGAAGAGGAGGATTTTGGCAACATTTGGTTTCAACAGGACGGCGCTACGTGCCACACAGCCGAAGCTACACTCGATGTTTTGCGCCCCATTTTCAAAAAACAAAAGTTGTTTGGCGGACCCTTTATAAGCATTAGAAGAACACGAATCGACGTTTCAAATGAATATATTTAACTGGAAAAGTAATCTATAAAAGAAATCGACAGGCGTATACAACTGGGATGGGCAGCATTTGGAAAACTTAAGTACATTTTTAAAACTAAAATTCCGCAATTTATTAAAACTAAAATAACTTGTCATGAAGAGATCCACAAGAAGTGTATCTCTAAACGAGTGAATATCCGCAGAAGAACTCAAGTAGTGAAGGCTACACAACGAACAGGCACATTTAAATGGCAATAGGCAGAACATATCTGTCGAAAAGACGAAGGTCTATGTGAAATAAAAGTATTGGAGTAGCGTCTAAGAACTGACAAACGAAACTTTGGCCGATCCCCTGTAAGATTGACCGACGACATTAGAAAAATAGCGGTAGTATACTGGATGGAGAATCATGTGAAAGGCCTACGTTCAACAATGGACGGACACAGGCTAATAATGATGATTTGCTTTCAGTGATTTCAAGTATTTTAAATTGTATATATTATATAAGCCTAGATTCTAAAAAATAAAATTTATTTTGTTAAACTCAGAGATCTTGCTAAATTTTCTTGAATATAACAACATAGTGAATACACCACACACGGGCGTGATGTGTTGGTTTTTTAATTAAAGCACTAAATCATTTTTGCTAGGTAGGCGCGCAGGGAGCGTGGTTAGCAAATGTTAATTTTAATCAGCCATAAATAACGCGAGTCGAACAGCTGACGAGCGCGCGCCATCTTGGTTTCGGTTTCCCGCCAAATTTATCAAAACGAAAACAGGAAATAATGCTTCACTAAAACATTTCAAATTATATACCTCATACGGTAGCTATTTTATATGAAAAATATACAAGGTTTAGATAAATCGATTGGTAGTAAATAAAATTAATCGGCAGTAGACTAAATAAATTGGCAGTGTCCACTGTGTCTGTATGAATGTGGTCAGTTATACAATTAAAATGACAGTGGTATATTCAATACTGGTAAAAATTTATGGATTAGTATCACAGTATGCCTGAAGCTATTTGTTTCAGATCGCCACACCCGTGTTTGGAAACATCCCTTATTCGCAGTTTCTCTTGTTCCGACAAATGCGAAATTCAACCTAAGACATATTCATCTTACAAATGCGTTACCGAAATAAGTGAATTTAATTAATTTATTTTTTAATTTGATTTGAATCCATCAACATCAACGCCCCTAAAAGGCACAACTTTTTTTATTTGTAACGGAGTTTATTCCTACAGTTTTTGCGGCGATTTTTCATACAACGGTCCCTTCTATGTTCTAATTTTAAGTTGCTTCTTATGACTTAATGGTCCAGGGCTTAGAATCATCGGGCTGATCATCCGATCTCATTAGAAAGCTGACTATTTAACACCCAAGTGGTGAGAGATTGTGAAGGATAAAAGTAATAAAACGGGGTATATAAAACGCCAAATAACTTTTTTTTTTAAAACAGGGCGCATAACATCGAGTGTAGCTTCGGCTGTGTGGCACGTAGCGCCGTCCTGTTGAAACCAAATTTTGTCAATATCCTCCTCTTCAATTTTTGGGAACGAAAATTCGTTCAACATGGCCGCGCCGCATGGAAGCGCCATTGATGGCGCTTCACGCTCACTTTCTGCCACAGCAGCAATATTCTCGGGTGTACGCACTGTTTTTGGCTTTTCACGCTTTGGTTTATCGATGAGGATGCCAGTTTCTTTCACTTTTTTCACAAGATAACGAACATACGGAGCTGACGGTGATTCTCTTCTTCCAAAATCCGTACGCAATTTTCGCACACATTCTGCAACATTACCATGATTTTCAAAGTAATGTCGCAATATTTCCCAGCGTTATTCAAGCGTATACACAACCATATTCGTTTAGCGGAAGGATAAAACTAATTATCTGTCAAATCAAACATGAGCTAAGTGTTACCATTCACGAAATAAGCACTAGTTGAAAAAAATAACGTTAGATGGCGGACCCTATATAAAGAACTAAAAAAAGGTCTTTTAGTTTTTTTTAACTTTTTTTTTTTCGTTTATTTTTTTTTATGTAGAAAACTATATATAGTTACGTGCTGTACCTTGCAAGTTACACACAAGGTTAAATTACGCGTCTGACAAACGTCTGAAAAACATAGGAGCCTATTACTTGTCGGCCTCGTTAACCGCACACGTCGTCCCGACGATTTCCTTGATGAAGTTTTACAGCAAGGGACCGTCAGAACTAAGCAGCGTTTCAGGAAAATCCTCCCAAAAAAACGGCAGAGACTCCTAGGCGACAACACAAAACGCGTCTTCTATTCTCATGGATGATGCTCTCCATCAGATAATATCTCGCCGTCTGTTGCATGCCTGGATCGCATGGACATGCGTCGCAAGAAGAGACGACAAATCTTTTTAGGAATTCACTGAAAATTCCGTGTCCGGTAAACGCTTGCGTGAGATGAAATTCCACGGAGTTCGTCTTTTTCCACGTCAATAAGTGTTCGATGGATGCAAAGTAAGACTTGGTTATTCTTTTGGAAGTTGATTCTTGATAAGCGGTGTTCCAAGCAGTTAGCGAATCATGCATTGACTTGGTAAAGACGTAACAGAGACCAAAACCACGAGAGACGGTACAGAAGAAATATCTGAGGTCTCTCTACATGAGGGTGTATGGATACTATCCGTGGCTGCATCCAACTAACTTCATACAGGGTATGTTGGGGTACATTGAGTTGAAGACTAGAAGAGATGTGTGCTTAGGTATGCATTTCTTCCGTCTGTTGCATGGCGTGTTCAGGAATTCTAAAATTTTGTTGAAGATCGGTTTGTGTGTCCCCGATAAATATCTGAGAATAAGGAAGCACAGATTGTTCGCTCTCCCAAAGAGTATCACTAACCTGCCAGAGACTATGCCTCTTGGGAGAGGGATCAGACTGCTTAACCAAATAACCACGGATGTTGATATATTTCACGTAAGGAAGGCCCAATTAAGACATGAACTCCGCGAGTTTCTTTGAAGGAATAATTTGTTGGCGTCGTCTGTCTTAGTACTTAATCATAAGTACCTATATTTTTATATACTGTATTTTTTATTTATACTAGGATTAATTCTTATTGTACTTCGTGAATTAATTGAGTTGTTCAAATTTGTAATGTTTCTGTAAGGGAAAAAAACAGTCGTTATGGGGTGTTGTGTTTAGTTTACCCCCATTTCGGGGGGATCTGAACTTACGACCTTCAGTTTGGTAGCAAACGCTTTAACTACTAATGTAAACCCTCCGGAAAGTGAAGGCTAATATCATAATTAGCAAATTATATTATTCGTAATTAACACATTATTTAATTTATGATATTTAAACATAATAATTTTAAAACAGTCGCATCGTAATTCATCTCAAGATGGCGTTGAAAGATTGCATTGAATTTTCGCATTAATTGGGTGTTTTGCGAAAAAATATGAATTTCAAGAACAATATCACATAATGTGTCATTGTTTCATATAATACATAATCCCGGATAAGAATCCAAGTCTTATTTACTTCCGTACATAACAAATTCTGGAATATACAAAGGTCGAAAATGATATTTCCTATTTGTATATATTAACATCCTCCTCTCTTTCAGAAGGTTGTTATTCCGTCGCGTGATGGCAGGATTAGGAGCAGATTGATAACACAGACTTTTTCAAAAGCACATTGACATATATTTACGATAAACTTTACAAACTTATGACCCGACCTAGTCACAGCATTAGGCCGAGCAACAATACAATATGCTCTCGCCGCCCTTTGAGGGATCAAAATCACACCAAATAAAAAAATAGGGGTATTTTAGAGCACAGAAATCGTTTTTTTTAACCCTTTCATTACGGCTCGGTTTGAATAAAAATTATACTGGTAATTAAATAACTAGTATTTGAAGTATTAACGTACTTATCTGACCTATTTTCATATATCACATTGGTTCTTGTATCATTTCGATATCAAATTATGCATAAAAAACTATTCTAAGACAGTAGCAAAACGATATACCACGTCAACCGATGTCAACGGTCGGGGAATCTTATGACGGCATATGCCGACAACCGATGCGAAAGGGTTAATCTCCGTCGGGGATTGAACACAAGACCTTTGGCTTGTTAAGCAAATTCTTTGACCATTGAACTATGCCGGCAATTTAGGATATATTTATTTTTAATTGTTGAGAAAACGTATTTATTTATCTGTTTGTTTTTATTAGTAGATTTCTCACACGATTTTGTATGGAAAAATATATTTATGACTTTTATCATTTCGGTATAGCCTTGGGAGTTTATCATACATCTAGAAACAATTATATTCCGTAACTACGTAACTTCAGATATTTCTCGAGTTGGGAAACTCGAGTCTTAAACTTATTCGAACATACGCCATTCTTCTTCATCTACGTGTCAGCGACATCAAATTATCTTTACCCAGCATCTGGCAACATCGATAGCCCGTGTGTTGTCCAGCATTAGGTCTTGAGATGTGCAGCTTGTTGGGCACATGGGGCAGGATCTTGGGTCCGAAATTCCGTTTCCAGAGGGCACCGCTTTGAGGTTCTTTTCATGCTCCTAAATCAGATACCCCCAACACCCAGACTGAAGTCACGAAGCAGCTTTCTGAGATCCACACTACCTCTCACATCAGGTCCTGAAAATGAGAGACTCCAGCTCTGGCAACAAGTGACATCAGGAGGATTTCATTACTCCAAAGAAAGGCCTCCCAACTGGCAAGAACCTTGACTGGCGGAACTGGAAATCCCTGAACAGATTAAGAATCGGAATTAGTAGAACAAAGAACAACCTCGAGTGGTGGGGAATGCTTCGGCAGGGAGAGTCACTATTGTGCGACTGCGGAGATCCTGCTCCATGTGCCCAACAAGCTGCACACCTCAGTACCCAACACACGGGCTATATACAGGCGATACTGGGCAGAAATACTTTGACGTCGCTGACACGAAGAAGAAGTAAGATTAGGTTACCTAATAATGCTTAACTTCAGTGATCGAACTAAGCACTGTATTTCTGCATGCTACGGTCGTTGGTTTTTGGTTATTCCAATGACGATTTCTTGGATTCTTCTCACGTGGTGGTCTTCTACGTGCATCAGCATCCTGCTGGCTCTAAACAACCTCCCCCACCCCACCAGCTGATGTCAATCAAGCATTACGTATATCACTAGTATTGTTTCTCAATGCAAACTGTCAGTACTCCCCGAGCTGCGTGAGACTAACGACGTCGTCATTAAAAAAAGTTTGTGAAAAAGTGAAAACTAAAAATTAAACATTTTATTTTTATTATCAATTAATAATTTCTATTTAAAAAGTGAAAATTATTAGGTAGGTAAAAAAATAATAAACATTTTTTTTATTTTTATGTAAACACATACAGGAGAATACCGACAGATGGTGATAGTAATTCTGAAGTCTCGTCTGTGGAATTCTATGACGCTTACCATGGTGCATATGGCTAAGCGCTGCATGTGGAGCGTTGATCCGCCAACGTCATAGACTACAGCTCGAGATTCACGCATCTTCCTTTATTATTACAGGAATTTACTATGAATGGGTGGTCTTCACGGGACGACTTTCGTTTATCACCAATTTTAATTATAAGGCTATGACTGGCATTTTACGGGTGATGAATCAGATTCACACCAACCGGGAATATTTCAGAGCCCATAAATCGTTTTTTTTTTAAATCTCCATCGAGGATCGAACGCACGACCTTTGGCTTGCAAAGTAAACACTTTGACCATTGAGCTATGACCGCCGGCAATTTTACGCATGAAAAACGGTAGGGAAGAGAAATTTTTCGCATTAGAAATAAGTTGTATTTGAAATAGTTTTTTTTTTATAAGAATAGTTTTCAATGCTCTAAGCTTTTTTTATAGATCGTTGACTAAATTTCAATACTATTAGTAATTAAATTACACACATACAATTGTACGTCAAATTTTATACGCATCAGAAAAAATATCAAGTGGTCCTTACTAAATAAATATACTGTCGGTAACTAGTAACTAATAATTTAAAAATCTTGTGAATAAATGTTGATAATATATACACCAGGTTTCGCGTATCTCCCCGGGCTGAGAATGGTCGTGTGGAGCAAAGGTGCAAGGCTCGTTGTTCGAATCCCGCGTCTGCCGATATTCTTTCTGAATTAATTGATGCGTATAAAATTTGATGTATGTGTGTATTTTATTACTAAGCGACATTTTAGTGATGCTCTTCTATAGACGGTCTTCAACCTTGATGGTTAAAGGGTTAATGCAAGCCCATAGGAAAATACAGCTCCCAAAGGCCTACTTTAAGGAATTATACAATTTTTATACACATTGTTAGGTAATAGCAATAATACGTGGGAAAATAACACGTGGCATACATTTTTCTGTAACTTGCAAACGAATATTCGTTTTTTTATGTAATCGCATGCAGGAGAGAACGGCCGTTCAAGACCAGTGCACTCTATGACGCTTAGACAGGGAGGCCGGACACTGCATGCGGGAAAACGTGTGTTGTGTTCGTGTTTGTGTGTGGGTTGGAGAGATTGCAAGTGTATATTTATCTGTTTCTTAAAGAGATCCGGATTGTAAGAAAAAGGAAACACTGACGCTGAAAGAGCATTCTAAAGCTTACCGGTACAAAATACCAGTTCTTGGTCGACACACATTAATCGTATATGGAAGTTCTACAAGTTTAATGCGAGTTTGTCGGTTGTGGGTGGGTGCATGAGGAATTAGTTCTTTTTAAGTTCCGGCGACCGTGGTAATAACGGTAGAGAAGACTGAGTGAATCAATCTTACGCCTGTGTTTCATTGATTGCAGGTTAGACGTAAGAGTGTCATTGTTTATCAAACGAATTGCTCTTCTTTGAATTGAGTCAATCATGTTTAGTAGGTATTTTGTGTCTCAACACATAAGTGACTGCCGTATTCAAGGATAGGTCGGATTTGTCCTTTATATAGAAGAAGAAGTTGTTTATCGTTGAAATACCTCAGTGATATATATAATACACCTAGTTTTTTGGAAGCGAGACCGGCTTTACACTTAATTGACTCATTATTTAGTAATATTTGACATTATTCGATATTGATAATCCAAGCATGTTGATGGAGCTCGCTTTCGGAAGAGAACAACCGTTGAAAGATACAGGATCCATAGCAGTCTTCTTGGTGGAGAAACTACATGATTGGGTTTTTGAAATGTTGAAACTGACGAGGTTGAGGTCACCCCATCGTGAAACCCTTTCAAGAGACATGTTCATCTTCTCCACAAGAGATTCCCTAGCAGCAGATAGTTCCAAATGTTTCGGAGGTTTATGGAAGATTATACTCTCATGGACAGTGCTGTCGTCGGCATAACAGTGAATGTTTGCGCATTGAAGCAAATCATTCACATGCAGAATGAAAAGAGTGGGCGACAGCACAGAGCCCTGTGGAACTCCTGAGTTGATTTTATGGCAGGAATATGGAAGAAGTTGTTTATCATTACTTAAATATACATATACTATACATAAAAGTCTTTTTTCAACGCGTCAATCCAAGCACAAAAATAACGGCAGAAGCGGGATGCGAACCGCGGACCTTGGAAACCAACTATGCCCAGGTATTCATACCGCTCGGCGAACTGCGCCATTGCTATGCCCAGGTCGACTCGCGTTGAAACTAGTATTTATATCATTGTTATCATCGTACGATAGATGTCGCCATAGTATATATTCGAAGTATGTATATTTTTATTATTATTCAATCAGTCTTCATTTATTCACAAGCTTAATATTATTACTTTCCGATAGTCTATTTATTTTAGTAAGTACCACTCGGGTCTCGAACCAAACTATAGACTGAATGAAGACTGATTGGATAATAATAAAAACATACATACTTCGAATATATACTATAGCGACATCTATCGTACGATGATAACAATGATATAAATACTAGTTTCAACGCGAGTCGACCTGGGCATAGCAATGGCGCAGTTCGCCGAGCGGTATGAATACTCGGGCATAGTTGGTTTCAAGGTCCGCGGTTCGCATCCCGCTTCTGCCGTTATTTTTGTGCTTGGATTGACGCGTTGAAAAAAGAATTTTATGTATAGTATATGTATATTTAAGTAATAATAATATTGTAATATAGTCAATGATCTATAAAAGTAGATTAGAATATTGAAATAATAAAATAATATTCTAATAAAAATTAAAAAAAATATATAAGTTGTTTATCGTTGAAATACCTCAGTGATCTTTATAATACACCTAGTATTTAAGAAGTGAGACCGGCTTTATTATATATTTTTTGATGTAGAATTGTTTGTGTGTATCAATTTTTGTATAGTAAGACCCCGCTTAACGCGGGCGATACGTTCCATCAAAGTAGAGCGTAATGCCAAACAGCGCTAAACCAGACTATTTTAACATGTAAATAATAGGGTTAGGGGAAGATGCATAGAAAATTGGTTAGATATTAAATCTAATTTATATATTTTTTTAATAAAAATAAAATCAAACATTTATTTCTTACAAAAGTAAAAACAATATAAACAAATATACTTATATGAAAAAAAAATGTTGGATTAATTCAGTCTATTCTGTATTTACAATATTCTGCCTTTTTGTCAAGGAGGCATCTAATGTAGTTTGCGTTTTCCTTTTACGTTCTGTTAGAAGTTGTTGATACGTGGATAAAGCATCTATAACACCCTGACTTGCTTTTGAACTCCTGTCAAAATTTGGATAATTTTCAACAAATTGAGATTGACGTTCACCAGAATCTTATCTTCTAATCACTTGCATTATAGTTTCCAGTGAAATGCTTTCTCTGGTGGCTTTCTTTTCTTGCTTTTCATTATCACCCATGATAAAAACTAAGGATCATAATATTTGTCACTGTATTAATCGTTATAGTATTATATAAATTTATACTTATTTAGAAACCTAGCGCTGCGCACAATTTCGGGGAATCGCCGGGTTGAAATAAAAGAGCGCTAAACCAAAACAGCGCTAAACGAAACAGCGTTAAGTGGGGTCTCATTGTATTAACTTAATTAATTTTCTTTGCTATTAGTGTTTTCCCATACAGGTACTTAGTTTAAATGGGTCACCAGTACTTACAGCATTGTTTGTGGTTACATTTACAAGAACATAATACGATAGTAATCCAATATCATTATTAATATTAAATGAAACGATTTTGCGGTTATTGGATTGGTTTCCACATTGATATCTTTCCATGTCTAGACGTGAAGAAAATTAGATCAGGTGTCAAGGTATGCAAAATTTCTAATGTTTTTTTATATTTATTTTTTATGCTGACATCCTCCTATCTCAAGGAAAGAAAACGACTTCACGTCGCCGGGATAGTTATCGGATCGCGTGGTGGCAGAATGAGGAGCAGATGAACAACACTCGGACTTTTTTAGAAGCATTTATATTTAATTAGACTTGACACACTTCCGGCCCGGGCGGAATAACATGCTTCAGACACCGGTCATTTTTTTTTTGATGATTTGATCCCTCATTCGTAAAATGACAGACATAGTCTATTAGTTAAAATCGGCGGTAGACAAAAGCCTAACCCAACCTAACTTGCCGGCGGGTAAAGCTTAATGGTCAAAGCGTTCGGTTTGCAAGCCAAAGGTCGTGGGTTCGATCCCCGACGGAGATAAAAAAAATACATTTTAATCGATTTCTGAGCTTTAAAATACCCCGGTTGGTGTGAATTTGATCCCTCACTCGTAAAATACCAGTCATAGCCTATTATTTAAAATCGGTGGGAGACGAAAGTCAAGGCCACCCATTCATAGTTAATTCCTGTAATAATAAAGGATGATGAGTGAATCTCGGGCTGTAGTCTATTACGCTGGCGGATCAACACTCCACATGCAGCGCTTAGCCATATGCATCATGTTAAGCGTCATAGAATTCCGCAGATGAGAATTCAGAATTACTATCACCATCTGTCGGTATTCTCCTGTATGTGCTTAGATAAAAAATAAATTTAAAAAACTATTCAAGCGGATGTCATATATGAGACTTGCTAAATTTATAATTTAAAAACTACGTCATCGGCGTTGACGAATGTGAGACGAGGCACAATTCGAATGCGCTTTTTGTATTTTCCCAGCAGATTATTGCCATGCATTGTGTAAAATACAACAGCTTGTGTGTGAAAACAATGCGGATAATGATATTAAGTACTGTTTCATAATAATGGACATATGCAGATAGCGGGAGATCAGCCGCCTTAAATACGAATATGTATTCAAGAACTTGTATCATTTTTCCCGAGAACGAGGGTTATCCGCAAAATAAGTTTCACAGTGATTTTTCACAGGGTAAGACATGTTTAATTCGATGAATGCGTACATTTTTGGAAAGTTCAGACTTTTACCTTTTTTTCAACACAGTCGCCACTGAAATCAATGCATTTTTACATGCGGTATACGAGGTATTGAATGCCCGAGTCAAAAAAATCTGCCGCCAAGCCACGCAGATACCTGAGAACCGCTTCTTCCAGCTCTTCTCTTTCGCCGAAATGCGTTCCACCCAGGTGTTTCTTCGTGTCAGGGAAGAGATGGCAGTCACTTGGGGGTAAGTCCGGGCTGTAGGGTGGGTGTTTGACAATACCCCATACAAATTTATCGTACGGTCAACATCTCACCACGCGCAAACCTTAGCATACTCTAGGTGCTCCGTCAAAATCATGTCAATATAGGTTTTCCTGACATCGGGGATTATTTCGGAATGCTGACGAACCGTCACTCTTCGATCTGAGAGCATCGCTGCCTCCACTTTTGCGATTGTTTCGTCAGAGACAGATGGCCGTCCGGAACGCTCCTCATCATGGACGTCAGTACGACTGCTCTTGAACTCTCTGCACCATTTGACTCGAGAAGCATACATGTTGTTAGATGGATCTTTGGATGCAGAGATGTCTTGAGAAAATAACTACGTGTATATGTTCCCGATACGTATATGGGAAGAAAAAAAATCTGATTGATATATTTATTGGGTAATCTTGCAATGTTTCACTGGGAAATACTTCATTTACATTTTTGCTCTAAGTACCCACGTACACACAGTCTAAACATGGGAAAACATTGTAACGATTTCTATGGCAGGAGATTCTCATACTACGCCAGCAGTTCCCATGCCAACCGCAGACGTGTCAGACATTTATTTTCGCTGCATTCAACAATCGCGTAATAAACGTTTTATATTTCCTCGTTCCTTGTATGCGATATATCGTACATTATGTAAACACATACAGGAGAATACCGACAGACGGTGATAGTAATTCTGAAGTCTCGTCTGTGGAATTCTATGACGCTTACATATGTACGCGTGCATATATGGCTAAGTGCTGCATGTAGAGTGTTGATCTACCAACGTCATAGACTACAGCCCGAGACTCACGCATCAGCCTTATTATTACAGAATTTTTACTATGAATGGGTGGTCTTCACGGGATTACTTTCGTCTACCACCAATTTTATTTAATAGGCTATGACTGGCATTTTACACGTGATGGATCAAAATTACACCAATTGGTGGTATTTTAGAGCTCATAAATCGATTAAAAATCCTTTTTTTTAATCTTCGTCGGGGATCGAACTCACGACCTTAGGCTTGCTAAGCAAACGCTTTGACCATTGAGCTATGACCCCAATTGGTGTGAATTTGATCCGACACCCATAAAACGACAGTCATAGCCTATTAATTAAAATTGTTGGTAGACGAAAGTCGTCCCGTGAAGATCACCCATTCATAGAAAATTCCTGTAATAATAAAGGATGATGCGTGAATCTCGGACTGTAGTCTATGACGTTAACGGATCAACACTTCACATGCAGCGTTTAGTCATATACACCACGGCAAGCGTCATAGAATTCAACAGATGAGACTTTATAATTACTATCACCATCTGTCGATATTCTCCTGTATGTGCTTACATAAAAAATGATCTTTTAAAATCTGTACTAAATTCTAAAAATTTAATTCGAAAATAAAACACTGAATGATAATCGCGTGTCGCGATTGATAACGTTGTGTGAACAGTAAAATTAAGTAAGCAATAAAATTTTATTGAAATTGACAGTAAAAAGCATTATTTGATAAATTACACAACGTATGAGAGTGGTTCCATTATTGTATGAAATTAGTTCCCAGCGATTGTTCTAGTTTAGTATGTGTTTACATAAACCACATATATGACAATTTAATACAACTTTAATATACTGTTTATGTAAACACATGCATGAGAATGCAGACAGACGGTAATGGAGAAATCTCATCTGTTTATTTTATGACGCATGTCATTTTAGAGTTTGGCTTAACCTCTCCTCCCCGGTGATGTCTATCGACTACACATTGCTTGTAATAACTTAAATATCTCTGTAAATATAATACACACAGGGTTCAGGTTTTAGGTATTCCTCCTTAATACATTTACGTATTGAAAAAATAAAAATATTTATAATAATAGGCACTCATCGGAAGCAGAAAATACTTTTCTAAAATCCGGAATAAATTCACCACTACAATCAAGACGCGTCAACTGTTATGAATCATTGCAGCTGCCGGAAGTGTGTGCGAAAATAAAATTAAAAAATACCTAGATGCGTCGGCATCTATACTCCTCACTCTCGCTGACGTACTAATATGAGTGAGCGAGACGGGAAACCCCAGTTGGTCGGCTAGTTCGAAATGATATCGATGCGCGTCGGCTCATCGATATGTCGACAGGCTAAGTAGTGTTAGTAGCTCTCGGAAGTTCACGCGCCAAGGTGCGTCTGGCCGTTTGAGGTCTTCGTCTGATGTTTTTCATGTTTTAGCTATTAAATGTCAATTATTACTGCTTATATACATCAACTATTATAAAATTAAGCGATATCTTTGAATATTTTCATGTTTTCGAATTTCTACTCATTTTATTCACTTTAAATCAGAATGTGTAACGAGTACACACCATCGGAACGCGCGGAAGTTTTTAACATAGTAAGGCGAGGGTTAACACCGCATGTGGATTATTTATCCGCCATTCACGCATTCATCACTTTTTACTGGGACTTAGTATGACGTCTTTTCGTCACGTGGCCGCGTGTAGGAAGGACGCAGGAGCAGATTAACAACACAAATAACTTGTTTTTGAAACACAATTCGCATTTATTTTTAATAGAGATTTCCTCGTCCGACTGGTATGGCGTTTCGCCGTCCGGACGAGAGCTAACTGACGACTCAGAACACTGTGACACGCAGCGCCGCCAAGATAATCACGGCAAAAAAATAAATAAATATGACAGTTGTTGAACCAACATGAAATGGAGCAACTGTCATAACGAATTAAATGACGCATTTAAACGCCGTGATTTTTTTAATATAAAATTAAAACTTATATGATTAGGTTTAGCGAACAAAAATAAGAGGCAAAATATCGTTCTTCAAAGCTTTTCGGCATCAGCCTAAAAGATCATACATAAAAGATATCAAGCTGATTTCAGTATATTTTGTGAGAAAAAAATGATGAAAAGATAAACATTTAAAATTAAAAAGTGTTTTCAATAACTGAAAAAAACAACAAAAATGAAGCAAGTGTTTTCGCAGAAACTTTTGACAGTGTTTTTAGTTTTGGTGACCAAAAATGTGCTGGTAGTCTGCCAAGAATCGACTGCTCCGGAAAAGTTTCTTCTTCCCAGGAACTTTAATCCTCATCCATATGGAAGAGAAGACGATCAGAGGCCTGACGAGCAGAGACAGAGAAATGCGGTGCAGGTTACCAGTCCAGGAAGGTAAGAAAAAAAAATATTTTCCGCAAAAAAAAACATATTTTGTATGAGATTCTCACCCCGTATAAAAAAACCCTTTCGTTACGACTCGGTGGAATACAAATTATACTGTCAATACGGAGTGAATTTTCCAAACCATTTTTTTTTGCTTAAAACTAGTATTTGAAGCATAAATGTACTTATCTGGTCTATTTTCATATATCACATTGGTTCTTGTATCCTTTAGCTATCAGACGATTCATAAAAAATTATTATATTTAACAAACGTTCATTATGTAACTCCATACATGTGGTGGCATTGACACATGTGGTTTACAGAAAAATCGCTCCTGTGACGAAACATAACGATATTTATTTACATGCTTTACAGATTCCTGTAAATAATACATATAGGTTGATAAAGGGAATGACTGCAGTTCCAAGTTCCTACCGTAGATGTCACAATGAGTACTGAAAGTAGCAAAACGATATGTCACGTCAACCGACGTCAACGGTTGGGGAATCCTTGCATTTATTTTTTAATAAAGACTTGATGTCCCCCACCCGACCGTTACATGACGTTTTACCGGCCAGACGAGACTACTACTGGCCACTAAGCGCGCTCGTAATGGGCAGTCGTTCAGCGCCGCAAGTGCCGATCTACAGAATTAATGGCGCACCAATCACAGCAGCCATGACCGGACTTGACAGACACATGCATGTCCGTCGAGCGAACAAAAATAATAGACGAAAGGTTGTACATTGAGGTTTTCGGCACCAGCCAGCAATGGCTATATCGAGCTGATATCAATATATAACAGCATTTTTTTTTCTTTTCTTTCAGAAACGGTCCCGTATTGTTCCCCAACGACGGCCCCCAGCCTCCAAGACCGCCATTGATCGTCACGTCTCGACCAATCACAGACCAGATCGCCCGCAGCGACCAAAACGGAGCGATCCTGACTCCGAGACCACCGACACAAACCCAGAACCGTCACAGAATCCAACAGATATACTCCAACCAGCCTACAGGGTTCGCCGATCAAGTGATCAACTCAAATTCATACAGAAACCTGCTTACACAAAAAGTTACAGAAATACCTGCACGTTCAAATGCATATTTATCTCAAATTTCTTCTAACAGAAACTCAAATTCGGAAAGAGTTTTCAATGGTCAGTTAAGTGGAAGTTATGGTCAAATCAATGGAGATTATGGTAGTGATAATGGTCAGTTTGTAGGAGTTGGTTATAGACCTGTGAGTGGGTATGCTGTGCAAGAAGATGTGGCCAATGATACGCTGTTGGAGAGCCATCCTTATGCGGGAGTTGCCAAGAAGTCTAAGCTGAGGAAGCAGAACGGTGGAAGACGAGGATATTCTGCGTATGAGGTTAGTATAGGGTCCACCAAATAACTTTTTTTTTTTTGAAACAGGGTGCAAAACATCGAGTGTAGCTTCGGCTGTGTGGCACGTAGCGCCGTCCTGTTGAAACCAATATCCTCCTCTTCAATTTTTTGAAACAAAAATTCGTTCCGAAATGTTCAATTGTTGAGAACGACGGTGAATTGATGTTGATGGCGCTTCACGCACACTTTCTGCCACAGCAGCAATATTCTCGGGTGTACGCACTGTTTTTGGCTTTTCACGCTTTGGTTTATCGATGAGGATGCCAGTTTCTTTCACTTTTTTCACAAGATAATGAACATAGGAGCTGACGGTGATTCTCTTCTTCCGAAATCCGTACGCATTTTTCGCACACATTCTGCAACATTACCATGATTTTCAAAGTAATGTCGCAACATTTCCCAGCGTTGTTCAAGCGTATACACAACCATACTCGTTTAGCGGAAAGATAAAACTAATTATCTGTCAAATCAGACATGAGCTAAGTGTTACCATTCACGAAATAAACACTAGTTGAAAAAAAAAACGTTATATGGCGGACCCTTTAGTATCCAATTGTATGCATGTCTTTAACCACTTCATCACCACATTTTTTTTTATGTAAACACACACAGGAGAATAACGACAGATGGTAACAGTAATTCTGAAGTCCCATCTGTGAAATTCTATGACGCTTACCATGGTGCATATGACTAAGCGCTGCATGTGGAGTGTTGATCTGCCAATGTCCATAGACTACAGCCCGAGATTCACGAATCAACCATTATTATTACAGGAATTTACTGTGAACGGGTGGTCTTCACGGGACGACTTTCGTCTACCGCCAATTTTAATTAATAAGCCATGACTGGCATTTTACGGGCGAGGGATCAAATTCACACCAACCGGGGGGTAGTCGGTGAACGAACCCACGATCTTTGGCTTGCAAAGCAAACGCTTTGACGATCGAGCTATAGCCGCTGGCATTATGACGCTTTATGACGCTTTATCAGGACGACCGAACGCTGCATGCGGGAAAAATGGGTATGTTGTGTTATATTTGTGTGTGCGTTGAGGAAATCGAAAGTGTATATTTATCCGTTTCATGAAAAGATCCAGATTGTAGGAAGGAGGAAACACATACACTGAAAGAACATTCCAAAGCTTACCGGTGACATTTAGGAAGGAACTTCGGAAACTGGCAGTTTTTAATCGACACACATTTACCATGTATGGATGTTTGGCAAGTGTAAGACGATAGATATTTGATGGATTTTTTTATTAGGCTTATTCTTCGTAGTAGTATCAATCCGGTGGATTGGTTTGCAGCAACAGAATCTTGCATCTCGATCTCCATTCCTCTCGGTCCTCCGCAACCCTTTTCAGCTCAGCATAAGCACTACAATTCATGTCCTCGAATACTTGCTGCAAATACTCTCGTCTAGGGCGCCCTCTACAGTTTCTACCCTCAACCATCCCATCCACAATATCATGAAGAAGACCATCGTGGCGTATGATGTGACCGATCCATCGGGCTCGCCTCTCTGAGATGGTTCTTATTAGGTGCCTATCTTCCTTGATTATCCTGAGAACCTCATAGTTGGTGACGTGGTCTCTCCAGGAAATTCCGAGAATTCTTCTGTACGACCATCTGTAAGCACCATGTCTCACAGCCGTACATTAAGATGCTCCAAACAAGTGTTTTGGCAAGTTGCTTGCGGAGCCATAAAGTAATATTCTTTGACTCAAGAATTTTTGCTTTTTTATTGAACGCTAGCCTTGCTTGATGTATGCGACTGTTGACTTCTCTTTTTGTTCTGCCATCCCAGGTGATCGTACTTCCAAGGTATACAAATTGTTTTGCATCTTTTAGGGGTACTCCTAGCATTTATATGTTAATTTTCTGCTGCTCATTGCGGCTTACTCTCATGACTTTGGTTTTTGTGCTGTTTATCTTCATATTGTAGTTGGAATTAAATACGTTTTCCATGGATTATTTATTAGGCGCAAATGGTCAAATTAATAAATAGTGCATTGGGCATAAGTAAATCCATCAAGTCCAGTTTCTACAACAATCGAAATGTTTCGTCAGCAATGACCTTTACAGGTTCCCAGGTTTCTTAGATGCCAGACCAATATGAAGGTGGATCAGATAGGATCGTGGATGACATTGCGACATCTATCGTTTGTATCAAAACAGGTATATTGTCTTAGAATACGAATTTGGACAAAGTGTTTTGGGTGAACTGCACAGTCGTTGATCACCAAATGTGTTTCAGCTGTGAAAAAAATACACATTTTTTGCATCATCATATACAGGAGAGCACAACAGGTCGAGACTATTGCACTCTATGACGCTCAACCAGGGATGCTTTTTTATTTTTTTATTATCTATTTTTTTTTTCACTTAAAAAAATGTAGAAAAAATATATAGTTGCGTATTGTACCCTGCAAGATACACACAAGGTTAGAATATACGTCTGAGAAATAGTTGAAGAACGTAGAAACGTATTCCATGTCAGCCTCGTTAACGGCGCGTGTAACCCTGATGATTTCCCTGATGAAGTTTAACAGCAAGGGACCGTCAGAACTAAGCAGCAATTCAGGAAAATATTCCCAAGAAATGGTAGAGATTCCCAGGCTACAACACAGAATGCGTCTTTTGTTCTTATGGATGATGCACTCCACGAGAGAGTGTCTCACCGTCTGTTGCATGCCTGGATCACATGGACATGCGTCGCAAGAAGAGACGACAAATCTTTCTAGGAATTCACTGAAAATTCCGTGTCCGGTAAACGCTTGCGTGACATGAAATTCCACGGAGTTCGTCTTTTTCCACGTCAATAAGTGTTCGACAGGTGGAAAGAAACACTTGGTTATTCTTCCGGAAGTTGATTCTTGATATGCTAGCGAGGCTGGACGCTGTATGCGGGAAACATGTAAATTGATACACAATACAGCAATTGTCGTCTTCCATGACATTTCTCTCGTCAATGTAGGAGAAATATAAACGGCAGACGATGGAATTCGAACCGCGAACTTTGCACTTGGTTTTAGTAGATTATATTTTATTCATTCCGGCTTATGGCTTAGTAATAAAACGTTTGGTCATGGGTTCCATGCCCGACGGACATCATATTAAAACATATTTTTGATCGATAAGCTCTATAAATACGTGAATTTTATCCCTCACTCGTAAAATACCAGTCATAGACTATTAAGAAAAATTGTTCTCAGACGAAAGTCCATTCATAGTAAATTCCTTTTGAACAATTGATGATGCTTAAATGCCGGGCCGTTGCTTATGACGTTGGCGGATCAAAATCCCCACGCAGTGTTAAGCTATAAAAAAATCTTGGCTTACTAAAATAACCGAAAGAAAACTTGTCTCTAAGAAACTAGACATCTAGGTCTAGGTCCTCTTTTGGGGGCAATCCAAGTATTTGCCTCAGTTGCTCTTCTCCACATGTTCAGCCGCAGGGTGGCCTCATGTATCACCAGTTCCGTCATCGACTGTAGTAAGCTTCTTCTTGATTTGAGCCGTGTGGTATATCTTTTGATACCCAAACATAGGTGGAGTGTGTCGTGGGTTGTTTTGGAGAGCTCCTTCCTGATGATGACTTCTCGCAGTATATTTGGTGGGGGGTTGATTACTTCTTCTTGATTTGATTCGATTATAACAAATAGTTAGTGGTCAACGACTGTATTCGTAGCTCAACTCGAAAAACTCGTAAGTTAATGATTAACTACAAAGGTTAAAGTGACCAGCGATCTGTCAAACTTTGGCAATAAAGTGGTTTGATTTCAAACAGATGGAATGATTATTATTTAAATTGAACGTCATGACGCAATGAAGGTAGACAGGTAGACGAGCAATCGAACAATGACTATTAGACGGGACATACACAATCAAATAACTTCTTAGGTTTTCACGGGCAGATTTGATATTGTGGCTCTTGGGCTTAGCCGTGTGCGGCGAATTTCTTTTTACCAATATTGTATCCTGAAGAAGACCCCTGCAATGGCGGTCGAAATATTGGTAAAAAGAAATTCGCCACACACGGCCAAACCCAAAAGCCACAATATAAACCAGTTAATCATCATTTTTTTAAATGTAAACACTGACATCAGCATGAGAGTTAAGAATTTCATACCTTGTTTTAACATAGATAGATCACATTAAGCATTGATTCACTTGATGAAAGACTGCAGTTTCGCGATCTATGAAAGCTTTATCAGTTCTAATGTGCACAAACGTACTGACGTGTAAATTAATCTTCTTCGTAGTATCAATCCGGTGGATTCGTTTGCAGCAACAGAATCCTGCATCTCGATCTCCATTCCTCTCGGTCCTCCGCAACCCTTTTCAGCTCAGCATAAGTGCTACAATTCATGTCCTCGAATACTTGCTGCAAATACTCCCGTCTAGGGCGCCCTCTACAGTAATATTTACTGATAAATAAATAATTTTACAAGAGGGTAGTTAAGTAGAGGGCAGAAGTGAGGATAAAGGGTGGGGTCTATGTAAGAAAATTAATAATTACTAATAAAGTGATATCAGCATGATATAGCCCTTGCAGACTGGTGCCGAAAACCTCGATATACAATCTTTCGTCTCTTATTTCTGTTCGCTTGTCGTACATGTTTGTGTCGCCATATTGGCATTTTGGACAAGACCGATCACGGGAGCGACGTTCGTTATGTACATGCCTGCTGTAATTGGTACGTCATTGATTCTGTAGATCGCCACTTGCGGCGCTGGGCGACAGCCCATTGCGAGCGCGCTTAGTCGTCAGTAAGTCCCGTTCGACCGAGGCGAAAGTAACGTCATGCTTGCGGTCGAGCGGGGAAACCAAGTCTTAATCGAAAATATATGTCATTGAGCTTCGGAAAAAGTATGTATGTTATTAATCTGCTCCTCATACTTCCACCACGCGATCCAATTACTATCCCAGTGACGTGAAGTCGTTTCTCTCGTAGAGATGAGGATGTCAACACATACCGGAGAATACCGACTGATGGTGATAGTGATTCTGAAATCGCGTTTGTGTAATTCTGTAACGCTCACCATGCTGCATTTGGTCCGTCAAAATATACTACAGCCCGACATTCACGCAACATCCTTATTATATAGCAGGCTCAGCGTTCAAAGCGTTTGCTTTGCTAGTCAAATGTCGTGGGTTCGATACCAGACGGACATTAAAAAAAATTAATCAATTTCTGAGCTTTAAAATACCGTCGATTCGTGTGAATTTGATCCCTCGACCGTAAAATCTCAGTCATAGCCTATTAATTAAAATTGGTGGTAGACGAAAGTCGTCCCGTGAAGACGACCCATTCATAGTAAATTCCTGTAATAATAAGAATGATGATGCGTGAATCTCGTGCTGTAGTCTATGACGTTGGCGGATCAAGACTCCACATGCAGCGCTTAGCCATATACACCATGGTAAGCGTCATAGAATTCCACAGAGGAGACTTTAGAATTACTATCACCATCTATCGGTATTCTTTTGTATGTGCTTACATAAAAAAGGTGTTTTTTTCTCTAAAGTAGTAAAAACAATTGTTTAAGCACTATTTGTATCATTTGCTAATTGATGATTATATGAATGAGCGCATCATCAAGGAGACTCCAAAGCTATCAAGTATGGTGCGGGTGTGCGGAGGGAAAAGTCTTGTTCAGGCTTGAGAACCTATGAAGACCTTCGCACAATCGATTTCTCTTACGAAATGTTTCGTTTGTCATAGAAATCAGGCATTAAGCCACCTATGTATAATGACCCAAATATTGGATATTTTTTTATGGTCAACTTTACCGCTGATTTTTCTGACCTTTAAAATGTCATATTCGTGTGACTTTAAGACCATTTATATGACCGTTTGTCTTACATTAGTACTTGTATAATACATGTATCTGGGGCGGCACAGTCCAGCGGTAAGAGCGTTTGCTTGCTTGATACTCCCGTCTAGGGCGCCCTGTACAGTTTCTATTCTCAACCATCCCCTCCACAATATCGTGAAGAAGACCATCGTGGCGCATGATGTGACCAATCCATCGGGCTCGCCTCTCTGAGATGGTTCTTATTAGGTGCCTATCTTCCTTGATTATCCTGAGAGCCTCATTGTTCGTGACGTGGTCACTCCAGGAAATTCCGAGCATTCTTCTGTACGACCACATCTCAAAGGCCTCTTGTCTTTTTTTATCACTTTCAGATAAGCGCCATGTCTCACAGCCGTACATTAAGATGCTCCAAGCAAGTGTTTTGGCAAGTTGCTTGCGGAGCCTTAAAGTAATAGTCTTACATTAGTACTTGTATTATACATGTATCTTAGGCGGCAGAGTCCAGTGGTAAGAGCGTTTGCTTATCATTCAGACGCTTTCGGTTCAAAACCCAACCATTTTTTTTAAATTTATTTTTTTATGTCAACACATACAAGAGAATACCGACAGATGGTAATAGTAATTCTGTGGAATTCTATGACGCTTACTATGGTGCATATGACTAAGCGCTGCGTGTGGAGTGTCGATCCGCCAATCTCATAGACTACAGCCCGAGATTCACGCATCAAATTTATTTTTTAATTAATAGTAACATCCCTTTTTATCAAATGCGACTCCATTTCGCGGGATCGACATCGTAACGCGTGATGAATGGATGGGTCACGTAACAAAATAACTTTTCGAGAAGCAAGTTGAAATTCTTTTCAAGTCGCCCGGAATGAAACACTATATGTTGCTCACAGGTCCCGGGCAGACTGTCGACTGACACTGCCGGCAGTTGTGATAGCACAGCGCTGAAATTACATAGTGGTCATTTATGGAACTCATGGCGTGTCAGTTAGCGAACTATCACAACAACAAAATATGTCGACGCAGCTCCACATCTAATGCTACTAACATTATTATGTATGCGTGTCCGACGAGCGAACAAAAAAATAGAGACGAAAGGTCGTATATCGAGGCTATTCGGCACCAGCCTGCAAGGGCTATATCGAGCTCATATCAATAGTTAAGCATTATTTTTATATATGTCGGCGTATGTGATGACCATATGCCCTACGAATACAAGGGTCATTCGAAAAAAAGATCTGCAATATTTTAATAATTTAATATTTATTTTATTTCAGGAGCAAACTGTGGTGCCGCCTATTTATGACGCCCTGGGCAACTACGCGAGGACCAAGGGTCTTAAGGGCAAATCGAAGTTCAAGGGAAACTACGCACTTCCCGCCTCTGATACAAATACGGTCGAGAGTCCTTCGGCAGACGGAATAGACGACGAATACTACAATGATAACTCAGCCAATGTAAGTATTCATTAAATTTATAGTTCGTGAAGACCATATGCTCCAGTAATGGAAGGGACAACCGGTCGATACCTCTATGCTAGTGCTCTGCAACCGGTGTGCCGCGGCACACTGTTGTGCCGTAAGCCGATACAGGTGTGCCGCGATCAAATAAGGCAATATTATAAATAAACAATTTTACAACGGTCCTCAAGCTCCCAGCGCCTATCGCCTATTTATGTAGACATACAACTAGGTACTTGCTTTATTAAGTTCTAAATGAAATTTAAAAAAAGTGAAATTGGTCAAATTAATATCTATTTTTGGTTTTTGGTGTGCCGCGGTATTCAAGGTGAGAACTTTCGTGTCCCGCAGAATCCAAAGAAGCACTTTGGTGTGCCGTAGATGAGAAAAGGTTGCGAAGCTCTGCTCTATGACACTTAGTCAGGACGATTGGACACTGCATGCGGTAAACTTGTGTTGTGTTTTTGCTTGTTTAATTTTTTTTAAACTTTAACATTACAAACGTTAGTTTAACCTTTCCTTTACAGTGCTAAAATAAAAACGCGCGTTCCAGTGTTAGGTAGTCAGTACACAATAAAAAAATCAGCGATTTCAAATCGGAAAAATGAGAACATTCATAGCTAACCCCCTTAATTAATTATAATTGAAGTAAAAAATTAAAATAATTGATATTTATTGGCTGAAAACATTAAAAAATCATCTGGCAACTCTCACGGAACGGGCATAGGTCCACCCTGGTTTCAAGCTCGAGAGCTACTGTCGCTAGTCATTGTAGTTACCGGAGCGGCTCACTGCCACTCTCTTCCCTCTTCCTTCACAGTGAAATATGAAAGAGTGCGATGCTAATATAGTGTCGCACTTCCCGCACATCGTCGAGACATAAGGTCGAGGCACTCACAGCGCGAATTTTTTTCTGATGTTCACAAAATACCTCCGATTTGCCCCCTGTAGATAAATTCTGATTATTATTATCATTATTTTTTAAATCAATGCGTAAATATTTTATGGAGGAATACCTAAAACCTTAAACCTTGTATTTAATATATTTATAGAGATATTGATGGTTATTAGAAGCAATGTGTAGAAGATACACATCACAGGAAGGAAGGGTTAATACATTCATAAATAATCCAGTGGTCAATGCGTTTGCTTGTCAATCATAGACTGTCGGTTCAAATTCCGACCAAGCTTTATTTTCTTTAAATCAATTGAATTCAATTTCAGCTCTATACATGCCCCCGGTAGGGTTTAGCCAACCCTTAAGGACAAAAAATGATGTCCAGACCTCGGAAGCGTCGGGCTGATCTTCCGATCTCCTTTAAAATACCCTGATAATTGAACACACAAATATTTATCTGATACTACAGCAGCAGTCTATGCATGCTCGCGGGGTCTTGTCCTGGAGGCTCCCGGGAACCATCTATGTTCCATTGTGTATAACAGTTGTTCTGGACAAGGTCAAGAACTATGAGTTTCCAAAGTTCATTCCTTAATGCCACCGGTAAGCTTTGGAATGCTCTACCAGCATGTGTGTTTCTTACTTCCTACAATCTGGATCTCTTCAAGAAGCAGATAAATATACTATTATTAATTAAATATACATATACTATACATAAAATTCTTTTTTTCAACGCGTCAATCCAAGCACAAAAATAACGGCAGAAGCGGGATGCGAACCGCGGACCTTGGAAACCAACTATGCCCAGGTATTCATACCGCTCAGCCGACTCGGCTATTGCTATGCCTGGACCGACTCACGTTGAAACTAGTATTTATGTCATTGTTATTATCGTATGATAGATGTCGCTATAGTATATATTCAAAGTATGTATATTTTTATTTTTTATTATTCAATCAGTCATCATTTATTCACAAGCTTAATATTATAACTACTAATAATACTAGATAAATATACACTTGCAATCTCCCCAACCCACACACAAACACGAACACAACACACGTTTCCTACATGCAGCGTCCAGCCTCCCTGGCTGAGCGTCATATGGTGCATTGGTCTTGACCGGCTGTGCTCTCCTGCATGCGATTACATAAAAAAAAACTATGCCGGCGGGCATATCTTAGTGGTTAAAGCGTTTGCTTGCTAACCCGAAGGTCGTGGGTTCGATCCCAGACGGATATTAAAAAAAAATCTAAGATCTATAAATAAAGGTATTAAGTAAGAAATATGAGCTAATCGAACTGTACAAAAGGCAAATTGCGGTGTCCATATGATCCAATTATGGAACTGGTTGGGTTTAATTTTTTTTTTATCGTACCAGTATGCTTACAAATATTGTATGTGGCGATGAAAATATTTTGTATCATTGGTCTACTACGAATAGAAGGAATTTTGGGTCTCTAATCCAAAGATAATTTACCAATAATTATTTTTACAGTTTAACATTTGGGAAGCCCTGCTTTGATACTAGAATGGTTTGATCCTGTCATTGGGGTTCATTATTCGCGATGGATCCCGACTAGTTGCCGACAGTTGCCTGTCGTATTGTATTCTCCTATTATTCTCTATTATTGTAGGCTTCCTCCGTCCGACAACTCCCGGGTTTCCGGCCAATCCCGCCGGGATTCTCCGACACCCCTCCAACTGTCAGCTGTCAAACAATTAATGCCTTTATTGATACGCGAAATGTTTGTTTCGTAAAGAAAATAGGTCAAATTTCTTAGAAAGTCAATATTTTTTACAACACATGCTTTTTTATTCAATGCATGCTCTACGACGTCTGTTCAGGAACCGAGGTCACGGTCCCGAAATGACGGCATCAGCTTAAATGGTGATGCCGGAATACCAAGATTCTGGTACTGAGGATAAATCCAAAGACCGAAGTTGACTTGATAATGATTTATTCAATACGAAACCCCTTTTTATACCCTAATTTACGACATGAGTAAGCATTTTCAAAAGTAATATTAGTACATTGAATATCATACACTGCACATTCCTCGATACCGTTTTTGGATCTTAATCCCTTTAATCCACATAGAGTGGCAGATTATTGGGATGGTCAATGTTCCGTATCGATGCGTAAGCATTCTTTATTAATATTAATACATAGAATTTCGTACACCGCAAATTCCTCGATACTTGTTGTTTTGGACTTTGATCCCCTCAATTTACATAGAGTGGCAAAATGCCCTGTGTCTTACCTGACTGTATGAAAGATAAAGATTTGATTATAACAATTACTTTAAAGACTTTTGGATGTTTAATACAACACAGTCATGATCAATATAACGTTTTGAAGCATCGTACAAAATTGATCTGAAAATGATCAAGGATAAAACTAAAGCCTTGATAAATAGTCATATTTCCCAGACTTTTAACCCAATTTCATTGAAGGAACACAAATATAGGTTGTAAATGAATACCTATCTGGGACAAGTAATCCAACTACTATGAAATAGCTTCTGCCCCTCAATTCGTATTCTATATTTTAGAGACACTCCTCTCATGGATCTCTCCATACGCTGGGTGACCTTTATTCTATGGGTAAGACCTGCTGTTAGATTCCACGTCTCTACGCCATAAGTAAACACTAATAAGAATGCTAGTATAACGCCATATTTGCGTAATTTTCGATTTAAAATAACACTCAACTTTGACACAAATGATAGGCAAAGCTTGAAAAGATGCTTCTACAAGTATGTTCTAACATCGTCCTCTCTTTAAAAAAAGTCGTTATTTAGTCACGTGGTGGCAGGATTAGGAGCAGATTGATAACACAGACTATTTCTGAAGCACATTGACTTATATTTACGATAAAACTTTACAAATTTATTTCATACAATATGCTCTCGGTATGGGCTTTTTTCCGCGCCACGAGCGGCGGTGTATACAACTAACATACTCGTTAGTGGACCCGTCCAAAATGACAACATGGTGACACATAAATGCACGACAAGCGACCAGAAATAAAAGACGAAACATTGTATATCGAGGTCTTCGGTACCAGTCAGCAAAGGCTACATAATGCTGATGTCAACAAGTATGTTCCAAATTCAAATAATTAATATTTACTTTTATTTTTTTCAGGAAGCAAAGCAATATGCCTTCTCCTACGCAGTGAGAGATCATCATACCGGAGACGATTTTTCGCATTCTCAACGCCATAGTGGTTCAGCTACAAACGGAGAGTACAGAGTGAAATTACCAGACGGCAGACTACAGATAGTGTCTTACACAGCTGATAACGGAGGCTACAAAGCCGAAGTGCGCTACGAAGACGATCCAGAGGAAAAATCTAATCAAACACCACCTATTTCAACTCCAATTTACGAGCAAGAAAACGAAAAACCTTTAAGAGAGTTTGCTTATCAAAATCAACCTAGACCTAGCGTTCAAAGCGTAACACAAGACAAGCTAGGAAGAATTGTAGTGCCTAGCCAAGAAGAAAAAGACTACCAAGACGTAGACTACTTGTACGATGAAGGGTACTCAAGAAGCAATGCGCATTACGTGACAAATGATGATAAAGAACTGCTCATTACAAGCAAGCCATCATTTGTACGAGGACCCACGCCAACGCAATCAAACCTACTTTACAAACAGTTTATATACCACGACAAAAGCAAAGATTTACGTTATAACGTAAGCCCTACGCCTGTTGTTTACGTGCAAAATGGAGGAGGCAGTGCGCTTCAAAACGGCTACCGAATCAGAGAAAACGACGATGATGGCGTTACAAAAAAATATCTTCATTTCTATGATGCAGAGTCTGTTAAATTTGTAAGCACGACGCCCAAATATGCAACTGTTAGTGACAATTCTTTGAATTCTGTTTCTTCTACTGTCGACACGAACGGCGGCCGTTTTGTGCAGCGCGCGAATCAAAATGGCGGCGCGTACTTTGCGCAGGTTGGCAGCACTGCGGCGCCCGACGGATACGATCACTTGGACACGCCGGAAGTGAAAGAAAAAAGGTTTTACACCGGAAACAGGCATTATACCAGCATTGCTCCTGCGCTGTACTCACGTGGCGTTGTCAAGCCGACGCAGGCTTATCCCGTGGATTCTAAAGCGAATGCCGAAAGCGATGGGCTAGGAAGGTATTATTCTGCTTCCGAATCTGTTGATTTGAGAAAGTATTTCGCTTATAAGAGAAGGTGATCTATTATTTGTATTTATAAATTGTATGAAATAACAACTATGTATATTTTAATAGTATATTAATTTTTATGACATATTTTTTTTACTTTAATAAAATGTAATTTTACATAAAATTGATATTTTATTTTGCAATTAAACATCAATAATGGGCCTTTAAGTGAACCTTGTATTTTTTTATGTAAGCACATACAGGAGAATACCGACTGATATCCCCCGTCTTAAAAAAAATGCCAAGTCGCGGGTTCGCCACGTGGCCGTGTGGAGGAAGAATGCAGGAGCAGATAACCAACACAAAAAACTTGTTTTTGAAGCACAATTCGCTTTTATTTATATTAAAGACTTGATTTCCTCGTCTGACCGGTATGGCATTTCGCCGGCCACACGAGACGTTAACTGTCAACTGTCGTAACACTGTTAAATTCAGCGCCGCCAATGATCGCGGGAAAAAATAAAATCAAAGATGACAGTTGCACCAACATGAAATGGAGCAACTGTATAACTGATATAGCTCATTTAGGCTGATGCCGTAAAGCCTCGAAAAACGATATTTTGTGTCTTATTTTTGTTCGCTCGCGTGACATGCACATCTAATAATGTTAGTTTTAATTATAGAATATTACGCAGGCGTTTGAATTCGCCATTTTATTTGTTATGACAGTTGCTCCGTTTCACGTTGGTGCAACTGTCATCTTTAATTCGCTTTTTCTGCCGCGACTGTTGGCAGCGCTAGATGTCAGAGCGCGCCGTCAGTTGACGGCTGGCTCGCGATAACGGGTGGACGAAAAAGCAAGTGTTTGAGAAATAAACGCGAATTGTGAAACGGGAACAAGTTCTTTGCTTTGTGAAGCTTATCCTGCATCCTGTCACCCAGTAATTCGATATCTAACTTAGAGAGGAGGATATCAATAGATATTAAATAAGAAGAAAAATAATATATCAATTTTAAAAAAAAAAATGTGTGAGTTATCCAACGAAGCAGTTTGTAAAGTTGTGGTACGCGTAGAGTATTAGACTAAAAATAAATAAGTTTCGGGATTTCTGGTCCCCAAAGTTTGATTGCGATGCAAAGTTCGCTGCACGGCGTCTTGAGTGGGGAAAAGAGGCAAAAAAGTTTGGGAACAAAAATAGTTGGGGTACACCACAGGGGCGAACAAGTATTTTTTGTTTAACAAATATTTATTTATTTGCCTTGTTCTTACGAGGGCTATCCGTAATATAAGATTCCCGTGGCGCTACAGTCCTAAAAAGCGCTGTTATTGTGGATCCCGCGATTCTGTAGTGTACCTTGGTTCACCCACTCCAAATCGCTTCCCTAGCGAGCTGCCTGCGGCGCTCAGTCTTGGCTGCCGTACGTAATGGATCTCCCAGTCGCTTCGCCCGCCAGGTGTGAACTGCGCTCGGTGATCCGTTTCCTGTCTACAAAAAATATTACGCCCGTAGAAATACATTCCCAGCTATGCGAAATCTATGGAGCGCAAATGAAGTATACATGACAGAGGCATATTTTTGGGTGATTTAGTCGAATTTTATAAGGAAATTGGATGATTAGCCAGCCGCTCCCGAGTACTGGACCATTTTGTCTTAAGGGGCGAATCAAACCATTCTCCTTTACATTTACAAAAAATTCAACTCAACAAAAAGCCAAGGTAAGCATCACAGAATCCACATACTTCTACATAAATATCGCCATCTGTTGGTATTCTTCTGTATCTGCTTACATAAAAAATGCTTCTGTCAGAGACATGTAAATGAAGAGATTTTTTTTTATATACCGACAGACGGCGATGGATAAATGTGATCTGTTAATACTATGACACCATTTTCAGGTACATTCCTCGTTATTTCGTTTATCAAGAAATCCAAAAAAAAAATGTCTAGCAATATAGCATGACTCAAACATCATCGCCGTGTTTTCATAATATAATATTTACGAATATGAGAATTTTGCAAAAAATATTTGTATTCGAAGAACAGTTTATGCGAGATTATTTAACATTGATTTTTATGGGTGTTTGCCAGCGCTATTAAAAGTGAACAAATCATGCGCAAAAACGAAAAAAACGAGAACGAAGTTAAGGGGTTCCGCTGTACAGCGATATATAAGCCCGGTGGTCTTCCAGGACGGCGAGAGCCTGGGAGCTTGAAGAAAAGGCATCTGTGGTTGACTACATGTAAAATCAATTTCTTCTGTAATTCCCAGTTCGTCTCTAAAGCTTGTACAAGTGTATGGAAAACGAGAGTCCCCCTACCGTCACCCAGTGTCAGCTGCAGAAATTGAAAACGGAAGTTGTGAAATTATAATGCCTAGCTCTTAACATGCACGAGAAGTACATGGAAATGATAAAAGTAGGAAAATAAGCGATTACCTGGTACGATTTCGTGATAGCTGCCTACTTCTATAGCGACATCGCCATAAACCACATATTTGATTATTTATATAAAGTCTTATATCTTATATCTTAAGTCTTATAAGGCCGGCGGTCATAGCTCAATGGTCAAAGCGTTTGTTTTGCAAGCCAAAAGTCGTGGGTTCGATCCCCGACGGAGATTAAAAAAAAGCATTTTTAAACGATTTCTGAACTCTAAGATACCCCCGGTTAGTGTGAATTTGATCCATCACGTGTAAAATGTCGAGGTAGACGAAAGTCGTCCCGTGAAGATCACCCATTCATAGTAAATTCCTGTAATAGTAAAGGATGATGCGTGAATCTCGGGCCGTAGTCTATGACCTTGGCGGATCAACACTCCACATGCAACGTTTAGCCATATACACCATGGTGCGTCATAGAATTCCACAGATGAGACTTCAGAATTACTATCACCATCTGTCGGTATTCTCCTGTATGCGCTTACATTATCTTATTTATATAATAACATCCTTTGATATTGTGGCTTTTGGATTTAGCCGTGTGTGGCGAATTTCTTTTAACCAATATTTCGACCGCCATTGCAGGGGTCTTCTTCAGGATTGTTGATTTAGTTGTGATTTAGTTGTGAGTTGGTGTCAGTTTTTTTTTTTTTACGAGCGTAATTCGTCACACACAGCTAAACCCAAAAGCCTCAATGTCAAATCTGGCGTGAAAACCTAAGAAGTTATTTAACATCCTCCTCTCTTTAAAAAGTAGTTATTCAGTCCCGTGGTGGCAGTATGAGGAACAGATAAACAACACAAAGACTTTTTCTGAAGCACATTGACATATATTTTCGATACAGACTTGGTTTCCCCGATCGATCGTAACATGGCGTTACTTTCGCATCGATCGATCGGGACTTAGCAATGCGATCTCGCCGACGTCGGCACACGACTGAGCGCGCTCGTGATGGGCTGTCGCACAGCGCTACAATGTCTTGAAGACAAGCTCTACTTGCATCAAAACATGCTCAAGACATTTTTTAATGTACTTATTGACATCAGCATGATAAAGCCCTTGCTGACTGGTATCGAAAACCTCGATATAAAATCATTCGTCTCTTATTTCTGTTCGCTTGTCGTACATGTATTTGTCGCCATATTGGCATTTTGGACTAGTTACGTAGATCGTCACTCGTGACGCTGTGCGACAGCCCATCACGGGCGCGCCAGCCGTGTGCCGACCGTCGGCGAGAGCATATTTTATTTTGTCCCGGCCTGAATGCCGTGACTAGGTCCTAGTTTGTAAAGTTTATCGTAAATATATTTCGATGTGCTTCAGAAAAAGTCTGTGTATTATTATAATTCTGCTCCTTATCCTGCCACCACGCGACTGAATAACAACCTTTTGAAAGAGAGGATGATGTTTGTATTTTTTAAGAAGATCGTGATATTAGAACAATGCTGTACAATTTAGTCTAAGGAGGAGCTAAATTCCAATTTCCAATCCAAAATTTCTTCCGTGCTTAGCATTACTTTACTTCAGTGTTCTAACGAGAACACTACTTATTGATATCCTCCTCTCTGAATTTGATATTGATTTACTGGATGACAGGATGCAGGATCAGGTTCACAATACAAAGAACTTGTTTTCGTTTCACAATTCGCGTTTATTTTTTTCAAACACTTGCCTTTTCGTCCACCGAGTCGCGAGCGAGCTCCAACTAACGGCGCTTTCTGACATCTCGCGCTGCCAACTGTCGCGGCAGAAAAAGCGAATTAAAGATGACAGTGGTACCAACAGGAAACGAGCCAACTGTCTTAACAAATAAAATGGCGTATGGAAACACCGAGTATTATTATACAATTAAAACTAACATTAGATGTGCATGTCAGGCGAGCGAACAAAAATAAGAGACAAAAGATCGTTTTTCGGGGCTTTACAGCATCAGCCTAAAGGATATATCAAGCTGATATCATTATCTCATGTGTGATAAATGGTCACCACATACCTGCGCTAAAGAATCAATACAAGCATTATCTATGCTACGTGATATCTCTTTAAATGTAACTGCACGAATTCCAATAAACGATTCCGCATTGTATCCATCTCATCCGATCCCCTTCTTCGGCAGTCTCCCCTTCCGCTATTTATCTTGGCAACGTCCCTTATTATCCCCAACGTATCCACCCCCGGCATCCATTCCACGGAAACCCAATTCGATTCAATTCGATTGCATATCACAGTATTCAAATATGATTTTCCGCATGCCAAGGTCATCACAAAATATCGAAAATATTTTTTTAAATCGTTACGTGAGTCGCTAGGAGGTCAGTTCTGCACTCTAGTCAAGATGTATGTGTTCTGGAACTGAGGTCGCGGTCCCGAAATGATGGCATCAGCTTAAATGGTGATGTCGGAATACCAAGGTTCCGGCACTGAGGATAAATCCAAAGACCGAAGTTGAGTTGATACTGATTTATTTTAAAATAATAATAAGCTTTTATTCCAGCAGGATTGGGTGGGTTGTGCAATACCCAATCTGCCATATTTTTAGATACATATATATTTATATAGTACATACAAAATAATAATTATATATTAACATAATAATTCATTCATGGTGGTCGCTGCAACATCTCCATCCAGCGATGGCTCAGGGAGGAGTTGAGCCATTCAGAAGCAGCCAGGATGATGGTGTTGTTGGACCTCCTTATCCTGCTCCAGAAGCCGGCAACACGGTGTCGCAATAATGCTGCGAATGAATGGACTCCGCCCTCCGCAAACATGTCAGATGCGCTACAGAATCTAAGGAGTTGCATAAGTTGGCGATATGAATTGTTATACGCAACTTTGAGCTTCTCCCACTCTCGTTTAGGATAGCTAGACCAGAGTTCTGATGTATATAATGCCATACAGTGTGCTTTGAATAGCACTTTCCTGACAGTATTACTACAATGTTAGAACCTCCGAGAAAGCATACCGCTCCGAACGCTTATTGCTCTTCTTTGCCGCTATAATAAACCCCTTTTTATCCCTCAGTTTACAACATGACTAAGCATTTATAAAATGAATATTAATACATTGAATATCATACACCGCAAATTCCTCGATACTTGTTATTTCGGACCTTGATCCCTACAATTTACATAGAGTGGCTGATTATTGGGATGGTCAATGCTCCGTATCGATGCGTAATCATTCGTTATTTAATAAAATAATATTAATATGTACATTGAATTTCGTACACCGCAAATTCCTTGATACCTGTTGTTCTGGACCTTGATCTCCTCAATTTTTATAGAGCGGCAAAATGCCCTGTGTTTTACCTGACTGTATGAATCGATAGATTCCATCTAAGATAGAGAGTTTGATTATAACAATTTCTTTAAATACTTTTGGATGTTTCTTCTTCGTAGTATCAATCCGGTGGATTGGTTTGCAGCAACAGAATCTTGCATCTCGATTTCCATTCCTCTCAGTCCTCCGCAACCCTCTTCAGCTCAGCATAAGAGCTACAACTCATGTCCCCGAACACTTGCTTTACTCCCGTCTAGGGCGCCCTCTACAGTTTCTACCCTGGCCCATCCTCTCTACAATGTCATGAAGAAGACCATGGTGGCGCATGACGTAATCGACCCATCGGGCTCGCCTCTCTGAGATGGTTCTTATATTAGGTGCCTATCTTCCTTGATTATCCTGAGAACCTCATTGTTCGTGACGTGGTCTCTCCGGGAAATTCCGAGATTTCTTCTGTTTGATCACATCTCAAAGGCCTCTAGTCTTTTTTTATCACTTTCAGATAAGCACTATGTATCACAGCCGTACATCAAGATGCTCCAAACAAATGTTTTGGCAAGTTGCTTGCGGAGCCTTAAATTAATATTCTTTGACTCAAGAATTTTCGCTTATTTATTGAAAGCTAGCCTTTGTTTAATACTAAATAATTATGTTCTAATAAACGTTGTGAACAGTATGAGATGTATATTTTTTCCGAAAACCGTATACTATCTAACAAATTGACAATGCATACATATAATGGGATAATTTTTATGGGGTAAACACAATATTTAGACGATAGATCGAGGAAAATGATAAATCGGGAAACATTCTATGCGGGATTATGTAACATTGTTTCTTATGAGTGTTTGCCGGGACCATTAAAAATGAACGTACGCGAAATAACGAAAAAAGCGAGAACGAAATTACGGGGTTTCACTGTATTGTATAATAATTCAAATAATCAGGAAGCATGCCTTATTTCTTGAGTACAATATGATCTAATTTTTATTTGTATGAAAAATATTTTTTACCGGTAAAAGAGTACCTATTATTCAAATATTTCATTTCCCATGGGCAACCCTGCTTCTATAGAAATAAACGTTTTCTCCCCATAGTGGTACAAAGTCGATGTTAAGGGAAGTTGTATGGGAAACCTTACATGCTACAGACCGCCTATTCAATACCATATCAATGGGAAACTGAAACTTGCACAAAGCCCTTAATAATATTAAGAGACTAATATAAATATATATATATATATTTATTTTTCATTTATATTTACACATACAGGAGAATACCGACAGATGATGATAGTGATGCAGAAGTCTCATCTGCGGATTATATGATGCTTAACATGTCGCATATGGTTAAGCGCGGCATGTGGAGTGTTGTTCCGCCAACGTCATATACTATAGCTACTATATGCAGCAGGTATACCTCAAAGGTCGTGGGTTCGATCCCCGGCGGAGATTAAAGAAAAAATATTTTTAATCGATTTCTGAGCTCTAAAATTACCCCCGGTTGGTCTGAATTTGATCACTCACCCGTTAAACGCCAGTCATGGCCTATTAATCAAAAATTGGTTTTAGACGAAAGTCGTCTCTTGAAGACCACCCATTCATAGCAAATTCCTGTAATAATAAATGATGATGCGTGAATTTCGGACTGTAGTCTAAGACGTTAGCGGATCAATACACCACACGCTGCACTCAGCCATATGCACCGTGGTAAGCGTCATAGAATTCCACAGATGAGACTTCAGAATTACTATCAATGCAAGCGTATATTTATCTAATTAATTTTTTAATTTTTATTAGAATATTATTTTATTATTTCAATATTCTAGTCTACTTTTATAGATCATTTACTATATTACAATATTATTATTACTTAAATATACATATACTAAACATAAAATTCTTTTTTCAACGCGTCAATCCAAGCACAAAAATAACGGCAGAAGCGCGATGCGAACCGCGGACCTTGGAATCCAATATGCCCAGGTATTCATACCGCTCGGTGAATCACGCCATTGCTATGCCCAGACTGACCTGCGATGAAACTAGTATTTATATCATTGTTATTATCGTACGGCAGATGTCGCCATAGTATATATTCAAAGTATGTATATTTATATTATTATTCTATCAGTATTCATTTATTCACAAGCTTAATATTATTACTTTCCGGCAGTCTATTTATTTTAGTAAGTACCACTCGGGTCTCGAACCAAACTATAAGTAGTCGTTTCACATCCATTCAGTCTATAGTTTGGTTCGAGACCCGAGTGGTACTTACTAAAATAAATAGACTGCCGGAAAGTAATAATATTAAGCTTGTGAATTAATGAATACTGATAGAATAATAATATAAATATACATACTTTGAATATATACTATGGCGACATCTGCCGTACGATAATAACAATGATATAAATACTAGTTTCATCGCAGGTCAGTCTGAGCATAGCAATGGCGTGATTCGCCGAGCGGTATGAATACCTGGGCATATTGGATTCCAAGGTCCGCGGTTCGCATCCCGCTTCTGCCGTTATTTTTGTGCTTGGATTGACGCGTTGAAAAAAGAATTTTATGTGTAGTATATGTATATTTATGTAATAATAAGTATATTTATCTATTTCTTAAAGATATCCAGATTGTAGGAAGGAGGAAGCACAGACGCTGGAAGACCATTCCAAAGCTTACCGGTGGCTAATGCCACCTCAATAGGAAGGAAGTGTGGAAATTGCCAGTTCTTGGTCGACAAATATGAACCGCTTATAGATGTTCGGCTAGTGTAAGACGAGTTTGTCGGCTGTGGGTGGGAGAGCAGCGATCGTGGTAATAACGGTAGAAAAGACTAAGTGAACCAATCTTACGCCTGTGTTCCATTGATTGCAGGTTAGACGTAAGAGTGTCATTGTTTATCAAACGAATTGCTCTTCTTTGAACTGAGTCAATTAAGTTTAGAAGGTATTTTGTGTCCCAACACATAAGTGACTGCCGCATTCAAGGATAGGTCGGATTTGTCCTTTGTATAGAAGAAGAAGTTGTTTATCGTTGAAATACCTCAGTGATCTATATAATTCACTTAGTTCTTTGGAAGCGAGACTGGCTTTATACTTAATTGACTCGTAATATTTGACATTATTCGAGATTGATACTCCAAGAACGTTGATGGATCTTGCGTTTGGAAGAGAACAACCGAAAGATACAGGATCCATAGCAGTCTTCTTGGTGGAGAAAGTGCATGATTGGGTTTTGGAAACATTGAAACTGACGAGGTTGAGGTCACTCCATAGTTAAACCCTTCCAAGAGACATGTTCATCTTCACCACCAGAGATTCCCTAGCAGCAGATAGTTCTAAATGTTTCGGAGGTTTATGGAAGATTATACTCTCATGGACAGTGCTGTCGTCGGCATAACAGTGAATGTTTGCGCATTGACGCAAATCATTCACATGCATAATGAAAAGAGTGGGCGACAGCACAGAGCCCTGTGGAACTCCTGAGTTGATTTTATGGCAGGAAGAAGAAAAGCCATCTACGACAGTGATGATGCTTCGATCACTCAAGAAGTTTTCAATCCAGGAGAACAGGGAGGGAGTTAGTCCATAAGACGGTAACTTATTCACCAGACCGCGATGCCAGACTCTATCGAACGCCTTGGAGATATCCAGAGCATCAGCTTGCGTCTCTCCAAAGCATTCGACAGATATCAAACGAATTGCTTTTCTTTGAACTGAGACAATCAGGTTAAGAAGGTATTTTAGAGCTCCAATCCAAAGGTGACTACCTTATTCAAGGATAGTTTGGATTTGTCCTTTATATAGAAGAAGAAGTTGCTTATCGTTGAAAATGCGAAGTGATCTATATAATACACCTAGTTTTTTGGAAGCGAGACCAGCTTTATAACTACTCTGAATTGAATTAACTAATTTAAACTAAGTATCCGAGTACTTAAAGTGATAAATACTTCATGTATTTGTTTGTTTTGTAGAAGAAACATTCGTATTATTCGAGTATTAAATATTGTGTTTAGTAACACATTGGCGAATGAAAAATATACGTCGGTAATAAATAAAAATTTCCTCTAGACAGGTGGAAATTTTATTATTTCTACTTCCATACTTTGCGCCCCTGGCAAGAAATCAGGGCTGGCTAATTTAGAAGTACATATATTTAAAAAGATATTGATATCAGCTTGATATAGCTCCTTAAGGCTGATGCCGTAAAGCCTCGAAAAACGATCTTTTGTCTCTTATTTTTGTTCGCTCGCCTGACATGCACATTTAAAATTAGTTTTGATTTTATAATGTTACACGGTGCTTACATACACCAATTTATTTGTTATGACAGTTGACCCATTTCCTGTTGGTACGACTGTCATCTTGAATTCACTTTTTCTGCAGCGACGGTTGGCAGCGCCGAGATGTGAGAGCGCGCCGTCAGTTGACAGTTGGAGGTAGCTCGCGACCGTTATGGCGCGCGCCTAATAGCGTGCGCCGTTTGACAAATAAACCGTGATAATATGTGAAACGAAAACAAGTTTTTTGTATTGTGAACCTGATCCTGCATCCTGTCATCCAGTAAATTGATATCAAATAAGAGAGGAGGATATCAAAATATATACCTTAACATCCTCTTCTCTAAGTGAGTTATCGAATTGCGTGGTGGCAGGATGTAGGAGCAGATCACAAAGCAAAAGAACTTTATGAAGCACAATTCGCATTTATTTTGAATACAGACTTGATTTCCTCGTCCGAACGCTACATGCCGTTGCGCCGGGCCAGACGAAAGTTAGCTGGTGACTGAGCGCACTCGTAATGGGCTGTCGCCCAGCGCCGCAAGTGGCGATCTACATAATCAATGGCGCACCAATAACAGCAGCCATGTACATACTAACGTCACACTCGTGACCAAAATGTCAATATGGTGACACATACATGTGCGACAAGCGAACAGAAATAAGAGACGAAAGATTGTGTATCGAGGTTTTCGGTACCAGTCAGCAAGGGCTATATCATGCTAATGTCAACTTAAAAATATATATATATCATAATCTTCGAGTATTTCTTCTTCAATACTTCTTCCCCATATTCGTTCCATTTTTGAAACAAACATCCCCTTTACTAAGGAAGAACGACTTCTCGTTACCGGGATAGTTATCAGATCGCGTGGTTGCGGAATGAGGAGCAGATGAACAACGCAAATACTGTTTCAGAAACACATATATTCTCGATAAACTTGACAAAATTTCGGCCCGGGCAGAGTAACATGCTTTCAGGCACCGGGCCGACCACAACCCGACACTCGTCGCGGTCGGGGGACGACTCACTGGCCACCTGGCGCCCGTGATCGATAACAACCAGCGCCGCAAGTGGTGATCTAGAGAATTACACCTGTCAAACAAGCTATATGGCGACACATGCGTGTCCGACGAGCGACCAAAAATACGAGATCGCATATCGAGGTTTCCGGCACCAGCCTGCAAAATATATCATATTTTAGTCAATTAACTATAATATTAATAATATATTAGCACAAAATTGAGTGAGTCACCGCATGTTGCTAACCGCGTGTCGTTAGTTGAGTTAAGCTGAAGACTAAATTACTGACCCGCGACATCTCTTCATTTGATGGTCAACCTGTTGCAACTATTTTATTACTCTTTTCTAAAAATAATTAAGTTAAAAAAATTAATTAAAAAATGTGATACTGTCATTGTTATCTCAAATTATATTTTCATTGTTTTGTCAGCCCTGTTTATGGTACTCCATGAATAGCGCAGAGGTTAGCATGATGGATGGTGTTGTTCGCAGGCAGGTTCAGGGCTGCCCCCACTCCCGGGGAGGGAAGAGAACAAGGAGGAGATGGAGGAGAAGAAGAGATATCAATTACGAAACACTCGCTGCTGACAACCGTGACGAAAATTACATATATGTATGACACGTAGAGAACAAAGGTGATGTAAGAAGCTTCAAATTGGTTTCTGATACATATGTACACACATAACAATATGTTTTCCTGCTATACATGTTCAAAACGTTATTTTTAACATAACTAATATGTATTAAACATCCTCTGTGTCAAGTCTTTAAAGTAACTGTTATAATCAACTCTTAAACTTAGATACTTAGGTCCAAAACAACAAGTATCGAGGAATTTGCGGTGTACGAAATTCTATGTATTAGTAATATTGATATTAACGAGAAATGCTTACGCATCGATATGGAGCATGGACCATCCCAATAACCTGCCACTATATGTGGATTGAAGGGATCGAGGTCCAAAAACGGTATCGAGGAATGCGCAGTGTATGACATTCAAATGTATTAATATTATTTTTATAACTGCTTCCTCATGTTGTAAATTAGGGTATAAAAAGGGGACTGTGTGAAATAAATTTGTAACAACTCAACTCCGGGCTTTAGATTTATGCTCAGTGCCGGATTCTTGGTATTCCGGCATCACCATTATAAGCTGATGCTGTAATTTCGGGACCGCGACCTCGGTTCCGGAACAATACATGTTCCTATGAACATAGTCTCTTTATAAATTCATTGAATATTATCTCGTCTTGGTTATCACGAACTGACACTTTCAACCGCCATGGTCCTCGCCTAATTTCATATCAGCTCTGCCTCTCGCGAGTACATTCTATATATCACTGGGTAGCCCAACCACCCCTTCTTCGTCCCACAGCTTTAGAACTTTGTTTCTCAGCCGGAGAATATGCGGCACGGGTATGGGGTCGATCAGCCAATTGTAATCAAGTTGATAGTGCCCTGAATGATGCATGCAGAGTCGTCACAGGCTGCCTCAAACCAACATCCATTTCTAAATTATACCCCTTGGCTGGTATCGCATCACCAAATATAAGACGCAAAGTCATATGCGCCGAAGAAATGCGTAAGGCAATCAACCAACCGTCCCACAGCTTGTATAATCAGTTACCCCCAACACCCAGACTGAAATCTCGAAGCAGCTTTCTGAGATCCACACAACCTCTCACATCCGGGCCTGAAAATGAGAGACTCCAGCTTTGGCAACAAGTCGCATCAGAGGATTTCATTACTCCTAAGGAAGGCCTCCCAACTGGCAAGAACATTGACTGGCGGACCTGGAAATCCCTGAACAGATTAAGAAACGGAGTTGGTAGAACAAAGGAAAACCTCGAGCGGTGGGGAATGCTTCGGCAGGGAGAGTCACTGTTGTGTGACTGTGGAGACCTGCAGACCGCCTCACACCTAAGATCCTGCTCCATGTGCCCAATAAGCTGTACATCTCAAGACCGAATTCTGGGCAACACACGGGCTATCGATGTTGCCAGATACTGGGAAAAAATAATTTGACGTCGCTGACATAAAGAAGAAATCTTGGAGACCATGTGTATGTTTTTTATTTCTTTGCGCAGACTCTGGGACGCGCAAAATTACTCGATCAAAACAAAGTACCGTCTATACAGCGCCTTTATTGTCCACATTTTTCTTTACGGCTGTGAATCTTGGCATCTCATCAAGGTTTTTATTTTTTTTATTTTTATGTAAGCACATACAGGAGAATACCGACAGATGGTGATAGTAATTCTGAAGTCTCATCACAGTGGAATTCTATGACGCTTACCTTGGTGTATATGGCGAAACGCTGCATGTGGAGTGTTGATCCGCCAACGTCATAGACTACAGCCCAAGATTCACGCATCATCCTTTATTATTACAATAATTTAATATGAATGGGTAGTCTTCACGGGATGACTTTCGTCTACAACCAATTTTAATTAATAGGCTATGACTGGCATTTTACGGGCGATGGATCGAATTCACACCAACCGGGGTATTTTAGAACTCTTTTAATCTCCGTCGAGGATCGAACCCACGATCTTTGGCTTGCAAAGCAAACGCATTGACCATTGAGCTATCATCATCATCATCATCAGCCTGTGTCCATCCACTGTTGAACGTAGGCCTCCAGCATGAGTCTCCATCCTCTTCGATCCTCCGCCTTCCGCATCCAGGTCACTCCCGCAATTCTTCTTATATCGTCAGTCCATCTTGTAGGGGGTCGGCCAATGCTTCGTTTGCCAGTTCTTGGGCGCCATTCCAATACTTTTCTTCCCCATCGACCGTCGTCTCTTCGACAGATATGTCCTGCCCATTGCCACTTGAGTGTGCCCTTTTCGTTGGGTAGCATCCACTACTTGAGTTCTTCTGCGTATTTCCTCGTTGAGCTATAACCGCCGGCAATTTGGAAACTGTCAGTTCTTAGTAGACGTAAATAAATAGTGTTTGGATGTGGAGTATTAGACGAGTTTGAGTCTGTTAACTTAAAAAAAAAACACTAAATTAATGAAGTATTGAATTGTAATTTGGCGATTGAAATATTCAACTAATTGCATGTGTATTGCAGGGCTCACATAACAAATCACGGCGCGGTAATCCCGTTTACAGTGGAACACATGGTCGCCCCAGCGGGGCCGCCTATCAATTGTAATCGTCGCCGGTACAAGCCGCACGGGAGGTGGGGTGACCACTGCCAGGCTCCGTGCGGACAAAACTGAAACGGCCGCATATCTCACCTGAGATTAGGGCAGTAAGCTGCAAGCAACCATTATCAACACACCTATGCGACGGATCGACGGCGTACAAAATTAATTATTTAAAATTAAAACTGATATCCTCCTCTCTTGTTCGATATCGATTTACTGGATGAAGGATGCAGGATCAGGTTCACAATACAAACAATTTGTTTTCATTTCACATATTAACACGGTTTATTTGTCTAACACTTGCAACAAAAAGACCGTTGCGGCGCACGCTATTAGGCGCGCCCCCTTACGGTCGCAACTGGTCAAGACCAGTGCACTCTATGACGCTCAGCCAGGGAGGCTGGACGCTGCATGCGGGAAACGTGTGTTGTGTTCGTGTTTGTGTGTGGGTTGGGGAGATTGCAAGTGTATATTTATCTGTCTCTTGAAGAGATCCATATTGTTGGAAGGAGGAAACACAGACGCTACAAGAGCATTCCATAGCTTACCGGTGGCATTAAGGAAGGAACTTTGGAAGTTGCCAGTTCTTGGTCGACATATATTAACCGTGTATGGATGTTCGGCAAGTGTAAGACGAGTTTGTCGGCTGTGAGTGGGTGCAGGAGGCATTAGTTCTTTAAGTTCCGAAGAGCAGCGACCGTGGTAATAACGGTAGAAAAGAACTCTCAACTGGCCGCGCGTTCTGACATCTCGGCGCTGCCAATCGGCGCTCAGAAAAAGCGAACTCAACAGGATATGGGCCAACTGTCGTAACAAATATTTTGGCGTATTCAAACACCGTTTAACATTCTATAATACAATTAAAACTGTCATTAGATGTGCATGTCTGGCGAGCGAACGGAAATAAGAGAGAAAATATCGTTTTTCGAAGCTTTACGGCATCAGCCTAAAGGAGGCATATCAAGCTGATATCAAAACGTAAAAAAACATCATTGTGGTATTTAGGGTTAAACCATCTCTTGATAATACGTATAATTATTGAAAATCCAAATATTTCTTTAGTACTACAGCCGCAGTCTATGCAAGTTTGCGAAATTTCGCCTTGGAGGCTTCCGGGATCCTTCTATGTTCGCATGTAAACTTCCGTGTATACAGGTGTTCTGGGACAAGGCGTGGACTATATTAGCTTACAGAGGTATGTAATAGTAGCTTGCGGTGTTCATATGCTCAAAATATAAACGGATATGGTGAAAAAAAACTGTGTTAAAGATTGAAATTTCGCTTTGAACGAAAACGTAATAAAATATCCGCCACTTAGTTGTGTCAGCTGCCACTATCCGTTCCTTGTTCAAGGACATATCTACACCTGAAGGTGCACTTGGTAATATATATTGATATCCTCCTCTTCAATTTAGGACATCGATTAACTTGAGGAAGGATGCAGGATCAGGTTTATAATATAAACACTTGTTTCACATATTATTTGTTTATTGTCACAAACGTCGCCCGCCACAGCGAACGCACAGGACGCGCGCACTGTGACGGGCGCGAGTCAAACTTCAACTGCCAGCCCACGGCGCGATTTCACATCTCCACGGTACCAACTGCCAATATGACAGTCCTACCAACCGGCAATAGGCCAACTGTCATAACAAACAAGATGGCGTATGCAAGCGCCGTGCAACATTATATAATTAAAATAAACATTCGATGTAGATGTCAGGCAAGCGGACAAAAATAATAGACAAAAGATCGCTTGTCGAGGCTTTACGGCATCGGCCTTAAGGAGCAAGCTGATATCAATATATAGTTCCCGACAACCTCCAGAGCAATAGTGCGAATGCTTAATATGGCGAAGATGTTGTATCCGAGGCATTTAAGAAATTCGGATGATTAGCTAGACGCTCCTAAGGCCTAGAGAATTTTGTACAAGAGGCGGCTCAAACCGATACGTCGTTTACTTCAAATAAATTTAATAGGTTTTCGGGAACCATACATGTTTCCAGGTGGACCTTCAAGTGCAGATATGTCCTAGAACGTGGAATAGGCAGTGGCGGCTGACAGAACTAAGTGGCGCCAGTATTTTAAGATTTTCTTCTTCATCAAGAAGAAATTTGATAGTACATATGGATTTATTATCCGAACCCTCTTGAAAAAAAATCGATTAACAAATCGCACAAAATATGCTGTAGATGCTACATTGTCATCTCATAAATTTCATAATCTTCTTAATTGGGCGTCGTCGGGAACCATACATGTTCCTAGGACTTTCTGATGCAGAGAAGTCTGAGTATGAGGTTTGAACAATGGCAACTAACAGAACTGAGTAGCGGTATTTTTTTCCAGATATGAAAAAAAAATGGGATGCGGATAGAAATTTGCGATTATTCGTTTAGTCTGAATGCTCCCTAAGAAGTACGACCAAAAGGTTGTCATCGTCTGTAATACTACTAGTGCATGAAGCTCTCCTAATCCGCCGTTATGTTTATGCAAATTTCCATACATTATTATAGGAGATAAATTTGAAGGCCACCCTATACGTCCCCCCCTGCACGTACATTTTATGGGATATTAATTATGGCGGACATATGCGGACTGGAGATGGCAAAAAGGCTTATATTTATCAAATTCAAAAAGACAGAATGTGCTATATTGTAATAATACGTTATTTTATTTTTTTCTAAATATTAGAACCTATACTAAATTACAATAAATATTTTATTTATAAGCTGTATTTATTTTGCAGCGCACTCTCTTGATGATCTATAAAACGAATCAATAGCTTAAATTTATAAATAAGAGATGGCAGTATTAATTAATTAATTTATCGATAAATTATTATTGCTTATAATTTTAATCAACAGATGTCACAAGTGATTATTTTTTAAATGAAATTATTTTACTTTGACCCGCGAGAGACGAAGTTTTTTTTTTATAAAAACTAAAGTTTTAAGCTTTATTTTATCGGCATGTAGTTTTCTTCATAAGGCAAATATATATATTTTTTTTAATTCACAATACTCTCTTGTAGAAAAGAAAAAGAAATGTGACCGTATGGTCACGATAACTGTTGACAACTTATTTTGTATGAATCATTATTATTTATTTTGTTTTTTGTATGCATTCTAGCCTTTGGGGTTGAAATACAGCTTCACCGATTTTTTTTTTAAATATTTATGATATTACCTTCTTAGATCAACATTTTGTTATACGGAATGAATTAGTAAAAATTACGTAAATCATTTTTAAAAATATTGAAAACTGTATTTACTCTTTTGAAGTATGCATTTTGTAGAGAAAAAATTAACCCGAAATAAAAATAACTCACAAGGGTACTTGGTAACTGTTTCCGTTGCCGCGGCTGCAGAATAACTGTGGTGGAGACACTTCTTAACCGAAACCGAGCGAAATATAAAGAAAAAAATGAAATGGAGCAACTGTCATAAAATGCCATGCAAACGCCGTGTAATATTATAATGGGTCCGCCAAATAACTTTTTTTTTTTGAAAATGGGGTACAAAACATCGAGTGTAGCTTCGGCTGTGTGGCACGTAACGCCGTCCTGTTGAAACCAAATGTTGCCAATATCTTCTTCTTCAATTTTTGTGAAAAAAATGGCCCGATAACGATCGCCATTGACTGTAACGGCCACTCCTTGCTCATTTTCGAAGAAAATGGCCTGATTTTCAAAGTAATGTCGCAATATTTCCCAGCGTTGTTCAAGCGTATACGCAACCACATTCGTTCAGCGGAAAAATAAAGCTAATTATCTGTCAAATCAGACATGAGCTAAGTGTTACCATTCACGAAATAAGCACTAGTTGATAAAAAAAACGTTAGATGGCGGACCCGTTACAATGTTCAGGGAGAAAATGGACCGCAGTAGGGATAAATAGACAATAGTGTTCACTGTGACCATACGGTCACGCACGTCTCTGGAGGGTTGAGTAATTAATATATTTTTTTCTTATCAATCTTGTTAATATTGTAACAATATAATTATCTAATACTACTTTTTAATTTGAATTATAGCATTGTTTGATATTGCGGCCCTGGTTTCTGGTCATAACGTATTCACACTCAAAATATAACATTGGCCATACATAATTTATTATCGCACTGTTTTTTAACGAGTATTAAATGTGAAAATGACAGTTTTTTGTGTAAATATTCAAAATGACAAATTATGTAAACAGACTGTTATCACAAAAGCACTAAATCATATCATCTCGTAGTTTAAAAATCAATCTAATAAGTAAATGGTATGTGAAAGCAACCCAGCGTGCTATGGAGAGATCCATGCTCGGAGTGTCGCTAAAAGATAGAATCCGAAACGAGGAAATACGCAGAAGAACTCAGGTAGTGGATGCCACCCAACGAATAGGCACACTCAAGTGGCAATGGGCAGGACATATCTGTCGAAGAGACGACGGTCGATGGAGAAGAAAAGTATTGGAATGGCGCCCAAGAACTGGCAAACGAAGCATTGGCCGACCCCCTGCAAGACGGACTGACGACATAAGAAGAATAGCGGGAGTGGCCTGGATGTGGAAGGCAGAGGATCGAAGAGAATGGAGACTCGCACGGGAGGCTTACTAAAAACAGTGGACGTTTACAGGCTGATGGTAATGTTGATATGCTCGATAGTGCGGATTGTAAAATTACTGTAAAATAATAATATACACATAATAAAATGTAATCGGAGCAACTAAAAAATGCTCTTATTCTTCTTCATTTCGGAGACGTCAAATTGTTTCAGCGCAATATATGGCAACATCGAAACATTTTGACTTCATAACGTATAGAATGCTGAGCTGGATTGATTTGAATCTGCCAGTTCGTACAAAAAAATGGTGGCCATACGCATTAGTGAGCGAATATTTCAAAGTATGATTATTATGAAAAAACATAGATCCCTTGTTTACTGAATCGTAATAAAGCGCTTTACCCACTGCACTAAAACACTAAAAAAACCCTACAGTAATCGACTGCCGTATTCGAAAGTGAAATAAAACTACAAAAAATAAATATTTTTTTACATACAAATATATCCCATTCAATTCTACATACTAGATGTACAAGAATACGACAAGTCACTTAAAATCCACTATGACTTAAATAACACAATCGTTTTTCATTACATTTAATATCAAAGATTGAATACAAACTTTGTGTCCACTTGATTATGTATAAAACGTTTATAAAAAACACCTAATCAATTCTTTATACATAATGCTTTACACAATGATCACGGAATTTAAATCCAGTATGACATAAAATACGTAATCATTTTTTTATACTATTTATTTTAAAAATGATCATAAACTTTTAAACATGTCTTGTAAGACATATTAACTGATCAAATTTTGATAGATATTGCTTTAAAAATTGAATACAAACTTTTCGTCAATTTTATGACTGAAAGTACATGATCAATTTTGCATACATTTTATATTTAAATATGATCATAGTATTTTGGACACGTGATTTTCAGTACAAAAAATAATACTGTTCATTTTTACATACAAAATATAAAGAAATTTGATTAGACACTTTGTGTCAGGTATGACTCGAAGTCCGTATTCAATTTTGTATACATTTTATACTTGAGTACGCTTAGATACTTTGCGTGCACAGTGGCTTAAAGTGTCTTGTCGTTTTTTCATGTGTTTCCGTACAGGAACAGGTTAAGGACTTTGTGCCATGTGTTTTGATTGGTTTATTTTCGAACAGGTGCAATGAATGCGGCACTCTGATTGGTCGGAATCTCTTCATGCCATCTTATATAGAGTAAATCTTCCAACGGAAAATATTTTCAAATCGATTTAATTCGTACTTAAATACTATGTATCTTAGGACGATATCTTTCTTAAGCACAAAAAAAAACATTCTTCCCAATAAGTTATATAAATATTTAAAATCAAACTAGTTAGTTACTGTTTTAGTTATAACAATATCATTAACTCAAATATCCTGTTTTTACTTGTCGTTCTAGGACATATCTGCATCTGAAGGTCCACATGGGAACATATATGGTTGCCGACAACTTCCAGAGAAGAATTTCGAGTACTTAGGCAGTTTACCGGCGGGTATAGCTCAACGGTCAAGGCGTTTGCTTTGCAAGACAAAATTCGTGGGTTCGATCCCCGATGTGACTAAAAAAAAAATTTTAATTGACTCGATTTCTGAGCTCTTAAATACACCGGTTGATGTAAATTTGATCCCTCAACCTTAAATTGCCAGTCAAAGTCTATTAATTAAAATTGGTGGTAGAAGAAAGTCGTCCCGTGAAGACCGCCCATTCATAGTAAATTCCTGTAAATAATAAAGATGATGCGTGAATCTCGGGCTGTAGTCTATGACGTCGGCGGATCAACGTCGATCCCACGACTTTCGACTTGCAAAGCAAATGCTTTGACCATTGAGCTATACCCGCCGGCCATTTTAATTAATAGGCTATGACTGATATTTTTGCGAGTGAGAGATCAAATTCACACTATCCGGGTTATTTATAGAGCTGAGATTTTTTTTAATCTCTGTTGTGGATCGAACTCACAATATTCAGTTTGGTAAGCAAATGCTACAAATACTAAGCCAAACCCGCCAGCGCATAGAATAACATGATAAACATGTTTCTTTTACTTCCTTACTCTACCTCTACTATATGTATTTAACCCTTTCGTTACGGCTCGGTGGAATGCAAATTATATTGTCAATACGGCGTGAATTTTTCAAACCATTTATTTCGCTTAAAACTAGTATTTGAAGCATAAATGTACTTATCTGACCTATTTTCATATATTATATTGGTTCTTGTATCCTTTAGCTATCAGATGATGCCTAAAAAACTATTATATTCAACAAACGTTCATTATGTAACTCCATACATGTGGTGGCATTGACACATGTGGTTTACATAAAAATCGCTCCTGTGACGAAACCTTACGATATTTATTTCCATGCTTTAAAGATTCCTGTAAAGAATACATGTAGGTTGATAAAGGGAATGACTGCAGTTCCATGTTCCTACCGTAGATGTCACAATGAGTACTGAAAGTAGCAAAACGATATATCACAGCTACCGATGTCAACGGTAGAGGAATCTTAGACGGCATATATCGTCAACCGATACGAAAGGGTTAAGTTGTATGACGGATTGCGTTAGAGAGTGTTCCAATATGTGAATATAGGCGCCTAGCCGCCCCTATTACTTTCTTTCTTTTCCCTTTGTTCTGTTTGTTTTTCAAGGATACCAGAATTTCGCATTCACCCACTTGCATTCATCCAGGGTCATAACCTATCCATTAAAAAAAATGCAAAAAAACGTTTTTTTGGTTAAAATTACATACTAACATCCTCCTCCCCTTTAAAGGTTGTTAGTCAGTCGCTTGGCGGCAGGATGAGGAGCAGATAAATAATACACACACTTTTTCTGAAGCACACTGACATATATATTTCGATTACTTTACAAACTTATGGCCCGACCTAGTCACAACATTCCGCACCATTCATGGCCGCGCCACAATACAATATGATCTCGCCGACTTCGGCACACGACTGGCGCGCCCGTGATGGGCTGTCGCACAGCGCCGCAAGTGAGGTCCTCAGTGACTAGCCCAAAATGCCAATAAGGCGACGCATGCATGTACGACAAGCGAACAGAAATGAGAGACGAAATATTGTAAATCGAGGTCTTCAGTACCAGTCAGCAAAGGGCTTTATGTGTTGCTAACTCATCAAAATTTAAATGAGCGTATCATCAAGCAGACTTAACTGACTTCTGGTGTGATGCGGGTGTGAGACGAGTTAAGTCCTGAATACACTAAGTGCACGTTTGTGATTCAAGGATTGAAAAATGTAAGTGCGACATTATTTATTAAATTGTTATTTATGAACCGATTTGATTAAATGTAGAAGGCATTTTGGGGCTCAAACTTAAAGGTGTCTGCCGTATTAGAGGATGAATTTGGGACATCCTTGTAGTGGCGATGTCTTCTGAGAAGAAAAAATATGTGTTAAAATGACGTCTCCCCCTTCTGATTAACGAGTATGGATCCCCGCAAGCTCGAACCAAGGCATATTATGAAGGGAACCATATATATATTTATATACGAGTAAGGATATATAAGATTATATGTCTTATATATTTGAGCCATTATGTGTAGAGGTAGGGGTGGTATTTCCACGCTTTTTCAATGTAGAATTCAAGTGAAATTCAAGTGGAGTTCAAGTAAGCTTTTTAATGTAAATTGGAATAATGAATAAGAAATATTTATTTATTTACCTTGTTATTACATAGATCACGATAGACATGGCCTCTGTTTAGGAGACTGCAGTTTCGACCAACTCGTAGCCTTCCTCAATCCATCACTATCACGAGACAACTGAGCTGCATATTACTTCGTAAGTGGTCAAACCCATTCGTCGGATCTTTTGCTATTATTTTTTATGTAAGTACTAACATCCTCCTTTCTATTATGGGTTGTTATTCAGTCGCGTGGCGGCATGATGAGGAGCAGATTAACAACACAAAGATTTTCTCTCATCAATAAATCAGAGAACAATAAACGGGTGGCGCTGGGATTCAAACCACGCACCTTTGTAACCAATGTTCAATACTTTGTTCTTCTTTTTCGTCACTGGTCCTCACCAGGCTTTCGAAATACACTTTAAGCTGCTTTTTTTTTATCTTAAAAAAATGTAGAAAAAACATATAGATGCGTTTTGTACCTTGCAAGTTACACACAAGGTTAGATTATACGTCTTACAAATAGTTGAAGAACGTAGAAGCCTATTCCATGTCAGCCTCGTTAATAGCACGCGTTGCCCCGACGATTTCCTTGATGAAGTTTAACAGCAAGGGAGCGTCAGAACTAAGCAGCAGTTCAGGAAAATCCTCCCAAGAAATTGCAGAGACACCCAGGCGACAACACAGAACGCGTCTCCTGTTCTCATGGATGATGCACTCCACGAGAGAGTGTCTCACCGTCTGTTGCATGCCAAGATCACATGGACTTGCGTCGCAAGAAGAGAGGCCAAATATTTGCAGGAATTCTCTGAAAATTCCTTGTCAGGTAAACGCTTGCGTGAGATGAAAGTCCACGGAGTTTGTCTTTTTCCACGTCAATAAGTGTTCTATGGATGGAAAGAGAGACGTGGTTATTCCTCCGGAAGTTGATTCTTGATATGCGGTGTTCTAAGCAGTTAGCGAATCATGCTTTATCTGTTGCTAACTTATCATAATTTGAATGAGCGCATCATCAAGCAGACTTAACTGACTTCTGGTGTGATGCGGGTGTGAGAAGAGTAAAGTATAGAATACACTGAGTGCACCAATCTCATGGATGTGTTTCAAAGAGGCCAAATCTCTTTAAACTGACTGTAAACACAAACCGAACGTATTTTTCAGGTTTTCTCGCATATAAGTCATCTTTTAACCCTTTAGACCACATTTACTTGCAGATGCTCTTCACATCCTCTTCAGATCCTCACCCCTGCTATGATTTGCTTATCGGGCAACCATAGTTCACGCCACACGGTGATATTTCAACCTTTTTACTACCCACCTTTCCTGTCACTGCTTCATAGTATAATGTATGGATTTATTGAAAATGAAAAATACCTCAAATATCTAAGTCGTAAATAACTCACCTACAAGTTACTGAAGAATCAAAATATTAAAATATTTTTTACATTTAAAAAACTAGGTGTATTATACATATATCACGTCGGTATTTCAACGTTAAAAAACTTCTTCTTCTATATAAAGGACAAATCCTACCTATCGTTGAATACGGCAGTCACCTTATAAACCAATGATCTTCTGTGCGATCGGCAATATTGCTTCCGCCGTAGTCGATCGTGCGGCGATCTCTTGGCATATGTCACACATGTTTGGGGGAAATCCGTCGAATGCTATGGTGAAACGCAAGCTGTTGCCCTGGATATCTCCAAGGCGTTCGATAGAGTCTGGCATCGCGGTCTGGTGAACAAATTACCGTCTTGTGGACTAACTCCCTCCCTGTGCTGCTGGATTAAATCTTCTTGAGTGATCGAAGCATTATCACTGTCGTAGATGGCTTTTCTTCTTCCTGCCATAAAATCAACTCGGAGTTCCACAGGGCTCTGTGCTGTCGCCCACTCTTTTCCTTCTGCATGTGAATGATTTGCTTCAATGCGCAAACATTCACTGTTATGCCGACGACAGCACTGTCCATGAGAGTATAATCTTCCACAAACCTCCGAAACATTCGGAACTATCTGCTGCTAGGGAATCTCTGGTGGAGAAGACGAACATGTCTCTTGAAAGGGTTTCACGATGGGGTGACCTCAATCTCGTCAGTTTCAACATTTCCACAACCCAATCATGTACTTTCTCCACCAAGAAGACTGCTATGGATCCTGCATCTTTCAACGGTTGTTCTCTTCCGAAATCAAGCTCCATTAACATCCTTGAAGTATCAATCTTGAATGATGTCAAATATTATGAGTCAATTAAATAAAAATCCGGTCTCGCTTCCAAAAAATTAGGTGTATTATATAGATCACTCAAGTATTTCAACAATAAATAACTTCTTCTTCTATATAAAGGACAAATCCGACCTATCCTTGAATACGGCAGTCACATTTGGATTAGAGCCCCATAAAATACCTTCTAAACTTAATTAACATGTAAGATGAGTAAGCCATTTGGAGACAATTTTTGGTGGCCATATGGTGCAGCGTCTATCTCCAATAAATATGACATGTTTTTATCTCAAAATAAGCTATTATAGCAAATCTAAAAAAACCTCACACAAACCATATATAATACATGGTATACTTATGTCTCCCATACGAGTATAATTCAAGCAAAATTGACCGAATATAGAAGAATTCCGTGGCATTTCTTTTTGGACCAGAGAAAGTATGGCCTAATAAAGTGGTCCCATAGATCTAGAGGGGGGCCATAGATTCGCAGCCTCCATAACTATGTCCCCAAGAAATAATATGACCGCCGAGCAAAAAATATATATCCTCACCCGAGGACGTATCTTTTTATTATTTTTTAAACGTGAGTAGAAACACTTTGGTCTTGGGATATTTTCAGTACGCAAATGTTGCTGAAATATCCTGTAATATGATCGCCACAATTTTGACGTCATATACAGTGAAAACCCGTTATATCGATTTCGCTTTTTTCGTTTTTCCACATAATTTGATACAAGACCTATAGGAAACGGTGTCACGACCTACCGTTCCCAGACAACTCGTTCAACGACTCATCAGTAACGACGTGGGGCGCACTGGACGTCTGGTGCACCTGACATTAGGCGTACGGGACAACTGGTGCACTAGCTAAACAAACCTAAGAAATTCTCCAGTGGTCGAAGAGTCCAAAGATCTATAGGTCTCGTTAACGAAATAGTTTTTTATTATTTATAAAAAATACACGGCGTTTGCACATTTTACTTGTTTTGACAGTTGCTCCATTTCATGTTGGTTCAACTGTCATCTTTAGTTTTCTGAATTAGCCGCGATCATCTCTGGGGCGCTACATGTTACAGTGCCAGTCTGTCAACTTTGTCGCCAGTCCCCGACCGACCGAGGCCGGCGATACAACACGTTACGGTCGGACGGGAAATCCGAAATCTTATATTGAAAATAAACGAAGATTGTGCTTCTGAAAAAGTTATTTGCTTGGCGACCTGCTCCTGTATCCTTCCTCCGCGCGGCCGATGACGAACCCGCGACTGTTGTCGCCTTTTTAAAGATGGGGGATGTCAGTGCACAATGACATATGCAGTAATGATTTATGCACGTAGGAATATTCAGTATGCCTCTGAATGAATGAAATATTGTGACACGTGTGATAGGTATATTGATTGGCGATGACTGCGCGATTCGAGCCTCATGTCTTCCACATCATTTAGCATCATCAGATATTGCATATGAGAATAACCCTCCCAACGAGGACCCTCTTTCTAAACTCGATATTAAATTTTATGATAGATTACTCTAACCATTTTCATACTAGCAAAGTGGTAAAAATAAAATAATTCTTACAAGTATGTTTTAGAGTAAATTCAATTAATAATTTTTTTGCAATTAAGCAGGAGTGTAATACAAGGATTTCAACTCTACATCAGCCACCATATATATATGTTAAGCTCACGGCGAAGTTGCCAGTAATGCAGCCTATTTTTACTTTTATTTAATTTTATATAATCGCTTGCAGGAGAGCACAGCCATTCAAGACCAGTGCATTATATGACGCTCATCCAAGGAGGCTGGACGCTGCATGCGAGAAACGTGTGTTGTGTTCGTAATTGTGTGTGGGTTGGGGAGATTGCAAGTGTATATTTATCTGTTTCTTGAAGAGAAGGAGGAAACACAGACGCTGGAAGAGCATTCAAAAGCTCACCGGTAGCATTAAAGAAAGAACTTTGGAAACTGATAGTTCTTGGTCGACACACGTTAATAGTGTATGGATGTTCGGCAAGTGTAAGACGAGTTTGTCGGTTGTGGGTGGGTGCAGGAGGAATTAGTTATTTAAGTTCCGAAGAGCAGCGACCGTGGTAATAACGGTAGAAAAGACTAAGTGAACCAATTTTACGCCTGTGTTCCATTGATAACAGGTTAGACGTAAGAGTGTCATTGTTTCATCAAACGAATTGCTCTTTTTGAACTGAGTCAATTAAGCTTAGAAGATATTTTGGGGCTCCAATCCAAAGGTGACTGCCGTATTCAAGGACAGGTCGGATTTGTCCTTTATTTTTTTTTTAAGAAGAAGTTGTTTATCGTTGAAATACCGACGTGATCTATATAATACACCTAGATTATTGGAAGCGAGACCGGCTTTACACTTTTTAAATATGTTTTTATGCGAGAACTTAGGTTTCGAAATCTAACAGTAGTTCAACATTCCCAAGTATGAAGTGACAAACAAAAAGAGACGAATGATCGCATATCGAGGTATTCAGCACCAACCTATAAGGGCAATATCAAGGTATATCAATTATCGATAATCTTCTTTATTTATTAGTCTCATTACTTATTTAATGATGTTGTTATCACTCTATCAGAGTATCGATGTCAATGGCAGCTGACAGAATGGTTGATGACGTAGGCCTAGCATGTATTGACAAAACCGGTTCCTAGGTCAACTGCCCCGTACGTCATCACTAGGCTACCGAGCAAAACCGAATAACTCCAATCTAGAACTAAAATTTCTCAAGCAAACCTATTATTAGATGGTTCGGTATAAGAAAACCTTTTTTTCAATCGATATATTACAAGCACATATTGACACCCCCTGTTAATACAGGCGACTCCATGTCGCCGGGATCGTCATCGGGACGCGTGGTGAATGGATAAGGAACAGGTCATAAAGCAAAGATCTTGACGAGAAGCACATTGTTTTTTTATGTTAACACAATTTTATGACGCTTGCCATGGTGCATGACTAAGAGCTGCATGTGGAGTGTTGATTCTCCAACGTCATAGACTGCAGCCCGAGATTTACGTGTCATCCTTTATTCATTCAATTATTACAGGAATTTACTATGAATGGGTGGTCTTCACGCGACGACTTTCGCCTACCACCAAATTTGATTAATAGACTATGGCTGGCATTTTACGGGTGATGGATCTAATTCACACCAACCTGGGGTAATTTTAGAGCTCAGAAATCGACTAATAAATTATTTTTTTTAATCTCCGTCGGGGATCGAACCCACGAAGTTTGACTTTCATAGCAAACGCTTTGACCATTAAGCTATACCTACCGGCAAAATTTATATAACAAAATTTATATAACTTGAACTTGCTGCCTGAAAGTATGCCCTGGTCCAACATCTCACCTTGATATTCCACACATAGTCAAATTATCTTACCACCAATATTCTGCTCATCATCATCATCCGTCCACTGTTACGAACTATCTGCTGTCAAATGACAGATTCGATCCTGCCAAAATCCAGGTCACTCCCGCTATTCTTCTTATGTCGTCAGTCCATTTTTTTTTTTTTATGTAAACGCATGCAGGAGAGCACAACCGGTCAAGACCAGTGCACTCCATGACGCTCAACCAGGGAGGCTGGACGCTGCATGCGGGAAACGTGTGTTGTGTTCGTGTTTGTGGTAAGGTTGGGGAGATTGCAAGGGTATATTTATCTGTTTCTTGAAGAGATCCAGATTGTAGGAAGGAGGAAACACAGACGCTGGAAGAGCATTCCATAGACCTGATTGGCCCCAGTGGCATTAAGGGAAGGAACTTTGGAAGCTGCCAGTTCATGGTCGACATATATTACACCAACGACCTGTATGGATGTTGCCCGGTCCAATATCTCACCTTGATATTCCACACATAGTCAAATTATCTTACCACCAATATTCTGCTCATCATCATCATCAGTCTGTATCCGTCCACTGTTGAGCATAGGCCTCCCGCATGGGTCTCCATCCTCTTCGATCCGCCGCCTTCCGCATCCAGGTGCAGGAAGAATTAGTTCTTGCAGGGGGTCGGCCTATGCTTCGTTTGCCAGTTCTTGGGCGACATTCCAATACTGTTCTTCCCCATCGACTGTCGTCTCTTCGACAGATATGCCCTGCCCATTGCCACTTGAATGTGCCTATTTGTTGGGCAGCATCCACTACTTTAGTTCTTCTACGTATTTCCTTGTTTCGGATTATATCTTTTAGCGACACTCATCTCATGGATCTCTCCATAGCACGCTGGGTGACCTTTATTTTATGTGTAAGACCTGCTGTTAAATTCCATGTCTCTGCGCCATAACTTAATACAGGGAGGATGCATTGGTTAAACGCCGTAGTTTTGTAATTTAGTTTTCCAAATGCTGCCCATCCCAGTTGTATACTCCTATCGATTTCGTTTGATATTCTGCTCAGGCATCTTCTTTCGACACCCATTATATGGCTGCATCGGCATTTGGTGGCGTACAGACGTCTTAAATAAAAAATAAATAATCCTTTCGACGTGTCGGATTAATGGACGGATAGAGTGACCGAGACTATCGAGACAGGTAGTAGAGGTACAACTTATAAAAACACGCATTTACACAAGAAAAGCCGCACGATTCATAACTTCCACACGCGGCATACATCATTGCAATCAAAACATCATCGAATCCGTATCAGGAGCTTCAGACTTCAGCCGCCACCATTAATAACTAAAAAAAAAACGTACCAGTCGCAACTCTCATTCAGTTCGTCTCTCTCTTTCTGACTCGTTGTAATGTAATTGTTGCGTGGGAAAGAGACGGTATAGAAAATAATGGTAATGTTATGATCTCGCATAATCGCGTGTTAGTATGCAGACCCATACAGCTGTCGCGTTTTGATGGATGAGGAATTAATTCCGGCGCGTCTTTCTGCCCATCGGACGGTTCTCGGTCGTCGTATTTTCTTATTCCAAGACTTACTTTTAGATTGCAAAATATTACAAACAATATTCAGGATATATCATGAGACCATCGTTCTTCTTGAACATTTCTTAACGCCTTGTATACAAAAAAATTAGGATCACACCGAAAGCAAATGCAGCCGTATTATGGGTCACGATTTGTCACTACCAAGCTAATGCTAATCTCCTTGCCTAGTGCTCAGCCTCCTGAAGCTCCACCGAGTACATTACATTGATATTATCTTTATATAGCTTCTTAAGGCTGATGCCGTAAAGTCTCGAAAAACGATCTTTTGTCTCTTATTTTTGTTCGCTCGCCTGACAAGACACATCTAATGTTAGTTTTAATTGTCTAATAACGCACGGTGTTTGCATATGCCATTTTATTTGTTATGACAGTTGCTCCATTTCATGTAGGCCACTGTCATATTGAATTCGCTTGTCTGCCGCGACTTTGGCGGCGTCAGATGTCAGAGCGCGCCGTCAGTTGGAGCTCGCTCGCGACCGTTATGGCGCACGCCTAATGGCGTTCGCCATAATGGGTGGACGAAAAAGCAAGTGTTTGACAAGTAAACGCGAATTGTGAAACGAAAACAAGTTCTTTGTATTGTGAACCTGATCCTGCATCCTGTCACACAGTAATTGGATATCATACTTAGAGAGGAGGATATATAGCACTTTGTATAGCTCTCGAAAGCTTTACAAGTCTACGAAAATCCGGGGACTTAATAATAAGGAAACTGTAATTTATGCTCTCCTGCAGTATCATTAAAAAATATACCAGTCATATCTACCTTCGTCTCTTGACCGAATTTAAAAAATTGCCTCATCCGCACCCTCACTCTGTCATCTCCAACCCCCAGTACGGAATCACCTGATTTCAAAATAAATTATATGGCTGCATTGGCTTGGTGAGATACCAAGATTAGCAGGCGGTTGCCGAAAAGCCTCGATATCCAATCTTTTGTTTCATATTTTTGTTCGCTCCTCTGACACGCACATATAAAAATGTTAGATATATTTAACTCTTAGACACAACGTCCCAGGCGCCATTTTGATTGTTTTGACAAGTCCTGTCATGTAGAGCGCCATAGTTCGCCAAGTGGCCACTTTCTGCCCGAGCACTGTCAGATACAGATCATTCATTGTTTGTGTCCCGGGCAGAATACCGAAGATTGACAGTCTTTTATTTAAAATAAACGCCGAGTTCTTTGCTTCGTGACCTGCGCCTCATCCATTCAACACGCGTTCCGGTGACGATTCCGGCAACATGTAATACCCTTTGATAAACAGGGGATGTCAGAAGGAAGATATTTGTTGTTAATACTTCACTTAATACTTATAGCCGGCGGGTATAGCTCAATGGTCAAAGCGTTTGCTTTGCAAGCCAATGGTCGTGGGTTCGATCCCCGACGGAGATTAAATAAATATATATATATATATATATATATATATATATATATATATATATATATATATATATATTTATGAACTCTACAATACCCTCTATTGGTATGTATTTGATCACTAACCCGTAAAATGCCAGTCATAGCCTATTAATTAAACTTGGTGGTAGACAAAAGTCGTCCCGTGAAGACCACCCATTCATAGTAAATTCCTGTAATAATAACGACGATGCGTGAATTTCGGGCCGTGGTCTATGACGTTGGCGGATCGACACTCCACATGCAGCGCTCAGCCATGTGCAGCAGCGTGGTGAGCGTCATAGAATTCCACAGATGAGACTTCAGATTTACTGATCACCATCTGATGGTATTCTCCTGTATGTGTTTACATAAAAATTAAAAAAAAACTACAAAATCGATCACTGGACTACGGAGCTGCGATGCTCTTCGCATCCGGTCGCAACCTGCCCAACTGGTTTAACCGGGACTCGAACCATGAGTCTATAACTCGCCGTACACCAACGTGCAACATTACCTACAATAAACGCACGAAGAAGCCGTCACTTTGTATATAAGTAAGTACACTATGCATACAGGTAGCTTAATTTAATAAGTAAGTGGGAGTTGTCGCAGGAGAGAATAGATAAAAAAATCATATTTAGCATACGCTAAATATGATTTTTTTATCACACAGTGAATTATGATGTGTCTACTAAAGCTTGGCTGAAAAATAAACTTCTTACTAAATACTATTTATACTTAGGGGTATTAGCTTGTGAAAGCTTTCAGGCTGATACCGTAAAGCCTCGAAAAACGATATTTTGTCTCTTATTTTGTTCGCTCGCCTGACATGCACATCTGATAAAGTTGGTTTTAATTATAAAGGGTCCGCCATTTAACGTTTTTTTTTCAACTAGTGCTTATTTCGTGAATGGTAACACTTAGCTCATGTCTGATTTGACAAATAATTAGTTTTAGACTTCCGCTGAACGAATATGGTTGTGTATACGCTTAAACAACGCTGGAAAATATGGAGGATATTGGCAACATTTGGTTTCAACAGGACGGCGCTACGTGCCACACAGCCGAAGCTACACTCGATGTATTGCGCCCCATTTAAAAAAAAAAAAAAAGTTATTTGGCGGACCCGTTATAATATTACACGGCGTTTGCATGGCATTTTATGACAGTTGCTCCATTTCATGTTGGTTCAACTGTCATCTTTAATTTGTTTTTTGGCCGTGATTGTCTTGGCGGCGCAGGATGTCACAGTGTTCCGTTCGAGACGGAATCAACGTCATGTTACGATCGAACGGGGAAGTCAAGCCTTTATCGAAAATAAATGCGAATTGTGCTTCAAAAATAAGTTCTTTGTGTTGTTAATCTGCTCCTGCATCCTTCCTCCACGCGGCCACGTGACGAACCCGCGACTTGTCATTCTTTTTAAAGACGCGTGATGTCACTTTATAGTTTAGTTTCTTACTAGTAAGTTTGGTAAACTACATTTGCCTGTCTTTCGATCCCCCATCTTAGCATCCCACGAAAAGCCAATGCAGCCATATAATGTGCTTTGAAAGCATGTTACACATTCTGATTTAAAGTGAATAAAATGAGTAGAACTTCGAAAAAATGAAAATATTCAAAGATATCGCTTAATTTTACAATAGTTGATGTCAATAAGCAGTAATAATTGACATTTAATAGCTAAAAACATGAAAAACATCAGACGAAGACCTCAAACGGCCAGACGCACCTTGGCGCGTGAACTTCCGAGAGCTACTAACACTACTTAGCCTGTCGACATATCGATGAGCCGACGCGCATCGATATCATTTCGAACTAGCCGACCAACTGAGGTTTCCCGTCTCGCTCACTCATATTAGTACGTCAGCGAGAGTGAGGAGTATAGATGCCGACGCATCTGGGTATTTTTTAATTTTATTTTTGCACACGATTCCGACAGGTCCAATGATTCATGACAGTTGACGCGTCTTGAGTGTAGTGGTGAATTTATTCCGGATTTTAGAAAAATATTTCCTGCTCCCGATGAGTGCCTATTATTATAAATATTTTATTTTTTTCAATACGTAAATGTATTAAGGAGGAATACCTAAAATCTGAACCCTGTGTGTATTATATTTACAGAGATATTTAAGTTATTACAAGCAATGTGTAGTAGATAGACATCACCGGGGAGGAGAGGTTAACAACAGATACGCACGTGTAGAAAGATATGAGAGGTGCTCGTTATGAGAGGTTCCACTGTAGGTAAGTATTATATATAAAGTACATATTGGAATAATTAAATATGATCTAAGCCCTACAAAACAACTATAATATATTTTAATTAAATGTGTATAAAAAATACCTGTTTAATAATAATATGAAGTACTCGTATCAATTACAAACAAAATTAATATTTATGTTCAGGTGCTGAGAATGCTGGGGGTGGGTATCATCGATACACGCAAAGAAATTCAATAAAAAAGTGTCGCAAAACTAGTTTGAAGCAATGATTGAATTAAATACAGCATTATTATACTTGATGTGTGACACGTGACATATCCGCTCCTTAGTTGGAGCATACTTATCATTCTAGTCTTCGCATCGTCACATGTCATCTCTGCATCACGGAGCTCTGCAGAGTATATAATTTTTTATTTAATCGCATGCAGGAGAGCACACCCAGTCAAGACCAATGCACTCTATGACGCTCAGCAAGGGAGGCTGGACGCTGCATGCAGAAAACGTGTGTTGTGTTCGCGCTTAAGTGTGGGTTGGGAAGATTGCAAGTTAATATTTATCTGTTTCTTAAAGAGATTCATATTGTAGGAAGGAAGAAACGCAGACGCTGGAAGAGCATTCCATAGCTTACGAGTAGCATTAAGGAAGAAGCTTTGTAAACTGCCAGTTCTTGGTCGACATACATTAACCGTGTATGGATGTTCGGCAAGTGTAAGACGAGTTTGTCGGTTGAGGGTGGGTGCAGGAGGAATTAGTTAACATCAATCGTCACGATAAGCTAAGCTTGAACTTGCCAATTTATGTTGGTATATATAATCGTGTCGGATACAACAGGGTCAGATCCTGTCTGCCCAGAAGTGGGCGACGTCGATGGCGTTACTTCTGGCCATCATCAGGTCTTCCTGGGTGCAGATATTCGGGCACAGCGCACACTCCAGAAGGTGTGACAGGGTCTGCTCCACGCCGCAGTCACATTCAGTCGGTCCGCTGTAAAACTGCCAAGATAACTACACGGCTCAAATCAAGAAGAAGTTTCCTACAGTCGACAACGGAACTGGAGATACCTGAGGCCACCCTGCGGCTGAACATGTGGAGAAGCGCAACTGAGGGGAATACTTGGATTGCCCCGAAAGAGGACCTAGCCCCTGGACATGACCAATGGTGGAATATATGGAGGTCCCTTAACAGACTTCGGACCGGAGTATGCAAGACGAGGACACAAATGAGGGCCTGGCAGTTTTACAGCGGACCGACTGAATTTATGTAGGTGTCACGACCTATCGTTCACAGATAATTCGTTCAACGGCTCATCGGTAACGACGTGGGGTGCACTGGACATGTGGTGCGCTTTATATTTGGCGCACTGGTGCACTGGATGTCTCGATAACCTAACCTAACCTTAGGATTTGTTCAGTGATCGTAAATTCCAAAGATCCATAAGTTTCGATAACGAAATAACTTAGGTTAGGTTCCCATGCACCAGAACGTAAGTCGTGGGTTCGATCCCCGACGGAGATTAAAAAAAATACATTTTTGTACTGTAAAATATTCCCGGTTGGCGTCAATTTGATCCCTCAACCGTAAAATGCCAGTCATAGCCTATTAATTAAATATGGTGGTAGACGAAGATTGTCCCGTGAAGACCACCCACTCATGGTGAATTCCTGTAATGATAAGAATTATGATGCGTGAATGTCGGGCTGTAGTCTATGACGTTGGTGAATCAACACTCCACATGCAGCGCTTAGCAATGTGCAGCATTTTATGCGTCAAAGAATTCCACAGATGAGTCTTCAGAATCACTATCACCATCCATCAGTGTTTTCCTGTATGTGTTTATATAAAAAAAAAACGAACGGAAATGTGAACAAATGTATCTTTCCTATGTAGTCTGCTCTGCAGATCACGTTGAAGGATATCCTGCAATCGTTCACACGTAAAAAAACGTGTACGTTCGGACAGAGCGATCGGCGATCGCTCTCTCTTTCGCGCACCGCAATACAGTTTTTGATACGCGTAAAAGAGACGCAAGATTCGAGTTGGCTTTTCTTTAATATTATACGGCGATACGTTATTTTTGATATATGTATACGTGCGATTGTACTACTCACATGTGTTTGTGTGTACGATGACCGGTTTCATTCATAACTTTAATGTCTCATCTCGCTCTTGCTTCTTTCTTCTTACTCTATGTTATATTTCGATAATCATTATTTAAAATCATCATCATCATCATCATCGATAGAATGGAGATGCCGTGGCTTATTCTAAACCATTGGACTAGTCAATTCATGACTGGGCACGGCAATTTTAAGGCTAAACTCTTCAAGTTAAGCCTCGTTGATACGTTCTGTGGCATTGCCCAATATTATATTTGAGTGGGGAAAGGCTCTTTAGCGTAATCCAACAGAAGCCTGGACCGGTTGGATATGTCGACCTCATATCTACGTCGTCCAATTACCATACATTTTCTGTATACGCGGCGACCTTCTGCTAAGAAGTCAAAAAGTCCAAATTCTAACGTCTGAACTACTAACTTTTACACCCACGTTTGGTGTTGCTCACCAAAGCCCGTTACTTGTATAACGAGAAAGTACTAAGTAGAAGTTTCCTACAAACGACAACGGATCTGTCGCCAAGCCACGCAGATACCTGAGAACCGCTTCTTCCAGCTCTTCTCTGTCGCCAAAATGCGTTTAACCCAGGTGTTTCTTCATGTCAGAGAAGAGATGGTAGTCGCTTGGGGCTAAGTCCGGGCTGTAGGGTGGGTGTTTGACAATACCACATCCAAATTTTGCGATGAGCTCGTTGGTGGCGTCTTCGGTCAACATTCTTGGCACACACCTCGCGCAAACCCTAGCTTCCCTGTCAAAATCTTGTCAATGAAAGTTTTCTTGACATCAGACAGATTGCCACTTGAGTGTGCCTATTCGTTGGGTAGCCTCCACTACTTGAGTACTTCTGAGTATTTCCTCGTTTCGGATTCTGTCTTTTAGCGACACTCCGAGCATGGATCTCTCCATAGTACGCTGGGTGACCTTTATTTTATGGGTAAGACTTGCTGTCAGATACCACGACTCTGCGCCATAAGTTAATACAGGGAGGATGCATTGGTTAAACGCCTTAGTTTTTAGACATCGCGGAATTTTCACTTTAAAAATGTACTTTAGTTTTCCAAATGCTGCCCATCCCAATGATAATAATATAATTGGTTTGATCGTGCTCGTGTGGTGAAAAAGGTTGACGAGAGCTTATTTCTGATAACTTTATTATATCATAATGTTATTCGTATGTCAATAGAGGTTTTGCTGACATTAGGAATTATTTCGGAGACCTTACGAACCGTCACTCTTCGATCTGAGACCATCGCTGCCTCCACATTTGCGACTGTTTCGTCAGAGTAAGATGGCCTTCCGGAACGCTCATCATCATGGACGTCAGTAAGCCCGTTCTTGAACTCTCTACACCATTTTCGCACGTGTTGTACGCTCATACACGTGTCTCCATAGATGTCGCATAGCTGGGAATGAATTTCTAGCGACGCAATGTTTTTTGCAGACAGGAAACGCCTGGCGGGCGAAGCTAGGGAGAGTTCCATTACGTACGGCTGCCAAGCCAAGACTGAGCTTTGTAGACAGCTCGCTAGGGTGAGGATTTGAAGTGGGGGAACCAATGGTACACTACAGAATCGCAGGATCCGCCATAACAGCGCTTTTCATGACTGTGGCGCCATGGGAACTTAATATTGCGGATAAACCTTGTATGTAAATATATTAAACAATTTTTTTACGACCGTATGCAGGAGACTTTGTTATTAATGTGCGACAGCATCCGGTGGATTGTATGAAGAGCGGCGGCCGGGTCGTTATACGCAGCGTGCGAAAAAATCGCATTTTAATTATCATTTTATTCAAAACCGGTTCCCAAACTAGAGTCGATCAAAACGATCGAAACCGGTTTTCGATATTCGATCCGAATCGTTTTTTTTCCCTTTTTACGAAGAATCGTTGACAAAAAAATCGCGAGCTCTCCGTGCACAATATAGAGCGAATGCGTGCTGTATTACGCGTCAGAAAATAAGCAGGAATATTATTTATTAAGGCGTGCATTTATTTGCTTAGTAACTAATTCAAGGTTATGGTAGTAACTTCAATAATCTGGCAGTATATAAAATGAATTGGTAGTTAGAGACTGTGACCACTGTGTCATTACATGAGATGGGTACCTACCCTTTGTTTGGGTATCAAAAGATAACTACACGGCTCAAATCAAGAAAAAGTTTCCTACAGTCGACAACAGAACTGGTGATACCTGAGGCCACCCTGCGGCTGAACATGTGAGGAATACTTGGATTGCTCCGAAAGAGGACCTAGCCCCTGCACATGACCAGGGGTGGAATATATTAGAGGTCAATTAACAGACTTCGGACCAGAGTATGCAAGACGAGGACACAAATGAAAGCTTGGCAGTTTTACAGCGGACCGACTAAATGTGCGGCGTGGAGCAGATCCTGTCACACCTTCTGGAGTGTCGTTGTACCCGAGAAGATGCACCCAGGAAGACTTGATGTTGGCCGGGAGTAACGCCTAAGACGTTGCCCACTTTTGGGCAGACAGGATCTGACCCTGTTGTTTCCGACACGATTATATATATACTAAGAATTGACGAAGGTTTCATTGAAAGTAAGCCGCGGTCTTTCAATATGTGTATAAACAGTGTTCATGTAATAATCGATGCTAAAACAATGTAAAAAATATTTGACTATTTCATATTTAAAATGGATCTCAAAGTGAAAGCTAAAAGTATAAATAACTTTTATTCTGGGCATAGGACAAGACATCTGACAAAACATTGGTGCGACCACTAGTGGCAGGTATAGCTCAATGGTAAAAGCGTTTACTTGGCAAGCCAAAGATCGTGGGTTCGATTCCCGACGGAGATTAAAAACAATAAAAATTAATCGATTTCTGAGCTCTAAAATATCGGTTGGTGTGAATTTGATCCCTCACCCTTAAAATGCCAGTCATAGCCAATTAATTAAAATTGGGTATGAAAGAAAGTTGTCCCGTGAAGACCACCCATTCACAGTAAATTCCTGTAATAATAAGGATGATGCGTGACTCTCGGGCTGTAGTCTGTGATGTTGGCGGATCAACACTCCACATGCAGCGCTTTACCATATGTAACATGTTAAGCGTCATAGAATCCACAGATGAGACATCAGAATTACTATCACCATCTGTTATTCTCCTGTATGTGTTTACATAAAAAAAAAATAGTGGCGACCATATTTTCCAAAATTTCGTTTATTTGAAAGAAGGAAATGTGTTTTTAATAATTTTTTGATCAATCACAAACTGCACTGAAACAAACTAAAACTTCTTCAACTCAGTTTTTTATCGAAGTGATATCACCAAGCTGGCTTAAGGCGCATTGAAGTTTATCACGTACACGTAGATAGCCCCACTTTGCACGTAATACGTAGATTCTAGCCCTGGCTTAACACGACGTAGAACACGGGCTCTTAACCTTTTTAAAACTACCGAGTAGTTTAATTTAATATGAAAACAATCCACGTGCAAATAAGTACAACTTTGCTATCATCTTCATTATGTCCACTCCATGGGCATCTCTTCATGCGACGCATGTCCATGTGATCCAGGCATGCAACAGACGGTGAGACACTCTCTCGTGGAGTGCATCATCCATGAGAGCAGGAGACGCATTCTGTGTTGTCGCCTGGGAGTCTCTACCATTTCTTGGGAGGATTTACCTGAATTGCTACTTAGTTCTGACGGTCCCTTGCTGTTAAAAATAATAATAATAATAATAATAATAAGCTTTTTATTCCAGCAGGATTGGGTGGGTTGTGCAATACCCAATCTGCCATATTTTTAGACACATAGATACATTTTAGATACAAAATAATAATTATATATATATATATAATAATTCATTCATGGTGGTCGCTGCAACATCTCCATCCAGCGATGGCTCACTGAGGAGTTGAGCCATTCAGAAGCAGCCATGATGATGGTGTTGTTGGACCTCCTCATCCTGCTCCAGAAGCCGGCAACACGGTGTCGCAATAATGCTGCGAATGAATGGACTCCGCCCTCCGCAAACATGTCAGATGCGCTACAAAATCTAGGGAGTTGCATAAGTTGGCGATATGAATTGTTATACGCAACTTTGAGCTTCTTCCACTCTCGTTTAGGATAGCTAGACCAGAGTTCTGATGTATATAATGCCATACAGTGTGCTTTGAATAGCACTTTCCTGACAGCATTACTACAATGGTAGAACCTCCGAGAAAGCATACCGCTCTGAACGCTTATTGCTCTTCTTTGCCGCTCTATGTCTTCAATGTCACGTAGGTCATCTGTGAGGATATGACCCAAGTATTTTTAAAACTTATCAAACTAGTTACTTCACCAGGGAAACCGTCGGGGCTACAAGAGCGGTTAACAAGGCTGACATAGAATAGGCTCCTACGTTCTTCAACTATTTCTCAGACGCATATTCTAACCTTGTGTGTAACTTGCATGTTTGTGTTTTTGCAACACACCTTTATTGATATCATTTTTATCGTTTTTGATGGAGTGTTTCGCGGTGCATTTGTAACATCGCCGCGGAGCACCATTTGACAACCACTGCCTAGTAAGTTGGGTTACTTCAGAAGAAAAGTCGAAGAAATCTCATTACAAGTTGGGTTATAAGTTCCATGCAAGGGATGCTGGGAGAGATAGCCACTCGTGGTGATTAGTCCACTGGATAGTGCAGTGGATAGTGGAGTAGATAGTAGGTTTAAAAATTAAGTGATAAAAAATATTTTATTTTTTATTTATGTTGTTTTCACATGGATCACGTTGAGTATGACCTATGTTTATGAGACTACAGTTTCGACATCTCTGCAGATAAAATTCTACCTGGGAACATATAAGGTTCCCAACGGCCTCCTAGTGCGAGAGCCTGGGAATATGAGCTCGTGGCTGCTCTGGTATCGGAGGCATATTTTAAATATTTTTTATTAGCATTTTTAAAGAGATCGCACGATTAACCCGACGCTTCCGATGCGTAAACCATTTGGTTCTTAAAAGCGACTCAACCTCATCAAGAACACGATAACCTATCACAGCAATTATCTATTTGCCGGCGGGTGTAGCTCAATGATCAAAGCGTTTGCTTTGTAATACGATATCCAACGGAGATTTAAAAAAAAAAAAAAAAAACGATTTGAGTTCTAAAATACCCCCGGTTTGTGTGAATTTGATCCCTCAACTGTAAAATGCCAGTCATTGTCTATCAATCAAAATTGGTGGCAGAAGAAAGTCGTCCCGTGAAGACTACCCATTCACAGTAAATTCTTGTAATAATAAAGGATGATGCGTGAATCTCGGGCTGTAGTCTATGACGTTTGCGGATCAACACTCTACATGCAGCGCTTAACCATATGCAACATGGTTAGCGTCATAGAATTTCACAGATGAGACTTCAGAATTACTATCACCATCTGTCGGTATTCTTCTGCATAAAAAAAAACAGCGTCCAATGTTGCTGAACTTCTGTGATCTAACAAGAACCGTGTTTGAAATGTGATACTATATTTTATTTCGTCTCATTTAGGCATCCAGTTAATCGTCATGTTAAAGGAGACGGATTGATTAGCTCTGCTATTTTGAGGGCCGGACCTTTCGCTCCTGAGGGGCGGCTCAGCGCAATGGGTGATTCGCAAAGGGTTAAATAGGCTGGACGGGGTAGTGTCCAATTTCAACATCGCCCCTCAACCCATTTACAGTCTGTAATTTCGTGCGAATAGCCATTTCATTTAAATTTATACATAATACAGGTGAAGGCATACCTGTTACAATATCGGTCGACCGAAATATTCACATTATATACAGAATGTGTTAAAATATATGATAAAGTAATCTGTAACAATATTTTATTTTTTTCATCATCATCGTCAGCCTGTATCAGTCCACTGTTGAACGTAAGCCTCCCGCATAAGTCTCCATCCTCTTCGATCCTCCGCCTTCCGCATTCATGTCACTCCCGCTATTCTTCTTATGTCGTCAGTCCATCTTGCAAGGGGTCGGCCAATGCTTCGTTTGCCAGTTCTTGGGAGCAATTCAAATACTTTTCTTCCCCATCGACCGTCGTCTCTTCGGCAGATATGTCCTGCCCATTGCCACTTGTGTGCCTATTCGTTGGGTAGCCTCCATTACTTGAGTTCTTCTGCGTATTTCCTCGTTTCGGGTTCTATATTTTAGCTACACTCTTCTCATGGATCTCTCCATAGTACGCTGGGTGACTTTTAATTTATGGGTAAGACTTGCTGTCAGATTCCACGTCTCTGCGCCATAAGTTAATACAGGGATGCATTGGTTAAGCGCCTTAGTTTTTAGACATTGCGGAATTTTCGCTTTAAAAATGTACTTTAGTTTTTCAAATGCTGCCCGTCCCAGTTGTATATGCCTGTTGATTTCTTTTGAGAAGTTACTTCGATTTATTCTATATATATTATTTATTTACTTATAATACCTTCTTCTTCGTAGTATCAATCCGGTGGATTGGTTTGAAGCAGCAAAATCTTGCATCTCGATCTCCACTATTCTCGATACTCTGAAATCCTCTTCAGCTCAGCATAAGAGCTGCAACTCATGTCTTCGAATATTTGCTAGAAATACTCCCGTCTAGGGTGCCCTCTGAAGTTTCTATCCTAAACTATTCCTTCCGCAATGTAGTGAAGAAGACCATCAGTTGCTCCAATTCATGTTGGTTCAACTTCAACGTCATCTTTAATTTGTTTTTGTGTCGTGATTATCTTGGTGGCACTGCATGTCACAGTGTTCCGGAGTCATAATTCAAGCTCCATTCGACCGAGGCGGAAGTAACGTCATGTTACGGTTGAGCGGGGAAATCTAGTCTTGCGAATTGTGTTTCAAAAACAAGTTCTTTTGCTTTGTGATCTGCTCCTGCATCCTTCCTCCACGCTGCCACGTGACGAACCCGTGACTTCTCGCCTTTTTAAAAACGGGGGATTTCAATATAAATACTTTTCTGTTCTTTCCAGACCTTTACTTTAGACTTACTGCTAAATGCATAAGCCCTGATCACTGTTCTACCCAACTAATCACTGGGCACGCGCTTTTAATGACAGATTATACTCATTTATTTTAGTTTCAAACGCTAGTTGGCCCTGTGGCGCCCCCTTCCACACCTCAGAGCACATTCTCTAGTACTTTCAGAAAAATACGAGCCATTTAAAAAGCCTTGAGAGCTTGAGGACTCAAAAAGAAGGCAGCTGTAGTATACGAAGCATGCATCTGCACAATCACGCATATCATAAGATATTTTCACATTTTGAATAACACCTTTTATTTGAATCATAATACAACAGCACCGTTAGGTCGTTAACACAGGCCTCAAATACGCGTGCGAGAGGACACGCATATACGCGCGAGTGTGCGCATTTACGCGTCCACAGCGCCCTTAATTGAGGTCAGTTAATTCATTTTAATTTCTAATTAATTTGTATTATTCCACGTTAATTACGTGGGACAAAAACGTGGCGCAGGTGAACCAGCGAGTTGACAACCAACATTTTGAATTGCCTGTCAACAAAACTTATAACACTTGACATCCTCATCTCTACGTGAGAAACGACGTCACGTCGCCGGGATAGTTATCGGATCGCGTGGTGGAAGTATGAGGAGCAGATTAACAACACACAGACTTTTTCCGAAGCTCATAGATCGAGATGCAAGATTCTGTTGCTGAAAACCAAACCACCGGATCGATACTACAAGGAATCGACATAAATTTTTGATAAATAGTTAGTTTCCCCGCTCGACCGTAAAATAACGTTACTTTCGCCTCGGTCGAACGGGACTTAACTCACGACTGAGTGCGCTCGTGATGGGCTGTCGCCCAGCGCCGCAAGTGGCGATCTACAGAATTAATGGCGCACAAGTGACAGCAGCTATGTATATAACTAATATTACACCCGCGACTGGACTTCCAAGATGCCAATATGGCGACACATGCATGAGCGACAAGCGAACAGAAATAAGAGACGAATGATTGTAAATAGAGGATTTCGGTAACAGTCAGCAGGGGCTATATCATGCTGATATACTCTTATATTACTATCGATGTAATCAAATAAAATAGCCAAAGCTCGTGGGTTCGATCCCCGACACAGATTTAAAAAAATAATCGATTTCTTAGCTCTAAAATACCCACGGTTAATGTGAATTAGATCCATCGCCCGTAAAATGCCGTCATATCCTATTAATTAAAATTGGTGGTAGACGAAAGTGGTTCCGTGAAGACCACCCATTCATAGTAAATTCCTGTAATAATAAAGCATGATGCGTGAATCTCTGGCGGTAGTCTATGACGTTGACGGATCAACACTCCACATGCAGCGCTCAACCATATGTAACATGCTTAGCGTCATAGAATCCACAGTTTGTATTCTCCTGTATGTATTTATGTATACATACAATAAAAAAAAAGATACGAAAGATCGTATATCGAGGCTATTCGGCACCAGCCTGCATGGCTATATTGAGCCGATATCACATTTAATACAATAAATGCAATAGGAAGCCAGACTTCTTGTTCTTATCCGAGTATTCAGTGTTGAAATAAATATAACCAAACCTAGGTTTCTTAGTTTCTTAGTGTGTACATATATGTACATAATATACATAAAACATACTAACTATATACACAATTCTACATATTTCTTCTTGTTACTTCATAGGCGTATCAAAGAATGTATTATTTAATCAATTAAAATAATAATAATTTTATTATTCGTATTTAATCGTTCGCAAGTCAATACCAACAACAAGTAATACAACTGGGTCGAATTAACTTCCCAAAAGATATCGGCAGGCGTATACAACTGGGATGGACAGCATTCGGAAAACTAAAGTACATTTTTAAAGCGAAAATTCAGCAATGTCTAAGAACTAAGGCGTTTAACCAAAGCATCCTCCCGTATTATCGAATCTGACAGCATTGGCCGACCCCCTGCAAGATGGACTGACGACATAAGAAGAATAGAGAAAAGGCGGAGGATCGATGAAGATGGAGGCTCATGCGGGAGGATTACGTTCAGTAGTGGACGGATAGACGCTAGAAAAATAATTGCCCTAGGGCGCCGTAGGGTCAAAATTTACTGAACGTATGGTTTAATTATTTTTCTTGCTGTACAGCTGACTAGAGGCCTTTGAGATGTGGTCATACAGAAGAATTCTCAGAATTTCTTGGAGAGACCTCGTCACGAACAATGAGGTTCTCAGCATAATCAAGGAAGATAGGCACCTAGTAAGAACCATCTCAGAGAGGCGATCGGTCACATCATGCGCCACGATGGTCTTCTTCACGACATTGTGGAGGGGATGGTTGAGGGCTGAAACTGTAGAAGGCGCCCCATACGGGAGTTTGTGCAGCAAGTGTACGAGGAGATGAGTTGTAGCTCTTATGCTGAGCTGAAGAGGGTTGCGGAGGGACCGAGAGGAGTAGAGATCGAGATGCAAGATTCTGTTGATGTAAGCCAATCCACCGGATTGATACTACGAAGGAGACAGCTGCCTTTTAGTCGCTGGGCGTGGGCAGCAGCGATTCCGCCCATGTGTGTTTCGCTAATTGCGAATTCTGCGCATGGCACAGAAGCAAGCGCCGAGTAAGTTGGGTTTCAAAAGAAAGTTTGCTTTTCTTCGTTTTGCGGAGATAGTGAAATTAACCCAGCAATTTAAGCTTTAATTTCAACTATTCACTTTGAAATCGCATAAATCTAACCGATACTCGAGAGCCATACTGAACGATACATGCGTTGTTAAACGTAATGCAGGAGAATACCGACAGATGGTGATAGTGATTCTGATGTTTCATCTGTGGATTCTATGACGCTTACCATTTCTGCACATGTCTAAGCGCTGCATGTGGAGTGTTCATCAGCCAGCGTCATAGATCACAGCACAAAATTCACGCAACAACCTTATTATTTCAGGAATTGATTATTAGGCTGTGACTGGCATTTTACGGGTGCGGTATCAAATTCACACAAACTGGGGATGTTTCAGAGTTTACAAATCGATTAAAAACTTTATTTTTTAAATTTCCGTAGGCAATCGAACCCACGACCTTCGGTTTGGCAAGCACACTTTAACCACCTAAGCTATGCCCGCCGACACATGTACTCATAAACAAATTAATTATTTGTAAGAAATGTTACAAAACTATTAAAAATAATAAAATACATGTTGACATCAGCATGATGTAGCCCTTCCTGACTGGTACCGAAGACCTCGACGTACAATCTTTCGTCTCTTATTTTCTGTTCGCTTGTCCGCTCACGTGTGTGTTAGTTATAGACATCACCACTTGAGCGCTGGGCGACAGCTTAAGCGCCGTCAAGCGGGTAGTTGAGTGTGGACGACCGAGAAGGTCGCATTACTGCCGGCGGCATGTCATTCCGCCTGGCCGGAAGCTTGTAAAGTTTGTGGTCAATGTGGTTCTGAAAAAGTCTGTGTTATCAATCTGCTCCTTATCATGCCCTCACGCGACGGAATAACACCTTTTTGAAAGAGAGGAGGATGTTAATACATATATCAAATAGTTTTTTTGTTTCTTTTACAAAAATATTTTAAATATCTATCGATATTTTTTTGTATGTGTTTACATAAAATAAAATACAAACAGCGATTTCTAAGGGCAATATTAGTTTCTATTACGAAAATAAGTGCCCTTGAATTTTGTATATTCACGTATTACATATACATATACGACTTTTTTTGGTACGGTTATACATCACATATATAGCTTCCATTTCCTATTAACTTGCCCAATAAAAGACAATAAATACAAGATAAAAAATATTAAATGGGACACTGAGGATGTTTATGAGATCCGTGCGAAAAAAAACTAAATAACACATCGAAAAAAAACCCAGAGAATGTTTGATTTATATGTTTTGTTGTTGTTTATTTATTTCTCTCTTTGTACATCTCTTCTTGTAAATGGCATGATCTCCAGCTCGCCTGTTTACGCAGATATAATGCCGACGGAGGAATTAAACAGTCAGCGGCTTACATAACGTTGTTTTCATCTCACTTTACTGGACACAACGAAGACACAAATGAAAGCCAGACAGTTTTACAGCGGACCGACTGAATGTGAATGTTCTGCTCCTCATCCTGCCACAACGCTATTCAATAACGGACTTAGAGAGGAGGATGTCAACACATACAGGAGAATACCAGCAGATGGAGATAGTCATTCTATAGTTTCATCTGTGACGCTTACCATGCTGCATAAGGCTAAGCGACGCATGTTGAGTGAACGCCAACGTCATATACTATAGCCTTACATTCACGCATCACCCAATTATTACAGTAATTCACAATGAATGGGTGGTCTTCATGGGACGACTTTCATCTACAACCATTTTTTGTTGATAGGCTATGACTGGAATTTAACGGGTGAGGGATCAAATTCATACCAAACGGGAGTATTTTAGAGCTCAGAGATCGATTGATTTTTTTTTATCTCCGTCGGGGATTGAATCCACGACCTTAAACTTGCCAAGCAAACGCTTTAACCACTGAGCTATACCCGCCGACTAATACAGTTATGTGGTGTGTCTAATTTCAGTGCATTTATTTAAATATACAAAAGATAACAGTATAATAATTTAAATGTATGTAAGGATATCAAAAGATAACCACACGGCTCAAATCAAGAAGAAGTTTCCTACAGTCGACAACGGAACTGGTGATACCTGAGGCCACCCTGCGGCTGAGCATGTGGTGAAGCGCAACTGAGGGGAATACTGGTATTGCAACGCAAGAGGACCTAGCCTCTGGACACGACCAGGGGTGGAGGTCCCTTAACAGACTTCGGACCGGAGTATGCAAAACGAGGACGCAAATGAAACCCTGTCAGTTTTACAGCGGACCGACTGAATATGACTGCAGTGTGAAGCAGACCCTGTCGCACCTTCTGGAGTGTGCACTGTGTCCGAGTAGCTGCACCCAGGAAGACTTGATAATGGCCGGGAGTAACGTCACCCGCTTTTGGGCAGACAGGATATGATCCTGTTGTTTCCGACATTCGATTTCCACTCTTCTCAATCTTCTGCAATCCTCTTTAGCTCAGCATAAGAGTTGCAACTCATTTCCTTGAACACTTATATAAATTATTAAAAACTCCTGTCTAGGACACCCTCTGCAGTTTCTACCCTCAACCATCCCTTCCACAATATCGTGAAAAACACCATCGTGGCGGATGATGTGACCGATGGTCTCTCTGAGATAGTTCTTACTAGGTGCCTATCTTCCTTGATTATGCTGAAAGCCTGTTTGTTCGTGACGTGGTCTCTCCACGAAATTCCGACAATTCTTCTGTAAGACCACATCTCAAAAGCCTCCACTACTATAAGTGTTATAGGCAGTGCTTCACGATTCTTAACCAATCTGTTATGTACAGGTATCTCTTTCTACTTGGAGATTTGTCGTGTGCCGCATCTTTTTCAGTGACAAGTGCGCCAACATATTTGAATATCTGAATCGCCTTATAAGCCTCCCTCTCTAGTATCACTCGTATTGACGTGGAAAAAGAAGAACTCCGTGGACTTTCATCTCACGCAAGCGTTTACCGGACACGGAATTTTCAGAGAATTCCTAAAAATATTTGGCCTCTCTTCTTGCGACGCATGTCCATGTGATCCAGGCATGCAACAGACGGTGAGACACTCTCTCGTGGAGTGCATCATCCATGAGAATAGGAGGCGTATTCTATATTGTCGTCTGGGAGTCTCTACCATTTCTTGAGAGGATTTTCCTGAACTGCTGCTTAGTTCTGACGGGCCCTTACTGTTAAACTACGAGTACATAATGTACGAGGGTTATCTCCATTAAATGGTGGAGAGAGTTCAAGAACGGGCGTACTGACGTCCATGATGAGGAGCGTTCCGGACGGCCATCTGCTTCTGACGATACAATTGCCCTCTGCAGTTTCTACTCTCAACCATTCCTTCCACAATGTCGTGAAAAACACCATCGTGGCGCATGATGATACAAATTGCCTCTCTGAGATGATTCTTACCAGGTGCCTATCTTCTTTGATTATGCTGAGAACCATTGTTCGTGACGTGGTCTCTCCAGTAAATTCCGATTCTTAACCAATCTGTTAAGTATCTCTTTCTGTTTGCAGATTTCTCGTGTGCCGCATCTTTTTCAGTGACCAGTACCCCAACATTCTGAATATCTGAATCTCCTAATAAGCCTCCCTTTCAATTATCACTGCTAGTGTCACTGCTCCACGGTCCAGAGTAAGCTGTGACTTATCCCTCGCTATATATGTGAATATGTATTTGGGTAAGAGCTTCTAGAGCGGATAGACCTTTGCATCTAGCAGCTTCTGTCTGTGGGCCCCATCGAAACAGTGAGTCAAGGATGAGTCGCAGATATTTGTCTTGCTTGGACCATTCGATTGATCCAGAATTGGTAAGCCTTATAAGCCTCCCTCTCTAGTATCACTGCTAGTATCACTGCTAGTGTCACTGCTCCACGGTCCAGACTAAGCTGTGACATATCTCCCGCTCTTCTCACAGGTTTCCAGTATTCCGCGCACGTTTTGTTTAATTAAACGTCCCTTGCAAATGAATATTTCACTCCGGTAGTAAGTACTAGAGATAACACTGCGATTTCCGATACTGCGAGACGACACTTTTTATACGACATTAAAAATAGCTTTAAAAATCAATGATATGTACTTTAAAAATAAATTTATACGATTCTGCCAGACATTTTAATAGCATTTACCTTAGGGAAATGTACTATTTATATTGTACACGAACGATATTGCTCTTAGTTTGTTAGGATAGTGGTAACTTGACATACGAGTACCCCAACGTACGTTTTTTAAGATATGAGCCGTCATGTGAGCGATTTTTTGCTTTGAAATACGAGTAAAATTTGAGATACCAGCAAATTTTCCGGCAGGTATAGCTCAATCAGACTAGAGGCCTTTGAGATGTGGTCGTACAGAAGAATTCTCGGAATTTCCTGGAGAGACCACGTCACGAACAATGAGGTTCTCAGAATAATCAAGGAAGATAGGCAACTAATAAGAACCATCTCAGAGAGGCGAGCCCGATGGATTGGTCACATCATGCGACACGATGGTCTTCTTCACGATATTGTGGAGGACATGGTTGAGGGTAGAAACTGTAGAGGGCGCCCTAGACGGGAGTATTTGCAGCAAGTATTCGAGGACATGAACTGTAGCGCTTATGCTGAGCTGAAAAGGGTTGCGGAGGACCGAGAGGAATGGAGATCGAGATGCAAGATTCTGTTGCTGCAAACCAATCCATCGGATTGATACTACGAAGAAGAATAGCTCAATAGTCAAAGGGTTTGCTTTGAAAGCAAAAGGTCGTGGGTTCGATCCCCGACGAAGGTTTAAAAAAAAGAACAAGGATTTTTAATCGATATCTGAGCTCTAAAATTATCCCGGTTAGTGTGAATTTGATCCCTCACCCGTAAAATGACGGTCATCCTATGATTCAAAATTTATGGTAGACGAAAGTCGTCCCGTGAAAACCACCCATTCATAGTAAATTCTTGTAGTAATAAAGGATGATGCGTGAATCTCAGACTGCAGTATATGACGTTGGCGGATCAACACTCTACATGCAGCGCTTAGCCATATGGTAAGCGTCATAGAATTCCACAGATGAGACTTCAGAATCTGTCATCTCTTTATATCACCATCTGTCGGTATTCTCCTGTATATGTTTACATAAAAAATAACAAAAACTACGGTAAATAAGCTTTCGATTTCATGTAAGAATAATGCATATTTTACATCTTCACTTGATATACTATTAATATTACATCTTTAATATATAATAATTTATATTATATGTAATTATGTATTTAAAAATATGGCAGATTGGGTATTGTACAACCCACCCAATCCTGCTAGAATAAAATCACTATTTTTCTTCTTTTTCGTGTCAGTGACGTAAAAAATTTCTGCCCAGTATCTGGCAACGTCGATAGCCCGTGTGTGCCCAGCATTAGGTCTTGAGATGTGCATCTAGTTGGACACATGGACTAGGATCTTTGTATGAGGCGGTCTGCAGGTCTCCACAGTCACACAATAGTAACTCTCCCTGCTGAAGCATTCCCCACGGCTCGAGGTTGTCCTTTGTTCTACCAACTCCGTTTCTTAATCTGTTCAGGGATTTCCAGGTCTGTCAGTCAAGGTTCTTGCTAGTTGGGAGGCCTTCATTTAGAGTAATGAAACTCTCGAAGGCGACTTGTTGCCCGAGCTGGAGTCTCTCATTTTTAGGATGTGAGTGGTTGTGTGGATTTTAGAAACTGCTTCGCGACTTCAGTCTGTGTGTTGGGGGTATTTGATTATACAAGCAGTGGGACGGTTGGTTGATTGCCTTACGCATTTCATCGGCGCATATGACATTGCGTCTTATTTTTGGTGGTGCGATGCCAGCCAAGGGGTATAATTTTGAAATGGGTGTTGGTTTGAGGCAGCCTGTTACGACTCTGCATGCATCATTCAGGGCAGTATCCACTTGATTACAATGGGCTGATCGACCCCATACTGGTGCTGCATATTCTCCGGCTGGGAAACAGAGAGCTAAAGGTACGAAGAAGGGCTGGTTGGGCTCCCCAGTGAGTTGGTTATGTAATAGTAGCATAACAAAAGTTAATGTATATGCACTTATTTTTGTTATAACTAAGTTTAAACGTACATTTTGTATGGCAGAAAATATTAAAATCTCTAGTAAGCCTTTCATAACGTAGTTGAATCTTTGGAATAACGCTTACACCCTTCATAGAAGAAGGCTGTGTATGAAAAATGCTTCAGCATAGAAATAATCTTTGCTCCCGAGCTCTAAAGTAGTCCAAAGGCGGTGGAACGGCTGCTTCTGTGAAAGAGAGTAAAAAAAGGCGGACAAACATACGGCGACGTGAAATTTCTTGGTCAAACAAACTCGACCGCGCGTACTTGTGGTGTATTATAGCATCAAAGACAAGCTTTCAAAAACGTTCAGTATTTTTTAAAATGCATGTGAAATTACGTCATTATAATATTTTATTGCTTATAAATGAAAATTAATGTTTGCACGTAAATAAGTTCTCTATTAGAAGACTGCAGTTTCAACTGAATCGTAGCCTTTCTCAATTGATCACTTGTTAAGTGATAACTAAGCTGCGATAGTACTTTATAAGTAGTAGTCAAACCCATTTTATGTAAGAGAGGGGGTAGGGTTGTGTCTATAATTTTTTTTCTATCCGTCTCCCTCTCGTATCATTTCGTGATGGTTCCTACTAAGAACCATGACAGAGAGGCGATCATGCGCCACGATGGTCTTCTTCACGACATTGTGGAAGGGATGGATGAGAGGACCAACTACAGAGGCCTTTGACATGTGGTCTTACAGAAGAAGCCTCGGAATTTCTTGGAGAGACAACGTCACGAACAATGTGGTTCTCAGCATAATCAAGGAAGATAGACACCTAGTAAGAACCATCTCAGAGAGGCGATCGGTCACATCATGCGCCACGATGGTCTTCTTCACGGCATTGTGGAAGGGATGGATGAGGGGACCAACTACAGAGGCCTTTGAGATGTGGTCTTAGCCTCGGAATTTCTTGGAAGAGACAACGTCACGAACAATGAGGCTCTCAGCATAATCAAGGAAGATAGGCACCTAGTAAGAACCATCTCAGAGAGGCGATCGGTCACATTATGCGCCACGGTGGTGTTTTTCACGATATTGTGGAAGGAATGGTTGAGGGTAGAAACTGCGTCCTAGACGGGAGTGTTTGCAGCAAATGCTCGAGGATATGAGTTGCAGATCTTGTGCTGAGCTAAAGAGGGTTGCAGAAAATCGAAAAGAGTGGAGGTCGAGATGCAAGATTTTGTTGCTGCAAACCTATCCACCGGATTGATACTGCGAGGAAGATAATTCTATTTTAAAATGAAAAATAATCCAGTACTAAAGGTCGAAAATCTGTCGTTTCTTGATTTTAGTCGCATTAGTTACGCAAGCAATTCATAAAATCATAGTTGATGTAAATACTTAGTCTAATAAGTATTTTTTTTAATGATTTTAAAATAATAAATAAATAATTAAATATGGTTAAAAATCAAACATCAAAGTATTTCTTTCCTGTCCTGAGACAAGCAGTGTACAATTCACTAGTATTAAATAAAATATTTTAATGTATTGATTTTATGAGAAAAATATTCAACCACGGCAATAAGGCATTATTATATAAGTAATTATATAGTGTTTTTTAAAGCCATTTATTCCAAAAGCGTTTCTTTGCCATTCTAAGTTAGTCTGTGTGTCTTGAGTCTGCCTCTGAGGGATGCTTCCGTCCGTGTTCAGCTCTCTTATACTTTCCGGCAGCGAGCTTTAGGCCGTTGGTGCCTCAAAACTGAAGGAACGATTGTCAAAGAACGTGCTAGGACTACCTGTCGTCAGCTGCAGGGTACTTGCTCTGACGATCGAGTGTCTCTCCACGCGCACTTAAACAAGATGGCTTGTGTCAGATAGCTGGGTGCAGTTCCGTGGAGTCTACAAGGTAACTCTTATTTAATAATCTCTTATTAAATTACACCATTCTTACAAAGTTTATGTAACATAACATATATATCGTTTGTCTAGTATGTTTGGGAGGCGCTGGTTTTCATGCTAGTAGTACCAAGCATTGCCGCCAGTGTTTATTTGAACCATACAATCCAATATAGAAGACCACAAGTACTAAAGTATAACATAAAATATGTTTAAAACACACATTGAGTGTGTCGATCGTATCGGGCATGCGGACCATGTGGTTACAAAATGATTTTAGAGCTTTGAATACATTTTTACAATTTTTTTTAAACGTTGACATCAGCGTGATATAGCCTTTGCTGACTGGTACTGAAAACCTAGATTTAAAAAATTTCGTCTCTTATTTCTGTTCGCTTGTCGTACATGTATTTGTCGCCATATTGGCATTTTGGACAAGTCTGGTCACGGGCGTGACGTTAGTCATGCAGATCGCCACTTGCAGTCAGTTGTGTGACGACGGCGGCAGAAGGTCTTATTATGGCCAGCCCGGCATGTTATTCCGCTTGGGCGGAAAGTTATCGAAATATGCATGTCAATGTGCTTCATTTTTTTTTATGTTGTAAATCTGCTCCTCATCCTGCCACCACGCGACTGAATAACTACCTTTTAAAGAGAGGGGGATGTTAACATAAGCACATGCAAAAGTACACTAGCAGAGAGTCTTAATTATGCACGGACTCTATGACGCTCATTTAAGTAAGTTGGAAGCTAGACGTGGAAGGATGTGTACTCGTTGCGTACGTGTATTGAAAATAATAGAAAGGTTGTTTTAAGACGATTAACACTCCATGCTCGGAGTGTCTCCGAAGAAGAACTCAATTAGTGAAGGCTACCCAACGAATAGGCAGAGGATCGAAGGTAATGGAGACTCATGCGGGAGGCCTACGTTCAACAGTGGATGGACACAGGCTGATGATTTAAATATTATATAATTGAGAGTAAATAAGATTTAAAAAACGCCTTTCAATTACTACAATATTAAGAAAGTTGATATTCTTAGACGCCAAAACTGAATCCGACGTGAAGCCTAGAATAAACACAGGATGGCTGAAATGGAGGTCTCTCTCTGGGGTTTTGTGTGAAAGCAAGATTCCAGTTAGGACCAAAGGTAAAATCTATAAAACTGCTGTAAGGCCAGCTATGCTCTACGGATGTACCCTTGGCTGAAACGTGACTTAGATAGGATTCATGTGGCAGAGATGAAGATGCTGAGGTGGGCGGGCGGTGTGACTAGAGTGAACAGAGTTCGAAATGAGCATATTCGGGGTTCATTTCGGGTTGCCCCCATACCTGAAAAGATAAGGGAAAACCGCCTAAGATGGTATGGGCATGTGACACGGAGAGATGAGGACCACATGGTGAAGAGAGCCCTCAACATACCCACGCTGAGAAAAAGACCTGGAAGACCACACTGGACCGCAACTGTAAGCAAGGATCTGAAAACTATGGGTTTGACCGAGAATGCGACGCAGGACTGACAAGCATGGCGAACGTGCACAAGGAGAGCCGACCCAAGATGATGGGAAATGACGAGGCTAAAGAAGAGAAAGATTAATAAAATTGAAAAAATAAATATTAACAAATAATTTACTTAGAAATGTATAGCACCTTCTTTGAAAGCTTGGCGGTGTTCTGCCCTCACGCCCGTAAGCTCCCGAACATTTCCGAAGGCTCCAGAACGCGTTCGGGCGCGCGCCACTCGTTCGGGTATTTCCGGAAGCCTTCGGAAAAGCTCGTAAATGATCGGCGACGTTCGGGAAAATTCGGGCGCGAGCCTGGCGGACGCAGCGGATGCGGAGGCGAGACTTTTTGTAAAAGTCCATTGAATCACACACGCACGTTGTAAAAAAACGCATTTCATTATTTTATTTTTATTTTAACCCTTTCATTACGGCAAATTATACTGCCAATTGTAAAACTTGTATTTGCAGCATAAATGTACTTATCTGGTCTATTTTCATATAACAGGCTGCTTCTTGTATCAAGTAGAAAAACGATATATCACGTCAACCGATGTTAACGGTCGGGGAATGTTATGACGGCATACGCCGACAACCGATGCAAAAGGGCTTAACGGTAAGCTGTTCTATAAATTTTTGCATAAGATCGGATGATAAGCAGAGGCCTTGAATATTTATTCCTACGCGGTCCAACCTTAAATAAACTTAGAAGGTACTGTTATATGACAAATCGCTGCAGTCATTTTAAGAACAATGTTTGATATAAATATCTCTTATAAGGTATTAACGGCAAAATTTGGAATTGTGGCTTTTGGGTTGAGCTGTGTGTGGCGAATTACTTTTTTACGATATTTCTAACGACACAAAATCATCAAACCTGAAGAAGACCCCTGGAATTGCAGTCGAAATCTTGGAAGAAAATAACTCGCCACACATGGCTTAACTCAAAATGGTTGAGGGTAGAAACTGTAGAGGGCGCCCTAGGTGGCAGTATTTGCAGCAAGTGTTCGAGGACATGAGTTGTAGCGCTTATGCTGAGCTGAAAAGTGTTGCGGAGGACCGAGAGGAATGGAGATCGAGATGCAAGATTTTGTTGCTGCAAACCAATCCACCGGATACTACGAAGAAGATAAATAGCTGTTTTTTAGTTTTTTATTATTATTACATACTTGAAGCGTTCTTCATTTTTAAGTTTCCCGCACGTAGCGTTATTTTATGAAAATGAAAACTTGTACACAAAACGAAATAACGAGGATTTCCTGTATATATTAATTGTGGTACCAGTTTCACGTACATTCCAGCATCCGTTCGGGAAAGTTCGTGTGATCTCGGAGATGTTCGGAACCCGCCGCTTCTGTCCTGGCTGGAGCCAGGGTTGTCTACCAAGAGGCCACTGATTACCCAGCTGGATTTATATTGGAATCGAATAAGCAAAACACCTGTTGGCGTCGAATTTCGCTAAATTTATTTTTATCATTTAAAATTAAATAAAATTATTTTATGTGAGCACGCATAGGAGAATACAGACAGACAAAAAATGGCAGAAAGATGACAAGAACACATTAAAAAAAAAACCCTAACAAGCTCCGATTTTTCAAAATCAACCTCATATACAAAATTAATATGTTTGTATGTTTTTCGATGACTTCTTTTTTGGTGATATTTTGGCTTTTGGGCTAAGCCGTGAGTTGGTGTCAGATTATCTTATATACACAACTCACAAATAAATCATCAATTCTGAAGAAGACCCAGCCCTGCAATGGCGATCGAAATATTGGTAAAAAGAAATCGCCACACACGGCTTAACCCAAAAGCCACAATATCAAATCAGGCCGTGAAAACCTAAGAAGTATTTTGTTTTTTGTTATTTAACAATTATGAAAAGTTTTTTCCTAGTAGCGGATTGTATCTTTTAGCGACACTCTGAGCATGGATCTCTCCATAGCACGCTGGGTGATTTTATTGTACGCAAAAAAACTCAAGTAGTGGATGCTACCAGACAGGTACATTCAAGTGGCATTGGGCAGGACATATCTGTCGAAGAGACGACGGTCGATGGGGAAGAATAGTATTGAAATGGCGCCCAACAAATGGCAAACGAAGTGTTGGCCGACCCTCTGCAAGATGGACTGACGACATAAGAAGAATAGCGGTAGTGTCCTGGATGTAGAAGGCAGAGGATCGAAGAGGATGGAGTGATGCGGGAGGCTTACGTTCAACAGTGGACGGATAGAGGATTATGATGATGATGATGAAAAGTTTGTACGAATCAATGATACGCAACAATGAGACCATTAAAGTAATGACGTTTAATGTGCATATTTAAGAAAATAAGCCATTGAAATGAATCTTTCATCTTATTGATATAATTTTTTGTATTTTTAATGCATCTTAGTATAACATTAAGGTTATCAACTGACAATACTTGGTGAAGCTGCATAATTATAATTTAAAGAATATTTTTTTATTTAAAAATAACAAATTAAAAGTATTTAGTTTTGATTCAAATTTGTTTTTGATAATTACATGTTTCGGACTCCCTGGAGACCATTCTCAATTCTGAGAATGTTTTTCATTACTCTTAAGTAATTTGTTTTATTTTTATGTTTAAATCACGGGTCGTCAACCTGGTCCGTACTGCCCACTAGTGGGCGGTGGGTCATTTTTGTCTCTTTACAATCTCCTACATTCGCTCTAGATTTTTTCCACCTATATACTGAATCGAAATATAGCAAGGTTGGTAGGCGGTAGGGAAATTTTACCATGAAAAAATAGGCAAAAGTGGACGCTAGGCATAAAAACGTTGACGACCCCTTGGCTTAAATTAATGAACTTGCTGTGAATGAATATTCGTCAGACTTTCAACATTTAAGAACAATTGAAAACTTACTTCATCGCAAGTATATTTATTTTTCAATAATTATAATTAAATGCCTTAGTTTTGTATAGCTATATGCCTAATTATTGTATATACGTATTTAAATATATTTAAAAATTCAACTTGTATCTTCGAAATAGATTTTGGTAGTTGAAGGAATTGGCAGCCAATAAACAAATGTATGCTCGTATTTATGGTAACAATACATATTATCCTTGGAATTAGCAGCGAATTCAAGAGAAAAAATAACGTTACAATAAAATCAATTATAGAATAAGCTCTATTTAACATATTCAAATGGTAAACGTCATAGAAATTTCGCATCTAATATTATTATTATATTAGTATTTGTATAGCGCTTTTTTATAACCGAATCGTCATTTGAAATTCCAGTACTATATGTGTGATGAAAACATAATGCAAAAAAAAAAACAATTATATTTTATTACACAAACGATATTAAATGGATTTTCAACTAACTAAAACATTAGGTGTAATATATTTAAACTTTAAGAAATATTGTCTATTTGAAACTCTAAATCTAACAACGTACTATTAATTTTGCTTTAAAACCTTTAGCCATCATCAGTCTCTCACGTAATCAGCGTAAATGCACCGATAATTCAATAATACAGTAACTCTCAACATTTTACCAGCAATTTCCAAAGCATAATAAAAACTTTCGATTCAAAAACATTGAATATAAATTCAACCAGTCATCAATACCGCGCGAACTTTTTTAATCATCTCCTAGCGGAATCCAATTAGTTTTAAAAACGCTCGCATACAAAAAAAAAATACTTTTCAACTCGGGGGTGTTATTTTTTGGCAACCCTAACATGTTCCGGGAATCTCTCCGTCTCACGCATTTGAATCGTTTTCGCTACGTTAGAAAGAGACGCGAGATCGAGCCTTTTCGGAACGAGTCTATAGCCTTTTAGTACAACAGTCCCGGTTAAACCGTCGCAGGAGGCGCTTCTGCGTTTAACAAGAATCAATTTTTCTCGTGAAAAAAACGATTTTCGTCGAGTGCGCGATCCGCCGACGTAATCCGCATTAAACAATCTGTCAGTGCGTCTAAATTTCATTCAAAACCTCCAACAAAAACCGTTGAAAATTAAATTTAAAAAATCCACAACGAAACACTCTTGTTTACGTTTTTCATTGCGAGCTGTTCTGTATGGAGCTCTCGCGGAATGAAAACGTATCGTCGCAGTTTTTCGCTTAAAAATCAGTGAAAATTAGCATTTTTTGGGGGTTTCTTTCGGTGATGTTGTAGGAGAATAGTGCGCGAGTGGTGACCATCCAACAAATGATCGTGACTACGTGTTTTTCCGCCTAAAAAGTGTTTTTGAAAAAAAAAAATACGTGATATTTTTAAGTGTTTTTTTGCTTGGTACTTAAAAATAATGTATTACTTAGATTTTTTGTGAATTTTTTTGAATTTTTGTCGTGTAATAATATATAAGTGACAGTAAATACCGTGTTTTTTTTTAAATTAATAATAATTCGTAATATATTTATAAATAATAAATAAATATTTGTAAAAAGTGTATTTTGCAAGTACTTTAAAAGGTCAGTATTATTTTTCAAATAATTTTAAATTTTAATTCTTTTTTTAAATACAAATATATATGTATTTTATACGCCTATATTAATAAATCCTATTCAAATTAAAGGTTATCAACTGACAATACTTGGTGAAACTGCATAATTATAATTTTGAATTAATTTTAATGAAAAAATTAAAAAATAAAAAATATTTCGTTTTGATTCACATTTATTTTAAACGATTACATGTTTCGGCCTCCTTAGATTTTCGGCCTCCCTTATTGAATAGAGTCTCTAGGGAGGCCGAAACATCTAATCGCTTAAAATAAATTAATTTAATAAATAAATAAAAACATTAACAAATTAATTTGAAGGTGGTCTCCAGGGAGACCGAAACATGTAATCGCTTAAAATGAATGTGAATCAAATGAAAATATTTTTAAATTGTTAATTTTTAAAAATATTAATATAATTAAAAATTAGTTAATGTGAAAAGCGAAAATATCTATGCAATAAGCCTTGAAAAGTAGTTAATTAGATGACACTTACCATTCTGAGGTAGCTCAACACTGCATGTAATGATGATTCATTTATTTCACAACACTAGACACATTTCAAAAACATGCTAATTTAAAAAAAAATGTTAAAACAAACCATTTAATTTTATTTTTATTCAATTGATAGGCTATGACTGCATTTTCATACAAAAAACGAGTTCAATAAACACGCTAATTTAAAAAAAAGAATATTGTTATAACAAATCATTACTTTTATTTTTATTCAATTGATAGGCTATGACTGCATTTTCACAAAAAAAAACGAGTTTAATAAACACAGGCTAATTTAAAATATATATATATTGTTATAACAAATCACTAATTTTATTTTTATTCTTTTGATAGGCTATGACTGCATTTTCACACAAAAAAACGAGTTTAAAGTTGTTTCATATAAAAATAAAAAAATGTAACACAAACTTTTTAGGTTATATATTTTTTCTATACTCGTGTATTAAGGTTAACGTTAATAATTCCCCACACACGGCTAAACCCACTAGGTAAGGTTAGGTTAGCGTGACATCCAGGGCACTAGTTTTCCCGTGAACCAAATGTCCCGTGTACCAGACGTCCAGTGCGCCCCATGTAGTTACCGATGAGCCGTTGAACGAATTGTCTGGGAACGAAATGCGGCGGAACCGTTTTAAGCATGTAACAATAATAAAAATATTTGAAAAACTAATTTTAACCGAAAAATATCAATACAACGGTTGCACTCCACCCTATGGATCATACATTTTTTATGAGGCCAACGGCTGAACATGGAGAAGCGCAACTGTCAAAATGATTAACGGTTAATGCAAGACGAGGACACAAATGAGGGCATTTAAAAATTCACGAAAACTAACACGACCGTCAAATATTTAACTAAATAAATTGTATTTATTAGAATCTGTGTTTATATATAAGTTTCCCTCTTGGATGACCATCAGGAGGATTATCAGCAGACGGACGCTGTCAACTTCTTTCAAAGTCGGGGTCATCGCGACTTCGCTGGAGTCTCTCGTGGAGCCTCAAGTGTGGCCTGAAAAGACCATCGTTCAACAATGGATACGTGTAAGACGAAAGAATCGCAGTGAACAGTGGTTGAAACCAGCTTAAGTGAAGATATTGACATATTTAGTGTTATATTGCTTCAGATTCAGTGCTGGCGTTGACAGATGCAAGATTTTGTAACAATAATGCCATGTTATTTGTGGGTCATCCATGATTTACTTATAACAGGGTTTTTGTTGTTACAAGTCAACTATTTATCTTGAGTCTCCTGACGCTTGTTCTGGGTGTGAGGTCATCGACACTAAATGTGTCAATAAATTTACATCGCCACACTTATGGTTGTATCTACTTTAATGACGCATTGAAATGTTACCTATTTTGTAATGTCATTTAAGTAAAATAAAAATAATAAACTGTCAAAACACTGAAAATCACTGAAAGTACGTACAAGCTATTAGTTATTTGGTGCGAACGTGTGAAATATTCAATAATATCAATTATTTACGTAATTACCCATCTACTTCTTTGTAGTATCAATCTTGCATCTCGATCTTCACTCTTCTCGGTCTTCTGCAACGCTCTTTAGCTCTGCATAAGAGCTACAACTCTTGGTAAAGCGGTAACATCTTATTAAAACGCACCCCTTCCCATTACTGCGAAACGTTACGAATGTAAACAGTTATTACGAAAAATATAATTGTAAATTTTAATTTACGTAAATATTATTTGGAAATTGGGTCTGTTCTATAGAATAAATATAAACAGAGAGTACATTTCTCACCTCCGATTTGCAGATGACATAGTGCTAATAGCCGAATCACCTAACAAGCTCCAAGACATGATCTACGACCTCAATGAAGCGTCCGAACAACAATTGGTTTGAAAATGAACATGGATAAAACTAAAGCCATGATAAATAGTCATATTTGCCAGACTTTTGATCCGATTTCCATTGGAGGAACACAAATAGATGTTGTAAACGACTATACCTATCATGGACATGTAATACGATTAGGACGAAGTAACTTTTCAAAATAAATCGACAGGCGTATACAACTGGGATGGGCAGCATTTGGAAAACTAAAGTGCATTTTTAAAGCGAAAATTCCGCAATGTCTTAAAACTAAGGCGCTTAACCAATGCATCCTCCCTGTATTAACTTATGGCGCGGAGACGTGGAATCTAACAGCAGGTCTTACACATAAAATAAAAGTCACCCAGCGTGCTATGTAGAGATCATGAAACGAGAAAATACGCAGATGAATTCAAGTAAAAGACTAAGTGAACCAATATTACGCCTGTGTTCCATTGATTGCAGGTTAGACGTAAGAGTGTCATTGTTTGTCGAATGAATTGCTCTTCTTTGAACTGAGTCAATTAAGTTTACAATGTATTTTGTGTCTCCAATCCAAAGGTGACTGCCGTATTCTAGGATAGCTCGGATTTGTCTTTTATATAGAAGAAGAAGTTGTTTATCGTTGAAATACCTCAGTAATCTATATAATTCACTTAGTTTTATGGAAGCGAGACCGCCTTTATACTTAATTGACTGGTAATATTTGACATTATTCGAGATTGATACTCCAAGCATGTTGATGGAGCTTGCTTTTGAAAAAGAATAACCGTTGAAAGATACAGGATCCATAGCAGTCTTCTTGTTGGAGAAAGTACATGATTGGGTTCTGGAAATGTTGAAACTGATGAGGTTGAGGTCACCCCATCTTGAACCCCTTTCATATTGATATAATATATATATATATGCTCTGGTTCCATGCCATATTTTCTTGAGTATAAGCAGACTTTTTTGACAATATGTAATTACCACGTGAATATCATTTTACATGAAATTGATGTGTTATCTTTTATTGGGTACATGAAAAAAATATTAAAACCAAACGTTTTACATTACACGTATGCGTACTGAAACGCCCACAAAATATTCGATTACATTTTTTTCAATTATCAACGTGGCTTAGTGGACGATGCGATTACTTGTGATGCTACAATCATCATATCATAAACCTGTGTCCGTCCACTGTTGTATGTAGGCCTCCCGCATGAGTCTCCATCCTCTTCGATTCTCCGCCTTTTGCATCCAGGCTACTGCTCTATTCTTACGATGTCGTTAGTCAAGCTTGCATTGTGTCGACATATACTTCGTTTGCCAGTTTTTAGATGCCACTCCAACACTTTTCTTCTTCATCGACAAATGTCACTTTGCCACTTGACTACTTGATTTCTTCTTTGCATATCCTCGTTTCGGATTAATTCTTTTAGAGGCACTGCTCTCATGGATCTCTCCATAGCAAGCTGGCTAACCTTTATTGTATGTATAAGACTTGCTGTTAGATTTCACGTCTCTGCGCCATAAGTTAATACAGGGAGGATACATTCGTTAAACGTCTTAGTGTTAAGAAAATGCGGAATTTTCGCTTTAAAAAAATTGCATTGCATATCTGCAAATATTTGCAAAATTATTACCGGCGGGTATAGCTTAATGGTCAAAGCATTTGCTTTGCAAATGACGGAGATTAAAAAAATAAGAATTTTTAATCGATTTATGAACTCTAAAATACCCCCGGTTGGTGCGAATTTGATCACTCACCTGTAAAATGACAGTCATAGCCTATTAATTAAAATTTGTGGTAGACAAAAGTCGTCCCGTGAAGACCATCCATTCATAGTAAATTCCTGTAATAATAAAAAATGATGCGTGATTGTCGGTCTGTAGTTTATGACGTTGGCGGATCAACAATCCACATACAGCGCTTAGCCATATGCACCATAGTTAGCGTCATAGAATTCCACATATGAGCCTTCAGAATTACTAGCACCATCTGTCTATGATTCCTAATGGATGTCTGCTATTTGCAGAATCCATTTCTCAACCTCACCATTACTTTATCCATTCCCACGTATTTCGTGGTTAGCAACGTGTTACCAATGAAGACAATTCGAGACTCGCTGCAGTATACTAACTTCGCAGCCTTAGACTGAGGTCTATTTGACATCTAACTGATGCACCTAGAATCACGGGCAGGCCTTCAGCCACTCTCTTACAAGTAGCTTTTTGCGTGCGGCCAGTAACGGGTCCCCATCTGGGTCTCCAAAAACAGGACGGGACAGGGAGGGTTTTAACCAAGCACCATCGGTCGGTATTCTCCTGTATGTGTTTACATAAAAAAACCTCGATTGCGTTAAATAGGAAACAATTTTCAACACTTGTATCGAATTATAATTGCGCATGTTTTAGGTGAACGTACAATGCCGGCAATTATTAAGCACCCCATTAATTCGCAAGCAGCATATTTATCACAAGTGGCAGTATGTCGAATGCTAAAGTTTTGTATTGCGAGAATTCTCTTCGAAGTTGCGCACAATCACTTGAAACTTGAGCAATTTGGTCGCAATGTGAAATTAACAATACGCAATAAACAAACACCCCTATACGACATAACGCACTGCGATAACTTTATTGTTTAATTATCGTAATTATCACTTTGTATCCGCTCGTTAATTGCTGCGTATTAGTCAGTACAGATAAAAAAATAAAAAAATTAAAAATATTTTTTTTTCTTTAATTTTTTGACAAAATAATGTATAATTTGCACTCTTAGAGAAAAATGATCTACTACAAAAAGAAAGATCAATATATTTGCTACGCTTTATTCACGGGATGTTTTGTCGGAAGATGAACGGTTTATGCGCTAAAGATCGTTAAACTTTTGAAAATTCAAAATAAGTATTTTGCTCTACGATGTCTTTATACTCGTCAAACACATCAATAACATTTATGCTCATTTAATCACATACAAGTTACGTTGTAGCGAGATTCGTTTTTTGGCACCATCACCACAACTCACTATTTTATCAACACTTTTTTCAGCTTTCGCTCGCGGTGTGCAGTGAGTCCCGCGATGGGCAGTTCCGGCGGCGGCAACAGCATCTGACTGCTAGCGACGCCGACGAGCGCCCCGAAAGGGCGACTTCCGGTCAAAATGGCGGACTTCCGGTTGAGCATCTCGCTACTTCTAATGCTAACAGGTAACCTTCACAACCACACTTCCCATTCAACTTGATTCATAAGCATAACCTATAAGGATTATATTCCGCATATTTTTTGACAATTTCTTACAGTGAAAATAAGTGAAAATCATCAGATTTTTAAATTCAACCTCCTCTAGCCACTAAATCTATTATCTGACGATAAAACTTCCTGGATGATAATTGTAGTAAACTTAGCTGTGTTATATGTATTTTCATGCTTTAAAGGAATCTGTAAAGCATGTAAAAGAATATATCGTTAGGTTTCGTCACAGGAGCGATTTTTCTGTAAACCAAATGTGTCAATGCCACCACATGTATGGAGTTTCATAATGAACGTTTGTTAATTATAATAGTTTTATATGCTTCATCTGATAGCTAAAGGATACAAGAACCAATGTGATATATGAAAATAGGTCAGATAAGTACAGTAATGTTTCAAATACTATATTTAAGCAAAAATAATGCTTTGAAAAATCACGCCGTATTAACAGTATGATTTGTATTCCACCAAGCCGTAACGAAAGGGTTAAAATCTTTTGAAGAGTGACTGTTGATGGGAAATAAAAGTGTTGAAGTGGCGTCCAAGAACTGACAGAGTGTTGGTCGACACGATGTACAAGGAGTATCCTGGTTGTGGAGGGCGGAGGATCGAAATGGATGGAGACTCATGCCGGAGGCCTACGTTCAACAGTGGACGGACACAGGTTAACCATTTCTTTTTTTTTTCACTAGGACTGCATCGAAATAGATTATAGATCAAATAATCGATAATTTAACCGCCCTAACTGCAGGTATATTTCCAAGATATATTACAAAACTGTCTCCCTACATCGTATGTACCTCCAACGTATCACGATAGTTGTAAATATTCAAGTCTGTCTGTCCTGCGTTGCATTCTCGGTCAAACCCAGAGTTTTCAGATCCTTGTTTACAGTTGCAGTCCAGGTTGCCTGCGGTCTTCCAGGTCTTCTTCTCAGCGTGGGTATGTTGAGGGCTCTCTTCACCATGTGGTCCTCATCTCTCCGTGTCACATGCCCATATCATCTTAGGCGGTTAATAGTAAATATTCAAGATATATACTATATATCTTGAATAATATATACTTCTTCTTCGTAGTATCAATCCGGTGGATTGGTTTGCAGCAACAGAATCTTGCATCTCGATCTCCATTCCTCTCGGTCCTCCGCAACCCTTTTCAGCTCAGCATAAGCGCTACAATTCATGTCCTCGAATACTTGCTGCAAATACTCCCGTCTAGGGCGCCCTCTACAGTTTCTACCCTCAACCATCCCCTCCACAATATCGTGAAGAAGACCATCGTGGCGCATGATGTGGCCGATCCATCGGGCTCGCCTCTCTGAGATGGTTCTTATTAGGTGCCTGTCTTCCTTGATTATCCTGAGAACCTCATTGTTCGTGACGTGGTCTCTCCAGGAAATTCCGAGAATTCTTCTGTACGACCACATCTCAAAGGCCTCTAGTCTTTTTTATCACTTTCAGATAAGCACCATGTCTCACAGCCGTACATTAAGATGCTCCGAACAAGTGTTTTGGCAAGTTGCTTGCGGAGCCCTAAAGAAATATTCCTTGACTCAAGAATTTTGGCTTTTTTATTGAAAGCTAGCCTTGCTTGACGTATGCGACTGTTGACTTCTCTTTTTGTTCTGCCATCCCAGGTGATCGTACTTCCAAGGTATACAAATTCTTTTGCATCTTTTAGGGGTACTCCTAGCATTGATATGTTAATTTTCTGCTGCTCATTGCGGCTTACTCTCATGACTTTGGTTTTTGTGCTGTTTATCTTCATATTGTAGTTGGAATTAAATATGTTTTCCATGGATGTCAGCGCTTCCGTGAGTTCATCTTCAGTTTCAGCAATCAGAGCAATGTCGTCAGCAAACCTTATCATATCAATCTTTTGGCCGTGTTAGCCACTGTCCTAATTAAGCGCAATGTTGTCCCAATTAAACATATAAATATACTATTGGTTTCTTGGTTTGGTTTCTGTACTTTGAGAATTGTCCCAATTAAGCGGTGTACCAATTAAACGGAATCGACTGTATTTTTAATTGTTTACGTGCAATAAATAAGAGGGGTAAAATGACTCTGTGATACTACTGCGTTATATTGTAAGTCTCGATTGATGCTATAGATAACAAGGTGGGAGGGTCTTAACCTTTAGCTTTAGTTCGGAACCCTCTTTCTTTCAACAGGAAAAGGGGGCCATTGGGTTCTGTGACGCGGTCGACTGCGTTTCGTGACCGTTGCACAGTCCTTAACCCTCTACGTGCGAGGTGCGGATATATCCGCACCAGCCTGCACCGCTCTTAAGTGCGAGGTGCGGATTTATCCCGCGCCCTGAAAAAAAACACGTCGCTTCAGTGCGAGGTGCGGATTTATCCGAATACTATATTGGATATAATTTTGCTTCGGATTACGACTTTCGTCAATTTTTTTTACGATATGTATTGAGTTGTGGGTCATTCCACACATGTTTCAAATTTGCCTTTTTTTTATAAATAATAATAGATTTATTTAATTCAGTTCTGAAGGTGAATATAAATGCAGCACTGACCAATCAAAACGCATAAAAAAAATAGTCTTTAAATATTCAACCTTATTTTTCATTGACTAATTGACTTATTTCGTGACTTTTAACGAAACCTTATTTAGTGCATTTTATTTTTTATATATAAACACATACAGGAGAATACCGACAGATGGTGATATTAATTTGTGAAGTCTCACATGTGGAATTCTATGACGCTTACCATGGTGCATATGGATAAGCGCTGCATGTGTAGTGTTGATCCGCCAACGTGACTATCACTGCGCTTACCTGAATGAGCGCATCGACAAGGTGACTTGACTGTCCTCCGGTGTGATGCGGGTGTGAGGCGGGTTAAGTCCAGTCCTTTATTGAATAGATGTAGTTAATGGTCTGCGGCATCCTATGATGGTGTGAATTTAATCACTCACCGGTAAAATGACAGTCATATCCTATTATTTAAAATTGTTGGTATACGAAAGAAGTCCCGTGAAGATCATAACCATTCATAGTAAATTCCTGTTATAATAAGGATGATGCGTGAATGTGGGATAAGCAGCGCTTATCCCATATGCACCATGGTAAGCGTCATAGAATTCCACAGATGAAACTTCATAAATTACTATCACCATCTGTCGGTATTCTCCTGTATGTGTTTACATAAAAAATAAAAATATTTTTTTTTTTTGAATATATTTTTGCGACCGTTTGTCTTATTGTGCATAGCCTTTCTAATGAACGTCAGATTTTTATCAGATCTCTAAGTAACGCTCACTAATTACATGTGTCGCAAGACCTTCGTCTAGCAGTGTCCAGTCTTGGAGAGAAAGCACGATTGCTGTGGGCAGATTTGACGGCCGAGCGCTTCGCGTGGGATTCGAACTCGAAACTGCCGAAATGCTCGTTTAGTAGTACGTTTAAGTGAGTATGTACCACTTTACCACAAAACTACTTCTACATACCTTTTAATATATACCTGTATTTTGACCATTTGCTTATGAAAAATTAACTGTAAAATCAATATACACGAATTTAGATGTATTGGGGTTTACTTTTTATATAGGGTCCGCCATCTAACGTTTTTTTTCAACTAGTGCTTATTTCGTGAATGGTAACACTTAGCTCATGTCTGATTTGACAGATAATTAGTTTTATTCTTCCGCTGAACGAATATGGTTGTGTATACGCTTGAACAACGCTGGGAAGTATTGCGACATTACTTTGAAAATCAGGCCATTTTTCTTCGAAAATGAGCAAGGAGTGGCCGTTACAGTCAATGGCGATCGTTATCGGGCCATTTTTGTTCACAAAAATTGAAGAGGAGGATATTGGCAACATTTGGTTTCAACAGGACGACGCTACGTGCCACACAGCCGAAGCTACACTCGATGTTTTGCGCCCCATTTTCAAAAAAAAAAAATTATTTGGCGGACCCTTTAGAAACACAATATAATAACGACAGATAGTTAAAGTAATTCTGAAGTCTCATCTGTGGAATTCTATGACGCTTATCATGTTACATATTGTTAAGCGTTGCATGTGGAGTGAGAGAAACTACAGTCCGACATTCACGCATCATCCTTATTATTACAGAAATTACTATGAATGGGTTGTCTTCACGGGACAACTTTCGTCAACCTCCAATGTTGATTGATAGACTATGACTGTCATTTTACTGGTGAGTGATCAAATTCACATCAACCGGGGATATTTAAGAGCTCAGAAATCGATTTTAAATATTTTTTCTTTAATCTTCGTCGGAAATTGAACCCACGACCTTTGGATTGTCACGCAAACGCTTTGACCAGTGACCACACCAAACTTATATGCAGTGTGAACTTAAGTTGAAGTGCGTCTTTTATGACTTTCGACGTCCATTGTGGACATGCGTCTGACAGGTGACGGTAAAGCGCCTTTTTAATCCTCTCATCTCTAATACCTGACAGTCAACTCAGTTGTCGCCCACGCGCCGACAGCCCACGTGCTACATGTCCCAACAAGCTAGCAACGCCTTCAATCAACACTATTACCTGCACAGTAATTGCGCAACAATGTAAAATACTCATTAAGGGAGCAACAACGTTCTAACGTAACGCCTTCTACGGCTGATTTTTAACTTTTTTTATGATTTTTTTTCAAGGTGAAGGAATAATGTAAAGCAATTGGGTCTTAAACATATTTCTATGTATATTATGAACTATACAATCAAATATTTTAAGAAATATTCCTCAAAAATTGTACAAGTGTAAGCCTTTATGCATGGTGATCTGACATTAGGGTGTGTGTTTTCGTGCACGATTGTGGTGGCAAAAATATCCTGCAAGCGATGTGATTTTTTTTAACTGTCTTTAGAAGTTGCCCCCTTTAGTCCGTTTTAATAGATAGAGTATAAGCCCACCACAAATTTCTGAAAAACAGTTTTGTCGGCTACTTTTTGAATCCAAGAATGCATAATACATATCATGATCAGAACCATGTCCACTTCTCTAACTAGAGCATATGGCATTCACGAACTGCCGCCACAAGGCTATGTCAGCCGCCTTCTTCTCATAGTCTCCGTCTCATCCCATGTCAGCTCCGCCGATTACATTCTATTTATAGTTCCCGACGGTGGCAAGAGTTCGGCGTCTTGAAGAAAAGGCAACTGTATAAAATGCATATAGAAGGCTTTTTTGTGTGCTCTCTCACCACGTCATTCCTCCCAAGTCAAATTATCGTTCTCCCAGTATTCTAAGTAGTGAAATCAACGTACTGACTATTCAGATACCTGCTTTCAAACCCCATTATACAGCTGCATCGAATTTTGGTGTGGTGCCAAGTTTCACAGCCGTAAAAAAAAGAGGGACGATGCAGGTACTGTATATATATATACTCACAAACTTTGCTTTTGTAACATGTAAATCTGTTAATGTAATAAATGATGCTGCACTTGTTTGCATTACCAAAACCGACGAATATCAACAGTGTACGTGTGCAGAGACTGGATGGTCGTAAATCTCCAGAGAAATGCTCCAGGTTCTAGTACGTTTAGTACCGGAGCGTAAACAAACGGGATTCGAATCCCGACCGCAGCATCCGGCAGAGTCCTTCACCACTAGACTAAAGTCAAGTCGCTCCAACAAATAATATAAGTATATTATGTAAATATGAATATACGACTACATACAGCCATTGCCAACCCTTCTATATAGCGTTTTCATAAAATCGGCTGATTAGCCCGATGCTCCAGGGGCCTGGACAATTTAGCATTGATTGGGCCGACGGGTATAGCTCAATGGTCAAAGCGGTTGATTTTGCAAGCCAAAGGTCGTGGGTTTGATCGCCGACGGAGATTAATTTTTTTTTATGTTTAATCGATTTCTGAGCTCTAAAATAGCCCCGGTTGGTGTGAATTTGATCGCTCACCCGTAAAATGCCAGTCATAGCTTATTAATTAAAATTGGTGGTTGACGAAAGTCGTCCCGTGAAAACCACCCATTCGTAGAAAAATCCTCTAATAATAAGGATGATGCGTGAATCTCGGGCTGTAGTCTATAACGTTGGCGGATCAACACTCCACATGCAGCGCTTAGCCATATGCACTATGGAAAGCGTCATAGAATTCCACAGATGAGACTTCTGAATTACTATCACCATCTGTTGATATTCTCCTGTATGTGTTTACATACAGAAAAGTCCGTTCTTTCTCCCTTCTTCAATCTTCATGAAGTCAAACCATCGCACTCCAAGTATTCTACGCAGCAACGCAGTCTTTACAATTAAGTTCTCTGTTAAAAGCAAAAAACAAATAGTATTATAATATGTAGTATAAACTTCTCGGATTCATCACCCGCCAGGCTAGTCAATTTCATAACCCTCTAATTTTTCGTACTCTCTATTCTTCACTTGTTTTATCTGTTCTGGAATATGGGAGCTTAGTTTGGAATCCCAATAAATCCAAATACATTTTCATGCTCGAAAAAATTCATAAAAATTTCTCCGACGTCTTTATTTTTTATATTTACGGCAACTATCCATTCAATTCATTTAATTCCGAACATTACCCAACTCTTTTCTTCTAGGGATGCTTTCTTTCCATTCGCTAGAGTCCCGGAGGAAAATTGCTGCACTCAAACATTCATTCCTTCTTCCTCGCGGTTCAATTCACAACCCTGGGATTCTTGAATGTTTTCACTTCTATGTTCAGATAGGTACACCCGTGCTCGTAGCCATCCATTGTTTTTTGATCCCAGTCGAGGCTTGCTTCAAGCACTCAATTTGGTTCAACGGCAATGTCGCTCCTAAATGGCCTACCAGCACACCTCGATCCTTTCTTACATCCTTTCCTCTTTGTCGATGGTATTGTTCTCCTTTCTCTGATCTTTGAACGTGTCACTGATTCAATTTTTATTTTTTTTCTCTATTTTTGTATACTTATTTTCTGAATATTTGTAAAATTGGAATTTCGATTCTGTAAAATAAATAAATAAATAAATAAAAATAAATAAATTTCTGAACAACTTGATTAAATAAAACATTGTAAATGAATCATCACGTAAACTTTAAATGATTATTCAGCATGGATCATAAACGTAGATGAATCATTTATAGTATGAATCACAATCATTGGGGATTCATATCAATGATTCATGTAACAATGTAAAGGTTATCGATCTAACATTTAAAATAGATCATAAATTAAAACCCAATTCTTTCATTTAGATTTGATATTTCCCGTTTCTCATCCGCATAACAAAATAGGACTATTTAGTTTCCTATACGATGTCAGTTGTCTTCTTCTTCGTAGTATCAATCCGGTGGATTCGGTTTGCAGCAACAGAATCATGCATCTTGATCTCCACTCTCCTCAATCCTCTGCAATCCTCTATAGCTCAGCATAAGAGCTACAACTCATGTCCTCGAACACTTGCTGCAAATACTCCCGTCTAGGGCGCTCATTGCAGTGTCTACCCTCAACCATCCCTTCCACAATGTCGTGAAGAAGACCATCGTGGCGCATGATGTGACCGATCGCCTCTCTGAGATGGTTCTTACTAGGTGCCTATCTTTCTTGATTATGCTAACAACCTCATAGTTTGTGACGTGGTCTCTCCAGAAAATTCCGAGAATTCTTCTTTAAGACCACATCTCAAAGGCCTCTAGTCTTTTTTTTATCACTTAAAAATAAGCACCATGTCTCATAGCCGTACATCAAGATGCTCCAAACAAAGGTTTTGGCAAGTTGCTTGCGGATCTTTAAATTAATATTATTTGACTCAAGAATTTTCGTTTTTTTATTGAAAGCTAGCCTTGCTTGATGTATTCGACTGTTGACTTCTCTTTTTGTTCTGCCATCCCAGGTGATCGTACTTCCAAGGTATACAAACTCTTTTGCATATTTTAGGGGTACTCCTAGCATTGATATATTAGTTGTCTACTGTTTAGTTGTTAGTTACTCCTAGCATTGTTATATCCGTTGACTACTTATATAAAATTGTGGCTACTGCACAGAAGTGGTAGAGTGAAGAATCCGTTAATGACATTTTATGCTACGAATTGTATTAAATATAATTTATTTTGTTCAATAGTCAGGAATTATGTTAACCTTTCATGATTATATCACTAGTTTTAAATTTAACGTTCTCTAGCGCTTTACTGGTACAAATGACGATGAAACGCTATAGATATAAATCATAGTAAATAAATCAATGTTTATTTTTGTTTTTTTACATTTTTTAAAACATTTATTTTTTCATTATTTTATGCAAATTTTATATAAGAAATGGATTATTTTTTTTGCTTCTTTTTTAGATTATTGTAAATTAATATGTAAATAAATAGTTTTACATAAAATTGTTGTACTACAAAAATAATGAACTATAAATTATCTACAACTTGTTCTTAAAATGTTTTATTGTCATGTAAACAGTTAAGGCGCTAGAGAGCGATAAACTTCAACGAAAAATTTACATCACTCGTTTACTTTGTGATAAAACAGGGAATCCCTTGCAGGTGCGCCCTAAAATTTCATCCCAGCTTTTCCCGTGCATAAATTCTACGGCCGTCCCTTCCTGTCCTCACCCTCGCATCACGTAGCGTACACCCTGCCTAATTGTGGATGATCAGGGTGTGTGGTGGGCAGACTATATCCACACTCCATGATGTGGATATATCCCTCCTACACGGTGCCCATCCATTCTACCTGCAGCGCCATTAGCAAAGGGGTCGAATTTGTGATCTGACCACTCTATAGTAGATGGTTTATTAACCCTTGCTCTACGGCGATATGTATTTACTACAACTCGACTCTAATAATGATAACATCCATATTAAATATAATAGATACTGAGTGAACAATTTTTGTATTTCTCCGTTATATTATTAATTATTAAATAAAATTATAATAATGTATAGTTATTCATTTGTAGCGATGGAAATTAATATTTTTTACAATTCAATCAATTCCGAATATTATCCAACTTTTTTTCTTCTAGGGATGCTTTCTTTCCATTCGTTTAGAGTCCCCAAAAACCAAAGTCATGAGAGTAAGCTGCAATGAGCAGCAGAAAATTAACATATCAATGCTAGGAGTACCCCTAAAAGATGCAAAAGAATTTGTATACCTTGGAAGTACGATCACCTGGGATGGCAGAACAAAGAGAGATGTCAACAGTCGAATACATCAAGCAAGGCTAGCTTTCAATAAAAAAGCCAAAATTATTGAGTCAAAGAATATTACTTTAGGGCTCCGCAAGCAACTTGCCAAAACACTTGTTTGGAGCATCTTAATGTACGGCTGTGAGACATGGTGCTTATCTGAAAGTGATAAAAAAAGACTAGAGGCCTTTGAGATGTGGTCGTACAGAAGAATTCTCGGAATTTCCTGGAGAGACCACGTCACGAACAATGAGGTTCTCAGGATAATCAAGGAAGATAGGCACCTAATAAGAACCATCTCAGAGAGGCGAGCCCGATGGATTGGTCACATCATGCGACACGATGGTCTTCTTCACGATATTGTGGAGGGGATGGTTGAGGGTAGAAACTGTAGAGGGCGCCCTAGACGGGAGTATTTACAGCAAGTATTCGAGGACATGAATTGTAGCGCTTATGCTGAGCTGAAAAGGGTTGCGGAGGACCGAGAGGAATGGAGATCGAGATGCAAGATTCTGTTGCTGCAAACCAATCCACCGGATTGATACTACGAAGAAGAAGAGTCCCGGAGGGAAATTGCCACTCTCAAACATTCATTCCTTCTTTTTCGCGGTGCAATTCACAATCCTCGTATTCTTGGATGTTTTAACTTCTACGTTCTAGATAAGAACACCCGTACTCGTAGCCATCCATTGTTTTTGATTCAATTTGATACTTGTGAAGCTTCGAGCACTCGATTTAGTACAACGGCAATGGCGCTCCTTGATCCTTTTCTTACATCATTTTCCTCTTTTGTCGATGTATTGTATGTTTATGTATACTCTATGTTTCTTATTCTTTTTACCTTGGAACTGCGGTTCTGTGAAATAAATAAATATCATCGGAGCTCTCGGATGTTTTAACACAGTAAGGGGAGGGTTAACATACTAAAATGTACAGGATTAGCGTAGTGGTCTTACTGCTGCTTTACCATTCCATATACGATTAGTAGCATGGGCATATTTTGTAACAAATTCTCACCTGTGAGGCTGTATAATCAGTGACATCCACCGTCTCTAAAATTAAGAAAGGAAGGATGCAGGAGCAGATTACCAAGCAGAAGAACTTGTTTTTGAACCGCAATTCGCATTTATTTCCGATAATTGACTTCCCCGCTCGATCGTAACATGACGTCAATTCCGTCTCGATCGAACGGGGCTTGACTGACGACTGCCGCAGCACTCTGACATCTGGCGCCGCCAAGACAGTCGCGGCCAAAAAGCAAATTAAAGATGTCAGTTGCACCAGCATGAAATGTAGCAACTGTCATTAGACAATTAGACAATTATTTATTTATTTCCTTCAATAACATTACAAAATATTTTAACATCTTAAGTCATTATTAAAGTATTTACATAAAAGTGTGGCCCTGTAAATTTATTGACACATTTAGTGTCAATGACCTCACACCCAGAACAAGCGTTACGAGACTCAATGCAAATAGTTGACTTGTAACAACAAAAACCCTGTTATAAGTAAATCATGGATGACCCACAAATAACATGGCATTATTGTCACAACATCAAACTTCAAAATTTCGCCTTCGTCAACACTAGCACTGAATCCGAAGCAACATAACACCAAATATGTCAATATCTTCACTTAAGCTGGTTTCAACCACTGTTCACTGCGATTCTTTCGTCTTACGCGTATCCAGGGTTGAACGATGGTCTTTTCAGGCCACACTTCAGGCTCCATGAGAGACTCCAGCGAAGTCGCGATGACCCCGACTTTGAAAGAAGTTGACAGCGTCCGTCTGCTGATAATCCTCTTGATGGTCATCCAAGAGGGATTGAATGCAGCGGTCACTGCCAAGAAGCTCTGCAAGTCGTCAGCTGTTGTATCCGGGTTAAGACCTTTGGCGTGAAGATACGCCATCTTCACTCCGGTAACCTTCTTCGAAGGAGCTGCAGAACCGCGTATCACCCGACGTGCTGAACGCCTTTCCCCATCAGAAAAGGCGCGACTCATATCCGAGTGGTAAACTTCCTCGGAAAGACTGCTCGTGGGAGAGAGAGAGCATCCACGGAGAGAGCATTCAGGGCCTCCAGTTCCTCGAACCACTAGCTGAAGGACCTTCTTGGGAGCCCTACTCAGAACATCAGGGGCAACTTGCATAGCACACTCCGAGGATTCGTCTTCTTCGGAAGCCTCACTTGAAGTAACGGCTTCACCGACGGCAGGTTTGGAGTCTCTTCTGTCACAGTCGATTGATGGTGAAACTTGGCGAGGGCTTGTAACAATTTCCGCGAAGCCGGAAACTCCTTGCACTTCCTAGGCAAGCGCCTTCTGCGGAAAGACGGCAGACTTGTTGGGTTGGGTGGAGAGTCCACACCAATGGACGGTGTATCCTCCTTCCCGCATCCAACAGCCTTTAAGAGCCGCTCCAGCACCAAACGGTGATCGTCTAAGCGACGATGTATTTGCGCGATGTCACAATCGCAACCACGTGCCATTCTGTAGGTAGAATGACAAGACGTCCACTCGGTTTGAGTGTCGAGCGACGAATCATAACGAATCATAAGTCATAACAAATAAAATGGCGTATGCAAACGCCGTGTAATAAAATATAATTTAAACTAACATTATTGGTGTGCATGTCAGGCGAGCGAACAAAAATAAGTAACAAAAGATCGTCTTTCGAGGCTTTTCGGCATCAGCCTAAAAGAGCTATATCAAGCTGATTTCATTACTTATCAAGTATTTGGCGTCAAAACACTACCAATCGATTAAATTGCAGCGTACAGTCAACCCTCCTATAATGCACTATTTTTTTATTTTAATTGAATTTGTTCCAATAGAGTTTGCGTCGATTTTTCATATAGCGTTGCCATTTACTTTCTTGAATTGAACCTGCTTCTTAGGATAGCGCCAATAATGCGAACTATCTTAATCGAATCATCATCATCATCAGCCTGTGTCCGTCCACTGTTGAACGTAGGCCTCCCGCATGAGTCTCCATCCTCTTCGATCCTCCGCCTTCCGCATCCAGGTCACTCCCGCTATTCTTCTTATGTCGTCAGTCCATCTTGCAGGGGGTCGGCCAATGATTCGTTTGCCAGTTCTTGGGCGCCATTCCAATACTTTTCTTCCCCATCGACCGTCGTCTCTTCGACAGATATGTCCTGCCCATTGCCACTTGAGTGTGCCTATTCGTTGGGTAGCATCCACTACTTGAGTTCTTCTGCGTATTTCCTCGTTTCGGATTCTATCTTTTAGCGACACTCCGAGCATGGATCTCTCCATAGCACGCTGGGTGACTTTTATTTTATGGGTAAGACTTGCTGTCAGATTCCACGTCTCTGCGCCATAAGTTAATCGAATAATGTTTAAATAATACGCGTCAATTAAGCATCAAGCCGGTCTCGCTTCCAAAAAACTAGGTGTATTTATATAGATCACTGAGGTATTTCAACGATAAACAACTTCTTCTACTATATAAAGTACAAGTCACCTTTGGATTGGAGCCCCAAAATACCTTCTAAACCTAATTGACTCAGTTCAAAGAAGAACAATTCGTTTGATAAACAATAACACTCTTACGTCTAACCTGAAATCAATGGAACACGGACGTAAGATTTGTTCACTCAGTGTTTTCTACCGTTATTACCACGGTCGCTGCTCTTCGGAACTTAACGAACTGATGCCTCCTGCACGCACCCACAACCAACAAACTCGTATTAAACTTGCCGAACATATAAGTGGTTAATGTGTGTCGACCAAGAACTGGCAGTTTCCAAAGTTCCTTCCTTAATGTCACCGGTAAGCTTTCGAATGCAATACAATCTGGATCTCTTCAAGAAACAAATAAATATACACTTGCAAACTCTCCAAGCCACACACAAAAACGATTACAACACACATTTCCCGCATGCAGCGTCCAGCTTCTCTGGCTGGGCATCATAGAGTGCACTGGTCTTGACCGACTGTGCTATCCAGCATGCAATTACATAAAAAAAAAACTTTATACGAGGGTTAACTTAAGTTAGTACATATGGAATACTATAAGAACTGAGTAGCATTTCTATTGTATCAGTATTTTATGCCACTGATCCCCCCTTTGGACCTAATTGGGCTCGCCCCGGGATGCGAGCTCATGGGGAAGAAGCTCCCACCTTCGTGTTCCGCCATTATCCTTGGAGGGGAGGGCCATATGTGCGTCCCTCTGAATGTTTGATCTCATCGATCCCTCCCATCCTCCGATGGCCTCAAGTAAACGATAGGGAGAGTAAACGACAGCCTTTTTCTTACTCGTATTTCTGTTATGAGCATTCACTTTGATATCCATATCAAATACTAAATATGTATAAAAAATATTTTTACATTGTTGTAATATAGATCACGTTGAGTACTGTTTATTCACATACTGGCAAACTACATTTTCTATGTTAACATATGCAGGAGAATGTAATAATAGTAGACTGGCGATGATGGTAATTCTGAAGTCTCATCTGTGGAACAGCCCGACATTCACGCATCATCCTTATTATTACAGGAATTGACTATAAATGGGTGATCTTCACGGAACGACTTTCGTCCATCGCCAATATTAATAAATAGGCTATAACTGACATTAAAATGTAAAAACCGTAAACGGTTGAGGGATAAAATTCACACCAACTGTGGTATTTATAGAGTTCAGAAATCGTATTTATTATTATCTCTATCTGCCGGCGGGTATAGCTCAATGGTCAAAGCGTTTGCTTTGCAAGCTAAAGGTCGTGGGTTCTATCCGCGACGGAGATTAAAAAAAAAGTATTTTTAATCGATTTCTGAGCTCTAAATACCCTCGGTTGCGTAGCCATTGCCTATTTATTAAAATTGCTGGTCGACGAAAGTAGTCCCGTGAAGACCACCCATTTAAAGTAAATTCCTGTAATAACAAGGATGGAGCGTGAATCGCGGGCTCTAGTCTATGACGTTGGCGGATCAACACTCCAAGTGCAGCGCTCAGCCGTATCCACCATCGTAAGCGTTATAGAATTCCACAGATGAGACTTCAGAATTACTTGCACCGTCTGTCGGTATTATCTTGTATGTGTTTATATAAAAAAAAAAACAAATTTGGTAGGGATTTGAACCGACAGCATCTGAATGACGAACAAAAGCTTTTATTACTGGACTATGCCGCCCTGCAATATCATCATCATTAGCCTGTGTCCGTCCACTGTTGAATGTAAGCCTCCCGCATGAGTCTCCATCCTCTTCGATCCTCTGCCTTCCGCATCCAGGTCATTCCCGCTATTCTTCTTATGTCGTCAGTCCATCTTGCAGGGGGTCGGCCAATGCTGCGTTTGCCATTACTTGGGCGCCATTCCAATACTTTTCTTCCCCATCGACCGTCGTCTCTTCGACAGATATGTCCTGCCCATAGCCACTTGAGTGTGCCTATTCGTTGGGTAGCCTCCACTACTTGAGTTCTTCTTCAATATTACTTAGATTAATTTAAAAAACTCTTTTTTTGTACATACTATATTTGCTTCATTATGTTTAACATTGGACGTAGAAACGTTCGCTTCATATATTTGAGTCTTGTTTATTTTGGAACTTCGCGTTGGTATAAGCATCTTGATACACAATTGATAAAAAAGAGATAAAAAAATAGCCACACGTGTCATATTTTTCCCTTACAGAAACATTACAAATTTTATCAACTCAATTCATTTCTGAAGTTCAATAATAATTAAATAAAAAATACAATAAATACAAACATAGGTACTTAAGATTAAGTACTATGAACAAAGCAATAAAGACAAGCAACATAAGGTCCCAATGCTCATCAAACAGACGACGCCAACAAATCATTCCTCCAAAGAAACTCGTGGAGTTCATGTCTGAATTGGGCCTCCCTTACGTGAAATATATCAACATCCGAGGCGATTTGGTTGAACGGTCTGATCGCTCTCGCAAGAGGCATAGTCTCTGGCAACTTAGTGTTACTCTTTTGGAGAGCGAACAATCTGTGGCTCCTTATTCTCAGATATTTATCGGGGACACACAGATCGATCTTCAACAAAATTTAAAGATTCCTGAACACGCCACGCAACAGCCGGAAGAAATGCATACCTAAGCACACATCCCTTCTTGTCTTCAACTCAATGTACCGCAATATATTATGTTAGCACGTGCAGGAGAATAGCCGTGATGTAGATGTTCACAATCTGGTCTTAAGCCGCCTTACACAATATGACAATTAGGTCTCCTCGATGATGCGTTTATTCAGATTGCTATCAGCTCAATATAGCCCTTGCAGACTGTTGCCAAAAAGCAATGAGAATCATGTTTTTTTATGTATTCGCATGCAGGAGAGCACAGCCGGTCAAGACCAGTGCACTCTATGACGCGCAGCCAGGGAGGCTGGACGCTGCATGCGGTAAACGTGTGTTGTGTTCGTGTTCGTGGAGATTGCAAGTGTATATTAATGTGTTACTTGAAGAGATTCACATTGTAGGAATGAGAAAAAAAAGACGCTGTAAGAGCATTTCAAAGCTTACCGGTGGCATTAAGGAAGGAACTTTGGAAACTGCCAGTTCTTGGTCGACACATATTAACCGTGTATTTATATTCGGCAAGTGTAAGACGAGATTGTCGGTTGTGGGTGGGTGCAAGAGGAATTACTTCTTTAAGTTCCGAAGAGCAGCGATCGTGATAATAACGGTAGAAAAGACTAAGTGAACCAATCTTACGTCTGTGTTCCATTGATTGCAGGTCAGACGTAAGAGTGTCATTGTTTATCGAACGATATCAATGTTATTTGGTATAATATATGAAAGGAAAAATTTATATTATTTTTAGCTTAGCCGGGAATTGAACACGTAATTTTATTTTTTTATTTAGTTTTTTTTTATCCCTTAAGGAAGCGATAAAAAGCATTTTAAGGCAGTTTAATAGAATTGGGATGTTTATTTTCTTGAAACGACTCTCCTACTATAAACAATATATGTATCAACGCATCAATTCATTCAGAGATTTTTTTTATTTTTTGTAAACAATTATTTAGAATGCCGACTGAATACTGCACCTTGTGTGAATGTTTGCAGGAAACCATTGACATTAAGATGCTTTTATTCATTTTGTGTTAACACATACAGGAGAATACCGTCAGACGGTGATTGTAATGCTAACGTCGTATCTGTGGATTCTATGACATTCAGCATGCTTTATATGAGCTGTATGTGGAGTATTGATTTGCCAACGTCATATGCATCATTCATTTAATACGGAAATTCAATATGAATGAGCGGTGTCGTAATACAGGGAGCGGCAAAAGAGCTGACGGTTTTAAGTCAAAGCATCGTCTCATCTGTGGAATTCTATGACGCTTATCATGATGCATATGGCTAAGCGCTGCATGTGGAGTGCTGATACGCCAACTTCATAGACTACAGCCTGAGATTCACGCAACGTCCTTATTATTACACGAATTTACTATGAATGGGTGGTCTTCACTGCACGACCTTCGTCTACCACCATGTTTTTTAATTAATAGGCTATGACTGGCGTTTTACGTGTGAGGGATCAAATTCACACCAACCGGGGTATTTTAAAGCTCAGAAATCAATTAATATATTTATTTAATCTCCGTCGGGGATCGAGATCACGACCTTTAGCTTGCAAAGCAAACGCTTTGACCATTGAGCTATACCCGCTGGCTTTTTTATGTGTGAAGGATCAAATTCACACCAACCAGAGTATTTATAGAGCATAAAAAAGAGCATTTTTTTATCTCCTTTGTTGCTCGAACCCGCGGCTTCGGTTTGGTAAGCAAGCGCTTCAACCATTAAGCTATATCCGCCAGCATAAAATGCGACTTATGGAGATGATGATGTACTCTTTAAACAATGCGTATGTTTCTCAAATGCTGTAAAGTGAAAAATGTGCGTGTAGTGCGTTGCTCATCGGTTTTTTTTAAGCCGGGGACTCACTGCTAACGCGCAATGCATAGACGGCGTCGTTTAACGGCCGTTGTCGTTGGGTTCGGGTCGCTCTTAACGGCGCCATCCGTTAAATAATGCGTCGTTAGGGTGGCGCTGATCGTTAAAACACCACGCTAACGACGAAATCGTTATACTCTGTTGTCGGGTTATGTCATATCGTCGTTCTATTTTCGATTTTGTTGTAGTTCGGGCTTGAGACGCCCGTTGACGACAAAATGGTCCAAGCCTCGTGAGTGTCAAAGTCTACCTGAGAACATGGTGCAATCTCATTATTTCGTTATCGCTTTTCTCGTTTTCCGCATAATTCGTTTCTTTTTTAATGGTCCCGGCAAACGCCCGTAAAAACAAGATAATTTTATGTAATACTACTTTATACCAGAAATATTGCCGGCGTGTATAGCTCAATTGGTCAAAGCGTTTTCTTTGCAAGCCAAAAGTCGTGGGTTCGATGCCCAAAGGAGATTAAAAAAAAAATATTTTTAATGGATTTCAGCGCTCTAAAATATCCCTGGTTGGTGTGAATTTGATCACTTACCCGTAAAACGCCAGTCATAGCATATTAGTAACGTCTAATCTACAATCAATGGAACACAGACGTAAGGTTGGTTCTCTTAGTCTTTTCTACCGTTATTATCACGATCGCTGCTCTTCGGAACTTGAAGAACTAATTCCTCTTGCACCCACCCACAACCGACAAACTCGTCTTACACTTGCCGAATATAAATACACGGTTAATATGTGTCGACCAAGAACTGGCAGTTTCCAAAGTTCCTTCCTTATTGCCACCGATAAACTTTAAAATGCTCTTACAGCGTCTTTTTTTTCTCATTCCTACAATGTGGATCTCTTCAAGTAACACATAAATATACACTTGCAATCTCCACAAACACGAACACAACACACGTTTCCCGCATGCAGCGTCCAGCCTCCCTGGCTGAGCGTCATAGAGTGCACTGGTCTTGACCGGTTGTGCTCTCCTGCATGCGTTTACATAAAAAAAAAAAAAATTAAAATTGGTTGTAGACGAAAGTCGCCCCGTTAAGACCACCCATTCATAGTGATATCCTCCTCTTAAAGTTCGATATCGATTAACTGGATGAAGGATGCAGGATCAGGTTCACAATACAAACACTTGTATCGGTTTCACATATTACTCGTTTATTCGTCAATAACGTCGCCCGTTATAGGGACGCCTTTCGGCGTTCCTGTCACGGTGGCGGGCGCGTGTTGACTGCCTGCCCGCTCTGACATTTCGGCGGTACCAACCGCCAAGATGACAGTTGTACCAACTGGCAATGGGCCAACTGTCATAACAATTATTTTTGCGTATGCAAACACCGCTTAACATTATATAATTAAACTAACATTCGATGTAGATGACAGGCAAGCGAACAAAAATAAGAGACAAAAGATCGTTTGTCGAGGCCTTACGGCATCGGCCTTAAGGAGCTATATCAAGCTGATATCAATAGTAAATTCCTGTAATAATAAAGATGATGCGTGATTCTCGGGCTGTGACGTTGGCAGATCAACACTCCACATGCAGCATGGTGAGCGTCATATAATTCCACAGATGAGACTTCAGAATCACTATCACCATCTGTTGGTTTTCTCCTGTATGTGCTTACATAAAAAAACCTTGCCACTTGAGTGTACCTATTCGTTTTGTAGCCTCCATTACTTGAGTCCTTCTTCGGATATATTCGTTTCGGATTCTATCTATTAGAGACACTCCTCTCATGGATCTCTCCATGACACGTTGGGTGACCTTTATTTTATGTGTAAGATCTGCTGTTAGATTCCACGTCTCTGCGCCATAAGTTAATACTGGGAGGATGCATTGGTTGAAACGTTTAAAATCGATCTTGCAGCGTGCCATTGTCGCTGGATTTAAAGCACATCGCAAGCGCATGTATTTATGCGCTCGTGACACACTTACTCCAAAGATATAAATATTTGGGGTCGTCGTCCGTATTATTATTATGAAAATAGACGCAATTGGTGAATGTTTCGGGCCTACGGGATGCGGAGCGCGCTGGTCCTTGCATCTTGGACGCGCGCCAAATTTGTTGGGAACTCGCGAGGAGGAGGAGGAGTTGTGGAGACTCACGCTGCAAGGGGGAGGACATAGACGTGGATGTAAAAAAAAAACGGAAGAACTGAATCAGAAACGAGGATATACGATTCTGTAGTATACCATGGTCTCCCCACTCCAAATATCTTCCCTCTCGAGCTGCCCGCTGAGCTCAGTCTTGGCTTGGCAGCCGTACGTGATGGATCTCTCACTCAAAAATCGCTGGGAAGCTTATTTCACGGATAATATTCGTATTAAGAAAACGACTATAAAAACATGAATTTGATAATTAGGCGTACAGGTCACTGAGAGCGGCGGCCTGCATGAGCTCGCTTTTAACTTCATGCGTCATAATCTGGGACTCGTAGCTTTACTCCATCAAAACATTACCCAATTCTTTTTCTTCTAGGGATGCTTTCTTTCCATTCGTCTCCAGAGGAAAAAGAGGTGCTCTCAAACATTCATTCTTTCTTCTTCGCGGTGCATTTCACAATCTTGGGATTCCTGAATGTTTTAACTTCTACGTTCCAGATAAGTACACCCGTGCTCGTAGCCATTCATTGTTTTTTATCCCAGTTTATACTTTTGAAGCATCCAGCACTCAATTTAATACAACGGCAATGGCGCTCCCAAATGGCTTACCAGCATACCTCGATCCTTTTCTTACATCCTTTTCCTCTTTTTTCGATGGTATTGTTCTCCTAGATCTCTGTTACCTTTGACGCGTGTCATCTTCTTCTTATTTTATGTTATTTTTATTTTTTATTATCTATTATATGTGTTGTATATTTATGTATTCTCTTTGTTTCTTATTATTTGCACATTGGAACTTCGGTTCTTTGAAATATATATAAAACCGATTGAAGCCGACGAAGACAGAATTCTAGATATTACATTTCTATCGCATTGACTTTTTTTCGTTAGAAACGAAATTACTTTACGAACAATATATATATTGATATCCTCCTCTTCCATTTATGACATCGGTTTACTGGATGAAGGATGCAGGATCAGGTTTACAATATAAACACTTGTTTCACATATTATTTTGTTTATTGTCACAAACGTCGCCCGCCACAGCGAACGCAAAGGACGCGCGCACTGTGACGGGCGCGAGTCAAACTTCAACTGCCAGCCCACAGCGCGATTTCACATCTCCACGGTACCAACTGCCAATATGACAGTCCTTCCAACCGGCAATAGGCCAACTGTCATAACGAACAAGATGGCGTATGCAAGCGCCGTGCAACATTATATAATTAAAATAAACATTCGATGTAGATGTCAGGCAAGCGGACAAAAATAATAGACAAAAGATCGCTTGTCGAGGCTTTACGGCATCGGCCTTAAGGAGCAAGCTGATATCAATATATATATATATATAATAAACATCGTGTCTATGACCTGTTAATTTTTGGGTTACGCCCTTTGTTGTCAGGGGGAGAGGATATTGCAGAAGGGATCGGAAGTTTTCGATGCTAGTACTTACAAAGTATTTGCCTACGAATCTGCGGTATTAAATTTTCAGAGTATTACTACAGATGGATTGTACTACTCGTAGAAGAAGTAGAGTATTAAAATATACGCTTAAAAATAATTCTTTATATGTAAAAAATATACATGGATTTAAATTTTTATTAGAATATTCCATTTTTTTCAATACTCTAATCTTCTTTTACATGGATTTAAATTTTTATTACAAATATTCCATTTTTTTGAATGACTGCGGCGTAGAGCAGACCCTGTCACCTTCTTTATAGATCATTGACCAATCCATTCAATCTATCGTTCAGTAACACAGGTAAATGACTAATTGTAAAGTGCGCGTCGTACATACAAGAAGTTGTTTCTCATCCATTCAATCTATAGTTCGGTTCGAGACCCGAGTGGTACTTACTAAATAAATATGTATACTGTCGGAAAGTCAGAATATTAAAAAAAAAAACTTGTGCATAAATGTTGACTGATTGAATAATAAACAACATTTTTTTTATGTAAACACATACAGGAGGATACCTACAGATGGTGATAGTAATTCTGATGTCTCATCTGTGGAATTCTATGACGCTTACCATGGTGTATATGGCTAAACGCTGCATGTGGAGTGTTGATCCGCCAACGTCATAGACTACAGCCCGAGATTCACGCATCATTCTTTATTATTACAGGAATCTACTATGAATGGGTGGTCTTCACGGGACGACTTTCGGTCTACCACCAATTTTAATTAATAGGCTATGACTGACATTTTACCGGTGATGGATCAAATTCACACCAACCGGGGTATTTTAGAGCTCAGAAATCGATTAAAAATCCTTTTTTTTTTAATCTCCGCCGGGGATCGAACCCACGACCTTTGGCTCGCAAAGCAAACGCTTTACCATTGAGCTATGACCGCCGGTATTAATATACATACTCTGAATATATATTATAGAGACATCTATCGTTATACGATGGTAGCAATGGTATAAATACAGCATCTTACGCGTGTCCGTTCAGGCAAGAAGAAATAGTCGAGTGGACTGGGCGGTGTAAAATAACTGAGCAAAGGTTGGTTCCAAGGCTCGTGGTTCGCATCCTGCGTCTGCCGATATTTTTCTGAATGAATTGATGCGTATAAAAATTTGATGTATAATTGTATGTGTAAATTTAATTACTAAAAATGTAGTAAATCTATGGAAAACGGGGTCACGACCCATCGTCCCCAGACTATTCGTTCAAAGACTCATCGGTCACGACGTGGGGAATACTGGACGTCTGGTGCATGGGACGTTTGGCTCACGGCACAACTGGTGCACTGGCTGTCTCGCTAATCTAACCTAAGTTATTTCGTCTCTACAACACAAACTCATAACTGACAAACTCGTATTACTCTTAGTTAACATGAATGCACAAGTGTGTCGATCAAGAACTGTCAGTTTCTAAAATTATTTCTTAAATGCCACCTGTGAGCTCTGAAATACACTCTTCTTTTTCATCATTTATTGATCTCTTTAAGAAACAGATCAATATACACTTGCAATCTCCTTTACTTGTAGCACAAAAACATAACAAATGTTTACGAGCATGCAGCGTTTAGTCGTATTGGTTGAGCGTCATAGAGCCCACTGTGACTCATGCGTGCGTTTTTGTAAAAAAAAATACAATACAGTGGTGTGATGTGTGCTTCGAACGTCGCAGGACAGCATAAGCTTAAAATAATTGCAGTGCCTCAGGCATGTTGACGGAGGCGCGAATGAATGGCTTCCATGAAATAATAATGAAGCGTTATCAGTCCCAACGCATGGGTCGCTGTGTGGGCGGATAGGTGGGACTTACGGTTGGTGGGGCACTGGATGCGCCTTCACGTGGGCATGCAGCGGTGATCCGGTGCTCCCCTCACTGAGAAGTAGTTACCTTATATTTTCTTTTTATGTGTATGAAATTGTAATTTTTATGGCTCTAGTGGCTGAATAAATAAAAAATTATATTATTATTATTATAAAGTATACTTGCTATTTCTTTACGCCTTCGAATTTTCGCCGTGTTAGAAAGCCGTTGATAATTATGCATATAATGCCCTCGTGGGAAGCGAGTAATATGGCAGCTGATAGAGCTTTGTGACGGTCATATGCTCCAGTTAAGGATAGCGGATGTGAATCGATAAAGTCACTCTTATACAAAACCCTCGACGCAGGAAATGCTTCGCTTTTTTGCGGCCAACTCGGCTCTGCATCCCGCAACAAGCGCATACCCACGAATACATGCGATCAGACTTAACACACTCACGCATTATTTGTAGACTGTATACATAAAAAAAAACGTTGAGAGTCCGACGAGGCTTCTATCGGGTTGTTCGGAAAGTAATTTAGTTTTGTAAGAAATAATACAAGCTTTTCTAAACTAGGTGTTTCTAATTACAAGCATTATGAATTGTGATCCACGTTATTCAAAGGCGACTCGTGATCAATGGATGAGGAACAGGTCACGAAACAAATAACTTTTCGAGAAGCACATTGTAATTTATTTTTAAGTTAAAGCTTGACACACTTAGGTAATCTGCCCGTGCCGAAATCCATCTCTGACAGGACACGGGCAGAAATTCATTTTGATACTTTGAACACTAGCGGTGATCTAAGACTGTATTTTTTGCTGTCACATAACATGTAGAGCCTACGTGATAGGTCGAAAGAAACAAGATTCAATGCGCACAATGTACGTTTGTGCACGTTGCAATTGATGAAGCTTTCATACATCGCGAAACTGCAGACTTTCATCAAGGTGCTATGCCGTCATTTTAGTTTATTTGACAGGACCTGTCATTGGCGGTGCTAGTTCCGTAAATCTCCACAGTATTAATAACTGCACTGGGTTGTCTGCCTCTACGGGCGCTCAGTGGACAGTTGTCATCTGAGTCTGCCCGAGGTGAGAGCCAGTTTGTCAATCTTTTTTTGTGTTGCTCATCTGCTCATCATCCCTCCACCACGCGTTCTGATGCCGATTCATAGTGCATTTCTGCAATAATAAGAATGATTCATGGATGTGGAACTGTATTATATGACGTTGTGGATCAACACTACACATGCAGCGATTAGCCATATGCAGCATGATAAGCTTCATAGAATTCCACAGGTGAGACTTGAGAATCACTATTACCTCTTCTTTAGCCTAGCCATTTCCCATCATCTGGGGTCGGCTCTCCTTGTGCACATTCGCCATGTCTGTATGTTCTGCGTTGCATTCTCGGTCAAACCCAGAGTTTTCAGATCCTTGTTTACAGTTGCAGTTCAGGTTGCATGTGGTCTTCCAGATCTTCTTCTCAGGGTATGTTGAGGGCTTTCTTCACCATGTGTTCCTCATCTCTCTCAGTGTCACATGCCCATATCGTCTTAGGCGGTTTTCCTTTATGTTTTCAGGTATGGGGGCTACCCGAAATGAACCCCGAATATGCTCATTCCGAACTCTGTCCACTCTAGTCACGTCCTGGTATATGTTTACATAAAAATATGAAACAGTGCTAAGTGTGATCCATGTTAAAACAAGGAATGAAATTATTATCTAATTGATAGTAAAATGGATCTCAACATTGATGCCGAAAATATTTAAAAAAATCAAATTTATTTTCGAACTACCTGTAATACTTGAAAAAGGCTCTACCTTGTGTAAGTATAAGAAGGTGGAGTGGTGGGTTAGTGTTGGTGGTAACCTGGCTGCACCTGCCGGTCGGGGGACGTCCCCTTGCCTTCCCCATCACCTGTCTTACCAGTATATGAAGCCACGCGCCGCGCGGCTACCGAGAAAGACATGTTTTATGTACATACACATATAATATATTATGTATAGATCTGTGTAAGTACTTAAGAAGAGTACGCATTGCTATAGTCTATATTCAAGACGTTGGTCATCTTCCACCAAAGGTAGAACTATCTTTCTGTTCTTTCCAAACATTCTTGGATTATCAATCTTGAATAATGTCAAATATTACGAGTCAATTAAGTATAAAGCCGCTTCCAAAAAACTAAGTGTATTATATAGATCACTGAGGTATTTCAACGATAAACAACTTCTTCTTCTATATAAAGGACAAATCCGACCTATCCTTGAATACGGCAGTCACCTTTGGATTGGAACCCTAAAATACCTTCTAAACTTAATTGACTCAGTTCAAAAAAGAGCAATTCGTTTGATAAACAATGACACTCTTACGTCTAATCTGCAATCAATGAAACACAGGCGTAAGGTTGGTTCTCTTAGTCTTTTCTACCGTTATTACCACGGTCGCTGCTCTTCGGAACTTAAAGAACTAATTCCTCCTTCATACACGGTTAATGTGTGTCGACCAAGAACTGGCAGTTTCTAAAGTTCCTTCCTTAATGCCACCGGTTAGCTTTCGAATGCTCTTCCAGCGTCTGTGTTTCCTCCTTCATACAATTTAGGATCTTTTCAAGAAACAGATAAATATATACTTGCAATCTCTCCAACCCACACACAAACACGATCACAACACACGTTTTCCGCTTGCAGCGTCCAGCGTCCCTGGCTGATCGTCATAGAGTGCACTGGTCTTGACCGGGTGTGCTCTCCTGCATGCGATTACATAAAAAAGAAGTATCCTAAGCAGACACCTGTTTTTGAAACACAGTAAACGGCTGCATCGGCTTTTTAATTTGCAAAAAATATCTTCCATCTCCATCTCTTTACAAACCGTGAATGCGATTCTAATCACGGGTTCTTTCTGTTTAGCAGTTCTAGACGATATTTTGAATCGAGGCCGATCACGTAGTTGTACAAAATGTAATATGCCGTGTTTTTTTTCTAGGTGCCTTCCGTGGAAATTCTTATTTATTACCAATTAAAACCGAAATTAAAAATGAAAAAAAATAGATATTACAAAGTAAAGTAATGCATAGAGCTGGCAGCGAGTAATTAAGCTTGTTCTGTTAAGATGATTTTTTTTCGAGCGCGGATCTCGCTCCCACGCCAGCCGAACAATGGTGTGACCGGATGGACCCCGTGTGAAAACGGCGATCTCCTTAAAAACAATCGGGCGGGGAATAAAAATCACGGCGCAACACGAAAGAGTTGCGAACGAATGATGAAAAATGAGGCGGCCTTTTAAAAATTAAACGAAAAACGAGCAAAGCGATGCGGAAGGAAGATAAGATTTAGATGCTTTACTAAGACTAGCAGATAAAGCATTTGGTTTTCATGCTAGAAGTCGTGGGTTCGATCTCCGGCGATGATTAAAAAAGCTAGTTCTTAAATTAAAAAATTACAGCCTCTTACTTAGCGTCAATGAATCTGAAGACAATTCGTTCAGCGACTCATCGTTAACGACTTGGGGTGCACTGGACGTCTGGTACACGGGACATTTGCTTACGGGACAACTGGTAGACTGTATGTCTCACAAACATAACCTATCCCAACTTAACCTAACCTAAGGATTTGTCCAGTGATAGTAGAGTTCAGCGATCCATATGTCTCCTCAACGAAATGTTGGTGAGCTATTTGTACAGTTATCCCGTGTACGTCCAGTGCGCCCAACGTTGTTACCGATGAGTCGCTGAACGAATTGTCTGTGAACAATAGGTCGTGACACCGTTGTTTATAATCGTGTTGGAAACAACAGGGTCAGATCCAGTCTGCCCAGGAGTGGGCGACGTCGATGACGTTACTCCCGGTCATCATCAGGTCTTCCTGGGTCCAGCTACTCGGACACAGCGCACACTCCAGAAGGTGTGACAGGGTCTGCTACACGCCGCACTCACATTCAGTCGGTCCGCTGTAAAACTATTCCACCCCTGGTCGTGTCCAGGGGATAGGTCCTCTTTCGGAGCAATCCAAGTATTCCCCTTAGTTGCTCTTCTCCACATGTTCAGCCGCAGGTTGGCCTCAGGTATCACCAGTTCTGTTGTCGACTATAGAAACTTCTTGATTTGAGCCGTGTGGTTATCTTTTTATACCCATATATACGTTGATTACCCAGGCTGCCCATGTGGTATCTCCTTGCAGGATGCTGAACACGTTCTGTGGCATTGCCCAATATTAGATTTAAGTATGCAAAGGCTCTTTAGCGTAATCCAACAGAAGCCTAGACTAGTTGGATATGTCGACCTCATCGCTACGGAGTCAAACTACCATTCTTTTCTGTATACGCGGCGACCTTCGGCGAAGAAGTCAAAAAGTCCAAATTTTAACATCTGAACTACTAATTTTTTTTTTAACATCCACGTTTGGTGTTGCTCACCAAAGCCCTTTACTTGTATAACGAGAACGTTCTCTGAAAATAATGCCTTGGTAAGTGCCCCGAAGGAGCGCAGGTCCAAAGCGACCGGCCCTGGGGCCTTAGGCCCAAATATATATATATATATATAAAACGGAAATGGAAGATTTTATTTTCACTTCGTATATTTGATGTACTTGTTGAAAGCAGTTGACAGTCAAGCGCGTTAACCACTGCGCCACGCCCACCTTAATGAACGGCGTTGACTTTCGCCCACCGCAAAAGTGCGCCGCCCACGCACCTGGCTTCTAACCGAAGAACTCTTTCTTTGTCCGCAGCGCGCCATACAAAGCAGCCGCTTTCCAAATCCATATTGATAATTATAACCACTTGATTGCGTCATGCACTCAAAAAATATGTCAAATTCATATAATTCAAACACCATCGTTGTCAACGGAACTGGTGATACCTGAGGCCACTCTGCGGCTGAACATGTGGAGAAACGCAACTGAGGGGAATATTTGGATTGCCCCGAAAGAGGACCTAGCCCCTGGACACGATCGGGGGTGGAATATATGGAGGTCCCTTAACAGACTTCGGACCGGAATATGCAAGACGAGAACACAAATGAAAGCCTGGCAGTTTTACAGCGGACCGGCTGAATGTGACTGCGTTGAGGAGCAGACCCTGTCACACCTTCTGGAGTGTGCGCTGTCTCCGAAGGAAGACTTGATGATGGCCGGGATTAACGCCATCGACGTCGCCCACTTCTAGGCAGACAGGATCTGACCCTGTTGCTTCCGACACGATTATATATATATTTGTCATCGGCTTGTGTCCATCCACTGTTGAACGTAGGCCTCTCGTATGAGTCTCCATTCTTCTCGATCCTCCACATCCAGGCTACTCTCGCTGTTCTTCTGATGCCGTCATATCATTTTACATTGTGTCGACCAAACACTCGTATTTCGTCCTTAACCCTTTCGTGATATATCGTTTTGCTACTTTCAGTACTCATTGTGACATCTACGGTATGAACTTGGAACTGCAGTCATTCTAAGTTTTATATTTGATTAGTTATAAGACGCGGCGTTTGCATGCGCCATTTCGTTTGTTTTGACAATTTGCTACTTATCATGTAGGGCTGCTGTTCCATAGATGGCCGCTATGAGTGTTCGGGCGTAGTGACTGAATGTCCTGTCCCGGGCAGAGAACCGAATTTTGTCAGTCTTCTTTTACGTACAATAAATGTCAATATGCTTCTCGACGAGTTGTTTTCTATTCTAAACGAAGAAGGAATTGAAAGCCAAAAGAGGAGTTTGAAGCATGTGTTGAAAATTGTAAAAAACTTTGGCACAAATGCATTGCATCCGGGAGGGACTCCTTTGAGGGGGATGACATGAATTTAGAATAACAAATAAAGATCTTCAGATTTCTGAACATTACACATTGTTAAAACATTTGTTGAATTAAAGTACAGCCAACCCTTAACCCTTTCGGATCGGTTGTCGATATATGCCGTCCAAGATTCCCCTACCGTTGACATCGGGAGATGTGAAATGGGAGCAAAAAAAATCGTTTGAAAAATTCACGCCGTATTGACTGACAGTATAAAGTGTTAAAAATATCTTTAATTTTAATTTATTATTACACAGAAAATAAGAAACTTCGACACACAATGCAGCTCGATTTCGCCGATTGAACGCGAGTCGATATTTCAACATGCCAAGATCGTTTGTTACCTCATACCTGCAGATCTTATTGCCATTGATATTTTAAATACCTGTTCGTACGAAACGTCTCCCACGCAACACTTGGTCGATTAGTTAAGTCTTATTCTTACGTACTAGAGAACACCTTTCACTTGACATCGGCTCGTTATTCATAACAGCACGTCGAGCCTCCACTTGAGAGCCATTGTGAAGAGTGTCGAGCGACTCCTCCGAGGTTTTAGACAGACTCCGCATACGCCCACGCGAATTTGAATCATCATCAAATAACACACTAATGACTCAGTTTTTTGCTGTGTTTTGCGGCGGTAAAATAAGTCATGTATAGAAGTTCAGCACTAATTCAAGGTTCTTGCAGTAAGTTGAATCAATTGACAGTAAATAAAATTGATCGACAGTACACAAAAGTAGTGTTTTTTAGTACATATTTTTGTATGAAACTAATTAAATAAACAACCCAGTTGTTATATCGGTCCTTGTCCAATAACCGAAGTCAAGCAACATTAAAAGCGGAACGCACTTGGATGGTGACCGATTATACTTCTGAAAGGCCAGTATTTCTTTATTCAGTAACTTATTCAAGGTTTTGGCAGTAAGATAAATCAATTGGAAATGAATAAAATTAATCGGTAGTAGACTTATTAAATTGGCAGTGTCCACTGTGTCAGTATGAATGTGGTCATTTTTAAAATTCAAATGGCAATAATATATTCAATGTGGAATGCTCTTCCTTTGGAATGCTCTTCCAGCGTCTGTGTTTCCTCCTTCCTACAATCTGGATCTCTTCGAGAAACAGATAAATATACACTTGTAATCTCCCCATCGCACACTCAAACACGAACACAAAACACGTTTCCCGAATGCAGCGTCCAGCCTCCCTGGCTGAGCGTCATAGAGTGCACTAGTCTCAACTCGATTACATATAAAAACATCTATCTACCTGCAATATAAACTAGTATATTGAAATTCCTCAATAATATATGCGATGGTCTTCTTCACGACATTGTGGAGGGGACGGTCGAGGGTAGAAACTGTAGAGGGCGCCCTAGACCGGCTGTGCTCTCCTGCATACGTTTACATTAAAAAAATGCTAAAAATTAATGTTAAATAAACGAATAATTAACCCATAATATGGAAACCTAACCTAACTTAACCTATTATGAATTACCATTCATTGATTATTTTCTGCCAATTTTTTTTTTCTACCGTCGATTGATTATTTTTTACTTATTCTTTTAGGCATTTATTACTGACTAAATAATTACTGCCCGTTAATTAAATACCGCCAAAAAATTAAGTTTCCTTAAAATAATAATTAAAAAACGTTTTTTAAATATTTTTTAATCTTCGTTCGGGATCGAACCCACGACCTTTAGTGTGGTAAGCAAACTCTCTACATATTTTTTTGAATAAAAGAGCAATAATATTTCATTTATGCCTCCTTGAAAATATGCATTATACAGGTACAGGTATATACTATAAATTTGTATGTATATAACGCAATTGATATTTTGCTCTAAGTACATATTTTAAAAGTCAAGTTTAGAATGTCTATGTAATTTGAACTAAATATCAAATGCATTGCTTTAAATTGTTTTTATTCCGAAGGCTTTGGTTGAACGGTTAATTCCTTTACTGTAACAGAGAAATCATGAGTTCGAATCCAAAAAATCATATTTTTTTTAAGTAAAGAGTTTTTTTTTAATTTATTAAAATCTACATTTCGGCTTCTTCGTAGTATCAATCCGGTGGATTGGTTTGCAGCAACAGAATCTTGCATCTCGATCTCCATTCCTCTCGATCCTCCGCAACCCTTTTCAGCTTAGCATAAGCGCTACAATTCATGTCCTCGAATACTTGCTGCAAATACTCCCGTCTAGGGCGCCCTCTACAGTTCTTACCCTCAACCATCCCCTCCACAATATCGTGAAGTAAACCATCGTAGCGCATGATGTGACCGATCGCCTCTCTGAGATGGTTCTTATTAGGTGCCTATCTTCCTAGATTATCCTGAGAACCTCATTGTTCGTGACGTGGTCTCTCCAGGAAATTCCGAGAATTCTTCTAAATGACTTTTTTTTATTTCGGCTTAGAATACTTAAAATTTCAAGCCTGATAAACTTATAAGACATTACGGGCGGGTATAGCTCAGTGGTTAAAGCGCTTAGCTATCGGAAAATCGTGAGTTCGATCCACGACAGAGCTTAAAAAAATGTTTAAATCGATTTCTGTGCTCTAAAATACACCCGGTTGGTGTGAATTTGATCCATCACCCGTAAAATGTCAGTCATAGCCTATTAATCGAAATTCGTGGTAGAGGAAAGTCGTCCCGTGAGACCACCCATTCATAGTAAATTCCTGTAATTATAAGCATGATGCGAGAATGTCGGACTGTAGTCTATGTCGTTGGCGGATCAACACTCCGCATGCAGCGCTTATCCATGTGTAGAATGATACGCGTCATATAATCCACAGATGGAACTTCAGAATCACAATCACCGTCTGTCGGTATTCTCCTGTATGTGCTTACATTAAAAATGCTTTTATATTTATTTTTGCACTTTTGAAGAATGGAAATGCACGTATTAACGTATATTGCAACTCTCAAGGTTCTTAATTCAAAAACGTGATATATCGAATAAATTGATTTTGAAATTATAAAATTTAAATACTCGTGGTCACGATTATTTCTAAGTCCTGTTTGTTATCATATCAATCGATTAGCTTGTATAAAAGATAAATACATATACTTAAGAAGCACATAATGCCGATACTAGCTACTGACATCAGCCCGATGTAGCCCTTGCTGACTGGCACCGAAGACCTCGATATACAATCTTTCGTTTCGTATTTCTGATCGCTGATCCTGTACATACGAGTTAAAAATTGACAAGCTATCAGTCCGGGGCGGAGCATATGCTTTCAGGCTCCGACCGGATCTTAACACGCTGCTGCTCGTGGTCGGGGGACAACTGATTATTGGCTACTAAGCGCTCGTAGCCGGTGACACCCAGCGCCGAAATTCTGTCTCCATTCTCTTCGATCATCCGCCTTTCACATCCAGGCCACTGCCGCTATCTTCTGATGTTGAAGACTCCGTTTGCCAGTTCTTAAACGCCTCTCCAACACTTTTCTTCCCCATCGACAGTCGCTCTTCAACAGATATGTCACATTGCCTGTTGATTGTGCATATTCATTAAGTAGACTTCACTACTTGAGTTCTTCTTCGAATATTTTCGTTTCGGATTCTACCTTTAAGAAACACTCTGAGCATGGTTCTCTCCATGGAACGTTGGGTTACCTTTATTTTATGGGTAAGACTTGCTGTTAGATTTGACGTCTCTGCGCTATAAGTTCATACAGGGAGGATGCATTGGTTAAACGCCTTAGTTTTAAGACGTTGCGGAATTTTCGTTTTAAAAATGGCCTTAATTTTTCCAAATGCTGCCCATCCTAGTTGTATACGCCTGTCGGTTTATTTTGGAAAGTTTTTTCGTCCTAGTTGGATTACTTGTCCCATTTAAGTTGACCTGATTTACAGGAAGTTTACATCTTCAAGGGCTCCTATAATAATAAAGGATGATGCGTGAATATCGGGCTGTAGTCGATGATGTTGGCGGATTAACACTCCACTTGCAGCGCTTAGCCATATGCAGCATGGTAAGCGTCATAGAATTCCACAGATGAGACTTCAGAATTACTATCACCATCTGTCGGTATTCTTCTGTATGTGCTTACACAAAAAAACGGGATATAAACTATGGGATCGTGCTTTATTTTTTTGAGCATAATTTAAGAAAGTGAGCGCAATTTGGTGCATCGATTGGAAACGTATTATCGGCACCGAAAACGTAAAAAAATACGTTTATCTGAAAGTAAAAGCAAACAAATCGATCTGGATTGAATTACAGTCATTAGACTGTTATGCGTTTATGTAAGATGCTATCGAGATATCATTAGATCGTGACCGATCCGATGATCTAGATCAGATTCGATGAGAAAGATCATGATATTACTGCTGTTGATCTGCCCATACCAAGAAAGTGGATATTGTTCTGAATGAAACGTGCCGGGTGGTTACGGGGTGCCAAAAACTTACCCCAATCTCCTTCGTAGTATCAATCCGGTGGATTGGTTTGCAGCAACAAAATCTTGCATCTCGATCTCTACTCCTCTCGATCCTATGCAATCCTTTTTAGATCAGCATAAGGGCTACAACTCATGTCCTCGAACACTTGCTGCAAATACTCCCGTCTAGTGCGCCCTCTACAGTTTCTACCTTCAACCATCCCTTCAACAATGTCGGAAGAAGACCATCGTGGCGCATGATGTGACCAATCTTCTCTCTGAGATGGTTCTTATTAGGTGCCTATCTTCCTTGATTATCCTGAGAACCTCATTGTTCGTGACGTGGTCTCTCCAGGAAATTTTCGAGAATTCTTCTGTATGGACACATCTCAAAGGCCTCTGGTATTTTTTTATAACTTTCAGATAAGCATCATGTCTCACAGTCGTACATCAATATGCTGCAATCAAATGTTTTGGCAAGTTGCTTGCGGAGCCTTAAATTAATATTCCTTGAATCAAGAATTTCTTATTTTTTATTGAACGCTAGCCTTGCTTGATGTGCGCGACTGTTGACTTCCTCTTTTGTTCTGCCATCCCAGGTGATCGTACTTCCAAGGTATACAAACACTTTTGCATCTTTTAGGGGTACTCTTAGCATTGATATATTATACCCCAATATCAAAGCTATATCTCGGGCATCGCCCCACTAAATATACGGCGAAAAGTCACCACCAAGACGAAACTCTCCAAAGCAACCCACGACATAGCCTATACACCCCATGTTTGGGTATCAAAAAATAACCACACGACTCAAATCAAGAAGAAGTTACTTACAGTCGACAACGAAACTGGTGATATCTGAGACCACCCTGCGGCTGAACATGTGGAGAAGCGCGACAGAGGGGAATATTTGTATTGCCTCGATAGAGGACGTTGCTCCTGGACATATCCAGGGGTGGAATATATGGAGGTTCTTTAACAGACTTCGGACCGAAGTATGCAAGACGAGGATACAAATGAATGCCTGACAGCTTACAGCCGATCGACTGAATGTGACTGCGGCGTGGAGCAGACCCTGTGACACCTTCTGGAGTGTGCGGTGTCCGAGTAGCTGCACCCTGAAAGACCTGATGATGGCCGGAGTAACGCTATCGACGTCGCCCACTTCTGGGCACACAGGATCTGACCCTGTTGTTTCCGACATGATTATATATATAACATTACATGCAATGACTAGACATACGAGTAAGCAGTGTGTGTTGTACTATTCATCGAATTAATTAGGTTAAGATTACCTTAATATGATTTGACGGGTGTATAAATTGATTCTCGGAATCCTTTATTGGTGCGTCCAAATTGCATTCTCGAAACTTATAAGCAGAACTCAAATTATCAAGGATATAGGTACAGGCTGATACAAAAAATCGTTTCTTTTGGGTTCACCTTTTTTGTGCTTTTTTAATGAAAGAAAAAATGGTAAAAATTATACGTTTTGCCGTACAGGGATCAATATCTTCTTTCTATATTAGTTTCATATCTGGAAAATATGATCACGACACTTAGCCGGCGGGTATAGCTCAATATTCAAAGCGTTTGCTTTGCAAGCCGTGGGTCCGATCCCCGACGGAGATTAAAAAAAAGGATTTTTAATCGATTTCTGAGCTCTTAAATAATTTGTGTGTGAGTTTGATCCCTCACCAGTAAAATGCCAGTCATAGCCTATTACTTAAAATTGGTGGTACACGAAAGTTGTCCCGTGAAGACCACCCATTCATAGTAAATTACTGTAATAACAAAGGATGATGCGTGAATCTCGGGCTGTAGTCTATAACGTTGGCGTATCAACACTCCACATGCAGCGCTTAGCCATATGTATCATGCTAAACGTCATAAAATTCCGCATATGAGAATTCAGAATTACTAACCCATCTGTCGGTATTCTCCTGTATGTGCATATTGCTAAACGCTGCGATGTGGTGGAGTGTTGATTCGCGTACGTCATAGACTACAGCCCGAGATTCACGCTTTATCCTTACTCATTACAGCAATATACTATGAATGGGTGCTCTTCACGGGACGACTTTCGTCTACTACCAATTTAAATTAATAGGCTATGACTGGCATTTTACGGGTGAGGGATCAAATTCACACCAAACGGGGTATTTTAGAGCTCGGAAATCAATTAAAAATATTTTTTTAAATACTTGCATATACTTGAAGACCGCGGTGTCGCATTCAATGAGAGCTTCATCAGTTCGTTGTGCGTATAAACTTCCATTAATAAGTTCTATCAGTTGCTAGTGCCACGTTATACCGCGCATGTTAAAATAAGGTATAACATTATCATATATTTAATATTAAAAATGGATACTTTAAACCCACACAAAAATTAATTAAATCTTACAAATTAATATCGCAACTTATGTCCATTTGGCCACCACTAGTAATAGCCTAATTAGTGGAAAGATCGCGAAAATCCTTCTTGAACACCCTATTATGGCGTTCATTGCCATGTATGTAAGCTGAATGAATGATGCAGTGGTAAAAAAATAATGTTTGTTATTCTTCTACTCCGCTTGACTCATTTAATCTCGGTTCGAATCCCACACAAGAGCGTTCTTTTTTGGTGCGCGCTCTTCATTAAGTGCGCAGAGTCGGATTTTAAAGAAGAAGACATTTTTTTAAATGTTTTTCTTCTACTCATATACGTTGCATGTTTGAAAACACACATAACTTTATCCTCTGTTCATTATCTATGCCTTGTTCCAATACATAACTAAAAACAAACATCCTCCTCTCTAGTTTAGTTATTGAATTGCCTGGTGGCAGGATGAGGATCAGATTAACAACACAAAAACTTTTTCTGAAGCGCATTGACACATATATATATATATTGATAACTTTACAAACTTCAGGACGAGCCAACTTTGCCGGCGGTCATAGCTCAATGGTAAAGCGTTTGCTTTGCAAGCCAAAGGTCGTGGGTTCGATCCCCGACGGAGATTACAAGAAAAAAATGGATTTTTAATCGATTTCTAAGCTCTAAAATACCCCGGTTGGTGTGAATTTGATCCATCACCCGTAAAATGTCAGTCATAGCCTATCAATTAAAACTGTTGGTAGACGAAAGTCGTCCCGTGAAGACCACCCATTCATAGTAGATTCCTGTAATAATAAAGGATGATGCGTGAATCTCGGGCTGTCGTCTATGACGTTGGCGGATCAACACTCCACATGCAGCGTTTAGCCATATACACCATGGTAAGCGTCATAGAATTCCACAGATGAGACTTCAAAAAAAAAATTACTATCACTATCTGTCGGTATTCTCCTGTATGTGTTTAAATAAAAAAAATAAAAAAAACACAATACGACCTCGCCGCCGTCGGCACACAACTGACTGTTGTGACGGTGACACCCAGCGCCGCAAGTGGCGATCAATAAAACAAGTCTTCCTAACGGCATTACAAAATGATAACACACGCGTGTCCGATGAGCGAACTAAAATAAGAGACGAAAGATTGTACATCGAGATTTTCGGTACCGGTCAGCAAGGGCTATATCATGCTGATGTCAACACGTACAGGGGAATTATCGACAGATGGTGATAGTAAAGCTGTAGTCCCATTTGTGGATTCTATAACGCTCACCATGATACATGTGACGAGGCGCGGCATGTAGAGAGTTGATCCGCCAACGGCATATATGACATTCACGCATCATCCATTTATTACCGAAATTCACTAAATTTGATTGTTAGTCTATGACTGACATTTTACGGGTGAGGGATCAAATGCACATATAGATTGTTTAATTTTTTTTTTATATTAATCTCCGTTGGGGATCGAACGCACGACTTTCGGTTTGTTAAGCAAACGCATTAACCACTAAGCTATACTTGCCGGCAAGTGTTCATATGTTGAACACGACGAACCCCGGAACAGGAACCTGAATAAATGAAAATTCATCTACTTAAGTATCCGAAGCATATTTTTGGGTGATTCGTAAATCGTTTTTTTTTTTAATGAAATTCGATGCTTATGTCGACGCTTCCGAGGCTTGGACCATTTTGTCCTAATGGACAGCTCAACTCAAAACGTATAAGATAATTAATTATTTAAATTTTTAAGCGATTGCAGTCGTTACAAAACGCAGCGTCACGACTAGTCTACAACGCGCCTAAATTCTGTCACATTACTCCAATACTACACCGACTGCACTGGTTGAGAGTTTCGGCTAGAATCCAGTACAAATTATGCCTCTTAGCTTACAAGGCACTCAACGGAACTGCACCGGGCTATCTGACAGAACTTATCAAGCCTTCAGAAATAAGCGCGCGTGGAGAGACACTCAGATCGGCTAGAGCAAATAGAAGCACCCTGCAGCTGACTGGAGGTAGTCCTAGCACGGTCTTTGGCAATCGGGCTTTCAGCTACGCGGCACCAATGGCCTGGAACTCGCTACCGGAAAGCATAAGTTCTCTTAAAGCGGAGGCATGCTTCAGAAGCAAACTCAAGACCCACCTTTTTACTCAGAGAGGCAAAGAAGCGCTTTTGGAATGATTATTCGGTCATAAAAGAGCGCTATACAAATACTAATATGATAATAATAAATTTAAGAACAGTCTGGCACTGTTTTCTCGTATGAAAAGGATAATTTGATTTTGTTGTTAAATTGCTTTGGTTTGGCATGTCCATCGTGTCTGGCAGCGGCCACTGTTACTGCCACAACGCATTCGCGTGACACTGTCAATTATGCCAGGCGGTCTTGACAGACGGGATCCCTTCGCGTGGCTGACATTTTACACGTCCGAGATTTGTCATTTACTTTTTATTATTCTTATATTTATTTACTTACCAAAAGCCAATGCAGCCGTATGATATATATTTTAGATCAGATGCCTGCGGAGAATACTGGGTGTACCTGAATGATGGTTTGATTTTGATCGCAAATGCTGCGTGCGGATTTAAGCAGTTAGGTTAGGTTAGATTAGTTGTCCCGTGCACTAAATGTCCCGTGTACCAGACGTCCACTACACGAGCTAGCTGCTAAACGTACACGGTTCTTTTCTAACACAATTCTTCCGGAGCTACGTCGACAGGTTTGGACAGGTTTGGAACCCACATCCCAGGCAGAGTGCCCATGTGACGGCAGCTCTCCGCAGGACGCGCCTCACGTTCTGTGGAACTGTCCGCTGCACCACTCTGTGAGGATTGCGCTCTTTGAAGTGGTCCGGCCGGCATCAGCTCCAGAGGATACCAGGACGAGTTGCTAACAAATGGAATTACGCTGCTTTTGAGCGCTTCCGCGCGTCCGTCTGCAAGAGTGCAGACGCAAGCAATGACTCCCTAACTGATGTCTGCTTTTTGTAGAATCCATTTCCGAACCTTACCATTTACTTATCCATTCCCACGTATTTCGTGGTTGGCAACGTGTTACCAAAGAAGGCAATTCGAGACTCGCTGCAGTATACTAATTTCGCAGCCTTAGACTAAGGTCTATTTGACATCTAACTGATGCACTTAGAATCACGGGCAGGCCTTCAGCCACTCTCTTACAAGTACGGGTTTCCATCTGGGTCTCCAAAAACAGGACGGGACAGGAAGGGTTTTCACCAAGACGTCCAGTGCGCCACACGTCGTTACCGATGAGACGTAAAACGTATATACGTAATGTCTGGGGACGAAATGCTGCGGAACCCATGGGATGCCAAGACAACAGCAGCTGACAGAGCTTTGTGGCAGCAGTTGATGTGACAGTCCTATACTTCATTTAAGGCAGCATACACGGTGAGAATGACATATTCATTCGGTTAGAATATGAATACGCGTTGGATCTGACGAAGCATATATTGATGGCGAAACTGCAGTCTTGCAGCAAGTGAAACGGTGCTCAATGGGATTCCTAAAAAATGTATGAAATACGAGTATTTATTTATTTAATATTGAAATGGATCTCAAAGGTAATGCTTAAAATATACTTGAATAATTTGATACACACACAAACAAATCTACATGAAATATCATATTTTATGACGTCAATTTCGGTGAAAAAGAAACGGCAAATGCTGGGATTCAAACCGCGAACTACGCACCTTAGTTATATGCCTTACACAGCACGGAGTGTATTAAGATCAATTCTTGCATCTAATGAGTTGAAAAAATTTTGAAGTAATATACATAAATGACAATTTAATAAATAAATGATGGGCATGCATTATTGTAATTGTTATTGGTGTTATTATTGGTGACATTCCGATAACCACCAATATTGTACAAACTCAAATAACCACCAAAAGAGTGAGTATGTTCCTATTCGATATGCGTCGAGTTCGACCGCAGTTTTTCCCACACATACACTCTAGTATTATTACTATCGCTAGCATCATTGGAAAAACTATTACAATATCACATGTGCCGGGGGGTATAGCTCAACGGTCGAAGCGTTTGCTTGTGTAAGCCCAAGTACGTGGGTTCGATCCCCGACGGAGTTTGAAAAAAAAAGATTTGTAATCGATCACTGAGTTCTAAAATACCCCCGGTTGGTGTGAATTTGATCCCTTACCGGTAAAATGCGATTCATAGCTTATTAATTAAAATTGGTGGTAGACGAAAGTCGTCCAAGTCCCATGAAGACTACCCATTCATAGTGAATTTTTGTAATAATAAGGGTAGGCAACTAATAAGAACCATCTCAAAGAGGCGAGCCCGATGGATTGGTCACATCATGCGCCACGATGGTCTTCTTCACGATATTGTGGAGGGGACGGTTGAGGGTAGAAACTGTAGAGGGCGCACCAGACGGGAGTATTTGCAGCAAGTATTCGAGGACATGAATTGCAGTGCTTATGCTGAGCTGAAAAGGGTTGCGGAGGACCGAGAGGAATGGAGATCGAGATGCAAGATTCTGTTGCTGCAAACCAATCCACCGGATTGATACTACTACGAAGAAGAAGGGTGACACTTGAATGTCAGGCTGTAGTCTATGATGTTGGCCGATTGACACTACACATGCAGGTTGGTGTGAATTTGATCCCTCGCCTGTAAAAAGCTCGTCATAGCCTATTAATCAAAAATCTTGAATGTCGGTCTGTAATCTGTGACGTTGGCGGATCAACATTCTACGTGCAGCGCTTAGCCATATACAGCAATCATTATCACCATCTGTCGGTATTCTCCTGTATGTGTTTACATAAATAAATATTTACATATAAATATTTAAACACATCAAAGACAGCAAGAAAGACTTGAACCATGTAACATAAAAAATAACGGGTCTTCGTGTGAACCAAAAGTGGGATGCGAAAAGTGGGACGGGGCGTAGTGGGGTGCTGGGATGCTCCCGGACGTCCAGCATCTCTCCCCTAAATATTTATTACACCCCTACATCTCTTTTTTTCATCCCGTGCAGGACCATTTTTCACCGGAGCCCTCCGAAGAAGAGACACTTTGATCGAATGGTTTAGAGGTGATGTTTCAATATTAGGCTAGGCCACGTTGCTACACGTCTTTAGAATGCTTTTAATGTTTATTAATATATACTTTATATATGTAGTTAAAAACTTGTTTCGCTGTTTTTTTGTAAGAACAAAAAAAGGTTATAAAAGTTCCTTAATTTTACTAACACCCGTTGCAGAGTCATTCCTTGACTTATTATACTTAATACTCACGTACAGAGACATTTCTTAAGGTAACCGACCTAAAATAGTTACCTTACTGTAGAATTGTATGGGAACGTTAATATGGTGACCGACGACCTCAAAAGCGGAAGACCGCTTGCCGGCGGTCATAGCTCAATGGTCAAAGCGTTTGCTTTGCAAGCCAAAAGTCGTGGGTTCGATGCCCGACGGAGATTAAAAAAAATGCATTTTTCATCGATTTATGAGCTCTAAAATACCCCCGGTTGGTGTGAATTTGATCCAGCACCCGTAAAATGTCAGTCATAGCCTATCAATTAAAATTGGTGGTAGACGAAAGTCGTCCCGTGAAGACCGCCCATTCATAGTAAATTCCTGTAATAAGATATGACTGATTCACCGGGCTCGCCTCTCTGAGCTGGTTCTTACTAGGTGCCTATATTCCTTGATTATCCTGAGAACCTCATTGCTCGTGACGTGGTCCCTCTAGGAATTTCCGAGCTTCCTCTATATGACCACATCTCAAAGGCCTCTAGTCTATTTTTATCACTTTCTGATAAGCACCATGTCTCACAGCCCTACATCAAGATGCTCCATACAAATGTTTTAGCAAGTTACTTGCAAAGCTTTAAATTAATATTTTTTGACTCTAGAATTGTTGTTTTTTATTGAACGCTAGCCTTGCTTGATGTATGCGACTGTTGACTTCTCTTTTTGTTCTCCCATCCCAGGTGATCGTTCTTCCAAGGTATACAAACTCTTTTCCTTGATTATTCTAAGAACCTCATATTTAGTTCTTATATTTAAATGCAAAAATGTTTAGGCATTAAATTTTACACGTTTTTTTCTTTTTTTTTTGCTATTTCAAAATATTTCTCTCTCCGCATCGTCGTCAGATCGATGTTTCGGTCTCGGATGCGGGGATCACGAATTCGCATCACGCGCACAGTGCGGAGTAAATTATTCACAGACTATGAGAAGAAGTGATCCGCTGCGGTCGAAATTCGAACAAATGCGTTATTTGCAGGGAACTTTTGATCAGAGAATGATAACATTTATTATAAATATTTATTTACCTTGTTTTTACATGGATCACGTCAGAGACTATGCCTCTTGGGAGAGGGATCAGACTGCTTAACCAAATCGCCTCGGATGTTGATATATTTCACGTAAGAGAGGCCCAATTCAGACAAGAACTCCAAGAGTTTCTTTTGGAGGGATAATTGGTTGGCTTCGTCTGTCTGATAAGCATAGGGACCTTCTGTTGCTTGTCTTTATTGCTTTGTTCATAGTACTTAATCATAAGTACCTATTTTTGTATATATTGTATTTTTTATTTTTATTTTTTATTGTACTTCTGAAATGAATTGAGTTAACATAATTTGTAATGTTTCTGAAAGGCAAAATAAACAAAATTGAAAATATACAAAACAAAATATAAGTCCTCTATTAGGAGACTGCAGTTTCGACTAACTCGTAGGCTTTCTCAATCCATCACTTGTTAAAGATAACTGAATTCTGTATAAAAGCTATCTAAGATCTATATCTTCCATATAAATGACAAATTCGACCTATCCAAGAATATGGCAGTCACCTTTGGATTGGAGCCCCGAAATACCTTCTAGACTTAATTGACTCAGTTCAAAGAAGAGCAATTCGTTTGATAAACGATGACACTCTTACGTCTAACCTGCAATCAATGGAACACAGGCGTAAGATTGGTTCACTTAGTTCTTTCTACCGTTATTACCACGGTCGCTGCCCTTCGGTACCCACAACCGACAAACTCTTGCCGAACATCCATACACGGTTAATGTGTGTCGACCAAGAACACGCAGTTTCCAAAGTACCTTCCTTAATGCCACCGGTAAGGTTTGGAATGCTCTTCTAGCGTCTGTGTTTCCTCCCTCCTATAATGTAGATCTCTTCAAGAAACAGATAAATATACACTTGCAATCTCCCCAACCCACACAAACACTAACAAAACACACGTTTCCAGCATGAAGCGTCCAGCCTCCCTGGCTGAGTGTCACAGAGTGCACTATCCTAGACCGGCTGTGCTCTCCTGCATGCGATTACGTAAAAATAATTCGATATATAAAATTGAATTTGGCTCTCGGGCCAAAAGTGATGCTTTCATGAATCTTCTACATATCTTATAAATTTATTTTATTATTGGTGGTAGAAAGAAATAAAACGGTTTTATTTATCATTGAATTATATTCGGTGTTACTGTGAGACCTATGACGCTTGCATTTAGTTTTTTTGCTGCACGAATCGGACGCCTTTGTGAAACACTCGATTGTATTGAGATAAGTAGGCAACACTTTTTTTTTCTTGTATTATATTTCTATTTAAATTTTAATTCAGCTTGATGTACGCCAATTTAAATTTTAAAATTTAAAATTAATTTAATACATGTTCAACTTGCTATGTCATATATGTTGACATCAGCATGATGTAGCCTTGCTGACTGGTACCTAAAACCTCGATATACAATCTTTCGTCTCTTATTTATGTTAGCCAGGTCCGCTCACTGATGTGTCAGTTATAGACATGGCCACTGGAGCGCTGGGTGAGAGCCTGATCACCAGCGCGTCAGTTATGTGTTGAAGATCGAGAAGGTCGCATTACGGCCGGCGGCACGTCATCCCGCTTGGCCGGAAGCTTGTTAAGTTTATCATAAATATAATGTGCTTCTAAAAGAAAGACTGTGCTATCAATCAGCTCCTCAACCTGCCTTCACGCGACGGAGTAACACCTTTTTTAGAGAGAGGAGGATGTTAGTCTTTTTAAATTAGGTATAGAATGTCGAACATTGTGTATCTAGTTACACGGTAAATGATATCCCTATCAAATGTGCTTGTCATTGCTTTATATGGGTATTATTGTCACGTTTTATAATGGAGAAAATACGATACACAGGTAATGATCGTATAATACTAATGATACTTTTGGTAAGATTATACTTGTAGGCGTCATAAAATTTCACATCAAAAATTGCTATTACCATCTGTCAGTATTCTCCTGTATGTGCTTACATAAAAAAAATTTGTCGTTTTTAATTGTCCCGAGATACAACCGTCATTTTAAATAATCCCGCATAAACTGTTCTTCGATTTATCATTTTCCTCGATTTATTGTCTTAATGTTATGGTCCTCTCACGAATATTATACCGATTAAATGTTTTCTTTAACCCTTTCGTTACGGCTTGGTGGAATACAAATTATACTGTCAACGCGGCGTGAATTTTTCAAACCATTTTTTTTTGCTTTAAACTAGTATTTGAAGCATAAATGTACTTATCTGACCTATTTTCATACATCACATTGGTTCTTGTATTATTTAGATCTATCAGACGATGCATGAAAACTATTATATTCAACAAACGTTCATTATGTAACTGCATACATGTGGTGGCATTCACACAAGTGGCTTACAGAAAAATCGCTCCTGTGACGAAACCTGACGATATTTATTTACATGCTTTACAGATTCTTTTAAAGAATACATGCAGGTTGATAAAGGGAATGACTGCACTTCCAATTTCCCACCGTAGATAACACAATGAGTACTGAAAGTAGCAAAATGATATAATATGTCCAAACCGATGTCAAATGTCGGCGAATCTTTGAAGGCATATGCCGACAACCGATGCGAAATGGTTACAAAAATATCAATACATATTTATAAATATTTTGTTATGGAAACACGCAACAACGGCTATGAAGTACATATAAGCTAACCACGCGTAAACATGTTGCTAGGCAGTTGCTCTAAACGTGATAAACACGTGTTCCGACCCATATTGTCTGTGCGTTGGGGGATCCCCGTAAAACGTCAACGTATTTTGTGTGTATAAGTGTGAGAGGTTTTGCTTAAATCGAAGTATGTACCAAATTTCAAAGAAGCAACATAGCATTAAGGACTTTTTAAACAATATTTTAATATATATATTTTATGTAAACACAAACAGGAGAATAACGACAGATGGTCGTAATAATTCTGAAGTCTCATCTGTGGAATTCTACGTCGTTTACCATGGTGTATATGGCGCTGCATGTGGAGTGTTGATCCGCCAATGTCGTAGACTCAGCCCGAGATTCACGCATCATCTTTTATTATTACAGTAATTTACTGTGAATGAGCGGTCATCACGGGACGACTTTCGTCTACCACCAATTTTAATTAATAGGCTGTGACTGACATTTTACGGGTGATGGATCAAATTCACACCAACCGGGGTATTTTAGAGCTCAGAAAGGGATTAATTTTTTTTTTTTAATCTCCTCGGGGATCGAAGCCACGACCTTTGGCTTATAAAGCAAACGCTTTGACCATTGAGCTATGACCGCCGGCAAAATGATGCGAAATCATATTTACGTAAAGTATATATTAATAAATAGTTACATATATTTCCCAGACTTTTTCCATTGGAGGAAGACAATTAGATGTTGTAAACTACTACACCTATTTGGGACAAGTAATACAACTAGGGCGAAGTAACTTCTCAAAAGAAATCGACAGGTCGGGGTTTTGCAAAACTAAAGAACATTTTTTAAGTGAAAATTCCGCAATGTCTTTAAACTAAGGCAGTTAACTATCGAACCCATGGTAAGCAAAAGCTTTGGTACTAAGCAAACTCGCCGGCAAATTAATATGAACGATGTTCACAAGAAAATTTTCGTGTACATCTTTTCTTAAAATCGTCGACAAGACGATCACCCATCCAAATTCGATGTATGCCAAATGTAACTTAACTTCAGTGATCAATCGAATGGCTTTATTTCAATGAGTCGGAAAGCTTAAGTACATTTTTATAGCGAAAATTCCGCAACGTCTTAAAACTAAGGCGTTTAACCAATGCATCCTCCCTGTAATTACTTATGGCGCCGCAGAGACAAGTCTTACCCACAAAATAAAAGTCACCCAGCGTGCTATGGAGAGATCCTTGTTCGGAGTGTGGCCAAAAGATCGGAATCCGAAATTAGGAAATACGCTGAAGAACTCAAGTAGTGGAAAATACACAACGAATAGGCACACTCAAGTGGCAATGGGCAGGATAAATCTGTTGAAGAGACGATGGTCGATGGGGAAGAAAAGTATTGGAATGGCGCCCAAGAACTGGCAAACGAAGCACTATATATTTGGCATCCGAATTACATGACTAAGCTTCAGTCCATCTTTGTTTATAGGAGACTACTTTTTCCGTTTTCTAAGTCAAACCATCGTATCCTCAGTATTCTACGCAGGAATTTCCTTTGAATACCTATTATACGGTTTTTTTTTCTCTTAAGAAATGTAGAAAAATATTTATAATTGCGTATTGTACTTTGTAAGTAACAGACAAGGTTAGAATATTCGTCTGAGAAATAGTTGAAGAACGTAGAAGCCTATTCCATGTCAGCCTCGTTAACCGCTCTCGTAGCCCCGACGATTTCACTGATTGAGTTTAACAGCAAGGAGTCCCAGACGACAACGCAGAATGCGTCTCCTATTCGCATGGATGATGCACTCCACGAGAGAGTGTCTCACTGTCTGTTGCATGCCTGGATCACATGGACATGCGTCGCAAGAAGAGAGGCCAAATCTTTTTAGTAATTCTCTGAAAATTCCGTGTCCGGTAAACGCTTGAGTGAGATGAAAGTCCACGGAGTTCGTCTTTTCCACGTCAATAAGTGTTCGACGGATGGAAAGAAAGACTTGGTTATTCCTCTTGAAGATGATTCTTGATGTGCTGTGTTCCAGGCAGTTAGCGTATCATGCATTAACAAATAACTATTATGCGACTGAATTGGCTCTCGGTGAGATGCCTAGATAATGAAAAACTGCCAAGGAAAATCTTTTAACCCTTTGGCGGGCAGCTTTTATTAAAGCCTCTCTAAACATTGCCGATTTGATTTAGTTAAAAATGGCCGCCTCCGCTCGCAAAATAAATAGCGACGCCGTAAATTATCCGCGTTAACCGGGACCGCCCGCCCCCTTAATCTCGTCATCGTTTTAGGCCTGATGTTTTAAGAACGAATCTGCGGTGGTCAACCTTTTTTTCACCGCACAAACGCATTCGAATAAAATTTTCATCGCCACAAGCCTGTGTCTGTTCACTGTTAAACGTGGGCCTCCCGTATGAGTATTCGTCCTTCTCGGTCCTCTACTCTTTCTACGTAAATGCTACTAACGCCATTCTTTTGATGTCGTCAGTCCATCTTGTATTGTATCGACAAACATTCCGTTTATCTCTTGGACGCCACTCCAACACTTTTCTTCCCCATCGACCGTCGTCTCTTCTACAGATATATCACATTGCCACTTGAGTGTGCCTATCATTGGGTAGCATCCACTACTTTAGTTCTTCCTCAGATATCCTCGTTTCGGATTCTATCTTTTAGCGACACTCCGCTCATGGATCTCTCCATGGTACGTTAGGTGACATGAGCGGGTCACACAACTTGTGTGTGATCGTTTCGCCAACGCTTAGTGGCCGACTACACACAGCTTGTGGTGTTTTTTCAAACGTTAGTGGCCGATCACACAACATATTTGTTGTTTTTACTTTCGACCATAATTCAAAGATCTCAAACCTTTTTAGTGAGGCTCATATTAAATTTTATTTAAACACATGACGATAGATTCAGCAATTCTTTAAAAAAACAGTCGGCCTCCAGCGTAAGTTTAATCGCGTAACGCGCGGACTAGATAGCGTTAACGTTCGGTTGGCGATTACACACATGTTGTGTAATCGGACTAGATAATGTTAAAGTTATTCCATGGATAGGAAAAACGATCCTTATAAGAACCAAATCAATCCCAACCACGTTGTTTTCTTGTTCCACAGTGTGTCTCCACGCGCACTTATCTCTGATATCTTTGTGTATAAGCTAATCAAATAAATAATTTGGCAAATCTGGTGTGACGTGACACAAAGTTTGGCAATCACTGGTGTACGAAAGAAGCCAAAAGAGGGCGTAGATAGGTATCTTGAATAATATCTAAAAGTGAGTTTCCATGGCAACCGTGTAACGCTAACCCTTCGTTTATCCCTTCCAGAGTAAATAACAATATTTCAAAAGTCATTTAAAAGTGATGTAAATTATATTACGTATTGACTTTGTAGCCTTTTGCGTATGACTGACTGCAAGTCGGTTGGACGCTGCGTGTGGAAATAATGTTGTTTTTTTTTATGTAAAAATATACAGGAGAATACCAACACACTTGGTGAATAAACCCTCCCTGTACCGTCCTGTTTTTGGAGACTACTTTGAAACTAAAACCATGATAAATAGTCATATTTCTCAGACGTTTGACAAGATTTCCATTGGAGGAACACAAATAGAGGTTGTAAATGACTATACCTATCTGGGACAAGTAATACAATTAGGACGAAATAACTTCTCAAATGAAATCGACAGTCGTATCCAACTGGGATGGGCAGCATTTGGAAAACTAAAAACGTTTTTAAAGCGGAAATTCCGCAATGTCTTAAAACTAAGACGTTCAACTAATACATCCTCCCTGTATTAACTTATGGCGCAGAGACGTGGAATCTAACAGCAAGGAAAATCCATACAATAAAGGTCATTTTGCTATGGAGAATCCATGCGATGTCTAAAAGATAGAAACGAGGAAATACGCAGAAGAACTCAAGGAGTGGATGCTACACAACGAATAGGCGCACTCAAGTAGCAACAGGCAGGAATAATCTGTCAAAAAGACGACGCTCGATGAGGTAGAAAAGTATTGAGCTGACCCCCTGCAATATGGACTGATCGAAGAGGATGGAGACTCATGCAAAAGGCTTACGTTCAACAGAGGACGGATACAGGCTGTTCCTACATATTCTTTATACGCATTGGGTTTTCCGATTTATCACTGATCTTGTAAAAGGGTCCGCCAAATAACTTTTTTTTTGAAAATGGGGCGCAAAACATCGGATGTGCTTCGGCTGTGTGGCACGTAGTACCGTCCTGTTGAAACCAAATGTTGCCAATATCCTCCTCTTAAATTTTTGTGAACAAAATGGCCGATAACGATCGCCATTGACTGTAACGGCTCTTGCTCATTTCGAAGAAAAATGGCCTGATTTTCAAAGTAATCTCGCAATATTTCCCAGCGTTGTTCAAGCGTATACACAACCATATTCGTTCAGCGGAAGGATAAAACTAATTATTCGTCAAATCAGACATGAGCTAAGTGTTACCATTCACGAAATAAGCACTAGTTGAAAAAAAAAACGTTAGATGGCGGACCCTATACAAGAAGAACTGTACAAGATTTTGGGACTATTATTTTAGGTCTAGTTTTTAGGCTCTTGTCTCTACCTGTCCAAGTACCAAGGAAGAATACCTCGTCACCGTTAATGGTCCTAGATCTGTTTGTCTTTCACCCAACACCGTGCCCTACAAGCGTTGCTCGTGCTCGCGCATATTTTAGCAGAAATCTATCTACCTGCCTACCTGAACATGTACAGTAAGCACCTGTCAAAATATCGCTTAAATTTACATTATATTAAAAAATGTTCTACTCTTATAAGACTTTGATACATAAAATGTACTCCTATTGATGTCCTCCCCTCTAGTTGCATATCGAATCACTGTGTGACAGGATGTAGGGCAGATTGACAATACGAAGAACTTGTTTTCGTTTCACAATTCGCGTTTATTTCTGAAACGCTTGCTTTTGCGTCCACCCGCCTAATGGCGTTCGCCATCACGGTCGCGAGCGAGCTGTCAACTGCCCGCGCGCTCTGACATCTAGCGCTGCCAACAGTCGCGGCGGTAAAAAGCGAATTAAAGACGACAGTGGCACCAACATGACGTGGACCAACTGTAATAACAAATAAAATTGCGTATGCAACCACCGTGTATTATTATATAACTAATTAAATAAACATTATTAGATTTGCATGTCAGGCAAGCTAACATAAATAAGAGACGAAATATCGTTTTTCGAGGCTTTAGGGCATCAGCCTAAAAGTGCTAAATCAAGCTGATATTACTATATAAGAGTATTTTGCAGGAATATTATAAAAATGAAAATTGTGATAATCCTTAAGGCTCACAGAAGATGTAAAAACGACAACTATTTAGTGTCGTTTTCGTTAAGAACGAAAGTGATTTGATTGAATCTGCGAATCAACACTCCACATGCAGCGCTTTGCCACACTCAAAAAATGGCAAGCCTCATAAAATCTATAATCTTTCTTTTAATTCCTAATTTTCAAATAAAAATATCTAATATAAATAGTTTAACGAGTGTATTATTGATTTCGAATTTTTCCTATCCGCGGTAAAACGTTACTCGAGCAAAGCTAGGAGAACACTGTACGCTTCAGTTATGGCGCCTGTATATTTTTAGATATTTTTTTTCACCTTTTTAACACCTTTATACATGACATATAATTATTTATACTTATCGTTTTTGGCGTTTTATCTCTTCCGGCATTTATTTTAATTGTTAAGAGCAGCTATTCCCAATGTGGTATACATCGAGGTGGTCCATTCCAACAGAAGAAAATGTGGGGTCTGTCATATTTCGAAATTGATCAAAATAAGAATTAGTGAAGAACTTAAGGTACAGCTTATAGACGTATTCGTATATAAGTAATTAAATATACATTTACTATACATAAAATTCTTTAAACGAGTCAATTCATTCAGAAAAAATATCGGCAGGAGCGGGATGCGAACCGCGGACCTTTGTATTCGTATATCATCAATTCTGATTTCTATATGGGACCGCCATCTAACGTTTTTTTTTTCAACTAGTGCTTATTTCGTGAATGGTAACACTTAGCTCATGTCTGATTTGACAGATGATTAGTTTTATCCTTCCGCTGAACGCTTATGGTTGTGTATACATACGCTTGAACAACGCTGGAAAATATTGCGACATTACTTTAAAAATCATGGTAATGTTGCAGAATGTGTGCGAAAATTGCGTACGGATTTTCGAAGAAGAGAATAACCGTCAGCTCCGTCTGTTCGTTATCTTGTGAAAAAGTGGAAAGAAACTGGCATCCTCATCGATAAACCAAAGCGTGAAAAGCCAAAAACAGTGCGTACACCCGAGAATATTGCTGCTGTGGCAGAAAGTGTGCGTGAAGCGCCATCAATGGCGCTTCCATGCGGCGCGGCCATGTTGAACGAATTTTTGTTCACAAAAATTGAAGAGGAGGATATTGGCAACATTTGGTTTCAACAAGACGGCGCTACGTGCCACACAGCCGAAGCTACACTCGATGTTTTGCGACCTGCTTAAAAAAAAAAAGTTATTTGGCGGACCCTATAGAAGACGCACCTGTCATATATCCATGAGAAAGTTTTCCATTTTATTTCCATCTTTATACCAAGTGGAAAAGGGTTTTAGTGCAGTTTCTAATCTCATCTGCCGGCGAGTATAGCTCAATTCTCAAAGCGTTTACTTTGCAAGCCAAAGGTCGTGGGTTCGATGCCCGACGGAGATTTAAAATAAAAGTAATTTTAATAGATTTTTTTAGCTCTAAAATACCCCCCCCCCGTTTGGTGCGAATTCGATCCCTCACCCGTAAAATGACAGTCATAGCCTATCAACTAAAATTGGTGGTAGACAAAAGTCGTCCCGCGAAGACCACCCGTTCGTAGTAGAATCTTGTAATAATAAGGATGATGTGTGAATCTCGGGCTGTAGTCTATGACGTTTGCGGATCAACACTCCACATGCAGCGCTTAATCATATTCAACGTCGTAAGCGTCATAGAACCTGTCGATATTTTCCTTTATGTGCTTACATAAAAAAAATACCCGCTCACATACACAGTCTGTAAATATAAACTAATACTTATATAACCTATATAAGCAAATGCTAGTTGATAATTTTAATTTAATAATTATTTAAGATGGTCTCCAGGGAGGCCGAAACATGTAATCGCTTAAAAGAAATATTTTAAGTTGTTATTTTTTAAATTAAAATTAACTTACAATCATAACAAAAAATATCATTTTAGATTAAAAATTAATGGTAATTTTGTGTATCAAATTTACTTTACTAAAGTTTTATTTATTTCCTTACATTACACAAGTCCTTCCCCTCCATTAAAAGTAAATCTCCGGGATTTTGAACTCTGAAGTGGTTTCAGTCGATTTGGGATCCGGACTTTCTTGATTTTGCTTCAAAATTCACTTTGCCTGCTGTTTCCTTCGCCACTTTCACCGCCAGTCACTGTGATTCAACACGTTCTACGTCACGTAGGTCACTGGTGACATACGCTGTTGTTGAAAAGGGCGCCACGCAAGTCGCCGGTGACCTACGTTTTTTTTTTCTCGAACAAACAGTCCCTGCACGCCAGCGGTTACATTTCAACGGTATTTTAACATTGAATGTGACCCATATGGCGCCTCTGTTAACATTGAATGTGACCTACATGGCGCCTAATAGTCATATTTCCCAGAATTTTGACCCGATTTCATGGGACTGGGACAAGTAATTCAGATAGGACGAAATAACTTCTCAAAATAAATTGAAATGTGTGTGCAACTGGGATGGGCAGCATTTCAAAAAAACTTAAATCTCTTTAGCCTCGCCATTTCCCATCATCTGGGGTCGGCTCTGCTTGTGCACATTTGCCATGTCTGTCTGTCCTGCGTTGCATTCTCGGTCAAGCCCAGAGTTTTCAGATCCTTGCTTACAGTTGCAGTCCAGGTTGCGGATGTTTGGGTATGTGAGAGGTTGTGTGGATCTTAGAAAGCTGCTTCGCGACTTCAATCTAGGTGTTAACGGTAGTTGCTTATACAGACAATTGGGATAGTTAGTATCTGTAACTCATAGTATTTTTCACTGCCACATTAACGAGATATCATGATATATTTTGATTGCTGATATAGCTACGCTCATTTGTGTATTAGTATGATTTATTTTACGCAGTAGTTTTTGATTGGTTTCCTTTAAAAAAAAAGGTTATCAAAGTAATATGCGAAAAAAACTATGCTTTAACGTAATGTATTAATGTCTAGTAATATAGGGTCCACCAAATAACTTTTTTTTTTTTGAAACAGGGCGCAAAACATCGAGTGTAGCTTCGGCTGTGTGGCACGTAGCGCTGTCCTGTTGAAACCAAATGTTGCCAATATCCTCCTCTTCAATTTTCGGGAACAAAAATTCGTTCCGAAATGTTCAATTGTTGAGGACGACGGTGAATTGATGTTGATGGCGCTTCACCCACACTTTCTGCCACAGCAGCAATATTCTCGGGTGTACGCACTGTTTTTGGCTTTTCACGCTTTGGTTTATCGATGAGGATGCCAGTTTCTCTCACTTTTTTCACAAGATAACGAACATACGAAGCTGACGGTGATTCTCTCACATTCTGCAACATTACCATGATTTTCAAAGTAATGTCGCAATATTTCCCAGCGTTGTTCAAGCGTATACACAACCATATTCGTTCAGCGGAAGGATAAAACTAATTATTTGTCAAATCAGACATGAGCTAAGTGTTACCATTCACGAAATAAGCACTAGTTGAAAAAAAAACGTTAGATGGCGTTCCCTTTATATTAAATCGATTAATTTTTTTTTTCGTATTGTCAGTGCTTTACATGTGATTTTTGTCAGTGCACTGGCGGTGTAAGCGTGCCTCTCGTACTTATCAACTAGCCCTTGCAAATTTAATTAAAATAAACTTTGAAAGCTTGAATCAATGTATATTATATATATTTATATACGAACCTTCCTCTCTTTCTTTAAATAAGTATATATATACAATACTCTTATTTATTTATAGGGTGCTCTGTACTTGAACTATGTCATTCTTCTTTTTTCGTTTTTTTTATGTAAACACATACAGGAGAATACCGACAGACGGTGATTTTATAAAATTTGTGAATATTTAGAAAAAAATAATATATAATCTGAATAAATCAAAACTAAATAAATTATCAATCCTGAAGAAGACCCCTGCAATGGCGGTCGAAATATTGCTTGAAGAAAGTTCGCCACACACGGCTCAACCCAAAAGCCACAATATCAAACCTTAGCATATCAATCTTTTGGCCGTGTATTTTGACCCCCTCTCTATGGCACATTTTTATGTTCATTATATGTATATTGAAAGCTAGCCTTGCTTGATGTATTTGACTCTTTTTGTTCTGCCATCCCAGGTGATCGTACTTCCAAGGTATACAAACTCTTTTGCATCTTTTAGAGGTACTCCTAGCATTGATATGTTAATTTTCTGCTGCTCATTGCGGCTTACTCTCATGACTTTGGTTTTTGTGCTGTTTATCTTCATATTGTAGTTGGAATTAAATATGTTTTCCATGGATGTCAGCGCTTCCGTGAGTTCATCTTCAGTTTCAGCAATCAGAGCAATGTCATCAGCAAACCTTATCATATCAATCTTTTGGCCATGTTTTTTACCCCCTCTTTAACGCCCTAGACGGGAGTATTTGCAGCAAGTATTCGAGGACATGAATTGTAGTGCTTATGCTGAGCTGAAAAGGGTTGCGGAGGACCGAGAGGAATGGAGATCGAGATGTAAGATTCTGTTGCTGCAAACCAATCCACCGGATTGATACTACGAAGAAAGATATGTATATTACATCATATACATTACAATAATATGCTTTATCGAAGCCATATTTGCGCATAATACATATAAGTGTTTCTCCGTCTTTGGGGAGAGTTGTATAGGCGTGGATATCATCGGGCTTCGGAATCCCAATATTGAGGAAAACGATACATTCACTAGGCCAAATTAATTGCGATAATAGGCGTACATATTTATATATATGGCGTTCAATTATTTCCACTCCCCCTGTATGCGTATACAGAGTGACGCAAAAGTAACTAAATAATTAATATTTTCACTTATTTCCTATCTACAGTTAACCCTCCTATCTTCTTCGTAGTATCAATCCGGTGGATTGGTTTGCAGCAACAGAATCTTGCATCTCGATCTACACACCTCTCGGTCCTCCGCAACCCTCTTCAGCTCAGCACAAGAGCCACAACTCATGTCCTCGAACACTTGCTGCAAACACTCCCGTCCAGGGCACCCTCTACAGTTTCTACCCTCAACCATCACCTCCACAATGTCTTGAATAAGACCATCGTAGCGCATGATGTGACAGATTCATCAGGCTCGCCTAACTAAGATGGTTCTTACTAGGTGCCTATCTTCCTTGATTAGCCTGATCCTCCTATAAAGCACGCGTTTTTAATTTGTTAAGGAGATTTTTCTCATAGTGCTTACGGCGATTTTTCATATAACAGTTTACTTCTTCATTTTTCTTTTGGATTGAACCTCTTGACATCCCCCGTCTTTAAAAGCGACGACAAGTCGCGGGTTTGTCACGTGGCCGCGTGGAGTGAAGATGCAGCAGCAGATTAACAACACAAATAACTTGTTTTTGAAGCACAATTCGCATTTATTTCCGATAAAGACTTGACTTCCCCGTTCGATCGTAACATGACGTTAATACCATCTCGATCGAACGGGGCTTGACTGACGACTGCTCCGAACACTGTGACAATCAGCGCCGCCAAGGCAATCGCGGCATAAAAGCAAATTAAAGATGACAGTTGCACCAACATGAAATGGAGCAACCGTCATAACAAATAAAATGGCGTATGCAATCGCCGTGTAATTTATTATAAAATTTAAACTAACATTATAAGATGTGTATGTCAGGCGAGCGAGCGAACAAAAATAAGAGACAAAAGATTGTTTTTCGAAGCTTAACGGCATCAGCTTAAAAGAGCTATATCAAGCTGATATTAATATTTTTACCATATCAACTGCATTAGGACACCGCAAATTGTCGTTTCACACTTCTATGAGCTTAGATTGTCTATGCCTTTTCCCAGAACACCTGTATCCTGGAGGTTCACATGGGAACATAGATGGTTCCCGGGAGCCTCCAAGGCAAGAGCTCGCGAATATGTGTAGGCTTCAGCTGTAGTGCAAGAGAAATGTTAGGTTGTTAATTTATCAGTTTTTTTTTCTGAAAGATAAAATGATAAGCTCAACGCTCCCGAGGCCTGTACATTTTTTTCGTTCTTAAGGGGTGGCTCAAGACTTCCAGAGGCATATATAGAGCATAGTGCGCGGCGTGTTCAGAAATCCTGATATTTTGTTTGAAATTGGTTTGTTTGTCCCCGACAATTATTTAAGGATAAGGAGGCACAGATTGTTTGTTCTTCCTAGAGGTATTACTAACCTGCCAGGGACTATGCCTCTTGGGAGAGTGATCACACTGTTCAACAATACCGCCTCGAATATTGATATATTCCACTTGAGAGAAGCCCAGTTTCGACATGAGCTCCACGAATTTATTTATCAAAGTAATTTCGTGGAGTCTTCTGCTTAGCGGGCTCCGGGACTTTTTAAATGATTCTATTATTATTGTGTAATTTATAAATTGTTATTTTATCCTGTTATAGAAACGAATTAAATATTGTTATTTATAATGTTTTTTAAAAGAAAATAAATTGAAATTGAATTGAAAAATAGATTTGATGAAATTAATTCAATAAAATCAAGCTTGATTGAGTCTTGAACCGACGGTGTATGAATAACAAACAAACGCTTTTACAAATGGACTTTGCTGCCTGGCGCGGGGTATTTATAGAGTATAAAAATCGATATAAAAAATATATTAATTTCCATCGGGGATCGAACTCACGATCTTCGCTTTAAATGTAAGCCATAACCGTTATCCCTGCGACATCCATACCGTTTGTTTATCATAGCTTCTCCATGTAATTTGCATTTTAAAAATTGGTTGTATCACAATTTTGGGCCATTCTGCGCTAAAAGCATGTAATATTATATCGCTCGCATAATAACACATATAATACACGAGTTAATTGATTTGGCCCACCCCTGATTTGCCCCCCAATGCGATCGCCTCTCTCGCTCGCACTTACGCACGCCCCCGTAGCGCCGTCCCACTCAGCGCGCCAGGGACGCAATTAATATTTGACATGACACCTGATTGACGTCCACCCGACCGTGCATGTTCCCCGGGGAACTGGAGCGGGAACATCGGGGCGTTGACAACCTTTTTACCGTGTCGAAAATAACAACCTTCATTTTTGCTGGCGGAATGGCTTAACGGTAAGCCGTTTGCAAACCAAACCTGAAATTATGGGTTCGATCCACGAAGGATGTTCCCCGAGGAACTGAAGCGGGAACATCGGGTCATTGTCAATTTTTTACGTATCAAAAAATAACCAATTAACCTTCAATTTTGTCAGCTGGTATCGCTTAATGGTAAAGCATTAGCTTACCAAACCGAATGCCATGTGTTTGATCCACAAATCAATTTAATTTAAAGAATTAAAAAAATAAGATTCGGTGATTTCTTTCGTGTACACTGATTTTGATTAATAGACTATGACAGCCTTTTTATGTGTAAGTGATAATTTTCATTATTAACTTTAATTTTTTTATTGTTTCAGGTATGATTTAGTGATCTTGGAATTCATAGCTGTTTACATCTCTTAAGTAAGTTTTTAATGTAATATTAAAGGTAAGGTCAGGTGAGCGAAACATCCAGTGCACCAGTTGTTCCATGCACCAAATGTCCCGTGCATCAGACGTCTAGTGCGCTTCGCGTCGTTACCAATGAGACGTTGATCGAATTGTCTGGGAACGATAGGTAGTTACAACGATTATAACATTGCGACCGCGTTGATTAGTATAATGCTTAACCCTTTGCCTGCTATACTCGTGCACTGGATGTCTCGCTAACCTAACCTAACCTATCTTAACCTAAGTTATTTCGTTAACGAGTTCTATAGATCTCTGCACTCTACGATCACTGGAGAAATTTTTAGGTTAGGTTAGGTTAGCGAGACATCTAGTGCACCAGTTGTCCCATGCACTAAATGTCCTGTACGCCAGACGTCAAGTGCGCCCCATGCGTTACCCGCTTGGTGAATACCCTCCCTGTCCCGTCCTGTTTTTGGAGACCTAGATGGGGACCCGTTACTGCCGCACGCAAAAAGCTACTTGTTAGAGAGTGGCTGAAGGCCTTCCCGGGATTCTAGGTGCATCAGTAAGATGTCAAATAGACCTCAGTCTAAGGCTGCGAAGTAAGTATACTACAGCGAGTTTCGAATTGCCTTCTTTGGTAACACGTTGCTAACCACGAAATACCTGGGAATGAATAAGGAAATGGTAAGGTTCGGAAATGGATTCTGCATAATGACAGACATCAGTTAGGACTCATTACTGCGTCTGCACTCTTGCAGACAGACGCGCAGAAGCGCTCAAGAGCAGCGTAATTTCGTTTGTTAGCAACTCGTCCTGGTATCCTCTGGAGCTGATGCCGGCCGGACACTTCAAAGAGCGCAATCCTCACAGAGTGGTGCAGCGGACAGTTCCACAGAACGTGAGGTGCGTCCTGCGGAGAGCTACCGTCACATGGGCACTCTGCCTGGGATGTGGGATTCAACTGTCCAAACCTGTCGAGTGAGCTCCGGAAGGAGCGGCTATTCGTTCACGAATTGATGGAAAGTATCCGCGTAGAAAGCATTTTGAATTTTCCCACTCACGTTGCCGCTGCGCTACCGATGAGTTGTCTGGGAACGATAAGTCGTATCTCCGATTATAACATTGCGACCGCGTTGATTAGTAAAATGGTTAAATAATTTCTCGCCTACGTGTACGTGTACGTGTACGTGTACGTGTACGTATATGACCCCTAACAAGATCCTGTACGCACCCCAAACCCGGCATTTTTAATTAACGTGGTATTTTAGCGCGCTTTCGTTAATTGCTGCATACCTCAAAGGCTTATTTTTAGCTTTCGAAAAGTGAAGTAGATTAGTGTTAACGAGTACGTGGAGTTAACCCTTCTATAGCGTCAAAATTGCTTTATAGAAAAACACAATTAATATTTAAAAGTTAACCGTCCACCTCATATCTGTTCAATATCATAATGACGGTACTCACCAAGAAGACTGCTATGGATCCTGTATCTTCAAAACTGTTATGCCGACCACAGCACTGTCCATGAGAGTATAATCTTCCATAAACCTCCGAAACATTCGGAACTATCTGCTGCTAGGGAATCTCTGGTGGAGAAGATGAACATGTCTCTTGAAAGGGTTTCACGATGGGGCGACCTCAACCTCGTCAGTTTCAACATTTCAAAAACCCAATCATGTACTTTCTCCACCAAGAAGACTGCAATGGATCCTGTATCTTTCAGCGGTTGTTCTCTTCCGAAAGCAAGCTCCATCAACATGCTTGGATTATCATTATCGAATAATGTCAAATATTAAGAGTCAATTAAGTGTAAAGCCGGTCTTGCTTCCAAAAAACTAGGTGTATTATATAGATCACGTCGGTATTTCAACGATAAACATCTTCTTCTTCCATATAAAGGACAAATCCGACCTATCCTTGAATACGGCAGTCACCTTTGGATTGGAGGCCCCAAAATACCTTCTAAACTTAATTGACTCAGTTCAAAGAAGAGCATTTTGTTTGATAAACCATGACACTCGTACGTCTAACCTGCAGTCAATGGAACACAGGCGTAAGATTGGTTCACTTAGTCTTTTCTACTGTTATTACCACGATCGTTGCTCTTCGGAAATTGAATAATTAATTTCTTCTGCATCCACCCACAACCAACAACTAGTTTTACAATTGACGAACATCCATACACGCTAAATGTGTGTCGACCTCGAACTGTATTTTTCCAACTATGAACTTTTTGCAGTATCAGTATTAGCCGGCGGGTATAGCTCAATGGTCAAAGCGTGTGCTTTGCAAGCTAAAGGTCGTGGGATCGATCCCCGACGGAGAAAAAAAAAGATAATTAATTAATTTCCGAGCTCTAAAATACTACCCGTAAGGTTGGTGTAAATTTGAACCCTCATCAGAGAAATGACAGTCATGGCCTATCAATAAAAATTGGTGGTAGACGAAAGTCGTCCCGTGAAGACCCATTCATAATAAATTCCTGTAATAATAAGGATGATGCGTGAATCTTGGGCTGTAGTCTATGACGTTGGCGGATTAACACTCCTCATGCAGCGCTAAACAGCGTCATAGAATTCCACAGATGAGGCTTCAGAATCACTATCACCATCTGTCGGTATTCTCCTGTATGTGTTTACATAAAAATATAAATAAAACATACAAAAATACGCTGCAATTCAAAACATGCTTTTATACCCAGTATCACATTACATTACAGACCGTTCCCTTTTTGCGTGCGAAAAAAAAAACATTTTAATTGTTTGAATTTATATTTGGGCGGACGCCACTGGCCGGGCTTTCTCCCATACAAAAGTGCCGCTCCAGATTTGAATTCGTTTTTATAGTTTGTTTGATGGGAGCGCCATGGCGGCTCGTGGTGGGCGGCCGGCTCGCGCGCTCTCTTCATTAATTTTTTTTTCGTCGAAAACGAAAACGGTTTTCATCCATTGAATGCCCACATTTTTCGCACTAGATTTTTTCTGCACACGCCCAAAGGGGCTTGGTTTATATTTATATATTTTTACCCTTTTTTTTGTTTGTTTGCATTTCATTTTTAACTCTCCCAGATTAAAATAATAAAGCTTTAGTTTAATCATTTTTTTCAACAAGCTATCTAGTGTTTTTTTTTTCATATTTCATATTTTTTTCCCTTCTTTATATTGACATCAGCGATCGATCATTCGATGTACATTCTTTCGTCTGTTATTTCTGTTCGCTTATCGTACATGTATGTGTCGCCATATTGGCATTTTTGACAAGTCCCGTCACGGGTGTGACGTTAGTTATATAGATCGTTGATTGCGGCGCTGGGTGTCACCGACCACGTCGCCCGGTGCGCAGTCAGTTGTGTGCCGCCCACGACGAGGTCGTATTACGGCCCGGCATGTTATTCCGCTAGTGCCGGAAGTTTATCATGAATATATACGTGCTTCTGGAAAAGTCTGTGTGTTGTTCTTCTGCTCTTCATGCCGCCACCACGCAATTTAATAACTAACTTAAACTAAGGAGGATGCTACTATATATTTCAAATTGTCTAATTGTAAGTCCTATCGTAATCTAACTACTTATAAATTTTCCACACCATAAATTCTTACACCAAAAAAACTTTTCAAAAAATCTTCTTCGTAGTATCAATCCGGTGGATTGGTTTGTAGCAACAAAATCTTACATCTCCATCGGCCCTCTTCTCGATCCTCTGCAATCCTCTTTAGCTCAGTATAAGAGCTGCAACTCATGTCTTCGAACACTTGCTGTAAATACTCCCGCCTCGAGTCCCCTGTGTAGTTTCTACCCTCAATCATCCCTTCCACAATGTCACGAAGAAGACCATCGTGGCGCATGATATGACCGATCGCCTCTCTGAGATGGTTCTTACTAGGTGCCTATCTTCCTTGATTATTCTGAGAACCTCATTGTTCGTGACGTGGTCTCTCTAGGAAATTCCGAGAATTCTTCTGTACGACCACGTCTCAAATGCTTTTAGTATTTCTGTATCACTTTTACATAAGCACCATGTCTCACAGCCGTACATCAAGATGCTCCAAACAAATGTTTTGGCACGTTACAAAAATATGTTGCCATAAAAAAAAATACCGTTGATTTTGCCCCAATAAACAATGGACGAAAGTATTCCCGTATAAATTCATATTAAAACGCGTATTCATTTCACTTTTCCTGTGTCCGTCCTCGTCCCAACGCTAATCCTGGATGCCTGGATGGCTTCGCAAGGCTCTTTCCTTAGAACCGACGCTAAATCCCATGATCTCTAGAAAATCCAGCGCAGTGAAAATACCGCCGAATTTTGTTACACAGGTAAAAAAACTTTGTACCTTAGATACATTTATTCTTATATTATACTCTATAAAGGAATACGTACTTGAAACATTTATTTTTCATATAAAATATTAACATCCTCCTCTCTTCAAAAAGGCGTTATTCAGTCGCGTGGTGGCAGGATTAGGAGCAGATTAATAATACACAGACTTTTTCTGAAGCACATTGACATATATATTTCGATAATTTTGACAAACTTATGGCCCGGACCTTCTCAGCATTCAGGCCGGGCCACAATACGACCTGTTTCGCGGTCGGTACACGGCTGAGCGCGGGCTCGTGACGGGCTGTCGCCGAGCGCCCCAAGTGGCGATCTACGTAACTAGTCCCAAAATTCCAATATGGCGACACATGCATGTCGACAAGGGAACAGGAATAAGAGACGAAAGATTGTATATCGAGGTTTTTGGTGCCAGTCAGCAAGGGCTATAACATGCAGATGTCAATAGTTTGATGCATATGTCCGCCTAAAATTGATTCAAAGGACCTTATTAAGATAAACAACTCAATACATTGTCTCTTCTTTACCCTCGCCATTTCCCATTATATGAGGTCGTTTCTCCTTGTGCACATTAGCTGGTGAAGCTTTTATAAATCGCGAAACTGCAGTCTTCATCAAATGAAACAGTGCTTAGGGTGATCCATGTTAACACTACGTATGAAATTCTTCTTTGTCTTCAACTTTGTCGAGTACATTATATGTATAGTTCTTAGCTGCGATTAAAAGGAAGCTGTAACTTATGGTCTCCCGCAAGCATATTTTATACATGTCCTAACCAGGTCCACCTTCGTCTCAGTCTTCTTTTTTCACTCTAACGTGATATATGTATATAAATATGTGTACACAGCACCGGTACATATGTGGGTTATGCTGTCATAGTATATCGTTTAAACCGCCTCTCCCCTCACACGCTGACCGCAGGGCTACCCAAGCAAGGGCCGCGTCACATGCCGCGGGCGGTTTATGACGGGGCCGGACCCTTTTTTAGAACCCCTGCCATGCTTACTTACTTATCTTGTCCCTAGGGCTGCTTCGAATAACGCTTTTATTTTATTTTTTACTTATAACAGAACACATTTTTTTTAACGTAAGCATTAACATCATACTCTCTCTCAAAAGAGGTGTTACTCCGTCGCGTGAGGGCATGATGAGGAGTAGGTCAGCAAACAAACACTTTCTTTTAGAAGCACATTGATTGTATTAACTTTAAACTTTACATGCTTCCGGCCATGCGGGATGACATATATCTCGCTGGCCGTATGCTACCTTCTGCGGCCTGTGGTCGGTCACCAGCGCCGTCGGTGGCAAAACTACAAAACTAGTCCCGATATGGCGGACACATAAATGTGTGGAATGCAACAAAAATAAGAGAAAAATGATTGTTTATCGAGGTTTTCGGTACCAGTCAGCAAGGGCTACATCGTGCTGATGTCAGCACATACAGAAGACACGTGAATACTAAGTCGGGAAGCAGCTTTCTGGGTACAACACAATCTCTCAAATCCGGCCCTGAAACTGAGAGATTCCAGCTTTGGCGACAAATCGCATCAGAAGATTTCATTACTACAAAGGAAAGCCTCCCAACTGGCACGAACCTTGATAAATAATAAATGTTTGTTAATTAAATATACATATACTATACATAAAATTCTTTTTTTAAACGCGTCAATCCAAGCACAAAAATAACGGCAGAAGCGGGATGCGAACCGCGGACCTTGGAAACCAACTATGCCCAGGTATTCATACCGCACAGCCAACTGGGCTATTGCTATGCCTTGAGCGTTGAAAAAAGATTTCATGTATAGTATATGTATATTTAATTAATAATAATATTGTAATACAGTCAATGATCTATAAAAGTAGATTAGAATATTGAAATAATAAAATAATATTCTAATAAAAATTCAAAAAATTCATATAATAAATGTTTGGTTTTATTTTTGTTAAAAAGGACATAACTATTAAATTTAATACCTTACAAATTTTCTATCCATCTTCCCCTAACCTCATTATTTACATGTTAAGATAGCCTCGTTTAGCGTTGTTTTGCATTACGCTCTACTTTGATGGAACGTATCCCCCGCGTGAAGCGGGGTCTTTCTATACAAATATATTTTACCATTGCCTTTGGGAAAACCTCCTTTCAAATTAAGAAATCCTTTCGCTGAATTATTTGCTTTTGAAAGCACGCTTTAATTGATTCCCTTATGTAACCAAACATAACCAAATTTTAAATTAAAGATGTAGAACGCATTTCGCTGGCAGACAGCATGTTGAATCGGCACGAAATACATTTTATTAAATAATAAATTAGTTTTCGTGTGCCGACCCTGATATTTCGTCCGTCCCGTACGGCCAGCGTTCACCCGTCCCACAAGTTTCACAGACGCCAGAGTTAGGGTTGGCACGAGGGATGACGGGGCCTCTCCTTAATCACGGGACCATAAATAAGGACGGCCCGACCCGTCCTAAACGGAACCCTGCGATATATTTTTGAATTTCCACCACGTAAGCGATATATTTATATATATAGTACAAATAAAACATATTTATTTATATCATTGTATATACAAGTATATATATATACAGGCGCGTTTTAATTTGTTGTTTTTTAATGTTAGTTTGGAGCATCTTGATGCACGGCTGTGAAACATGATGCATATCTGAAAGTGATAAAAAGACCAGAGGCCTTTGAGATGTGGTCATATAAAAGAATTCTTGGAATTTTCTGGAGAGACCGCGTCACGAACAATGAGGTTCTCAGCATTATCGAGGAAGATAGGTAGTAACCATCTCAGAGAGGCGATCGGTCACATCATGCGCCACGATGGTCTTCTTCACGACCTTCTGGAGTGTGCGCTGTACCCGAATAGCTGCACCCAGCAAGACCTGATGTTGGCCAGAAGTAACGCCATCGACGTCGCCCACTTCTGGGCAGACAGGATCTGACCCTGTTGTTTCCGACACGATTATATATATTGTATACGACATTGTGGAAAAGATGGTTGAGAGTAGAAACTGTAGAGAGGAGTATTTGCAGCAAGTATTCGAGGACATGAGTTGTAGCTCTTATGCTGAGCTAAAAAGGATTGCAAAAGATCAAGAAGAGTGGAGATCGAGATGCAAGATTTTGTTCCTGCAAACCAATCCACCGGATTGATACTAGGAAGAAGAAATAATTGAAAAATCATACCAGATGTGATTAAATGTATTGCTCTTGTTTTCAGCCTAGGTACAGAACCTAACACTCACTTTCTAACAGTAGTGACAAAGAATATGGGTAAGACCTCCTGTTAGATTCCAGGTATCTGCGCCATAAGTTAATACAGGGAGGATGCATTGGTTAATCCTGTATGTGTTAACGTCTTGATATCAGCTTGATATCGCTTCTTTAGGCTGATGCCGTAAAGCCTCGAAAAACTATCTTTTCTCTCTTATTTTTGTTCGCTCGCCTGACATGCACATCCAATGTTAGTTTTAATTGTATAATGTCAAACGGTGTTTACATACGCTAAAATAGTTTTTATGACTGTGGGCACATTTCCTGTAGGTACCACTGTTATCTTGAATTCGCTTCTGCAGCGACAGTTGGCAGCGCCGAGATGTCAGAGCGCGCCGTGAGTGATAGTTGGCTTTTGACTCGAGACCGTTATGGCGACGTTATTTACAAATAAACCGTGATAATATGTGAAACAAAAACATGTTTTTGTATTGTGAACCTGATCCTGCATCCTTCATCCAGTAAATCGATAACCAAATAAGAGAGGAGGATATCACTCTATAAAAAAAACGTCAAAAGCCATCTCACAGCGTAAGTTTTGCATAACCATATATTAAATGTTATCTTGTCTTGTTTTATATACGAGTAAGCTTCAAGTTTTCCTTGATTTAGTCGTCTCTCTGATGGACGTTTCCTCTTCATCTTACCTTTGAGTGATGAGAAGTTTATCGTGCACCTGGTCGTGCAGGGCACGCGCTCGGATCAAGCAGGCAGGTGTAAAAAATTACAGGTGTAACGCAAATATAGAGGGGCAGATGTTTCGCGGAATGGATGAAACAATTTTAATGCCACTGAGATAAAAATGCCGTGCCGACTTTAATTTATTACAATTCAGTATAAAGTCGCCAAGACATCATTTCCATATGATTTTCATCATCATCATCAAATACCATATCTGCTCCTCTAACTGGAACATACGCCATTCAAACAAAGCTTCACGCTTATTCAGAAGAATGGTATCAACTAATTTACGAATATTTAGCATAAAGTCGCCAGGATATCATTTTTTTTGATATTCATCATCTTCATCATCATCATAATAATATACTATATCTGCTCCTCTAACTGGAGTATATGTCATTCAAACAAAACTCTGTCAGCCGCCATAGTCTTTGCCTAATCCCAAGTCAGCTTTACCGTGTACATTCTATGTTCAAATATATTTCCCGACGGCTTTCTAGGACTGCACGAGCCAGTAGATTTGATGAAAAGGCAGCCGTTGCTTATGCTTTTCTACGGTAACCTAACCTAACCTAACCTAACCTAAGGATTTTTCCACTGATCCAGAGTACAGAGATCCATAGGTCTCGTTAACAAAATAACTTTGGTTAGGTTAGTTAAAAAAAAAGTAATCGCATGCAGGAGAGTACAGTTGGTCAAGATCAGTGCACTCTATGACGCTCAGCCAGGGAGGCAGGACGCTGCATTCGGGAAACGTGTGTTGTGTTCGTGTTTGTGCGTATTATGTTAGGTTAGCGAGACATCCAGTGCACAAGTTGTCCCGTGCACCAGAAGTCCAGTGCGTCTCACGTCGTTATCGATGAGTCGTTGAACGAATTGTCTGGGAACGAAATGCGGCGGAACCGTGAGTAATTCGACTCGTGATTCAAATAGACCTATAAAAGGCAGCTTAGTACTGTCCGTTTAGTATTTTTTTAAACTGATCACATATATGAATACTCATCTAAGAGAACGTTAAAAGAGACCAGTAAAAACAAGCTAAAATAAAATATAATTATACGGTGAACTTTCTATGTAAATATTGGAGCTTTCGCATAATTCGATGAACAGGTATTTTTTTTACATAGAAGCTCGACCAATGATCGTCCATTTTAAGGCTCGACATGTTTAATAATTGTGACCCACTTTTATGACCATATGGTCCTTTGAAACTTCTTTTCAGAACACCTGTATGTAAGTGCGACTGTACTCGTAAGTGTATGTAACTGAATTTTTAGTTTTCATTTATATATTTAACATTTCCTTTTACATGCATTTTTTTTTGTAAACACATACAGAAGAATATCGACAGATGGTGATTGTAATTGTGAAGTATCATCTGTGGAATTCTATGACGCTGACCATGCTGCATATGGCTAAGCGCTGCATGTGCAGTGATAATCGACCAACGTTATAGACTACAGCCTGAAAATCACGTTTCACCCTTATTATTACAGGAATTTACTGTGAATGGGTGGTCTTCACGGGACGACTTTTGTCTACCACCAATTCTAATTAATAGGCTATGACTGGTATTTTACGGGTGACGTATCAAATTCACACCCCGGCCGGCGAAATGTCATGCCGGTCGGGCGTCGAAATCAAGTCTTTATAATAAACGCGAATTGTGCTTCGAAAACAAGTTTTTTGTATTGTCAATCTGCTCCTGCATCCTGCCACCCAGTAATTCGATATCTAATTCCGAGAGGAGGATATCAATCGTTATGGAAAATCGCCTCAAACGCCACAAGAAAAATATATTTATAAGCGTACGCTATAGGAGGTTTAATTTTAATTACAATTGTTGATCGATTTGCTTCTTGGCAACACTTTGAAACAAGTACTTTTTAAAATAACAAATTAATCGTCTTAACATTTTGAAGAAAATGATTTTTTTTTAAAAATTTTTTAACCCATTTAACCCCACTCTTGTGTACGCAGTTACCGCTCCTCCCGGATAGTAATCCATTTTTAACCGCCTCGCCACCGCGCATGGGCTGGAATGTTTTTACCCTCAGGGCCGGTGCTCCCACTCCCGTAATTACCCCCCTACTAAACCTCCTTCTACACCCCTCCACCCATATACCCCCCACAATCTCACTGAGGCCCCTGGGAGCGTAACGAGAATCGAGTGAGAGATATGAGGTTAATTTTACAACACTACGAGCATATTTGTGCGTTCAAACGGTTAAATCCAACCAAAAGTCAAATATATACCATATATTTAGATATCATCACCAGTAATTCTGGTTAAGATTTGGGTGGTGGAATGACGAAGGAACAGATTAACAATACAAGGAACCTTTTTTTGGTTCTCAATCCGCGTTTATTTATAATAAATACTTGATTTCTACGCCCGACCGGTATGGCGTTCCGCCGGCCGGGAGCGAGCGAATTGACAACTACCTGAGCACTCTGACATCTAGCGCCCCAAGACAGTCGCGGCAAAAAAGCAAATTAAACATAACAGTTGCACCAACATGAAATAGAGCAACTGTCATAACAAATAAAATGGCGCATGCAAACGCTGTGTATTTTTATATAATTAAAACTAACATTATTAGATGTGCATGACAGGCGAGCGAACATAAATAAGAAACGAAAGATTGTATATCAAGGTTTTCGGTCAGCAAAGGCTTTATCATGCTGATGTCAGTATGTTCAATATATAATGTGATATGAGTACATGACAACGTGAAATGTATATTTTTTATCTCTATATATATACATAATTTTTAATATTGTCAACAGCGTATAAAAAATCAAATCTGGCGCATTTTTTTCAAATAAAAAACATATTTTTTTGCAGATAGTTAATATAACTTTATAACCATATGAATTGGAGTGGAGTTATGGCCCAGTGGTTAAATTAATCGACTGTCATGCGAATAGTTAAAGATTTGAATCTCTGCGAGAGATGTATTTTGATATCAGCTCGATGTAACCTTTCATAAATGGTCGATAAGCGATCTTTGTTACGGCTCGGGTCCGAGTCATTTTCTGCCCGGACATAGTTATGTACAGATCATTCATTGTTTGTGGCCCGGGCAGAGTACCGAAGTTTGTCAATCTTTATCTTAAATTGCAATGTGCTTCTCGTCGAGTTCTTTGTTTCGCGACCTGCTCCTCGTGCCTCCGCCGCGCATCACGATGACGATCCCTCGCTTCGATAAACGGAGGATGTCATTTTATATACGAGTTTTAATTTTAAAGTTAAGCGACGTTGGATAGTATTTGGATGGGTGACCACATTGTAATATCGTCAGCGAATCAGGGTTATTACAATACAGGAGATTGGATGATCATCCCGATGCTCACGAGGCCTCGACATTTTTCTGTCCCTAAAGGGTGGCTTAACTCTACCGGGGGCATGAATTGGACTTTTTATTTTATTTTTTTATGTAAACACATACAGGAGAATACCGACAGATGGTGATAGTAATTTTTTGAAGTCTCATCTGTGGAATTCTATGACGCTTACCATGGTCTATATGGCTAAACGCTGCATGTGGAGTGTTGATCCGCCAACGTCATAGACTACCGCCCGAGATTCACGCATCATCCTTTATTCTTACAGGAATCTACTATGAATGGGTGGTCTTCACGGGACGACTTTCGTCTACCACCAATTTTAATTGATAGTCTATGACTGACATTTTACGGGTGATGGATCAAATTCACACCAACCGGGGTATTTTAGAGCTCAGAAATCGATTAAAAATCCATTTTTTTTTAATCTCGTTCGGGGATCGAACCCATGACCTTTGGCTTGCAAAGCAAACGCTTGCAATGACCGCCGGACTTAGATTTAATTAAATCAATTGAAAAAATTAATGCTCGGTCGGGTTTTGAACCGACATCATCTGAATGGCAAACAAAAGCTCTTACTACTGGACTATGCCGCCCGGCTGTATATATATATTTTTTATGTAATCGCATGCTGGAGAGCACAGCCGGTCAAGACCAGTGCACTCTATGACGCTCAGCCAGGGAGGCTGGACGCTGCATGCGGTAAACGTGTGTTGTGTTCGTGTTTGTGTGTGGGTTGGGGAGATTGCAAGTGTATATTTATTCTGTTTCTTGAAGAGATCCAGATTGTAGGAAGGAGGAAACACAGACGCTGAAAGAGCATTCCAAAGCTTTCAGGTGGCATTAAGGAAAGAACTTTGTAAACTGACAGTTCTTTGTCGACACACATTAACCGTGTATGTATATTCGGCAAGTGTAAGACGAGTTTGTCGGTTGTGGGTGGATGCAGGAGGAATTAGTTCTTTAAATTCCAAAGAGCAACGACCGTGTTAATAACGGTAGAAAAGACTAAGTGAACCAATCTTACGCCTGTGTTTCATTGATTGCAGGTAAAAAACGTAAGAGTGTCATTGTTTATCAAACGAATTGCTCTTCTTTAAAATGGTAAGCGTCATATATTCCATTTTTTTGTGAATTCTTCGTTTCTTTTTGTCGGTATTCTCTTGTGTGTGTTTACATAAAAATGAATATAACACGTTTTTATTACACTTTCTAATATGACTTTATCACCATTGGTATAAAACCAACTAATTAAAACATTTTTTTTACTCTCTAGCGGCTTTTATTTTCGAAAGCCATTTGTCGTTGTAACAATGTTTTATTTTTTATTTTCGAGACTATGTATTTATAGTCTAGTGCTCAACTCTACCGCTTTTGATGCGCAAAGGATTGTGTTCCAAATCGATTTTGTATTAATTTTCCTCACAGATTAACGCAACTGGGACGGGCAGCATTTTGAAAACTTAAGAACATATGTACAGACCACGGAACTCATGGCAAGGAATACCTCGACTCCATCGTCACTGGAGACGAGACTTGGGTGCACTACGTCACACCAGAAACCAAAGAACAGTCTTAACAACGGTAGCACCCAGAGTCGCCGACAGGAAACGGATCTTCAAACGCAGCTCACACCTGGCGGGCGAAGCGAGAGGGAGATCCATCACGTACGGCTGCCAAGCCAAGACTGAACTCCGCAGGTAGCTCGCTAGCGAAGGGATTTGGAGTCGAGGAACCAAGATACAGTACAGAATCGCGGAATCCACCATAACAGCGCTTTTCAGGACTGTAGCGCCATGGCAACCTTATTATACGCATAACCCTCGTATTTATATCTCCTTCGTAGTATCAATCCGGTGGATTGGTTTTGCAGCAACAGAATCTTGCATCTCGATCTCATTTCCTCTCGGTCCTCCGCAACAGTTTTCAGCTCAGCATAAGCGCTACAATTCATGTCCTCGAATACTTGCTGCAAGTACTCCCGCTAGGGCGCCCTCTACAGTTTGCACCCTCAACCATCCCCTCCACAATATCTTGAAGAAGACCATCGTGGCGCATGATGTGACCAATCCATCGGGCTCGCCTCTCTGAGATGGTTCTTATTAGGTGCCTATCTACCTTGATTATCCTGAGAACCTCATTGTTCGTGACGTGTCTCTCCAGGAAATTCCGAGAATTCTTCTGTTTTTTTTAAATAATAGTTTGCCATCGCTGACGTGAAATTTGTCACTCTCATTCGCGAGCTGGATGGTTGACCATCGCTCCAGAAGCTTCATTACTCTAGGAACAAAACCGGTTGAGTCACATTTAGTTGCAGCGATCGAGGCCATCGTCATCCAGGTTGCTCACATGTGATCAGATCACATCACAAGTATATAGCTCACAATTTATGCATGTGTACTTCATAATACATTAAATGCTTATTGCCCAGTATCTGGTAACATCGATAGCCCGTGTGTTGCCCAGCATTAGGTCTTGAGTTGTGCAGCTTGTTGGGCACATGAAGCAGAATATTAGGTGTAAGGTGGTCTGCATGACTCCGCAGCCGCACAATAATAACTCGAGGTTGTTCTTTGTTCTACCAACTACGGTTCTTAATCTGTTCATGGATTTCGCCAGTCAAGGTTCTTACCAGTTGGGAGGCCTTCCTTTGCAGTAATGAAATCCTCTGATGTGACTTGTTGCCAGAGCTGGAGTCTCGTTGTGAGAGGTTGTGTGGATGTCAGAAAGCTGCTTCGCGACTTCGGTCTGGGTGCTGGGGGCATCTGATTATACAAGCAGTGGGACGGTTGGTTGATTGCCTTACGCATTTCTTCAGCGCATATGACTTTGCGTGTTATGTTTGGTGGTGCGATACCAGCCAAGGGGTATAGTTTTGAAATGGGTGTTGGATTGAGGCAGCCTGTGATAACTTTGCATTCATCAATAACTTAAATAATTACTCATACAAAAAAAATGTTTCCCTATGCGATGAATCGGTGTAATTAAATGAATGGTCATCGCGTTGGGTAAAGAACTAATCATGGTATAGGAAGCTGTGGTTCAAATCCCCGCCTCTGTTTATTTTTTCCATACCTTTCTTCGTAGTATCAATCCGGTGGATTGGTCTGCAGCAACAGAATCTTGCATCTCGATCTCCATTCTTTCGGTCCTCCGCAACCCTCTTCAGCTCAGCATAAGTGCTACAATTCATGACCTCGAATACTTCCTGCAAATACCTTTATATACGTGAATATTGTTACATTTCATACATTTCATATATTACGTGATAAATGTCATCTGAGATGGAAAAAAAACAGTCGTTGGATACTTGTGAAAATCTTCAGTGATTTATATAAGTTCACATCCTCCTCTCTCTCAAACGGTTGTTATTCCGTCGCGTGAGGGCAGGATGAGGAGCAGGTCAGCAAACAAATACTTTCTTTTACAAGCACATTGATTATATTTACGTTAAACCTTTACAAGCTTGCGGCCAAGCGGGATGACATCCCGCTGTGGCCGTAATGCGACCTTCTCTCGCTAAAGGGTGGCGACCGACTACCAATCTCCGCGCTCGGTCTCGGCTTTCGACCGCGCCACGAGCGGTGGTGTTTATAACTAACACTCTAACCTGCCAGGGACTATGCCTCTTGGGAGAGTGATCAGACTGTACAACGATATCGCCTCGAATATTGATATATTCCACTTGAGAGAAGCCCAGTTTCGACATGAGCTCCACGAATTTATTTATCAAAGTAATTTCGTGGAGTCTTCTGTTTAGCGGGCTCCGGGACTTTTTAAATGATTCTATTTTTATTGTGTTATTTAAAAATTGTTATTTATCCTTTATCCTGTTTTAGAAATGAATTAAATATTAAAGTTATTTGTAATGTTTCTAAAAGAAAAATAAATTGAAATTGAAAAATTGAAATATTAGCGGACCCGTCAAAAATGACAACATGGCGCACATAAATGCACGACAAGCGACCAGGAATAAGAGACGAAAGATTGTTTATAGAGGTTTTCGGTACCACTCAGCAAAGGCTATATCATGCTGACGTGAACGTATTACGAACGTATTGAAAAAGTACTCTAACAGCAAAGAAACTTAAAATTTCTTGCTGAACGAAAACAATATTTATGAAAACATTGGAAATATTGGCAAAAAAATCTTGTTTTTCTTTGGGTCCAAAGCGCGACCTAATCGAATTCTAAACGTCGCTAAATACGCGTCAATTTTCCTCTCATATATGCCAAAATCTTTGTACCACAATGGCAGAGAAAATCCCGTGGAATCCTCGCCGCTTATATCAATTTTGACATCGACGAGTCCGCATCTCTGGATGAGGCTATATCCAATGGATCATGTTGGATTATGGTAATGTATACTCCTAATGCATGCTCATAAAGGACCACTGAAAATAATGCTGAAAATTCTGAAAAAATATGTAATATTTTTGTTTTTCGTTAGTTACGCATTGTGATCTCGGTTCAAACGTTATCGCCTGTTGATTTTTTTTATGCAGGAGAGCACAATCGGTCGAGATATAAGCACTCAATGACGTTCAGTGATGGTGGATGGACGCAGCGTGCGAGAAACGTGTGTTGTGTTCGTCTTTGTGTGTGGGTTGGGTAGATCGTAAGTGTATATTTATCTGTTTCTTAAAGAGATCCAGATTGTGAGAAGAGCATACCAAACCTTGCCGGTGGCATTTAGGAAGGAACTTTGAAAAATTCCAGTTCTTGGTCGACACAGGACGGTGTACGAGGAATTAGCTTTTAAGTTCCGTAGAGCAGCGACCGTGGTAATAACGGTAGAAAAGACTAAGTGAACCAATCTTACGCCTGTGTTCAAATTTTTGCAGGTTAGACATGAGAGTGTTGTTGTTTATGTAACGAATTGACAACTTGATTGACTCAGTTCAAAGAAGAGCAATTCGTTTGATAAACAATGACACTCTTATGTCTAATCTGCAAAAATTGGAACACATGCGTAAGATTGGTGCACTTAGTCTTGTCTACCGTTATAACCACGGTCGCTGCTTGTCGGAACTTAAATGAAATACTTCCTCCTGCACACACCCACAACCGACAAACTCTTCTTACACTTGTCAAACATCCATTCATTGTGTGTCAATCAAGAACTGTCAGTTTCCAAAGTTTTTTCTTTAATGCCACCCGGTAAGCTTTGCAATGCTCTTCCAGCGTCTGTGTTTCCTCGTTTCTACAATATGGATCTCTTCAAGAAACAGATAAATAAACACTTGCGATCTTCCCAACTAGCGTCCAGTCTCCCCGGCTGAGTGTCATAGAGTGTACTGGTATTTACCTACATGCGTTTACATTAAAAAAAAAAAAATGCTTGTATAAACTACATTCGATTCATGAGTTGAATAACCAATTTTAAAATTCACCTCACATATCGCGTGTGTATGTTCGGGGAGGTTACTGGGGGGTTTTTACGGCACCCCCTTTACTCCCACTTCCCATATCCGTCCAGGGATGATCGATCCCGAATTGAGTGTTTAATCCCACTTTTTACGAGCCCATCCCGTCTGATTTACAGCCTTCCCGTACAGTCGAAGCGAAACTTTTTTTCAATAGCATTTTGTGACTATATTTTTTTTTTAATGATGCGTGCCATCTGCTTAGTGTGAGTATTAATACATAGTACATCAGGGATCATTTCGGAGAGCTTACGAACCGTCAATCTTACATCTGAAAGCATCGCTGCATCCACTTTTGCGATTGTTTCGTCAGAACCAGATGGCCGTCCGCAACGCTTCTCATCATGGACGTCAGTACGCCCGTTCTTGAACTCTCTGCACCGTTTGCGCACGTGTTTGTCGCTCATACACTTGTCTCCATAGATTTCGCATAGCTGGGAATGTATTTATACCGGCGTAATGTTTTTGCAGAAAGAAAACGGATCACCGAGCGCAACTCACACCTGGCGGGCAAAGCGAGGGGGAGATCCATCACGTACGGCTGCCAAGCCAAGACTGAGCAGTGCAGGAAGCTCGCTAGGGAAGGGATTTAGAGTTGGGGAACCAAGGTATACTACAGAATCGCGGGATCCACCATAACAGGGCTTTTGAGGACTGTAGCGCCTTGGGAACCTTGTTTTCTACTGACATCTATGATGGAATACATATGGTAAAAATCAGAAGTCCACCACAAAACCATTAATAAAAAATGTTTTTCTTCCCGGATCATAGTTTGACCTGAAATGTACGGTGATTGGTTATTTCCTTACCTTTTGAAATAACAAGTCTAACTATGACATTACTCTTATGTAAATTGTTTATATCCTTTCATTGTGCAGGTGACCTCTTACGTATGTACTATATTATATTGCTCGAAAGCGAGGATTCAAATAGGAGTACTCAATGAAGGGCGTGGTCCAATGGACTACACGCTTGTTCACGAAGCAAAAAGTTCCGGGATCGTATCCATTTTTGTATAGCTTAGAGGTTAAGTGCTTGCTTTGCCATTACATAAATTTTTACCTTGAATATTAGTAATTGTGGTGATTTTTTTAATAACAACATAGAGGTACGTGCATCGAAAAGGATCCTTCTTCATTTAGTGATCGAACGAGAACCGCATTTACAATGCGCTATACTGATGAAGCTTTCATTGAAGACGAAACTGCAGTATTTCAGCAAGTGAATATATAAATGTAATTTAATCCACGGTAAACATTGTACGAATTTGGAATAACGAGGTAAGAGAGCGGATATGGCAGCCTTCCGTACTACATTGTTTTTTTCGTAAACACATACAGCAGAATACCGAGAGATGGTGATAGTGATTCTGAAGTCTCATCTGTGGAATTCTATGACGCTGAACATGGTGCATATGGCTAAGCGCTGCATGTGGAGTGTTGATCCGCCAACGTCAAAGACTGCAGCCCGAGATTCACGCATCATCCTTATTATAACAGGAATATACTATGAACGGGTGGTCTTCACGGGACGACTTTTGTCTACCGCCATTTTAATTAATAGGCTATGACTGGCACTTTATGGGTGAGGGATCAAATTCACACCAACCGGGATATTTTAGAGCTCACAAATCGATAAAAAAAATTTTTTAATCTCCGTCGGGGATCGAACCTGACGGAGAGGGACTCATAAAAGCGGCTTAAAGCACCGTAATTCCGTTTGTTAGTGAAGGCATATGATAGTCTCAAAATGATGTCACAAAGTTCATGCATCAGACGCCATGGTCTGCTCTTAATTCCACGCGAGCATTGTCTTCCTACGCCATCAGTTCTTCTTCGTAGTAGTATCAATCCGGTGGATTGGTTTGCATCAACAGAAACTTGCATCTCGATCTCCACTTCTCCCGGTCCTAGGCATCCCTCTTCAGCTCGGCATAAGAGCTACAATTCATGTCCTCGAACACTTGCTGCAAACACTAGGGCGCCCTCTACAGTTTCTACCCTCAACCATCCCCTCCACGATGTCGTAAAGAAGACCATCGTAGCGCACGACGTTACCGATCGCCGATCTGAGATGGTTCTTACTAGATGCCTATATTCCATGATTATCCTTAGAACGTCATTGTTCGTGACGTGGTCTCTCCAGGAAATTACGAGAATTCTCCTGTAAGACCACATCTCAAAGGGCTCCAGTCTTTTTTTATCACTTTCAGATAAGCGCCATGTCTCACAGCCGTACATCAAGATGATCCAAACAAATGTTTTGGCAAGTTGTGGAGCCTTAAATTAATATTCTTTGACTCGAGATTTTTTGCTGTTTTATTGAAAGCCAGCCTTGCTTGATGTATGCGACTCAATTATGTCTACATATACACTTGGAGATATTGGACCATGACTATGTGATCAAGCAATTGTCTACCGAAAAGGATCGGATGGACAAAAGGCGAGACTTTACAACTAGCCTCTCGCAACTAGTAGACCTAGTGGCTCTGAACTGATGTATGCGACTGTTGATTTTTTTTTTGTTCTGCCATCAGTTATGAGTTGATATCAGCTTGATAAAGCTCCTTAAGGCCGATGCCGTAAAGCTTCAACAAGCGATCTTTTGTCTATTATTTTGGTTCGCTTGCGTAACATCTACATCGAATGTTAACCGGTGTTTGCATACGCCAAAAATAATTATTATGACAGTTGGCCCATTGTCAGTTGGTACAACTGTCGTCTTGGCGGGTGGTACCGCCGAAACGTGAGAGCGGGCAAGTAGTCGCAACTCGCCCGTCCTCGTGGTAGGACCGTCCCTCAGGGCGGCCCTTAACGGGCGACGTTATTGACAAATAAACATGTATCGTGAAAGAGAAACAAGTTGTTTATAATGTGAACCTGATCCTGCATCCTTCATCCAGTTAATCGATGTCCTAAATGGAAGAGGAGGATATCAGAGTATTATTATCGTTTTCAAGAATCCGCCGAAAAAACATTTTTTTTTTATGTTTTACACTCTTTCTTCTCTTTTTTCATCTCTGTTCACCTGTGCGTACAGCGTCCCGTTCCACTCTCGATCCCTTTACGCACCTTTACCGCCCAGGGCAATAAAAATATTATTATTGGCCTTATTTACAGGTATATGGGCGTGTACGAGTATCTGGAAACGATAACAATGGAAAGAAAAAACAGGTTACGTCATCAACTACCCCCCTCACTCACTCACTATCTGTGGTGTTGTTTTCTCTTACGCGAAATAACCAATGCAACTGTATAATAACTGACAACAACTACTAACTTGTACACCCACGTTTGGTGTTGCCCACCAAAGACCGTAATTGTATAACGAGAAAGTACTCTGAAAACAATGCCATGGTAAGTGCTCCCAAGGAGCGCAGGTACAAGGCGACCGGCCCTGAGGCCTTAGGTCCCAAAATAAAGCTGACATCAGCACGATGTAGCCCTTGCTAACTGGTGACGAAAACCTCGATAAACAATCTTTCGTCTCTTATTTTTGTCGCTTGCCGCACATTTATGTGTCCGCCGTATTGGGACTAGTTATACAGTTTTATCAGACCGACCTCGGCTGGACGAGTCAGTTTTGTGTTGCGATCGAGAAGTTCGCATGACGGCCAGCGGCATGTCCTTCCGCTTGGCTGGAAGCTTGTAAAGTTTATCATAAATATAATCAATGTGCTTCTAAAAGAAAGTCTTTGTTTGCTTACCTACTCCTCATCCTGCCCTCACGCGACGTATTAATAGCTTTTTGAAGGAGAGGAGGATGTTATAGCCTAAAGAGATGCCTGTGTAGAAATCTGAGGTCTGTCTTGAAATATCATCATCATCATCATTATTTCAATGTCCTCTCGCCTAAGAGGAGCATATGGAGCCGTGATAAAGCTCTCTCAGCCGCCATAATTTTAGCTTCATCCCGTGTCAGCTCTGCCGAGTACATTCTATGTATAGTTCCTGACGGCCTTTAATAACAGTGCGAGCCCGAAGCTTGAACAAAGTTAGTTGTATTCTATGCTCTCCTGCGGCATTCTGAATACACATTCCAACCGAGTCCACTTTCGCCTCTTGATCGAATCTGCCGGCGGGTATAGCTTAATGGTCAAAGCGTTTGCTTTGCAAGCCAAAAGTCGTGGGTTCGAACCCCGACCGAGATTTAAAAAATTTGATTTTTAATCGATTTCTGAGCTCTAAAATGCCTCGTTTGTTGTGAACTTGATGCGTCACCCGTAAAATGACAGTCATAGCCTGTTAATTAAAATTTGTACCCATTCATTGTAAATTCCTGTAATAATGAAGATGATGCGTGAATCTCGGGCTGTTGTAGTCTATGACGTTGACGGATCGACACTCCACATTCAGCGCTTAGCCATACGCGGCATGGTAGGCGTCGTAGAATTCCATAGATGAGACTTCAGAATTACTATCACCAACTGTCGGTATTCTTGTGTATGTGTTTATATAACAAAAATATAATCAAACTTTTACATGAAAGTATTTTTAAAAGAAATTTCTATGACGCTAAGGGCACTTGTACGCTGCACCTGGAAAGGAATTATGGTATTTGTGTTGGTGAAATTTAAAGTGTGCCAATCTGTTTCATGAAAAATTCCAGATTGCTCGGAGGGATGAAGCACAGATGCTGGAAGAGCATTCTGAAGCTTATCGTGCATGTGTGGTAGTTTAGTTATCGAGTACTGTAGAATCCCATTGAAGATTCGGTGTCGAATTCCAAGCGGCTCGGTCCCCGGGCGGGCCGCGGGCCAAACGTTTGGAATGTGAGACCCTTACAGTCTATCTGCTTAGCAGGGGTGCAAAGTAGCGGTTCGCGTTCTATATTGGCCCGAAAAGCATTTTCATACAATTTACATATTTTTACATATAACCTGTTGTGGCTTATGGGTTGAGCCGTGTGTGGTGAACATTTTTCAACCAATATTTCGACCGCCATTGCAAACCAACTCAAAACTAAATAAATTATTAATCCTGAAGAAGACCCCTGCAATGGCGGTCGAAATATTGGTTGAAAGAAGTTCACCACACACGGCTCAACCCATAAGCCACAACATCAAATCTGGCCGTTAAAAGCCTAAGAAGTTATACACATATAACATGTGTAGCGTTTAACATTATTATAAATATAATAATTATTTAACACTTTCGCATCGGTTGTCGGCATATGCCGTCATAAGATTCCCCGACCGTTGACATTGTTTGACGTGATATATCGTTTTCTACTTTCTTACAATAGTTTTTTATGCATCATCTGATAGCTAAAGGATACAAGAACTAATGTGAAATATGAAAACAGACCAGATAAGTACATTTATGCTTCAAATACTAGTTTTATGATTGACAGTATAATTTGTATTCAAACCGATCCGTAATGAAAGGGTTAAAAATAATAAATACATTTATCTTTTTCATAGTAAAATATGCTGATGACGCTGCTTTTTTCTTTCCATATTTGAAAGGGTACCAATCAAACACTACTGCGTCGAATCAATCTAAATCTTTCTCATGCAAGCCTTGCTAAATTAGCTGTCAAAATATATCATGCAGGAAAAAATAAATTACTTTCCATAGATTCTAATTAGACAATTATTTATTTATTTCCTTCAATAACATTACAAAATATTTTTACATCTTAATTCATTATTGAAGTATTTACATAAACGTGTGGCCCTGTAAATTTATTGACACACTTGATGTCAATGACCTCACACCCAGAACAAGCGTTAGGAGACTCATGCAAATTGTTGACTTGTAACAACAAAAACCGTGTTATAAGTAAATCACGGATGACCCACAAATAACATGGCATTATTGTCACAACATCAAACTACCAAAATTTCGCCTTCGTCAACACTAGCACTGAATCTGAAGCAATATAACACTAAATATGTCAATATCTTCACTCGAGTTGGTTTCGACCACTGTTCATTGCGATTCTTTCGTCTTACACGTATCCAGGGTCGAACTATGGTCTTTTCAGGCCACACTTCAGGCTCCATGAGAGACTCTAGCGAAGTCGCGATGACCCCGACTTTGAAAGAAGTTGACAGCGTCCGTCTGCTGATAATCCTCCTGATGGTAATCCAAGAGGGATTGAATGCAGCGGTCACTTCCAAGAAGCTCTGCATGTCATCAGCTGTTGTATCCGGGTGAAGACCCTTGGCGTGAAGATACGCCATGTTCTAATGTATTAATTAAGTAATTAATAAAGCCAGGGGGAGAACCATCATGTACGGCTGTCAAGCCAAGACTGAGCTTCGGAGACAGCTCGCTAGGGAAGGGATTTGGATTGGGGGAACCAAGGTACACTACAGAATCGCGGGATCCACCATAACAGCGCTTTTCAGGACTGTAGCGGTTTTACGGATCACCCTCGGATCTCGTTTTTTTATATGTATAAAAAAAGTATCACTTGCTGTTTACCATAACTGATCTGTGTATGTATAATAGCCCTACTGGAGCACATTCTCATCTAAAGTTCCCCTGTGTAATGTACTCTTGCTGCGATGAGATGCGCCTTCCGTAAATACGAACAGAAGGGTATCGAATAACGCCATTGTCGCCGTGGTCTAACGGAATTGCACTTAGTTGTGAAACTAAAAGTTTCCTTTCAATCGAAACAATATATACAGTAAAACATCGATTATTCAGACTAATTGGTGATGAAGGCAATATACTCTGACATCAGCATGATGTAGCCCTTGCTGACTGGTACCGAAAACCTCGATATACAATTTTTCGTCTTTTATGTCTGTTGGCATGTCATACATTTACGTGTCGCCATTTTGGCATTTTTTGACAAGTTCGCTCACGGGTGTGTTAGTTATATACATCGCCATTCGGGGGCGCTGGGCGAGGGTCTCAGGAGTCAGTTGTGTACCGCCCGTTGGCGAGAGATATTGTATTGTGGCTGGGCCTAATCCTGTGACTAGGTCGAGCCAGAAGTTTGTTAATTTTAAACTTGAATATATGTCGATGTGCTTCTTTCGTGTCAGCGACGTCAATTTATTTCTGCCTAGGATCTGACAATATAGATAACCCGTGTGTTGCCTAGTATTAGGTCTTGAAGTGTGCAGCTTGTTGGGCGCATGGAGCAGGATCTTAGGTGTGAGGCAATCTGTCGCACAATAGTGTCTCTCCCTGCCGAAGCATTTCCCACCTCTCAAGCTTGTTCTTTGTTCTACCAACTCCGGTTCTTCATCTGTTCAGGGATTTCCAAGGAAATTTAGGAGGCCTTCCTTTGGAGTAATGAAATCCTCTGATGCGACTTGTCGCCAGAGCTGGAGTCTCTCGTTTTCAGGACCGGATGTGAGAGGTTGTGTGGATCTCAGAAAGCTGCTTCGCGACTTCAGTCTGGGTGTTGGGGGTATTTGATTAACTAAGCAGTGGAACAGTCGGTTGATTGCCTTACGCATTTCTTCGGCGCATATGACTTTGCGTCTTATGTTTGGTGGTGCGATACCAGCCAAGGGGTATAGTTTTGAAATGGGTGTTGGTTTGAGGCAGCCTGTGACGTCTCTGCACGCATCATTCAGGGCAATATCCACTTGATTAAAATGGGCTGATTGACCCCACACTGGTGACGCATATTTTCCGGCTGAGAAACAAAGTGTTAAAGCTAAGGTACGAAGATGGGTTGATTGGACTCCCCAGTGAGTATTGGTCAGTTTGAGGATGAGGTTGTTTCTTGTTGCGGAACTTTTTGTTTGGTGTTGCTGCAATGACGCCTGACGGTGAGGGTGTCGATCTAGATTCTAGAGTGACTCCGAGGTATTTTGGATGGTCACTATGTTCCAGTACTCTACCTTTCCACGTGACACGAAGCTTTCTGTTAGCTTCCCCTTTTCTTAGGTGGAAACAGACTTGTGTCTTTGATTGGGTTGGGTTTGAGATGATTGTTTTTGTAGTAATGGGACATCTTGTTTAGTCCCTGGCTTAGGATGCCCTCAACTTCTTCAAACGTTACCGCTTGCGCTGCCACCAGCAAGGGCTATATCATGCATCAAGTTAACCTTACTTTACGTTTGAATCCATTCAAAAATAATTCTAAAAAATAACTTTCTCACGTTGCTGTTCTTGTTCGCCGTATTGAAGCCCCGCATCGCTACGCGGCCAAAGACAGGTGGTTTCGGACCTCGGGACACACCTGTCGCGTCTTATACCATTGTTGTACGGGGGAGAGAATATATAGACCACTACTTCGACGGAGTCTTACCTGGGGCAGTGTTATGCATAACGTGTTACCTTGGAATGTCTTCACCATTGATTTTTGATTATTTTTTTCAAATAAAAAAAAATACTTTTCTGAGAGTGAAGGAATCTGTACATCATACATCACATAGCACACTTGCTTAGTAAGTGTGGATAGAACATGTGCAAGAATAGCTTTGATTGAGTGTTTAATTAATCGAACATGTTTTCAAATTATATTTAACCCTTCACGTGCGGAATAAGATTTCATAAAAGTCACGAAATAAGTCAATTAGTCAATGAAAAATAAAGTTTATTTATGGTCGTTTTTTTTAATGTGTTTTAATTGATCAGCGCTGCATTTATATTCACCTTCGGAACTAAATTAAATAAATCCATTGTAATTTTAAAAAAAGAGCAAATTTGAAACATGTGTAGAATAACTTACAACTCAATACATATCGAAAAAAAAAAATTTTGACGAAAGAATGTTAATAAAATAAAAATTGTATTAATACATTCAATATTGGGAAAAAAAATGTAAATGAACGAATAATTAACGCATAAAATGAAAACCTATTCTATTATTAATTACGATTCATTAATTATTTGCTGCAAATCGATATTTTTCTACTGCAAATGATTACTTTTTACTTACATTTTAAGGTATTTATTATTAAACAATGAGGTTCTCAGGATAATCAAGGAAGACAGGCGCCTAATAAGAACCATCACAGAGAGGCGATCGGTCACATCGTGCGCCACGATGGTCTTCTTCGCGACATCGTGGAAGGGACGGTTGAGGAGTGTAGAAACTGTAGAGGGCGATCTACACGGGAGTATTTGCAGCAAGTGTTCGAGGACACGAGTCGTAGCTCTTATGCTGAGCTGAAGAGGGTTGCGAGATTCTGTTGCTGCAAACCAATCCACCGGATTGATACAACGAAGAAAGTTTATCGTCGATTTGTCAAATAATTTCTGCCCATTAATTGAATTAAATGCTGCCGAAAAAATATTTCGTTGTGTGTATTTTTTAGCCGCCCTGTGTTATAATACACACCACAGGTAGACGACTGTAAATATACTCCTGTAACAATGAACAAAAAAAAAAATTATCCTTTTTATGAACCGAATTCATTTTTTGTGCGCCCGTCCCCTTTCAAGACGAAACAGATACAATCTCTTCATCGTCTCTTTCTTTAACATCTCTCTCTAGCGCCACTTCCTCGATGTGGATCCAAAAAATGTGCTTTTTCTTCTTTTTTCTACGTATTTTTAAGAATGGTGCACTGGTCGTTATGCAACCAAATTTATTGTTAAATTACATGTTTTTTATTGTTTGGAATTTAATAATGTTTTTTTGTCAATTGTTCAACCTAGTAAAAAAAATTACTCTTTTTTAAAATTTTCATTGAGAACAATAATACAGTCAATTTTCCTATAGCGTAAATTTAAATAGATATATTTCTTATAGCGTATTTTTTTTTCTTCATTTAACGGATCCTTCTATAGCTTTACATTCTGTGTTGTACCGCCACTTAGGACCAAATGACCTACACCTCAGTAGCGTCACGCTAATTTTGCGATATTAAAGGGTCCGCCAAATATTTTTTTTTTTTTTTGAAAATGCGGCGCAAAACATCGAGTGTAGCTTCGGCTGTGTGGCACGTAGCGCCGTCCTGTTGAAACCAAATGTTGCCAATATCCTCCTCTTAAATTTTTCTGAACCAAAATGGGCCGATAACGATCGCCATTGACTGTAACGGCCACTCCTTGCTCATTTTCGAAGAAAAATGTCGCAATATTTCCCAGCGTTGTTCAAGCGTATACACAACCATATTCGTTTAGAGGAAGAATAAAACTAATTATCTGTCAAATCAGACATGAGCTAAATGTTTCCATTCACGAAATAAGCACTAGTTGAAAAAAAAAAGTTAGATGGCGGACCCTTTATTTACAATGCTGATTGATAAATAGGCAAGGATAGCGTTCAATAAAAAAAACAACAATTCTTGAGTCCAAAAGTATTAATTTACAGCTCCGCAAGCAACTAATCAAAACATTTGTTTGGAGCATCTCGATGTACGACTGTGAGACGTGGTGCTTATCTGAAAGTAATAAAAAAAGACTAGTGGTCTTTGAGGTGTCATACAGAAGAATTCTGCAAATTTCGTGGAGGGATCACTTCACGAACAATGAGGCTCTCAGCATTAATCAAGGAAGGTGTGCACCTAGTAAGAACCATCTCAGAGAGGCGATCGGTCACATCATGCGCCACGATGGTCTTCTTCACGACATTGTGGAAGGAATGGTTGAAAGGGTAGAAACTTCAATGAGCGCCCTAGACGGGAGTATTTGCAGCAAGTGTTCTGGAGGTCTTTGAGAATCGTGCATGTTTCCAGGAGGAGAGATTTCTTAGAAAGAGGCAGTGAAAGTGCCATCTGATATAACTGAGTCGCTGATATTTGAAATGAACATATGTTCCACTTATGAAACATGTAAATGGATGTGGGAAAAATAATTGTATTAGTAGATTATACGAGGATTCTCTTATTTAAAAAATATTGTTTCAACACCACGAGCAACTAAGTACTGTTTTTCCAGCATCAGTGTCTCCTCTTTCATAAATAAACATGTTTTACACAATTATTAATAAATATTGTTTTCTTCTTCTTTCAGGTTAGTACGAGCTACTTCTTCTCTACAAATAAGAAAAAATCGCGGTAAGTTTCATAACTTAAAAAATATATTCTTTTCAATTTAGTAGGCATCCAATGGTGATCCGGTGATCCACTCACAAAGACCCAGTAGTTGTTTTATTTTTGTTGAACCGTAAGTGCTCTCAAATGGTAAAAAATGCATTGCAGTGGTAGCAGTACAGTAATGGATGTGGGCGGTGTGACTAGAGTGGACAGAGTTCGAAATGAGCATATTCGGGGTTCATTTCGGGTGGCGCCCATACTTGAAAAGATAAGGGAAAACCGCCTAAGATGGTATGGGCATGTGACACGGAGAGATGAGGACCACATGGTGAAGAGAGCCCTCAACATACCCACGCTGAGAAGAAGACCGCAGGCAACCTGGACTGCAACTGTAGACAAGGATCAGAAAACTCTGGGCTTGACCGAGAATGCAGCGCAGGACAGACAGACATGGCGAATGCGCACAAGGGGAGCCGACCCCAGATGATGGGAAATTGCTATGCTAAAGAGAGTAGTGTCCGATTTTCGTCGATAGGTGATGTATGCATTTTTCGTTTTAATACGTTGTTACGTTGGATTTATTGCGTCTCGCCCGTGATACGTGGTGGAGCTGCTCTGGCGATGGGTGACCGGAAATTAAATGGGGCGATTTAGTGGTCGCGGAAAACGGAAGCGACGTAAAACGGGGCGGACCTGTAGTACTGACTTATATGCGAGAAGGGTATATAACAAGCACTTAACCGATACACATTATTACTATGTGAGAGATTTTCAAGTATATATATATATACGAAAAAATATTAATGCTTCTTGAGATAGTTACAGTCAAACCTCTTTTTGTGCGACTTTTTTTTGTGCGATTTTAAAGTTATGCTGTTTTTTTTAAATGCATTTTTTTTTTAAAAAGATATTTTTGAGATACGTTCGAACCCCTTATCAAACTACTCCGAATAATACGTTGGATTGAAATATTCGCCGCCTATACCCCAACTTGCGCCGAGTGTTTTTTTTTGCGATTTACCTCGGAACGCATCTATCGCACAAAAAAGGTTAAGGTGTACTGAATTTACGATTTTTAATATGGCGGGTATAGTTCAGTAGTCAGAGCGTTTGCTTTGCAAGCCAAAGATTCGATCCCCGACTGTGATTAAAAAAAAAAGTATTTGTAATCGATTTCCGAGCTCTAAAATACCCCACGGTTGGTGTGAATTTGATCCCTCACTCGTAAAATGCTAGACATATCCTATTGATTAAAATTGACGGTAGACGAAAGTCGTCCAGTGAAGGACCACCCATTCATACGAAATTCCTGTAATAATAAGGATTATGCGTGAATGTCGGACTGTAGTCTATGACTAAGCTGTATGCACCATGGTAAGCTTTATAGAAGTCCACAGATGAGACTTCAGAATTACTATCACCATTTGCTGGTATTCTGCTGTATGTGTTTATATAAAAAAATATATACTTGTATAGTAAATATATATGATTGCCATTGAACCCTTGTATCGTCAGTACCCATTTAACCCTTGTAGCGCGTAAATCTCAGGTTACGCCCTACGGCAGGGTTAGCTAGTTGTCGTTATGTTAATGTTAGTAACTAAGTCGGTAGACTGAGTTATTGTACACAAGGCTTGTTCTATGTAAACGTATAAGCTATAAGCCATCTATGTATGCAACTGCTGTTGGGGTAAATCTACAGTAACAACCTTACAACGTTTGTTGCTTATTGTTATTAGTGCACTGCACAGTGAGGGCCAACCTTGACTTACGAATAATTTCTTAAATATTTTTTGTTTTATTTGTTGAGTCACTCTTTAGGACCGAATCCTTCATGCCTGAAGGAGCATAGATAGTAGGTTAACAAAACATTTTTATAGGTGCCATTATTGACGTTGTAGGCGTACTTTTCACATATATTTTTTAATATTATCAATTTTATTTATTTATTTCATTTCTTTCAGAAACATTAAAAATTTATTTAACATGATCCTGAAATAAGATATAATGCAAGATAAACAATTTATAAATAAAGTAATTTGTGATTATAAAAACAATTTTTAAAAAGTTCCAAAGCTCGCTAAACAGAAGACTCCACGAAATTACTTTGATAAATAAATTCGTGGAGCTCATGTCGAAACTGGGCTTCTCTCATGTGGAGTATTTTTTAATATTCGAGGCGTTATAGTTGAACAGTCTGATCACTCTCCCAAGAGGCATAGCCTCTGGCAAGTTAGTATCACTTCTAGTACGAGTATGTTGGCAATCTACTATATTATATTACTACTATATATGGATATTCGTATAATTAGAGTCGAGTTGTAGTAAAAACTGATATCAGCTTGATATAGCTCCTTAAGGCCGATGCCGTAAAGCCTCGACAAACGATCTTTTGTATATTATTTTTATTCGCTTGCCTGTTAGTTTAATTATATAATGTTGAACGGTGTTTGCATACGCCAAAATAATTGTTATGACAGTTGGCCCATTGTCAGTTGGTACAGCTGTCATCTTGGCGGGTGGTACCGCCGAAATGTGAAAACGGGCAAGTAGTCGCAACTCGCCCGTCCTCGTGGTAGGACCGTCCCTAAGGGCGGCCCTTTAACGGGCGACGTTATTGACGAATTAACATGTATCGTGAAACAGAATCAAGTTGTTTATAATGTGAATCTGATGCTGCATCCTTCATCCAGTTAATCGACGTCCTAAATGGAAGAGGAGGATATCAAAACATAGCATCGGAAAGCAAAAGTAAATGCGTTCACATATAAGAAAAGATTATTCAGATATTCACATTTTTATTGAAGGTTGACATGTTTCGCTACGTTGGGTAGTCAATGTCGAGTCGAAAATCGAAATAAGTAAAAAAAAAATTTTTTTTCAACAAATCGTTACTCGCATAGAAACCGACCGGTTTGGCTTTCTTTACGTTAACGGAGGAATTAAAATGGTAAAAAAAAGTTTAAATTTGCGGTTAAAATAGCAGTTAATTTGGGATAGCTGCTTCGGTTAACCCGCTGAGCACCGCCCACGGTTAGCGCGGCAGTAAATTTGCCGGTTAACCCTCCCATCGCCGAATTTATAGCGTCGTTCTCTCCAGTTTGTAGAGCTATTCCGGATTGATGTCAGTCCGCTTACAATGCAAGGGTTAAAGTCTCAAGACTTAGAAGCGATACTCAGCGAGGACTTAATTCCTAAATCTTAATGAGAAATAAATAAAATCATTTTTAAAATAAATATTTTTATGTAAACACAGACAGGATAATACCGACGGATGGTGATAGTGATTCTGATGTTTTTCATATATGGATCCTATGACGCTTACCATTCTACAAATGGATTAGCGCTGCATGTGAAGTGTTGATCCGCCAACGTCTTAGACTACAGCTCGACATTCACCCATTTAACAGGATACATTTTTTTATGTAATACACACATACAGGAGTGCGCCAACAGATGATAGTCTTTCTAAAGTTCCATTTGTGACGCTTACCATGATGCATATGGCTAAGCACTGCATGTTGAGTGCCCGCCAACGTCAGGGACTATATACTTACATTCACGCATTGCCCAATTATTACAGGACGTCACTATGAATGGGTGGTCTTCACGGGACGACTTTCTTCTCTACCACTAATTTTCATTAATAGGCTATGACTGTCATTTTACGGGTGAGGGATCAAATTCACACCATCCGGGGGTATCTTAAAGCTTAGAAATCGATGAAAATATATATTTTTTAATCTCTTTCGAGTATCGGACCCACGATCTTTGACTTGCAAAGCAAACGCTATGACTATTGAGCTATACCCGCCGTGAATGCACACAATGAATGAGTGGTGTTCACGAGACGACTTTCGTCTGCCACCAATTTTGATTAATAAGCTATGACTGGTATTTTACATTTTGCAAGTTAAACGCTTTGACCATTGAGCTATACCGTAGGCTTTCAAAGAAACTTTTTATCATTCATTCATTTGGAGCATATTGAAATCACAAACCGTTGCCATAAAGCTCTGTCAGCCGCCTTGATTAGCCCCCATATGTCAGCCCGTCGATGTATATAGTTCCCGGCATTTGAGAGTTTAAAGAAAAGGGACCGTTAATAACGATAGTCAGAATTAAAACTGGTGGTAGGCGAAAGTCGTCCCGCGAAGACCACCCATTGCAAATTCCTGATAATAAGGATGATGCGTGAATCTCGGCTGTAGATGACGTTTGCGGATCACTCACATGCCGCTTAGCCATATGGCCAATTCCACAGATGAGACTTCAGAATCACTAACCATCTCCGTATTCTTGGTATTTCAATTATTTATTTAAATTCGTACCTTAACATTACAAAATATTTTTACATCTTAATTATTGAAGTATTTACATATAAGCGTGGCCTCATAAATGTATTGACATTTAGTGTCAATGACCTGTAGCGTTAGGACGATGCAATAGTTGACTTGTAACAACAAAACCCTGTCATAAGTAAATCATGGTTGACCCACAAATAACACGGCATTATTGTCACAAAATCAAACTTCCAAAATTTCGCCTTCATGAACACTAGCACTGAATCTGAAGCAATATGTGCTTACATAAAACGAATACATTACATGTGTAGTTCCATACAGGCATGCTGCTTACCTTATCCCGGAGCTCCGTCGAGTACGTAAAACAAGGCTGCCTTTAAGTAAACACAATTAAAATTAGGAATTACGAATGGGAATGTAACGTTTGTAATTATATCACGAGTCTGTTTATCGTCGAGTGCATCTGATCTACTCACAAAGGATGCCTCCCGTACTCTATTTATGGAGCAGTTCGCGGAACAACACGGCATCCATCTTTGAGTCAACACGACTGGCTTGTTTTTGGATGTGATGTTCCACCGTTTAGTCAGCGATCGGCAACCTTTTTGCGACTTTTTGTCTCCAATTTACAGTGGGCATATTCTCCTTTGAGGGTAGAAACTGTAGAGGGCACCCTAGACGGGAGTATTTGCAGCAAGTGTTCGAGGGCATGAGTTGTAGCTCTTATGCTGAGCTTGGGAGAATTGCAGAGGATCGAGAAGAGTGGAGATCGAGATGCAAGATTCTGTTGATGCAAACCAATCCACCGGATACAACGAAAAAGATTCTCCTTAGTCCAGTGACTAGCACATCGCGGTTCTTGTTCGATCATCACCTATATATTGGTGTGAATTAGATTCCTTACATGAATTGTGAATGCCATTTTAATCTCTCTAAAGTGTTGTTTATTTGTTTAGCACTTCTGTGCAGTGGTCAAAATTTTTCAGAGGAGACTCCCACTGGACTTATCAGTTGCTAACTGATCACAATCTGAATGAGCGCATCATCAATGAGACTAAGTCCAGTGGGAGTCCCCTCTGAACAATTGTGGCCACTGCACAGAAGTGCTAAAAGAAAGAGATTATAATCGCATTCACGGGTTGTAAAGAGATGCAGATGGAAGATAGATTCTCTCACCGAAAATACGAGCAAAGATTGTAAGTGCGTGGGATTTTTTTTTAGTGGCCACAAAGTCTGCATGCCCGATAGGGCCGAGGCGATTCCCTCGAACTGCATCGAAAAGGACTCCTCTTTCTAACGAGAGGAACTGACAGTCCCAGAGAATGTGATCTGTGGTCTCGAAGGGGGCGCCACAGGGGCAACTAGGGTTTGAAGTTTTAAGGAATGTATTATCAATCCGGACGAATACCATTGGTTGTAATGCACCGACGTATTATTTGGTTCTGAATACCAATGTTTTTGTTCTATCTACCGTCGATTCAGTTGCGTTCGCTGTGATAACATAACAAAGTATACACATTATTGAATTTATCAACATAATTATGCCGTTTTTGATCTTCAGGCTGACGTAGTAAATCATTTATTATCCTCAATGTGATGAAAGCATTCTTATTAAGACATCATATACACTATCAAGCTATGCTTAAGTAAATACCCCGATCTCAGAGTAATTAACCTTAATAATTAATCTAATACAAGTAATTAAATAAACACATACTGTAATGCCACAAATTCTTTTTATACGCATCAATTCGTTCAGAAAAAATATCGGCAGAGGCGGGATGCGAACCAACCATTTGTTCAAGTGCAATGCATTTGACCAAAAATAATAATAATAATATACACACTCTGAATAAATAATATAGAGACATCTATCGTTATACGATAGTAACATTGGTAACAATGTTATAAATGCAAGATTTTCGACGCATCGATTCGGGCAGTCGATGGTCGTGCGGTCAAGGGTATTGGTATTGAACTTGAACAAATGGTTGGTTCCAAAGTTCGCTGGTTCGCATCCCGCCTCTGCCGATATTTTTTCTGAACGAATTGATGCGTATAAAAGGAATTTGTTGCATTACAGTATGTGTATATTTAATTACTTATCATATTGTAACATAGTCAATGATCTATTAAAGTAGATTAGAATATTGAAATAATAAAATAATATTCTAACAAATAATTTAAAAAATCCATATAATCTAATTAAATTTGAATCTTTCACATGTTTGCCTTCAAATAACTAATAGCTTGTAACTTCTTCTTCTTCGTGTCAGCGACGTAAAATTATTTCTGCCCAGTATCTGGCATCATCGATAGCCCGTGTGTTGCCCAGCATTAGGTTTTGAGCTGTGCAGCTTGTTGGGCACATGGAGTAAGATCTTGTACATAATTTCAGTATTTAAAGTATTTTTAATTTCATATAAGCTTGCGTTCTAAACTTGAAGCATTGGATGCCAATATACAAGCCACCATAGCCACGGCGGACGTAAACAGTTACATTATTTTCGAAAATTCGATCGAACCCATGACCTTAGGTAAGGTAAGCAAACGCTTAACCTCTAAACTCAAGAAAATATCGAAGTATCTCAAGTATAAGTATTTAAAAAATTAGCATGTATTATAATTTTTAATGTTTCACATGTTCACCCCAAATAACAAATAGCTTGTACCACTTTAAATGATTTTAAGTATTTTAATTTTCATATAAGCCCGGATTTAAGGCCCAGAAACCAAGGCGTTTAACCAATGCATCCTCCCAGTATAAACCCATAGCGACATTGAATCTCACAGCATGTTTTACACAATAATATAAAGGTCACCCAACGTGCCATGGAGAGAACCATGCTTGGAGTGTCGCTAAAAGATAGAATCCAAGACAAGGATATTCGAAGAAGAACTCAAGTAGTGGAGGCTACCCAACGAATAGGCACACTCAAGTGGCAATGGGCAGGACATATCTGTTAAAGAGATGACGGTCGATGAGAAAGAAAAGTGTTGGAGTGGCTTACAAGAATTGGCAAACAAATCGGACTAGAGTTAGACATTCAACCTCTTTATCAGTATCTCAGTGTCTACTTTTTTACTTCCCAGCCTCTCCCTGAAAGACATGGGGAACTATTTACTTGTATGTTCCTCGGTGGAATTGTACGGTTATATCTCAGCACAAGGAATGGCAGCTGACAGAACTATGTGTTGGTAATTTTTAGTGATAATATGCTTTATTTATGAAACGGGTCGCTTGGTGAAAACCCTCCCTGTCCCGTCCTGTTTTTGGAGACCCACATGAGGACCCGTTACTGGACGCACGCTAAAAGCTACTTGTTAGAGAGTTGCTAAAGGCCTTCCCGTGATTCTAAGTGCATCAGTTAGATGTCAAATAGACCTCAGTCTAAGGCTGCGAAGTTAGTATACTATGGGTATCACAAATTGTAGCTCTAAATCATTGTTTTTTTGTACTTTGCGACAAATCGTCGCTTTACCCGTTTCCGAAATCAGCGTTTTATAATGTCCAATTAGAGGCATGGACTCCACCTACGAGATGGCCAGGTCAGATCTAAAATTATATGTAAAAAAAACTATATATTTAATAGAATTAATTTGTGCAAACAGGTTTTTTTTTCTATCCATTTGGTAATACTAGTCCATTTGAATGTATTTAATTATTATTTGATTTTTTTCATGTATGTGATAACTACTTGATGGACCAAAAAAATATGTAGGTTTAAGCTCACAGTTGTTGGGTACTTTTTTTAAAACTTTTCTTTACGGTGTTAAAATGAAAAACGCGCGTTCCGGTGTTGGGTAGTCAGTACACAATCATAAATCAGCTATTTTAAATCGGAAATTAATAGCATTCATAGCTAATCTCCTTAATTAATTATAATTGAAGAAAAAATATTTAATTATTGAGATTTATTTGCTGAAAACATTAAAAAACCATCTGGCAACAGTCACGGAACGAGTCCACTTTGGTTTGAAGCTCGAGAGCTACTGCCGCTAGTCGTGGTAGTGGTCGGAGTGGCCCGCGCCCACTCTCTTCCCTCTTCCTTCACTGTGAAGTATGAAAGAGTGAGATACGAATATAGTGTCGCGGTTCCCGCACATCGTCGAGACCCAATGCACTCACAGCGCAAATTTTTTCCCGATATTCACGAAATACCTCCGATGTACCCTGTAGATACATTCTAATTATTATTAATATTTTATTTGAAATTTAAGCGTCAATATATTATGAAGGAATTCCTAAAAACTTAACCTTTTATTTTTATTATATTTATTGATGGTTATTAGAAACAATGTGTAGAAGATACACATCGCAGGGAAGGGAAGATAAAAAATATATGAAGAGGAGCATTTCAGAGAAGAACCCTGAACTCCGATTACTTTCGAGAAACTTCTTTGCGGAAACAATGATTATATAGTCAAAAGTAAAATGAACAGCACATGTTGTATCTCTCTTTCTCTCGCGTTATACTTTCTTCGCATTTTTTGCAGTAAGCATAGGATAGGCATGCCCTTTTCTGTCCCTCTCTCGAGCCCCACGCTTTCGTTGGCTGCCCTTTTCGAAATATTTCGCTTTTATCGAATATATATTTGAGACCGTTACTTACAATCGTGCTTTTCGAAAATATATAATGGTTTGAAATGTACCTAAAATATTTATCTGTTTTCAGTTATTTACGAGTAGGCAACCCTCCTATAATGAATGCATCTAATAAAGTTTGGTTGCTCTCCGCGCATTTAGCTTATTCGACGCCTTGGGGCACCGATCCACTTCGCCATCCCCCAAGACCGGCCCTGTATGTTCCAACTACGTATCGATTTGGTCAATCACTGTACGTTTAACCCTTCATATATACATTTGTATAATATAATGTTTATACGTATAAATATTGCTGGTAATGTTGTGAAAAAACTGGTTTGGCCACTTGAACCGCGGCCCTCCCATTGCCCATTCACCATTTCCGATCCATTCATAAACTTTCAATAGTGATTTCGTTAGCGGCAATGTGTAAAACATTGCGTTTATTTTTTGCGAAAAAACACGTGCTTCAGAAAAAATACATGTGGCTTATAAATTTACATTTTTTTAATGTCAACACATACAGAAGAATACCGGCAGATTGTGATAATGATTCTTAAGTCTCATACGTGGAATTCCATGACGCTTACCATACTTCTTAACGCTGCATGCGGAATGTTGATCCGCCGACGTCAGATATACTACAGCCCGACATTCACGCATATTTCTTATTATGACAATATTTTTTACTATCTCGTCTGCCACCAATTTTAATTATCAGGCTACGACTGGCATTTTACGGGTGAGGGTTCAAATTGACACCAACCGAGGGTATTAAATAGCTCAGAAATTGTCTTGGGTTTTGGGCATTTTGTCTTGTGGGGAAGGTGACTCGTGATAAGTAACAAGCGGTTACCCATCCAATTTTCTGCAACTGAGGGGAATAATTGGTTTGCCCCGAATGAGTACCTAGCCCCTGAACACGACCAGGGGTGGATTATATGCAGGTCCCTTAACAGACTTCGGACCGGAGTATGCAAGACGAGGACACAAATGAAAGCCTGGCAGTCTTACAGCGGACCGACTGAATGTGACTGCGGCGTGGATCAGACCCTGTACCACCTTCTGGAGTGTGCGCTGTGTACGAGTAGCTGCACCCAGGAAGACCTGATGATGGCCGGGAGTAACGCCATCGACGTCGCCCACTTCTGGGCAGACAGGATCTGACCCCATTGTTTCCGACATGATTATATATAGTGTGCTACTGTCGTTTGTTAACTTAAAATCATGAATATTATAAAAATATATTTTTACGAACATTGCCGCTAACGCACTCGAATACCGAATAATGTATTAGTGTGCGCCAGCTGGTGTACGTAGCATCGACATGTGTGTGTTGGTGTGTGATCGAGTATTTCCACATTGGTTGACAGTCTGCTTCCCAATACCGGGATTTCGATGGACCATCGTGTTCGCGAACGGCCACCAGACCTACTGGTTTTTGTTCTCATAACGAGAAGTATTGTGAGAAGGCGCGTAGTGGAAAGATAGCTTACTTATGCACTGAAGAATCAAGGGTTCAAAGAGTGATTTCATAACTGGGAAATATAGTGACCACAAAATATCTGTATTGTCCACGCCTTGTACCAATTCGTATCTGCATCTAAAGGTCCATTTGGGAACGTTAGTGGTTTACGTTGACCTCGAAGGCATTGTCGCCGTATGTAAAAAAAAATCGCTTTTCAGATATAATTTATTTCAGCCCGATCGGATATATGCCTGCCGAATTATGAGTCTCAATACAAAACGGTCGTTTTCAATGCATACAACGTATTTACCAACAAACGAAGAGTTTTACTTAAAATTAGGCAAGATGATGGGTACAGCTTGCCGGTGAACACGAAAGGTGGGGTAGAACTTCCCATTTGAGGTTCTCTTGATAGTTTTTTTGCAATATTTTCAACATGGGGTCGTGCGTATAATTATTGGATTGGCTTCCTGTTGGCCATGCGTCACACCACGCTGTCTATAATTTAATTTATAATTATAATAAACGTATTCGACAGTTATATATTGATTGGTAGTAGTCTAATAAGAAAAATGTGTGTGAACATTTTTTTTTTGGCTTCGGATTTCGAATTTAATTTTGAATACAAGTATTTTATCTGATGCATACTAATTATATGAAAAAAAATGTTACCATATACTAGTTTATACTGTGACTAATTAATTTATTACATTAAGTTGTTTGTAAACCGCTCAAACGCGACTTGGATAGGGTTTATGTAGCAGAGATGAAGGTACTGAGGTGGGCGGGCGGTGTGACTAGAGTGGACAGAGTTCCAAATGAGCATATTCAGGGTTCATTTCGGGTAACCCCATACCTGAAAAGTTAAGGGAAAACCGCCTAAGATGGTATGGGCATGTGACACAGAAATGAGGACCACATGGTAAAGAGAGCCCTCAACATACCCACGCTGAGGAGAAGACCTGGAAGACCACAGGCAACCTGGACTGCAACTGTAGACAAGGGGTCGACCAATGCTTCGTTTGCCAGTTCTTGTGCGCCACTTCAATACTTTTCTTCCCTATCGACCGTCGTCTATTCGACAGATATGTCCTGCCCATTGCCATTTATGTGTGTCTATTCGTTGGGTAGCCTCCACTACTTGAGTTTTTCTGTGGAAGAATTAACAATAGTATTAAATTTACACACACTAAAGTAACAATGAGTGGGAAATATTAGTCAATAAATAATGTTTGTCAATGTTTCAATGTACAAGAATGGTCTTGGAGTGACGAAAATGAATTGACAAACAAATAGCAGACCTCCTGCAATATAGACTAGAATTTTTGCGGGTGATTCGATTGTAACTTATGCTCTCCTGCAGCGACTAAACAACAACGTTTACATGTACAACATTTTTTTCATCATCGGATATCGAAACTTACGGAAGATATTCTTTGGACAGACGTCGTGGGTCGAATGTGTTTGTGTGGGAGGACGGCCACTTGCACAAGAATTATAATAATTTTGACCTCCCACGCGATTCGAACCCACGTTCCACGCGTATCTTTCCTAATAACCACTAGACTTTTTTTTTGAAATTTAAAAACACTTACTAAAAAATACCGATTGACTGTCATTTAACCCTTTCGGTTATCGGCTTATGCCGTAAAAGATTCCCCGACCGTTGACATCGGTTAACGTGACATATCGTTTATCGTTTTGCTACTTTCAGTACTCATTGTGACATCTACAGTAGGAACTTTGACCTGCAGTCATTCCCTTTATCAACCTACATGAATTCTTTACACGAATTTGTAAAGCACGTAAATAAATATGGTTATGTTTCGTCACAGGAGCGATTTTTCTGTTAACCACATGTGTCAATGCCACCACATGTATGGACTTACATAATGAACGTTTGTTAAATATAATAGTTTTTTTGTGAATCATCTAATAGCTAAAGGATAGAAGAACCAATGTGTTATATGAAAATAGGTCAGATAAGTACATTTATGCTTCAAATACTAGTTTTAAGCAAAAAAAAAAAAGGTTTGAAAAATTAAAAAAGTTTAATTTTAGGTTTTTTTTTCATAATTTTAGGTGACATTTTTAATACTCGTTGCAAGACCGGTTCTCGTTCGATCGTCGAAGTGAAGCTACATTTGACATGAAATAGTCTTGGATTAAGATCGGTACGAATACTAACGTGGCATGGTTCATGTTTCTTCCCATATTCGTTCCATATCTGTAATATAATGTCACTTCAAATGACTGTCACTTAGTATTTCTTTTTCAAAGATGACAGTTGCACCAACATGAAATGGAGCAACTGTCATAACAAATAAAATGGCGTATGCCAACGCCGTGTGATTTTATATATAATTAAAAGTAACATTATTAGATGTGCATGTCAGGCGAGCGAACAAAAATTAGAGACAAAAGATCGATTTTCTACGCTTTTCGGCATCGGCTAAAAGAGAGACTTTTTAGAAACAGGTGGTGACCTATCCAAGTTTTGGTCCGCGTCTAATATTGCCTAACTTAAATTATTTAACGTTGTCCTTTTTTCGCTGGACAATTTTCTCTGTATGTATGTAAGTGAAGTAATCCACCCCATTGTATAGCTAACGGAAGTACTCTAATATGCTATAGTGTTTCTTGTAGGTACATATTATTTCCATTACCCATACAATTCAAGTCATATAGTATTGTACTGCGTGTTGTAAAACACATGAATTCAATTATTACGTATTTAATGACAAGTTCAGTATGTAGCTGAGTAGTAAAAGCGCTTTTTTTATGTAAACACATGCAGGAGAATACCGACAGATGGTGATAGTAATTCTGAAGTTTCATCTGTGGAATTCTATGACGCTTACCATGGTGTATATGGATGAATGCTGCATGTGGAGTGTTGATCTGCCAACGTCATAGAATACAGCCCGAGATTCACGCATCATCCTTTATAATTACAGGAAATTACTCATTTTAATCGATCCCTAAAGAGAATTAAAAAAAAAAACGATTTCTGAACTCTAAAATACCCCCGGTTGGTGTGAATGTGATCCCTCACCTGTAAATTGCCAGTCATAGCCTATTAATCAAAATTGGTGGTAGAATAAAATCGCCCCGTAAATTCCTGTAATAATTAAGGATGATGCGTGAATCTGGGGCTGTGTTTTATGACGTTGGCGGATCAACACTCCACATGCTGCGCTTAGCCATGTACACCATTGTAAGCGTCATGATGAGATTTCAGAACTACTATCACCATCTGTCGGTATTCTCCTGTATGTGCTTACATAAAAAAATAAAATGAGCTGCGGAAATTCGTACTAGGAATGTAACGAGAAAAAAATATATACAAAAATTGATGGCGAACTCCAGATTGCATGCATGTTAATCGGGTGTTCTACCACTTAAGTATGCATACGTCGTTGTGCATTATCGTAAACACAAAGTGCAACGGCTCATGCGGAAGACTACCACCAACTGCATTCGCTGCAGTTAATGCAACAAAAATAAAAGTGCAGTACGCTATAGGAATTTACATTACACGCTCTGGCGGCGATTTACGATACTACGAGTTTTGGAATACTTAAAATCGTGATACTTTTGCGTTAACAAACATTGCATTACTCGTGTAAAACGAGTAATAAGCTAAGCTCACGACGTTTTTTTTATGTAAACATACAGGAGAATACCGACAGATGGTGATAGTAATTCTGAAGTCTCATCTGTGGAATTCTATGCCGCTTACCATGCTGCGTATGGTAAAGCGCTGCATGTGGATTGTCGATCTGCTTACGTCATAGACTACAGCCCGACATTCACACATCATCCATAAAATTAACTATGAATGATGCTCTTTACGGGACAACTTTTGTCTACGTACATTTTTTTATTAATAGCCTATGACTGGTATTTTACGGGTGAGGGTTCAAATACACACCACCCGGGTGTATTTTAGAGCTCAGAAATATATTGAAATTATATATTTTTTTAAACTCGTTAGTTTCGCTACTTTCTTATATAGTTTTATATGCATCATCTGATAATAATAATAATCGTGTCGGAAACAACAGGGTCAGATCCTGTCTGCCCAGAAGTGGGCGACGTCGATGGCGTTACTTCTGGCCATCATCAGGTCTTCCTGGGTGCAGCCACTCGGGCACAGCGCACACTCCAGAAGGTGTGACAGGGTCTGCTCCACGCCGCAGTCACATTCAGTCGGTCCGCTGTAAAACTGCCAGGCCCTCATTTGTGTCCTCGTCTTGCATACTCTGGTCCGAAGTCTGTTAAGGGACCTCCATATATTCCACCCTTGGTCATGTCCAGGGGCTAGGTCCTCTTTCGGGGCAATCCAAGTATTCCCCTCAGTTGCGCTTTTCCACATGTTCAGCCGCAGGGTGGCCTCAGGTATCATCTGATAGCTAAAGGATACAAGAACCAATGTGATATATGAAATTAGGCCAGATAAGTACATTTATGCTTCAAATACTAGTTTTATAATTGACAGTTAATGCTGTCAATTATAAAACAGTCCTAATGCTGGGCAACACACGAGCTATCGATGTTGCCAGATATTGGGAAAAAATAATTTGACGTCGCTGACACGAAGAAGAAGAAGAAGAAGAAGAATTGACAGTTTAATTTGTATTACGCCTAGCCGTAATCTAAGGGTTAATCTCCATCGGGGATTGAACCCACCATAGAAGACTTGCGAAGCAAACGCTTTAACCACTGAGCTATACCCTCCGGCTAAATGTAATTTGACAATAATTTTTGGTAAAAAATATGATATTTATTACATATATTTTTATGTAAACACATACATGATCATCATCACTGTGTCTGCTTTTCTAAATAAGGTATATAATTTCACTAAATACCGTCCAGAAGTTCTATCAGCTGCCATAGTCTTCGCCTATATATGTCAGTTCTGCCTCACACAGGTTGTATAATTTTCCTTTCCATATCTGGATGTCGTCATACAGAACAATATTCGGAATTTCCTGGAGAGACCACGTCACGAATAATGAGGTTCTCAGCATAAACAAGGAAGATAGGCAACTAGTAAGAACCATCTCAGAGAGGCGATCGGTCACATCATGCGCCACGATGGTCTTCTTCGCGACATTGTGGAAGGGATGTTTGAGGGTAGAAACTGTAGAGGGCGTATTTGCAGCAAGTAGTCGACGACATGAGCTGTAGCTGTTATGCTGAGCTGAAGAGGGTTTTTGAGGACCGATAGGCGTGGAGATCGAGATGCAAGATTCTGTTGCTGCAAACCAATCCACCGGATTGATACTACGAAGAAGATTGTCACCACAAATGCTGTCACTCAAATCTGTCTATTGCCACTGTGCATACCTTATTGCCAGACTGCATGCGAAAGTCCACCTGGGAACATGTGTGGTTCCCGACGCCTCCCGAAGCAGAAGACCGGACATTTGAATAGACGGCATATTTTGGGTGATTTTTTAATCAGATTTTTAAGGAAGTTATATGATTAGCTTGACGCTTAATATATATTGCAAGCTTTCTAAATAATTGAAAAAATAATTTAAAAATAATTCTTTTTAATTCGTTTTTAATCTCGGTCTTAAGTCACAAAGAAGTTTTTCAATTAAGGTTGCATCGCGAATTATTTAATTTTTTGAAATAATTCGAAAAATTAAATTAAAATTAATTAAATTTTAATCCGCAATAAATGGTGGCACAGCAGGAGAATTTTGTGTAATTATCGTATCAAACGCCAATGCAGACGTATAGTTTTTTTTTATGTAAACACATACAGGAGACTACCGACAGATGGTAATAGTAATTTTATGTCTCATCTGTTGATTTATATGACACTTACCACGTTGCATATGACTAAGCGATGCTTGTGGAGTGTTAATCCGCCAACGTCATAGATTACAGACCGAGATTCACGCATCAACCTTATTATTATAGGAATTTACGAGTACTGTGAATGGGTCTTTTTTCACGGGACGACTTTCGTCTACATTCAATTTTATTAATACGCCATGACTGGCATTTTATGGGTGATGGATCAAATTCACACCAACCTGGGGTATTTTAGACCTCATAAATCGATTAATAATCCTTTTTTTAAATCTCCGTCGGGGATCTAACCCACGACCTTTGGCTTGCAAAGCAAACGCTTTGGCTTAGAGGTGACCTAAATTCAAAATAATTATGAGCGACAATAAGATTACCATACACACCATTTACTACGATCACGGGTATACGTATCCGGAACGCTTAAATCAAAGCTTTTAAGGATTTCAGGGTTTGGTGATTAGCATCACGGTGAAGGCCCCTATACCTAAAAAGATAAGGGAAAACCGCCTATGATGGTATGAGTATGTGACATGAAGATATGAGGACCACATAGTGATGAAAGCCCTCAACATACCCACGCTGAGGAGAAGACCTGGAAGACCACAGGCAACCTGGACTGCGACTGTAGACAAGGATCTGATACTCTGGGCTTGACCGAGAATGCAGCGCAGGACAGGCAATCATGGCGAATTTGCACATGGAGAGCCGAACCCTGATGATGGAAATGGCGAGGCTAAAGAAGAAGGTGATTTGCATCACGAAGGAGAATGATTGCTTAAGAGCAGCTATTTTCTTACGGGACTTTTATCAGGTCCGGAAGGCAGAGTTATGGATGTGAGAGGTTGTGTGGATCTCAGAAAGCTGCTTCGCGAATTCAGTCTTAGTGTTGGAGGTATCTGATTATACAAGCAGTGGGATGGTTGGTTGATTGTCTTAGGCATTTCTTCGGCGTATATACTTTTACGTCTTATGTTTGGTAGTGCGATACCAGCCAAGGGGTATAGTTTAGAAATGGGTGTTGGTTTGAGGCAGCCTGTGACGACTCTGCATGCATCATTCAGGGCAGTATCCACTTGATTACAGTGGGCTGATCGACCCCACACTGGTGCCGCATATTCTCCGGCTGAGAAACAAAGTGCTAAAGCTGAGGTACGAAGAAGGGGTGGTTGGGCTCCCCAGTGAGTGTTGGTCAGTTTGCGGATGAGGTTGTTCCTTGTTGCAACTTTCTGTTTGGTGTTGCTGCAATGACGCCTGAAGGTGAGGGTGCGATCTAGAGTGACTCCGAGGTATTTAGGATGGTCGCTATGTTCCAGTACTCTACCTTCCCACGTGACACGAAGATTTTTGTTAGCTTATATAATGTATTCTAATGATATAACGCTGATGAACGGATAGAAATAATATAATGTATTCTGAATTGGACCACATGCTCCAGCTAAGGAGCGTATATAATAAGAGGAATGCCTCTCTTCGTCACAGACTTTTTCTTTAGTTGTTAAGTATAAAACATGATGCTTTTAAACACATATAATACGACGCTGTTTCGAAGTAATTCCGACATAATAGCTTAATACCCCAGTTAACTAGATACGTGGTTTTCTCATGCATACACCGCCGCAAGAGAGCCGGCAATATTTCACAAATAATAAGTTTTTAACACCGCCCATACTTTGCGCGAGAAACGCGGACTCTATATATGTGTACATGTATTTTAAATGCCTTCTCGCTCTGGCATCCGCGTGCAAATTTATTCGGCCCGAAAGAGATAGAGAACAATCCCCCTTCTGATTAACTAACTTGCAATAATTTGCAAGGAAGGCTGTAGAAAATTTTCTGGAAGCTTGCCTTACGTATCGCAATTCAACAGTAGCGCTTTCTCGCTCTAAAGACATTATGCTTTTGCACCTCGAAAATGTCATTTGAAAATAGGAAATGTGAATATTCCTAAATAATATCTTAATTGAATATGGTTGAAGTTGAAATGCAACTATTTTTGTAATGTAAGTACATTCCTAAAAATAAAAAATACGAGGGTTATCCGTAGTTTAAGATTCCCATGGCGCTACAGTCCTGAAAAGCGCTGTTATGGTGGATTTCACGATTCTGTAGTGTACCTTGGTTCCCCCACTCCAAATCCTTTCCCTAGTGAGTTGCCTGCGGAGCTCAGTCTTGGCTTGGCAGCCGTACGTGATGGATCTCCCCCTCGTTTCGCCCGCTAGGTGTGAGCTGCGCTCGGTGATCCGTTTCCTTATCTGTTTCTTGAAGAGATCCAGATTGTAGGTAGGAGGAAACAGACGCTGGAATAGATTTTTAAAATTTACCGGTGGCGTTAAAGAAAGAACTTTGGAAACTGCCTGTTCTTAATCGACACACATTAATCGTGTATGGATGTTCGGTAAGTGTAAGACGAGTTTGTCGGTTGTGCGTGGGTGCAGGAGGAATTAGTTCTTCTGCGAGTGCGAGAGTGACAGGCCTATAGTGTCGAAAGCGTGTAGATTTTGTAAGTGGCCTCGCAGTGGATGCCTAGTAAGTTCAAAAAAGTCTTCTCCAGTAAGCTACACAACGAAGAGTTACAATATCTAGGGATGGACTCTTTTTATTCTTTTTCCATTCCTTAGATTCCCGGAGGAAAATTGCTGCTCTCAAACATTCAATCCTTCTTCTTCGCGGTGCAATTCACAACCTTGGAATTCTTGAATGTTTTATCTTCTACGTTCCAGATAAGTACACCCGTGCTCGTAGCTATCCATTGAGCCTAGTTGATACTTGTGGAGCTTAGAGCACTCAATTTAGTACAACGGCAATGGCGCTCCTAAATGGCCTAACAGCACACCTCGATCCTTTTCATACATCCTTTTCCTCTTTTGTCGATGGTATTTTTCTCCTAGATCTCTGTGATCTTTGACACGTGTCCTCTTCTTTTATGTTATTTTTTCTGTGTTTTTATGTATTGTAGGTTCATGTTTACTCTATGTTTCTAATTCTTTCTACCTTGGAACTGCGGTTCTGTTGAATAAATAAACAATATATATGATTATCCTTAAGTGCAAGAGGGACGCTTCTATAGTGTCGAATGCGTGTAGATTTTGCAAGTAGTCTCGAAGTGGATACCTAGTAAATACGAAAAGTCTTCTCCAGTAAGCTACACAACGAAGAGTTACAATATATATGATTGTCCGTAAGTGCGAGAGGGACGCTTTTATAGTGTCGAACGCGTGTAGATTCTGAAAGCGGCCACGCAGTTAATGCCTACTAAATAAGTCTTCTCCAGTTAGCTACACAACGAAGAGTTACAATATATATGATTCTCCGTAAGTGCGAGAGGGACGCCTCCATAGTGTCGAACGCGTGTAGACTTTGCAAGTGGTCTCGCAGTGGATGCCTAATTAATACGAATAGTCTCTCTCTTCCCGCTGTGTGTAGCTCTAGTATCCGTGCTATTTCCACGTCGACAGCCGCTATATATATGTTCAAAGTTCCCATTATAAATGCATTAGTCGTTTCTGTCGGATATTGCACACACCCTGTATATTCAGCTTCTACGTATGAATGGTGCAAGTTTCTTCCGCGTGTATAAGAAACTAGGATTAACTTTAAAAGTTTTGAAATTGGCTCAAATTATTAATTTCTTGTGGCGTATCTTATTATATACGGTACCTGTATCATCCTCGTTCTTCTTTTTACAGCTTTGAATCTCTTTTGGCGGCAGGTATATCGTTTGCTTTGCAAGCCAAAGGTCGTGGGTTCGATCCCCGACAGAGATTTAAAAAAAAAATTAAACGATTTATGAGCTCTGAAGTACCCCCTGTTGGTGTGAATTTGATCCCTCACCCGTAAAATGCCAGTCATAGCCTATTAATCAAAATTGATGGTAGACGAAAGTCGTCCCGTGAAGACCACCCATTGATAGTAAATTGCTGTAATAATAAGGATGATACGTGAATCTCGGGCTGTAGTCTATGACGTTGGCGGATCAACACTCAACATGCAGCGCTTACCTATATGTAGAATGGTAAGCGTCATAGAATTCCACAGATGAGACTTCAGAATTACTATCACCATTTGTCGCTAGTCTCTTGTATGTGCTTACATAAAAAAAGACACATTTTTTTGGCTGAGTCAGAATCTGTAAAAAGAATCTCCGTTTATTTTTAAAATAAAGTGTGATCAACCCGACGCTTTAATAAATGAAAATTCTCAAGTACTTTGTGAAAATCTTTCTCTTATATCAACAAGTGTTACAGTGGCGTAACTCTTGTTTCGTTTGTACACTGTGGGCGAGAGGTTTAACATGTCAAGGGAGCGTGTTCGTTTCAGGGGCGTATCTCCGCTTCACATTGGCGTCGGCGGGGGTGAGCTAACTCCCTTTTACAGCGCCATAAAACTTGCTAATCACGGGGCGAAACCCCCCGACACGTACGCCACTGAAAAATACTATAAAATTCAGAACTCCTCAAAATGCCTTTAACCGTATAGTAAGATTTTTTTTTAAATATTTGTATCACTAACAATATTCTTAGTTCTTATTTTTACTACTAAAAACCATATTGTACGATGGTTGTCCGTAAAATAAGGTTCCCATGGCGTTACAGTCTAGAAAAGCGCTGTTATGGTGGATCCCGCGATTCTGTAGTGTACCTTGGTTCCATCACTCCAAATCCCTTCTCTAGCAAGCTGCCTGCGGAGCTCAGTGTTGGCTTGGCAGCTCGTACGACAATCCTTTTTTTTCAAACACAAAGCATTTAATTGCCTTTTCTTTCACAGACAATTTCGAATATCAGCTGCAAAATTATCTTGTACTTTGACAGCTGATATAGCAAGACTTGCTCGCAATAAAACTTGATTGATTCTACGCAGTATCTTTGTATGGGCGCCCTTCAAATATGCTGACATCAGCATGATGTAGCCTTAGCTGACGGCGTGAATTTTTCAAATCATTTTTTTTTTGCTTAAAACTAGTATTTGAAGCAGAAAAGTACTTATATGACCTTGTTTCATACATCACATTGGTTCTTCTAGTCTTCAGCTATCAGATGATGCATAAAAAACTATTAAATTTAACAATTATTTATTATGTAACTCCATACATGTGGTGGCATTGACACTTGTAATTTACAGAAAAATCTCTTCTATGACGAAACCTAATGATATTTATTTACATGCTTTCTAGATTCCAGTAAATAATACATGTAGGTTGATAAAAGGAATGACTGCACTTCCAATTTCTTACAGTAGATGTCACAATGAGTACTGAATGTAGCAAAACGATATATCACTTCAACCGATATGAACGGTCGGGGAATCTTTGACGGCATTTGCCGACAACCGATGCGACAGAGTTGAGAATAGGCATTTAATAGTCTGAGCTTACAGAACTGTGAAACGGCAATTTGCAATGTGTAGTATATGCTCTAAATATATAGCGGATATAGTAAGAATAAAAAAATTAAAAAATAATCATTTCAATTTTCTAGGGTTAGTTTCAGGTTTTCAGGTTTTCAGGAAACATGGACTGAATATAGACAGGTTTAGAGGATACGAGATGGGTTGTAAAATTTACGATTTTCAGGTCGTGTCTTCTGTGCGGGAATCCACTGTGCAACTACACCACATGTCTTTGGTGTGCGACGAGACCATAAAATGCACCACAAAATTCATGAAAAACATTATTACAACGAGATACAAAATATATATTTCTAATATAACGGGTCCGCCAAATACCTTTTTTTTTGAAAATAGGGCGCAAAACATCGAGTGTAGCTTCGGTTGTGTGGCACGTAGCGCAGTCCTGTTGAAACCAAATGTTGCCAATATCCTCCTCTTCAATTTTCGTCAACAAAAATGGCCCGATAACGATCGCCATTGACTGTAATGGCCACTTCTTGCTCATTTTCGAAGAAAAATGGCCTGATTTTCAAAGTAATATCGCAATACTTCTCAGCATTGTTCAAGCGTATACACAACCATATTCGTTCAGCGGAAAAATAAAACTAATTATCCGTCAAATCAGACATGAGCTAAGTTTTACCATTCACGAAATAAGCACTAGTTGAAAAAAAAAACGTTAGATGGAAGACCCTATACTTGAATTTAATACAAAAGAATATAATATTCAACAATTTATCTACAAACAAATTCACAGCAAACTACATCTTAAAGCAACAGCTATTAGCCATATGTAGCATGGTAAGCGTCATGGAATTACGCATATGAGACTTCAGAATTACTATGACCATCAGTCGGTATTCTTCTGTATGTGTTTACATAAAAAAAAACTAAAAATGTAAAACAATCGTTTTGTTTTTCGTCGTTTCCGGCAATTATATATAAATTAGAGCAAGCAGCGGGACGCAGGTACATGCTACTTAATTAACCAAAACCGCGTTGATTCGTCCTCTCTGGCGTTAAAGTGTCGCTCTATAACGCAGAGAAACCGCCGCATGAGCTCTTTTCGAACTCGGCGGAGCTCCTTATGAATAGTCAATGAAATAAATTTAAATCAAATCTGATATATAAATAGGAGCGCACCGCGACACTGGAGTTTTTTTCCCTGGCTCTCATTAGGGCGTGGCAGGGGCTTTCAAAGTGTACTTGCGACTAATTGCAGGTAAACAAATTTACGAAAAAAAAATGGTTTAAAATTTAAATTTAAATGATAAATATGGTGTTGCGACCTATCGTTCAACGACTCATCTGTGACGACATATGGCTATGACTGGCATTTTACAGGTGAAGAATCAAATTCACACCAACCGAAGGTAGTTTCTTATTCTTCGTAGTATCAATCCGGTGGATTGGTTTGCAGCAACAGAATCTTGCATCTCGATCTCCATTCCTCTCGGTCCTCCGCAATCCTTTTCAGCTCAGCATAAGCGCTACAATTCATGTCCTCGAATACTTGCTGCAAATACTCCCGTCTAGGGCGCCCTCTACAGTTTCTACCCTCAACCATACCCTCCACAATGCCGTGAAGAAGACCATCGTGGCGCATGATGTGACCAATCCATCGGGATCGCCTCTCTGAGATGGTTCTTATTAGTTGCCTATCTTCCTTGATTATTCTGAGAACCTCATTGTTCGTGACGTGGTCTCTCTAGGAAATTCCGAGAATTCTTCGGAAGGTAGTTTAGAGCTCAGAAATTGATTGATTTATTTTTATTTTTTTTAATCTTCGTCGGGAATCGAACCCTTGAGCTATACCTGCCGCAGACACAGTTGGCCACTGAGCGCTCATAGTCGGTGACACCCAGCGAACACAGAAATTCATCTAGTGGCGATCCGCAGAACTACACCTGTGAAGCAGCCAATATGGTGACACATGCGTGACTGACGTGCGAACAATAATAAGAGACGAAAGATTGTATATCGAGGTCTTCGGCACCAGCCTGCAAGGGCTATATCGAGCTGATATCAATATATATCAAGATTGTTTTGTCATTTTGAATTTGGAACACAGCACTGTTGTTAATAATATGCAAAGGAATAAAAAAATAAATAATAATATTTAAATCAAATTCAAAAGGATCCACTCACTGCTGAGTGGAGTAAGGGCGCAAGCGACACTGCATATTTAAATTTAAAAAAAATGGAACAGAAGCCGCTTTTTATTACTGAATAATTCAAAAGAACCAGCGATACCCAAATGGTATAAATCAAAACGTAATTAATCCAACACAGTCTTACATTCTTTGATATTCTTTCATTTTCGTTATAAGAAAGTTGAAAAGCATCGCATAGCTCAGTAGTTACAGCGTTTGCTTGGCAAAAAAAAAAAAAAATGCCCTATTTATTAAAATTGGTGGTAGACGAAAGTCGTCCCGTGAAGAACACCAATTCATAGTAAATTCCTGTAATAATAGAAAATGATTCGTGAATCACGGGCTGTAGTCTATGTCGTTGGCGGATAAACACTCCACGTGCAGCGCTTAGCCATCTGCTCCATGGTAAGCGTCATAGAATACCTCAGATGAGAATTCAGAATTACTATCACCATCTTTCGGTATTCTCTTGTATGTGTTTACATTCTTTGTGCACATTCGCCATGTCTGCCTGTCCTTCCACTTTGACCATTCTCGGTAAAATCCAGAGTTTTCAGATCCTTGTGTACAGTTGCAGTCCAGGTTGTCTGTGGTTTTCCAAGTCTTCTTTTTAGCGTGGGTATGTTGAGGGCTTTCATCACCATGTGGTCTTCATCTCTCCGTGTCACATGGCCATACCATCTTATGTGGTTTTACCTTGCCATTTCAGGTATGGATGTCACCCGAAATGAATCCCGAATATGCTTATTTAGAACTCTGTCGACTCTACTCACACCGCCCGCTCACCCCAGCATCTTCATCTCTGCCACATGAATCCTATCCAAGTCACGTTTCAGCTGGGTCCAATACTCCGATCCGTAGACCATTGCTGGCCTTACAGCAGCTTTGTAGATTTTACCTTTGGTCCTAACTGGAATCTTGCTATCACACAAATTTCAGCCATGCTGTATTTATCATTTCAGCCATCCCAGGTCTTCAAAACGTTATACGACTACATTCGCTATATCCCACCCTTTCTTCGTACCTCAGCTTGAGCACTTTGTTTCTCAGCCGGAGAATATGTAGCACCAGTATGGGGTCGATCAGCCCCCATTGTAATCAAGTGGATACTGCCCTGAATGATGCATGCAGAGTAGTCACAGGCTGCCTCAAACCAACACCCATTTCTAAACTATACCCCTTGACTGGTATCGCACAACCAAACATAAGACGCAAAGTCATATGCGCCGAAGAAATGTATAAGGCAATCAACCAACCGTCCCACTGCTTGTATAATTAGATACCTCCAACACCAAGATTGAAGTCGCGAAGCAGCTTTCTGAAATCAACACAACCTGTCATATCTGGCCCTGAAAATAAGAGACTCCAGCTCTGGCAACAAATCGCACCTGAGGATTTCATTACTCCAAAGGAAGGCCTCCCAACTAGCAAGAACCTTGACTGGCGGACCTGGAAATCCCTGAACAGATTAAGAACCGGAGTTGTTAGAGTAAAGGACAACCTCGAGCGGTGGCGAATGCTTCGTCAGGGTGAGACACTATTGTGCGACTGTGGAGACCTGCAGACCGCCTCACACCTAAGATGCTGCTCCATGTGCCCAACAAGCTGAACATCTCAGGACCTAATGCTGGATACCACACGAGCTATCGATGTTGCCAGATACTGGGTAAAAATAATTTGACGTCGTTGACACGAAGAAGAAGATTCGCTATACGGGTTCGGTACTGGGGTTGTATGTTTGTTAAAAAAAATACGAATCGTAAAATATGTCTCTTCTGTAACGTATTTATGTTTATTAATATATCTGTCAGTTATGGCGAGTCTCACGCGGTTTTTGAACGAAGTTTTTTTCCCTTTTTTATACTACCAGCACATGTCGTCTTCTCCCGTCTCTGTGCCCCCACGCGACGAAGCACATGTTCACATGATGTAAAATAATCTCTAAATAAATAATGCGCAAATAGACAATTATATACTTCTTCAATTCATAATTATATTGCCATTTACTCGCGAATAATAGTATCCTTATATAACTTTGATAAGAAGATAAACAGCACAAAAACCAAAGTCATGAGAGTTAGCCGCAATGAGCAGCAGGACATCAATACATCAATTCTAGAAGTACCCCTAAAAGATGCAAAAGGGTTTGTATACCTTGGAAGTACGATCACCTGGCAGGCCAAAAAGGGAAGTCAACAGTCGCATACATCAAGCAAGGCTAGCGTTCAATTTTTCAAAAATAAAATTAAATCAAAAATTATTAAATTAAAGCTCCGCAAGCAACTTGTCAAAACATTTGAGACATGGTGCTTATCTGAAAGTGATAAAAAAAGAGTATAGGCCTTTGAGATGTGGACGTACAGAAGAATTCTCGGAATTTCCTGGAGAGGCCACGTCGTAAACAATGAGGTTTTCAGCTTAATCGAGGAGGATAGGCACCTAGTAAGAACCATCTCAGAGAGGCGAGCCCGATGATCGGTCACATCATGCGCCACGATGTCTTCTTCACGACATTGTGGAAGGGACTAGTCCAAAATGACAATATGGCGACACATTTTTTTTTCAATTTTCAATTTTGTTTATTTTGCCTTTCAGAAACATTACAAATTATGTTAACTCAATGCATTTCTGAAGTACAATAAAAATACAAATAAAAAATACAATATACACAAAATTAGGTACTTATCTAGTAAGTAGTAAGTACTATGAACAAAGCAATAAAGACAAGCAACAGAAGGTCCCTATGCTTATCAGACAGACGAAGCCAACCAATTATCCCTCCAAAGAAACTCTTGGAGTTCTTGTCTGAATTGGGCCTCTCTTACGTGAAATATATCAACATCCGAGGCTGTTCGTACATACATGTACGAACAGACATAAAAGACGAAAGATTGTGTATCGACGTTTTCGGTACAAGTCAGCAAGGGCTACATTATGCTCACTAGTCACTACTTAATAAAGACTTCACTCTTTAATAATTATTTTAATATCAGTATTTACTGTAATTCTGCACTTTGTGGAGGATATATGCACCATCAGTGACAATGACACTTAGAAGAAACAGATTGGACGTTAAGCACACGTGGCGCACACACTTTAAAGCTCAGCTTAATGGATTCTATTCGTTCTATAAATTACATTTAAAGTTCAGCATGCGGTGACCTTTAATAAAATGATTCGAAGTGACATTTTAACAGTTAACTTATATATCTACCAGTTAAATAATACGTTAATGTAACTACCGGTTATTCACTCACTTATATATATATATATATATGCATACAAAACTAGTTTAACCCATTAAAGTCCAAACTATATTTAAATAATGTTTTTTAATGTTATTTATTACAAGATATTGAGCAAAGAAAGTGAATCCCTCGTCTAAATAAACTTCTGTTAACCGGGATCGTCGTCAGGACGCTTGCTGGATGGATGCGGAACAAGTCGCCAGTGAAAAGAACTAGTCTTGAAGCACATTTGATATTTATTTTACGGTAAAAACTTACAAAATTCGGTCGTCTGTCCGGGACACAGACAATGCTGTGTACCTCACAGTCCTCCGACTGGAAACTGACTTGGCCGGCGACAGTAATATTCACTGCCCCCGAAAACTACTAGCTTTCACCTGGCGAACTATGCCGCTCCCAAGTGACATGGAGCGACTGTCAAAACCACCACATGCTTGCAAGCGCCGCTTCTTATAACTGCTTACAATTAAGACTTTGACTAATATTTTTAAATTTTCGTGTCAGAAGACCGAATGAAAATAAGAGACGAAAGATCGAACATAAGGGCTTTTCAGCACCAGCCTGAAAGCGTCGATTTTTTCATATGTAATGACATCAGCATGATAGAGCCCTTGCTGACTGGTGCCGAAAACTTCGATAAACAATATTTCGTCTCTTATTTCATATTCGCTTGTCATACGTGTATGTGTCGCCATATTGGCATTTTAGACTAGTTACATAGATCGCTGGGCGACGGCCTCTACGCTGACGACCAGTTAGTTGCGTGTCGACGGTCAGCAGGGCGCGTTATGGCTGGCCCGGCATGTTATTCCGCCTGGGCCGGAAGTTTGTAAGGTTTATCGTAAATATATGTCAATGTGTTTCAGAAAAAGTCTGTGTGTTATTAATCTGCTCCTCATCCTGCCATCACGCGACTGAATAACAACCTTTTAAAGAGAGGAGGATGTTAGTATAAGATTATTGAATATAAAGGGTTGTACACGGCTATGTACAATGCATTTTTTTACAATTCACTGCACACGAAAAATTCGTCAAACAATTTTTCGAATAGGTGTACACAAACGTGTACGGTGGGCGGCAATGGGTTAAAAATAATTCAATGGACTAGTAAACTAGTTCTAAGCGGGAGGCCACGATCAAAAAAATATTCGGGTATGAAAATACCATCTTACTTGTATCAGTATTCTACGCAGGAATCTGCTTTTAAAACCTATAATACGGCTTTTGATTAGATGCCAAGAAAAATAAGAATGGAGACGATATAGGCGCTTTAAAGTCGGCACGTATAAAAGATCGCCGGCAGGTATAGCTCAACGGTAAAAGTAAATTCCTGTAATGATAAGGATGATTCGTGAATCTCGGGCTGTAGTTTATGACGTTGGCGGATCAACACTCTGCATGCAGCGCTTAGCCATATGCACTATGGTGAGCGTCATAGAATTCTACAGATGAGACTTCAGACTTTTTTTCTTTACAACCTGTGAATGCGATTCTAATCTCTTTTGCGGGTTTTTTCTTTTTTAGCACTTCTGTGCGGTGGCCACAATTATTAAGAGATGACTCCCACTGGACTTATCAGTTGCCAACTGATCATAATCTGAATGAGCGCATTATCAAGGAGACTTAACTGTCCTCCAGTGTGATGCGGGTGTGAGTCGGTTAAAGTCTATTATGAGACTTTAGAATTACTATCACCATCTGTCGGTATTCTCCTGCATGTGCTTACATAATTATTTTTTAAAAAAAAGTCTAAGAAAATACTTTTTTTTTGTTATTTTCTTGAATTTAATACATTATTTTTTTTTTGGAAACGTGTTCAAATCTCTGAGAGATTCGTCATTTGTAACAATATTTATCTTCGCATTTCAATTCTGGCGGAAAATTCTGAAAATTCGGCAGCTTTCCGAAAATTATGCGAGAATCGTTGGAAAATATTAATTTTAATAAGGTTCCCGTTCGTATTATTTCAATTTCTTTTAAAATAATACACATTCAGATTCATCCTAGACCAGAAAATGTAGCAGAATCCTTGACTGTTTATCAGAATAAATATTGGTATCAGCTTGATATAGCTCTTTTAGGCTGATTTTCAATTTTTTAAATTTCAATTTATTTTTTCTTTTAGAAGCATTACAAATAACAATATTTAATTCATTTTTCTAAAACAATTTATAAATAACACAATAATAGGATCATTTAAAAAGTCCCGGGTGAATATATAAATATTCGAGCCATATCGAGCAATATTGATGCCGTTTAGCCTTGATAAAACGATCTTTTGTCTATTATTTTTGATCGTTTGCCTGACATACATATCTAATAATGTTAGTTTTAATTATGTAATATAACTAATATTAATTGAGAGACACTCAGATCAGCCTGAGCAAATAGAAGCTCCCTGCAGCTGACGGAAGGTATTCTAGCACGGTCTTTGGCAATCGTGCTTTCAGCTACGCGGCACCAATGGCCTGGAACTCGCTGCCGGAAAGCATAAGTTCTCTTAAAGCGGAGGCATCCTTCAGGAAGCAGACTCAAGACCCACCTTTTTACTCATAGAGGCAAAGAAGCGCTGCCGGAATGACCTGCAGGTCATAAAAAAGCGCTTTACAAATACTAATATAATAATAATTCCTGCTTAAAAGCTTTACTAGGATGTGATCCCGGAACTTCCAGTATACAATTCAATCGCCTTAACCACTCAACCACTCCCACCGGTGTCTAGTTACTTTTGAAAGGTTATTATTACGGGTTAGCCGTTACGGAACACGTGGTCACATTTCGAAACACACGTGGGGTCTAAAAGCTTAAAAATAAAATAATGATACCACAAAATTTTCTTACAAATTACACCCTTAGGTTTGTTTAATGTTAATAATTATATTTTAATCAGAAATGACATTAGCTTGATATAGCCCTTGCAGTCTGGTGCCGAAAAACCTCAATATACGATATTTCGTCTCTCTGACAAGAATATATTAAAGCGCCCTACGTCGTTACCGATGAGTCGTTGAACTTATTGTCTGGGGACAAATAACTTTGCAAGACACCGAGCTCGCAACCGCTCGAATGACAGTTAATCTCTTTTACCTTTGACCGTATCTCTCATCCTTTATCGCACCACCAAACATAACACGCAAAGTCATATGCGCCGAAGAAATGCGTAAGGCAATCAACAAACCGTCCCACTGCTTGTATAATCAGATACCCCCAACACTCAGACTGAAGTCGTGAAGCAGCTTTCTGCGATCCGCACAACCTCTCATATCTGGCCCTGAAAATGAGAAACTCCAGTTCTGCCAACAAGTCGCTTCAGAGGATTTCATTACTCCAAAGAAAGGCCTCCCAACTGGCAAGAACCTTGACTGGCGGACCTGGAAATCCCTGAACAGATTAAGAACCGGAGTTGGTACGATTAGAACAAAGGACAATTTCGAGTGGTGGGGAATGTTTCGGAAGGGAGAGTCACTATTGTGCGACTATGGAGACTTGCAGACACACCTAAGATTCTGCTCCAAGTGCCCAACAAGCTGCACATCTCAAGACCTAATGCTAGGCAACACACGGGCTATCTATAAGAAGACGATCCTTTGATGGGCAAAGAAAAAAAAGAAAAATTGCAAAAATATTTATAAATTTATTTATTTAGAGCTTTCATGAAATGTAACACTTTCTCCAAGAGAAAGCTTTTTTCATGAATATAACAACCTTTGAAGTATTTTTTTACATTTCTTTCAACTCTATCAATTTCCTTTCGTGCCCACTCTAAGTCTACCGCGAATAATATTACTTGTTCATTTATATATTTATTTATTTCTATATTCGGTCGACTGGGAGATCAATTTATCTCTTTTTCTTCCTTTTGACGCGTAAAGAATGCCGGCTGTAATGTACAATCATTAATAAAAAATAAAATAAAATGTCCTAAAAATATTATTTCGGCCACGACATCTTTGGACACAAAATACGGTTACGCCGCATTTCGTCCCCAGACAATCCGTTTAAGACTCATCGGTAACGACGCGGGGCGCACTGGACAACTGGTGCACTGGATGTCTCGCTAACCCAACCTAACCTAACCTAAGGATTGTCCAATGATCGTAGATTCCAAAGATCCAATTTAGGTCTCAATTATACTCATCCAATTTAGTTTTGAACTCTAGTTGCCCTTGTGGCGCCCCTTTCAGATCTCAGAGCACATTCTCTGAGACTGTCAGTTCCTCTTCTTAGAAAGAGGAGTCCTTTTCGATGCAGTTCGCAGGAGTCGCCTCGGCCCTATCAGGCATGTAGACTTTGTGGCCGTTAAATAATTTTTCACGCATTTACAATTTTCGCTCGTATTTTCGGTGAGAGAATCTATCTTCCATCTCTTTACAATACGTGAAGGCAATTCTGATCTCTTTCACGGGTTATTTCTTTTAGCTTTTCTGTGCAGTGGCCACAATTGTTCAGAGGGGATCTGAACTTATCAGTTGCTAAATTATCATAAATCGAATAAGCGCATCATCAAAGAGACTTAACTTTCCTCCGGTGTGATGCGGTGTGAGGCGGGTAATGTCTAGTCTAGTCTCTTTAACGAAATAACCTAGGTTAGTTAAGGTTTGCGAGACATCAAGTACACTAAATGTCCGCTTTGCGCGAATCCAATTCCCTACCTCACCATTTCCTTATCCATTCCCATGCATTTCGTGGTTAGCAACGTCTTACCAAAGAAGGCAATTCGAGACTCGCTGTAGTATATTAACTTCACAGCCTTAGACTGAGGTCTATTTGACATCTAACTGATGCACCTAGAATCACCGGAATGCCTTCAGTCACTCTCTAACAAGTAGCTTTTTGCGTGCGTCCAGTAACAGGTCCCCATATGGGTCACCAAAAACAAGACGCGACAAGGAGGGTTTTCACCAAGCGAGCGAGTGACACCAAATGTTCAGTGCGCACCACGTCGTTACCGATGAGTCTTTGAACGAATTGTCTGGGAACGAAATGTTGGCGGAGCCATAAAATATTACTGTTTATCATTATGATGAATCGACATATTCAATCCGCATATTTTAAAATATTTTTGGCTGTTTTCGTATCTGAATCTTTTGATAAGGAAATATGTCATCAATTCGTATGAACGATTGCAAAATTATAACATCACTTAGGAGATTGATCATAAAAATTTACATAGTCGTACATCTACAGAAAACCCTCTTATAATGTCAAGATGAGGACCATATCATAGAACTCTTCCATTTCACATCTTGAACATATGGTGATATCCAGTGTCGGTGTTAATAAATAAAATAATATTTTTTAAATTTATTTAGCCACTAGTGCCATAATCAGAATCTACATTCAATAATTCCAAGCAAACAAAAATTAAAATTTTAATTAAGCAGAATAGAAAGAAAATATAAATCGGCATGTACACACACACAGCATTATTATTATTGTACTACTCGGTGAGTAGAGCACCGGATCCCCTGTGGATGGCTACTTTAAGGTGCATCCAGTGCCCCTACAACCGTGTGTCCCACCTTTCCGCCCACACAGCGACCATTGTGTTGGCACTGCCGCGAATGGGCGCCCACAGAGAAGCGCAACGCTTCCTTATTATGGCACGGAAGCTATCTACTCGCGCCTCCGTCAACATGCCTGTGGCACTGCAGTATCGCGGCAGACGTTGTTATACTGGACCCGGAGTGCACTGTAGACCTTCCGAGTATAGCCAGCCCACAGGCCGCACGTGTAGAAAGATTGACAGAAGGCTTTAAAAAGCGGCAGCTTAACGTTTTTAGTACAACGTGCAAACCTACGAATCAACATATTGCATGGAACTGACTGCGCCCTCCGCTCCCTCTCAATATCAGCGCCTTCACTAAGATCCTCTGTAATGGCCCAGCTTCATTTTATTTATGTTAACTTTATTTTTATGTATTTGTTAAACATGTATTCTGTAAATAAATAAATAATCTAATGATGGTTTTTCTTTTTGTTTCAGGTATGTCGGAATATTTTTATCATTATCATTTCCACCAATTGACGGAGCATAGCTAAGGTAATTTTTTTCATTAGTTAGTACAGTGGAATCTTGACATACTAGTGCACATGATTCACGAGTTCAGTATAGTTTTTTTTATGTAAAAACATATAAGAGAATACCGACAGATAGTGATATTAATTCTGATGACTCATCTGTGGAACTCTATGACGTTTACCATGGTGCATATGGCTAAGCGCTGCATGTGGAGTGTTTATCTACCAACGTCATAGACTACAGCCCGAGATTCACGCATTATCCTTATTATTACAGGAATTTTCTGTGAATAGGTGGTCTTCACGGGACGACTTTAGTCTACCACCAATTTAAATTGATACGATATGACTGAAATTTTACGGGTGTGGGATCAAATTCATACCAACCAGTATTAGGGTATTTTAGAGCTCAGTAATCATTCATTTTTTTATTTATTTTAATCTCCATCGGGGATCGAACCCACGACCTTTGGCTTACAAAGCAAACGCTTTGACCATTGAGCTATACCCGCCGGCAAACCCAGGTGTTGGGGATATCTGGTTATACGAGCAGTGGGATGGTTCTTTGAATGCTTCACGCATCAATTCGGCGCATATGACTTTGGGTCTTATGCTTTGAAATGGGCGCAGGCTTGAGGCAGTCTGTGACGACTCTGCATGCATCATTCATGGCAGTGTCTACTTGATAACAATGAGCTGATAATCACCAGATTGGTATTTTAAATCCAGCGACAAAAGAACAGATTTCTTGACTTACACCACTTTTATAGTTATGGGCAACTCGCTTGGTGAAAACCCTCCCTGTCCCGTCCTGTTTACTGGACGCACGCAAAAAAGCCTTCTTGTTAGAGTCTGAAGGCCTTTCCGTGATTCTAGGTGCATCAGTTAGATGTCAAATAGACCTCAGTCTAAGGCTGCGAAATTAGTATACTACAGCGATTCTCGAATTGCCTTCTTTGGTAACCGTTGCTAACCACGAAATACGTTGGAATGGATAAGAAAATGCTGAGGTTGGGTAATAATAATAATATTAATAAAGCTTTTATTCCAGCAGGATTGGGTGGGTTGTGCAATACCTAATCTGCCATATTTTTAGATACATATAAAAATCATGGTGTATGTAAAAATATTCACATAAAATAATACTAATTGCGGGAAGACTTATGAGAAGATATATACTACATGTATATAAGTGCATGGATTCTGCAAATGGTAGATATCAGTTAGGAGTCATTACTTGCGTCTGCACTGATAATTATGGGCACACCTGTACTCGTAGATACTCGGAGAAGTAATATTGTGGCTCTTGGGCTTAGCCGTGCATGGCGAATTTCTACTTACTAGTATTTTGACCGCCTATGTCAACAATCCTGAAGAAGACCCCTGCAATGGCGGTCGACATATTGGTAAGAAGAGATTCGCCACCATATAAAATCTGGCAGTGAAAACATTAGAAGTTACTCGGAGAAGTAGTTGGCATATATTCGCACGTCACTAGCATCCTCGCAGTCTAGTGGAGGGACGTCGCCGACTTTAGTCAGGTGCTGTGTTAAATGCAACTGCATAATAACTCCGCTCTCAAGTATGCTACGAACCAATGAATTGGACAGTACGACCAGTACGTTAGCGCTTGAGAAAGTCCTGGCACTACGCAGAACAAATGCTTACATCTTCAGCGCCCTTCCACACACAGCTTCAACGTGAGCATGAAACGTTAGCTTGCTTTCAAAGAATATGCTAAGGTCTCTGATGGACGATGCTAGCGGGATGCCAATACCACCCATACTGTACCTATGGTATACCATCTTAGCGACAAAAAATTAGATTTTTTGGCTTGCACCACTTTCATAATTATGGGCACACATGCTCTCGTAGATACTCGAAGAAGTAGTTGACATATACTCGTATATCACTAGCATTCTCGTAGTCTAGTGGAGAGAAGTCGTCGGCTTTAGTCAGGTGCTGTGTTACATGCACGTACGTTATATACGTTATGTGGTTTTTACTTTAGAGCCGCAAGGGAAGGATGATGATTCGGCAGTAATCCCGCCTCCACCCACTCATGGGTGGCGATAGACGTGAAGGATATACGTCAACGCAGTGCCGAATCTAGTTTAAAAATAAATAAAAAAATATTTGCTTTTTGATATTTTTTTTCTTTTTTCTTCGTAGTATCAATCCGGTGGATTCGTTTGCAGCAACAGAATCTTGCATCTCGATCTCTCTGTCCTCCGCAACCCTCTTCAGCTCAGCATAAGAGCTACAATTCATGTCTTCAAACACTTGCTGCAAATACTCCCGTCTAGCGCGTCCTCTATAGTTTCTACCCTCAACCATCCCCTCCACAATGTCGTGAAGAAGACCATCGTGGTGCATGATGTGACCGTTCGCCTATCTGAGATGGTTCTTACTAGGTGCCTATCTTCCTTGATTATCATGAGAACCTCATTGTTCGTGACGTGGTCTCTCCATGAAATTCCGAGAATGAATCCAGATTTTTTTTCTTTATGAGATGGAATGTTAAATAACGTTGAGGTTATCAACCAACAATACAATGTGAAACTGCATTATTATAATTTAACGTTAATTTTTTTAATAAAACATCAACAAGTGAAAAATATTTAGTTTTGATTTCACAAATATTTTTAAGCGATTACATGTTTCGGCCGCTTCCTAGAGTTCATCTTCAATAATTGAAGACTCATTGAAGATGGATAACATACTCTAGAATATGCTAAAATAATCGCGGCGATAATCGAAGTCCTTCGTACACTACGGATGTGAATTGCTAGGCAAAAGGGAATGCTGAAGAGCGGAGATTTTACAACTTTATCAGACGATAAATGAGGAATAAAAAATCATTCTCTATGGAAACGGAATTGCTAGTAAGAATGTCAATTTGATAAATGCTTTATTGATAAATAGACTGTTTTATTTGATACATATTTTTTTGAGTGTTTTTTTCTCAAAACGATTTTTCCTCAATCGGCGTGCAAAGTCTCGTGAAAACCAATTATTCGATCGTTTTAAAATATTGTTTATTTTATATTAAAATATCTACAAGTGAAACCTGAGATTTTTTTTAGATTTCAATGATTAAATGTGTAAGATTTTTTTTTTTAAATGTATTTAAACTATTAGATTTTTCATATTTGTTATTAAAGGATAAGTTAAACTAATAATTGCATTTTTTACATAGATACTTTGAACATCGATTCATTTTCAATTTTGCGACTCCTATCGTGCACGACGAAACACACTAATTACGGAGCATGATGCATTTCAATATATAACTAAGATAATAGCTTCTAACGAGAAAATCTTTTTAATTTTTTTGATTAGGTAGTTTATAATATAAAGGGTACGCCAAATAACTTTTTTTTTTTGAAAATGGGGCGCAAAACATCGAGTGTAGCTTCGGCTGTGTGGCACTTAGCGCCGTCCTGTTGAAACCAAATGTTGCCAATATCCTCCTCTTCAATTTTTGTGAACAAAAATGGCCCGATAACGATCGCCATTGACTGTAACGGCCACTCCTCGTCCATTTTCGAAGAAAAATGGCCTGATTTTCAAAGTAATGTCGCAATATTTTCCAGCATTGTTCAAGCGTATACACAACCATATTCGTTCAGCGGAAGGATAAAACTAATTATCTGTCAAATCAGACATGAGCTAAGTGTTACCATTCACGAAATAAGCACTAGTTGAAAAAAAAACGTTAGATGGCGGACCCTTAACCCAGTAACTTTTTATCATTCCTTTTCGTAATAAAAATCACGAAATGGTTAAAAAAACAGCTTCTTTAAGTGGTTTCCTTCTTTCCTGCAACAAAATGCAATTCAATTCCGAATAACGTAATATTAAGTATAATTGCACATTATTTTGTGATTTTTTACATTTCACAAAAGTCTGCTTCCGGTCCTGTTTCACGTAGAACGTTTCGCCGTACGTACGTTTTCAGGATTCCTTCAGCGGCCTACATATGAAAAAATACCTGCCTCTTACGGTCACGTAGAAGAAGCCAGAGAAGAAAAATCTGCGCTTGGAGGGTGCGGCGTTCTGCCATTAGTGCGACGATGGAAGACCATCCTGGCGTATCAGCAGCAAGGGATAAGATCCCGAGGATATAACCAGTGCGGGAAGACTTATGAGAAGATATATACTGTATATAGTATATAAGTGCAAAGTATGCTTATATTTTTAAAATCTTCAAAGATGGTTTGACTTTGTGAGAAATGATGCGGTTAGTGAGCGTACAAAGCATCCATTTATTTTTTAAAATATAGCAGCTTCGATTTACTCACTGTTACAAAACCGAGATCGCGGTCCTGAAATTACAGCGTCAAATAAATGGAGACGCCGGAATACCAAGGTTCCAGCACTGAGGATAAGTCCAAAGACCGGAGTTAAATTGGTACTGATTTATTTGAAAACATATCCCTTTTTATATCTTCGTGTACAACATGAGTAAGTGAGTGGTACTTACTAAATAATAGACTATCGAAAAGTAATACTATCGCATCCCGCCTCTGCCGATGTTTATCTGAATGAACTGATGTGTATTAAATTGTATGTATATATTTAATTACTGAGTAAGCATTCTTTATTTTATAAAATTAATTTTGATAAATTGATTTTCAAACACCGCGAATTCCTCGATACCTGTCGTTTTTGGAGCTTGATCCCTTCAATTTAATAGAGTGGCAAAAACAGTCATTATTATTATTATATTAGTATTTGTATAGCGCTCTTTTATGACCGAATGATCATTCCAAAAGAGCTTCTTTGCCTCTCTGAGTAAAAAGGTGGGTCTTGAGTCTGCTTCTGAAGGATGCCTCCGCTTTAAGCTCTCTTATGCTTTCCGGTAGTGAGTTCCAGGCCATTGGTGCAGCGTAGCTGAAAGCCCGATTGCCAAAGACCATGCTAGGACTACCTCCCGTCAGCTGCAGGGTGCTTCTATTTGCTCTAGCCGATCTGAGTGAATTAGAAAAGATCATTCAATTCATTAATTCTTAAATTTTACTAGTATTTTTAGCGGCAATATATTTATTTAGTGTTCGCTCTCGAGAGTTAGTTTATTTATATCTATAAGTTATTCACATTCAGAGGAGTAACATAGATGGTGTTAGAGTATTTGAAAGTCTATCGATGAAGGTGTCTCCAGGGCGTCGCCATCTATTTGATAGATGGTTGCGGCTTCCGCATGAGTGGTCTGGACCATCATGGAAGCGGCTGTCAACCCATTAACAGTCAATTATGGTCCTTTGATGGTTGAGATTCGGATTCCACCGTTTGCATATTTGTTTGGAGTGTTGGTAGTGACAATAATACTAGTGTAAATATGAACGTGAATATTCCGTACCTAATATTGTATATAGATACTCGTATATTACATGCCTCTAAGAGATGACAAGTCTAGGGCAATAAATCCTGTCGTTACAGTATTTTCGTACATTGAAATTCCTGATCAGATTAAAAACCGAAGTTGGTAGAACATAAGACAACCACGAGCGGTGGGGAATTCTCCGGCGAGGAGAGCCACTATTGTGCGACTGCGGAGACCTGCAGACCGCCTCACACCTAAGATCCTGCTCCATGTGCCCAACAAGCTGCACATCTCAGGACCTAATGCTGGGCAACACACGAGCTATCGATGTTGCCAGATACCGTGCAAAAATAATTTTACGTCGCTGACACGAAGAAGAAGAAGTACATTGAAACCTCGTTATTACGTTTTCCAAGGGACTCAAAAAACAAGTAAGAACCCTTCAAATGCGTAATAATAATAAAATAAAAAAACAGTTGTTTATATATCGTGCATATCTATAAATATCATTATCATCATCAGACTGTATCCGTCCACTGTTGAACGTAAGCCTCCCGCATTAGTCTCCATCCTCTTCGATCCTCCGCCCTCTGCATCCATGTCACTCCCGATATTATTCTTATTTCTTCAGTCCATCTTGTAGGGGGTCGGCCAATGCTTCGTTTGCCAGATTTGGGCGCCATTTCAATACTTTTCTTCCCCATTGACCGTCGTCTCTTTGAGAGATATGTCCTGCCCATTGCCAATTGAGTGTGCCTATTCGTTGGGTAGCATCCACTACTTGAGTTCTTCTGCGTATTTCCTCGTTTCGGATTCTTTCTTTTAGCGACACTCCGAGCATGGATCTCTCCATAGCACGCTGATTGACCTCTATTTTATGGGAAAGACTTGCTGTTAGATTCCACGTCTCTGCGCCATAAGTTAATACAGTGAGGATGCATTGGTTAAACGCCTTAGTTTTAAGCTATTGCGAAATTCTCGTTAAAAAATTGTACTTTAGTTTTCCGAATGCTGCCCATCCCAGTTGTACTGTCGGTTTCTTTTAGTCGATTAATCGAGAAAAAATATTTATCTAGGAACAGTTTACGTAAGATTATTTAACGTTGTGTCTTACGGGGGTATGTTGTCTAATGTCGTGTACGTTAAATGCTGATGTCATTGGTTGTTACTGTACGTATTTTTCGTTTTTCGGCATCACCGAATCGTCCGATACTCCACTGCCATCCCTGGAAGTAATTTCACGGGAGGCTGATCGCCGTGTACGCTTGGTGATCCGGCGAGCGCCTGCAGGCTGTTACCGAGCCCCGCCCTCTACTCTCCCTTTGTCAAAACATTTCATTAGCATCTCTTCTTTGCGCGTTAGTCGTCACTGCAGAACTGAAGAAGACGACATGGAAATATGTAAACTGACGATATAATTGACAAGTAACGAAACTAAGTGTATGCATGATTCGATTACTACTTAAAACGTCACATTTTAAAAAATGTAATCGCATGCAGGAGAGCACAGCCTGTCAAGACCAGTGCACTCTGTCGCTTAGCCAGGGAGGCTGGACGCTGCATGCGGGAAACGTGTGTTGTGTTCGTGTTTGTGTGTGGGTTGGGGAGATTACAAGTGAATATTAATCTGTTTTTTGAAAAGATCCACATTATATATACATATTCACTTGCAATGTCTCCAACCTACACACAAACACGAACACAACACGCGTTTCCCGCATGCAGCGTCCAGCCTCCTTGGCTGAGCGTCATAGAGTGCACTTGTCTTGACAGGGTGTGCTCTCCTGCAAGCGTTTACATAAAATAATTTAAAAAACCCTTACATCCTCTGCAGGCATTTGTCTTCAAAACCGTTATACGGCTGCATTGGATTTTGGTTAAACGCCGAGATTCGCATTAAGTAAAAATGAGGATAATACAAACGCTGTATAGTCGACAACTTATCTATCACAAAGAAGTTTATAGATTGCGCTAATTTTTTATTTATTTTTTATGTAAACACATACAGGAGAATACCGACAGATGGTGATCGTAATTATTTTTTTTGAAGTCTCATCTGTGGAATTCTATGACGCTTACTATAGTGTATATGGCTAAACGCTGCATGTGGAGTGTTGATCCGCCAACGTCATAGACTACAGCCCGAGATTCACGCATCATCCTTTATTATTACAGGAATCTACTATGAATGGGTGGTCTTCACGGGACGACTTTCGTCTACCACCAATTTTAATTGATAAGCTATGACTGACATTTTACGGGTGATGGATCAAATTCACACCAACCGGGGTATTTTTTAGAGCTCAGAAATCGATTAAAAATCATTTTTTTTTTTTTTTAATCTCCGTCGGGGATCGAACCCACGACCTTTGGCTTGCAAAGCAAACGCTTTACCATTGAGCTATGACCGCCGGCAGTTGGTCCTGTTAAAAACTATTTAAAAGTTTATTATATTTTCTAACTATTATTAGGCGGCGTAGCGGCGTAGCGGCTTACAGCGAAGCCGCCAGTGATTATATAACGTTTCAAATATTCTTTCATACAACGTTTAAAGTAACACGACAAAGGGTTTGGAAATTCTTATTGTTAGCGTTGAAATAATAGTGTACTCGGGTGACACACGCTGTCGGTCGAGCGTCATAGAGTCCACGCACCCCCTATAACCGACCGGGTGTCGGGTTTCAATGACGCTTACCAGATTTCATCGCCACAAAAGAAAAACAATGAACCGCACACACTCGACGCACGCAGGAAATTACAACAGAGACGGAACGGCATAAAAATATGGTGTCACGACGTATTGTTCACAGACAATTCGTTCAACGATTTATCGGTAACGAAGTGGGTAGCGATGTACGTCTGGTGCACGGGACAGCTGGCGCACTGTCTGGCTGACCTAACCTTACCTTACCTAACCTAACCTCACCTGACCTAAGAATTTGTTCGGTGATTCTTGGTGAAAACCCTCCCTGTCCCGTGCTGTTTTTGGAGACCCAAATGGGGACCCGTTACTGGCCGCACGCAAAAAGCTACTTGTCAGAGAGTGGCTGAACGCATTCCAGTGAATCTAGGTGCATCAGTTATATGTCAAATATACCTCAGTCTGCGAAATTAGTATATATTATACTACAGCGAGTCTCGAATTGCCTTCTTTGGTAACACGTTGCTAACCAAGAAATACGTGGGAATGGATAAGGAAATGGTGAGGTTGGGTAAGGTTAGATTAGGTTAGGTTAGGTTAGGTTAGGTGTAGGTGTAGGTGGTCCGAAACAATGGATCTCCAACATGTGATTGCATTTTTTTATTTTTTTATTTAAGTTATAAAATATGGTCACGTCTCTGTATCGTGTCGTTAACCAGTGTTGCTGGCATTCCATAGCCTACCACAACAAAACCCCCATTATCTCCGACGCACCCCAGAGCCGGCTTAACAAAAGGCTCGCTAAATGTTGGAGCAAAGAGGGCCAACCTTTGTATGGAAGGACTATGAAAATATTGTATTGGAAAACAGTACATTATGTAAGTATGTAAACACGAATTTTCTTTATATTATATAGTTTTATATATATTTATATACTATGTAAATAACCCTTATGTTCCACGTGGCATTTAATGCAAAGAAAATTATATTTGATTAAAATTAGTATCCAGTGCTGTGGAGAGAGCCATGCTCGGAGTGTCGCTAAAAGATAGAATCCGAAACGAGGAAATACGCAGAAGAACTCAAGTAGTGGAGGATACCCAACGAATACGCACACTCAAATGACAATGTGACATATTTGTCGAAGAGACGACGGTCGATGGGAAAGAAAAGTATTGGAATGGCGCCCAAGAACTAGCAAACGAAGCATCGGCCGACCCCCTGCAAGATAGCAGGAGTGACCTGGGTGCGGAAGGCGGAGCATCGAAGAGGATGGAGACTCATGCGTGAGGCTTACGTACAACAGCGGACGGATACAGATGATTATGATGATGAGTATCCCGGAAATAGCCACATTTATACATTAGAACTGTTCTTGTTACATCACCGAAGTTAAGCAACGTTGGGCGCGTACTAAAACTTAGATGGGTCACCGCCTGGTCGTAATCGCGTGTTGCTGTTCGGTTTGAGTTGATCTTTAGAACCGAATGGTCAATGCCTCGGGAGCGTCGGGTTAATAATCTGAACTTCTTAAAAAGTTTTAATATTTTACAAATCATACGAATACCACGAATACTATGGATGTCGTCGTGGGTTTCTTAGATACAGGTTCCATTGCAGTCTTCTTGGTGGAAAAAGTACATGATTGGGTTTTGGAAATGTTGAAACTGACAAGGTTGATGTCACCCCATTTTGAAACCCTTTCAAAAGACATGTTCATCTTCTCTACCAGAGATTTCTTAGCAGCAGATAGTTCCGAAAGTTTCGGAGGTTTATAGAATATTATACTCTCATGGACAGTGCTGTTGTCGGCATAACAGTGAATGTTTGCGCATTGAAGCAAATCATTCACATGCAGAAGGAAAAGAGTGGGCGACAGCACAGAGCCCTGTGGAACTCCCGAGTTGATATTATGGTAGCAAAAAGATAAACCATCTACCTCAGTGATATAAGGCTTCTTTTTGAGGGCCTCGCCAGCTATAGCGGCTACTTGCGACCTGCTTTCCCTTTTTTTGCTTATCGCAAAATTTGGATGGGGTATTGTCAAACACCCACCCTACAGCCCGGATTTAGCCCCAAATGACTACCATCTCTTCCCTGACATGAAGAAACACCTGGGTGGAACGCATTTCGGCGACAGAGAAGACCTGGAAGAAGCGTTTCTCAGGTATCTGCATGGCTTGCCGGCAGATTTTTTTGACTCGGGCATTCAAAAGCTCGTATACCGCATGCAAAAATGCATTGACCTCAGTGGCGACTATGTAGTAAAATAAGTGAATGTCTGAACTTTCTAAAAATGTACGCATTCGTGGAATTAAACATGTTTTACACTGTGAAAAATCACTGGGAAACTTATTTTGCAGATAACCCTCGTACGTTACAACAATAATTACATTTCAACTTCAACCATTGTCAATCAAATCAAAGCAAAATTTAAGAATATTCATATTTTTCTAATTTTTAACTGCCATTTTTATATAGTGTAGAAAATACACATCATCGGAGCTGTAGAATGTTTTTAGTACAGTAAGGGAGAGACTAAGAGAAGAATCTTTAAAATGGCATGCGTCATATAATTCACACTCTGTATTCTCTTAGTATATGTGTTATCTTACTAAATTGAGTTCCTACATCCATACATAGAGTTCATATTCCTGTTTACAGCCCGTGTGATGTTCCAGCGCTTCTCAAACCTTGGGCTTTCCTTTCCCTTTGACAGCAAATTACGAACGTTTAAGTAAATATTTGAATTCCCTTTTTCGCATATAACTCGATTGCGCTCAAAGAGGAGCAAATGCTTATGTACGAGTATTATGTATTCATACATACATACGTAACGTCTACATACAGCATGATTTACTCTCTTACTTACATCAAGTTTTGTAAGTCTTCATACTCGAGAAAATTCAGTACCAGTATGTTTTGACATCAGCATGGTGTAGTCCTTGCTGACTGTTACCGAAAACCTCGATATACAATCTTTCGTCTCGTATTTCTGATCGCTTGTCATAAATGTGTTCACCATATTGTCATTTTGGACAGGTCCGCTCACGGGTGTGTTAGTTATAGACATGGCCACTCGAGCGCTGAGCAAGACACGCCATTCGGTTCCCACCCTTTATCGAGACAAGTTCGCGCTACGGCCAGCGGTATGTTTCCGCTTGTTTGGAAGCTTGTAGAGTTTTAAGTAAATATAATCAATGTGCTTCTAAAATAAAGTATTTTTCTGCTGAGTTGCTCCTCATCCTGCCCTCACGTGACGTAATAACGCCTTCTTTGAAAGAGGAGGATGTTAGTTAATTATATTTACGAGGAAGCTATCAAAAAGCTTCGTGTCTCGTGGGAATGTAGAGTACTGGAACATAGCGACCATCCAAAATACCTCGGAGTCACTCTAGATCGCACTCTCACCTTCAGGCGTCGTTGCAGCAACACCAAACAGAAAGTTGCAACAAGAAACAACCTCATCTGCAAATTAGCCAATACTCACTGGGGAGCCCAACCACCTCTTCTTCGTACCTGAGTTTTAGCACTTTGTTTCTCAGCCGGAGAATATGCGGCACCAGTGTGGGGTCGATCAGCCTATTGTATTCAAGTGGATACTGCCCTGAATGATGCATGCAGAGTCGTCACAGGCTGCCTCAAATCAACACCCATTTCAAAACTATACTCCTTGGCTGGTATCGCACCACCAAACATAAGACGCAAAGTCATATGGGCCAAAGAAATGCGTAAGGAAATCAACCAACCGTCTCATTGCTTGTATAATCAGATACCCCCAACATTTAATTTCAAGTTGCTAAGCAGCTTTCTTAGATCCACACAACCTCTCACATCCGGCCCTGAAAATGAAGAGACTGCAGCTCTGGCAACAAGTCGCATGAGAGGATTTCATTACTCCAAAGGACGGCCTCCCAACTGGCAAGAACCTTGACTGGCGGACCTGGAAATCCATGAACAGATTAAGAACCAGAGTTGGTGACATGAAATATTAAAAATTATATTAAATACCAATTATTTATATACTTTTACTCGGTATACTTCGATATTATCTTCAGTATAGAGGTAAAGCGTTTGCTTACCTTGCTTAAGGTCTTGGGTTCGATCCCCGACGAATAAAAGAACCTTGCGCATGTTTCGAAAATTGTTAAAACGTTTGCACAAGTGTATTGCATCCAGAGGGAACTTCTTTGAGGGGGATGAAATGAATTTAAAAGAATAAATAAAGATTTTTTGATTTCTAAACAAATTCCTGGTATTATTTACCCACAGTAATATTTCTTAATAAATAATGGTCCTTCCAAGTCAGTTTCGCCGAGTACATTCTATGTTAAGTAATATGTCAGTCTACAAACAAGGCGAGAGCCCTGGGACCTGAAAAAAAAAGAGATATAAAAACTTATGCTCTTCTGCGATGTTGCTCTATTGGCTGTAAAATGGAAGGCTGTTGTGTGGGCTTTCAAAATATCGTCATTCTTCGATTCAAATTACCGTTTTTTTTTTTAAATATATCAAGTGCTGTTATGAAAACTTACTGTACGGCTGCATTGGCGTTCTTCAAGATAATTGATTCACGTGAATATTGACTCCCCCTGTGTGTGACATCCGCGGTTATAAAAAGCTCAATCTTCCGCGCGGCTGTATAAGTGCGTACTTACGCTAAATTATGTTAGGTTACTTTCTTATGAGAGCGGCGGTCGCCAAGCGCGGCCCGCGTGCCGGATAGAAACAAAAATCCAACCGTAAACGTATCGACTGTCAAGTTATCCACGGTGGGTTCGATTTCAGCGAAAAGTAATTTAACCTGTATAAATTCTATTATCGCTTAAGCGTTTTCAGTATTAATTGAGTTATTTCTGTTCCATATATTGTTAACTGCAAATTGCTGCTACTCAGTTCTGTTTGTTTTCACTCTCTATGTCTCTTCCCAACACATCTCTGCACCTAAAGGTTCACCTGTGAAAATATATGTTTTGACAAGTCGTCACTTTTCATGTAGGGCGGCATAGTTCGCCAGATGGCCGCTATGAGTGGCTTGATAAAAAATAATGTAAAATTAATGAATAATTAACCCATAACATGGAAACCTAACCTTACCTCTTATTAATTACCATTCATAAACTATTTCCTGCTGATTTATTATTTTTCTACTGCCGATTGATATTTTTCTACTGGCAAATGATTATTTTTTACGTTTCTTTTGTAAGTATTTATTGCTGACCATTTGCTAAATCATTACTACCCATTAATTGATCTCCATGAATTAAATACTACTAAAAAAATTACCTGTTTTTTCTGGACCGTCTAAATTTTATTTTATTATTTTTGTACAGAAACATCACAAATTTTAACAAAATTCATTTCTGAACAAAATACAATATATACAAATATAGGTACTTATGATTAAGTACTAAGAACAAAGTAATAAAGACAAGCAACAGAAGGTCCCAATGCTCATGAAACAGACGACGCCAACAAATTATTCCTCCAAAGAAACTCTTGGAGTTCATGTCTGAATTGGGCCTCCCTTACGTGAAATATATCAACATCCGAGGCGATTTGGTTAAACAGTGTTTTTTTTAAATGTAAACACATACAGAATACCGATAGATGGTGATAGTAATTCTGAAGTCTCATCTGAGGAATTCTATGACGCTTACCGAGGTGTATATGGCTAAACGCTGCATGTAGAGTGTTGATCCGCCAACGTCGTATACTACAGATTCACGCATAATCCTTTATTATTACAGGAAATTACCATGAATGGGTGGTCTTCACGGGACGACTTTCGTCTACCACTAATTTTAATTAATAAGCTATGACTGGCATTTACGGATGATGGATCAAATTCACACCAACCGGAAGTATTTTAGAGCTCATAAATCGATTAAAAATTATTTTAAAGATTATCCGATTAAAGATCCCTCTCTTAAGAGGCATAGTCTCTGTCAGGTTAGTATTACTGCTTGGGTTCTCTAAAATGGTTGTCCCCCTTAATGTGTGTCACATATGCTTCCCGTAGCTCCGACAAGTACATAAATTACATCTACAAAGGTTGAGCGTTACTTGTATAAGTTGCCGTGTGGTAGGTACTCGAGTGGATGTGCCCTCATCCTCCCTTTGAATTTTTTACTCCCGCCAAACCTCAAAGAGGCTTTTTTGACTAAGCGGCCTGGTGCGTGCCCGGGCATACATTATTCCTCTCATGCGTATGTGTGTGTGTGCGCGAGGACCCTGGCAGCCGACAGATTAATCCTTCTGATCTTTTTATGGAGACCTAACGAGATTCATAACGCACATACGCGTTCACACGCCATTCTCGTAATACGCTAAGCTTTCGTTGAACCCAGTAATGTTAACGTATTTTTTTTATGTAAACACATACAGCAAAATATCAAACCGTCTAAGATGGTATGGGCATGTGACAGGGAGAGATGAGGACCACATGGTAAAGAGAGCCATCAATATACCCACGCTGAGAAGAAGACCTTGAAGACCACAGGCAACCTGGACTGCAACTGTAAACAAGGAAGAAAGACAGACAGACATGGCGAATGTGCGCTAGATGATGGGAAATGGCGAGGCTAAAGAAAGAACACATACAGGAAAATGCCGACAGATAGTGATTGTATAGTTTCATCTGTGGATTCTATAGGGCTTACCATTGTATATGTGGCTAAGCGCTGCATGTGAAGTGTTGACCCGCCAATGTCGTAGACTACAGAACTTCACTATGAATGGGTAGTCTTCGCGGGACGACTTTCGTCTACCACCAATTTTGTGTAATATGCTACGACTGGAATTTTACGGGTGAAGCATCAAATTCACATCAATCGGGGGAATTGTAGAGCTCATAAATCTTTTTTTTTTGTAACTCTGTTGGGTTGCAAGCCTAAGGTCGTGGATTCGATCCCCGACGGAGTTAAACAAAAAAAAATCTGAGCTTTTAAATTCCCCCGGTTGGTGTGAATTTGATCCCTCACCCGTCAAATGCCAGTCATAGCCTATTAATTAAAATTGGTGGTAGACGAAAATCGTCCCGTGAAGACCACCCATTCATAGTAAATTCCTGTAATAATAAAGATGATGCGTGAATCTCGGGTTTTAGTCTATGACGTTGGCGGATCAAGGCTCCACACGCAGTGCTTATCCCATATGCAGCATGGTAAGCGTCATAGAATTCCACAGATGAGACTTCATAATTACCATCGCCGTTTGTCGGTTTCTCCTGTATGTGTTTACACAAAAAACTTAAAAAATGGTTTATGCTACGGATCGTCTTGCTAATTTTCTAATATCATTGACCACTTCATGCTAGCGTACAAGCAAGGTTCTTGCCAGTTGGGAGGCCTTCCTTTCGAGAAATGAAATCCTCTGATGCGACTTGCTGCCAGAGCTGGAGTCTCTCATTTTCAGGGCCGGATGTGAGAGGTTGCGTGGATCTCATAAATCTGCTTCGCGACTTCAGTCTGGGTGTTGGGGGTATCTGATTATACAAGCAGTGGGACGTTTGGTTGATTGCCTTATGCATTTCTTCGGCGCATATGACTTTGCGTCTTATGTGGTGGTGCGATGCCAGCCAAGGGGTATAGTTTAGAAATGGGTGTTGGTTTGAGGCAGCCTGTGACGACTCTGTATGCATCATTCAGGGCAGTATCCACTTGATTACAGTGGGCTGATCGACCCCACACTGGTGTCGCATATTCTTCGGCTGAAAACAAAGTGCTAAAGCTTAGGTACGAAGAAGGGGTGGTTGGGCTCCCCAGTGAGTGTTGGTCAGTTTGCGGATGAGGTTGTTCCTTGTTGCGACTTTCTGTTTGGTGTTGCTGCAATGACGCCTGAAGGTGAGGGTGCGATCTAGAGTGACTCCGAGGTATTTTGGATGGTCGCTATGTTCCAGTACTCTACATTCCCACGTGACACGAAGCTTTCTGTTAGCCTCCCTGTTTTAATTACGCCGATGACGTAGAGTCGCATCGACTCAAATTTATTATTTTCCGCTCAAAAAGATTAAAAAAATACACTGGAAATAAGAAACGCCGAGGGAAAGTGGGAGGGGACGGGAGAGAGCATTTCCCGGGGCACGAAAAAGCCATTCGAACGTTATTAATATTTGCTTTTTCAGAACGATGTATAAATTTGCTTCAAGATTTATTTATCTCTTTTGCGTTTCTTTTTTGTGGCGTCAGTCTCGCACTGTCAGTGTTTTTGTTACTTTCGTGTCAGAGAACTGAAAAAAAACTGACGGCAGTTACTGAAAGAAAAAACAGAAAAATATGAAATAAGTGATGGAAAATTTATTAGCTTGTATTCATCAGTAGACAGTTATTTGCTATTAAATAGGTACGAATTTCTTACCTCGTTTTTTATGTAAACACGTACAGGAGATTACCGACAGACGGTGATAGTAATGCTGAAGTCTCATCTGTGGAATTCTATGCTGCTTATACCATGATGCATATGGCTAAGCGCTGCATGTGGAGTGTTTATCCGCCAATTTAATAGACTAAATCCCGAGATTTACGCATCATCCTTATTATTACAGGAATTTACTTTAAATGGATGTTCTTGACGGGTTGTCACCATCAATTTTATTTAATAGGCTATGCCTGTCATTTTACGGGTGAGAGATCAAATTCACACCAACGGGGGGTGTTTTATAGCTCCTCACCCGTAAAATGCCAGTCATAGCCTATTAATTAAAATTTGAGGTAGGCGAAAATCGTCCCTTGAAGACCACCCATTCATAGTGAATTCCTGTAATAATAAGGACGATCTCGGGCTGTAGTCTATAACGTTGGCGGATCAACACTCCACATGCAGCGCTTACCCATATCCACCATGGTAAGTGTCTTAGAATTTTACAGATGAGACTTCAGAATTACTATCATCATCTGTCGGTATTCTCCTGTATGATTACATAAAAAAATGCCAGTTCTTGGACACCACTAAACACTTTTCTTCCCCACCGACCGTTGTCTCTTCTACAGATTTGTTATATTACTATTTGCTTTTGTCTCTACTTTATGAATTCCACTACTTAAGCTCTTGTTCAGAAATTCTTGTTTCGGGCTCTATCTTTTAGAGATACTCCTCTCATGGATCTCTTCATGGCATGTTTGGCGACCTTTATTTTATGTGTAAGACCTGCTGTTAGATTCCAAGTATTTACGCCATTATTCAATTCTGAGAGTACATTTCGGTCAAACGCTTTAATTTTTAAATATTTCGATAAATTTCCATTTCATTTAAGAAAGTGCTTTCTTTTCGCTGCCCGTAAAACTCTTCCTGTGATCCTTCTTAAGGTCGATTTTCCCTTGCACTAATGTACGAGACCCGCACGTGTTCTATGAATAAATATAAAGAAATAACCCGGGCTAATGTGACCCTTGAATGCAGACGTGTAGTACGCCCCATACTGGATTTCTTGAATTACAAATTTATATGCTGAGCGACGGAGCGAAAGGCGGGGGATCAAGAGCGATGGAGACTCACGCTAGAAGCTTCTGCTCAACTGAAAACTGATGATGATATAAAGCAATTATTATCATTAAATCAGTATTTATATAACGCTTTTTATGACCAAATAGTCATTTCAATAGCGACTATTTGCCTCACTAAGTAAAGGTTTAAAGCGAAAATTCCGCAATGTCATAAAACCAAGGCGCTTAACCAATGCATCCTCCCTGTATTAATTTATGGCGCAGAGACGTGGAATCTGACAGCAAGTCTTATCCATAAAAAATAAAGGTCACCCAGCGTGCTGTGGAGAGATCCATGAGAGGAGTGTCGCTAAAAGATCCGAAACGAGGAAATACGCAGAAGAACTCAAGTAGTGGATGCTGCCCAACGAATAGGCACACTCAAGTGGTAATGGCCAGGACATATCTGTCGAAGAAACGGCAGAAATGTATTGGAATGACGCCCAAGAACTGGCAAACGAAGCGTTGGCCGACCCCCTGCAAGATGGACCGACGACATAAGAAGAAAAGCGGGGGAAAACCATTTAGGTGAGCATATGTGTTTTATGACGATGATGTTGTTTATATGACGGATGCCAATGTAGTATTTGCTACATTCGCAGCGTCTCTCAGCTGTTGTGTTCCTGGAGGCTTTCCCGTTGCCATGGCGACGTTCGCGCAACTTCCGGTCTGACGTCACGGCAACATGGCCGCTCCCGGGCTCCAGAAGCCTTATTTCTGGATCGGCATTGTTAATTAGAAGGCTCTACTACGTCTGCTTGCGAAATGTCAAAGTACACGAAGCCTACTTTTTTCCCATTTAATCACCGCATAAAATATCAGGTTTTTCATTTATAGTCAAGGTTTTGATGATATTTTCATATTGATATCAGCTTGATATAGCTCTTTCAAGCTGATGCCGAAAAGCCTCGATAAACGATATTTTGTCTCTTATTTTTGTTCGCTCGCCTGACATGCACTTCTAATAATGTTAGTTTTAATTTTTTTTTAAATTACACGGCGAATGCATACGTCATTTTATTTGTTATGTCAGTTGCTCCATTTCATGTTGGTGCAGCTGTCGTCAGTTATCTCTCGTCCGGCCGGCGAAACGGCATGTAACGTTCGGACGAGGAAATCAAGTATTTATTTAAAAAATGAAAATTGTGCTTCAAAAAAAAAGGTCTTTGCTTTGCGACCTGCTCCTGCATCCTTCCTCCACGCGGCCACGTAATGAACCCGCTACTTTGGGACGCGTGGGGAGAGATGCGGAGCAAGTCACAAACAACGAAATCTTTTGTAGAAGCACATGGTAATATATTTAAGACAATAGATTGGCAACTTCGGTATTCGGCTCGGGCCACGAACAATGAACGATCTACCTCCGTCGAGACCCGAAAGTGAATAGGAGCGCTCCGTAACACTGCAGAGAACTCTAATCACCTGTCGACCCTTTGACGAATTATCTGTCACAACAAGCAAAATGGCGATGCAAAACCTTTACTTATATTACTAACATTTATATATGCGTGTCCGAAGAGCGAACAAAAATATGAAACGAAAAATTGTATATCATGGCTTTTCGGCACCAGCCTGCAATGAGCTGATTTCAATATATATTATCAACATTTTGATATCCTCCTCTTTCATTTAGGACATCGGTTTACTGAATGAAGGATGCAGGATCAGGTTCACAATACAAACACTTGTTTCTGTTTCACATATTACTCGTTCACTCGTGAATAACGTCGCCCGTTACGGGGACGCCCTTAGGCGTTCCTATAACGATGGCGGGCGCGTGTTGACTGACTGCCCGCTCTGACGTTTCGGCGGTTCCGACCGCCAATATGACAGTTGTACCAACTGGCAATGGGCCATAACAATTATTTTGGCGTATGCAAACACCGCTTAACATTATATAATTAAACTAACATTCGATGTAGATGTCAGGCATGCGAACAAAAATAAGAGACAAAAGATCGTTTGTCGAGGCTTTACGGCATCGGCCTTAAGGAGCTATATCAAGCTGATATCAATTTATTATGTTTTAGTTCAGTTATTTATTATATAAGAGTATATATATATTTTTAATGTCATATCTGATGCTGTACTAGTGATTTCCTGGAAGCTGCAGTGCTGCCCTCGAGGGACACTTGAAATAAGATTGCTCTGCTAGATACGCTCTTACTGTATATATATATATATATATATTTGTATATAATATTATATATATATATATAGTATAGAGCGTTCTGCAGTGATCGAAAACACCTGTCAATAACAAATTTTATTATTATTTATAAAACGTAATAAATAAATAAAAATGAACATTTTATTTAACATTATTCGTAAAGGTAATAATTTATGGTGTCACGACCTATCGTTCACAAAAAATTCGTTCAGACACTCATCGGAAACGAAGTGGGGAGCAATGGACGTCTGGTGCACGGGACATTTGGCGCACGGGACAACTGGTGCTCTGGATGTCTCCCTAATCATGTACTTTCTCCACCAAGAAGACTGCTATGGATCCTGTATCTTTCAACGGTTGTTCTCTTCCGAAAGCAAGCTCCATCAACATGCTTGGATTATCAATATCGAATAATGTCAAATATTACGAGTCAATTAAGTGTAAAGCCGGTCTCGCTTACAAAAAACTAGGTGTATTATATAGATCACTGAGGTATTTCAACGATAAACAACTTCTTCTTCTATATAAAGGACAAATCCGACCTATCCTTGAATACGGCAGTCACCTTTGGATTGGAGCCCCAAAATACCTTCTAAACTTAATTGACTCAGTTCAAAGAAGAGCAATTCGTTTGATAAACAATGACACACTTACGTCTAATCTACAATCAATGGAACACAGACGTAAGGTTGGTTCTCTTAGTCTTTTCTACCGTTATTACCACGGTCGCTGCTCTTCGGAACTTAAAAAACTAATTCCTCCTGCACCCACTCACAGCCGACAAACTCGTCTTACACTTGCCAAACATCCATACACGGTTAATATATGTCGACCAAGAACTGGCAGCTTCCAAAGTTCCTTCCTTAATGCCACCGGTAAGCTATGGAATGCTCTTCCAGCGTCTGTGTTTCCTCCTTCCTACCATCTGGATCTCTTCAAGAAACAGATAAATATACACTTGCTATCTCCCCAACCCACACACAAATACGAACACAACACACGTTTCCCGCATGCAGCGTCCAGCCTCCCTGGCTGAGCGTCATAGAGTGCACTGGTCTTGACCGGATGTGCTCTCCTGCATGCGTTTACATATAAAAAAAACTTAACCTAGAGTTCGTAGAGTTCAGAGATCCATAAATCTCGTTAAAGAAATAACTCAGGTTAGGTTAGCGAGACAGCACGGGTCAACTGTTGCACTGCATCAGTGCTTCAAATGCCGCGTGCACCAGACGTCCAGTGCGCCCCACGACGTTTACGATGAGTCGGTGAACGAATTGTCCGGGGACGATAGGTCGTGAAACCGTAGCGCAATTGCGTCTGCAAACGGTTCACGTTCGAATCCCAGCATCCGAAGTTTTTTTCCTCCAATATTGATGAGAGAAATGTCATAGATATGTTTGCTGTAAATTTGGATGTGCATATCATTTCATGAAATAAAATTGTCTGTCATTTTACTGACATTACATTTTTTTTTTTAAATATCCATCGGGGATCGAACCTACGACCTTTGGCTTGCAAAGCAAATGCTTTGACCATTGAACTATAACCGCCGGTAATATATAAAGGGTGATTTTTTAATAGCTATAAGAAATTTTTCCAAAAAAAGACGCATACAATTAAGAAAAATGCATGAAATCTTTATTTGAATCGATAGTACAGTCCACATAATTTAATGTTTGAAGATTATTTCATTCAAATGTTGACCGCGGCTGCGCCTCAAATGGTCCATCCGCTTAGTCCAATTTTGGCAAACACTTTCCAACATTTCGGCCGGTATCTCACGAATTAATGCTTCAATGATGTCTTCCAATGCGTCAATCGAAGCGGGCTTGTCAGTATAGATATGAGCCTTAACATAACCCCACAAAAAATAATTTAAAGGCGTTCAATCGCACGATCTAGGCGGCCAATTGCCCGGTCCCAAACGTGAAATAAAGTGTTCAACGAACTTGCCACTCAATTGGTTTATTGTTTCGCGTGCTGTGTGTGGCATGTGGCACCGTCTTGTTGAAACCACATGTCATGCAAGTCAAGCTCTTCCATTTTGGGCAAAAAAAGTTGGATATCATCTCACGGTAGCGCTCACCATTCACAGTTACGTTGCGATTCGCATCATCTTCGAAGAAGTACGGTCCAATGATGCCACCAGCCCATAAGCCGCACCAAACAGTTACTCTTTCTGGATGCATTGGTAGCTCTTGCATTGCTTCTGGCTGATCTTCACTAAGAAAAACCGACAATTCTGCTTATTTACGAATCCATTCAGCCAAAAATGAGCTTCGTCGCTGAACACAATTTTTCGATAATAATATGGATCAATAAAATTCAATGATTTGCAAGCGTTGTTCGTTTGTAAGACGATTCACGGTTAAATTATCGATCAAACTGACGATGTTTGACAGTGACACAAAACACGAAACGTACGTGAGCTGTCAAAATCAGTGTTGCCAAAAGGAAAATAGTATAAAATTCACCCTTTATTATATAAATGTTATAAATGACTTGTTGATCAATTATTTGATTCAACTAAACATGTTATTGGTTCTCGCTCGGCTGGTTCAGCATTATACCTGCGTGCTCAGTCATGTACTAGCAGTTACCTGTATATGTGATTAGAGAGCAGTGGGGTGTAGTTCGGCTTCCATTCCACGGCCCGCGGGTACAAAATCGATGCCGGCACGTCACATTAGTAGAATTCCCAGAAGAAATTTCCACCTTAGCTAACTTGGAATTTGTATTTTCGCGCTATCAGACTCACTCTCTCACCCTGCTTTCATCCACCCCCGTCATCCGCCCACATTTGCCGTCTCGCTACAACGTCCAGGGGTCGAAAATTTAATGTAATCAAAGTAATGCGAAGAATAGTTTGCGTAGCAATTGTAATCATTTAGTATAATTCCTGACTATTTATATACAGAAGAAATTTCTGTGGACTATATTCCGCTTCCAGATTTAAAGTTTTTTTTTACGTAATCGCATGCTGGAGAGCACAGCCGGTAAAGACCAGTGCACTATATGACGCTCAGTCAGGTAGGCTGGACGCTGCATACGGGAAACGTGTGTTGTGTTCGTGTTTGTGCTTAGCTTAGGGAGTTTGCAAGTGTATATTTATCTGTTTCTTGAAGAGATGGCATTAAGGAAGGAGCTTTGGAAACTGGCAGTTCTTGGTCGACACACATAAACCGTGTATGTGTGTCGGAATGTTCGGAAAGAGTAAGACGAGTTTGTCGGTTGTGGGTGGGTGCAGGAGGGATTAGTTCTTTAAGTTTCGAGGAGCAGCGACCCTGCTTATAACGGTAGAAAAATACTAAGTGAACCTATTTTACGCCTGTGTTCCATTGATTGCAGGTTAGACGTAAGAGTGTCAATGTTTATCAAACGAATTGTTCTTCTTTGAACTGAATCAATGTTTAGAAAGTATCTTGTTGCTCCAATCCAAAGGTGACTGCCGTATTCAAGGATAGGTCGGATTTGTCCTTTATATATTTAGAAGAAGATGTTGTTTATCGTCGAAATACCAAAGTTTCCAAAGTTCCTTCTTTAATGCCACCGGTAAGTTGTGGAAAGCTCTTCCAGCGTTTGTGTTTCCTCCTTCCTACTCTATATGAATCTCTTCAAGAAGCACATGAATATACACTTGCAATCTCCCCAGCAACACACGTTTTCCGCACGCAGCGTCCAGCCTCCTTGCTAAGCGTCATATAGTGCACTGGTCTTGAACGGCTGTGCTCTCCTGCATACGATTACATAAAAAAAATACTAGGTTAGGTTTTAAAAGACTAGGTTAAAAAAATCCACGCATTTACAATCTTTGCTCGTAATTTCGGTGAGAGAATCTACTTTCCATCTCCGTCTCTTTACTCGGTTTTTCATTAAGCTCATGTGTGCAGTGGCCACAATTGTTCAGAGGGGACTCACACTGGACTTATCAGTTGCTAACTGATCATAATATGAATGAGAGCATCAAGGAGACTTAACTGTCCTCCTGGTTAAGTCCAGATTAGGTTAGGTGAGATTCTTGAATTTTGATTTCAGGTCAATTAATTCGAATTTGCTTACCCCTGTTGGTTCCCCCTGCCATGGAGTAACCCGCCCAGAAGAAACGTGTTAATGAACATATTTTATAATTGGGTGAAAGGAATGGAATTAGCGATGGTGGAGGGTGAAGAAGGGTGGGAGATGGAAGAAGAAGTGGAAGATGTAGCTGAGAAAGGGGTCGCGGAATGTATAAGGGGGGACTTTAGCCTGGTAGCTCTGTAATGAGCTATTTTTCATTGCGAAAGCAATTCGAAGGAGCTACACCCGCAATAGATGTGTATTACGCAGGCGGGTATACCTCAATTTTCAAAGTGTTTGCTTTGCGAGCCAAAGGTCGTGGGTTCGATCCCCGAAGGAATTTAAAAACATTTTTTTTTAACCCTTTCGCAACGTCGTCGCCATATGCCGTCAAATGATTCCCCGACCGTTGACATCGGTTGACGTGATATATCGTTTTGCTACTTTCTTAGAATAGTTTTTTCATGCATCGTCTGATAGCTAAAAGATACAAGAACCAATGTGATATATGCAAATAGACCAGATAAGTACATTAATGCTTCAAATACTAGTTTTAAAATTGACAGTATAATTTGTATTCAAACCGAGCCGCAATGAAAGGGTTAATCGATTTATGAGCTCTTAAATAAAATTGGTGTGAATTTGATGCTCCGTCTATAAAATGCCTGTCATAGCCTATTAATTAAAATTGGCGGTAGACGAAAATCGTCCCGTGAATATCACCCATTCATAGTAAATTCCTGTAATAATAAGGATGACGCGTGAAACTCGGGCTGTAGTCTATGACGTTAGCGGATCAACACTCCACACGCAGCGTTTAAAATAAATAAATTAATTCTTTATTCAAAATAAATGCAAATTGTGCTTCAAAACAAGTTCTTTTGCTTTGTGATCTGCTCCTGCATCCTGCCACCAAGCAAATCGATAACTTACGTAGAGAGGAGGATTTTAACACCATGTATTCATAATGAGTCATCGTAAAAAATGATTTCTCGTGAATGCCGGGATAGGAATAAGGCATGGATAATTGCAACGGATAAAACTGTTTGTGGCGACAATATATGGTGACCATATGCATTTGATATGTCTTTTTTTATATAAGTGCCATAGTCTTTGCTAGATTTGTAATTTTGAATGCTTCTTGCTGTAGGACGGGAGGAATCAGTTAAGGGAGCTCGCTCTTGACTGATATGGGTTAATTCCTTCAGGACGGGGCGTAAATGCCTAAGCAGTGTGTGGCGTTAGCGTGATTTGTGGTCGAGCCACTGATCCGCCAACTATCCTTAACACCCTGTATATAAATGTTGATCGTATGCGTAAGGGTGTTCAGCCATCCTCCCAGTGTTAACTTATGGCGCAGAGACGTGGAATCTAACAGCGAGTCTTGCACGCAAAATAAATGTCACCCAACGTGCCACGGAGAGATCCATGAGAGGAGTGTCTCTAAAAGATAGAATTCGGGTTGTAGTCTATGACGTTGGTGGTTAAACACTCCACATGCAGCGCTTAGACATACTTAAAAATGCTAAACGTCATAGAATCAACATATAAGATTTCTTTATCATTGTTTGTCAGTGTTATTCTTCAGTTTGTCATTAGTATTATAGAATCAATTTTATATAAATATACTATAGAGACATCTATCGTCATACGATGATAGCAATGGTATAAATACAAGTTCTAACGCGTGTCAGCTCAGGCAGATAAATAACCGAGAAGGCTAAAGCGGTATATAAAGACCTGGGCAAATTGGCTCCAAGGCCCGCGGTTCGCATCCCGCTTCTGCCGATATTTTTTTAAATGAAATGATGTGTATTGATCAATGATCTATAAAAGAAGATTAGAAGTTTGGAAAAAATTAAATAATATTCTAATAAATAACTTCTTAGGTTTTCACGGCCAGATTTGATATTGTGGCTTTTAGGTTTAGCCGTGTGTGGCGAATTTCTTCTCTCCGATATTTAGACCCTGAAGAAGACCCCTGCAATGGCGGTCAAAATATCGGAGAGAAGACATTCGCCAAACACGGCTAAGCCCAAAAGCCACAATATCAATATTCTAATAAATATTTAATCCACATATATATTAATTTACCTTGTTTTTACGTGGATCGCGTAAGATATGTTTTCTATTAGGACACTGCAGTTTCGACTAACCCCGACTAACTAAGCCTTTCTCAATCCTTCTCTTGCTAAGAGATTACTGAGCTGCGATTGTACTTTGCATGTGGACTAACCCATTTTTTTGTATGAGAGAGGGTAGGAGTGTGTCTTTCAGGGAATGATAAGAGAGGGAGACAGATAGGGTTTTGCAATTATGAAGGAAAAAATTAAATATATTGATTTACGCATATTTTTTTTATAATAAAGAGGTCATTGTGATCATGTTATAAGATATAGTATATCTTTTTCTGTATTTTGTATGAGCGTGAAACTATAAGAAGAGGGCATTGCATACTGCAGAAGTGATGACAGTGTAACTCTCGTCGTATGCAGGCGCATCGGTTTTTGTTTGTTAACGAGTTGAACGCCGACTCGGCAGCGGGTTAGTGCGAAATAAACAACCGCCAACTTAAAAACTGCACGGAAGGGGTTTCCTTGCTTACACATATTCGCAGGGTATCATTCACAGTGTATGTCTACAAAAAACGTTACAAATGTTTGAAATTCGCAATATCTGACAACATCCAGAGTGTGTTGCCCAGCATGAGGTCTTGGGATGTGCAGCTTGTTGGGTAGATGAGGCAGAATCTTAAGTGTGAGGCGGTCTGCAGGTCTCCCTACTGAAACATTCCCCACCGCTCGAGGTCGTCCTTTGTTCTACCAGCTCCGATTCATAATCTGTTTATTTTATTTCCTGATGATCTTCGAATTTTATCATCAGCCTGTATCCACACAGGCTGATGTTGATGACGTGGTACGAGTATTTTACAATAATTTTATAATTTGAGTTGACATCAGCATGATGTAGTGCTTGCTGGCTGGTACCGAAAACCTCGATAAACAATCTTTCGTCTCTTATTTTGTCGCTTGCCATACATTTATGTGTCCGCCATATTGGGACTAGTTATATAGTTTTGCCACCGACGGCGCTGGTGACCGACCACGGGCCGCAGAAGTCTAAGCGCTGACGAGCGTCAGTTATGTGTTGACGATCGAGAATATCGCATGACGGCCGGAAGCTTGTAAAGTTTCTTCTTCGTAGTATCAATCCGGTGGATTGGTTTGCAGCAACAGAATCTTGCATCTCGATCTCCATTCCTCTCGGTCCTCCGCAATACTTGAGATGCAATCATTTTTTTTTTTTTTTGCTGGTACATGGGATGTCTTTAAGACCTTTAATGTGGTATTTTCCCCTTTATTTCCACATCCTAATGCCGTTGACCATAAAGGTTCATCCGCCTTAGGAGGGCATTTACTACCTCCAGGACAATAGAGTGCCCTAACCAGCTTGACCTGATGAGGTTAGCTGGGTGTTAGCTTATTCCGGCCAACATTCGGTCCCTGTCTATATTGGCCGACTGATGTCGCTCACCCCCCACCACGAGAAGGAAATAGATCAGGATTTTCCTTTCATCGGACCTGTGACCTTAAGGCATTTCACAGAGTCCTCCAGTACTTTTAGGGGGCAAAGTAAAGTTTATCATAAATTAAATCAATGTGCTTCTAAAAGAAAGTCTCTGTTTGCTGAACTGCTCCTCATCCTGCCCTCACGAGACGTGCACCTTTTTGAGAGAGAGGAGGATGTTAGAGTTTTATAGGTATGCGAAAGTCGTGTCGCTTACCCTACCCAGTGATTCTCGAAGGCTTGCTCTCCATTCGGCGACGGAGTTTTGTTTTCAAGCCATCGTTTTGAATGTTTTCGAACAAAATTTAAGAACGCTAAAAAATTCAATCGACTTTCGATGGAGTGTTTTGTTTCGTATTGTAGAACCACTGAAAAACGCCTTTTTTATTTTGGAACAATTCAAATCTCTTAAGATCAGTTCATTGTTCCATTTTTTATTAAATAATCAATGAATAATTATTTATAAATCCTTTCCTTAAGGCTCAGTGGAATACAAATTATACTGTCAATACGGCGTGAATTTTTCAAACCATTTTTTTTGCTTAAAACTAATATTTGAAGCATAAATGTACTTATCTGACCTAAAGGATACAAGAACCAATGTGACATATGAAAATAGACCAGATAAGTACATTTATGCTTCAAATATTAGTTTTATAATTGACAGTATAACTTGTATTCAAACCGAACCGTAATGAAAGGGTTAAAAATTCGCATTACGATTTCCACTGCCTATATTGAGTTTAAAAAAAAAACGTAAAAATTGATTAATTTCTTGAGGAAGCCTAATTGGTCTTGTAACGCTCTTTCACCTCTCTTATTGGCCGAGGGATTGCGATCAAATATTTATAATTTCAAATTTAATTGCGAAAAATATTTTTTCGGTGTTTTTCTTCTTCATTAATTGAACTAGATATTTGAAATAACGCGTATTTTCTCTCTTTTCTATTTTCAGGTAAGAGAAGAAGACAAAATACACGCCCCCTGAAAATGGAGCCCATTAAACGATTGAAATATAAATTAATTTATTTTTAATATTATTTCCCCCGATTTGGTAAGTTTAATTACATTTGTTTTTCATGCATTTTTTTTTTATGTAATCGCATGCAGAGAGCACAACCTGTCAAGACCAGTGCACTTTATGACGCTCAGCCAGGGAGGCTGGACGCTGCATGCGGGAAACGTGTGTTGTGTACGTGCTTGGGTTGGAGAGATTGCAAATGTATATTTATCTGTTTTTTGAAGAGATCGTAGGAAGGAGGAAACACAGACAATGGAATAGCATTCCAAATTTTACCGGTGGCATTAAGGAAGGAACTTTGGAAACTGCCAGTTCGTGTATGTTCGGCAAGTGTAAGACGATTTTGTCGGTTGTAGGTGGGTGCAAGAGGAATTAGTTCTTTAAGTTCCGAAGAGCAGTGACCGTGATATTAACGCTAGAAAAGACTAAGTGAACCAATATTACGCCTGTGTTCCATTTATTGCAGGTTAGACGTAAGAGTGTCATAGTTTATCAAACTAATTGCTCTTCTTTGAACTGAGTCAATCAAGTTTCATTGAGATTTTCCGTTAACCATTTCATTCATTTTCTGTCAGTAAATTTTTCTGTATTTTTTTTAAGTAAAGGGAGCATAAAATAAAAATAAACTGTCAGTATTACTTCAATGATATTTGTTTTCTTGTAAGGTTTGGATATTACAATTTTTTTCGTCTCACATACATTCCATATTTGAAACGGTTCCGCCGCATTTCGTTCCCAGAAAATTCGTTCAACGACTAATCGGTAACGACGTGGGAAGCACTGGACGCCTGGTGCATGAGACATTTGGCGCACGGGACAACTGGCGCGCTGGCTGTCTCGTTAACCAAACCTAACCTCAATATTTGTCCAGTGATCGTAGAGTCCAGAGATCCATATGTCTCGTCAACGAAATAACTTAGGTTAGGTTAGGTTAGGATGGCAAACGCAGATCATCATAATCCGCCTGTGTGTGACCATTGTAAGATGTAGGCCTCCATGGCATGAGTCTCCATTCTTATCGATCGTCCTCATCCAGTCTACTCCCGCTATTCTTCTGATATTGTTAGTCTATCGTGTAAGGGCCGGCCAACGCCGTTTGCTAGTTCTTGGAAGCCACTCTAACAATTTTCTTCCCCATCGACCGTCTTCCCTTCCACAGATATGTCACATTGCTACTTGAGTGTGCCTATTCGTTATGTAGCCTCCACTTACTTAGTACTTTATCGGATAGCGAGGCATCCACTGCACAAGTTGTCTCGTGCACCAGACGTCCAGTGTGCCCCACGTCGTTTGAAAGAATTGTCTCAGAACGAAATTCTGTGGAACCCAAACAAAAATAGCGATTTAATGTTTGATTGGCGTTTCTTGATGAATGCTTCGTGGTGGCTATGTGCTCGAACCAGGGAGAGGCTTGAGCGAATAATTCAATTATTAATTAAGAAACAAGTTACCGGGAATGACGTCAACACGGCAAGTAACTTGACTTTAGTTTTCGACGTTTAATTATAACTTTTAAGTTAACCGGCTAATCAGTCGCCTTAACCGCGAACTTAAACCTGAATAAACTCTAGGCTTAACTCACTAATATAGGCTTTATGTTAATTTATAAAAAGTTTTATAAATCATTTATAAATATATATTTTTCACGTTTTTCAAACTAATCAAAGTAGCATTTTGAAAGCAGCGCTTTTTTTTCGATAACCGAAGTTTATTTTTATTTTTTATGTAATCACATACAGGAGAATACCAACAGATGGTGATAGTAATTTTTCTAATGACGCTTACCTTGGTGCATATGGCTAAGTTGGAGCTGCATGTTGATCCGCCAACGTCATAGACTACAGCCCGAGATTCACGCATTATCCTTATTATTACAAGGATTTACTATGAATGTGTGGTCTTGACGGGACGACTTTTGTCTACTACCAATTTAAATTAATAGGCTATGACTAGAATTTAACGGGTGATGGATCAATTCACACAAACTGGGGGTATTTCAGGGCTCATAAATCGATGAACTATCTCAGAAAGGTGATGGTCTTCTTCACGACATAGTGGAGGGGATGGTTGAGGGTAGAATCTGCACAGTGTGCCCTGGACGGGAGTATTTGCATCAAGTGTTCGAGGACATGCGTTGTAGCTCTAATGCTGAGCTGAATAGGGTTGCGGAGGATCGAGAGGAGAGGAGATCGAGAAGTAAGATTTCGCTGCCGCAAACCAATCCACCGGATTGATACTACGAAGAAGAAATCGATTAAGAATCTTTTTTTTTTTAATCTCCGTCGGGGATCGAACCCCTTACCTTTGGCTTGCAAAGCAAACGCTTTGACCATTGAGCTTTACCCACCGGCAGTACTTACATAATTATAGTCATAGATTTGAAGTATGAATTTCATATTCGGCTAGCGTTTTCTTCCATGTATTAATTTCCGCATGTCGCATTTAATATTGTCGCACGATCGGCCCACAATCCATAAGCGACCGACTTATAGTCCGAACAGAATGGGTTCGAATCCCGTAATGTGACGTACACTATCCATTACATGATTATTTGAATATTACCATACAAAGTATGTGGGTAGAAGTAATAGTGTCTTAAATGAATAATGGCTTATTACATTTTACATACAATTTAGGAGTATTATATAAATATTCCGATCTCTTTCTTGTGAATCTGCTGCTATATGATTTTTTAAAAATATATATTTCCTGTTATTTTAAAATATATTTCATGTTTTTGTACATGCTATTGGAGAGTAAAATTATGGTGACCATAATTTCAAATAAAAAGAAAACAATGAAAAAAATATTTAATTTTATTTAAACACATACAAAATCTCATCTGTGGAATTCTATGACGCTACCATAGTGCATGTGGCTAAGCGCTGCATGTGGAGTGTTGATTCGCCAACGTCATAAACTACAGCCCGAGATTCATGCATCATCCTTATTATTACAGGAATTTACTATGAATGGGTGGTCTTCACGGGACGACTTTCGTCTACCAGCAATTTTAATTAATATGCTATGACTGGAATTTTACGGGTGAGGGATCTAATTCACACCAACAGGGGTATTTTAGAGCTCAGAAATCGATTGGAAAATATTGTTTTTTAAATCTCCGTCGGTAATCGAATCCACGACCTTTGGTTTGCAAAGCAAACGCTTTGACTATTGAGCTATACCCGCCGGCGTCTTATACTTATTACCGTTTCACTGTCACGTCTGCCAGTCAAGGTTCCTACTAGTTGGGAGGCTTTCCTTTTAAATAATGATATCTTTTGATGCGATTTGTTGCCAGAGCTGGAGTCTCTCATTTTCACGGCCGGATGTGAGAGGTTGTGTGGATCTCAGAAAGCTCCTTTGCGACCTAAGTCTGGGTTTTGGGTGTATCTGATTATACAAGCAGTGGGACGGTTGGTTGATTACCTTACGCATTTATTCGGCGCATATGACTTTGCGTCTTATGTTTGGTTGTGCGATAATAGCCAAGGGGTATAGTTTTACAATGGGTGTTGGTTTAAGGTAGCCTGTGACGACTTTACATGCATCATTCAGGGCAGTATCCACTTGATTACAATGGGCTGATCGACCCCATACTGGTGCCGCATATTCTCCGGCTGAGAAACAAGGTGCTAAAACTGAGGTACGAAGAAGAGGTGGTTGGGCTCCCCAGTGAGTATTGGCTAATTTGCGGATGAGGTTGTTTATTGTTGCAACTTTCTGTTTGGTGTTGCTGCAATGACGCCTGAAGGTGAGGGTGCGATCTAGAGTGACTCCGAGGTATTTTGGATGGTCACTATGTTCCAGTGCCTTCCCACGTGACACGAAGCTTTTTGCTAGCATGTATCATTCGTGGCAGTATCTACTTGATAACTCTTTCTGAGTCTCTCAGTTTCAGGGATGTGAGAGGTTGTCTAGATATCAGAAAGCTGCTTTGTGACTTCAGTTTCAGGTGTTTGGATACCCGCTAGCAAAGATGCTTAAATAATAACTGAACCGTCCCGTTTTAAGCGGGACGCAGGCTCGTCTTACACGTGCGTGCAGGACGGGATCGCGTAAATCGAATCTCTGCCCATTGAGTCTGTTTTGTAATGGGCCCCGGCCCATTCTATGGGGCCCTATTGATCTCCGCCGTAATTAAATTTCCCGTTTATACAGCGGAGGACAATGGGGGAAGCAAATAATGGATGGGAGGAAATAATCCGAGGGGCGAGGGAGAGGGAAAAGATTGGGAAGCTGCGGACCTTAACCGACGAATTATCTATTATATTAAATTATATCGACTAAGAAGACATATTTTAAATATATAAAAAATTTGAGATTAAAAAAAGAAAGGATTTTTAATCGATTTCTTAGCACTAAAATACTCGGTTGGTGTGAATTTGTTCCCTCACCCGTAAAATGCCAGTCATAGCCTATTAATTAAAATTGGTGGTAGACAAAAGTCGTCCTGTGAAGACCATCCATTCATAGTAAATTCCTGTAAAATAATAAGGATGATGCGTGAATCTCGGGCTGTAGTCTATGATGTTGGCGGATCAACACTCTACACAGAATTCCACAGATGAGACTTCAGATTAACTATCTGTCAGTATTCTCCTGTATGTGCTTACATTTTTTTTTTAAATTTTGGGTAATAGTAAGCGAGCGCCTTTACCACTAAGCGATACCCAACAAAATGTGATGAATTGACTCTTATCAAATATTTTTGTAATGATTAAAAAAATATTTTAATTACTAATAACATAAATTGTGCAACAGTACTCAAGAATATTGGTAGACGGTAATATTTCTCGTCAGCCGCCCCTCCTCCCAAGGCGGTCAGCTCTTCTTCCCTTGACCGGAAGTGCTCCCCAATTGGCCGCTGCAGTGGCGCCCATAAACCTCCACATCCGGTTTAAACACAATAAATAATGCGGCACAATGCGGCCCTGGACAAATTTATTAACCACCAGATAAATTGTCTCTATAGTCTCTTGTTCTATTAAATTTAATCTGGTTATTACGTAATTGGATCGTAAATATCAAAGTAAAATATGTACTTATTTTTTCATTTTTTTATAATGTTTTTCCTATCAATGAAAATAGTTTGGAAATGTCCAAAAGGAAGCAAAAATACGTCAAGGGGTGATACAAGGATGCTCTCTATCGCCTGTACTCTTCAACGTGTACATACGAAGAACTAATTCCTCCTGCACCCACTCACAGCCGACAAACTCGTCTTGCACATGCCGAACATACACGGTTAATGTGTGTCGACCAAGAACTGTCAGTTTCCAAAGTTCCTTTTTTAATGCCACCGACAAGCTTTGGAATGCTCTTCCAGCGTCTGTGTTTCCTCCTTCCTACAATCTCTTCAAGAAACATATAAATATACACTTGCAATCTCCCCAACCCACACATAAAAAACACGAACACAACACGCGTTTCCTGCATGCAGCGTCCAGCCTCCCTGGCTGAGCGCCATAGAGTGCACTGTTCTTGACCGGGTGTGCTCTCCTGCATGCGTTTACATAAAAAAATAATACAACAAGCAATAAATAACATCAGAGAGAAGATAGAGAGGGGGTTAAAAGACACTCCTCTCATGGATCTTTCCATAGCACGTTGGGTGACCTTTGTTTTATGTGTAAGACCTGCTGTTAGATTCCACGTTTCTACGCAGTAAGTTAACCCTAAGAGGATGCAATGGCTAAACGCCTTAGTTATAAGACGTTAGGAAACATAAGGATCAAGTAATCCAAGTAGGATAACATTACTTTTCAAAAGAAATCGACAGACTTGCACAAATGCAATGGGCATCATTTTTTAAAACAGTACCGGCTTTAGACCCTGCGGCGCCCCAAGGCATTTATTTTTCAGGCGTGATGTTGCTTATATTAAAAAAATGCAAGATTAGTTGCCCTCAGCGCCCTTAGCTTATTCGCCGCCCTGGGAAACCGACCCACTTCGCCACCCCCTAAAATCGGCAATGTTGTAAAGTAATTGCCACTTTAAAGCGAAACTTTAGCAATGTCTTGAAACTAAGGCGTTTAACCAATGTATCCTTCCTGTATTAACTTATAGCGTAGAAACGCGAAATCTAACTGCAGGTCTAACCCATCAATTTAAGGTCATTTAACGTACTGTGTAGATATCCATGAAAGTAGTGTTCTTCGACGATTGCGATGATTAAGTCTTATACATTTAAAAGCGATTAATGTTAAATCTATAACATTTGTTTAACTCTCATGTAATGTGGTTGTCATTCTTTTTTTTTTTGAATCTCCGCTCTTGCTTGTCATAATTCGACGTCATTTAAGTCACTTTATGACGTCCCTTGCATTGTGACATATCGCAGGTCATAAATCAGGCCCCGAGTCAGAAATGTAAGGTCCGGGGTGCGAGTTATGGCTCTTGAAATGGGCCCTAGCCCAACTGGACAGAAACTGATCGTTATTTAATTGGGGCCCATAAGGGACGACGACCAAAGTCGTAATTTCAATCTATCTATTTAACGCCACATGCAGTTGTTGGAACTTTGAAATGCGGAGCTGCCCAAGGAAGAATTTTTCTTCCCATATGCGTTCTATATCTTTTCTTTATGTTAAAACATACAAGAGAATGACTATGACGCTTACGATCTGCATACGGCTAAGCGCTGCATGTAGAGTTTTTCCGTCAACGTCATTGACTACAACCCGAGATTCACGCATCATCCTTTATTATTACAGGAATTTACTATGAATGGTAGGTCTACACGGGGCGACTTTCGTCTACTACCAATTTTGATTAATAGGCTATGACTGGCATTTTACAGGTGAGGGATCAAATCCACACAAACTTAAACGGGGTACTTTAGAACTCCAAAATCGTTTTTTTTTGTTTTTTTTAATCCGTCAGCGATCGAACCCAAAAACTTTGGGTTGCAAAACAAACGCTTTGACCATTGAGCTACGACCGCCGTCTGAAACATATTGACACTATCGATTCCTTTTTTTAAGATAGGCACCTGAAGGTCGGCTTGGGAACATATATGGTTCCTGACAGCCTCCATAGCAGAAGTCAAAATACTTGAAGAGAGCGTAGCTCCGTGGCATATATTTGGGTTATTTTTTAATTAAGGAAGTGCAATTCGTTTAATAAATAATGACACTCTTACGTCCAACCTGTAATCAATGAAACACTGGCCTAAGATTAAATCACTCAGACCTTTTTTTTTTCGTTATTACCATGGTCGTTGATATTCGGAATTAAAAAAATATATTCTTCCTGCACCACCCACCTTCAACCGAAGACCTCGTCTTACACTTGCCGAACATCCATACACGGTTAATGTGTGGCGATCAAGAGCTGGCAGATTCCAAATTTCAGTCCTAAATGCCACCGATAAACTTTGTAATGTATTTCCAGCGTCTGTGTTCCTCCTTCTTTCTTCGTGATTTTTGATCTTTTGAAAAAACATATAAATATACACTGACAATTTCCCCAACTCACACACAAACACATCATACATTTTCGGCATGCTGCGTCCAGTCTGAGCGTCATATAGTGCCCTAGTATCAAACTTGTGTTGTGTTCCCCCCTGCATGATATATCATAAAATAAAACGGATTTTTAAGGAATTGATGATAAGTCCGATGGTGTCGAGGCGTGGTTCATTTTGTCCTAAAAGGCGGCTCTACCCGAACGATTTCGTTAATGTCTCTAATAAGTACGTATATGTACTGTATTTGCCGGCGGGTATAGCTTAATGGTCGAAGCGTTTTCTTTGCAAGCCAAATGTCGTGGGTTCGATCCCCGATGGACATTAAAAAAAAAAATGATTTGCAATCGATTTCTCTGAGCTCTAAAATACCCCGGTTCGTGTGACTTTGATCCCTCGCCCGTAAAATGCCAGTCATAGCCTATTAATCAAAAATGTCCCGTGAAGACCACCCATTGCCAAAATTTCTGAAACATAAAAAAAGTCTCAATCGGTTGTGTTCTCCTGCATGCTATATCATAAAATAAAACGGATTTGTAAGAAAATCGGATGATAAACCCGACGATGTTGAGGTGTGGTTCATTTTGTCCTAAGGGGCGGCTCTACCCGAACGCTTTCGTTAATGTCTCTAAAGAGCTGATATCCTCCTCTCATAGTTAGATATTGATAAACTTGACGAAGGATGCAGGATTCACAATATAAAGAACTTGTTTTTGTTTCACTATACGTCGCCCGTTATAGCGAACGCCACGAGTCAAACTTCAACTGTCAACCAACGGCGCGCCCTGACATCTCGGCAGTGCCAACTGTCGCTGCAAAAAAAAAAAAAAAAATTGAATTCATGATGGCAGTGGTACCAACAGGAAATGTATAACTGTCATAACAAATATTTTTGGCGTATGCAAACACCGCTTAACATTCCACAATTACAAATATTAGATGTGCATGTCAGGCGAGCGAACAAAATATGAGACAAAAGATCGTTTTTCGAGGCTTTACGGCATCAGCCTAAAGGAGCTATATCAAGCTGATATCAGAGCATATATACATCATGGTCTTCCGCTGACTGAAGTGGCCGTAAAAAGAAAACATTGATATTTTGTACAGTCGCAATCCTACGCTCCTCCTCCGAGCTCTTGTTTCTCCGCGTCCTCCTGCACCCACCCACGCTGGTGCTCCAGTTAATTATTTCGTAGCTTCAGAGCTGATCCCGCGATGCTATCTTGACGCGCTCCTTTGTTCCAAATCCTGCTCTTCTATCCCCGTTTATACCCGGATGTAGTGATCCAAAACTCTTACAAATATTACAATCAAATAAAACACATGACAATGATCCAATTCAATTTTATTTATTTATTTATTTCAGAAACATTACAAATACAAATATATTTAATACAATACTGAAACAAGAGAAACAATTAGGTATTGACATCAGCACGATGTAGTCCTTGCTGACTGTTACCGAAAACCTCGATATAAAATCTTTCGTCTCTTATTCCTGGTCGCTTGTCGTGCATTTATGTGCGCCATGTTGTCAATTTGGACGGGTCGCTGACACGTAGAAGAAGATTTCAACTTGTAGAAAACTTCTTTCTTGAGTGAAAATGTAATAGTGAATTAGGAAGATAGGCACCTAATAAGAACCATCTCAGAGAGGCGAGCCCGATAGATCGGTCACATCATGCGCTGCGATGATCTTCTTCATGACGTTGTGGAAGGGATGGTTGCAAGGTAGAAACTGAGGGCGCTCTAGACGGGAGTATTTGCTGCAAGTGTTCGAGGACATGAGTTGTAGCTCTAATGCTGAGCTGAAGAGGGTTGCGGAAGACAGAAAGGAATAGAGATCGAGATGCAAGATTCTGTTGCTGCAAACCAATACGAAGAATAAGTGAATTCGTGATTTCATGGACGAAATTTTTTTTTTTTAGGTTCTTCACAGTTTATTTTTTGTTGCCATTATTTGTGTCACCATCGGTTCGTTATCACTTGTAGAGGATTGGTGTCTGCTCGCTCCTCCCCTCTTCTTCTTCTATCCTCTGCCCGAGGCGATCTGAAGATATCCCTCCCCGCCCCCGGTTAATGAAAATGTTATATTTTTTCACGGCTCCCAATTCCGTTTCCAAAGCTTTGCCAAAATGCCAAGGTTGTCTAACAAACCGGAAATATAACTTATACACCCACATCCGGTTTCTCACGTGAAATACGTGGATGCCAAAAATACCTGAATACAGTTCCTATAGGCTGTCACTCGCAAGGTTTACTCAGTACTAAAATACTGTAAAAATAATTCTGTTTAAGGACTATTCATTAATTAATTTATTTTTTAATGTACAGCTACAGACGGTTTTAAGACTGAAAAGCAGCTATATTTTATTATCTCCTGCGGGATTCTTAGTACATATTACAACCAGGTCCATCTTCGCCTCTTGAGCGAATGTATTGAATGGCAATCTGCCTTGTTCGCTATATTACCTCGTCGCTCCTCATAAAGTCCAACCGCCGTAGCCCCAGTATTCTACGTAGGAATCTGTTATCAATTATAATTATACGGCTGCATTGGCCATAGTGAGATGCCGACTTTCACAACCGTAAAACAAATAGGGAAAATATGTCAGAATCACAATCACCGTCTGTCGGTATTCTCCTGTATGTTTTGACATCAGCGTGATGTAGCTCTTGCTGACTGGTACCGAAAACCTCGATATACAATCTTTTGTCTCTTATTTCTGTTCGCTTGTCATACATTTATGCGTCGCCATATTGGCATCTTGGACAATTCCACTCACTTGTGTGTAGTTGTATATATCGCCACTTATGGCGCTGATAACCGACCACGGGCCGCACGGTTCAGTGGTGTGCTGACGGCCGAGAAGGTCGCAGTATGGCCGGCCGGCATATCATTCCGCCTGGGCTGGAAGTTTGTAAAGCTCATCGTAGATATATGTCAATGTGCTTCTGAAAAAGTCTGTGTGTTATCATTCCGCTCCTTATCTTGCCGCCACGCTACGTATTATTATTATTTTATTAGTGTTTGTATAGCGCTCTTTTATGATCGAATGATCATTCCAAAAGCGCTTCTTTGCCTCTCTGAGTAAAAAGGTGGGTCTTGAGTCTGCTTCTGAAGGATGCCTCCGCTTTAAACTCTCTTATGCTTTCCGGTAGTGAGTTCCAGGCCATTGGTGCAGCGTAGCTGAAAGCCTGATTGCCAAAGACCGTGCTAGGACTACCTCCCGTCAGCTGCAGGGTGCTTCTATTTGCTCTAGCCGATCTGAGTGTCTCTCCACGCGCGCTTATTTCTGAAGGCTTGATAAGTTCTGTCAAATAGCCCGGTGCAGTTCCGTTGAGTGCCTTGTAAGGTAATAGGCATAGTTTGTACTGGATTCTAGCCGAAACTCTCAACCAGTGCAGTCGGTGTAGTATTGGAGTAATGTGACAGAATTTGGGCGCGTTATAGACTAGTCGTGCCGCTGCGTTTTGTAACGACTGCAATCGATTTAATTGTTTGGCTGGCTGGCCCAAGTGCAGTGCGTTGCAGTAGTCCATTTTGGAGACTATAAACGCATTTACCAAACTCTTTGTAGCGTCTCTGGGTAAGCATCTTTTTACCGACCGTATCTGCCGCAGGTTAAAAAATCCAGATTTCACCGTTTTTGTAATATTACCGCTAAGATTGAGGAACTGGTCAATTTCTACTCCCAGCAGCTTGACGCTTGTAGAAGGGATGACATCATTACCACATATGGCCAAGGGTTGTAAGTCCAATAGATTTTGTCTTCGAGCTGTGGTCATAAAGAGTATTTCCGTCTTTTCCGGATTAAGAGCGAGCCTATTACTACGTAGTAACACCCTTTAGAGAGAGAGGAGGATGTTAATGGCAATAAGGACCACTGCATGTTATAATTATTTTTTAACAAATTGTTAACACATACAAATTTACATCAAACATCATATTATACGACATTTCTCTCATCGATAATGTATTTGGGTTTATTGGGATTCCAAACTATACAATAATTGGACATCGTTAAAGCCCACTGATGTTGACCGTTAGTGTTCTCCTGTATGCGGTTTCACACTAAAAAAAAAAAACGTAGTAGTTTATCATTATTATATTATATTTATGTTTTTGACAACCCTGCATGTATTTAGGAGCAATACAGCGATGGTTATCTTCGGGCAAAGGGAGCCTGGCAGGGTTTCGCATATTTAGTGCGTCTTGCTATTGAATTGTGTAAATTACAAGCTTTTTGTTCCAGAATCCCTTAATAATTTACACAATACCCAACTAAACAAGTAGACTGGATACATATATTGATTTCACTGATATTCAATAATGATGGATTTTCCTGAAATATTTATTAAAAACTATTTTATTATTTACTAGAGTTTTACAGTGTGACATCCCCCATCTTTAAAAAAGGTCGACAATTGGCCTCGTGGATGAAGGATGCAGGAGCAGGTCGCAAAGCAAATAACTTTTTCAGACGCACAATTCACGTTTATTTTCAATATAAGATTTATGTTGCCCCGCAAGACCGTGTAACATGTTGTATAGACGGCCTCGGTCGGAGGAGAAGAACTGTCGCGCAGCACAATCTGACAGACGAGCACTGTAACATGTAGTGTCCCAAAGATAATCGCGGCATTCAGAAACTAAAGTTGACAGTTGAACCATTTTTTTTTTGCGTAATCACATACAGCAAAATACCGACAGACGGTGCTAGCAATTCTGAAGTATCACCTGTGGAATTCTATGACGCTTAAACATAGTACGTATGACTAAGCGCTGCATGTGGAGTGTTGATTCGCCAACGCCATAGAGTACATCCCGAGATTCACGCATCATCTTTTATTATTACAGGAATTTACTATGAATGGGCGGTCTTCACAGGTCGACTTTCGTCTACCACAAAATTTTAATTAATAGTCCATGACTGGAATTTTACGGGTGAGGGATCAAATTCACACCAACCGGAGGGAATTTGAGTCGGGGATCGAACCCACGACCTTTGGCTTGCAAAGCAAACGCTTTGACCATTGAACTAAACCGGCCGGTGTATAACTAGTCAATTTGGTTTATGCATCAATTTGTATGGATAGTATATCTCTGGACATAAATCCCTTATTTTTCAATTCCTTTATTATATATGAATTATTATTATCTGCGACCCTTATCACAAAGCATCCTTGTGCATAATATCCTCAACTATTAATCGGGAACCTCATCACGCTACGGTTCTCTTACCTCAAATTTAGACTCGGCGTTGTATGAAAACAGAGACGAAAAATCGAGAAAAAATAAATTCAAAAAATGTTCTGATGGACTGACAGAATCAAAAGATTAGTGGAAGTGGATGCGGATTGCGAAGAATCGAAGAAGATGGAGACTCATGCGGAAGGCCTAAGTTCTTTGAGAAACTTCATTGAGGTTGTAGAACATGTATTGAAGCATATCAGGCGATTCTGTTATTCTTATTATGTATATATGGTTGTCTGATACATGGGATGTCTTTTAGACCTTTAATGTGGTATTTTCCACTTTATTTCCACATCCTAATGCCGTTGACCATAAAGGTTCATCCACCTTAGGAGAGCATTTACTACCTCCACGATAAAAGAGTGCCCTAACCAGCTTGATCTGATGAGGTTAGCTGGGTGATTATTCCGGCCAACATTCAGTCCCTGTCTATATTGGCCGACTGATGTCGCTCATCCCCCACCACGAGAAGGAGACACATCAGGATTTTCCTTTAGGAAATAATGAGGTTCTCAGGATAATCAAGGAAGATAGGCACCTAGTAAAAACCATCTCAGAGAGGCAAGCCCGATAGATCGGTCACATCATGTGCCACAATGGTCTTCTTCATGACATTGTGGTGGGGATGGTTGAGGGTAGAAACTGTAGAAGGCGCCTTAGACGGGAGTATTTGCAGCAAGTTTTCAAAGACATGAGATGCAGCTCTTATGCTAGTCTGAAGAGGGTTGCGGAGGACCTAGAGGAGTCGAGATCGAGATGCAAGATTATATTGCTGCAAACCGATCCACCGGATTGATACTACGAAGAAGATAGGGGTTTAACGTTATTTTTTTTTTGGTCTTCGTCTCCGTTTCGGATACGTATACGTCTTTTAGAGAGATGGAAGATCAGAGGTACTTTGACTTGGATGATGTGAAGCTTGTGAATCAAGGGGGGGATGGTTTCAAAGCGGTTCCATGCATAAAAATCCAAACCCTCGGTGGCCGGCGAATTTAAATAGGAATTCCGGGCAAGACTCTGTTTTGGGGATGCAAAGGCGTACCCTCAACCTGGTATTTACCTTGCATTGAATTACGCTAACGTAAAGAAGTAAATGCAAATATAAAACGATCTTCGACGTCAAATTTTTTCCGCCCAATATTTGTCAACTTGTCCCATGTGCTGCCCAGCTTTAGGTCTTGATGTGCAGCTAGTCGGGCACATGGGCAGAATCTTAGTTGTTAAGGGGTCTCCAGGTTTCCTTAGTCACACAGCAGTGACTCTCCCTGCTGAGAGGCACTCCTCACTGTAACTTCTTTGTTCTACACTGACTCCGATTCTTAATATGTTCAGGGTTTTCCAGGTTCGCCAGTTAAGCTTCCTGCCACTTGGGAGGTTTTCCTTTGGGGTAATGAAATTTTGTGATGCGTTTTGTTGCCTGAGCTGGATCTCTCAGTTTCAGGGATGTGAGAGGTTTAGGGGATATCAGAAAGCTGCTTTGCGACTTCAGTCTAGGTGTTAGATACTCCGTGCCAAAGAAGTTGAAAGAATAACGGCACTGTCCCGTTTAAAGCGGGACGCAGGCTCGTCTTATGGCTCTTTCCCATGGCAACGTCCCGTTTATTGTGTGCTCGGTTTTTTGCAGTATCACGTTAAGTAGTATACGTGCTACTGTGGTAACATTCACATGAGCATTCGGATTTGCAGGATACCGCGAAAATTCCGTTTGAAATGTGCTGTACGGTTTTGCCACTACAAACCGGATGACTGGATCCAATAAAAAACGGTATCCAGTTTAGTTACGTATATAATTTAATGGAAGTGTTCCCACTAGCATCCTGCAAACGGCTTGTCTAACGTGGCCATGGACATTCTGAAGTAGTTAGAAAAAATAGATTCATCCTTTCTCAAATCACCCATGAAATTACGAAATGTCTTATTTTTTGCATTTCTTTCGGCGGCGAAAGTACCAGTATAATATCCAGAAGAGTATTCACGTCCATTGCGTCTGAATTTTCTTCTCCGACTGCCAATGCTATCCCGTAAAAAACAGGATGCAAACTTCTGTGTGTGAACACAGGGATGATTTTTTACCCGGTTTTTTGGACCCGTTACTGGATGCACGCAAAAAGCTACTGGTAAAGAGTGGCTGAAGGCCTTCCCGAGATTCTGGGTGCATCAGTTAGATGTCAAATAGACCTCAGTCTTAGTCGACGAAGTTAGTATACTACAGAGAGTCTCGAATTGTCTTTTAGGTAACACGTTGCCATGAAATGCGTGGGAATGTATAAGGAAATGGTGAGATTGGGAAATGGATTCTGCAGAATGCCAGAATCAGTTAGGAGTCATTACTTGCGTCTGCACTCTTGCAGACGGACGCGCAAAGCGCTCAAAAGCAGCGTAATTTCGTTCGTTAGCAACGAAGTCCTGGTATCCTTTGGAGCTGATGCCGGCCGGACACTTCAAAGAGCGCAATCCTCACAGAGTGGTGCAGCGGACAGTTCCACAGAACGTGAGGTGCGTCCCGCGGAGAGCTGCCGTCACATGGGCACTCTGCCTGGGATGTGGGTTCCAACAGTCCAAACCTGTCGAGGTAGCTCCGGAAGAATCCGCGTCCGGTTAGCAGCTGGCTCGTGTAGTGGTTCGGGACGAGCCACTTTGCGGCCATTCGTTCACGAATCATCACGAGGAGCATCACATCCAGCTCTAGTGCGCCCATGACAGCGCCAGCCTCGGCCATGACTGCCATACTGCCGTTGGCATTCAACGACTTAGCCATTAGTACCAGACCCATTGATCTCCCCGTAACTACATTTCCTATTTATATAGCGGAGGACTTGGTTTGTCATTTTTCTTTTATACTCCATATAATTTCGCAGTTACGCCCTTGATCACAGCACTTCCGTAGCAGTATGCAAAGGTAGAAGGTACGGATGCCGTGTCCTCAAGAATTTATATTGATCCCTTCAAATTGTCGGATCAGACGGGAGCCTGCGGCCCTCTTGCGGTGTGCCGGCGCAGGAGGAATCCGCGGCCGTCCCAGGAGGAAGCGGAGCGGAGGAGACTCGCTCGCATTTTTTACGCATTTTTTTGCAACGCTCAAAATTGCAGAGCGAAAACTATTCGCATGTTATGACATCCCCAGTTTCGATAAATGGCGACTCAATGTCGCCGAGATCTACATCAGCGCATTGACGTTTATTTGAAATACAAGACTGAAAAATTTCGGTGTTCCGGAACCGAGGTCGCGGTCCGGAACTTACAGCATCAGCTAAATGGTGATGCCGGAATACCAAGGTTCCGGCACTAAGAATAAATGCAAAGACCGGAGTTGAGTTGGTTCTGATTTATTTGATAAGATACCCTATTTTATACAACACGAGTTAGCATTTATAAAAGTCATATTAATAAATTGAATGTCATACACCGCACATTCCTTGATACCTCGATCTCGTCAATTTACAAAGAGTGGCAAAATGCTCTGTGTCGCACCTGACTGTAGGAAACTAGGATACAGAGTTTGATTATTACAATTAGAGACTTTTGGATCTTTAATACAAAGTAATTTTGTCCAAAATAACGTTTTGATTATTCGGTTATCTGCCCGGGACACAGACAACGATGCGTACCAGATGGTGCCCGGGAAGAAAGTGATTCGGTGGTAGTGACGTCGTTGCGCCGATCACACCTAGTGGCCACTTGGCGAACCCTACATGACAGGTTTTGTCGAAACCAACTCAATGTCGCCTGTAACGCCGCATGTCATAGCTATTTTTTCGGAACTGAAAACGCGGTCCCGAAATTACAGCATCATCTAAATGGTGATGCTGGAATACCAAGGTTTCGGCACTGAGGTTAAGTGCAAAGACCGGTGTTGAGTTGGTACTGATTTATTTGATAAGAGACCCTTTTTTATACCTTAGTTTACAACATGAGTAAGCAGTTATAAAAGTAATATTAATACATTGAATGTCATACACTGCACATTCCTCGATACCGTTTTTGGACTTTGATCCCTTCAATCAAAATAGTGGCAGATTATTGGGATGGTCCATGCTCCGTATCGATGCGTAAGCATTCGTTATTAATAATACATATAATTTCGTACACCGCACATTCCTCGATACTTGTTGTTTTGGACCTTCATACCTCAATTTACATAGAGTGGCAAAATGCCGTGTGTCGTACCTGACTGTATGAATCTAAGATAATGAGTTGATTACAACAATTACTTTAAAGACTTAGGGTAACATTTTTATATATGCGTATCAGAAGAGCAAAAAAAATATAATTGCAAATTCGTTAGTAAATTCATTTGAATTTAAAGATGAATGATGGGAACGATACAGACGCTGTACGGGCGGCTCTTTGTTTCGATCGAGTGAAACTGGTGCCGGCAGCTACACTCGATACTAATACAGTTTGAGAATAATGAATGCCGGCCGAGGCGTGTAAGGCGAATTAAAAACTTTCTCAAACTTGCCAAAGGGGGTTGGGGGCATAAATTAGCCAAAGGAGGAGGGGGGGTAATTATCCCGGAATTAGCGATCGGCCCAAAATGAATATTCTAAACTTGCTTTTAATTATGAAAACAAAAGTTTCAACGAGCCGCACGCTAAAGGAAATTATTTTTATAACAGATTTTGTATTCTTACATATTTTTATGTTTACTTATTTATTAGTTTATAATTTATATATCCGCTCCTTAAAGTTCGTCAAATTTTATCGATATGATATAGCGCTTGCAGGCTGGTGCCGAAAACCTCGATACACCATCTTTCGTCTCTTATTTTTGTTCGCTCGTCGGACACGCATGTGTCGACATTTTGGTTGTTTCGACAGAAGGTAATTCGTCAAAGGGCTGACATAGAAGGCTGTGATAGAAGGGCGCTGCGGTGTTACGAAGCGCTCCGACTCAGTTCGACTCGGCTCTCAACGGAGGTAGATCGTTCTATGTCCGTGGCCTGAGCCGAATACCAAAGTTTATCAATTTGCAAAAGAATTTGTATACCTTTGAAGTACGATCACCTGGGATGGCAGAACAAAAAGAGAAGTCAACAGTCGAATACATCAAGCAAGGCTAGCTTTCAATAAAAAAACCAAAATTCTTGAGTCAAGGAATATTACTTTAGGGCTCCGCAAGCAACTTGCCAAAACACTTGCTTGGAGCATCTTAATGTACGGCTGTGAGACATGGTGCTTATCTGAAAGTGATAAAAAAAGACTAGAGGCCTTTGAGATGTGGTCGTACAGAAGAATTCTCGGAATTTCCTGGAGAGACCACGTCACGAACAATGAGGTTCTCAGGATAATCAAGGAAGATAGGCACCTAATAAGAACCATCTCAGAGAGGCGAGCCCGATGGATTGGTCACATCATGCGACACGATGGTCTTCCTTACGATATTGTGGAGGGGATGGTTGAGGGTAGAAACTGCAGAACGGCGCCCTAGACGGGAGTATTTGCAGCAATTATTCGAGGACATGAACTGTAGCGCTTATGCTGAGCTGAAAAGGGTTGCGGAGGACCGAGAGGAATGGAGATCGAGATGCAAGATTCTGTTGCTGCAAACCAATCCACCGGATTGATACTACGAAGAATCAATTTTTACGTTGTAATTAAGTAAATGTCAATGTGCTTCTGAAAAAGTCTTTTTGTTGCTCGTCTACTTCTCATCCGTCCACCACGCGTCCTGATAACTATCCCGGCGACGTGATGTTGTTTTTCCGTTAGTAAAGGGGATGTTAGATTATATTTGAAATCAATATATTAATTTAATAAATTAACTTCTTCTTCGTAGTATCAATCCGGTGGATAGGTTTGCAGCAACAGAATCTTGCATCTCGATCTCCATTCCTCTCGGTCCCCCGCAACCCTTTTCAGCTCAGCATAAGCGCTACAGTTCATGTCCTCGAATAATTGCTCCAAATACTCCCGTCTAGGGCGCCGTTCTGCAGTTATGTTCGAACATTCCAGGTGGCATATCTTGTTGGCTGAAGGTTTTTCTTATTTGTCTTGGTTGTTTTGTCTCGAGCAGTCCCCACCCGGAGATCCGATTGGGGGACTATTTTATCTCCGGAAAATTTTACTTGAGATGCAATCATTTTTTTGCTGATACGTGGGATGTCTTTAAGACCTTTAATGTGGTATTTTCCCCTTTATTTCCACATCCTAATGCCGTTGACCATAAAGGTTCATCCGCCTTAGGAGGGCATTTACTACCTCCAGGACAATAGAGTGCCCTAACCAGCTTGACCTGATGAGGTTAGCTGGGTGTTAGCTTATTCCGGCCAACATTCGGTCCAAAAAATCTGATCTTTCAAATTATCATCAACCACAACGCAAAAAAAAACGTACAAGATTAACTAACTAATAACATAAAAAGCTTTTGAATAAATGTTGACCGAATGAATCATAATTTTTATATATATATATATAATATAATATAATATAAAGTGAGCGCTACCGTGAGATGATATCCAACTTTTTTTTGCCCAAAATGGAAGAGCTTGACTTGCATGACATGTGGTTTCAACAAGACGGTGCCACTTGCCACACAGCACGCGAAACAATAAACCAATTGAGTGGCAAGTTCGGTGAACACTTTATTTCACGTTTGGGACCGGTCAATCGGCCGCCTAGATCGTGCGATTTAACGCATTTAGATTATTTTTTGTGGGGCTATGTTAAGGCTCATATCTATACTGACAAGCCCACTTTGATTGAGGCATTGGAAGACAGCATTGAAGCATTTATTCGTGAGATACCGGCCGAAATGTTGGAAAGCGTATGCCAAAATTAGACTAAGCGGATGGACCATTTGAGGCGCAGCCGCGGTCAACATTTGAATGAAATAATCTTCAAACATTACATAATATGGACTGTACTATCGATTCAAATAAAGATTTCATGCATTTTTCTTAATTGTATGTCTCTTTTTTGGAAAAATTTCCTATAGCTATTAAAAAATCACCCTTTACTGAATATATACTACAGAGACACCTGTCGTTATATGATGTTGACAATGGATATATATATACACCAGGTTTCGTGTTTCTGCTCAGGCGGAGAATGTAGAGCAAAGTTGCATGGCTCGTGGCTTGAATCCCGCGTCTGCCGATATTTTTTCTGAATGAATTGATGCGTATAAAATTTGCCGTAGAATTGTATGTGTGTATTTAATTACTAATAATATTGAAATATAGTCAACAATCTATAAAAGAAGATTAGAGTATTGAAAAAATATTCTAATAAAAATTTAAAAATTCATTTAATATTTAATTATAAAATTGTAGCAATCTTTATGATGTTTCCTGAAATCGTATTATAAAGATCGTTTCAGGAAATCTGCTAAGTAGACTGGAATATTCCAGAAGTATTGAACTTCGATTTTATTGGGGTCGTAAAATCGGCAATAACTTTTCGCATATTAATAGCGACTGTAGGTTTACGACACCATCCCTCTATCAGCTACGAAGCTTATACGCAGTTATATACCTATGAAAAAAATATGTATATCTAATTTAATGTATTATTCTTTGATGTGCTCGCTCATAAAGTGGGGCATATAGTCATCGAAAAATACGCAAATATTTCCATAAAACATTTGATTCCTATTTTCCTTATCTTCTTCGTGTCAGCGACGTCAAATTATTTCTGCCCAGTATCTGTCAAAAACGATAGACCGTGTGTTGCCCAGCATTAGGTCTTGAGATGTGCAGCTTGTGGGCAAATGGAGCAGGATCTTAGGTGTGAGGCGGTTTGCACGTCTCCACGGTCGCACAATAGTGACTCTACCTGTCGAAACATTCCCCGCCGCTTGAGGTTGTCCTTTGTTTTACAAACTCCGGTTCTTAATCTGTTCAGGGATTTCCAGGACCACCAGTCAAGGTTCATGCCAGTTGGGAGGCCTTCTTTTGCAGTAATGAGATCCTCTGGTGTGACTTGTCGCCAGAGCAGCAGTCTCTCATTTTCAGGACCGGATGTGAGGATTTTTCTAATAATATTTCATGTACCTTCAGTGCAACAGTCTGCAAATTTGTATAGACTGCGGCTGTAGAGAAAAATTTCAATGTTTATTTATCAAGGTTTTTTTAAGGAGATCGGACGTTCTTAAGAGGTGGCTCAATTCTACCGGAAGCATGCATATAATTAAATGTGATTAAATGAATTTTGAAAAATCAAGCTCGGTCGGGATTTAAACCGAGCGCGTCTAAATGACAAACAAACACTCTTACCACTAGATCCTATCGTAGATTACGACAGCGATGCTTTCAGATCGAAGAGTGACGGTTCGTAAGCTCTCCGAAACGATCCCTGATGTCAGCAAAACCTCTATTGACAAGATTTTGACAGAACATCTAGGGTGTGCTAAGGTTTCCTCGAGGTAGGTGGCAAGATTGTTGAACGAAGACCACAAACGAAAAAATTTAGATGGGGTATTGTTAAACACCCACCCTACAGCCCGGACTTAGCCCCAAGTGGCTACCATCTCTTCCCTGACATGAAAAAACACCTGGGCGAAACGCATTTCGGCGATAGAGAAGAGCTGGAAGAAGCGGTTCTCATGTATGTGCGTAGCTTGGCGGCAGATTTTTTTGACTCGTGCATTCAAAAGTTCGTATAACGCATGCAAAAATGCGTTGACCTCAGTGGCGACTATGTAGAAAAATAGGTAAAAGTTTGAACTTTCTAAAAATCTACGCATTCATGGAATTAAACATGTTTTACACTGTGATAACTCACTGGGAACCATATTTAACGGATAACCTTCGTGTATATCAGATCTATATGATAGGATTTCAAATCTACGTTGAACAGTGACTACGTAAACATAATTTAATCCGAATTCTCTTGTGTTCCCTATGTCTTCTAGGAGTATATAGGTAAATCACTTGAATATCGTATTTACCTACAAAGACACACTATATATTATCTATCGAGGAAAACAATATATGTATGTACTTCACTGTATATATGTACACACACACGCAAACATAGTAAATACCTCCAAGTGAAGGTATACCTGCCATTCTCAATATGTTTTTCTTCTTATTTATCAACATCTTCATCTTTTGTTGTCGCTGGGTTGACCTGTAGACCGCCTCATACCTGAGATCCTGCTCCATGTGCCCAACAAGCTGCACACCTCAAGACTTGCTAGGCAACACACGGGCTATCGATGTTGCCAGATACTAGGCAGAAATAATTTGACGTCGTTGACACGAAGAAGAAGAACATCTTCATGCGATTGATTTGCACGTGGAGTGTTGATCCGCCAGTCATAGACTACAGCCCGAAATTCACGCATCATCCAATTATAACAGAAATTCACTATGAATAGGTGGTGTTTACAGTATGACTTGTTTACCACGTATTTTGATTAATAAGCTATGACTGCCATTTTACGAGTGAGGTATTATTATTTATCAACATCTTCACGCGATTGATTAGCACGTGGAGTGTTGATCCGCCAGTCATAGACTACAGCCCGAAGTTCACGCATCATCCATAATTTTTAAAGTAATTCACTGTGAATAGGTGGTGTTCACAATATGACTTTTTTTAGAAACCTATGACAGCCATTTTACGAGTGAGGGATCAAATTCACACCTACTATCAGTTGAAAAGCAATCGCTGAGTTGTAGACCATGGCGAGTGATATAACTTTATAGTGACTGCCATATGCTGCAGAAAGAAAGCATATATCTAATCTGATATTGTGGCTTTTGAATTTAGCCGTGTGCGTATTTTTTTTTTTTTATTATTTCGACCGCCATTGCAGGGGTCTTCTTCAGGGATGATGACTTAGTTGTGAGTTGGTGTCAGGAGGTAGCTTAGCCGTCAGCCTAATGTATCTCCACGAGCGTCATGTCGGAGAATCGTGTAAGGTGGGTATGTTCTAAGAAGATTGCCTCCATGAACGTCATGTCGGACTGCGGTCATCCTTGCTTGTCTGTACAGGTTTTTGAGTATGTGCTAGAGATGGAAGCAATGCTGTTTTGAGAATCAAGCCGTCATCCCTGTTGATATTGATGTCTTTTGATTTCAATGATTTCAATATTTCAAATACACGGCTTAACCCAAAAGCCACAATATCAAATCTGGCCGTGAAAACCTTGAAGTTATTTATATATCTGACGTGTTGAATATTTTTTTTAAGATGTCGTTTTTTTCGACGCACCTAATGTTGCGTTCTTTACTCTTTATACACATATTTGAGAAGCTATGTCATGAATAATGTGCGTAACGCCGCAACAACCTCTTTGGCACGCCGTTCCCCCATCCTGTCTCATCTCGGAACCCGCATCCATGCCCAGCACCTATAACATCCCCACTATCTCTCATGGACGCACTGTTCAAATTACAAATTACATCTATAGTACATCGCTAACCAAATACTGAGATAATCACATTTGAGAAGCACTGGATTTGGGGTAAATAACAAATATAATACATATCAATCGTATCATCATCGTTATCAGCCTTTTTCCGTCCAGGCCTCCCGCATGAGCCATCCATCCTCTTGGATCCTCCGCCCTCCGCCTCAAGGCTACTCCTGCTGTGCCGTGTCGACAAACGCTTCATTTGCCAGTTCTTGGATGCCATTTCCAAGTAAGCGTCATAGAATCTATATAAGAGATTTCTGCATCACTATCACCAGCTGTTGGTATTTTCATGTGTTGACATCCTCCTGTCTAAGTTTCTTATCGAATTGCGTGGTGGCAGGATGAGGAGCAGATTAACAACACATAGAATTTTTCAGAAGCACATTTATGATATTGTGGCTTTTGGGTTGAGCCGTGTGTGGTGAACTTCCTTCAACCAATATTTCGACCGCCATTGCAGGGGTCTTTTTCAGGATTAATTGAAGGAGACCCCTGCAATGGCGGTCGAAATATTGGTTGAAGGAAGTTCACCACAAACGGCCCAACCCAAAAGCCACAATATCAAATCTGGCCGTGAAAAACGAAGAAGTTATTTAAGCACAAATATATTCACGATAAGCTTTACAAACTTCCGGCCCGGGTAGAATAACATGCCGGCCTTAATACGACCTTCTGACGGTCGGCACACAACTGACTCGGTGCCGTGGTCGATGAAACCCAGCGCCGCAAGTGTTGAGCTATATCTCTAACGTCACTCCCGTCACCGGACTTGTCCAAAATGCCAATATGGCGACACATACATGTACGACAAGCGAACAGAAAAAGAGTCGAAAGATTGTATATCGAGGTTTTCGGTTCCAGGGGCTACGTTCTCTTTCGGGGCAATCCAAGTATTCCCCTCGGTTGCGCTTCTCCATATGTTCAGATTTTATAATATCACTTAAAATGTATGTAAAGTCTCTCTTATAATGGTCAATTTAATATTCTTTATTTTATGTTTTTTCGGGGATCGAACCCAAGACTTTTCGCATGATATGTAGATTTTAATTATATATCGAAGTTAATGATTATATTCTTTACGTGTAATAATTTTCTGAGAATTTGTTTAAAAATGTATTTGTTTTACATATCGCGGTCTCCATACGTAATTTTTCAGTGGTTACAGGAAATATTAACGTAACGTATATTTCAGGGGCTGAAAATTTCTCAAAGAAACCGAGATTCGTTCCGCAAACTTAAAATACATTATACGTCATAGCTTGACAACCTTTTTTCACCAATATGCGGATGACTTAGAGGTAACATTTGAAGAAGTTGAGGACATCCTAATCCAGGGACTCAACGAGATGTCCGATTACTCCAAAACCAATCATCTCAAACCCAACCCATCAAAGACACAAGTCTGCTGTTTCCATCTTAGAAAAAGGGAAGCTAAGAAAAAGCATCGTGTCACGTGGAAAGGTAGAGTACTGGAACATAGCGAACATCCAAAATACCTCGGAGTCACTCTAGATCGCACCCTCACCTTCAGGCGTCATTGCAGCAACACCAAACAGAAAGTTGCAAGAAGAAACAACCTCATCCGCAAACTGACCAATACTCACTGAGGAGCCCAACACTTTGTTTCTCATCCGGAGAATATGCGGCACCAATATGGGTTTGATCATCTCATTCTAATCAAGTAGATACTGCCCTGAATGATGCATGCAGAGTCGTCACAGGCTGCCTCAAACCGACACCCATTTCAAAGCTATACCCATTGGCTGGTATCGCACCACTAAACATAAGACGCAAAGTCATATGTGCCAAAGAAATGCGTAAGGCAATCAACCAACCGTCCCACTGCTTGTATAATCAGATACCCCCAACACCCAGACTGAAGTCGCGAAGCAGTTTTATGAGATCAACACAACCTATAACATCCGGCCCTGAAAATGAGAGACTCCAGCTCTGGCAACAAGTCGCATCCGAGGATTTCATTACTGCAAAGAAAGGCCTCCCAACTGGCAAGAACCTTGACTGGTCGACTTGAAAATCCCTGAACAGATTAAGAACAGAGTTAGTAGAATAAAGGACAACCTCCAGCGGTGGGGAATGCTTCGGCTGGGAGAGTCACTGAAATGTGACTGTGGAGACCTACATACCACTTCACAACTAAGATCTTGCTTCACGCGCGCAACAAGCTGAACATCTCAGACCTAATGCTGGGCAACACGGGGGCTATCGATGTTGTTAGATACTGGACAAAAATAATTTGCCGTCGCTTACACGACAGCGAAGAATGTTAAAATATAAGAATTACGCAATATTTTTTGTTGTGTGTTTTTTTTTCTATTAGTTTCGTACCACTGCCTTAAAACGTAGATCAATTTAACTTTTTCAGGCCTTAATGTATCGAAGACATTATATTTACATACACAAATATGTATATTTTACACATTGTATATAATGTGATGTGCCTTAAAAGACGCTCTTTCAAGAGCTCATACACATGGATACACGATACGTAGTCTTTTGATGTGAAGGACGAAAAAAAAAGAAAATATGTATGTGAAAAACGTCTCGAAAATAGAGATAAGAGAAGAAAAAAGTTTAACTGAAGTAGAGAGGCTACCTATCAAGAGAATGCTTAGAAAAACATCTTTTCATACGAAATTCCTTAACGGTTTCATGAAACCATTTTCACTCCATCAATTTTTTTCTTCAAAATGTCCAAGTGTCGTTGATCTCGTGGCAATGAATTTATTATTATTGTGTAAACACGAAAATATTTTTGTGTCAAGCTTTTCTTTAGAATCAAACGTTTCATCTCTCGGACACGTCGGGCTAATCACACGAATTATTGTATATTTTTTCGTATTTAGTAGTTTTAAAATTAATTGACGACAATACTTTTAAATAATTGCCTTTTTTTTTATGTAAATGCATGCAGGAGAGCACAACCGGTCAAGACCAGTGCACTTTATGATTCTCAGCCAGGGAGGCTGGACGCTGCATGCGGTAAACGTTTGTTGTGTTCGTATTTGTGTGTGGGTTGGGGAGATTGCAAGTGTACATTTATCTGCTTCTTGAAAAGATCCAGATTGTAGGAAGGAAAAAACACAGACGCCGGAAGAGCATTCCATAGTTTACCGGTGGCATTAAGGGAGGAACTTTGGAAGCTGCCAGTTCTTGGTCGACATATATTAACCGTGTATGGATGTTCGGCAAGTGTAAGACAAGTTTGTCGGCTGAGAGTGGGTGCAGGAGGAATTAGTTCTTTAAGTTTCGAAGAGCAGCGACCGTGGTAATAACGGTAGAAAAGACTGAGAGAACCAATCTTACGTCTGTGTTCCATTGATTGTAGGTTAGACGTAAGGGTGTCATTGTTTATCAAACGAATTGCTCTTCTTTGAACTGAGTCAATTAATTTTCTTATATTGTATATGTCAAGTATATTGTATAGATAGAATCCGAAACGAGGAAATACGCAGAAGAACTCAAGTAGTGGATGCTACCCAACGAATAGGCACACTCAAGTGGCAATGGGCAGGTCATATCTGTCGAAGAGACGACGGTCGATGGGGAAGAAAAGTATTGGAATGGCGCCCAAGAACTGGCAAACGAAGCATTGGCCGACCCCCTACAAGATGGACTGACGATATAAGAAGAATAGCGGGAGTGACCTGGATGCGGAAGGCGGAGGATCGAAGAGGATGGAGACTCATGCGGGAGGCCTACGTTCAAATGTGGACGGACACAGGCTGATGATGATGATGATGATGATGTCAAGATTGGGTGCCGAAATGAAATGTTATGCCTAAGCGCTGCATGTGGAGTGTTGATCCGCCACCGTCATAGACTACAGCCCGAGATTCACGCATCATCATTGATTATTACAGGAATTTACTATGAATGGGTGGTCTTCTCGGTCGAATTTCGTCTGCCACCAATTTTAATTAATAAGCCATGACTGGTATTTTACGGGTGAGGGATCAAATTCACACCAACCGGGGGGGTATTTTAAAGCTCAGAAATCGATTATTTTATATATTTTTTTAATTCTCATTGGGGAATAAATTATACGGCTGTATTGGCTCTTGGTGAGATGCCAAGATTGATGGGTAAGGATGATACAGGCGCTGTAAATTTATAAAACGAATTTCCATAAAAAAAAAATTAACTCTTATATTAAATATACTAAATATTGTGTTAAGTAAAATCTTAAATTAATTTTAATTAAAAAATTAACAAATTAAAAATAGTTCAATTTTATTCACATTTATTTTACACGATTACATATTTCGCGGCCTCACTGGAGACCATCTTCAATGATGAATTTATTACGAAACTTATGAATAATAAAACATTCATTATTGAATATTGGTCTTCAGGGAGGCCGAAACATGTAATCGTTTAAAATAAATGTGAATCAAAAGTAAACTTTTAAAATTTGTTTATTTTTTAATTAAAATAAATTTAAAATTATAATTATGCAGTTTGAATAAGTATTGTCAGTCGATAACCTTAATGTTATAGTGTTAAGTCATTCTTCAAATGGCAAGCGTAAAATAGTGTAAAATTATTATTTCAGCATAACCGATTTGCGGTATTCTCTCGTGTGCGTGTTTTGATTTAGAAAATATTCTGACGTCACAGATTTTTTTCGGACCTCCATTTGACGGATTAAACGCTGGTCCCTAAAAACCTGGCTATAAATCAAATGGCCTGGCAAATATTTTAAAATACTAAAATACTGAAATTCTTGCAGAAAAATATATTTTTGTACTCGTTTGGAAAATATGCGTCAAAAAATAGGGTCGAGTAACAGTGGCTTGAATAATGGATTAGAGAGCAAAATAATGAATCGGAGACGACAATCAGACAAAAATATGGCATATATTTTTTTGTAGCCGATTTATCATAGTATATATATATATATATTGATATCCTCCTCTTCCATTTAGGACATTGGTTTACTGGATGAAGGACGCAGGATCAGGTTCATATTATAAACAACTTGTTTCTGTTTCACGATACATGTTTATTTGTCAATAACGTCGCCCGTTAAGGGGCCGCCCTTAGGGACGGTCCTACCACGAGGACGGGCGAGTTGCGACTACTTGCCCGCTCTCACATTTCGGCAGTACCACCCGTCAAGAGGACAGTTGTACCAACTGTCAATGGACCAACTGTCATAACAATTATTTTGGGGTATGCAAACACCGCTTAACATTCGATGTAGATGTCACGCAAGCGAACCAAAATAATAGATAAAAGATCGCTTGTTGAGGCTTTACGGCATCGGCCTTAAGGAGCTATATCAAGCTGATATCAATATATTCATGTCGGAAACAGCAGGGTCAGATCCTGTCTGCCCACAAGTGGGTGACTTCGATGGCGTTACTCCCGGCCATCGTCAGGTCTTCCTGGGGACACAGCGTACACTCCAGAAGGTATGACAGGGTCTGCTCCACGCTGCAGTCACATTCAGTCGGTCCACTGTAAGACTGCCGTGCTTTCATTTGTGTCCTCGTCTTGCATACTCCGGTCTGAAATCTGTTAAGCCACGTCCATATATTCCCCCCCTGATCGTTTCTAGGGGGTAGGTCCTCTTTCGAGGCAATCCAAGTATTCCCCTCAGTTGCGCTTCTCCAAATCATAGTACTTTTGGCGTAGAAATGTAAAATCTAACAGCAGGTCTTACACACAAAATAAAGGTCGCCCAACGTGCCATGGAAAGATCCACGAGAGGAGTGTCTCTAAAACATAAAATCTTTAACGAGAATATCTGAAAAAGAACTCGAGTATTGGACGCTACTGAAAGAATAGACACACTCAAGTGGCAATGAGCAGGACAAGCAGGAAACGTGTGTTGTGTTCGTTTTTGTGTGTGGGTTGGGGAGATTGCAAGTGTATATTTATGTGTTTCTTGAAGAGGTCCAGATTGTAAGAAGCAGGAAACACAGACGCTGGAAGAGCATTCGAAAGCTTGCCGGTGGCATTAAGGAAGGAACTTTTGAAACTGCCAGTTTTTGGTCGACACATATTAACCGTGTGGATGTTCAGCAAATGTAAGACGGGTTTGTCGGTCGTGGGTGGGTGCAGGAGGAATTAGTTTTTTAAGTTTCGAAGAGCAGCGACCGTGGTAACAACGGTAGAAAAGACTAAGTGAACCAATCTTACGCATGTGTTCCATCGATTGTATTTATTGTTAATCAAACGAATTGCTCTTCTTTGAAGTGAGTCAATTAAGCTTAGAAGGTATTTTGTGTCTCCAATATAAAGGTGACTGCCGTATTCTTGGATCGGTCGGATTTGTCCTTAATATAGAAGAAGAAGTTGTTTATCGTCGAAATACAAAGAACTGGCAAACAGAGTGTTGCATGGAATGTCGTCATCACAGCAGTAGCAGGATAAGTCGGGATGCGGAAGGCGGATTGATAAGGATGGAGACTCTTGCAATAGGTCTACGTTCAACAGTGGACGGACACAGGCTAGTGATTATAAATTCCACCCTGGACATGGCAATTCAAAATCACGTGAAAGAAAAAGCCTTTCACGTCACTCACGAAATCATGGATGAAATGTCTACTCCGCGGAATAACTCGGCGACTCGAATAAAACACTGCAGACACAAGGTCAACACGTGTAAAAAATGGCGTACGTAAAAAAACCTGTAAAAAACATCAAACACGTGTACGGGTCGTAATTCCATATTTCATCTGCGAGAATCCCCATAATCCGGCGGCCAGGGCTGTCTTTTTTGGGCCCGCCGGCGCAGGGACCGCGGTTTTAACGACCCGCACTTGACGTTACATGAAACCCTTTTTTTTTTCGAACGCCCTTTGGTTTAATCGATAGGCTTGTAAGCGAATTATGCCGCACTGTGGCATTTGTGCAAAAAAAATATTATTTTTATATGTAGTTTGCTAAAGTTAGTAAAATGAGAGTTAAAGATATATTGGCGTACTAATCACTGATAGCAGCTGATACAAAAAATGCTATTTTCCGTCATTGAAGGAGGACATTCCGTTAAATAAGGTTCACTGTGTAAAATATGTTTAATTCCATGAATGCGTACATTTTTGGAAAGTTCAGACTTTTACCTATTTTTCTACATAGTCGCCACTGAGGTCAATGCATTTTTGCATGCGGTATACGAGCTTTTGAATGCCCGAATCAAAAAAATCTGCCGCGAATCCACACAGATACCTGAGAACCGCTTCTTCCAGCTCTTCTCTATCACCGAAATGCGTTCCACCCAGGTGTTTCTTCGGTGTTTGTTTGACAATACCCCATCCAAATTTTGCGATGACTTCGTTCGTGGCGTAAGCATAAAAAAGAGAAAGCACTTTGTAAGTAGCCGCTATTGCTGGCGAGACCCTCAAAGAGAAGCCTTATATCACTGTGGTAGATGGTTTATCGTCTTGCTACCGTAATATCAACTCGGGAGTCCACAGGGCTCTGTGCTGTCGCCCACTCTTTTCCTTCTGCATGTGAATGATTGGCTACAATGCGCAAATATTCACTGCTATGTCCAAGAGAGTATAGTAATATATTTTAAAAACCTCCGAAAAATTCGGAACTCTCTGCTGCTAGGGAATCTCTGGTGGAGAAGATGAAAGGGTTTCAAGATGGGGTGACTTCAACCTTGTCCGTTTCAACATTTCAATTTCCAGAATTGCGGGATCCATCATAACAGCGCTTTTCAGGACTGTAGCGCCATGGGGACCTTATTTTACAGACAGATTTTACTTTTTTTATTGTTTTCATTAATTATCACTAGTGTTCCTAATGTTTGTATTTTTTCTTCTTTTTTAGGTATGAATGTCAACTGCGTAAGAAACAATTCAACGAAGAATTAAATCCAATTGATGATTCTTTTATTAGCAGAAATGTAAGTTTTCAAATATGTATTATTATTATAAGTTTTAGCTTACTTACAAGTACGTTAATTTCATCAAAAGCCTGTATCCGTCCACTGTTGAACGTAAGCCTCCCACATGAGTCTCCATCCTCTTCGATCAGTCCATATTGCAGGGGGTCGGCTCAATACTTTTCTACCTCATCGACCCTCGTCTTTTTAACAGATAATTCCTGCCCGTTGCTAATTGAGTGCGCCTATTCGATGTGTAGCATCCACTCCTTGAGTTCTTCTGCGTATTTCCTCGTTTCGGATTCTATCTTTTAGCGACACTCCGAGCATGGATCCCTCCATAGCACGCTGGGTGACCTTTATTTTATGGGTAAGACTTGCTGTCAGATTCCACGTCTCTGCGCCATAAGTTAATACAGGGAGGATGCATTGGTTAAACGCCTTAGTTTTAAGGCATTGCGGAATTTTCGCTTTAAAAATGTACTTTAGTTTTTGCAAATGCTGCCTATCCCACTTGAAAACGCCTGTCAATTACGTTAGATGATGGAAATTAAAGATATGTGTAGGAAGAATAATATTTTAACTTATACCGCGCAAAAAAACGAGAATTTCAATATTCCTTAACCTATTGACCCCCTGTTTTTAAGAACCCCCTTCGGATCATTGTTTTTTTACACGTCAAACTTTTGTTTCTGTCAAGCAGAGAAGAAAAAAAAACGTTAAAAGTTAAAGAAGAAACTCGCCGAACTTTCCCCGTGACCGATTTTTAAATTATCCAAGTTTTTTTTTTTCATTTTATTTTTTTACTTTCTTCCGAGATCTCTCTCTCTCTCTACCACCACCTCCCACTCTCTCCTGTTCTATCTCTATCCCGTCTGTTCTCTCTTGGCGAAAGTTTTTATTTTTTTCCGCCGTCCTTTTTTTTTTGTTCTTTTCAAAGAATATAATAATAATTAGAGGGCGTCATTATGCCGGATCGGAATGGGGGCGAAAGGAATCAGAAGTGAAAGTTCAAAAAGGAAAAAAAAAAGTTTTTTATACAACGTTCCTCTGCTAGCCTCAATTTGGAACCAAACAAACTGATGTTACTTTTTTTCTTTCTTAAAATGTGGCTTTTACGCATTGATTTTTAACGCGAGTTACATCTCGTTCCATTTCATTTGACGGCTGAGAGTCATGCCATCTCACCAAGAGCCAATGTAGCCGTATAATTTGGGAAAAGACATAAACGTTCAGCACGTGTAGTGATCCGCGGTTCTGCAGCTCCTTCAAAGAAGGTTACTGGAGTGAAGATGGCGTATCTTCACGTCAAGGGTCTTCACCTAGATACATCTGCTGATGACTTGCAGAGCTTCTTGGCAGCGACCGCTGCATTCAATCCCTCTTGGATGACCATCAGGAGGATTGTCAACAGACGGACGCTGTCAAGATCTTTCATCGCGACTTCGCTGGAATCTCTCTAAACTTGAAGAATTTAACCTTAAAATTGCCGTGACCAGTCATGAATTCACTAGTTCAATGTTTTGGAATAAGCCATCATGTCGGACTGCATCGGTTATCCTTGTTAGGTTTTTGAGCATGTGGTAGAGGTAGATGGCACTTTGACACTGACAAAATAAAGTAATCCATTGTATTTTTCGTTCGAAATAAAAAATGTTTTTCCTGAAGTGGGTGCTGAAAGACATAGAAAAATGGAAAGAAACATACTGCCGTGAAACTAGTTTAAAGTTGATGGAACTGAAGAGCTGAATAAGTGTATTCCCGGGTGTCGCGCAGCACCGCCAGCTGGCACACGTGTAAGCCGCAGAGACACGCCCGAAGGTAAATTTATTCATACATTTCGGTCGGGAGAGAACCCCTGCACCCCCGGAACGTAAGGCGGCCGCTTCCGCGAACAATTCCGCAAGTAACTTTCAACACAATAACGACGGAATTAATTTTTTGCTATTTTAAGCAATTTAAATTGTGTTTAAAGTACATCATTCACTTGTGTGATTACCTAGTAATATGAAGTCTCGATTAACATGCGATTAGAACAAGTACCATCTATAAATACTGTATATCAATGATTATTTCTTAGGTTTTCACGGCCAGGTTTGATATTGTGGCTTTTGGGTTTAGCCGTGTGTGGAGAATTACTCCTCTCCAATATTTCGACCGTCATTGCAGGGGTCCTTTTCAGGGTTGATGACTTCGTGATGCGTTGTTGTTTGGAGGTAGTTTAGCCGTCAGCCTAACGTTCCTCCAAGAGGTCATGTCGGAGAATCGTGTACGCTTGGTATGTTCTACGAAGCGTACCTCAACGAGCGTGATAATGAGAATGTTCTATCGAGCATACCTCCACGAACGTCATGACGGACTATTGTTGTCCTTGCTTGTCTGTACCGGTTTTTGAGTATGTGCTAGAGGTGGAAGCCATGCTGTTTTGAGAATCAAACCGTCATCCCTGTTGATGGGATGTCTTTTGATTTCAATGGCTTATATCAATGATACTTGTTAATTTATTGACTCAGTGGAGCGATGTAAGCGATCTAACGTTCAACGCATTGGGTAAATAAATGTAAAAAATAGTGTAGTACTAAGTTCATGGTTCTAATCCCCGAATCTGCAATTTATTTTTATCGAATTTATTGATAGGTTTTGCTTAATAGACAAATTTTGCTGTGAATGACGTACTAATATGAGTATCAATGTTCGATTGTAGTTATTTTATGTATAAGTTTAATCTTCCCTAGTGTCTCAACCGCTTATTTGACAACAAAATTAATGAATCATAAATTGTAGCTCATTATTATGCCATATTCGCTTCATAGATAGAGCATATGGTTTTCATAAACTGCCGCCACAAAGTAGGTCCTCGTCTTATCGCATGTTAGTTCTGCCTCTTGTAGTTTAACTGAGTACACTATGTATATTTACTGACGAATTTTTAGGACGACTAGAGCTCGGAGGGTTAGAGAAAATGCAGTTTATAGTTACTTAGTTTATGCTTTCATGCAGAATCCATTCAACATGTGCAACTTTACTAATGACTTGGCACGGCGCTTTTAACGACAGATACTCATTTAATATAGATTGGAACGCTAGTTGCCCCTGTGGCGCCCCCTTTCAGAGCACATTCTCTGGGACTGTCAGTTTCTCTTCTTAACATCAAAACGACTTAACTGTTCTCCGGTGTGATGCGGGTGTATGTCGGGTAAAGTCCCGCAAGTTATGGATAACAGAAAGTGAACAATCGATCAATCGGCGACAATTCAAAATGTACGCATTTTACGACCAACTTAATATGATGGTAGGCACAATGATAGATATGCTTGAAAGACGCATTAATGCGAACACCTACATTACTTTTCTAAAAAATTAATATATATGCATATTCAAATGCATTTTGGCATTCTAGTTTCCATTCTACCTGTCCCGCGACAGTCGTGTTAGCCACACAAAGAATACCTGCAGCTTCCAACGTGTCAGTGGACCGCCTATGGTCGGGCACCTTGCACAGCCACCAGAGACGTTCCCCGGAAAAGTAATTCCATTTGCGGAACAGACCGAGGAATGAGAAGAAAAGAATATTCAGTTGTTGGAGACGGAGAATACTTTAAAATTTTCATTCCCATTGCATACTACTCACTGGATACTGACTGACATTATTATTTTACGCTAACGTTTGCAAATATCTTCATTTCTTTGCATTTTGACTCGGAAACCCGAAATTACGTTGAGTAAATTATCTATATTATTATTGTCCATTGTAGAGATAAAAAACGAAAATAATTGAGTCAAAAAATATTCATTTAAAGCTCCGTAAGCAACTTGCCAAAACATTTACTTGGAGCATCTTGGTGATTGACCGGCTGTGAGACATGGTGCTTATCTGAAAGTGATAAACAGCACAAAAACCAAAGTCATGAGAGTAAGCCTCAATGAGCAGCAGAACATTGATGTATCAATGCTAGGAGTAACCCTAAAAGATGCAAAAGAGTTTGTATACCTTGGAAGTACGATCACCTGGGATGGCAGAACAAAAAGAGAAGTCAACAGACGAACACATCAAGCAAGGCTAGCGTTCAATAAAAAAACTAAAATTCTTCAGTAAAAAAATATTAATTTAAAGCTTCGCTAGCAACTTGCCAAAACATTTGCTTGGAGCATCTTGATGTACGGCTGTGAGACATGGTACTTATCTGAAAGTGATAAAAAAAGACTAGAGGCCTTTGAAATGTGGTCCAACAGAAGAATTCTAGGAATTTCTTGGAGAGACCACGTCACGAACAATGAGGATCTCAGCATAATCAAGAAAGATAGGCACCTAGTAAGAACCATCTCAGAGAAGCGATCGGTCACATCATGCGCCACGATGGTCTACTTAACGATATTGTGGAAGGGATGGTTGAGGGTAGAAACTGTAGAGGGCGCCCTAGACGGTAATATTTGTAGAAAGTGTTCGAGGACATGAGTTGTAACTCTTATGCTGAGCTGAAGAGGACTGCAGAGGATCGAGACAAGTGGACATCGAGATTTTGTTGCTGCAAACCAATCCACCGGATTTATAATACGAAGAAGACTGGCATTTTATAGGTAATGTGTTAATTTTCACATTACCTTAATGTTATTGTAGAGCTTACAATTTGTTTTCAATATTCTTTTGTATCTTTTAACTTCTTCTTTTAACAGAGATCGAACTCACGATCTGGTATGAGTCGTGATGCAAGTTGCTGCAAACCAATCCACCGGATTGATACTACGAAGAAGAAAAAACCCGTATTGTATGTCCCTTATACTGAAACTGCTTATAGTCTTACTGCGGCGATAAGTTTAATGTTATAATATAATAAATTAACAAATTTTTTCAATTAGAAACCATAAATTAAAACAAATAAATCGTAAATATAAAATAATTATTTAACGACCCAAATCCCGTATCAGTACGTAAACGTAAAAAAAACACACATATAACTAATACATTGTATGAAACATCGATAATGCGTCGATTTGATATACGAGAGGAACGTGTTTATACTGAATTTCAGGGGAGATCGTTTGTTCAGGCGTCGCTAGCGAGGGAACGCCGGTAATCTCGATCTCGGTCTCGGCGCCTTTTGGAAGTGGAGCAAATTTTACACCGGATTTCAGGAATTTTCAGTGTTTCGGTGTAGATAGCACTCCGATATTAGTTACTCTAAGAAATAATGGTTTTTCGAAGGCTCTCTCACGCCTTGAAATATTATATATTCGCTTATACAGCGTGTGCCAATAGTCAATGTCCATGTTTTTATATTTTTAGTATTCACTTTGATATCCAATTTAATATTAAATAAGAGTAGATAAGAATTTCATGCCTTGCTTTGTACACAAACGTATTGTAGTACTTTAAATAAACTAAGCTTTTATAGATCGTGAAAATTCTCTCTTTCATCAAGTGAAACTGTGCTCAGGTTTGAATTTCTTGTCCTTCTTCGTATTATCAATCCGGTGGATTGGCTTGCAGCTACAAAATCTTGCATCTCGATCTCCACTCCTCTTGATCCCCTGCATTCCTCTTCAGCTCAGAATAAGACCTACAACTCATGTCTTCGAACACTTGCTACAAATACTTCCGACTTCTTCTTCTTCTTCTTCGTGTCAGCGACGTCAAATTATTTTTTCCCAATATCTGGCAACCTCGATAGCTCGTGTGTTGCCCAGCATTAGGTCCTGAGATGTGCAACTTGTTGGGCACATGGAGCAGCATCGTAGGTGTGAGGTGGTCTGCAGGTCTCCACAGTCGCACAATAGTGTCTCTCCCTGCCGAAACATTCCCCACCGCTCGAGGTTGTCCTTTGTTCTACCAACTCCGGTTCTTAATCTGTTTAGGGATTTCCAGGTTCGCCAGTCAAGGCTCTTGCCAGTTGGGAGGCCTTCCTTTGGAGTAATGAAATCCTCTGGTGCGATTTGTTGCCAGAGTTGGAGTCTCTCATTTTCAGGGCCGGATGTGAGAGGTTGTGTGGATTTCAGAAAGCTGCTTCGAGACTTCAATCTTGGTGTTGGGGGTAACTGATTATACAAGCAGTGGGACGGTTGGTTGATTGCCTTACGTATTTCTTCGGCGCATATGACTTTGCGTCTTATGTTCGGTGGTGCGATACCAGCCAAGGGGTATAGTTTAGAAATGGGTGTTGGTTTGAGGCAGCCTGTGACGACTCTGCATGCATCATTCAGGGCAGTATCCACTTGCTTACAGTGGGCTGATCGACCCCACACTGGTGCCGCATGTTCTCCGGCTGAGAAACAAAGTGCTAAAGCTGAGGTACGAAGAAATTCCGACTAGGGAGCCCTATGCAGTTTTTCGCCCAACCATACCTTCCACAATGTCGTGAATTTCTTATCGATTAAACATTCAACGTATTAGAGTAGCGAAAGAATATCTGCAGATGGCGAATAAATTTTTAAAGTATTATTATTAGTTACAAAAAAAGCTGCCATCAGTTGTGTGAATTTTCTATAGCCTATGCATTTTCCCAAGACATTTTTTTTGTTACGTAAATACATACAGGAGAATACCGACAGATAGTTATGGTAAAAAAAATGCTTGCCATTTTTGTGAATGCCAACGTCATATTTTTCAGTGCGTCATTCAGGTATCATATTTTTTACTTTTAATCACCTTGAATGGGTGGTGTTCACGAGACGAATTTCGTCTGTCACATATTTTTAAAAGCAGACTATGACTAGCTTTTTACGGCTGAAGGTATATATTCAAACTAACCGGTGGTATTTGACTGGGACTTCTTAATCCAAAGGCATCTAGGCACCCAGAACACTTATTGGGGATATACTTGTAAATGGTTCCCCGCGCCTTCCAAAGCGAAAGCTCGATGGCATTAAGAGAAAACTGTTTAAGTATCCGAATTTTATTCACGATTTTTGTTTATTAATACTGAAAAAGATTATTATTATTATTACATTTGTGTGGGCAAAGGCTCTTAAGCGTTATCCAATAGACGCCTGGGCCGGTTGAATATGTCGACCTCATATCTACGGAGCCCAACTACCATGCATTTTCTGTATACGCGGCGACCTTCGGCGAAGAAGTCAAAAAGTTTTTTTAATGTCTGAACTACTAACTTTTACACCCACGTTTGGTGTTGCTCACCAAAGCCCGTTACTTGTATCACGAGAAAGTACTCTGAAAACAATGCCTTGGTAAGTGCTCCCAAGGAGCGCAGGTACAAGGTGACCAGCCCGGGGGCCTTAGGCACCAAAATAATAATAATAATACTGACAAAGAAATCGGATGGTTAGCAAGACGGATTGGACAATTGAGTCCCAATGGAGAGGCTCAGTTATTACGAGGTTGTAGCTGTCACTAACTAACTATTGTATGTGTTCACAAATGTTGTCAAACTTTGGTAATCGAACGAGACCCGATAATACAACATGCATTGCTTGTTTGTACATTTTAATATGAGTAATATGTTAGTTTAATATTACTGTAAATATCCATTACTTAATGTATTATTCTGCATCGTGATAGCAAAGTTCGTTGATGTATTTTTCAAAAAATTTTTTTTTTACAAAATCAACCGTTATTCATTTTATTTTTGTCATCACAAGAGCTTGGACCCGGGAATTGTATTCTAACAAGCAAGCACTTTTTCCATTGCACTGAATGAATTTTAAAGCAACTTACGTCACATCCTGTATAAGCGAAATAGCTTTGGCAAATTAGTTTACATGAATTGATTTTACTAAGACATTTTTTCCTTCGAAGATAGCGAAATTACTATCATTTTTTCTTTAAAGTCATATATTACATTAAGTGATATTTCATGAGCGATAAAATGCTAACGAGCGCCGCTTAGTGGTAACAACACACGTGATTACCAAATGAATAAAGCTTATTTTTGAGTTTATTTTTAAGGTTATCTTGTTCTCTTCCAAAAGCAAGCTCCATCAACATTCTTGGATTATAAATCTCGAATAATTTCTAATATTACGACTCAATTCAGTATAAAGCCGATCTCGCTTCCAAAAAACTAGGTGTAATATATCATATATAGATCACTGAGGTATTTCAACGATAAACAACTTCTTGTAAAGGACAAATCCGACCTATCCTTGAATACGGCAGTCACCTTCGGATTGGAAACCCAAATACCTTCTAAACTTAATTGACTCAGTTCAAAGAAGAGCAATTCTTTGATAAACAATGACACTCTTACGTCTAACCTGTAATCAATGGAACACAGGCGTAAGATTGGTTCACTTAGTTTTTTCTATCGTTATTACTACAGTCGCTGCTCTTCGGAACTTAAATAACTAATTCCTCCTGCACCCACCCACAACCGATAAACTCGTTTTACACTTGCTGAATATACGTACACGTTTAACGTGTGTCGACCAAGAATAGCTAGTTTCCAAAGTTTCTTCCGTAATGCGACCGGTAAGTGTGTTTCCTCCTTCCTACAATCTGGATGTATTCAAGAAAAAGATAAATATACACTTGCAATCTCCCCAACCCACACGCAAACACGAACACAACACACGTTTCCTGCATGCAGCGTCCAGCCTCCCTGGCTGAGTGTCATAGAGTGCATCGGTCTTGACCGGCTGTGCTTTCCTGCATTCGATTACATAAAAAAACAGCACCTGTTGATGACCATCTGTTGGTATTCTCTTGAAACGTCAATTTGCCGTGTCCATTTTCTTCAATTATGGAGTGGATTTGGTAAAAAAAAAACATTCGTGTGGTTTGTATGGCTAGTTTTACGCAGGTGAAAGCTTTAACAAGTGTCGCTAGTTGCCTTGTGTGCTAAAGGAGACCATCCAATTTAAAGTTGCTTCTAACCGTCGGTTAACTTTAACTTTTAGTTGAACCCGTGCAAGCGCAGAACCGACCGATAGCGGGCACTTTTAACCGACACCTTAAGTTTCGAAAGTGATCGTGCGGAATGCTGTGAAAGGGTGTTTCTTAATTTTTTTGCACAAATACATGAATATGTGTGTGGTACAGAGGAATATATTAACACGATTATGCTGACATCCTTCGTCTAACTAAAGCGACTGCAGAACGCTGGGATTGTCATCTAGACGCGTAGTGGATGGATGGAGAGCGGATCTATTATTTTGGCTCCACACGAGTTTGTAATTTTTTTTATACAAACTCATACAGGAGAATACCGACAGATGGTGATAGTAATTCTAAAGTTTCATCTGTTGAATTATATTACGCCTATGACCTTAGTGCATATGGCTAAGCGCTGCATGTGCAGCGTTGATCCGCTAACGTCATAGACTACAGGCCGAGATTCACGCATCATCCTTATTATTACAGGAGTTTACTATGAATGCGTGGTCTTCATGGGACGACTTTCGTCTACCACCAATTTTAATTAATAGACTGACTAGAATTTTAGTAAAAAAACTAAAATTATTAGGTTTGAATATCGGGAGCAATAAAAGGAGACAAACGATTTTTTTCGAGGCTTTTCTGCATCAGCCTGAAAGAGATATATTAAGCTGATATCAAAACTAATTACTTAAATTCAAAAAATAATAAAATAAAATTAAGTCTAAGAAAATATTAGTACTGTATTTATTTATTGTTAAATATATTCCAGAAGCCCTTTTCATTAAAAGAACTGCTCTTTTCAGGGTCTTTCATCCAACAATGGAGCGCCGCTGAAAGAAGCAGAATATAATTTAATGAGCGTATTAATATTTCCAACAATGCCTCGGAATTAATTCCTTATTCCACCCCTGGCTGGAAATGAACTGCTTTGTCGGCCGCTTCGGGCGAAAAAGAGGACAAAAAGAACGGGAGACAAACCGTCTACCACTAAAAGTTATATTGCTGTATTAAGTCGCCAACGTATTTAATAGAAAAAAACGTAATAACTGATGCACTTACAATCACGTGAAGGCCGTCAGCCACTCTCTAACAAGTAGCTTTATGCGTGTGTTCCTATACTGGGTTCCCATCCGGGTCTCCAAAAACAGGACGGTTCAGTGAGGGTTGTCACTAAGTAATTCCTAAGAAATTCATATAAAGGCTTTGAATTGAACTCTTTTGAATAAAATATCGTATCGCTAGACTAGAGTGACTAGACCTTTTGATGGATTTTTTTAGCTGGAAGATTGACGAGCACTGATTTAAAAGCAGGAATAGATGTTCTCTATGGTATTTATATATCGTTCGTCGGGATAATCACATCGCTTTACATAAGTTAAGCACGATGTTTATACGCTTAGTATTTAAGTATAATGTAATATATAAGTTATGTATAATGTTTTGATAAGAAGACGATAAGAAAGTGATACCTAGAAATATAATAAATTTTTGTTATTCAGCCACCAGAGCCATAAAAAATTACAATTTCATACATAAATAAAAATAAAATACAAGGAAATAAATGACATTTATCACTTTAACAACTACTACTCAGTGAGTGGAGCACCGGATCCCCGCTGGATGGCCACGTGAAGGCGCATCCAGTGCCCCTCCAACCGGGTCCCACCTATCCGCCCACACAGCGACCATTGCGTTGGGACTGCCGCGAATGCGCGCCCACAGAGAGGCGCAACGCTTCCTTATTATAGCATGGAAGCCATCCACTCGCGCCTCCATCAACATGCCTGAGGCACTGCAGTATTGCGGCAGATCCAACAAACATTAGGAAGGCATTGTTGTACTGGACCCGGAGTGCACTGTATATCTTCTGAGTATAGCCAGCCCACAGGCCACACGTGTAGAAAGATTGACAGAAGGCTGTAAAAATCGATAAAAAAAACATCTCTATAAAAGATCGAACCCACGACCTTCGGCTTGACAAACAAACGCTTTAACCACTGAGCTATACCCGCCAGCATATTATGTATGTATTAGGTAATTACTTACAATGGTATATATTTTATAGTATAAATTACGAGTCTTTTTCGATACAGTACTAGGGAATCGCCTCGGCCCTATCGGACATGCAGACTTTGTGGTCACTAAATAAAACATTCCTCACATTTACCATTTTCGCTCGTATTTTCGGTGAGACAATCTATCATCCATCTCCATCTCTTTACAACACATGAATGCGATTCTAATCTCTTTTCTGTGCAGTGGCCACAATTGTTCAGAGAGGACTCCCACTGCACTTATCAGTTGGTGACTGATCATGATCTAAATGAGCGCATCATCAAGGAAACTGTCCTCCGGTGTGATGCGGGTGTGAGCCGGGTTAAGTCCAGTCCAGTAAAGTGTAAAATTAGTTAATTGGAGACGATTTTTAGATTTTTACATACAATTTAATATTTTTGCAATTACTTAAATCGAATGTAAATAAGGTTTATGTATACATATAATACTAGTATATACATAATATGCAAATAGAGAGTGGCATATTTTTGTCTCTCTTCGCCATCTCTCGCCGATTTTAAATCCGGGGATTAACAGTTGGAGAAACTTTTGCAAAAGGTAAAACTTGTAACCGTATTAATTATTTGGTTGGGATCGAAACGATATTTTATACTAGAATGTCTTCACTAGGAGATAATTAAGTACAAAGTGTGGTGAAGCAAAAATAAAGCGTATATATAATCGTGTCGGAAACAACAGGGTTAGATCCTGTCTGTCAGAAGTGGGCGACGTCGATGGCGTTTCTTCTGGCCATCATCCTGGGTGCAGCTATTCGGGCACAGCGCACACTCCAGAAGGTGTGACAAGTTCTACTCCACGCCGCAGTCACATTCAGTCGGTCTGCTGTAAAACTGCCAGGCTTTCATTTATGTCCTCGTCTTGCATACTCCGGTCCGAAGTCTAAACAGAATAAATCATGATCCATATACTCTTTCCAAAATCAATTAAACACAGTCCACTGAGTTCCTGTAATAAATTAACGATGCGTGAATGTTGCGCTGTAGTCTCTTGAGTAAGCATCATATATTCTACAGATGACATTTTTACATCACTGGACTAGACTTTACCCGCCTCACACCCGCATCACACCGCAGGACAGTTAAGTGTCCTTGATGATGGGCTCATTCAGATTATGATCAATTAGCAACTAATAAGTTCAGTGGGAGTCCCCTCTGAACAATTGTGGCCACTGCACAGAAGTGCTAAAAGAAAGAATAAAAGAAAAGAGATGGAGATGGAAGATAGATTCTCTCACCGAAAATACGAGCTAAAATTTTAATGCGTGGAATTTTTTTTACTGGCCACAAAGTCTGCGTCCCCCATAGGGCTGAGGCGATTCCCTCGAACTGCATCGAAAAGGACTCCTCTTTCTAACAAGAGGAACTGACAGTCCCAGAGAATGTGGTCTAAGGTATGGAAGGGGGCGCCAAGAGGCAACTAGGGTTTGAAACTAAAATAAATGAGTATGATCGGTCATTAAAAGCGCCGTGCCCTGACATTAGTTAGATAGACCAGTGATCAGGGCTTATGCATTTAGCAGTTTTTTTTATATTTTATTTCTGCATCACTATCACGATCCGTCGGTATTCTCTTGTATGTAATTAAATATACACATACCATACATCAAATTCTTTATACGCATCAATTCATTCAGAAAATATATCGGCAGAAGCGGGATGCGAGCCACGAGCCTTGGAACCAGCCTTTGTTCAGATCTTTATATACCGCCCGCCTAGCCCTCTCGGATAATCAATGGTTGAGGTAGAAACCTAATAAGAACCATCTCGAGGACAGAGGCGAAGCCCGATGGATGGAGGTCACATTCTGTTGCGCCACCGATGGTTCACGACATTCTGCCTGAGGGATGGTTGAAGGGTAGAAACTGAGTGCGTAAAAGCGTAAAGTTTTCGAGGACATGAGTTGTAGCTCTTATGTTGAGCTGAAGACGGTTGCGGAGGACCGAGAGGAATGGAGGTCGAGATGCAAGATTCTGTTGCTGCAAAAACCAATCCACCGGATTGATACTACTACGAAGAAGCCCTCTCGACTATTTCTCTGCCTGAACGGACACGCGTTAGAAGATGTATTTATCTCTTGTATGTATCCACGTAAAAGAAAATATGTTCCTTATTGGAGCGTATGGCCGTCACGAACTGCCGCCACATAGATATGTCAGCCGCTATAGTCTTTACTTCATCCTAAAGCCAGCTGTGCCTCTCTTTTCTCGATTTTGGTATTTTATAGCTAATTTTCTCCCTAAATGAGGTGCTCGGTAGTTGTTGGAGTGAAAGGCGAGGGTGAATAAGGGGGTGAGAAGCGGTCGCTTGGGTGAATCGTCAGCCGAAACGGCGCCAATTAAACAGGTGAGGTCGTTCGGGAACTGAGGAGGCGGGCAGTGAAACTTTTCAAGCACAACCTTTCCATAATTGATCAATTACGCTGCGAATAATACAACTTTGACGATCACCTGAGCGAGAAATCGGATGAAAATATTGAAAAATTATCTTCTTAGTATATAGTATCAATCCGGTGGATTGGTTTGCAGCAACAGAATCGTGCATCTCGATCTCCACTCTTATCGATCCTCTGCAATCCTCTTCAGCTCAGCATAGGAGCTACAACTCATGTCCTCGAACACTTGCTGCAAATACTTCCGTCTAGGGCGCACTCTAGAGTGTCTACCCTCAACCATGCCTTCCACAATGTCGTAAAGAAGACCATCGTGGCGCATGATGTGACCGATCCTTAGGGCTTGCCTCTCTGAGATTATTCTTACTTGGTGCCTATATTCCTTGATGTTTTTAAAAAAAAATTGATGCAATGTCAAGTAAGCATTTTTTCGCATGTTTTTTTTTTCATAAATTTTGCTCTATAATAACAGTGTAATTAGATGATACATATGTTGTAATATTGTCATAATTGAAATTGACATCCCCGTGTTTAAAAAGACGACAAGTCACGGGTTCGTCACGTGGCTACGTCGAGGAAGGATGAAGTAGCAGATTACCAAGTAAAATAACTTGTTTTTGAAGAACAATTCGCATTAAGGTGTTGAATTCTTTGTTCGATCGCTCGGCGAGAGAGAGCCCATCACGATCGCGCCAGTTGTGTGCCGACGACCGAGAAGGTCGCAGCTGGGCCGGAAGCTTTTTTTTTTTGTAAACGCATGCAGGAGAGCACAACCGGTCAAGACCAGTCATGACGCTCAGCCAGGGAGGCTGGACGCTGCATGCGGGAAACGTGTGTTGTGTTCGTGTTTGTGTGTGGGTTGGGGAGATTGCAAGTGTATATTTATCTGTTTCTTGAAGAGATCCAGATTGTAGGAAGGAGTAAACACAGACGCTGGAAGAGCATTCCATAGTTTACCGGTGGCATTAAGGAAGGAACTTTGGAAGCTGCCAGTTCTTGGTCGACATATGTAAGTAAAAGTTTATCGTAAATACATGTCAATACGCTTCAGAAAAAGTCTGTGTTATCAGTCTGCTCCTCATCCTGCCACCACGCGACTGAATAGCTACATTTTAAAGAGAGGAGGATGCTAATTTCTATAGCGCATACTTTATTTTGACGCTATACGAGGTTTACTGTACAACGAAACTTTATTTTTGCTTTAAAAATAAACGTATCATAAACATGAATCTAATGACAAAAATAACATCATAATGATAAGGCTTTTATTTGGTTAATTCTCGAGAAAAGAATCGAATAGTTCTGCGATTAACCGATAAAGATAACCGTCGGTTATTGCGACCGCAATATATGCGAAGAAACCGTAAAAACGAGAATTAACGTCGCTTTTATGTTAATATCAAATTATATTACTGTCGAATATTATGTGCTCATCCCCTATATATATTATAAGAAAATATCGCCTTTTATATACAGTTAGATGGAAAGTTTTAATCCTTTATTGTAATAGGCTAGATTTGTGATTCGGGTTGAGCCGCCTTTTAGGATGATATAGTACAGGCCTCGAGAACGTCGGACTAATCACGCTATTTTCTTAAAAAAAAACGATTAACACATCACCAAAAAATACATCCCAGATACTACAGATTATTCTTCAAGGACTCAGATTTCTGCTATGTATTGGCCGGCGGATATAGCTCATTGGTCAAAGCGTTTGCTTTGCAAGCCAAAGGTCGTGGATTTGATCACCGACGGTGATTAAAAAAAGAAATGATTTTTAATCGATTTCTAAAATACCCCGGTTGGAGTGAATTTAATCCCTCACCAGTCAAAATGCCAGTCATAGCCTATTAATTAAAATTGGTGCTGGACGACAGTCGTACCTTGAATAACACCCATTCATAGTAAATTACTGTAACAATAAAGGATTATGCGTGAATCTCGTGCTTTAGAATATGACGTTGGCGGTTCAACACTCCGCTTGCAGTGCTTAGCCATATGCATCATGGTTAGCGACATATAATTCCGCAGATGAGAATTCAGAATTACCATCACCGTCTGTCGGTGTTCTCCTGTATGTGTTCACATAAAAAATATAAAAAATGCTAGCCGTAAATAATTAAAAATGTTTTATAGAATTTTCTTTTTTATTCCGAAAATGAGAAGCAAAAAATACCTTTCTGTATTATTGGATAATATAATAAAACTTATTACAAAAAATAAACCATACAAATTTTTATATTTCAATAAAATTGTATTGGCTTTACTTATATTTTTTATATTAATTTAATTTGATTTTATTTCAGACTTGTTTTGGATAAGTTTCATCTATTGCTAATATATTTTCTAATTAGTTCTTTTAATGTTATTTACTTATGGGATAATCTCATTAGAAGAGCAATAATTTTTCTACCGGAGAATATGCGGCACCAGTATGGAGTCGATCAGCCCATTGTAATCAAGTGGACACTGCCCTGAATGATGCATGCATAGTAGTCACAGGCTACCTCAAACCAACACCCATTTCTAAACTATACCCACTGGCTGGTATCGCACCACCAAACATAACACGCAAAGTCATATGCGCCGAAGAAATGCGTAAGGCAATCAACCAACCGTCCCACTGCTTCTATAATCAGATACCCCCAACACCCAGACTGAAGTCATGAAGCAGCCTTCTGAGATCCACACAACCTCTCACATCCGGCCATGAAAATGAGAGACTTCAGCTATGGCAACAAATCGTATTAGAAGATTTCATTACTCCAAAGGAAAGCCTCCCAACTGGCAAAAACCTTGACTGAACGATGTGAAAATCTTTGAACCGTAGTTTGTAGAACAAAGCACAATCTAGTGCGGGTGGGGAATGCTTCGGGAGGGAGAGTCACTGTTATGCGATTGTGGAAACCTGCAGACTGCCTCACACCTTTGATCCTACCCCACGTGTCCAACAAGCTGCACATCCAAAGACCTTATTTTTTTTTTTTTTATGTAAACGCATGCAGGAGAGCACAACCGGTCAAGATCAGTGCACTCTATGACGCTCAGCCAGGGAGGCTGGACGCTGCATGCGGGAAACGTGTGTTGTGTTCGTGTTTGTGTGTGGGTTGGGGAGACTGCAAGTGTATATTTATCTGTTTCTTGAAGATATTCTGATTGTAGGAAGGAGGAAACACAGATGCTGGAAGAGCATTCCATAGCTTACCAGTGGCATTAAGGAAGGAACTTTGGAAGCTACCAGTTCTTGGTCGACATATATTAACCGTGTATGGATGTTCGGCAAGTGTAAGACGAGTTTGTCGGCTGTGAGTGGGTGCAGGAGGAATTAGTTCTTTAAGTTCCGAAGAGCAGCGACCATGGTAATAACGGTAGAAAAGACTAAGAGAACCAACCTTACGTCTGTGTTCCATTGATTGTAGATTAGACGTAAGGGTGTCATTGTTTATCAAACGAATTGCTCTTCTTTGAACTGAGTCAATTAAGCTTAGAAGGTATTTTGGGGCTCCAATCCAAAGGTGACTGCCGTATTCAAGGATAGGTCGGATTTGTCCTTTATATAGAAGAAGAAGTTGTTTATCGTTGAAATACCGACGTGATCTATATAATACACCTAGTTTTTTGGAAGCGAGACCGGCTTTACACTTAATTGACTCGTAATATTTGACATTATTCGATATTGATAATCCAAGCATGTTGATGGAGCTTGCTTTCGGAAGAGAACAACCGTTGAAAGATACAGGATCCATAGCAGTCGTCTTGGTGGAGAAAGTACATGATTGGGTGTTTGAAATGTTGAAACTGACGAGGTTGAGGTCGCCCCATCGTGAAACCCTTTCAAGAGACATGTTCATCTTCTCCACCAGAGATTCCCTAGCAGCAGATAGTTCCGAATGTTTCGGAGGTTTATGGAAGATTATACTCTCATAGACAGTGCTGTCGTCGGCATAACAGTGAATGTTTGCGCATTGAAGCAAATCATTCACATGCAGAAGGAAAAGAGTGGGCGACAGCACAGAGCCCTGTGGAACTCCTGAGTTGATTATGATTATGCTGAGGCCTATTAACTATTTGGTCTAAAGAGGAGCTCAAGCTGTTCAGTTATACGCGGTTAGCAAAAGGCAGTGACCCATCTATGTTTTGGTCCGCGCCCAATGTCGCTTAACTTCGGTAATCTATCGAGAACCTTGTTTACGACGTTCGATTGCAATGTTTGTTAGATATTTTTTTTACTCTATCTACTTCATATTTGTAACATATTTACACTGCAAATTGCTGTTTCACATTTATGTTAATGCTCATATTGTATATGCCTTGTCCCAGAATCTCTGTATACCCGGAGATCCACATGAAAACACAGATGGTTCCCGGAAGCCTCCTGGGTAAGAGTCTGCGAATTTGCATAGACTGCAGCTGTAGTACCAGATAATTATTTGGATGTTCAATCATCAGCGTTTTTTAACCCTTTCGCATCGGTTGTCGATATATGCCGTCTAAGATTCCACTATCGTTGACATCTGTAACAGTGATATATCGTTTTTCTACTTTCAATACTCATTGTGACATCTACGGTAGGAACTTGAAACAGCAGTCTTTCCCTTTATCAACCTACATGTATTATTTACAGGAATCTGTAAAGCATGTAAATTAATATCTTTAGGTTTCGTCACAGGAGCGATTTTCTGTAAACCACATGTGTCAATGCCACCACATGTATATATATATATATTTTTTTCAATTTCAATTTTTTTTATTTTGCCTTTCAAGAAACATTGCAAATTATGTTAACTCAATTCATTTCTGAAGTATACTAAAAATACAAATAAAAAATACATTATATACAAAAATATGTACTTATGATTAAGTACTATGAACAAAGCAATAAAGACAAGCAACAGAAGGTCCCTATGCTTATCAGACAGACGAAGCCAACCAATTATCCCTCCAAAGAAACTCTTGGAGTTCTTGTCTGAATTGGGCCTCTCTTACGTGAAATATATCAACATCCGAGGCGATTTGGTTAAACAGTCTGATCCCTCTCCCAAGAGGCATAGTCTCTGGCAGGTTAGTTTTACTCTTAGGGAGAGCGAACAATCTATGCTTCCTTATTCTCAGATATCTATCGGGGGGGATAATGAACGTTTGTTAAATATAATAGTTTTGTATGCATCATCTCATAGCTACAAGATATAAGAACCAATGTGATATATGAAAATAGGTCAGATAAGTACATTTATGCTTCAAATACTAGTTTTAAGCAATAAAAATGTTTGTAAAATTCACGCCGTATTGACAGTATAATTTGTATTCCACCGAGCCGCAACGAAAGGGTTAAGGAGATCGCTTGATGAGCCTGACGCTGCAGATTTTTTAGATCAACGTGATCTTAAACAGGGACACAATTTTTCGTACCATGTTTTTTTTTGACGATATTTATCCTTTTATTGTAGCGTCCATTTACAATCGAATAAATTACACGCGTCGTCTTCTTCTTCCTTTCATGTTTATGGCTGTAATATTTTCAAAGTCTTTTTGTTTATTCCAGCGTGCACGTGTGTATGGGAGACAGTCGTTCAAAGGCGTCGAAAGTTTTCGAAATGTCGCTGAAAGGACGCCTACAGGATGTTTCTATTAATCTGAAAAATAAAAATTTCAGAAATTCCTGGAAAAATACATTATATAGGGTCCGCCAAATAACTTTTTTTTTTTAAATGGGGCGCAAAACATTGAGTGTAGCTTCGGCTGTGTGGCACGTAGCGCCGTCCTGTTGAAACCAAATGTTGCCAATATCCTCCTCTTCAATTTTTGTGAACAAAAATTCGTTCAACATGGCCCGATAACGGTGAATTGATGTTGATGGCGCTTCACGCACACTTTCTGCAGCAACATTCTCGGGTGTACGCACTGTTTTTGGCTTTTCACGCTTTGGTTTATCGATGCAGATGCCAGTTTCTTTCACTTTTTTTCACAAGATAACGAACATACGGAGCTGACGGTGATTCTCTTCTTCCAAAATCCGTACGCAATTTTCGCACACATTCTGAAACATTACCATGATTTTCAAAGTAATGTCGCAATATTTCCCAGCGTTGTTCAAGCGTATACACAACCATATTCGTTCAGCGGAAGAATAAAACTAATTATCTGTCAAATCAAACATGAGCTAAGTGTTACCATTCACGAAATAAGCACTAGTTGAAAAAAAAACGTTAGATGGCAGAACCTTTATAATACACCGTCCTGTCATCTGCGGCGAGACAGAGAACCACACGACTCTCTTGTTGGCAACATTTAAAGTTTAGCTTCTTAGAATAAAGAACGATTTTACTCTAGAGTCTAGAATGTATTTTATGCAGTGTAAGTACCACGTATTTCTAATTATGACATATATATATGAGGCACATATAAAATACTAAGTATAATGCCTTTTGCATACAAGCCGACCTCGAACCAATAAAGATAGCATATTGTCCGTTTCAGAGTGTACATGTTAACTACTCTTTGTTATGAAAATAATGTTTTATTTACACTTGATAAATATCTAGTACAACACATAGTGAACCCTTTCGCATCGGTTGCCGGCATATGCAATCAAAGATTTCCCGAACGTTGACATTGGTATATCGATTCGCTACTTTCAGTAATCATTGTGAAAATTGGAAGTGCAGTCATTCGCTTTATCAACCTTCATATATTATGTACAGGAATTTGTAAAGCATGTAAATTTATTTTAAAGGTATTTCAACGATAAACAACTTCTTCTTCTATATAAAGGACAAATCCGACCTATCCTTGAATACGGCAGTCACCTTTGGATTGGAGCCCCAAAATACCTTCTAAACTTAATTGACTCAGTTCAAAGAAGAGCAATTCGTTTGATAAACAATGACACCCTTACGTCTAATCTACAATCATTGGAACACAGACGTAAGGTTGGTTCTCTTAGTCTTTTCTACCGTTATTACCACGGTCGCTGCTCTTCGGAACTTAAAGAACTAATTCCTCCTGCACCCACTCACAGCCGACAAACTCGTCTTACACTTGCCGAAAATCCATACACGGTTAATATATGTCGACCAAGAACTGGCAGCTTCCAAAGTTCCTTCCTTAATGCCACCGGCAAGCTATGGAATGCTCTTCCAGCGTCTGTGTTTCCTCCTTCCTACAATCTGGATCTCTTCAAGAAACAGATAAATATACACTTGCAATCTCCCCAACCCACACACAAACACGAACACAACACACGTTTCCCGCATGCAGCGTCCAGCCTCCCTGGCTGAGCGTCATAGAGTGCACTGGTCTTGACCGGTTGTGCTATCCTGCATGCGTTTACATAAAAAAAAAAAAAAAATATCGTTAGGTTTCGTCACAGAAGCGAATTTTCTGTAAACCACACGTGTCAATGCCTCCACATGTTTTGAGTTACATATTGAACGTTTGTTAAATATAATAGTTTTTTATGCATCATCTGATAATGATGAGCTAAAGGATAGAAGAACCAATGTGATATATGAAAATAGTAAGATATGTTCATTTATGCTTCAAATACTAGTTTTAAGCTAAAAAAATGGTTTGAAAAATTCACACCGTATTGGTAGTAAAATTTGTATTCCACCGAGCCGCAACGAATGGGTTTAAAATTACTATTCATTAATATGTTAATTTATTCAATGGATTTATTTCACTTTCAAAAATTTTACAAGTACATCCATATATTACTAAAAAGGTCCAAACTTTGCTTAACATAAGACCACGAAATTACTTCTATAAACAAATACGTGGATCTTATGTCGAAACAGGGCTTCTCTCAAGTGGAATATATCAATATTCGAGGCGATATGATGGAACAGTCTGATCACTCTCCCAAGAGGCATAGTATCTGGAGGATAGTATTACTCTACTTACTAGAACGCTTGGTGAAAACCCTCCCTTCCCGTCCTGTTTTTTGAGACCCAGATGGGGCTCGTCACTGAACGCACGCAAAAAGCTACTTGTTAGAGAGTGGCTGAAGGCCTTCCCGTGATTCTAGGTGCATCAGTTATATGTCAAATAGACCTCAGTCTAAGGCTGCGAAGTAAGTATACTACAGCGAGTCTCGAAATGCCTTCTTTGGCCTAATTTGGTGTCCATATGCTCCAAATATGCAGAAGATATGATTTAAAAAGTATGATATGGGAATATATATAATAATTCTTTATTCTAGTAATAAAAAATGGTTTTATTTGAAAAATAAACACCTTTTACATTGCATGCCCGGAAGTTACGAGTTATCGCACACATATATACATATATGAGATACACAGCACTCACATTACTAGTGGAAAATCGCATAATTCCTCCCGTCCCCACTCGTTCTCTCGCTATCTCTGTCTGCCTCTTTGTTTTCGCTTATGTTTGCCAGAGCGAGATATGCACAAAAAAAGGACCGAACGCATTTGTAGATTTTGCATGAAATTGCTCGTATCTCTTTGAATCGCTCTTTCTGTAGTTCTGTGTGTACTTTTAAATTGCGAGATGTAATAGGTTGCTTGGAATGTTATTTTATTTTTAACGAAAAAATAAATCAACGATTTTAACGTAGGCGTTTCAAATAATGCTACACTAACCTAACCTTACTTATCGCAACCTAGGCGTTCAAATCATCGAAAATGGTTGATTTTGATCAATTCAAAACTCTTGTTGTATATAACTTATCTTTCTATCAAAAGATAACCATATGGCTCGAATCAAAAGGAGTTTCCTACAGTCGACAACGGAACTGGTGATACCTGAGGCCACTCTGCGGCTGAACGTGTAGAGAAGCGCAACTGAGGGGAATACATGGATTACCCCGAAAGAGGATCTAGCCCCTGGACACGACCAGGGGTGGAATATATGGAGGTCCCTTAACAGACTTCAGACCGGAGTATGCAAGACGAGCTTATTATATATAAGATAAGTTATATGGGCAGCATTTGGAAAACTAAAATATACTTTTAAAGTGAAAATTCCGCTATGTCTTAAAACTAAGGCGTTTAAGCAATGCATCCTTCCTGTATTCTCTTTTATAAGAATAACATAATAACCTTATCTATCTCCCTCTCTTATCATTCCATGATAGACACACCCCTACCCCCTCTCCTACATAAAATGGGTTTGTCCACTTATAAAGTACTATCGCAGCACAGTTTTCTCTTAAAAACTGACGGATTAAGAAAGGCTACGAGTTAGTCGAAACTGCAGTCTCTTAATAGAGAACTTATCTTACGTGATCCATGTAAAAACAAGATAAATAAATAAATATTTATAATACATTAATTCTAACTATTTATTATACATTATTATGCACCCTATTATATTTATAATCGTCTTTCATGTATTGCAGATTGGACGTAAGTATGCCTCACTTTTTAAGTACAAACGAACCGTCTTGCTATATCTTAGGTCCATTATTCTCGCTTCCGGAGCAATCCTTCACTTGGGCCTATCCCATTCAATTAAAGCCCACGTGATAATTCCGTTAGATACCCGGAGGATCTGGCATCTAATAGGCAAGGCCAGGCCTCACAAAGCCGGGGCTTAAGGTCTGCGCATTTCGGCGCCACTCCCGCAGATCCAACCTAATCCCATCCAAAGCTCCGAATGGGCAATTAAAGAAGGGTAGGCCATTATTCGGCCATCGAAAGACCATTGTTTTCGTCTACGAATACAATTCGAGAATCACTGGGATTTTCGTTTATTTGCTTTGTATTAAGAGAGCTGTTTTAAGAAGCATTCTTTTTCCTTTCATCATCATCATCAGCCTGTGTCCGTCCACTGTTGAACGTAGGCCTCCCGCATGAGTGCCCATCCTCTTCGATCCTCCGCCTTCCGCATCCAGGTCACTCCCGCTATTCTTCTTATATCGTCAGTCCATCTTGTAGGGGGTCGGCTAATGCTTCGTTCGCCAATTCTTGGGCGCCATTCCAATACTTTTCTTCCCCATCGACCGTCGTCTCTTCAACAGATATGTCCTGCTCATTGCCACTTGAGTGTGCCTATTCGTTGTGCTGCAGCCTCCACTACTTGAGTTCTTCTGCGTATTTCCTCGTTTCAAATTCTATCTTTTAGCTATTTTTCCTTTATTTGGAACGTATGGTCACCACATATTGCCGCCATTTAGTTCACTCTGTTGCCACTGTCGATTGTTTGTTATAAGACGAATCTATACCTGAAGTTTACTTTAGAACATAAATAGATCCTGACGCAGACAATGCTACGCTCAAAGGCCACGTATCGGCCAACTGGTGAACTATCCGGTTGAAAATGCTGCCTGTAAACGCCACGTCTTATGCCAACTTAAATCTAATTGAAAACTTCTTAAATCTCAGACTAATATTTTTATGTGTACGTGTTAGACGACGGAATAAATATAAAAGCTAACATTCACATATCGAGGCTTTTCGGCACCAGCCTGAAAGGGCTATATCGAGCCGGTATCAGCAGATTAGGTAATGTTAAGCTGACCAATTATGTGCCAAGAGGCATTGTCCTTGGCAGGTCACTATACCACCAAACATACGGCGAGAAGTCACCACCAAGAAGGAGCCCTCCAAAACAACCCACGACACACTCCACCCTATATTAAAAGATAACCACACGGGTCAAATCAAGAAGAAGTTTGCTACAGTCGGCAACGGAACTGGTGATACCTGAGGCCACCCTGTGGCTGAACTTGTGGAGAGGCTCAACTGAGGGAAATACTTGGATTGCCTAGTCCCTGCACACAACTAGGGATGGAAAATATGGAGGTCCCTAATGAGAATGCAAGACGAGGACACAAATGAAAGCCTGGCAGTTGTACAGCGGACCGACTCAATGTGACTGCGGCGTGGAGCAGACCCTGTCATACCTTCTGGATTGTGCGCTGTGTCCGAGCAGTTGCGCCCAAGAAGACCTGATGATGGCCGGGAGTAACGCCATCGATGTCGCCCATTTCTGGGCAGACAGGATCTGACCCTGTTGTGTCCGACACGATTATATATATACTAAATCATTATCTTTAAGCGTGTTTCTTTGAAACGCTTTAATACGCCTATTTTATGTCATATTTTTGACATTTCTGTTCTATTGGCGTCATATTTGCCTATTGTCGTAATTGATAATTGAAATTCTAGATTTTCCGCCCGTTTCCTCTGCGCTAATTTCAGCCGAGGAAATGGATTCCACAGGTGCGCCGAGGGTTAACCATACAAGTGTAGTATCAACCCTTTCGGTACGTTGTTTCACGATAGGAAAACACCTCGTACCGATTCGAGAAATCGCTCTCAAACCACTCAAGACACTTAGACACACGTAATAATGTTGCGTACAGTCGTCACGCGATTACGCAAATGTGCGTTATAACGCGGTTTTATATTATTAAATAAAGACATTTATTTATTTTAGGAGAACCGCAGTTCTAAGGTACAAAGAATAAAAAACATACCCCCTTATATCGTCTATATGAGGACCATGTCATAGGAAAACACTTTATGGAATGTTAGTCTTCCATTTCATATCTTGAAAATATGGTGATATCCAGTGTCGATTTTAGGAGGTGGCGAAGTGGGTCGGTGCCCCGGGGCGTCATATAAGCTAGGGAAGCCGAAGGCAACCGATCTTGTCTAGATATGAATTTATTTATTAACAGAACCGCAGTTCCAAGGTACATAGAATAATAAAGAATAAGCAACATAGAGTATACATAAACATACAATACATACAAAAGAGAAAAATAATATAAAAGAAGTAGAATATGACACGTGTCAAAGATCACAGAGATCTAGGAGAACAAAACCATCGACGAAAGAGGAAAAGTATGTAAGAAAAGGATCGAGGTGTGCTGGTAGGCCATTTAGGAGCGCCATTGCCGTTGTACTAAATTGGGATCAAAAACAATGGATGGCGACGAGCACGGGTGTACTTATCTGGAGCGTAGAAGTTAAAACATTCAATAATCTCTGGGATGTTAACACATATAGGAGAATACCGACAGATTGTGATAGTGATGCAGAAGTCTCGTCTGTGGATTCTATAATATGAGCTGCATTTGGAGTGTTGGTCCGCCAACGTCATATATTACAGCTCGACATGCCCCATTTTCTAAATATTACAAGAATTCACTCTGATTGTGTTGTCTTCACGAGACGACTTTCGTTTACCACCTCCATTGTATATGGGGTTTTATTTTTTTTGTTTAAAAGTTCTAGTACCCTCCATTTATATGTAGTCAGAGAAACATCACAGAACACGTTGTAAAAGTTCAACTGCCAAAGCACAACTGACCACTCAAAAGCGATAACAAGAAGAACGACATTCTTTTCCGGTACACCTATTATCATTTATTTAGGAATAGTGTTAATCGTACTATTTTAACGCGGTTTTATTTCAACAATCGCCTTAAGTGAAAATCGCTTAAATCTGTTGCACACTCTATTCATTGTAAATCTGCACGTTACACGGTAACACTGTATGGGTCGGAACTGATTCCTCCTTACCCTTATCAAATCCTCATCCAAACTTTCTTGATCCTTGATTGAAAGATCCAAGGGAGGGGGGTTTAAAGGGGGGTTCCAGGGGGTCTCCGTCACGCTGAAATGGTTACGTCATCGAAATGTTGAGAGCCGCTGCTATAGTACTTGGCCTTTTTGACACTGACAATTTAACTCTAAAAATCCTAATATATATAAATATATATATCGTGTCGGAAACCTCAGGGTTAGATCATGTCTGCGAAGTGGGCGACGTCAATGGCATTACTCCCGGCCATCATCATGGATTCCTGGGTGCAGCTACTCGGACACAGAACACACTCCAGAAGGTGTGACAGGGTCTGCTCCACGCCGCAGTCACATTCAGTCAGTCCACTGTAAAACTGCCAGGCTTTCATTTGCGTCCTTGTTTTGCATACTCCGTTCTGAAGTGTGTTAAGGGACCTCCATATATTCCGCCTCTGGTCGTATCCAGGGGCTAGGTCTTGTTTCGGGTCAATCCTAGTTTTCCCCTCAGTTGCCCTTCTCCACATGTTCAGCCGCAGGGTCGCCTCAGGTATCACCAGTTCCGTTGTCGACTGTAGGATACTTCTTCTTGATATAGCCGTGTGGTCATCTTTTGATATCCAAATCATAGGGTGTAGTGTGTCGTGGTTTGCTTTGGAAATTTCTTGCATAAAATAATTTATTTAGATTTTTTTTAAATATGTTGGATTACCCTTATATTAACTCCACTTCTATAATTATAGGCGGCATATATGAAATGATGAAACCAATCTTTAACGATATCAAAGGGCGTCGCCAAAACGTCCTTTTACTTAAATCTGGGGGGTTCTGTTTTGGGGTCTCGCTTCCGGGAAGGGCGTAACCAAGACCCGCCGCGAGGACGGATTAAGTTATTATTGTTGTTATTATTATTATTATTCAAAGAAGAAGCCCTCATCCGGCTCTGGAATAACATATACACTCACCTGGAAGGTATTGCTTCCAAGTTACTTAGGGTGACTATACAAGAAAAATATAATTTTATTTATTCTTCCCACGTTCGTTATACATATTTACAAATTGAAAATGACATCCCCGTTTATCAAAATAACGACTTAACGTCGCCGGGATTGTCATCGGGACGCGTGGGGAGGGATGCGGAGCAAGTCTCAAACAACAAGAACTTTTTTAGAAGCACATTGTAATTTATTTAAGACTAATAGAGTGACAACTTCGGTATTCGGTTCGGGCCATCAACAATGAACGATCTACCTCTGTCGAGATCTGAGACGAAAGTAAAGAGCGCGTTGTCATACATACAGTGCCCTCCGATCAAATACATATAAGCGTCGAGGTGATCTCCTTAAAAACGCAGATTATTGAACACCCAAATATTTTTAAAAGCTGTTCCGTAACAAGGCATAGACAACCTGAGCTTTCAGAACTTTGGAACGACAATCTGTGGTGTCTTTTCGGTTTCAGGGCCGGATGTAATGTAAATGCGTTGAGCCACTTCTAAGGACGCTAAAATGTTCAGGCCATGGGAGCGTCGGACTGATATTCCGATCTCCTTCAAAATGCTGATTTTTGAACAGCCAAATATTTTTCTGGTACTACAGCCGCAGTCTATGCAAGTTCACGGGCTCTTGCCATGGAGGCTCCCGGGAACCATCTATGCTCCCATGTGATCTTCCAGGATACAGGTTCTGGGACACTTATAGACAATATGAGCTTACAAAACTGTGAAACGGCAATTTGCAGTGTTAATAGGATCCAAATATGGAGCGGATACGGTAAAAAGCATAATCTAAGCATGTTTGTTTTAAATTCACTGAAGTAAGGCAACATTCGTTGCGGACCGAAAATTGAATGGGTTACGACCGTGCCATTTTTAATTTTTACAGAACGAAAAAATGCATAAACTATTTATTAATAAAAAACTTCTTAGGTTTTCACGACAAAATTTGATATTGTGGCTTTTGGGTTTAGCCGTCTGTGGTGAATTTCTTCTATCCAATATTTCGATCGCCATTGCAGGGGTCTTCTTCACGGTTGAGTCATTATTTAGTAATAATGTTTTTTCTTTCTTGACTAATGGTCACTCTATTTTTCGCGTATAAGTCTGAACATTCTGATACTCGTCTACTTGGAAGATGTGGGATGTCTATGCGATAATTGGAATATTTGGAATTTCTGGAATTGTTTTAAATTTAATAATCGCTCTAAATTGTCAGGAAAATAGCTGTATTCAATGCTGTTTACTGGAAATTTAGGTAATAATATCAAGGGTACATATTTATACAACACATATACAAGTATGAGTATTATGTATAATGTTATTTAAATACAAGCATACAACCTTTCAAATTAGCGTGATATCTCGGCTTTTTCTTCGTAGTATCAAATCAGGTGGATTGGTTTGCAGCAACAAAATCTTGCATCTCGATCTCCACTCTTCTCGATCCTCTGCAATCCTCTTTAGATAAGCATAAAAGCTGCCACTCATTTCCTCGAGCACTTGCTGCAAATACTCCCGTCTGGGGCGCCCTTTGCAGTTTTTACCATCAACCATCCCTTCCACAATGTCCTGAAGAAGACCGCCGTGGCGCATGATGTGACCGATCGCCTCTCTGAGATGGTTCTTACTAGGTGCCTGTCTTCCTTGATTATGCTGAGAACCTCATTGTTCGTGACTTGGTCTCTCCAAGAAATTCCGAGAATTTTTCTGTTACACCTCATCTTCAGATAAGCACCATCTCAAAGGCCTCTAGTCGTTTTTTATCACTTTCAGATAAGCACCATGTCTCACAGCCGTACATCAAGATGCTCCAAACAAATGTTTTGACAAGTTGCTTGCGGAGCTTTAAATTATATTTTTTAATATCAAAAAGGAATTTATATTTTATATGGAAATCAACGTACCTGCAAAAAATGACGTTACGACCTATCGTCGTAACGTCAGATGGGGACCCGTTAATGGACGCACGCAAAAAGCTACTTGTTAGAGAGTGGCTGAAGGCCGTGCCTTGATTCTAGGTGCATCAGAATGCACCTAGATTCACGGGATGAATTGCATTGCATCTAATTTAAAAAAAGGCGTATATCAGTAATGAATTGGGCCGCATTGTACGTTTGGTGTACTGTACATTTGGCGCACGGAACAACTGGTACACTGGCTGTCTCGCTAACCTAACCTAACTTAATCTAGGGATTTTTCATGTTATCGTAGAGTCCATTGATCCATAGGTCTCGTTAATGGAATAACTTAGGTTAGGCTAGCGAGACATCCAGTGAATCAGATGTCCCGTGCGTCAAATGTCCCGTGCACCAGACGTCCAGTGCGTCCTACGTCGTTACCGATGAGTCATTGAATGAATTTTCAGGCGACGATAGGTCGTGACACCATTTTTTACAGGTAGATATAATAAATCCTGTTTCTCGCTTAAGTATGTTTTGAAGAATGTTTAATAATTTTAATTTTTACTTTTGTGGTTTCGAGTACCGAGTTCTAACCCTTTGACTGCGGGTCTCGCGTCGGCGTTGACCCTTTCGAGAATAAATAATTAAATAAATGGGCACATTATCGCGCACAATTACCTGCGTACGCGTTAAACGCGACAATGCGTTAGGTCCACGGGGGCTGTTAATTAAGCACGGAATTTAATTTCGCGACATTTCGGCGCAAAAAAAAAGAGGAGGCTCACAAGGTGCAAGATCACCTAATATTGCGGCCTTTTCTTCTTCTTCTTCGTGTCGGCGACGTCAAATTATTTTTGCCCAGTATATGGCAACATCGATAGCTCGTGTAGGACTTCGTTGCCAACAAACGAAATTACGCTGCTTTTGAGCGCTTCTGCGCGTCCGTCTGCAAGAGTGCAGACGCAAGTAATGACTCCTAACTGATTCTGGCATTTTTGAAGAATCCATTTCCGAACCTTACCATTTCCTTATCCATTCCCAAGTATTTCGTGGTTTGCAACGTGTCACCAAAGAAGGCAATTCGAGACTCGCTGTATATAGTATACTAACTTCGCAGCCTTAGACCGAGGTCTTTTTGACATCTAACTGATGCACCTAGAATAACGGGAAGGACTTTAGCCACTCTATTATAAGTAGCTTTTTGCGTGCGTCCAGTAACGGATCCCCATCTGGGTCTCCAAAAACAGGACGGCACAGGGAGGGTTGTCACCAAGCGAGCTCGTGTGTTGCCCAGCATAAGGTCCTCAGATGTTCAGCTAGTTGGGCACATGGAGCAGGATCTTGGGTGTGAGGCGGTCTGCAGGTCTCCACAGTCGCACAATAGTGACTCCCTGCCGAAGCATTCCCCACCGCTCGAGGTTGTCCTTTGTTCTATCAACTCCGGCTTTTGAGTAAATATTGCGGCCTGCGATCCCATCAATGACCTTTTTTATATGGAGCATATGGATGCCAGAAAAGGATGACTTTGAGCTTTTGTTGATCACGATTTTTTATGAGATTGTGTGATTAGTACGATGCTCTCTAGACAGTGTGTTCTCAAGTGGCCAGATATTGTAATGTAAAAGAAAAATTCTCATTTCAAATTGATATTTTTACTAATTTATTGCTATTCATAAAATGGTAATCACCGATTCAACAAAGTTTCATCTGGTGGAATTCTATGACGCTTACCATGATGCATATGTATTGTTGATCCGACAACGTCTTACAGACTACAGCCCGGGATTCACGCATCATCGTTATTATTACAAGAATTTACTATGAATGGGTGGTCTTTAAGGGACGACTTTCGTCTACCACCAATTTTGATTAATACATTATGACATGGCATTTTACGGGTGAGGGATCAAATCCACACCAACCGGGGTATTTTAAGAGCTCAAATATCGATTAAAAATCCTTTTTTTTAATCTCCGTTGGGAATAGAACTCACGACTTTTTCCTTGCAAAGCAAACGCTTTGAACATTGAGCTATACCCGCCGGCTAAAGACAATTTATATATAATATATTATACCATGTTTTAAAATTGATCACATTGAGCATTGTCCCGTGGAGACCACCCATTCATAGTAAATTCCTGCAATAATAAGGATGATGCTTCAATCTCGGGCTGCAGTCTATGAAGTTGGCGGATCAACACTCCACATGCATCGCTTAGCTATATACACCATGGTACGCGTCATAGAATTCCACAGATGAGACTTCAGAATTACTATCACCATCTGTCGGTATTCTCCCGTATGTGTCTACATTAAAAAAAAAAAAACATTGATGACAATGAGTACTATTCAATTTGATGGAAGACCATGGTTTCGCTTCAGTTTCATTATCAGTTTGATCCATGTTAAAACAAGGTACGAAATATTTATCTATTAAATATTGAAATGCTAAGTGAATGCTTAAAAAGTAAATAATAGATCTATATATTATTTATTTCTTGTAGACTTTGCTCCACACCTAAGGAGGGCGTTGTGGGAGACGTGAAAAGAGAGAAAAAAGCAGAAAAGATCAACCGTCCCCGCGTTGGGGACACCTAAGCCCTGGATTTGGGATGGATTAGGGCCGCGTCATTGGGCGGCACTGAGAAACGCCGAACAAACATTCAAAAGCGACTCACCCTTAACCCAACTGGCGCACTTGCTCATTCACTTCCACATGTTATCGCACCTAATTGAACACTCTGTAACAAAGCGATCTGTCGCGGCGATCTCTGCGATCTTTCTTGCGATCGGATTGCACACGTGATCTGCCGATCACAAGAATTATCGCTGACCTACGCGATCAGATTAAAAAATATTTTTATTGATCTTTTTACTGAACTAATTCCTCCTGCAGCCACCCACAACCGACAAACTCTTCTTACACTTGCTGAACATCCATACACGGTTAATATGTGTCGACCAAGAACTGGCAGATTCCAACGTTCCTTCTTTAAGTAATTAAATATACACATACTATAATGCAAAATTCTTTTTTATACGCATCAATTCGTTCAGACAAAAATATCGGCAGAGGCGGGATGCGAACCAGCGAACTTTGGAACCAACCATTTGTTCAAGTTCAATACCAATACCCTTGACCACACGACCATCGACTGCCCGAATCGATGCGTCGAAAATCTTACATTTATAACATTGTTATCAATGTTACCATCGTATAACGATAGATGTCTCTATAGTATTTATTCAGAGTGTGTATTACTATTTTTTATTATTCTTCTTTGTGTATATTCCTTCTTTAATGCCACGTGTAAGCTTTTTAATGCTCTTCCAATGTCTGTGTTTCCTCCTTCCTACAATCTGGATCTCTTCAAGAAACAGATTTGCAACACACTTGGAATCTCCCCAACCCACACACAAACACGAACACAACACACGTTTTCCGCTTGCAGCGTCCAGCCTCCCTGGCTGAGCGTCATAGAGTGCACTGGTCTTGACAGGCTGTGCTTTACTGCATGCGATTACATAAAAAAAAATTAAAAATATTTGTGGCATAGCTTACCACACAGTTCTGCTTCTGCTTACTGACATTGTACATATTACTAATTTAATTTTTTGTTGTTGTTTCAGGTATGAAAAATCTGCATTCTACTTACGTTATAGAATTTGACTGCAAATTATTGGTAAGTATTAAATTATATATCCCAATCCAAGACCATCGAAAGGTTAACTATGTGTTGTACCATATGTTTATCAACAGTAAAAAAACATTATTTAATATATGTAATCGTGTCGGAAACAACAGGGATAGATCATGTCTGCCCAGAAGTGGGCTGCGCTGATGGCGTTACTCTTGGCCATCACCAGGTCTTCCTGGTTGCAGCTACTCGGACACAGCGCACACTTTAGAAGGTGTGACAGGGTCTGCTCCGCGCCGCAGTCACATTCAGTCAGTCCGCTGTAAAACTGCCAGGCTCTTATTTGTGTCCTTGTCTTGCATACTCCGGTCCGAAGTCCGTTAAGGGACCTCCATATATTCCACCCCTGGTCGTGTCCAGGGGCTAGGTACTCTTTCGGGACAAGCCAAGTATTCCTCTCAGTTGCCTTTCTCCACATGTTTAGCCGCAGGGTGGCTTCAGGTATCACCAGTTACTTACCAAGATGACACGTGTTAAAGATCATAAAGATCTATAAGAACAACCATCGACAAACGAGGAAAAGGATGTAAGAAAAGGACTGAGGTGTGCTGGTAGGCCATTTAGGAGCACCATTGCCGTTGTACTAAATTGAGTGCTCGAAGGTCCACAGATAACAACTGGGATCAAAACCAATGGGTGTCTACGAGCACGGGTGTACCTATCTGGAACGTAGTTAAAACATTTAAGAATCCCAGGGTTGTAATTGTCTTGCGAAGAAGAAGGAATGAATGTTTTAGAGCAGCAATTTTCCTCCGGGACTCGAATGGAAAGAAAGCATCCCTAGAAGAAAAAGAGTAGCGTAATGTGCGGAATTGATTGAATTTAATGGATAGTTACCGTACTTATTAAAATAGAGACCTCGGAGATTTTTTTCATGATTTTCTCGAGCATGAAAATGTATTTGTATTGTTTAGGATTCCAAACTATGCTCCCATATTCCATAACAAGTGAAGAATAGAGGGTACGAAAATTACGAAAGATGAAGACACCGAGAAGTTTATTGGCGCCGGAAGTTTAGTTAATTATGTGAGTATGGAAAGTGAAGGATGAATCGCAGGTTCTACCTAGATCCTTGACAACCAATGCTGTTATTGGTGTAATAGGTATATATTTAGTATAACCGTGGCTCCCAGGTGAGTTGTTTCTTCTTCTTCTCTTGTGCTTAGCCCCGGGTGTTTTTATTCGGATCCTCTTAATTATTCATACGGGCTAAAGGTTTCGCATCCATTAGAGACGCGCCAGGAAAAGGGAATTTATAAACAAAGTTCGGAGGCTGTGGGGGCGGGAGGAGGACACGCAGGATCAAGCTCGGAACCAACTACACAACACATTAATAAGAACTCGTTTTCGTGTTAACCGCAGATTTTCTCATTCTTAGTATTTTACACGTAAACATCTAAAAATACTACAAATTCATTTTTTAACATATCTGGAGCATCTTCTACGCAGTTATCAATCCAGTGGATTGGTTTGCAGCAACAGAATCTTGCATCTCGATCTCCATTACTCTCGGTCCTCGGCAACCCTCTTCAGCTCGGCATAAGAGCTACAAATCATGTCCTCGAACACTTGCTGCAGCTGCGCCCTCTACAGTTTCTACCCTCAACCATCACCTGCACAATTTCGTGAAGATGGCGTATCTTCACGCCAAGGGTCTTCACCCAGATACAACAGCTGATGACTTGCAGAGCTTCTTGGCAGTGACCGCTGCATTCAATCCCTCTTGGATTACCATCAGGAGAATTATCAGCAGACGGACGCTGTCAACTTCTTTCAAAGTCGGGGTCATCGCGACTTCGCTAGAGTCTCTCATGGAGCCTGAAGTGGTGCCTGAAAAGACCTTCGTTCGACCCTGGATACGTGTAAGACGAAAGAATCGCAATGAACAGTGGTTGAAACCAACTTAAGTGAAGATATTGACATATTTAGTGTTATATTGCTTCAGATTCAGTGCTGGTGTTGACGAAGGCGAAATTTTGGAAGTTTGATGTTGTTACAATAATGCCATGTTATTTGTGGGTCATCCATGATTTACTTATAACAGGGTTTTTGTTGTTACAAGTCAACTATTTGCATTGAGTCTCCTAACGCTTGTTCTGGGTGTGAGGTCATTGACACTAAATGTGTCAATAAATTCACAGGGCCACACTTTTATGTAAATACTCAATAATGATTTAAGATGTTAAAATATTTTGTCATGTTATTGAAGGAAATAAATAAATAATATGTCTAAACATGTCTAAAAAAAAGATGACCATCGTGGGTCATGATGTGACCGATCGCCTCTCTGAGATGGTTCTTATTAGGTGCCTATCTTCCTTAATTGATATGGAACATATGGACACCGCAAATTGCCGTTTCACAGTTTTTAAAGCTCAGGTTGTGTATGCATTGTCCCAAAACTCTTGTATACTCGGAGATCTACACGAGATCATACTCGTAGATGGTTCCCAGGACTCTCTAGGGCAAGTGCCCGCAAACTTGCATAGACTGCAGCTGTAGTACCAAAGATATATTTGGGACTGTAATAATCAGCGTTTTTTAATGAAATCGGACGAAAAGCCCGACTCTCCCTAGGACTGAACATTTTTTAAATTCTTTAGTAGTGTCTCAACCCTATCGGAGCCATTATAGAGCTTAGATTTGATTAATCAATTTTTCAAAATCAAGCTTGCTCGGGAATTTTCGTTTTTGAACCGACGGCTTCTGAATGACAAACGCCTGCGGGTATAGCTCAATGTTCAAAGCGTTTTCCTTGCAAGCCAAAGGTCGTGGGTTCGATCTCCGACGGAGATTAAAAAAAAAAAAAAATCTGAGCTTTAAAATATCCGCGGTTGGCTATCATATGGCTAAGCGCTGCATATGGAGTGTTGCCAACGTCATAGACTACAGCCCGAGATTCACGCATCATCCTTATTATTACAGGAATTTACTATGAATGGGTGGTCTTCACGGGACGACTTTCGTCTGCCACCAATTTCAATTAATAGTCTATGACTGGCATTTTATCTGTGAGGGATCTATTTCACACCAGCCAGGGGGTATTTTAGAGCTCATAAATCAATTAAAAATCCTTTTTTTTTAATATCCGTCGTTTTAATCGATTTGATTTGCGCCACCCTGTATAATATTATACGAGTATTGTAGGAGTATAATAGAAGAATGTTTGTTCCATGATGGGTGTTAGACGAAGAATTAAGAAGTTTGCTCGTTCAAAATATCGATTTTAAGTTGCGAGCGGGAGGAGTGAGCTATGAGCATGAAGGCCCTTTGCTTCTTAACCCTTGATTTACGATGATATGTATTAACTACAACTGTACTCTAATAATGAGTATATCCATATAAAATATAATACATACTTAGTGAACCATTTTTGTATTCCTCTGTAATATTATTAAGTATTAAATATAATTTTAATAATGTATAGTTATTAAATATTGATGTCGGAATCTACAGGGTCAGATCCTGTCTGCCCAGAAGTGGGCGACGTCGATAACGTTACTTCCGGCCATCATCAGGTCCTCCTGGGTGCAGCTACTCGGACAGAAGGTGTGACAGGGTCTGCTCCGCGCCGCAGTCACATTCAGTCGGTCCGCAGTAAAACTGACAGGTTTTCATTTGTGTCCTCGTCTTGCATACTTCGGTCCGAAATTCGTTAAGGGACCTCCTTATATTCCACGGGGTAATACAAACAATGAAGTGTTGCAGCTGTAGCGGCTAATTGCGATGAATTTTTCTCTTATTTAGATATTTACATTACAAAAATTGTTACATTTCAACTTCAATCATATTCAGTTACAGCAATACTTAGAAATTTTTAAAAGAATAGAGGCCTTTGAGATGTGATCTTACAGAAGAATTCTCGGAATTTCCTGGACTGGCCACGTCACGAACAATGTGATTCTCAGCATAATCAAGGAAGATAGGCACCTAGTAAGAACCATCTCAGAGAGGCGATCGGTCACATCATGCGCCACGATGGTCTTCTTCACGGCATTTGTAGAATGGATGGTTTAGGTTAGAAACTACAGAGGATGCCCTAGACGGGAGTATTTGCAGCAAGTGTTCGAGGGCATGAGTTGCAGCTCTTATGCTGAGCTGAAGAGGGTTGCAGAAGATCGAGATGCAAGATTTTGTTGCTTCACACCAATCCACCGGATTGATACTACTACTACTACGAAGAAGAATGAATATTTACTCATTTTTCTGGTTTTTGATGACATTTTCGTATGGTGTAGAAAATACATATCGTCGGAGTTCTCGGATTATTTTGGCACAGTAAGGGAAGGGCTAGGTTAGGTTAGGTTATAAGTTAGTTCAGGTTAGGTTTGAAAATACATATCGTCGGAGTTCTCGGATGTTTTTGGCACAGCAAGGGAAGGGTTAGGTTAGGTTATAAGTTAGGTTAGGTTAGGTTATAAAATTAGTTTAGGTTAGGTTAGAAAATACATATCGTCGGAGTTCTCACATGTTTTTGGCACAGTAAGGGGAGGGTTAAGAACACTGGATCTCTCTGGGCGCAGTTTGATAGCGTCACATGCCCTAACAACGTCAAAGTTTCGCAGATATTTCTTCTTTATTGTAGGTCGTTACAAAATTCAAATCAGTTAAGAGAGGGCTGATAAATCCCGAAACGGGAGATTTTCACGATCGCAAAGTTCGGGAACGCCTGAGGGATTGACTGTGCCGCGTGAAACTATCAAAGTTTTTGAGCGGCGGGTTAATCGCCTAGTTTAAAAAACACAGTTTATGCCCTTATCATCAAACTGTGCCATTTACTTGTTTTTAGTTTTTTTCAATGTAAACACACAAGAGAATACTTGCCAGCGTTTGCTTTGCAAGTCAAAGGTCGTTGGTTCCATTCTTGAGCTCTTAAATACCCCCGGTTGGTGTGAATTCAAATTCAATCCTTCACCTGTAAAATGCCTGTCAAAGCCTATTAATTAAAATTGCTTGTAAACGAAAGTCGCCCTGTTAAGACCACCCATTCATAGTAAATCCTTGTGATAATAAAGGATGATGCGTGAATCCCGTGCCTGTATTCTATAACGTAGGTAGATAAACACTCCACATGCAGCGCTTAGCCATATGCGGCATGGTAAGCGTCATAGAATTCCACAGATGAGACTCCAAAATAACTATCACTATCTGTTGGTATTCTCTTGCTTGTGTTCAAAAAATTAAATAATTTTATCTAAATGTGATTTTTTCTATGTATTTTTATTTCTGAATAATCGTAAAATTATTAAAATGTTTAAATATAATAATATAGAATGATAAATTCACTACATTTTAAAATTAGAAAGTTTTGTTGTCATATAAACGGTTTAAGCGTTAGAGAGCCACAAACTTTTATAAAAATCTGAAACTACTCACGAGATTGTTTAAATATTATAGAAAATTACTACTAGTGCTTCTACGCTACAAATGTACCAAAAATATTCTCGATCCAGATTGATTCTTTAATGTAATAATTCTATAACGTAATATCTATCATTCACAGAATATTTTTCTTTGTCTCTAAGTCCGACGTAGAGACATATATTCGAGAGATAAATGCCCCTAAGTCCCGTGTAGAGACGTGTATCTAACTATTTCAGGCATCTCGGCTTTGCTCGATTGATAGATCGGCAAGAATTACCGAATAACATGTATCCTCAATACGAATTACATAAAAAGCGATCTCTCTCTTTCTTTTTCTTTTCTTTCTTTTCTTTTCTTTTTCTTTTCATGTAAGAGAATATTTATTTTACCGTAACATAAAAAACACTAGACCTTTATGCTAGACATTATAGGAATATGTTCCGATTCCTGAAAAGCTATAAAAACTGTTTTTTTTCAGATCAAATTTTTAACACAGTTTATAATTTTTTTTGGAGTAAAGGATGAAATCCCCGTCTTTAAAAAGAATGACAAGTCGCTGGTTCGTCACGTGGCCGCGTGGAGGAAGGATGCAGGAGCACAGGATTAACAAGACAACGAACTTGTTTTCGTAGCACAATTCAGAAATTCACAAATCAGACAATAGTTGACTGTCATTTTACCGGAACACTGTGACATGCAGCGCCGCCAATGATCGCGTCGAAAAAGCAAATTAAAGATGACAGTCGCACCAACATGAAATGGAGCAACTGTCATAACAAATAAAATGGCGTATGCAAACGTCGTGTATTTGTATATATTTAATTAACACTAACATTATTAGATGTGCATGTCAGGCGAGCGAACAAAAATGAGAGACAAAAGATCGTTTTTCGAGGCTTTTTGGCATCAGCCTAAAAGCCTCGAAAATCAATACGAAACTTCTTCGTAGTATCAATCCAGTGGATTGGTTTGCAGCAACAAAATCTTGCATCTCGATCTCCACTCTTCTCGATGCTCTGCAATTCTCTTCAGCTCAGCATAAGAGCTACAACTCATGTCCTCGAACACTTGCTGCAAATATTCTCTCTGTAGTTTCCACCCTCAACCATCCCTTCCACAATGTCGCGAAGAAGACCATCGTGTCGCATGATGTGACCGATCCATCGGGCTCGCCTCTCTGAATTGGTTCAACAACATTCTTGGCTTAACCATTTTTAAAAACGGCAAGCGTCATTCGCATATTAAATTTATTCACCACCGTTTTGAAGCTTTCTTATGTAAGTGTTTATTTAAAAAAAAAACTTTGTAAAACATTTTATTTTATTGAAGCCTTATGAGAGAGATAGATATAGTAGTGTTGTTCTTTGTTGTCTCTCTTTTTATTAGCTCATTTTGGAAAACTTTTCACTTTCTTTATGTGTATTTGTTAGTCGATATAAATCGTCGAATGACGTGAAAGAATGAGTCAGTAAAAGCTACTGTAGCGAGCGATACGAATTACAAGACTACCCAACATTTTTGAGTAAAAACAAGTTGAAACGACGTCAAGAAGCACGAGCTATACAAACATAATCATATCATTCCTTCATCTTCGCGGCGCAATTCACAACCCTGGGATTCTTGAATGATTTCACTCCTACGTTCCAGATAAGTACACCCGTGCTCGTAGCCATACATTGTTTTTGAACCCAGTTGATACTTGTGGAGCTCCGAGCACTCAATTTAGTCCAACGGTAATGGCGCTCCTAAATGGCCTACCAGCACACGTCGATCCTTTTCTTGCATCATTTTCCTCTTTTGTTGATGGTATTGTTCTCCTAGATCTCTGTGATCTATGACACGTGTCATCTTATTCTTCGTTTATGTTTTTTTTTTCTTTTGTATATATTTTATATTTATGAATAATCTACGTTTCTTATTCTTTGTACCTCGGAACTGCGGTACTTTGAAATAAATAAATATCCATGGTGTAATTTTTTAATCAGAAAATTTTAGAATCTATAATTCATATTACTCCTGTCCATATGCTTTATAATTGCATCTGCCGGCGGGTATAGCTCAATGGTCAAAGTGTTTGCTTTACAAGCCAAAGGTCGTGGGTTCGCTCACCGAAGGAGATTAAAAAAAAAGTTTATTCATTTATATCTAAGCTCTAAAATACCCCCGGTTTGTGTGCATTCGATCCCTCACCCGTAAAATGACAGTCATAGCCTATTAATCAAAATTGTTAGTAGACGAAAGTTGTCCCGTGACGACCATCCATTCATAGTAAAGTCCTGTAATAATAAGGATGATGCGCGAATCTCGGGCTGTAGTGTGATGTTTTCGGATCAACACTCCACATGCAGCGCTTAGCCATAAGCGTCATAGAATTCCACAGATGAGGCCTCAACATCACTATCACTATCTGTTGGTATTCTCCTGTATGTGTTTGCATAAAATAAAAAAAATAAAAATTACATTATTCCCGAGAGTCTCCAAGGCAAGAGCCAACAAACTGGCATAGACTGCGGCTGTAGTACCAAAGAAATATTTGTGTGTTCAATAATCAGCGTTTATTTTAAAGCGATTAGCACGATGCTCTAGAACAGTGCTCCGCAACTGGTGTGCCGCGGCACACTGGTGTGTCGTAAGACCGATACAGGTGTGCCGCGATCAAATAAGGCAATATTATAAATAAATAATTTTACAACGGTCTTCAAGCTCCCAGCGCCTATCGCCTATTTATGTAGACACACAACGAGGTACTTGCTTTATTAAGTTCTAAATGAACTTAAAAAAAGTGAAATTTATCAAATTAATATCTATTTTTTGCTTTTGGTGTGCCGCGGTATTCATGGTGAGAACTTTGGTGTGCCGTAGAATCCAAAGAAGTACTTTGGTGTGCCGTAGATGAGAAAAGGTTGCGGAGCTCTGCTCTAGAGACCTGGAATTTTTTGTTCTTAATGGGTGTCTTTAAATTTACCTGGGCATGTATGGAGGTTAGATTTCATTGAATAAATTATGAATAAATCGTGTCTTGTAGGGTTTTAAATCAATGGCTTCTGAATATCAAACAAACGCTTTACCACTAAACTAAGCGGTCTATCATATGACATCTAAGTCGTTAAGCTTTACGTTGGCGATTTGACTATTGGTCCCAAGGGGCGTCTCAACTCGGCGCCGTATTATCGTCGTGATATATTAATCCACTCTAGTTTTGACGGTTTCGAAACATATGTCTAAGATGGCGGCGCCCCAAATCACGGACACAAAGACTCTCGAGGTTTCTTGCGTGGTGGGGGGAGGGATCAGTTTTCCCACCTCGGACGACCCCTTTTTGCCCGGAGGGTCCCGAACTTATGTCCTGACGGGAGGTCGCCCCACCGAAGAGTGAGTGCATTCCTAAACTGATTGTAGCGGCAGCGGGACGTTCGGCTGATGGATAGACCAAGACTTGGGTGACCATTAATCCTGCTAGTTGAGCTACAATTTTTTTGCTTATCAAGGATATGTCTTTCTTGTTAACATACGGTACGAAATTCTGACTTTTCAGTGATCTTGGTTGCACTTAGTGTTCCGGAACCGAGTTCGCTGTCCTGAAATAACGACATCAGCTTAAACGGTGATGCCGGAATACTAAGGATCCAGCACTGAGGATAAATCCGAATCGATACTGATTTATTTGATGAGAGACCCCTTTTTATACCTTAGTCTACAAAATGAGTATGCATTTATAAATTTAATATTAATACATTGAATGTCATACACCGCACATTCCTCGATACCGTTTTGGACCTTGATCCCTTCACTTAACATAGAGTGGCAGATTATTGGGATGTTCAATGCTCCGTATAGATGCGTAAGCATTCTTTATTTTGTAAAATTTATATTTAGTACATTTAATTTCATACAATGCGAATTCCTCGATACCTGTTGTTTTGGACCTTGGTCCCCTTATTTTACATAGAGTGGCAAAATGCGCTGTGTCGCACCCGACTGTATGAATCTAAGATAGTGAGTTGATTATAACAATTACTTTCAAGACTCTTTGATGTTTAATACAACATAATTATGTACAAAATAACGTTTTGAGCACTTAGAATATTTTGTAAAAAATAATTTGTTAATATTTTATAAGTGCTTAAAACGTTTATTTTAAATCAAAATTTACTCTACGCTTATAGTTTTTCTTTTAAAAATTACTTTTTTCTGTTCAACTTATTGGAAGACTGCAGTCTCGCGATGTATGAAAGCTTCATCAGTTACAAATATGTATTAATTTCTTTGAATGTATAATTATTCTTAAATTGTATGGTCTCCCTATTTTCTCCTTTAAAGGGCCCAAGTCGTCCCAAGAAATCGGCATTGTCCGCTTGCAAGGGTCGCCGGGACCCTTAGGAATAAAGAAGTGACCACGAGTTATTCCGTTTGCGGGGCAAGAGAGGAGCAGAACAAACTTGGACGTCCTTAAAGGGAATAACTAAGTAGGTTAAACGTAAGCAAGTCCTACCCACAATACCGACCCTTTTCACAAAATAACCAAGTCAATTTGAAGAAGAAATGTGAAATATTTGTCTTTCGAGAAAAGTTTATTTGGTGCATATTCAATTTTAGGTCAATGATTCCGCTGCGCCCCTTTATTTTTAGTTATATCGAATAATCATTCCGAAATTGTTCTTAGAAGCATCACAGTAAAGCCTTGTCATTTTTTTATATGTTAACACATACTGGAGAATACTGATGAACAGTGACAGTAATGCTGAAGTAGAATGAACACAGGATGGCTGAAATGGAGGTTTCTCTCTGGGGTTTTGCGCGATAGCAAGATTCCAGTTAGGATCAAAGGTAAAATCTACAAAACTGCTGTAAGGCCAGCTATGTTCTACGTATCGGAGTGTTGGACCCCGCTGAAACGTGACTTGGATAGGATTCATATGGCAGAGATGAACATGCTGAGGTGGGCGAGCGGTGTGACTAGAGTGTTCGAAATGAGCATATTCGGGGTTCATCTCGGGTGACCCCCATACCTGAAAAGATAAATAAAAACAGCCTTAGATGGTATAGGCATGTGACACGGAGAGATAAGGACCACATGGTGAAGAGAGCCCTCAACATACCCACGTTGAGAAGAAGACCTGGAAGACCACAGGCAACCTGGACCGCAGCTGTAAAAAAGGATCTTAAAACCCTGGGATTGACCGAGAATGCAAGACTGGACAGACAGACATGGCAAATGTGCACAAGGAGAGCTGACCCCAGATGATGAAAAATGACGAGAGTAAAGAAGAAGAGTGACAGTAATGCTGAAGTGTCTGTGGATTCAATGACGCTTACCACGTTACATATGACTAAGCGCTGCATGCAGAGTGTTGATCCGCCAAAGTCGTAGATTTCATCCCGACATTCACGCATCATACCTATTATTACAGGGATCTACTATTAATCGGTGGTCTTAACGGTATGACTTTCGTTTACAACCAATTTTCTTTATATATAATCGTGTCGGAAACAACAGGGTCAGATCCAGTCTGTCCAGAAGTGGGCGACGTCGATGGCGTTACTCCCGGCCATCATCAGGTCTTCCTGGGTGCAGCTTCTCGTACACAGCGCACACTCCAGAAGGTGTGACAGGGTCTGCTCCGCGCCGCATTCACATTCAGTCGGTCCGCTGTAAAACTGCCAGGCTTTCATTTTTGTCCTAGTCTTGCATACTCCGGTCCGAAGTCTGTTAAGGGACCTCCATATATTCCATCCCTGGTAGTGTCCAGGGGCCTGAGGGCAATCCAAGTAATCCCCTCAGCGCTTCTCCACATGTTTCACCAATTTTCTTTGATAGGATATGACTGGCATTTTACGCGTCAGCTTGTCAATCGATTACAACTTTTTTTTTTTGTTAAATCTCCGTCTACGATGGAATACACGACATTCGGTTTGTCAAGCAAACGCTTTGACAATTGAGCTATACCCAGTTAAGGGAGGAAAAATGGAAATGGTTATGATATTATATTTACAAATATGAGATTTTGAGTATGATTTACGTCGATACTTTTGCAAAATATCGCAGAACACTTGACGTCGTGGGTTCGATCCTGATTAATAGTTGGTGTGAATTTGATCCCTCACTCTTAAAATGCCAGTTATAGCCAATCAATTAAAATTGGTGGTAGACGAAAGTCGTCCCGTGAAGACCACCCATCCATAGTAAATTCCTGTATTAATAAGGATGATGCGTGAATCTCGGGCTGTAGTCGTCGGTGGATCAACGCTCCACAAGCAGCGCTTATCCATAGCGTCATTGAATTCCACAAATAAGACTTCAGAATTACTATTACTCTCTGTCGGTATTCTACTGTATGTGTTTACATAAAAAAAGGTATTTTCTAGACGCAAGAGAAATAATTTAAGATTTATGCGCTTTTTCAAGAAGCCGGTGTACGTTCTGCGGTATCTCTTACCTTAATCTCAATGATATGGACTCAATGGGAGAGGAGAGTAAATAACGTGAGACGAAAAAAAGAGAGAAATCGCGATATAAAAGACGCTACACGCGGCCTGACGTTTGGAGATAGACCTTCTTTCAAAAAGAGAAAAGAAAGATACACATGGATGGGGAAAGGGACGTTTGTATGGCCCACAAAGGGATGGGAAGGTCATGTATGGACACAACCTTTAGATACATTACTGACGGATTACTTCGCAGAAGGTATACTCTAATGTAAAAAGAAAGAGTAATATCGATTCTTTCGAAAAAGTTCAAAGAATCAATTCTTTTTCATGACAGTTCGCCCCTGTAGTCCAGTGGTGAACTTAATTAATACATATATATATATTTTTACTTTAATTATTTTATCGATTTTTTCAATCAAAATGTATAAATTTTGAATGAGTTTGTGATTTTTAAATACATTTTATTTATTTGTCAATAAAAAGAACTCGTATAGTGGAGGCTTCCTAACGAATAGGCACACTCAAGTGGCAATGGGCAGTTCATATCTATCGAAGAAATGATTGAAAAGTATAAGAGTGACTAACAAAAAGCTTTCTGTCACATGGGAAGGTAGACTACTGGAACAGAACGACTATCCAAAATACCTCGGAGTCACTCTAGATTGCACTCTCACCTTCAGGAGTCATTGCAGCAACACCAAATAGAAAGTTGTAACAAGAAACAACCACATTAATACTCACTGGGGAGATCAACCACCCCTTCTTCGTACCTCAGCTTTATCACTTTGTTTCTCAGCCGGAGAATATGCGGCACCAGTGTGGGGTCGATCAGCCCATTGTAATCAAGTAGATAATGCCTTGAATGATGCATGCAGAGTCGTCACAGGCTGCCTCGAACCAACACCCATTTCAAAACTATACCCATACAAACTAAGAACTGGAAAACTGAGCGTTGGCCATCCCCAGCAAGATGGAATGACGACATCAAAAGTAGTAACAGAGTAGCTTGGTTGCGGAGAGCGGACGATCAAAAAGGATGGAGACTCATGTAGGACGTCTACGTTTACATCTCATACACATATTTGCCTTCTTAAGCTCCAAAAAGTACATTCTATTTGTAATTCTCAATGGCCTTCTAGGATAGTGCACACAAAAAAGATAGCTGTAGTTTATGCTCTCCTGTTACGTTTCAAACACAAATATACTTTTTTTTCGATTTACATTAAATTGCAAGAATTTCATCTAAATCCGCTGCATACATAGAGAAAATAGTTGCCATCAAAAGCCTGTATTTAGTTCTTTCAGCTGCCATTGTATTTTTTCTGTGGCAATTTTATACAGCATTGAAATTTTGGCGATAAAATATGGATGGTATTTTTTCTTAATCATCATTTTTAAACATACGTACAAACATCTTCCTCTCTAAGTTAGTTATTGAATTGCGTGGTGGCAGGATGAGGAGCAGATTAACAACACGCAGACTTTTTCAGAAGCACATATTTATTTACGACAAACTTCCTAACTCGGGCGGAATAACATGCCGGGCCGGCCATAATACGACCTCTTAGCGATCGGCACACAACCGACTGGGCACCGGGCGCCGTGGTCGGTGACACCCAGCGCCGCAAGTGGCAATCTATATAACTAGTCCTCTTAGCGGCATAACAAAATGTCAACACATGCGTGTCCGATGAGCGAACGAATATAAGAGACGAAAGATCGCATATTGAGGCTTTCGGCAACAGCCTGCAAGGGATATATCATGCTGATAAACAGTATTTATCATTTGTTTCTAACGGGTAGCTCATATCGATAAACTGAACGCAGTATTGTCAAGCGGTAACCCAACCAAGTACTCTCCACATTTAATGTTGCCTAACTTCAGTGATATGACAAAAACCAATGGTTCTAGTTGTCAAAGTTGTTAGTTATAATTGTAATGTACATTTGACTAATTAACTATTTGTAATTTCAATGAATATCAACCATATAGTTCTTTATTTTATTTTTTTTTATTTAATCAAATATAATAGGATACATTTAAGATTTTATTGACAGTATTACATTCATTTTTTTTTTATTTTTTATTTTTTTTTTTTTGAAATTCGCTTTCCACGCCACTTAAAGGTAGATCTTGTGTGTGGCGTAGGATTCATCTTTGATTTAAGTGTTGTATAATCTTAATTATTATTTTTTACATTTTTTACATAATAACATTTTTTTTTTTAGAATATAAAATAATATCATTAAAATTTATAAATTTTTTATAGTCGAAGTGACAATTTCAGCATCATTTACATATATATTTCGATTCTTTAATAGCCTCGACCCATCTAAGTCTCAATTTCCACCAGACACCTTTTAATAAACTTAATATAATCAATACCTTTTTAACAATATAAATATTTTATACAATTTATATAAATTCTATACTTATTATGCTTGGATCATATACATGCAACTACTACTTAGTTATGTTCGCATCTCTGGTAACCTAACCCTCTTTTTACCCGAATAATTTGAATTACCATGGACGTGTTCGGAATACTAAAATTGATTATTATATATCTAACTATAGAGACCATAACAAGAGAATTTGGCCTAAATATAAATTTTTGGTTATTTTCTATATTTAGCCATATTTAAAAAATTATATCAAAAAGACAAGTAGCTAACGTAATTCGTGTCAATACCAATATAATGCCATCTATCAATAGACTACTGTACAAGTTTGGGCAAGCTGCGCCATTTATTAAGTGCTTTATTTGATTTATATTGATTTTCAATGGCTGAGAAAGAATTGTGCTTCGTGTTAGGATTTGATCAAATGGAGATACACAAACATTCCGAACATAGAAAGGAAAGAAATAAAAAATCGCTATTATGTCACGGATAATTTAATATCAGGTAAATAAGTAAGATTTATATTTATACAGTATCGAAGGCTGAATGATTAATGGAATTATTTACAATAGGTTTGAGCCAAATTGATTAACTAATGATTTTATTGGCAAGGTATAGAACTATTTTTATAATAATGAAAGTTTACTCGTAGATAGTTGGGGTTTCGTATGGGATTTCTGCACTATCAATTCCAATGCTTGTAAGAAGCGATTCGTATTTTAGGCAAACGATTAAAAGATTACAAAATGAAATAATTATTAATTATTTATTATTTATGTTAATACTCGGGGATCGTTCTATATTGTCTTGAGTATATTATTAAAATCATCTTGTTTCAGGGATAGAGTTGCCCTGGTAAGTACATACCACTGGGGTAAATCCGAAATTGTAATTTCTTAATGAATTTCTCACTCCACCCCCTCCTCTCCCGCTTATATCTTGCGAATTGATGGGGGAGAGTGGGGTCGGGCATACCCAAGTTGACGTAAACACTGCGAAATATTGGCATTTGGGGCTAGTTGCCCCAGAAACAACAAAACAGCATCCCTCTCGCAGGATAAGGTCTTGCCCCGAGGCCTCTCTTGCCCCAGCCTCCCCTTTTTCACCCGTTTCGGTAACAATTTGGACCTTTTTTGCTCGAGACCCGCGGGGTACAACAGACACATTAAATAATAATTATTTTTTGTTTCGCTAACGCGGCATAGGTTTAATTTGACAGTATTGGGGTCTCACCCGTTATGTAGTAATTGCTCTTTGCCTAGAGCATTGAATTATGTAAAACCGTTTCTCGTTCATTGAGGCGAGCACCGTGGCGGCTGACAGAGCTTTGTGGTGGCAGTGCGTGACGATCTCATTACACTCGCATACTACACACAACATACGCCGACTTAATACGGGGATCCTCCCAAAGACAGATAATATTGGTCAAACACATTATGAACAAACACTCTGGCGTGGCTACTTGCAACATAGCATGACTCAAACTTCATCGCCGTGTTGCCTGTTTCAGTTTTATAATATTAACGAATATGGTTTGAAAATTTTGCAGAAAAACGATTAATCGGTATAATGTCTCCGAAGAAACTATACAGCTTAGACGATAAATCGAGGAAAATGTCTGGGAACAGTTTATGCGGGATGATGAAACATAGTTTCTTATGGTTGTTTGCCGGGACGTGATAGAAGCGAGAATGAAATAACGGAGTTCCACTGTATTCATATATAAATATCCATATATTCTTCACATTAATTAACATCCTCCTCCTTTCAAAAGTTGATATTGAGTCGCGTGGTGGCAGGCTGTGGAGCAGAATGATAACACACAGACTTTCTGAAGCACATTGACATATATTTACGATAAACTTTACAAACTTATGGTCCGGACCTAGTCACAGCATTCGGCCGGGCCAAAATACAGTATGCCCTCGCCGACGTTCGGCACACGACTGGCGCGCCCGTGATGGGCTGTAACTAGTCTGAAATGTCAATATGGCGACACATGCATGTCTTGCAGAAATAAGACACGATAGATTTGTATATCGAGGTTTTCGGTACAGGTCAGAAAGGGCTATAACATGCTGATGTCAGTGTTTTTAAAATGACATGTTTGTAAGTTAAAAACATATCTTGCCTTGTAAGCTTAACTCTTTATGTGCGAAATAAAATTTCATAAAATGTCAAGAAATAAGTCAATTAGTCAATGAAAAATAATGTTGAATATCTAAGGACGATGTGTTTTGATTGTTCAGTGCTGCATTTATATTCACCTTCAGAACTAAATTAAATAAATCCATTATTATTTTTACAAAGGGGAAATAAAAAACATGTGTAGAATGACCCACAACTCAATACATATCGTAAAAAAAAATTGACGAAGGAATGTCTGAATACAAAACAAAATTATATTCAATATAGTATTCAGATAAATCCGCATCTCGCACTGAAGCGACGTTTTTTTTTCAGGGCGTGGGATAAATCCGCACCTCGCACTTAAGAGCAGTGCAAGTTGGTGCGGACATATCCGCACCTCGCATCTAAAAGGTTAATATTTAAAATGGTCATTAAAGTGAATACGGAAAGTGCAAGAAATAACTTCAATTAAATTGCATGTAATGAGATTAAAACTAGTTTTCATACAACTGAGCGTTATTTCTACTCAAAAGTATCGTTGCATAATGGCGGAAAACTTTCCTGAAAACTACCGGAAGTGAGTTCAATTGGCGAGAAGCGTTTCAAACAAATTTCAAAGCGCAAATTGGAAACTCTAAAGCTCGAGACTGGAGCAGTGAAATTCAGGAAAATACTGAACAGTTTTATGTTACTGATATTTATGTAAATATCACTGAAATTGCGGTGCAATATTATGAAAAATATCTGAAGTGAAAGCTTAAAAAAAAACTCGAATAGTTTTAGTTTTGAATGTTGAATTTTTTTGCCAATGTTCGTCGACTGCTAGCGCCTAAATCGTTTATCTGTTTGCAAAATGTATTACAAAAAATGGTCTGATTCTTTAGTATAAACGTTCATAAAAGCTTTGATCAAAGCTATATCAACTCGGGCATCGGCCCACCAGACATACGGCGAGAAGTCACCACCAAGAAGGAGCTCTCCAAAGCAATCCACGTTTGGGTATCAAAAGATACACGGCTCAAATAAAGAAGAAGTTTCTTACAGTCGACAACGGAACTGGTGATACCTGAGGCGGCCCTGCGGCTGAACATGTGGAGAAGCGCAGCTGAGGGGAATACTTGGATTGCCCCAAGGACACAAATGAAAGCCTGGCAGTTTTACGGGCCTACTGAATGTGACTGCGGCATGGAGCAGAACATGTCGCGCCTTTTGTAGTGTGCGCTGTGTCCGAGCAGCTGCACCCAGAAAGACCTGACGATAACCGGGAGTAGCGCTATCGACGTCGCCCACTTCTGAGCAGACAGGATCTGACCCTGTCGTTTCCGACACGATTATATTCTAAATATAATGATAACTTGTTATTTTACATTAATATAATGTACATAAAAATATGCACTGACAAGTAATCTACAATTAGTTAGTAGTATATTTTATTGTCGTATTAACGGCTTAGGCGTTAGAGAACGTTAAATTTGTAACTCGGTGGGTTTTTTACCTTGCGACCGCGCTGTAATAGTAAAATGCTATTACTTGTATTTGATATCACTTGACAAGTATATACTTTGCCACTAGACTATAAATTTACAAGAGGATGTATGGATATTATCCGTGGCTGTACCCATCTAACTTTATACGGGGAATGTTGGGATACAATGAGTTAAGAACTAGAAGAGATGTGTGCTTGCGTATGCATTTCTTTCAGCTAGTGCGCGGCGTGTGAGGAAATACAGATATTTTGTTGGAAATCGGTTTGCTTGTCTCTGACAATTATTTAAGGATAGAGAGGCGAATATTGTTTGTTCTTCCTAGAGGTAATACTAACCTGCCAGATACTAGCCTCTTGGGAGAGTGATCGGACTGTTCAACCATATCGCCTCGAATTTTGATATATTCCACTTGAGAGAAGCCCAGTTTCGACATGAGCTCCACGAATTTATTTTTCTAAGTAATTTCGTGAAGTCTTCTGTTTAGCGAGATAATCATAAATATCTATATTTATAAATAGTTTCTCTTGTATTATATCTTATTTCAAGATTTTATTAAATAAAATTTGTAATTTTTCTGAAGGAAATAAATAAATTGAAAAAAAAAAGCATCGAGAAACCGTCACGTTTTCTTCTTCTCCATTTACTTCTTCTTCTCTTTTTCTCATTTCTCTTTTATTAATCGCGCTGCCGAGTCGAATGAAAAACAAAGGAAAACAAAGGAAAACAAATGGAATAAATAATTAATTTCGGTCGCCGCGTTTATAATTGTGTATTTCTTTTAATTAGATCTCTGTGCTCATAATTTTCATATGGCTGTCGGTTTTCCGTCTGCAGGGTTCGAATCCCGGGGCGTCTGAAAAAGATAATGCACCGCAGCTTAATGGCAAAACACGGCATTAACATTTTGCGAAAAAAAATATTTTATATAATATAGTGAATTTTTTTAGTCTTACATCCTACTGGAGGTATAATGGTTTGACTTTGTAAGAAAAGAGAGCAGAAGAGGCAGCCTCTTTTTCAAGGTTTTAGTCTGTTAGATTAGAACTCGTTTCCAAAAAACTAGGTGTATTATATAGATCACGTCAGTATTTCAACGATAAACAACTTCTTCTTCTATATAAAGGACAAATCTGACCTATCCTTGAATACGGCAGTCACCTTTGGATTGGAGCCCCGAAATACCTTCTGAACTTAATTGACTCTGTTCAAAGAAGAGCAATTCGTTTGATAAACAATGACACCCTTACGTCTAATCTACAATCAATGGAACACAGACGTAAGGTTGGTTCTGTTAGTCTTTTCTACCGTTATTACCACGGTCGCTGCTCTTTGGAACTTAAAGAACTAATTCCTCCTGCACCCACTCACAGCCGACAAACTCGTCTTACACTTGCCGAACATCCATACAAGGTTAATATATGTCGACCAAGAACTGGCAGCTTCCAAAGTTCCTTCCTTAATGCCACCGGTAAGCTATGGAATGCTCTTCCAGCGTCTGTGTTTCTTCCTTCCTACAATCTGGATCTCTTCAAGAAACAGATAAATATACACTTGCAATCTCCCCAACCCACACACAAATACGAACACAACACACGTTTCCCGCATGCAGCGTCCAGCCTCCCTGGCTGAGCGTCATAGAGTGCACTGGTCTTGACCGGATGTGCTCTCCTGCATGCGTTTACATAAAGAAAAATAATATTTCGGCCGCCTTTGCAGGGGTCATTTTCAGGGCTGACGATTTCGCCATCGATGGCAGTCTCTGCGCGCTGGCAGGCAGTCTCCGCCCGGGTAGTGTTAAGTATAAAACAGCATTTTCTGCGTCCCGGGCGGAGGACCGAATGTTGTCAGTCTTTTTTGCTTAGCGTTAAGTAAATAAGAAAGATGCTTCTCGATGACTTCTTTGCTTTGGTGACCTGTTCATGATTCATCCACCACGCATCCCAAAGACAATGCCCTGGAGTCGCTTTAATAAGACGGGGGATGTCTCAACGTTACGATAAATTAGGTTAGGACTGATACATCCTTGCATACTCAGTGACAGAGTTTACATATAATGTATTTATTTTAACAGGACCGTAGTTCCAAGGTACATGGTATAGTAAAAAATATATTTGTATACATAAATATACATATAAAAAATAGGATAACCCTTCGTAGTATCAATCCGGTGGATTGGTTTGCAGCAACAGAATCCTGCATCTCGATCTCCATTCCTCTCGGTCCTCCGCAACCCTTTTCAGCTCAGCATAAGCACTAAAATTCATGTCCTCGAATACTTGCTGCAAATACTCCCGTCTAGGGCGCCCTCTACAGTTTCTACCCTCAACCATCCCCTCCACAATATCGTGAAGAAGACCATCGTGGCGCATGATGTGGCCGATCCATCGGGCTCGCCTCTCTGAGATGGTTCTAGGATAATTACACGTGTCAAATATCATAAGAACAAAACCATCGACAAAAGAGGAAAAAGGACGTAAGAAAAGGATCGAGGTGTGCTGGTAGCCCATTTAGGAGCGCCATTGCCGTTGTACTAAATTGACTGCTTGAAGCTTCACAAGTATCAACTAGGATACAAAACAATTGATGGCTACGAGCACGGGTGTACTTATCTGGAACTTGGAAGTTAAATAATTCAAGATTCATATGCTAAAATGTTAAATTAAAAAATATTAAAAATATTTTAATATTCTACGTTTTATTTCTTGGTGGAATTTTCCAGTAGCTGTTCAGAGGTCTGCTAGTAGAGGGGTCTCTCTAGGGGTCTCTATTGTTTTGATCCTTTGAAATCTAACCCCCCGATGTTCCCACCTTCTCTGCCCCCTGGGATGGATGGCTCCTTATTGTTTAAATGGGTCCGGGAGACGCTCGAGAACATCCTGGAGCTTATACAGAACCCCACACCGGGGGGCCTACTTTCGGGAACGAAAATAGACCCCTCCTACAACGTAAATTCGTATTATTTCAATGTGTTTTGCGTAAAATCGGGATGCGGAGCAAAAAGAACATATATCGACGATTTGTGATAAAACTGTGTGACGGATCGAAATGGTAGACGAAAGTCGTCCCGTGAAGACGACCCATAGTAAGCACCTGTAATAATAAGGATGATGCGTGAATCTCGGGCTGTAGTCTATGAAGTTGGTGGATTAACACTGCACATGCAGCGCTTAGCCATGTGCACCGTGGTTGTCAATGCCTTCTCCCAGAACACCTGCACCGGGAAGTCCAGACTAACATGGGGTTGTCAAGATACGCCATTATACATCTCTAAAGAAGCCTTACACTTTGGGGACGGTACAGGGTGCTTAGGAAAGAGGGTGTTTATTAATCTTTCCCCCGTTTTAATTTACTTTAGCGGAATTTATTTATGCGACAGAAGCGTGGAGACCCTCTTTTTATTCCCACCCCACAACGAGATGGTGAAGGAGAGTACGCAGAAGATGAAAAAGTACGTAATTTATAATCTAGCACTTTTAGGTTTTCTTTCTTATAATCATTAAGTTTTTATGGTTAGGTAACCTCAAACATTTGTAACCACTCAGAACGGTCAAAGGAAATAAATAATTTGTTAAAAAGCAAAAAAATAAGACTATGCGCCTCTGTAAAACGATAAAATTAATTTCGGTTAATCGGTCGGCGTCGGGCGACACGGGTTGAATAGCGTCAGAAAGTCAGAAACCAAAGATGACAGTTGAACCAACATGAAACGGAGAAACTGTCAAAACAAATGAAATGGCGTATGAAAACGCTAAAATCAAATAAAATGGTCAAAGCGTTTGCTTTGCAATCCAAAGCTCGAGAGTTCGATCGCCGACGGAGATAAAAAAAAAAAGGATTTTTAATCGATTTCCGAGCTCTAAAATTTCCCCGGTTGGTGTGAATTTGATCCCTCACCCGTAAAATGACAGTCGTAGCATATTAATCAAAATTTGTGATAGACGAAAGTCTTCCCGTGAAGACCACGCATTCATAGTAATATCCTGTAATAATAAGGATGGTGCGTGTATCTCGGGCTGTAGTCTATGACGTTGGAAGATCAACACTCTACATGCAGCGAATTTTAAAAACTTTAGAATTACTATCACCATCTGTTGGTATTTTTCTGTATGTGATTGCAAAAAAAAATAATGTTAATTAACAGTAATTTATGTTGTAAAGGAACTGCGAGATCAGGCTTAACAATTTTCTTTAAACATTTTATTTAATGTGGCTTTTCTTTGGTATTCCTATAGCTCTCACACTCAGATCGGCTAGAGTAAATAGAAGCAGCCTTCAGCTGACGGGAGGTAGTCCTAGCACGGTCTTTGGCAATCGGGCTTTCAGCTACGCTGCACCAATGGCCTGGAACTCGCTACCGGAAAGCATAAGAGAGCTTAAAGCGGAGGCATCCTTCAGAAGCAGACTCAAGACCCACCTTTTTACTCAGAGAGGCAAAGAAGCGATTTTGGAATGATCATTCGGTCATAAAAGAGCGCTATACAAATACTAATATAATAATAATATAGCGGTTCCAAGATCGATTCTTCCATATTAAACGCCGCCATATATCACCATCTGTCGGTATTCTCCTGTATGTGATTACAACAACAAAAAATACAATAAATGTTAATTAACATTTATTTGTGTTTTAAAGAAACAACGAGATCAGGTTTGCTTAACATTTTATTTAATATGGCTCTTCTTTGGCATTCCTGTAGCGGTTTTGAGATCGATTCTTCCATATTAAACGCCGCCATATATCTCCCATCGGCAATATTGAAGACGGTTGGATGGAACCCGTACCTGCGCCGTAATTGATTTCTTGAAATATGAACGCGGAAACCGTGAAATAATGACCTGAAAACGTTTTTCAGGGAACGAGATACGTAAACTATTCAAAATTTGCTGAAAAACAGCGGTGCTGCGAAGAATACATAATTTTATACTCACATGTATTGCCGATGTATTGAAACACTCTAAAATCATATGCTAGAAGTCGTGGTTCACGTCTATACGAAGCTTCTGATTAAAAAAAAATGCTTTATACTTGAAAATGATGCTAGGTGGCATAGTCCAGTGGTAAGAGTCTTGTTCTTCGTGTCAGCGACGTCAAATTATTTTTGCCCAGTATCTGGCAACTTTGATAGTGTGTTGCCCAGCATTTGGTCCCGAGATTTGCAGCTTGTTGGGCACATGGAGCAGGATCTTAGGTGTGAGGCGGTCTGCACAGTCGCACAATAGTGATTCTCCCTGCCAAAGCATCCCCAACCGCTCGAGGTTATCCAGTTCTTAATCTGTTCTTAATTAGTGTTTGTTTTTCATTCGACGCCTGCGATTGAAATATGACCGAGCTTGATTTTTTAGCTTTGATTCAATCGCTGTGTCGTTGGTTTGGTTAATCTACCCCTTAGGGCAAAATGATCTAGTGCCTAGTACAGTGAGACCCTGCTTAACGCTGTTTCACTTAGCACTGTTTCGGATGAGCGCTCTTTTATTTCAACCCGGGGATTTTCCGAAATTGTGCGCAGCGCCAGATTTAAGTAAGAGCGAAGACATTGGACACTCTGTCGATGTGGATGAAACAGTGGGAAAAATAGTTGAATTAGCTAAACAAACCGGCTCAGGTGACGAAAACGTGGAAGACGTCGAAGAAATAGTTTAAGAAACAGCAGCTAGTCTTTCTAATGATGAGCTCAAGGAATTAACTGAGCAAGAAGAAAACAAAAATATTGATTTCGAAGAAGAGCAAAAAGAACTTTCGATGGCGTTTGTGTAAGGGAATTTGACCACTATGATTGAAATTATGGACCAATTTGTTGAAAATGATCCAAATTTTGACAGGAGTTCAAAAGCAAGACGGGATGTTATAGATGCTTTATCCACTTATCAAAAACTTCTAACAGAACGCAAAAGGAAAACGCAAACTATTTACATAAGATGCCTTCTTCACAAAAAGGCAGAAAATTGGAAACACAGAATAGACTGAATGATCTGACTGACTTAGACTTTTATTTGTTTGTACAAGTATGTATATTTGTTTTTATTGTTTTTATTTTTGTAAGAAATACATGTTTTGTTCTATTTTAATTTTATAAAAACATAATTATTAAATTTAATACCTAACCGATTTTCTATCCATCTTCCCTTAACCCCATTATTCACTTGCTTAAAGAGCCTCGTTTAGCGCTGTTTCGCATTACGCTCTCACTTTGATGGAACTTATCCCCCGCGTGAGTTTTGCTGTATCTGTAGCACATGGACGTACAAGCTTTGCACGGCTTTAACCCATTATTGCTGGCGTGATGGTCAAGAGTATTAACAATCTTCATCAGCATCACAATATATCTTTCCTAATTGGACCATGTAGTCTTATTGAACTCAAAAGATACTCAAGGACCTTATATACTATAGGATACATATATTTACATATATAGGGTCCGTCATCTAACGTTTTTTTTTCAACTAGTGCTTATTTCGTGAATGGTAACACTTAGCTCATGTCTGATTTGACAGATAATTATTTTATCTTTCCGCTAAACGAATATGGTTGTGTATACGCTTGAACAACGCTGGGAAATATCGCGACATTACTTTGAAAATCATGGTAATGTTGCAGAATGTGTGCGAAAATTGCGTACGGATTTTGGAAGAAGAGAATCACCGTCAGCTCCGTATGTTCGTTATCTTGTGAAAAAAGTGAAAGAAACTGGCATCCTCATCGATAAACCAAAGCGTGAAAAGCCAAAAACAGTGCGTACACCCGAGAATATTGCTGCTGTGGCAGAAAGTGTGCGTGAAGCGCCATCAATGGCGCTTACATGCGGCGCGGCCATGTTGAACGAATTTTTGTTCACAAAAATAGAAGAGGGGGATATTGGCAACATTTGATTTCAACAGGACGGCGCTACCTGCCACACAGCCGAAGCTACACTCGATGTTTTGCGCCCTGTTTTAAAAAAAAAAGTTATTTGGCGTACCCTTTATATTTCGGGCTTAAGAAAGGGATACTGGATGATTAGGTGTGGGAAGGAGACAGTCTCTAAGATGATTGATTGGTGGAATCCTAAAACTTGGCCAATTTAGGCGATGTCCTCTATTTGGACAAAAATTCTCATCTAGATTGGGAATCTACGAACGCCAAAGTTTTCTTTCCGAACGTGAATTTTCTTCAAGGTTTAATGAATTTATTTTTAAGCAGTTCTAAAAATAAATGTACGTTCATTAAAAAAAATATTTTTAGGATTGAAATTAAATATCCTAAATTTATTTTTCTTTTAATTTACATGGTATGATAATAAGTATTTATTTATTCAGTCACTAGTGCTATAATCAAAATTTTACATACAATAAATCCAAGCAAATACCAGGACTTCTGAACGCTTCTGCGCGTCCGTCTGCAAGAGTGCAGACGCAAGTAATGACTCCTAACTGATGTCTCCTATCTGCACAATCTATTTCCCAACCTAATCATTTCCTTATCCATTCCCACGTATTTCGTGGGTTAGCAACGTGCTACCAATGAAGGCAATTCGAGACTCGCTGTAGTATACTAACTTCGCTGCCTTAGGACAGGTAAACGGTGGGATTTAATATGGCCTCTCATTGCCAGGCGTTGCTTCCTACAGTCGACAACGGAACTGGTGATACCTGAGGCCACCCTGCGGCTGAACATGTGGAGAAGCGCAACTGAGGGGAATACTGGGATTGACCAGAAAGAAGAAAGATAAATAAATATATGAAGGTCTCTTAAAAGACTTGGGACCGGAGTTTGCAAGACGAATACTCAAATGAAAACCAGGCTGTTTTACAGCGGACCGACTGAATGTGGCGTGAAACAGACCCTGTCACACCTTCTGGAGTGTGCGCTGTGGCCGAGAAGCTGCACCTAGGAAGACCTGATGATGGTCTGGAGTAACGCCATCGACGTCACCCACTTCTGTGCAGACAGGATCTGACCCTGTTGTTTCCGACACGATTATATATACCAGGCAACCTTTTGTGTTCTGAACTCAAGCGTCTTGTATTCTCTGATGAGATTAGGATTCGTTCGTTTGGCGAAAACCTGCCTTTAGAGGTGGGTGCATATAATAAACAGTTTTAGTATCCGTGGTCTACAGCGGCGTAACTCCGTGGCCGGACTGGCGACAGGGAAAAATAGTCTGGCTCTCTTCTTTCACCCTCGTAAATCATCTTCGAATATCTGGACCATGTCCAGGGGCGCATCTGGCAATTTGGAATAACTTGACCTACTTACTCGTCGATAGGTAACTTATACAATTTGACAAAACAATTTGTCTGTAAAATTGAATTGACGTTTTAAATTTATTTTTTATCAAATGCTGAAGCCACGATTTAGAGGTTACGCTCGTCTATTTGAAAGTTCATCAAAAATACGAAAATTTAACTTAAAACTATTACATTATCCGGCGGGTATAGCTCAGTGGTCAAAGCGTTTGCTTTGAAACCCAAAGGTTTTAGGTTCGATCCCAGACGGAGATAAAAAAAACAGATTTTCAATCGATTTCTGAGGTCTAAAATACCTCCGTTTGGCTGAATTTGATCCCTCACCTGTGGAATGCCAGTCATGGCCTATTAATTAAAATTGGTGGTAGACGAAAGACGTCCTGTGAAGATCACCCATTCATAGTTAATTCTTGTAATAATAAAGAATGATGCGTGAATGTCGGACTGTAGTCTAAGACGAAAATACCATTAGGCGGTTTTCCCTTAACTTTTCAGGTACGGGGGCCACCCGAAATGAACCCCGAATAAGCTCATTTCGAACTCTGTCCACTCAAGACACAGCGCCCGCCCGCTCAGTGTCTTTATCTCAGCATCACTATTACCATATGTCGTTATTCTCCTATGTGTGTTTCCATAACAAAAAATATATGTTCACTATCTTCTGTATAAGCGTGAAGCTCGATGAAGGGTCGCAAAGTGTTACATTCATCATCATCAGCCTGTATCGGTCCACTGTCTCCGACAACGGTCGATGGGGAAGAAAAGTATTGGAAAGGTGCCCGAGAACTGGCCAACGAAGCATTGGCCGACCCCCTGCAAAATAGACTGACGACATAAGAAGAATAGTGGGATTGGCCTGGATGCGGAAGGCGGAGCATCGAAGAGGGTGGAGACTCATGTGGGAGGCTTACGTTCAAGAGTGGACGGATACAGGCTGATGATGATGTACAAAATAGTTACGCCTTTGATCGTGATGCAGCAATATAAAATGTCTCCGAAAAGGCCGACAGCGGCGTCTTATTCGTTTCTCTTTGTCTGGCGCAATAAATTATTTTTAACCATTTGTCTCTGTACCCCTTGCGGACCGCGCCGTCAATAATTAACGCCCGCGGCGAAAGGGTTGATTGATTGATGATTAGCCGGTAGCTACTTTGTCCGCTCTCTCTCTCTCTCTCTCTCTCATTGTTTCCGTCCTTCGAAGCCTTAATAACGCGATGAGTTTGCAAGTGCTGTGAAGGTGATAGTTATTGTCGCGACTTGGTACAGAAATAATGACGAAAATTAATTAATATCAAACGTAAATACAAAGATATAATGGTATTTTCATATTCTTAATATTTTTATGTTGACACATACCTGTATAAGAGAATACCAAGGAAGCAAGAGTGTTGTTTTATATCTAACGCAGTACTTGTTAGCTTGATGTAAGAATTTTTTAATTGATTTAATATCGAAGGGTTCTCGTAATAACACGAATATAGCTCTACTATAGCAGCTTTGGACATCGTTGATTGCTGAAAGCTCTGTTCGAGCTTTAGTTTTCGGAATTCCATCGTCGATCGTCTCTCCTCAAAGGACTTGGTAATCCAATAAAAGTTCAATCACTTAGCTGCCGTAAGATGATGGGCGTCTCAAAGGCAGCCGAAAGGGAACTGATAAGGGTGGGATGGGGGATTACACGACAGAAGCAGGCGGGCATTAAGGCATTAAAATTACAGTTTTAGTTAATAATTAATCTTGACTTAAAGTGATTTTGCCTCCTGAAGAAAACATAGCAAATGGAATTTTTAATCTATTTTTAATTACTGTTTACAAGTCACATTTAAATAACTTCTTAGGTTTGCCAGATTTGATATTGCGGCTTTTGGGTTTAGCCGTGCGTGGCGAATTTCTTCTTATCTCAAAAGAAATCGACATGCGTATACAACTGGGATGGTTAGCATTTGGAAAACTTAAGTACATTTTTAAAGCGAAAATTCTGCAATGTCGTAAAACCAAGGCGTTTAACCAATGCATCCTCCCTGTATTAACTTATGGCGCGGAGACATGGAATCTGACAGCAAGTTTTACTCATAAAATAAAGGTCACCCAGCGAGCCATGGAGAGATCCATGCTCGGAGTGTCGCTAAAAGATTGAATCCGAAACGGAATAATTCGCAGAAGAACTCAAGTAGTGGCAAGTGGCTATGGTCAGGACATATTTTTATTTTTGCTGATAGATTCCACGTCTCTGCGCCATTATAATGGGGGGATGCGTTAGTTACATGGCTTAGTTTTAAGACGCGGCATTTTTGCTTGAAAAATATATAAATTGTATGTTACATTTTAGAAACCTTGCTTTACTATCTCATTATATGATAAAAAAAAATCGTCTCATTAAAAAATTAATTAATATTTTTTATAAATAAAAAAAGTTACGAAAATTCCCGAGCGCAGCTGCGAAAGAGTTAAAACATTTCGTACAAATTCCTTTCCGGAAAATTTCTAGCTTAGGTTAACCCCTTCGGACGCGTAAATCAAAATCGAGTTTCGGGAAAAAATGTCCCCGAAATATAATTTATTTAGGATGCGAAATCTCTGCGCCGACCCTTTCCGTGTTTCCCAACAGCTCCGGGTCCTCTAGTCCCGCCGAATAAATACCGAAGAATATTTCTGTGTGTTGATAAAATCATATTATTAGTTAAATTTCGCATACAGCGTGATTTTTTTAAAAAGTGATTTAATATGCTTTTCGCTTCGGGAACTGAGTGTTTTTGGGCGTCTTTTTCCATGCGTTTTTCTTCCAATTTTTCTTGCAGGCCCTAGCTTAGTGGTTAAAGCGTTTGCTTACAAAACCGATGATCGTAAGTTCGATCCGCGACGGAGATTAAAAATTGTATTTTAATCGTTTTCTAAGCTCTATAGATATCCCCCGGTTGATGTGAATTTGATCACTCACAAAATAGTTTTTTTGCGAACTTTTCCTTGTGAATGTCTTTGACTTGTGAGTGACGTTCAAACTGAATTCCTCTAATAATAATTGGATGATGCGTCAATTTCTGACTGAAGTAAATAACGTATAATTTACATCTGTGGATTCGATGGCGCTTGTAATTTTAACAATGCGCTAAATGCTGCATGTGGATTGTTGATCCGCATCCATTTGACACCAGTAATTAAACCATTTTTCATTTTTATTTTACAAAGCTCTCTTTACGAATGAGTGGTGCTTACGGGACGACTTTAGTCTGTACTATATTAAAGCGACGAGAACCCAGGCTTATTGTTATGTATGAGAATAACTTCTTGTAAGTACGTCGCGCACATTGCAATTAGTTATTTACCTGTGTTACTGATGAATAATTTTACCTTCTTGATATTGTCTCAAGATGACATTATCATATGGATATTTTTAATTAATAAATAATAAGTATTGTTATGTGTTGTTTTCAAACATCCATTCATATTTTTCTACATTTTTACTAATTTTAGTATTTCTTGTTTTTCAGGTTCGTCTTGCATAACTCAATAGAAAAAAACTATACGCAGTCATATTAAAAAAAAGTAAGTGATGTTTTAAGTAGCTATACTTTAAATGAAATATGTTATAGGTGTCAAGTTATTAAAATAAATAAATCGTCAGTAATACTCGTATTTCAAAGACTAACGACGATAGCACATTTTATTTAGCGCGATCACCGAAGTTAATCAACATTTCACATTGACTAAAATTTGGATGGGTCACAAGTCAAATTGAGCCTTCTAGGACTAAATGATCTCGCCTTCGGAAGCATCGGAATGATGTGACGATATCTTTAAATATTCCGTATACAATATGCCTTTTTATCTGCGAATGAGAGCTTTTCATCATCATCATCATTAGCCTGTGTCCGTCTACTGTTGAACGTAGGACTCTTGCATGACTCTCTAACATCCTTTCCAATTCTTCGCCTTTCGAATCCAATAATAAAAATACATATATTTAATATTTATATATATTATTTTAACATCCTCCTCTCTCTCTCTCTCAAAAAAGGGGTTAATAGATTGCGTGAAGGCAGGATTAGGAGCAGGTCAGCAAACAAAGACTCTCTTTTAGAAGTAATTGATTATATTTACGTTAAAACTTTACAAGCTTCCAGCCAGGCGGAATGACATGCCGCTGGCCGTGATGCGACCTTCTCGGTCGTAAACACATAACTGACTCGCTTATTAACACACGTGTGAACGGCCAAGCGAACAGAAAATAAGAGACGAAAGATTGTATATCGAGGTTTTCGGCACCTGTCGGCAAGGTATACATCGTGCTGATGTCAAAATTTAAAAAAATTTCAATATCTTAAATATTTAATATTTTATTAATTAAATATACATATACTATACATAAAATTCTTTTTTTCAACGCTTCAATCCAAGCACAAAAATAACGGCAGAAGCGGGATGCGAACCGCGGACCTTGGAAACCAACTATGCCCAGGTATTCATACCGCTCAGCCGACTTGGCTATTGCTATGCCTAGACCGACTGACGTTGAAACTAGTATTCATGTCATTGTTATCATCGTATGATAGATGTCGCTATAGTATATATTCAAAGTATGTATATTTTTATTTTTTATTATTCAATCAGTCATAATTTATTCACAAGCTCAATATTATTACTTTCCGACAGTCTATTTATTTTAGTAAGTACCACTCGGGTCTCGAACCAAACTATAGACTGAATGGATGAGAAACGACTATTTATAGTTCCGACTCGGACTTTATAACCAATCATTTACCTGTGTTACTGATGAATAATTTTACCTTCTTGATATTGTCTCAAGGAGACATTATTTACTGGATTTTTTTAATTTTTATTAGAATATTATTTTATTATTTCAATATTCTAATCTATTTTATGTATAGTATATGTATATTTAATTAATAATAATATTGTAATATGGTCAATGATCTATAAAAAGTAGATTAGAATATTGAAATAATAAAATAATATTCTAATAAAAATTTAAAAAATCCATTTAATATTTTAGTAATTATTTATTGAACAGCCTGTATATTGTTCCAAAGTGTGTATATGTATGTTATTTTGCGTTCCAATAAATCATTTCCGACTCCCCCTCTGTATTTCGTGGAATTAAATCGTCATTTTTAGGCTCCAAAGTAAGTGATTTATACGTCATGTTCTTCACCGGTTTGGTCTAGTACTCTAGTTAATAGTTAAAACAAAAACCCAAGTGCGGCCCTCACACAATAGAGTTTTAGAACCCCTGTCAAAGTATTTTCTTTAATTAAATCTTAAAGTATGGCAAAATAATTTTTTCGTATTTTTTAAAATATTATTTTTATGTAAACACATTCAGGAGAATACCGACAGAAAGTGATAATTATGCTAAAGTCTCATCTTTGGATTCTATGACACTTACCATGTTACACGTGTTAAACGCCGCATGTAGAGTGTTAATCCGCCAATGTCATAGACTGCAGTCCGACATTCACGCATCATCCTTATTAACGCAAAAATATACTCTGAATAGGTGGTCTTTACGGGATGACTTTCGTCTGCCATCAATTTTAATTAATAGGCTATGACTGTCACTTTACGAGTTAGGGACTTTATACCGTTCTTTGTTTTTTTTTTTCATGTAAACACATACAGAAGAATAATGGTGATAGTAATTGTGATGTCTCATCTGTTGAATTCTATGACGCTTACCATGGTGCATACGGCTAAGCGCTGCATGTCGAATGTTGATCCGCCGACGCAATAGACTACAGCCCGAGATTCACGCATCATGCTTATTATTTTAGGAATTTATTATGAATGGGTGGTCTTCACGGGACGACTTTCGTCTACCAACAATTTTAATTAATAGGCAATGGGTGGCATTTTACGAGTGAGCGATCAAATTCAGACTCACCATCTAAATTTAGAACTCGCAAATCGATTAAAAATCTTTTCTTGATGATCTCCATCGGGGATCGAACCCACAATTAGAAAACCTTGATCATTGAACACCCAAATGTTTCTCTGGTACTAAAGCCAGGTGAAGTATACGCAAGTTCGCGGGCTCTCGCCCTGAAGGCTACCGGGAACCTTCTAAGTTCCCATGTTTACCTGCGGGCTTACAAGAGTTCTAGGACAAGGTAGAAATAATCTTACCTTACAGAACAGGATAAACGGCAATTTGCGGTGTTCATATTGATATCCTCCTCTTCCATTTAGGACATCGATTAACTGGATGAAGGATGCAGGATCAGGTTCACAATACAAACACTCGTTTCTGTTTCACATATTACTCGTTTATTTGTCAATAACGTCGCCCGTTATAGGGACGCCCTTAGGCGCTCCCATAACGATGGCGGTCGCGTTCCCATTGACTGCCCGCTCTGACATTTAGCGCCGCCAAATCATCGCGGCAGACATCCGGAGTAATTATGACAGTGGTAAACATGAAATGGACCAACAAGCAAGATGGCGCATGCAAACGTCCCGAAACATTATACAATTAATATAAAATTTGCATGTCAGGCGAGCGAACAAAAATAAGAGACAAAAGATCTTTTTTCGAGGCTTTACGGCATCAGCCGAAAAGATGTAATATCAAGCTGATATCAATATGCTCAGATTTCGGAGCGGTTATGGTATATAAAAAATGGCTAGAAGAACCAAGTGTCGCTGAATTCGCGTGAAAAATACTTAACCACGAAGCTACCATCTTATTTTCCTGCTCGGTAGGCGCCCGTCATAGCCCAATAACTCAATGTATGATAATAAAAATATTGGAGCTTTTTCATGAAAGAACTTTCCAGAGGCTCCGTGAAATATTCCCGAAGAAAGCTCTCATTGTGCGATACACACTGCTCAGAAAGGGGAAATAACTTTTACCTGAATACTATATATTGATATCAGCTCGATATAACCCTTGCTGGCTGGTGCCGAAACGCCTCGATACACATTCTTTCGTATCTTGTTTTTATTCGCTTGTTGGATACGCATATATATATATAAAATGTTTGTAATATACTCGTAATAAAAGGCGTTGCATTTTCATTTTGATTGTTTTTACAGAAGAGAATTTTTAAAAATGGCCGTTCTGTGATAGAAGATTCGGAGTGCTCCGATTCACTTTCGGCTCGTGTTTTAACGGAGGTTGATAGATACTTTTAGTTAAAACTGACGGTCGCGTACAGCGATAACCAAGTGTCTTCGTCGAAGGCCGGAACAAGAGTGACCGACCGCCTCGATTATCGCCTTTGACGTACTATGCTTGACAATATGATGGGGGGTTTTGTGTGGCCAGCCCTCAAAATGACATCTATGATCGCTTGGTTACGTATGCTTGCCACACGGATGGCAACCTCGCTTATATATATATTTGACTTAATTCTATTCTCTAGATATAAATCCTTATTTATGTGTCCCAGTGAGTGAAGCACAGATAACAGATCATCTGTCGCGGTCTTATGGTGTGAGCATGAAGGAGCCATATCGAGTAGATGTCTTAACATTAGTTTGCGTTAGGTTAGGTTAGGTTACGTTAATTATGATCTTATAACTTATTTTCTTAAGCAAACACACTTCAGATATGTAATTTTGACACATCCCATTAATCGATTATTTTCCTTAGAGATTCCATAAAATCTTCGTAGTTATCATCTAACTGCAATAAACAAGTATCTACGTTTACAGACACATACATTTACAAATTTCAATATCATTACAATATATACTAACATCCTCCTCTCTTTAAAAAAAAGGTAGTAATTCAGTTTCGTGGTGGCAGGATGAGGAGCAGGTCAGCAAAACAAATACTTTTTCCGAAGCACATAAATATTTCGATAACTTTACAAACTTATGGCCCAGAAATCGAAATCAGCTTATTATTTATTAATTTATGACAAATATAAACTATTTTTTACTAGAAAGTTGTCTAAAGATATTTGTTTTTGTCGACTCTTTAAAATTTGGTGAAAATGTGACACAAACGATATTAACTGTACGAGTGCTAAACACAGACTGACGCAATGACGCGAAAGCTCCAGCTCACAAGTGCGTCATACGTTATGTGACTTCCCCTTTCTGCGTCACTCGCCAAGGGAGCAATTCTTATTATGTTATGCGAATTACTCGTAATAATAATATTAATAATAATAATAAGCTTTTTATTCCAGCAGGATTGGGTGGGTTGTGCAATACCCAATCTGCCATATTTTTAGATACATAGATACATTTTAGATACAAAATAATAATTATATATATATAATATTTCATTCATGGTGGCCGCTGCAACATCTCCATCAAGCGATGGCTCAGGGAGGAGTTGAGCCATTCAGAAGCAGCCAGGATGATGGTGTTGTTGGACCTCCTAATCCTGCTCCAGAAGCCGGCAACACGGTGTCGCAATAATGCTGCGAATGAATGGACTCCGATAATGAGAGGTGCTAGTTAAGAGAGGTTCCACTGTATTGTAAATCGAGGTTTTCGGTACCAGTCAGCAACGGCTATATAATGCTGATATCAATACGTTAAATCAATAGTTCTCATGCTTTCTTTGGTTTTTACTTAAATTTCGCTCGGCGCGTGTGCGAATGTATGGAGTAAAGAAAAATTCCCACAGTAATAAATAATATAATATTTACTGTGAAGAACCTCGTGTGGGGTTGGGGGTCCCCGGGGGGACCGTAATAAAATCTTATACATTTTCGTCCTGGAAAACTCCTCTGTGTGTAATATTTGATTTCGGTTTTGTGAGCGAATCCGCGTCGCGACGCCTGAAGGGACGGATCAGAAAAGGCTGAAATTCAGCTACAAAAAAAAAGTTTTTTTTTTTACTTTGAAAACAGTATAATTTGGATCCATTTTTATTTTTATTACAATATTTTTCAATATTCTAACTTTATTTTACAGATTATCGATCTACATTTCAATATTATCAACAATTTAAAACACACATACAATTCTACTACATTAAATTCTACGCATCAATTCATTCAGAAAAAATATCGGCAGACACAAAATTCGAATCTTGAGTGTTGCACATTGGTACCGTCCTGGACGCTTATCTACACGACCATTCTCTGCATATTTTTTATGTGTGTATTTATTTATTGATTAAAATTTGGTTGGCCAAATGGTTTATGCCTCTAGACTCTAGAGCGTCGGCGTAATGATTGGATATCATTAAAAAATTTTTTATCGAATCACGTCTATGTTCTCGAGCAGACCTTCGCATATAGAAAAGTTTTAAAGGTAAGTGCAACTGATATAGCTGAGTGCCGGCAATTTGGGGTAATTATATTGTTGCCACGCTTGCCAGGCGGCTTGGCGACACCGCAAAAGAAATCGACAGACGCATACAACTGGGATGGACAGCATTTGGAAAACGTAAGTACATTTTCAAAGCGATAATTCCGCAATGTCTTAAAACTGAGGCGTTTAACCAATGCATCCTCCCTGTATTAACGCATGTCACAGAGACGTGGAATCTAACAACACGTCTCCTGCGCGCTATGGAGAGATCCATGCTATGTCGCTAAAAGATAGAATCCGATACGAGGAAATACGCAGAAGAACTCAAGTAGTGGATGCTATCCAACGAATAGGCATACTCAAGTGGCAATGGGTAGCACATATCTGTCGAAGAGACGTCGTTAGACGGGGAAGAAAAGTATTTGAATGTTACCCATGAACTGGCAAACGAAGCATTGGCCGACCCCCTGCAAGATCGACTAAACGACATAAGAAGAATTACGGGAGTGGCATGGACGCGGAAGGCAGAGGATCGATGAGTATGGAGACTCATGCGGAAGGCTTACGTTCAACAGTGGACGGATACAAGGTGATGACGGTGATGATGATGGTGATGATGATATGCTTCAGGTATGGCCTATATATGGAGAAGAATGATCAATTTAGTCGCATTAATATGCGGAAGGCGGGGGATCGAGATACTCGTAGATAGTCACGTGTGAAGCCTTCGTTCATCAATCAATGACGATGAAGTTTTCTTGTGATGTCCAAAAACTGGCAAACGAAGCGTTGGCCGAACCCCTTCTAATGGACTGACTACATCATATATCAATAGTGAGAGTAGCCTGGATGCGGAGGCGGAGTATCCAAAAGAATGGAGGCCTACGTTCAACAATGGACGAACCCAAGCTGATGATGATGATGATTATGTTGTAAAGCAATTTCGCTTCTGCTAAAATACCCTTAAGCCGTCCCTGCGGACGTCTCCGCGCGTCTCGCTAGCACCAACGACATCTGTCACCCCGGAATAATGGATTTTTTATCGCGACAAGCCCGCCGACCTGAACCCCCTTCAAGCCATCGTAACCCCCACGTTTGTGGGCGTTATCCACTCATCTTTACACCATACCGAGCTTTTCTAACTGTGCCATCAGTTCGCGATGAATTCTTCTCTTTCCCATATATATTCCATATTTAACGCTAAGCACAAATATCCGCAATTGATTTATTTTTGTTGCCTTTGTCCGTTCCTCTGAATCTCAGAAAGCTGCTTCGAGACTTCAGTCTGGGTGTTGGGGGTATCTGATTATACAAGCAGTGGGACGGCATGTAAAGAAATATCGTTAGGTTTTGTCACAGGAGCGAATTTTCTGTAAACCACATGTGTCAATACCACCACAGGTATGGAGGAACATAATAAAGAGAGATACATAAAGTTTGTTAAATATAATAGTTTTTTATGTATCATCTGATAGCTAAAGGATAGAAGAACCACTGTGATATATGAAAATAGGTCAGATAAGTAAATTTATTCTTCAAATGCTAGTTTTAAGCAAAAAAAATGGTTTGAAAAATTCACGCCATATTGACAGTATAATATGTATTCCACAGAGCCGTAACGAAAGGGTTAACAGGTTCTTTGCTTTGCAACCTGCTCTTGCAACATTACGATACGAAATTATGAGGGTGTATGTTTGTTGTGTTTCGTGGACCGTACATATCAGCAGGTATAAGAATTGACAGCAAAATGAGCAACAAAATGTTATACTGTGTATGTTCAAGGCAGGCAGAGAAATAAACCTCATCCCTGAGGGAAATCACTCAGTCTGTGTGTTCACAAACGAGTAACGAAATAAAGCGCCACGGTCGTTATCACACACTGACTAAACTGATAACAACAATAGACGTCACTAGAAGCTTGGGTTGAGCTGCCCCTAACCACCGAAAGGTACACTTTGAGATCCATTCTAATATTACGTAGATTAATTAAATTTGCCGGCGGGTATAGCTCAATGGTCAAAGCGTTTGCTTTATTAGCCAAAGCTCGTGGGTTCGATCCCCGACGGAGATTTAAAAAAATATATTTTTAATCGGTTTATGAATTATGAGATTAGAACCCTCAACCGAAAAATGACAGTCATAGCCTATCAATTAAAATTGGTGATCCCGTGAACACCACCCATTCATAGTAAATTCTTGTAATATTTAAGAATGATGCGTGAATCTCGGGCTGTAGTCTATGACGTTGGCGGATCAACACTCCACATGCAGCATTTAGCCATATGCACCACGATAAGCGTCATTGAATTCCACAGACGAGACTTCAGAATTATTATCACCATGTGTCGGTATTCTCCTGTATGTGCTTACATAAAAAAAATAAAAAAAGGTGGTGGACGTTATTTACCTGAATATTTTAAGGATTCAGTTTAAGATTCCATTTTTATTTTCAATATATAGAGAACTGATGCCGCCGTCATTGATCGCGAAACTACAGTCTTCAAGCAAGTGTTCCACGTTAAAACAAGGTATCAAAAAGGTATCTATTTGTTGGTGGACTGCTTAAATTTGTTTGAGATACCCTGTTACAACATGCTATGTTCGTTGTACATGTATAATTAATCACGATCAAGTGACTTCTATGTTAAAAAGTGCAACGCGCAGTTTTCCCGCTATTTCCGTTACTTCCCGTTATCGGCCTTTATTTATCTTTACTTGTATAACTATCGGATTGAGAGCCGAACTAGCGGCCGTTATTAACGGTCTATTAGCCGCTGATAACGGCCGTTAAGGGCGGCCAGGGGTAGCCAATCGAAAGAAGCCCCTCTCACGCATTGGCTACTCCATTTGGATGTACATTATAATGCGAGCTTTATCAAACAAATATTTTTGAAGCGTTATATATATATATATATACAGTGAGAACCCGCTTAACGCTGTTTCGTTTAGCGCTGTTTCGGTTTAGCGCTCTTTTATTTCAACCCGGGGATTCCCCGAAATTGTGCGCAGCGCCAGATTTAAGTAAGAACGAAGACATTGGACACTGTCGATATGGATGAAATAGTGGAATTAGCGAAACAAACCGGTTAATATGAGGCAAATGTGGAAAACGTCGAAGAAATATATGATGGGTCCGTCATCTAACGTTTTTTTTTCAACTAGTGCTTATTTCGTGAATGGTAACACTTAGCTCATGTCTAATTTGACAGATAATTAGTTTTATCCTTCCGCTGAACGAATATGGTTGTGTATACGCTTGAACAACGCTGGGAAATATTGCGACATTACTTTGAAAGTCAGGCCATTTTTCTTCGAAAATGAGCAAGGAGTGGCCGTTACAGCCAATGGCGATCGTTATCGGGCCAATTTCGTTCTTAAAAATTGAATTACAACCAAGTGTTGCCAATATTGAGGATATTGGCAACATTTGGTTTCAACAGGACGGCGCTACGTGCCACACAGCCGAAGCTTCACTCGATGTTTTGCGCCCCATTTTCAAAAAAAAAAAGTTATTTTTGGCGGACCCTTTAGTTCAAGAATCAGCAGCTACTCTTGCTAATGATGAGCTCAAGGAATTAACTGAGCAAGAAGAAAACGAAAATGTTGATATTAGCGATTTCGAAATAGAGCAAGAAGAACGTTCGATGGCGTTTAAAAAAAAAAGAGTTTGACCACTATAAATGAAATTGTGGACGAATTAGTTGAAAATGATCCAAATTTTGAGAGGAATTCAAAAGCAAGACGGGGTGCTATAGATGCTTTATACGCTTATCAACAACTTCTAACAGAACGCAAAAGGAAAACGTTCGTGGAAAAAAAAAACTTCGTCGGTATTCGAACCGACAGCGTCTGAATCACTGGACTATGCCGCCCGGTGTAATAATAGTTTATAAATTCTAAGCGTTCTTATATCGATGTTATATTATATCATACATATATCTTCTTAGAACAATTTTATTTCCTTTGAGGATCTATTTCTCGCTATATATACACGTTTATACATAATAGTATTATTTACATGTAGTGTTGCCATATCGATACAAATGAAAGTCCCACTCAAATGGTGCAGCTTAACAAGAAGACTGAATAAAGGAACACCTAGAAAGCAGGGCAAAGAAAAGTGAAGGAGGGATTTTGTCAATAAAGTATGGTGAAGAAAAAACTGTAAAACAGTATATTCATTAACCCTTTCGCATCGGTAGTCGGCATATGCCGTCAAAGATTGCCCGACCGTTGACATCGGTTGAAGTGATATATCGTTTTGCTACTTTCTGTACACATTGTTAAATCGAAGGTAGGAAATTGGAAGTGCAGTCATCCCCTTTATCAACCTACATGTATTCATTACAGGAATCTGTAAAGCACGTAAATAGATATCGTTAGGTTTCGTCACAGGAGCGATTTTTCTGTAAACCACATGTGTGAATGCCACCACATGTGTGAAGTTACATAATGTACGTTTGTTAAATATAATAGTTTTTTATGCATCATCTGATAGATAAAGGATACAAGAACCAACGAGATATATGAAAATAGGTCAGATACGTACATTTATGCTTCAAATACTAGTTTTAATAAAAAATAATATTTTGAAAAATTCACGCCGTACTGAGCCGTAACGAAAGGGTTTAATATTAAAAACTATATAAAATGACATCGCTCATCTTTAAAAAGGCGACAAAAGGTCAAGGGGTCATCTGCGGGATGTACGGAGGAAGGATGCAGGAGCAGGTCGCAAAGGAAAGAACTTGTTTAGATGCACAATCGCGTTTATTTCCAATATAAGGCTTCGGTTTTGGGTTTGAACCGTCTTTGACGAATTACTTCTCTTCTGAGAGTTCTTATTTCGACCACCATTGCAGTGGTCATCCTTGAGGGTGATGATCACAAATCATTCACAGCCATTTTAATTCCAAGTATTTTTTTCATCTAAGCACATACAGGAGAATACCGACATATGGTAATAGTAAATTCTGAAGTCTCATCTGTGGAATTCTATGTCGCCTTACCATGCTGCATATGGCTAAGCAGTGCATGTGGAATGTTGATCCGCCAACGTCATAGACTACAGCCCGAGATTCACGCATCATCCTTATTATTACAGTAATTTACTATGAATGGGTGGTCTTCACGGGACGACCTTTGTCTACCACCAATTTTGATTCATTAACAAATTCACTCTGGTATTTTAGAGTTCAGAAATTGATTTAAAAGATATTTCGACCACCATTGCAGGGCTCATCCTCGAGGGTGATGATTACAAATCATTCACAACTGCAATTCCAAGTAATTATCCATGTAATATCAGAAATTCATGTAATAAAAAAAACTATCTCAGAGAGGCGAGCCCGATGGTCTTCTTCATGACATTGTGGAAGGGGTGGTTGAGGGTAGAAACTGTAGAGGGCGCCCTAGACGGGAGTGTTTACAGCAAGTGTATGAGGACATGATTTGCAGCTCTTGCATGCTGAGCTGAAAAGGACTGCAGAGGATCGAGAAGATTTGAGATCGAGATGCTAGATTTTGTTGTTGCAAACCAATCCACCGGATCGATACTACGAAGAAGATTAGAAATTGATCTCTAAGTGAATTAAAAAAAAAAAATACATTTGCTAAATTTATTTTACAAATACCATTCGGCTACTTGAGAGCTTTGACCTTATTTTTAAAAAGCTTTGGACGAGCTTTTTTTTTCGAACATTCTAGTAAAGAATCAAAGTGCCCCGCGATCCGCCGTGGACCACTCCGACTCACCCTTTATACGTGGCTAGGCAATCCAATTGGGAGTGCATCGGAAATGCGCACTTTGAGAAACTCGGAAAGTGCTATGAATGCAATATGCACCGACTACCGAGAAGACATAAGACACGAGGCAACCTTAGAAAATACTAAACAGCATTATTTATGCATGTTTGTATGCGATTTTCTGTTCGTGGTAAGCGCTTTAAGCGAGTAAGGGAAATTCGCTATTGAATAGACGTCAAGTTGAGAAAATTTTCAGGTTTTTAAAGTTAACGTTGTCAAGAGCCTTAGTCGCTTAACTGACGACAAAACATGAGCTAAAACTAAAAAAAAAGTAATTTTATCTATATTTTTTTGTTTTCTATAATTTTTAAATATGCACATTTTAATGTTTTTTTTGTAATGAGTAATTAACATCCTCCTCTCTCTCAAAAAGGGTGTTATTCCGTCGCGTGATGACAGGATTAGGAGCAGATTGATAACACAGACTTTTTCAGAAGCACATTGACATATATTTACGATAAAACTTTACAAATTTAGGGCTCGACCTAGTCGCAGCATTAGGCCGAGCCACTATAGAATATTTTATTTTATTTACGGCATAGGCCAATACATACGGTTTTAAAGTAGAAAATACAATAAATAAAATGGTAAAACAAAACAAATATTTCAGCTAAGCCAATACATTTGGACAAAACATGAACATGAGAAAATAAAACAGATCTTGCACATTAGTAGAGGGATCTGCGAAATGCCGGAAGGTCCTGCCCGAAAAAGTTCAAGTCACTAAAGGAGTGTACCAGTCTACATATTCTCAACATAGGCGAATAGAAACCGTAGTTGGTTTTGGATGTCCTTACATGTAACAGGTTACTGCCTCTAATGAACATTGAACGTAATTTCCTGGAATAATGTTGAGCCATCGATTATGGAGTTCATAATTTTAAAAATAAACAGCAAGTAAGTTTCTGTTCTACGTCTCTCCAATGTAGATACATTAAGTCTATAATATGCTCTCGCCAACGAGTGGTACTCAACTGGGTCCGCGCGCTCGTCGGCGCTCGAGTGGCGATGTATATAACTGACACAACCGTCAGCGGACATGTCCAAAATGGCAATATGGCGACACATACATGTATGACAAGCGAACATAAATAAGGGACGAAAGATTGTTTATCGAGGTTTTCGGTTACAGTCAGCAAGGTTATCATGCTGATACCATAATGTAAGGTATTGTTTTACCATCTCTTTACACAATTTTAACTGAAAAAAAGTTTTTTTCGCATAATAGTGCCATGTTTGCAAGATTTAAATTATATATTTATATTTTTATAATATATATTTGACATTAAATAATAAATGAGTTAAGCAGCACCTTACGACCAATTGGTCCAAGTCTCGGGAGTATAGGATTTATCATCTGTTTTATAATCTGCTTAAATAATTTGAATTATGAAAACCAAAATACACCTAAACCTTTTTTTGTGCGATAGATGCGTTCTGTGGTAAATCGCACAAACATGAATCACTAGATGGCTCAAACTTTTCAATTTATTCAAAAAATGTACGTGCTTTTTCTTGAAGTAAATAACTACTTATCGGGATTGTTTTTTGTTGTTTAAATCTTCAAATTGTTCAGTTTTTTCTGATAACGTATCTTTTGTGTATGATGATAATTTGGAATTTATGTTGGTTCCGTCAATAATAGATTTTCTTATTGCAATTTCACTATTTTTAATTGCTCTTAAACACCTAGCTAGCCAACGTTTGACTGTATGCACCGCACAGACGGCCGCCCGGCTGTGTGTGTGCAGCCGAACCCGTGTCAAATGAATAGTCGGCCTAGCAACACTCGGCGCAAGTTGGGGTATAGGCGGCGAATATTTCAATCCATAGTGTTATTCGGAGTAGTTTAATAAGGGGTTCGACTGTATATATTTGACAAAAATATATTTAAAAAAATATATTTATAAAAAAAAAAAAAACGCATTACTTCGAAATCGCACAAAAAGAGGTTTGAGTGTATGCCGAATATGGCAAATCGTATTATATACATCTAAATATTTATACCATACTTTTTTTTCATGAAGGATAAAAATATATATTAGTTATTAAAAGTGATGCAGAAGGAGAATACATTCAATAAATAACCTTTTAATCTCTTCTCCAGTCCAGTGGCGTATTCAGAAATTAAAAGGCAGTTTCTTTTATGTTCCGAAACGGGGGCGAAATGCTAATCGGTCCCTCGTTTTGTGTAAATTTTTAGTGGAATTAGCTCCGCAAATGTCGAGTTAATTACCGTCCCCCTTTCCACTGCTTGGGATACGCCACTGTATCAGCAAATGACAACCTTTTTAAAAAAAAATACCTAAGGAAAGAGTATGTCTTGCATTGTAATGTGTACCACATACTCGTTTTGCCGGCGGGTATAGCTCAATGGTTAAATCGGTTGCTTTGCAAGTCAAAGGTCGTGGGTTCGATCCCCGACGGAAATTAAAAAAAAACTATTTTCAATTGATTTCTGAGCTCAAAAATACCCCCGGTTGTGTGAATTTGATCCCTCGCCCGTAAAGTGACAGTCATAGCCTATTAATTAAAATTGGTGGTAGTCGAAACTCGTCCCGTGAAGACCACCCATTCATAGTAAATTCCTGTATTAATAAGGATGATGTGTGAATGTCGGGCTGTAGTCTATGACGTTGGCAGATTAAGTCTTCACATACAGCGCATAGCCATATGTACCATATCCACAGATGAGACTTCAGAATTACTATCTGTCGGTATTCTCCTTTATGTGTTTACATAAAAAAAATCTTAGATGACCGTTAAAATAAAACACTGCAATTGAGTTTTCATCCGTCTATAAGAGAGCTAGGACATATAAATGCCGGAAAAAACTTTCGCTTACCACGAATTCTCATTAATAGGCTATGACTATCATTTTACGGATTTGGGATTAAATTCACAGCAATAAAGGGTATTTGAGAGTTCAGAAATCGTTTTTTTTTTAATCTCCGTCGGGATCGAACCAACGATCTTTGACATGCCAAGCAAACGCCTTAACCATCGAGTTATACCTGCCGACTGTACTCATATATACTGTGCATTTAATAAGCATTAAAATAAATTACATAGTTTAGACACGGTTGACAAAAACGTCCATGTGAGGACCATACCCAGTGCAAGACCTAGACCGGCGGTCGAAATGTAAAGCATTTGCTTTGCAAGCCAAAGGTCGTGGGTTCGATCCCCGACGGAGATTAAAAAAATGGATCCATCACCCGTAAAATGTCAGTCATGGGTAGTGTCCCGTGAAGACCACCCATTCATAGTAGATTCCTGTAATAATAAAGGATGATGCTTGAATCTCGGGCTGTAGTCTATGATGTTGGCGGATCAACACTCCACATGCAGCGTTTAGCCATATAGACCATGGTAAGCGTTATAGAATTCCACAGATGAGACTTCAACCATTACTATCAACCTGGACTGCAACTGTAGACAAAGATCTGAAAACTCTGGGCTTGACCGAGAATGCAACGCAGGACAGACAGACACGGCGAATGTGCACAAGAAAAGCCGACCCCAGATGATGGGAAATGGCGAGACTAAAGAAGAACTCCAGTGAGGACCTACAGTGGTTCGCGGACCACCAATCGACAACCGCTGCTTCGGGGGACGTACTGGGGAGACAATTAATGCGAAACTTTCCCTTTTCCCGCAATATTTAAAAGACAGTGGGCGGGTAATAAACCATTTTTTATTGCCAGAAAAAATGTTTAATGTTATATATTAAGTGCGGCCCTGGCACAAAATAATCCAAGTCAAATTTTTGCTGAAAAATACGTTTTTATTAATTAATAGCGAATCGTGCTCGGCGTTGTTCATGACTTGTCCCAATGTCATTCAAACAGAGATTGATTTTCAATTTTATGTATTGAAACGTGCCGGATGATTACGGGGTGCCTAAAACTTACCCCAATATCAAAGCTATATCAACTCTCGGGCATCGCCCCACCAAACGTACGACAAAACGTCACCACCAAGAAGGAGCTCACCAAAGCAACCCACGACACACTCCACCCTATGTTTGGGTATCAAAAGATTACCACACGACTCAAATCAAGAAGAAGTTTACTACAGTGGACAACGGAACTGGTGTGGAGAAGCGCAACTGAGGGGAATACTTGGGTTGCCCCGAAAGAGGACCTAGCCCCTGGACATGACCAGCGGTGGAATATATGGAGGTCCCTTAACAGACATTTGACCGGAGTACGCAAGACGAGGACACAAATGAAAGCCTGGCAGTTTTACAGCGGAGCGACTGAATGTGACTGCGGCGTGGAGGAGACCCTGTCACACCTTCTGGAGTGTGCGCTGTGTCCGAGTAAGACGTGATGATGGCCGGGAGAAACGCCATCGACGTCGCCCACTTCTGGGCAGACAGGATCTGACCCTGTTGTTTCCGACACGATTATATATATAAAGTGGCAGCTGACAAAACTAAGTGGTGGAAATTTGTGGTAACCATTTGATCTTATGTTAAATATGAAATACGGTGATCACGTGAAATATTATTTTAGTATTGAGATGCAGGGTTGTCACAAACCACTGTCGACGCAATATATAAATGAATTTATTATGTATTTAATCGTCTTCTCCATGCCATACATAATTAATGAAGTCATTTAGGCTCTACTGCTTTACATTTGACCATCTACATAATGGTCTTTCGCGAAGAAATGAATAGACAAATTATCTGCTGAAAAACAACATTTATTATCATTTATTTTAAATTTAAACGAACTATACTATATTTTTATTGTCGCTAGATTTTGTTGCCAGGATAAGCAATTGAATTTGGTATACTATAGAAGATTCTGCCCTTGAATGATGCATGCAGAGTCGTCACAGGCTGCCTCAAAGCGACACCCATTTAAAAACTATAGCCCTTGGCTGGTATCATACCACCAAACATAAGACGCAAAGTCATATGCGCCGAAGAAATACGTGAGGCAATCAACCAACCGTCCCACTCTCTGTATAATCAGATACCCCCAACACCCAGACTGAAGTCGCGAAGGAGCTTTTTGAGATCCACCCAACCTCTCACATCCGGCCTTGAAAATGAGATTCCAGCTCTGGCAACAAGTCGCATCAGAGGATTTCATTTCTCCAAAGGAAGGCCTCCCAACTGGCAAGAACCTTGACTGGCGGACCTGGAGTTGGTAGACCATATCGACCGTCGTCTCTTCGACATATATGTCCTGCCCATTGCCACTTGAATATGCTTATTCGTTGTGTAGCATCCACTACTTGAGTTCTTTTGCGGATATCCTCGCTTCGCATTCAATCTTTTAGCGAAACTCTTCTCATGGATCTCTCCATAGCACGCTCAGTGACCTTTATTTTATGTGTAAGACTTGTTGTTAAATTCCACGTATCTACGCCATAAGTAAATACAGGGAGGATGCATTGGTTAAACGTCTTACTTTTAAGACATTGCGGAATTTTTTGTCCATTCCGGTTCAAAGGATTAGCATATTTCGACCAGCGACACGTGGTAAACAACAGGCAGTGACTTATACATGTTTTAGTCCGCAAGCAATATTTCCTAACTTCGGTGATTTAACGAGAACTGCGCTAATGATGTCCTTTTTCTAAGTTTCGTGTTGCGTTTTTATTTTCTTTCTACAACGATTCTTCCGTATGTGTTTACATACAAAAATCTATTGTTATATACGTGAGCATGTTTACGCTAAGCGTTGTAACGTCCGACCGTTTTGTATATTTGAAAATTTATATTCCGTAGCCATTTCCCGCTCTCTTGGCGCGCTTCCGGTCACGGCCGCCATCTTGCTTCCGGTCGCCGCGTAAACGAATTGTTTCTCTGTGTGTGTGTAGACAAAAACAAAAGAAGAAGAACATCCGCGGCTTTTACAAGACCGTTCTCTTTGGTCTTTGTTTTTTTCAGTTTTTTTTTATCTATTTCATTTGCCGTCTTTGAACCTTTCAGGTTTTAATGGATTAGGTTTACTGTAAGAGTATTACATAAAACAAATTTTCATTATTATTTACATGCATTGGCCGAGCTCTGCAAGATGGACTGACGACATAAAAAGAATAGCGTGAGTGACCTGGATGCGAAAGGCAGAGGATCAAGAAGGATGGAGACTCATGCGGGAGTCTTAGGCGATTTTTTAATTAGAAAATTTAACCCTCATAAGATGAAAAGCTGGATGTATTTAGGTCTGCGCAATTTGGTTTTAAGGAGTGGCCTAACCATTCGATATATATAAATTCATATATCAATTATACTAAAATATTGTGGAATAGAGGTTTTAACCGACTTTACCTTTCTACGACAAGTAATACAACCACGACGAAGTAACTTCTCAAAATAAATCGACAGGCGTATACAACTGGGATGGGCAGCATTTGGAAAACTAAAGTACATTTTTAAAGCAAAAATTCCGCAATGCTTTAAAACTAAGGCGTGTAACCAATGCATCCTCCCTGTATTAACTTATGTCACAGAGACGTGGAATCTGACAGCAAGTCTTACACATAAAATAAAGGTCACCCAGCGTGCTATGGAGAGATCCATGAGAGGAGTGTCGTTAAAATATTGAATGCGAAGCGAGGATATCCGCAAAAGAACTAAAGTAGTGGATGCTACCCAACGAATAGGCACAACCAATTGGAAATGGGCATCTGTCGAAGAGACGACGGTCGATGGGGAAGAAAAGTATTGGAATGGCGCCCAAGAACTGGCAAACGAAGCATTGGCCGACTCAAGATGGACTGACGACGTAAGAAGAACAGCGGGAGTGACCTGGATGCGGAAGGCGGATGATCGAAGAGAATGGAGACTCATGCGGGAGGCTCACGTTCAACAGTGGACTGATACAGGCTGATGATGATGATAGTCGACGGCAAAAAATCTCACGTGGAACTCATTAAATTATAATATAACATTTTTTTTTGTATTTTTTTTGAATGGACGTATAAAATGTCACAAATTTGGGATGCAACATCTTCGTATATATCGGGAGAAAAAAATCTCCTATGATCGTAAAGTATTGTTCGATCCGCTTCGTTTCGTCGCCACTCCAAAAGTCGTGGCCTAGTTGTGACGGACGGAGATGGGAAGTGAAGGATGTATCACTCTCCCCAACTCCTACATTTATGTTCCTCTTCCTAACCATAAAGCCTCCATACAGGAAGAGCGCAAAGTATGAAAGCCTCCCCAAGAAAGTCGCTTTCTTAATATATATATGAGACTAACCAACTTATACGACATTTATATCATCAAAATATCTAAGACAATCTATTGGAACATGCTGGGATATGTATTCGTTGAATATTGATTTAATATTCAGTAGTTTGTTTATAATTAGAATATGTAATATATATATAATCGTGTCGGAAACATCAGGGTCTGATCCTGTCTGCCCAGAAGTGGGTGACGTCGATGGGGTTACTCCAGCTATCATCAGGTCTTCCTGGAGTGCAGGTACTCGGACAAAGCGCACACTCCAGAATACGCGATAGATATGAATGCTCCACGCCGCATTCATATTCAGTCGGTCCACTGTTAAAACTACCAGGCATTCATTTGTGTCCTCGTCTTGCATACTCTGATCCGAAGTCTTTTAAGGGATCTCTATATATTCCACCCCATGTCGTGTCCAGGGGCTAGGTCCTCTTTCAGGGGCAATCCAAGTATTAAACTAATAATTAGAATATTGATTATATATTATTGAACCTACTATAAGTTAAAAAGCGTTCAGAAGATATCGTTTTCTTTCTCCCAACATAGGATTCACATATTTTTTCGAAGCCTATTTATCAATACGATGCTATCAGCTTGATATGAATATGGGAGTTTAGTTTGGAATCCCAATAAATCCAAATACATTTCATGCTCGAAAAAATTCATAAAAAATTTCTCCGACGTCTTTATTTTTATATTTACGGTAACTATCCATTCAATTCATTTAATTCCGAACATTACCCAACTCTTTTTCTTCTAGGGATGCTTTCTTTCCACTCGCTAGAGTCACGGAGGAAAATTGCTGCACACAAACATTCATTCCTTCTTCTTCGCGGTTCAATTTACAACCCTGGAATTCTTGAATGTTTTAACTTCTATGTTCCAGATAGGTACACCCGTGCTCGTAGCCATGCATTGTTTTTGATCTCAGTTGATGCTTGTGGAGCTTCAAGCACTCAATTTGCTACAACGGCAATGTCGCTCATAAATGGCCTACCAGCACACCTCGATCCTTTTCTTACATCCTTTTCCTCTTTTGTCTCCTGTATTGTTCTACTTGATCTCTGTGATCTTTGACACGTGTCATCTTCTTATTCTTTTGTGTTATTTTTATTTTTTATTATTTTCTCTATTTATTGTATATTTATGTATACTCTATGTTTCTAAATATTTGTAAAAATTGGAATTTCGATTCTGTATATAAATAAATAAATAAATATATAAATGAAACTGTTTAAGGCTGATCCTGAAAAGCTTCGAAAAACGATATTCTGTCTCTTATTTTTGTTTGCTCGCCTGACATGCACATCTAATAATGTTAGTTTTAATTATATAAAAAATTACACGGCGTTTGCAGGCGCAACTTTTTTTGTTATGAAAGTTGATCCATTTCACGTTGGTTCAAATGTCATATTTAATTTTTCTTGCCGTGATTACCTGGCGGCGCTGCATGTCACAGTGTTCCGGCAGTCGTCAGTTAGTCCCCGTTCGACCGGCCGGCGAAAACGCCGTGTAAAGGTCGGACGGAGAAATCAAGTCTTTATTCAAAATAAATGCGAACTGTGCTTCAAAAACAAGTTCTTTGTGTTGACAACCTTCTCCTGCATCCTTCCTGCATGAGACGAACCCGAGATTTATCGTCTCTTTTACAGACGGGTGATGTCAATGTACTAACGATATCAGAAGAAAAGCGGGAGTAGCTTGGATGCGGAAGGTGTATGAAGAGAGAGGCTTACATTCAGCAGTAGATGGGTTAAAGCTGACGATAAAAGGTGTTCAAAGATTATTTTGCACTCATCCTGTATAGTCCTGTATATGACTTCTGGTATATCTGGTCTTGTTGGAGGACTATGTGACGATGTGAGTTCGGGCAGAAGCGCGGTTTCAATAAACCTATGCCACTCTTTAAACCCTGAAGAGCCTGAAAAATATTATGAAAAAATAGTTTTCATGAATATAAAAATTTTCAGGGTTTAAAATGTACCAAACGCTTCAAATACAAATACAAGATCGTACATAAATATGTTTTTTATTTATTTAATTATCTTATACCTACTGACATCAGCATGATATAGCCCTTGCTGACTGGTACCGAAAACCTTGATGTACAATCTTTCGTCTCTTATTTCTGTTCACTTGTCGGTCACGGGTGTGACGTTAGTTATTTAGATCGCCACTTGCCGCGCTGGGTGTCATCGACCACGGCGCCCGGTGCCTAGGGAGTTGTGTGCCGACGGCGGCGAGGTCGTATTGTGGTTGGCCCGGCCTGAATGCTGTAAATAGGCCCGGGCCAGAAGTTTGTAAGGTTATTTATTACACAGAACCGAAGTTCCAAGGTACAAAATAATAAGAAACAGAGCATAGACTTATACAATACAAACATAAGATAATAAAATATTTTAATAACATTAAAGAAGAAGAAGGTGACACGTGTCAAAGATCATTGAGATCTAGGAGAACAATACCATCGACAAAAGAGGAAAATGACGCAAGAAAGGGATCGAGGTGTGCTGGTAGGTTGTACTAAATTGAGTGCTCGAAGCTCCACAAGTATCAACTGGGATCTAAAACAATGGATGGCTACGAGCGCGGTTGTACTTTTAAGGAACGTAGCAGCAATTTTCCTCCGGGACTCTTAACGAATGGAAGGAAAGCATCGCTAGAAGAAAAAGAGTTGGGTAATCTACGGAATTGATCGGAATTGATAAATGATTTAAATGTTTTTCATATTTTTTCAGACATTTCAGTGTTAACCCGTCGCACCCCTCAGCACATACAGTTTTATTAGAGTTGTAAATCTGTCATAGTGTTTTTTACGCGACCGCGCGGTGCGGGTTCGATCAAAAATTGTTCTCATTCTCTTTGAGTGCTTCCGCCGGGACGAGGGCTGTCTAAGGGTTAGGGAAACGGCCCCGGTGATAAAACAAGCCAAGCGAAATTTTTACACTTTACCTTAATTCGCGGACCGTTCCGCGCCCTAAACTTTACGGGGGTGCTACTGCTTTTTTTATTTGCAGCGTGGCATAAAGTTTTTTTTCATATTTTTTCATCTAAGAAAATAGTAAAAAAATCGTGTAGGGAAATGGGTGTGGCGATAAAAGCAGTCAACTGCCATTTTGTAATTCAATTTTAAAGTAATTAAATACACACATACAATTATACATCAAATTTTATACGCATCAATTCATTCAGAAAAAATTGATTCGAACCACGAGCCTTGCACCTTAGCTCTATTCTACACACCGCGCAGTCCACACGACCATTCTCTGCCTGGACAGATACGCGAAAGTTGATGTATTTATATCATTGTTAACATCTAACATTCTCCTCTCTCAAAACACGAGAGAGGGGCGTTATTACATCGCGAGGGGCAGGATGAGGAGCAGGGCAGCAGACAAAGACTTTCTTGTTGAGACACAGACTATATTTTATTCACTTAATATTTATTACACGCTTTGGGCCGAGCGGAAACATACCGCCGGCCGCAACGCTAACATTGTCACGCTTATCGCTCGAGACTGACTGACGCTGGGACAAACCGCGTCGGTCGCCAGCGCTGTCCGTGGCAAAATTATGTACTAGTGCCAATGTGGCCATATACATAAATATGTGGCGAGCTATCAAAATATAAGACGAAAGATTTTTTGCCGAGGTTTTCGGTAACAGAAAGCAAGAACTACATCATGCTGATGTCACATCGTATAACGATAGATAGTATATATTCAGAGTATGTATATATATGATTATTTTTATGATTCAATCAGTCAACATTTATTCACAAGATTTTAAATATATATTATTAATTACCGACATCTATGTGTGTATTTGATTACTAATAATATTGAAATATAGTCAATGATCTATAAAATAAGATTAGAGTGTTGAAAAATATTATAATAAAAATTTTAAAAATCCATTCAATAATGTCACATTAATTATATTGCTTGTAATGTGATTAAAACTAGTCTTCAGATACGCGAAACCTGATGTATTTGTATAATTGTTAACATCGTATAACGATAGGAGTCTCTGTAGTATATATTCAGTGTATGTATATTATTATTTTTGTTATTCAATCAGTCAACATTTATTCACATGCTTTTTATATTGTTAGTTTATATAAATATAGTAGTTTTTAATGATTAAGTACTAAAGAAAAATAAAACATAAAAGGCAAGCAACAGAAGGTCCCAATGCTCATTAAACAGACAACAAATTACTCCTTCAAACAAATTCGTGGAGTTCGTGTTTGAACTGGGCCTCCCTTGCGTGGAATATATCAACATCCTAGGCGATGTGTTTCTTATCTCTGCCTTCCGTTAGTACATTCAATGTTTATTTCCTGATGACCTTTCATGACCAAACTTTACAGGTGCGATTTTTAAATCTTTTTTTTTAGTAATTCTGTATTTTCTTATTTTTTCAGGTTCGTTTTTGATTTGATTGCTTACTCCGAAAGTATATCCTCTGGGTAAGACCATATACTTATTTTACTACATTTATAAGTTTTCTACGATACTTAAAATAATACATCTTCAGTGTATGCCTTCTTTCAACATTTGTAAAACATGTCCTAGTCTTGTCCGCTTTCGTAACTTCCTTACTTCACTTGCCGGCGACTATAGCTCAATGTTCAAAGCGTTTGCTTTGAAAGCCAAAGGTCGTGGGTTCCATCCCCAACGGAGATTAAACATAAAATAAAAAATAATCGATTTATGACCTCTAAATATCACCGGTTGATGTGAATTTGATCATTCACCGGTAAAATGCCAGTCATAGCCTGTTAATCAAAGTTGGGGTTAGACGAAAGTCGTACCGTGAAGACCACTCATTCATAGTAAATTCCTGTAATAATAAGGAATGCGTGAATGTTGGGCTGTCATCTATGACGTTGGCGGATCATTACTCCACATGCAGCGCTTAGTATTACTCATATGCAGCGTGGTGAGCGTGATAGAATTCCACAGATGAGACTTTACAATTACTATCACCATCTGCTGTCTAAGGGTGCTAAGGTCAAACCATAGCACCCTTAATATTCTGCGAAGCAACTAGCACTCAAAAACCATTATACGTTCACGTTATTTTTTGTATGATGCCTGAATTTGCAATACATAGTACAGTAAATTAGAATACTATTACGTAATCGCGTATAGGTGATACTTTGTTTTCTTCTAAATTATTTAATTTTTACTAGGCTCTCGAAAACCTTAAATATTAGATTTCCTGGAAGTAATTACTCTTGGGTAATAACTTTATTAAAGACGACGAAGGAGATGTTTAAAGAATGTTCCTATGGGACCTATCAACAGTAAATATCAAGGGACTGCCTATCTTTGAAAATATTTTCTTTGAATATTTTTTTTCGAAGAAAAATTAACCGTAATGTACTTAAAAATTCGTGACATGATCCCGATGACAGTTCTGAACATCTATGTTGATGTAACTTTGAAAGGACGTTAGGTGTTTTTTTTTATCAAAATTTTTTTATGTAAGACTCGCATGTCTTCTTCGTGCTATCAAATCTTCCATCTCGATCTCCACTCTTCTTGATCCACTTCAACCCTTTTTAGCTCAACATAAGAGCTGCAACTCATGTCCACTTGCTGCAAATACTTCCGTCTAGGGCGCCCCAGCAGCTTCTAGCCTCAAACATCCCTTCCACAATATCGCGAAGAAGGCCATCGTGGCGTATGATAAGACCGATCGCCTCTCTGAGATGGTTCTTACTAGTTGCCTATCTTCCTTGATTATGCTGAGAGCCTCATTGTTCGTGATGTAGTCTTTTCAGAAAAATCTTCTTTAAGACATCTCAAAGGCCTCTAGTCTTATCTTATTATTTTCAGATATGCTCCATACAAATATTTAAACAAGTTGCTTTACTTGTGAGCTTTAAATTGATATTTTTATCAGAAGTATTGTTGCTTTTTTATTGAACGCTAGCCTTGCTTGATGTATGCGTCTGTTGACTTCTCTTTTTGTTCTGCCGTCCCAGGTTATTGTACTTCCAAGGTATACAACCTCTCTTGCATCTTTTAGGAAGAAGTAATGCTTCAAAAAAGCACTTTGCTTACTGAAACACGCTAGCAAGTAGAAATGTTCAAAATGAAAAATGCGATGAACTATAAAGCTCGAATGACTTAATTAAAAAAGCTCTTCTTTGATGAGAATTAAAAGCCATGAAAAAATAAAGCCTCCTTAAAGATGGGTGGGAAACAAGGAAATGCTTGGGTTTCGGGTTTACTTGGGGCGTGGGAAGCTGTAGGCTATAATGGAGCAATCTTTAAAAAAATGGACCATTCGATACAGCCTGTGCTGTAGATGCGTAATTTAAAGAGATAACATGAGAAAATCTCTAAAAAATATTCGTATTTTAATACCAAAATCGCGGGATTTTTAAAAATATAAGTCGATCTGTATTTCTTGGTAGAATTCCATAAAACGTTTTTAAAAACTCTCTAAATCACGGGTCGTCAACCTGGTCGGTACCGCCCACTAGTGGGCGATAAGGGCTTCCGTGGTGGGCGGTGGGCGATTTTTGTCTCTCTACAATCTCCTACATTCCTACTAGATTTTTTTTCACCCATATACTGAATTGAAATAAAGGGAGGTTGATAGGGAAATTTTACCATTAAAAATAGGCAAAAGTGGGCGCTAGACATAAAAAGCTTGACGACCCCTGCTCTAAATATTCCGTGTCCATTAGGTTACATTAGTTTACGTTAGGTTAGGATTAATCATGTTAGGTGTGATAAGATTACTTGTATGTAAAATGTTTTTTTTGGGGCCCCCGAGCCGGTCGCCTTTTTGTCTCTTATTTTCTTTCGCTCATCGAACACGCATGTGTTGTCATTTTGTAATGTCATTAGGAGGACTAGTTATATAGATCGCATCTTGCGGCGCTGGGTAGTCAGTTGTGTGCCGACCGCGACGAGGTCGTGTTACGGCCGGCCCGGCATGTTATTCCGCTAGGTCCGGAAGTTTTTAAAGTTTGTCGTGAAAATGTATGTGCTTCTTGAAAAGTCTGTGTGTTGTTCTTCTTCTCTTCATTCTGCCACCACGCAATTCAATAACTCACTTTGAGAGGAGGGTGTCAATGGATATGGTAAAAAAATGTGCTCCAGATTTGAAACAAATCAATGGTGAGAAATAATATGTAATAGAAGATAACTGTGATCTTTGGCTTGAGTTTACTTTGAAAATAAAATGCAATCCGACTGATTTTCTGCTTATTGTTAAGTATCAGTTTTTTTTTTGGTTAGCTTCGCAGTTTTTTAAGGAACCCCCTTTTGCGCGTCCTGCTTAGCATTCAAGTAACATAAATCCGACCGCGTAATGCGAGGGATTTTTTATTTTTATTACTCGCCACGTACGAGGTTTTTCCTTTTTGCGCGCTATACGAGTTTTCAGATATTAATAGATACTATTTTCGGTTACAGTGTTTTTTTTTTGCAGCGCGGTGCAGTGGAAACCGCGCACCCATTTTACGCGAATAGTATCGGGTTCGCTTGGTGAAAACCCTCTCTGTCCCGTCCTGTGTTTGCAGACCCAGATGGGGACCCGTTACTGGTCGCACGCAAAATGCTACTTGTTAGAGAGTGGCTGATGACATTCCCGTGATTCTAGGTGCATCAGTTAGATGTCAAATAGACCTCAGTCTAAGGCTGCGAAGTTAGTATCGGGTTCAACGTTTTATGGACGACAGCCTGTGTCTGTCCACTGCTGAACGTATGCCTCCTGCATGAGTTTTTAGCCTCTTCGATTACCCGCCTTCATCATCCAGGCCACTTAACTTTTTCTTTTGAGAAAATTTTAAGGTTTCTTTAGATGAGGATGCCTCCATCAGAGACCTTAGTATAGAGTTTGAGAGCAGACTGACGTTCCATGCGCACGTTGAAGCTGTGTGTGGTAAGGCACTTAAGATGCTTGGTTTTGTTTTACGAAGTGGCAGGGTTTTCTCGAGCACACACGTAATGGTAGAGCGTTTAATTCATTGGTCCGTAGCATACTCCAGAGAGGTTCTATCATTTGGGTATCCTTCGAGTTGAAATATAGCCTCACGTTGGAGAGGGTACAGAAGAAATTTCTGAGGTCTTTCTACATGAGGTGTATGGATACTATCCGTGGCTGCATCCAACTATTTTCGTACTGGGTATGTTGTGGTACATTGAGTTGAAAACAAGAAGGGGTGCGTGCCTGGGTATGCATTTCTTCCGGCTGTTGCGTGGCGTGTTCGGGAATCCTGACATTTTGTTGGAAACCGGTCTACATGTCCGTGACAATTATCTAAGCATAAAGAGGCACAGATTGTTCGTTCTCCAAAAGAGTAATACTAACCTGCCAGATACTATGCCTCTTACAAGAGTGATCAGACTGTCTAATCACGTTGCCTCGAATGTTTATATATTCCACGCGAGGGAAGCCTAGTTCAGACACAAGCTCCACGATTGCGTTTGCAGAAATTATTTCGTGGAGTCGTCTGCTTAGCGAGCTTTGGGACTTTCTAGTATATATATATATATATATATTTATTTTGTTTTATTTGTAATAAATATATTATATTATGGAAATTTTTAGCACTTATCTCGTTGCAGCACCGAAATTAAGCAACATAGAGCGCGGACCAGAACAAAGATAGGTCACCGTTTGTTGCTAACCGCGTGCTGCTGGTTATGTTGAGTTATTCCTAGGAAAAAAAATCCAGGCCTCATCCAGGGAATATCGGGTTTAACATCCGATATCTTAAAAAAAATCGATTTACAAATCACTCTCAATAACGCCCTGGAGGTCACATTAGGAAACATATATGCTTAACCATATATATTATATAATCGTGTTGGAAACATCAGGGTTGTGACAGACTTGGCGTTACTCCCGCCCATCATCAGGTCTTCCTGGGTGCAGCTACACGTACACAGCGCACACTCCAGAAGGCGTGACAGGGTCTGCTCCACGCCGCAGTCACATTCAATCGATCCGCTCTAAAACTGCCAGGTTTTCATTTGTGTCCTCGTCTTGCATACTACGGTTCGAAGTCTGTTAAGGTTCCTCCATATATTTCACCCCTAGTCGTGTCCAGGGGAAAGGTCCTCTTTCGGGGCAATCCAAGCATTCCCCTCAGTTGCGCCTCTCCACATACTCAGCCGCATAGTGGCCTCAGGTAACCATATAAGACCTTCGGATGCAAAGATATCTCGAGACAAGCCATGTACAATGGATACAGCCATAACTGATTGGCGAAAATTTATGTTGTTCATATGTTCCAAATTAGAAAAGATTTTTTATTTTTTTTTTATTTTACAGAATCGAAATTCCAATTTTACAAATATTTAGAAAAAATATACAAAAAAATAGAGAAAAAAATAAAAAATAAAAATTACAAAAAGAATCAGAAGATGACACGTGTCAAAGATCACAGAGATCAAGGAGAACAATACCATCGACAAAAGAGGAAAAGGATGTATGAAAAGGATCGAGGTATGCTGGTAGGCCATTTAGGAGCGACATTGCCGTTGAACCAAATTGAGTGCTTGAAGCTCCACAAGCCTCGACTGGGATCAAAAACAATGGATGGCTACGAGCACGGGTGTACCTATCTGGAACATAGAAGTTAAAACATTCAAGAATCCCAGGGTTGTGAATTGAACCGCGAAGAAGAAGTAATGAATGAGTGCAGCAATTTTCCTCCGGGACCTAGCGAATGGAAAGAAAGCATCCCTAGAAGAAAAAGAGTTGGGTAATGTTCGGAATTAAATGAATTGAATGGATAGTTGCCGTAAATATAAAAATAAAGACGTCGGAGAATTTTTTTATGAATTTTTTCGAGCATGAAAATGTATTTGGATTTATTGGGATTCCAAACTAAGCTCCCATATTCCAGAACAGATAAAACGAGTGAAGAATAGAGAGTACGAAAAATTAGAGGGTTATGAAATTGACTAGCCTGGCGGGTGATGAATCCGAGAAGTTTATTGGCGCGAAATGTGAAAATTTATAAAAAATATATATTTTAAAGTAACTAATTGAGAGTTTTATTCGTGAGCTTTGTTTTGGCATTGTGGAACGATAAATTTAATACTTTACATCGTGACTTTTGGGCTTAGCCGTGTGTGGCGAATCACTCCTTTCCAATATTTCGACTGCCATTGCAGGGGTCTTCTTCAGGGTTGATGACTTAGTGTTGAGTTTGGAGGTAGTCATATCGGAGAATCGTGTACGGTGGGTATGTTTCAAGAAGCGTCGTAATGAGTATGTTCTATGGAGCATACCTCCACGAACATGTCATGTCTCACTGACTCATCACTAAGTCACCAACCCTGAAGAAGACCCCTGCAATGGCGGTCGATATATTTGAAACGAGTAATTCACCACACACGGCTAAACCTAAAAGCCACAATATCAAATTCGGCCGTGAAAATTTAACACTTTGACTTTGTAAAAAATAAGGAATACGTGAAATTCGTCTCCCAAATCAATAATAAGCTCAAATAATCCCAGAGCATCCTAGCAATTGATGTAATCTCAAATTGACCAAAAATGTAAAAAAAAATATTTTTTTTACGAAAATATTTTTCCTGATTCGTGGGATTTTTCCTTCCGAAATGAGTTTCAGTCACACACAATGGGGGATGTATCTGCATGCAAATCCAATTTGGGCCCCGCCGACCAATTACAATAAATTCCTGAGCGATACGCACCGATCCGCCTCCCCTGATCCCTCCCGCACCCTCCCATGCTGCAGTGGTGTACATGAGATGACCACGCGTCCAGTACTCAATGGGACACGATTTAACTAACAAATTAGATCATATCTAGAGCATCATCATCATTAGCTTGTGTATACTGTTGAACGTAGCCTTCCGTATTTGTCTCATTTTGATGACTTTCAGTATATAATCGTGTCGGAAACAACAGGGTCAGATCCTGTCTGCCCAGAAGGGGGCGACGTGGATGGCGTTACTCCCGGCCATCATCAGGTCTTCCTGGGTGCAGCTACTCGGACACAGCGCACACTCCAGAAGGTGGGACAGGGTCTGCTCCACGCCGTCACATTCAGTCGGTTCGCTGTTAAACTGCCAGGCTTTTATAAGTGTCGTCGTCTTGGATACTTCGGTCCGAAGTCTTTTAAGAGACCTCCATATATTCTACCCCTGGTTATGTCCAGGGTCTAGGTACTCTTTCAGGTCAATCCAAGTACTCCCCTCAGCGCTTCTCCACATGTTCCACCAATTTTCTTTGATAGGCTATGACTGGCATTTTGCGCGTCAGAGATCATATTTACACAGACCAAGGGTTTTTATTGAGCGTAGAAATCGATTAAAACGTTTTTTTTTGTTAAATCTACGTCTAGAATCGTATCCACGACATTCTGTTTGTCAAGCAAACGCTTTGACAACCGAGCTTTACACAGTTAAGGGAGGATGAATGGAAATGATGATGATGGAAAACTGACTTATTGTTTTTGATTTGTAAAAGTGCCTTAATAATATTTAATTATTAGCTCATCTAAATAACTTGATTTATTCTAAAAAAAATTTAAACATGTCCCGTTTTTGTATCAGGAAAGCAGTTAAAAAATGGTCACGTCGAGCATTCGAACCCCCCTCCAGCGATGCCTCCCGCTCACTCCAACGGACCGTATCCGTCTCTGCCTCCTTTGGGGATGATACTGATGCTGCATTTGGGGCTGGGAAAAACTTTGCTGGCCATTATCGAACGATTTGCTTAAATTTTGGATGGGAATCATGGAATCAATCTTAATCTGCTAATGATTTTTTTATCAATCCGATCATTATCACATTAAGATTAATTAAGCACGTTTACTGATATTTGAGACGTTCCGATCTTTGATGATGAATGCCTGATGTACGCTGCATGTCTTTAATTATATTATGCTGTTTAAAGATTATCTTGTTAATAATACAGCTTACTTTAAAATGCTGATAAACAAAACATTTAAAATATACTAGTAACGGGTCCGCCAAATAACTTTTTTTTTTTGAAAATAGGGCGATAAACATCGAGTGTAGCTTCGGCTGTGTGGCACGTAGCGCCGTCTTGTTGAAACCAAATGTTGCCAATATCCTCTTCTTCAATTTTTGGGAACGAAAATGGCCCGATAACGATCGCCATTGACTGTAACGGCCACTCCTTGCTCATTTTTGAAGAAAAATGGCCTGCTTTTCAAAGTAATGTCGCAATGTTTCCCAGCGTTGTTCAAGCGTATACACAACCATATTCGATTAGCGGAAAAATAAAACTAATTATCTGTCAAATCAGACATGAGCTAAGTGTTACCATTCTCGAAATAAGCACTAGTTGAAAAAAAAAAACGTTAGATGGCGGACCCATACTTTGGATTAAGCGGTTATATATTTTTCAAGCCAGGGTTATCCGTAATATAAGTCGTGGGTTCGATCCCCGACGCAGATTAAAAACAAAAAGATTTTTAATCGATTTCTGAGCTATGAAATACCCCCGGTTGCTGTGAATTTAATACCTCGCCCGTAAAATGCCAGTCATAGCTTATCTATTAAAATTTGTTGTAGACGAAAGAAGTATACCCATTCATAATAAACTCTTGTCATAATAAGGATGATGCTTGAATTTCGGGCTGTAGTCTATGACGCTGGCGTAGCAACACTCCACATGGAGCGCATATTAATATATAGAATGGTAAGCGTCATAGAATCCATAAGATGAAACATCAAAATCACTATCACCATCTGTTGGTATTCTTCTGTATGTCTTTACATTTAAAAAAATATGGCCATCACTAATAACAACATCATTTCAATACTTTCATAGACCACGGGTATAAATTATTAGGAAAGCGTTTGCTTATCATGCTGAAGATTATGAGTTCGATCCCCGACGTAGATTAAAATAAAAATGTGATTCCGAACCCGTTAAATATCAGTCTTAGTCAGTTATACAAAATTGGTGGTAGACGAAAGTCGTTTTCGCGAATACCGCCCATTCATACTCTTCTTCTTCGTAGTACCAATCCGGTGGATTGGTTTGCAGCAACAGAATCTTGCATCTGGATCTCCATTCCTCTCGGTCCTCCGCAACCCTTTTCAGCTCAGCATTAGCGCTACAATTCATATCCTCGAATACTTGCTGCAAATACTCCCGTCTAGGGCGTCGTCTACAGTTTCTACCCTCAACCATCCCCTCCACAATATCGTGAAGAAGACCATTGTGGCGCGCATAATAAATTATAAATATTTATTTATTTATTTACCTTGTTTTCACATGACCAATCCATCGGGCTCGCCTCTCTGAGATGGTTCTTACTTCATACTCTTATATGGAAGAAAAATACATATTTAAGTTTTTTTTTTTCATACCAGTTATGTCAACTGTGACTGTCTATACATTATACCAAGACATCTCTGTACCTTAAGTTCCACCTGGTACCATATATGGTTACCGAATACCTCCAGGGAAAGAACCCAGAGATTAGAAAAGATGGCAGTTAAAGTATTCGAAGCGCATTTTGGGTATTTTTTATAATATTAATCTAATGATCATCCTGACACTCTCGATGCATGAACCATTTGTTCCTAAGGGGCGGCTCAACCCAACCATCGACACAAATTACAAGATGCAACATGCGGTGTCCCATTCAAATTTCGGTCCGCGATCAGTTATTGATTAAATTCGGCGATCTAACAAGAACCACACTTATAATGTGCTATAGCTTGAAAAAAATGACTCAGTATATTTTGTGATTTTTTTTTGCTAGCCCTGTCAAAATTTAAATCATCCCCGATCGCTCTCCACCGCCCTGCAAAGGTCCCAAAGGGGGGACTCAACGCATGCGTAAGTACGCCCAACGAGTGCGCGCCCTCTCCACTGCGATAAGTCATCTCTTTACCATCACATTTGCCCAGTTCCCTTGTGCGTAAACCATTATAAAAGACCGCCGCGTAATATGGCAGCTGACCGCAAAAATTAATCATTTTTTGCGGAATATTCAGCGATTTGCTAAACAGATTATTTTTTTTTTTTTTCTTGAAATTTTTCTACAATTTTGTACAACCTGAATTTCATGAACGGATGTCAAAGTTGAGTAATTAAAGCGTAAATAGTACTTGGTGGTACTGCTTGAAACATCACGTGTCGACTGTTAGATCGGCAGGCTTCTTAGGAACAAATTTATGCACTAAAATTGTCAAGTTAATAATTCGATATCGTTAAAAATAATGTCTATACTTGATCAAATTTAGCAATTTCAATTTCAATTTATTTTCTTCCAGTAACATTACAAATATAAATATTTAATTCGATTCTGAAACAGGATAAAGCACAATAATTTATAAATAACACAATAATAATACAATCATTTAAAAAGTCCCGGAGCTCTCCGTGGAGCTCTTGTCGAAACTGCGCTTCTTTCAAGTGGAATATATCAATATTCGAGGCGATATCTTTGAACAGTCTGATCACTCTCCCAAGAGGCATAGTCCCTGGCAGGTTAGTATTACCTCTAGGAAGAACAAACAATATGTGCCTCCTTATCCTTAAATAATTGTCAGGGACAAACAAACCAATTTCAAACAAGCAATGGCCTATGGCGAGATCGCATTGTTTTGAATGCTGTGAGTGGTCCCGGGCTAGAAGTTTGTAAAGTTATCGAAATATATGTCAATGTGCTTCAGAAAAAGTCTTTGTGTTGTTAATCTGTTCCTTATCCTGTCACCACGAAATTCAATAACAAACTTAGAGAGAGGAGGATTTAAGTGTATACCAAAGTAATTGCTATAATTAAACTCTTTATCTTAGATTCATACACTCAGGTTCGATCAAGTTCAAAACAACAAGTATCGAGGAATTTGCGGTGTACGAAATTCTATGTATTAGTTATATTAGTATTAATAAGGATTGCTTACGCATTGATACGGAGCATGGACTATTCCAATAATCTGCCACTCCCTTGATGCCTTCAATGTGGATTGAAGGGATCAAGGTCTAAAAACGGTGTCGAGGAATGTTCAGTGTATGTATTTATATTACTTTTATAACTGCTTACTCAAGTTGTTAATTAGGGTATGAAAAAGGGACTCGTATTAAATAAATTAGTGTCAACTCATCTCCGGCCTCCGGTCTTATCCTCAGTGCCGGATACTTTGTATTCCAGCATTACCATATTAGCTGATGCTGTAATTTTGGGACCGCGACGTCGGTACCGGAATATACCTGTTAACCTGTTATGACTTTATATTTCTACGTTAAAAGTCTTTGAATGCCTTTATTAATGTAACTGTTTTAAAATTTAAAAATGATTTTGCGCAATTGCATAAAGACGTGTTTGTTTGAACCGCCGCCAAATTCACCGGAAGTGATCTCCCTCGTTTCCGCCGTCCCTCAGGAGCATTTCCGGTGCAGCAGCAGCGACTGCAGCGCCACGGGCGGGAGAGCTTCCGGCGCACCCCTAAAGCCTTATTTTCTTTCTCAAGAAATAGGCTTTCAGTAATGTGATCTGCAAAGACAATCGTATATTCTTCGGTGGAGTAATTTTTAAATATTTTTTAATGTATAATATATTTTTTATTTTTTTATTTCCATATATGTTTGGTTTGAGCTGCTCCTTTCTTACTGAGCATTTTAAGGAAATCGAATGATTAGCCTGCCACTAGCACTTAGCAGCTCAATCCATTTTAAAAATATATTTTTAAAAGCTACTAAAATAATGTTATATTTCCATATTTCCTAGACCTTTGATCCTATTTCCATTGGAGGAACACAATTAGAGGTTGTAACAACAATGATGGTCCAGCTCCATGATAGCACAAACAATATTTATAAAAACAAAGGTGTTAGACAAGGAGATGTTATATCTCCAAAACTTTTCACAAACGCCCTAGAAGATATTTTTAAACTGCTATCCTGGACAAAATGTGGAATAAATATCAACGGAGAGTACATTTCTCACCTCCGATTTGCAGATGACATAGTGCTAATAGCCGAATCACCTGACAAGCTCCAAGACATGCTCTACGACCTCAATGAAGCGTCGAACAAAATTGGTATGAAAATGAGCATGGATAAAACAAAAGCCATGATTAATAGTCATATTTCACAGATCTTTGATCCTATTTCCATTGGAGGAACAGAAATAGAGGTTGTAAACGACTATACCTATCTGGGACAAGTAATACAACTAGGGCGAAATAACTTCTCAAAAGAAACCACCAGTGCTTACAACTGGGATGAGCAGCATTTGGAAAACTAAAGTACATTTTTAAAGCAAAAATTCCGCAATGCCTTAAAACTAAGGCGTTTAACCAATGCATCCTCCCTGTATTAACTTATGACGCGAAGACGTGGAATTTGACAGCAAGTCTTACCCATAAAATAAAAGTCACCCAGCGTGCAATGAAGAGATCCATGCTCGGAGTGTCGCTAAAAGATAGAATCCGAAACGAGGAAATACGCAGAAGAACTCAAGTAGTGGATGGTACCCAACGAATAGGCACACTCAAGCGGCAATGGGCAGGACATATCTGTCGAAGAGACGACGGTCGATGGGGAAGAAAAGTATTGGAATGGCGCCCAAGAACTGGCAAACGAAGCATTGGCTGACCCCCTACAAGATGGACTGTCGGGTTAGGTTGCTTTTTAACCGACTCTTGTATAGAAGGCTGACTTGTTCGCATTTCACCTTATCAATCCTATCACTAAATCATCGTACCAGTAGTATTCTACGAAGACATCAGCTTTCTGAACACATTGTACGACTGCATTGGCTCATTGTCAAATGCCAAACGATATAATATAATGTTTTATACAGGTATATAATATATATATATTAAAAACCTCGTATCTTTCAAAAAGGTCGTTATTCAGTCGCGTGAGGGCATTATGAGGAGAAGGTTGTCAAAACAAAGACTTTTTCTGAAGCGCATTGACATATATTTACGATAAACTTTACAAACCTTTGGCCCGACCTAGTCGCAGCATTAGGCCGAGCCACAATACAACATGCTCTCGTGACGGGCTGTCACACAGCGCTACTAGTGACGATATCCGTAACAAGTCCAAAATGCCAATATGGCGACACGTAAATGTCGACAAACGAACAGAAATAAGAGACGAAATATTGTACATCGAGGTTTTCCGTACCAGTCAGCAAGGGCTAATCATGCTGATGTCATTATGTAATAAATTGACATTCTCCTCTCTCTCAAAAAAAGAGTGTTATACGTCGCGTGACGGCAGGGTGAGGAGCAGGTCAGAAAACAAAGACATTATTTTAGAAGCACATTGATTATATTTATGGTAAACTTTACAAGCTTTCGGCCGAGCGGGAGGACATGCCGCTGGCCGTCATGCGATCTTCTCGATCGTCAACACATACCTGACGCGCTCGTCGAACCGTGGTCGGTCACCAGCGCCGTCGGTGGCAAAACTATATAACTAGTCTCAATATGGTGGACATATAAATGTGTGGTAAGCGACAAAAATAAGAGACGGAAGATTGTATATTGAGGTTTTCGGTACCAGTCAGCAAGAGCTATATCATGCTGATGTCAGTATATAATATTGCGATCGATTTCTTTTGTATTTTGGAACAAGGACAGTGCTCGATTCGCTTTTTCGCTCGACTCGTTTCAAGTGCAATTTCGTCCAATTACATTTCATCCCCTCGAGAGCGATTCCCACCCCGCCCACTCTTCATCGTGCCAAATTAGGGGAGAGATGTCGGCGTGGGAGATACACCCCTAAAAAACAGAGAGAAAAAATTGTCTTAAAATTGTAATTGAAACATGCATCTTAATTTTCAAGGGATTGCTGCTTTTCATACTTTTCTGTTTTATTTATTTTTCATAACAAATTGAATGAGTATGCAAATTGCTATACTGTCCAGCAAACAGTTACGAGTTCGAATCCCGTTTTTTTCGTTAGCAAAATTAACATTCAGTTAAAAAATATACGTTCATATGTATTTCGGATGCAACCCTTCTTCTTCGTAGTATCAATCCGGTGGATTGGTTTGCAGCAACAGAATCTTGCATCTCGATCTCCATTCCTCCATGCAACCCTAGCTGGGGCAAATGGACGTCACGGACTAACACCATAAAACTTAACCTGCCATGATACTCGCCTCATTACAATTCAGCTATCTACTTCAGCTGCCGGCAGGTATAGCTCAACGGTCAAAGCGTTTGCTTTGTAAGTCAAAGGTCGTGGGTTCGATCCTCTACGGAGATTAAAAAATAATGGTTTTTAATCGATCTCTGAGCTCTTAAGTAGTACCCCGTTTGGTGTGAATTTGATACCACCCGTAAAATCTCTAAAGGTGGTCTTCACGGGACGACTTTCGTCTACCACCAATTTTAATAAATAGGCTACGACTCTAGCATTCAGCGGGCGAGGGATCAAATTCACACCAACCGGGTATATTTTAGAGCTCAGAAAACTTTTTTTTTTCTTTTAACCTTTCCCCTGCCAGACCAATTGTGCAAGAAAGACCCCCATAGGCCAGCCGTTTTCAATGTCAGAAAAGTCATTTTAAAAAATCAACAAGTGCTTAATATAATGATATTTAATGTAAGCTTACCAAATTTGGATGTTTTTCCCCTTTTCAATTAGAATAGACACACTTAATTGATAAATTATGTTGTGATAATTTATACGAACAGGGTTGTCACAAATTGTGTAGTTTAATAATGATCTGGCGAGTTAACTCGTCCGTGGCCTGGCGGGACCTAACGAGTTTGGCGAGTTAACTCGTCCGTGGCAGGGAAAGGGTTAATATATGTCGGGGTTTGAACCCAAGAATATCGGCTTGCCAAGCAAACGCTTTAACCACTGAGCTATACCCATATATTGTCAGCTTAAAAGTTCAAAGACAAACATCCATCTATCGAACAAAACGTTCCATGTGAGTACATATATCGGTAAAACGGCAATTTCTGTTTTTGTTATTGTTTTTTTTTATTATTATCATCGTTTTCCTATCTCTGTACGGAGAACAACCAAAAAAAAAAAAGAAATCCATCGGCGTAACGGACGGGCCGGCAGATAAAGGGGATAAATCAAAACATGGGCGGAGCGCCGGAGCGGAGGAATCAATGATTTATTATTTGGGGGGGCCTACGAGAGTGACCTGAGCTGAAAACGCTCTAAATGGTTTTTGTTTTGCGAATAAAATAAATGATACGCCAATGTTTTTTTTTTGAAAATTGCACACGAAGAGACGGCATTTGTAGAATTTGAGATATATTTTCGGATCGGATGATTAGTTCGACGCACCTTGCCATCGAAAATTTAGTACTTGGCTCACCCGAAAATTGTTCAAATCAAGAAGAAGTTTCCTACAGGCGACAACGGAACTGGTGATACCTGAGGCTTCCCTGCGGCTGAGCATGTGGTGAGGCGCAACTGAGGGGAATGCTTGGATTGCCCCGAAAGAGGACCTAGCCCCTGGACACGACCAGAGGTGGAAAATATGGAGGTCCTTTAACAGATTTCGTAACGGAGTATGCAAGACGAAGACAAAAATGAAAGCCTGGCAGTTTTACAGTGGACCGACTGAATGTGACTGCAGCGCGGAGCAGACCCTGTCACACCTTCTGGAGTGTGCACTGTGTCCGAGTAGCCGCGCCCAGGAAGACCTGATGATGGCCGGGAGTAACGCCAGGGTTACTGACTCTCCGGACGCTCGGAGACAACTAACCAGCAGCTCGTTGGTAATCTAGGAACCCTCTCTACCGAATCCAGTCGGTGCGCGCGCACTCGGAAGTACAGTCGCGGCGGAAAAAAATCAGTCCTGTAACTTTCCGGACAAACCCTGTATATATTATTTCGTCGTTTTGGATTTTGCGTTTCAGATAAGCGACTTGAGCGCCAGGTCGAATTTGAAATGGTAGAGATTTCCTTTTAGGGCACTCTAAGGAAGAATTACTGAAAAATAATTTTAGTGCGTTTTTTTCAGTGAGCGTCGTGTGTAAGGCGCGGTAAGCGTTGAGTTGATGGATGGAGGGTTTTATTGGGCGGCTGACGCGGCCGGCGATCCGCAATGGTCAGAAACAATCTCTGCGTTTGCGTTTCGCGGTCAGAGCACTTTTGCCGTAATGAAGACTAACAAGAAACAGACGAAAATACAATAGAAGTACTAAAATATCAGTATTTTTGTGTCTTAGGAGTAACTATGCCTACTAAGCTTATGTTAACTCTATAACTTACTACAACTCGCAGTGCTGGTTTTAGGGGAGGGCTAAGTGGGTCGGTGCCCCAGGGCGTCGAATAAGCTAGGGACGCCGAGTACAACCAATCTTTCTTATATAAAAGGTCCGCCAAATATTTTTTTTTTTTAAAACAGGGCGCAAAACATCGAGTGTAGCTTCGGCTGTGTGGCACGTAGCGCCGTCCTGTTGAAACCAAATGTTTCCAATATCCCCCTCTTCAATTTTTGTGAACAAAAGTTCGTTCAACATGGCCGCGCCGCATGGAAGCGCCATTGATGGCGCTTCACGCACACTTTCTGCCACAGCAGCAATATTCTCGGGTGTACGCACTGTTTTTGGCTTTTCACGCTTTGGTTTATCGATGAGGATGCCATTTTCTTTCACTTTTTTCACAAGATAACAAACATACGGAGCTGACGGTGATTCTCTTCTTCCAAAATTCGTACGCAATTTTCGCACACATTCTGCAACATTACCATGATTTTCAAAGTAATGTCGCAATATTTCCCAGCGTTGTTCAAGCGTATACACAAACATATTCGTTTAGCGGAAAGATAAAACTAATTATCTGTCAAATCAGACATGAGCTTAGTGTTACCATTCACGAAATAAGCACTAGTTGAAAAAAAAACTTTATATGGCGGACCCTATATATTGTAAATATAAACAATTTGGGACAATATAACAAAATTCTGTAAGGTGCCGAAGGGTCTAAAGCCGGTACTGACAACTCGACTCTAATAATGAGAATATTCATGTTAGGCTTTTGGTGAGTGCTAAGGTTGACAGACATGGGATTAGGCGTAGAATATGGCAGCTGATAAAGCTTTGTGTTGGCAATTTGTGAATGTCGTGTCTTAGTTAGAGGAGCGTATACAGTAATGATTTCGATAAGTGATCCTAAGTATAGTAGCTAAGGTAAGTATACGCTTAACTTTTAAGCAATACTCGGAAATGTATTAACATCAGCATGATATAGCCCTTGCTGACTGATACCGAAAACCTCGATATACAATCTTACGTCTCTTACTTCGCTTGTCGTACATGTATGTGTCGCATTTGGACTAGTTAGATAGATCGCGACTGGCGGCGCTGTGTGACCCACCACGGCGCAAGGCAGTTAGTTGTGTGTCGACCGTCAGAAGGGCGCATTATGGCCTGTCCGGCATGCTATTCCGCCTGGGCCGGAAGTTTCTAAAGTTTGTCGTAACTATATGTCAATGTGCTTCAGGAAAAGTATGTATGTTATTAATCTGCTCCTTATTCTAATGACCTTTTAAAGAGTGGAGGATGTTAATGTATCTAAATGAATAAAGATAGAGGAATACCGTTTTGGCGAGTGTTCTCGAATGACAGGTTCAGTTAGAGTTTATTTGATGAAGTTAGCGATTCATCTCACGTATTACGGAGCAGCTCACGTGGTAGTGCTACGGCCAGTCTCTGCCCGGAAGCGCCTCGTCCCTCCCCCAAAAGCCTCCCGCGCGGCATCCGGCGTATCAGACAATGCACTTAGGCCGCGGGCACTTCCGGCTCGCCTGATGCACTACCACACCACTGTGCCACAAAGCTGCGAATGCATCCTGAAAGCTGCACCCGCAAGCATTGTACTAAAACTTTTTGCGGCAATTTCACAATGTCAAAATTTAGAGAAAACAATCCATATTGTAATACTCTCTAGCGCCTTAACCGTTCATTTAATATGAAAACTGTCAATGGCTGAAATGTAGTACAATTATCAGCAATTATTTTTGTAGAACGATATTTTTCTTTAAATGCGTAAATTTTAATTTTATTTAACGAAAACTATTGTAAAAGATTAAATATTTTTTCAACTCAAAAATTGACGCGGAGTGTTGATTCGCCAACGTCATAGACTACAGCCCGAGATTCATGTATCATTGTTATTATTACAGGAATTTACAATGAATTGGTGGTCTTCACGGGACGACTTTCGTCTACCACAAATTCTGATTAATAGGCTATGACTGGCACTTTACAGATGAGGGATCAAATTCACACAATTCGGCGGTATTTTAGTACTCAGAAATCGATTAATTTATATTTTATTTTACCTCTGTCGGGGGTGGAACCCACAACCTTAGGATTGCAAAGCACAATGTACTTGTATGTATGATTATATCACACGACACATTTTACTATATTTCGACTAAAATCTGAAATCTGAAATGCAAATACCACTTTATTTTTAAGTATCACATCCATCGGCGGCCTTGACCGTTTGGTTCTAAATGGCGATTTGACGCAATACCATTATGCGTTTACACGACAATACAAAAAAAAAATGCGCAAAATAAAAACAGAGTACGTTGTCGAAGCGACGTAACTGGCATATGTAACGACGTAACACGTATTAGCTCTTATTCTGCGAAATTCACGTGAAAAAAAAAGTCCTCTGTCAATTAGTATGGGGAAAAACATTATAAGCCTACATCGCACGATGTTGGCCTTTTAGCCCGATTTTTCCTCACTTTTGGTACCTAAGTGACTATATGGGAGTCCTTATAGCGATGGCATTTTTATAAATAATTAATAACGATCAGTTGCTATGGTGCTTTTAAATAGTAAGTATCATATTATTATTTTTATATAAATCGGCAGTATTCAATTATATAGTGTAATATATTTGCCGGCGGGTGTAGCTCAATGGTCAAAGCATTTGATTTGCAAGCCAAAGGTCGTGGGTTCGATCCCCGACGAAGATTAAAAAAAAACATTTCTGAGCCCTAAAATACCCCTGGTTGGTAAAATGCCAGTCATAGCCTATTAATTAAAATTGGCGGTGCACGAAAGTCGTCCCGTGAAGACTACCCATTCGTAGTAAATTCCTGTAATAATAATGATGATGATTGAATCTCGCGCTGTAGTATATAGACGTTGGCGGATCAACACTCCACATGCAGCGTCAAGCCATATGCGCCATGATAAGCGTCATAGATTTCCACAGATGAGACTTTAGAATTACTTTCAACATCTTTCGGTATTCTCCTGTGTGGGCTTACAAAAAAAAAAAACAGAATCGCGTTTATTGCAATGCGCTATTGTCGCTTATCTTTTGATATATCACAGATAACTTATTTATTTTTAAAAATTGGACATACATGTCAAATTCTATGTTGTATTTTATATCTTAATATTAAAATTACGAATAAATACGTCTTTACACTCCGGTAGTTGAAATTAAACTGATGCTTACAGCCTAGGGTTTTAGCTTTTAGGTAAAATTTATTTCAGCCCGATCGGATGTATACCTGCCGAATTATGAGTCTCAATACAGAACGCCCATTTTAAATATAACAAGTACAAGTATTGAAAATATCACTTACTTCTTTAATGAGACTGCTCTTAGTTATTACAGTCGCCTTCTGTCGGTATTCTCCTGTATGTGCTTACATAAAAAATAAAAATAAACTTCTGTATGTGTTTACATAAAAAAAAAAACTAGCAGGTTTCACGTACTCTTTTTTGTGATGTCTCGCGTTCAAATAATTACATAATGTGATTTTACGTTCATTTTTAAAAAAAGTAAAATACTCGTAAATCCTTGTTGAACTCTACGCTCGCATTTCTTTACGTTAAATATTCTATATGTATTGTATATGATATACTTGTGTATCGACTCTCCATGTACTCACTCTCGCTTATGACTCTCATACAAAATGGATGTACATGTGTGATAAGAGCAGGGGTAACGTGTTATGTAATTTAAATAAATTTCTTCTTCGTAGTATCAATCCGGTGGATTGGTTCGCAGCATCAGAATCTCGCATCTCTATCTCCGCTCTTCTGGGTCTTCTGCAACCCTCTTTAGATCAGCATAAGAGCTGCAACTCATGTCCTCGAATAATTGCTGCAAATACTCCCGTCTAAGGAGCTCTAGACGGGAGTCTTCTTCATAGTATCAATCCGGTGGATTGGATTGCAGCAACAAAATCTTGCATCTCGATCTCCGCTCTTCTGGATCTTCTGCAAACCTCTTTAGCTCAGCATAAGAGCTGCAACTCATGTCCTCGAACACTTGCTGCAAATACTCCCGTCCAGGTCTCTCTCTGCAGTTTCTGCCTTCAACCATCCCTTCAACAATCAGCTTAATAAAGCCATTGCAGGCTGGTGCAGAAAACACTTTTTGTTCGCGTATCGTACAGGTAGCTGCATTAGCATTTTGTTTTAATTGAAAGGGATATAATAGTGTCGGAAACAACAGGATCAGATCCTGTCTGCCCAGAAGTTGGCGACATCGATGGCGTTACTCCGGGCCATCATCAAGTCTTCCTGGGTGCAGCTACTCGGACACAGTCCACACTCCAGAAGGTGTGACAGGGTCTGCCTCACGCCGCAGTCACATTAAGTCGGTCCGCTGTAAAACTGCCAAACTTTCATTTGTGTTCTTGTCTTGCATACTCCAGTCTGAAGTCTGTTAAGGTACCTCCATATATTCCACCCCTGGTTGTGTCAAGTGACTAGGTCCTCTTTCGGAGCAATCCAAGTATTCCCCTCAGTTGCTCTTCTTCACATGTTGGCGGCCTCAGGTATCACCAGTTCCTTGTCGACTGTAGAAAACTTCTTCTTGATTTGAGCCGTGTGGTTATCTTTTGATACCCAAACATAGGGTGTGTCGTGGTTTGCTATGTAATATTATAAGATATGGAAGGAAGATGCTGTTTTTTATTTATTTTTTTGGCCGCGATCCGCCGCTTGACGCAGCCCTCCCACTGTAAACCCGTAATAAGAAAAAGGCATTATTTTTGTATTACGCTCTACTCATAAAAAGCAAACCTTCTCACCTCCACCTCCCACCACCCCCTCCCATACGACGGAACTTCTCTCCTACACCCTCCCTGTCTCCCACCTGTTATGTACAATAATATGCTGGCACACAAAAAAAAACAACTCTATACCGAGATTTTTTTCACCCGAAAATGCGAACACCCCATTGCGTCACCCTACTTGCAAAAGACACGGATCAAAAGTCGAAAAAAAAATGAAAAAATAAATAAAATTAATGTGTCTCAAGTAATTGCTAAAAACATTGAAAAAATAAATAAAAATATTGACTTTTTAAATGCTTCTGTTAATCTTTCTACACGTGCGGCCTGTGGGCTGGCTATACTCAGAAGGTCTAAAGTGCACTCCGGGTCCAGTATAACAACGCTTTCCGAATATTGTTGGGTCTGCCGCGATACTGCAGTGCCTCCGGCATGTTGACGGAGGGGTAAGACGATGACTTCTATGCCATAATAAGGAAGCGTTGTGCTACTCGTGGTAGTTTCAACGCAATGGTCGCTGTGTGGGTGGATAGGTGGGACTCCCGGTTGTAGGGGCACTGGATTCGTCTTCACGTGGCCATCCAGCGGGGATCCGGTGCTCCACTCACTGAGAGTCAGTAGTTGTTAAAATTGTTAAATGTTATTTAATACCTGGTATTTTCTTTTTATATGTATGAAATTCAAATTTTTATTTCGTGGCTGAATAAATAAAATTATTATTATAAATAACATTTTTAAACAGAAAGCGAGTTGCTTTTGGAAGCCACTGCTCTCAGTGTATGCCAAGATATCTAAAACTTTCGACACTCTCAATAATCTTAATGATGAATTTTCGATCTACATCTCTTGTACAACTATACATATTGTATTAAACATTCAAACATCTTCCTCTCCAATGTATTGTTATTATTAAGTCGCGCGGTGGCTAGATAAGGAGCAGATTAACAAAACAAAGATTTTTTCTGAAGCACATTGACATATATATTTCGATAACTTTACAAACTTATGGCCCGGACCTAGTCACAGTATTCAGGCTGGACCAACGACACTATGACACTCGTCACGGTCGTGGGACAACTACTGACTCCGGCACTGCGCCCTGGTCGGTAACACCGAGCGCCGCAAGTGGCGATCTCTATAAGTAACGTCACTCCCGTGACCGGAAAAAATGCCAATATGGCGACACATACATGTACGACAAGCGAACAGAAATAATAGACGAAAGATTGTGTATCGAGGTTTTCGGTACCAGTCAGCAAGGGCTATATCATTCTGATGTCAATTATAATTGAATCACTTAATCATTTTCGTGACTTTTGATATACGCTGTATATCCACTGCGTTCCATATAAGTTATGAATGTTATTATTACTAGAAATGCCTGGAAAATTCTCTTGTTTTGCTTTCCCGTTCCCGCTTAAAGCACGGTCACATTATGAACAATAATTTAAAAATAAGAACACTGTCTTCGTCTACTTTTCCTCCATTCCACGTTTTTCATTTTTTACATGCTTACGTACATTTTTAATAAACCATATATTCTTTAAAAAAAATGCCATCTCATTTTCAAGGAATCGTAAGAAAAATTTATGACCAAATGGAAATAAATACGTATATAGTATTTTTCGTGACTTGGATAGGATTCATGTGGCAGAGATGAAGATGCCGAGGTGGGCGGGCGGTGTGACTAGAGTGGACAGAGTTCGAAATGAGCATATTCGGGGTTCATTTCTGGTGGCCCCCATACCCGAAAAGATAAGGGAAAACCGCCTAAGATGGTATGGGCATGTGACACGGAGAGATGAGGACCACATGGTGGAGAGAGCCCTCAACATACGCACGCTGGGGAGAAGATCTGGAAGACCACAACCAACCTGTACTGCAACTGTAAAGAAGGATCTGAAAACTCTGGGCTTGACCGAGAATGCAACGCAGGAAAGACAGACATGGCGAATGTGCACAAGGAGAGCCGACCACAGATGATGGGAAATGTCGAGGCTAAAAAAGGTAGTCTTTTCCGTATACATATCCGATTTTTAACTGGAGCATATAGTCGTACCAAAATGCCGCTACACAGCCCTGACAGTCAATATATTTTTATGTAAACACGTACACAAGAATACCGACAGATGGTGAAAGTGATTCTGATGTTTCATCTGTGGATTCTATGACGCTTACCATTCTACATATATATATAAGCGCTGCATGTGAAGTATCGATCCGCCAACGTCATAGAATACAGCCCGAGATTCACGCATCATCCTGTATTATTACAGGAATTTACTATGAATGGGTGGTCTTCACGGGACGACTTTCGTGTACCACCTTTTTTATTAATAGACTATGACTGGAATTTTACGGGTGACGGATCAAATTTACACCAGGGATCGAACCCACGACCTTCGGCTTGCCAAGCAAACGATTTAACCAACGAGCTATCATCATCATCATCATCATCAGCCTGTGTCTGTCCACTGTTGAACGTAGGCCTCCCGCATGAGTCTCCATCCTCTTCGATCCTCCGCCTTCCGCATCCAGGTCACTCCCGCTATTCTTCTTATATCGTCAGTCAACGAGCTATACCCGCCGGAAAACAATAATTCGAAGCAAATTCAAAAAAAATCAAAATTTAAACTAAACAGAAAAGAAAGAAAATATAAATCGGCATGTACACATAAACCACATTATTATTATTGTATGTACTACTCAGTGAGTGGAGCACCGGATCCCCTCTGGATGGCCACGTGAAGGCGCATCCAGTGCCCCTCCAACAGTGATTCCCACTTATCCGCTCACACAGCGACCATTGCGTTAGGACTGCCGCAAACGCGCGCCCACAGAGAAGTGCAACGCTTCCTTATTATGGCATGGAAGCCATCCACTCGCTCCTCCGTCAACATGCCCGAGGCACTGCAGTATCGCGGCAGACGTTGTTAAACTGGACCTGGAGTGCCCTGTAGACCTTCTGAGTATACCCAGCCCACAGGCCGCACGTGTAGAAAGATTGACAGAAGGCTTTAAAAAGCGTCAGCCTAACGTTTTTAGTACAACGTGCAAACCTACGAATCAACGTATTACATGAAACCAACAGCGCCCTCCGCTCCCTCTCAATTATACCTTGCTTTTGATCAAAACAATACAAAAACAAATATATGACAAAAAAAAAACACCATACGTTCCCTATTTAAATATATAACAATTTAATACTTTAAGTACCGGTATACGTTAATTATTGTTAAGAAATAAAAATAAAACGATTACGCTGTAGTGTAATTTTAGTCGTGAAAGGTCTATTGTACTGCGGAATCGCATACATCGAAAGAAATAATTTTTTCCTTTATATTTTTGCTTTACAGAATATTTCTCCATTAAATTATTTGAATGCATATATTGCAATTGTTATAGAATTTTGCACAAAATTAATTATGTAGAAAGTATTGCTTTTTGAATCTATATAATTATTTTTCACCCTTATGTTACAGCTCGGTGGAATACAAATTATACTGTCAATGCGGTACGAATTTTTCAAACCATTTTTTGCTTAAAACTTGTATTTGAAGCATAAATGTACTTATCTGACCTATTTTCATATATCACATTGGTTCTTCTATCATTTAGCTATCAGATGATCCATAAAAAACTATTATATTTAACAATCATTCATTATATAACTCCATACATGCGGTGGCATTGACACATGTGGTTTACAGAATAATCGCTCCTGTGACGAAACTTTACGATATTTATTTACATGCTTTACAGATAACTTTAAAATAACACATGTAGGTTGATAAAGGGAATGACTGCACTTCCAATTTCTTACCTTATATGTCGCAATGAGAACTGAAAGTAGCAAAATGATATATCACGTTATCCGATTTAAACGGTCGGGGAATCTTTGACGGCATATGCCGACAACCGATGCGAAAGGGTTAAGTGTTATTTAATACTGTGACATAGGCGTCGCACAAAATTCCGCAATGTCTTTAAACTAAGGCGCTTAAACAATGCATCCTTCTTGTATTAACTTATGGCGCTGAGACGTGGAATCTAACAGCAGGTCTTACACATAAAATAAAGGTCATCCAGCGTGCTATGGAGAGATCCATGACTGGAGTGTTTCTAAAAAGATAGAATCCGAAACGAGGATATCCGCAGAAGAACTCAAGTAGTGAAGGCTACCCACCGAATAGGCACACTAAAGTGGCACTGTGACATTTCGACGATCGATGGGGACGAAAAGCATTGAACTGGCGTTAAAGTTTTCTTAAATTTGTAATTAAATCTTAGGTTCAAGTTATAACTACAATACTATACATTGTAACTAAACTTTTTGACATTGCTTCCAAGTTAATTTTGCGACTCCTATCGTGCACGCAACTATACACCTTTTCAGGACACCGTGTATATCATCTTATAACTAGAACAATTATCGAGAAAAACTTCTCAATTTTTTTTTATTATGTAGTCCATAATATACACTAAAAGACCTCCAAGACCCAATCACTTGTCATCAAGCCTTCCCTTCGAAAAAAAAATCACAAAAAAGCTAAAGAAAAAAGAGAAAAATATAGTTGTTGCTCCCCTTAACTTTTTTATTTAACGACAATAATGTTTGCAATGTGTTCTCGTAGTTAGTTGTGTTTGTTGAGAATTTTACAAGGACTTTTAGTTAAATGTTTGAGAAAGTTTTTTTCGTACTTAATTGTATTATTTTTTTAAGTACAGGGCTGAGTTTTTTTTTGCAAAGCACATGGTTGAACATCTGCGTTGCGGTCCTTTATTATGCGTTCAAGTGACACTACAGTCATAAAAAAGAAAAAAATTCAAGACCTCAAGTACTAAGAGAAAATGGAGTAATAAAAAACATTCACAATTATTCATGTTTACAAAACAAACGAAAAAAAAAACGTTGTAATAGGTGCACCGAAAAAAATGTCGTTTTTTTAATAAATTAATTTGGTGAATTTCTTAAATATAAATACAATTGGTAATATATCATCATCATCAGCCAGTGTCCGTCCACTGTTGAATGTAGGCCTACCGCATGAGTCTCTTCCTCTTTGATCCTTCGCCTTCCGCATCCAGGTCACTCCCGATATTCTTCTTATATCGTCAGTCCATCTTGTAGGGGGTCGGCAAATGCTCGTTTGCCAGTTCTCGGTAATATATAAATACTATAAATATTAATTTAATATAAAAAAAAGCCGGATTTTAAATTGTTTAAACCACCTCTGGCATTTACGAACATTCAAAATATCTCCCAGTAAATCACAAATTTGTAGTACTTGTTGCAATTTCTTTCTTCATAAAATGGTAAAGCATAATATTTGGAATAAATTCCTCATTCGGTACAAAGCTCTCCATTGTATAAAGGGTTGTATTTTTTTTGTTTCAAAGTCCTAGTACACTCCAGGTATACGTAGTCAGAGAAACAACACAGAACACGTTGTAAAAGTTCTACTGCCGAAGCACAACTGACCACTCAAAAAATAACACAAAAAATACATTATTTTCCGGTACACTTATTATTTTTATTGTACTCGTAGTACACCCGTAATGCATGCGATTTTATTTTTATAATAATCTTCTTTAACCTAGCCATTTCCCATCATCTGGGGTCGGCTCTCCTTGTGAACGTTCACCATGTCTGTCTGTCCTGCGTTGCATTCTCGGTTTAACCCAGGGTTTTCAGATCCTTGTTTACAGTTGCAGTCCAGGTTGCCTGTGGTCTTCTAGGTCTTCTTCTCATGTATGTTTCTTCACCATGTGATCCTCATTTCTCCGTGTTACATGCCCATACCATCTTAGGCGGTTTTCCCTTATATTTTCAAGTATGGGGGCCTCCCGAAATGAACCCCGAATATGCTCATTTCGAACTCTGTCCACTCTAGTCACACCGCCCGCCCACTTCAGCATCTTCATCTCTGCCACATTAATCCTATCCAAGCCACGTTTCAGCGGGGTCCAACACTCCGACCCGTAGAGCATAGCTGGCCTTACAGCAGTTTTGTAGATTTTTACCATTTTTACCGAACCTTTGATCATAACTGGAATCTTGCTGTCTATTTTTATACTAATATATATTATTATAAATATTTTGGCGTACTGGTCACTGAGAATCGTTCCCTGTAGAAGTAGCTCGTTTCCTGTTTTAGGAACGCTGAAGCGTCTTTTAAATATATGCGCAATATCTGAGACTCGCAGCTTTATTTGATGAAAACGAAGTGCAGTGTGAACAGAATCCTTTCATACTACAGTCGGTCAAAGTTCGAAATTGGACAAGGTTGGAACATGTATTGACAATTCCGCAGGAGGGCATAAATCGCAGCTGCATTTTCTTCAAGACCCCAAACTCGCACACCGCAGTATCGCTTGTTGAAAACCCTCTCTGGTCCGTCGTGTTTTTGGAGACCCAGATGGGGACCCGTTACTGGCCGCACGCAAAAAGCTACTTATTAGAGAGTGGCGAAGGCTTTCCCTGAAACTATGCATAGAATATACTCGGTGGAGCTGAGTTGACATAAGACATGGCGGCATCTCATGAATGCCATATGCTCCTGTTAAAGGAGCGAATATGGCAATGATGATATTTAATTTTTAGAGCATTTTTTGTTTGAGGCGTCTCTTAGAAAAAAACGATCGGGCTAATCATGAGATCTCTTTACTTTTTTTAGGCTAGTCGGGGATCGAATCCTCGACAGATGCATAACGTTTGAGCGCTTTAACCTTTCGGCCACGCCCTTCGTTAAGCACGTCATAAATATTGATGTATTTAACGTGCAGTTTTTAACGACCTTTTTAACGACATCTCTTAATGACTCACCTTTTACAAGTGGCTTTGTAAGTTATTTCAACGTCGCGAATCGTCGTAACCCTTTTTATTTATTATGTAAACACATGCAAGAGAATACCGCAAGACGCAACATAGGTTAAGAGGTAAAGCTCATGCTTATTAAGCCAGATATCGTGAGTACGATTCCCGAAGAAAGCATAAAATTAAATTTCACTTCGATAATGTGCATGCTTGCAATCGTTATCTGCCGCCATGAAGCTTTGTCACCTGACATGATACTCGCCTCAGCCTATATCAGCTCTGCTTCCCGCGAGTACATTTATTGTGTCATGAAGAAAAGGCACCTATAGCTTATGCTCTCCTGCGACATCCATAGTTCATGTCCCGGTTGAGTCCAATTTCGTCTCTTGACCGACTATAGTATCGAAGGCTGTCTTGTGCGCTCTCTTCTTCATTCCTCACAAAATCAAACCAGCTTGGTGAAAACCCTCCCTGTCCCGTCTTGTTTTTGGAGACCCAGATGGGGACCCGTTACTGGACGCACGCAAAAAGCTGCTCGTTAGAGAGTGGCTGAAGGCCTTTCCGTGATTCTAGTTGCATCAGTTTGATGTCAAAAAGACCTCAGTCTAAGGCTGCGAAATTAGTATACTACAGCGAGTCTCGAATTGCCTTCTTCGGTAACACGTTGCTAACCATGAAATACGTGGAAAATTACAAAATCAAACCATCGTACTCCGAGTATTTAAAGCACTGATATTGTTTTAGAACCCATTATATTACTGCATTCGTTTTTGTAACCAACGACACGCTTTAAGTAACAATCGGTTACCCATTCATGTTTTGGTATTCGCACAACGTTGCTTCTTATAAGATACAATACATATATTTAATTCGAACCCGCAATCGCACGCATGACAATAAACTGCTTTAACCCTCCAGCTATACCCTTTTGCATATATTATTATTTATAATACTAGTATATACGTTAACTGATGACCTTTACGTTTTATTACCGTTTAACGTGCACTGAATAAACTGAACGTTAATTACTTTTTTATATTGTATTTTTAGCAAACGCATGCAGGAGAGCATAACCCTTTGAAACTAGTGCACTCTATGACGTACAACCTAGGCGACTAGACAAGTATTTTCAAATTCATTTCTTTCAACGATTATTTAGAGAAAAATAAATTTTAGCTGTGAGTTTTGAATCGCAGACGACGATACACTCGAAGTTGACAACTTTGCCATTTGTAAATATTTTTAATAAATATGAACTATATATATTAACATTTTTTATGTATATACAATATTGATTTGTTTCTTTGAAGAGATTTTGACTGTATGGAGTAGGAAACACCTGTATACCAGTATACTGGAAGAGCTTTTCAGAGCTTACCGGTGGCATTTAGGATTCAATATTCGAAATTGCTAGTTCTTGGTTGATATACAGGAACAGTGTATAGGATGTTCAGCAAACGAGTCTGTCAGTTGTGGATAGTTGCAGGATGAATTTTTTTTGAGTTAAGAGGAGCATCGCCCATAGTAATAAATTAAGAAAACACTAAATGAACTAATTTTACGTCTGTGTTCCACGGCATGGAGGCTAGTCATAAGTGTGCTTCTTTCATTAGAAAAACTGCTCTTTTTAAAGGTGCGAGTATCATAGGGCTCTAACTGAAAGGTGACTGCCGTATTCAATTCAATGCGAGCAGTTTTTATTTTTAAGTAATATAATTGCCTTGTTGATCCCAGAACCTTGGTATTCCTGCATCACCATTTTAACTGATGCCGTAATTTCGTGACCGTGACCTCGGTTTCGAAACATGCGGTAAGCAAGTATTGATAAATACAGTCCTTTATAAATAAATAAGCGAAGAATCTTCAGAAATCGTTCGTTTTTCTTTCACTGTGCTTTGCTAATATTACCTTAATCCCGCCTCCCTTTCTTGGTCTTTACTTCTCCCCACTTTCTCGCCCCCTCTCGGCATTTTCTCTTCCTGTAAACAGCGAGTGTATACGTTGGGCTTTAGCGTTTCCGATGGGCCGAAGCCGGCAGATTATCGATGATTTATGCGACGGTCTTAATACCTTGCTGCTAAGGCGGGCGACGAGCACAATAACCATCTACCACTAATACTTAAAAAAATCAAATTATATAAAGAACTATGTATATAAGCTTTTAACCCTTTCGCATCGGTTGTCGGCGTATGCCATCATAAGATTCCCCGACCGTTGACATTGATTGACGTGATATATTGTTTTGCTACTTTCTTAGAATAGTTTTTTATGCATCATCTGATAACTAAAGGATACAAGAACCAATGTGATATAAGAAAATAGACCAGATAAGTACATTAATGCCTCAAATACTAGTTTTAAAATTAACAGTATAATTTGTATTCAAACCGAGCCGTAATGAAAGGGTTAATATGATGTTACTATAAAGAAAAATCTCCAGTACCTGCAAGTTGTAGTAAACCATTCTTCTTTGTGTCAGCCAAGTCAAATTGTTTCGGCCTAATGTCTGTCAACATGGATGTTCGACTTGCTGCCCAGCATTAGGTGTTGATGTGCAGCTAGTCGGGCACATATGTCAGGATCTTAGGCGTAAGGCGTTCTGCAGGTCTCCACAGTTACACGGCAGTGACTTTTGTTGGAGCGCAACGCTTCCTAATGATGGCGTGGAATCCATCAACACGCGCCTCCGTCAACATGCCTGAGGCACTGCAGTATCGTGGCAGACCCAACAACATTCGGAAGGCGTTGTTATACTGGACCCGTAGTGCACTGTAGACCTTCTAAGTATAGCCAGCCGCACGTGTAGAAAGATTGACAGAAGGCTTTAAAAAGCGGCAACTGAGAGAACTGAGCGACAGATTTTTTTCGTGAAAGTATCGCCCAGATATTTTTATGATGTATACAAATATAGAAGAATACCGACTGCGGGTAAAGGAGAAATTTCTCATGTGGATTCAAGGATTTCTCACATTTTTTTTAGTATGTATGGCTAATGATTGTATTGTGAATGTTCCGTCTACTTTAAGAGACCAAATTTACGCTGACATTCTCCTCTCTAAGCTTGTTATTGAATTGCGTGGTGGTAGGACGAGGAGCAGATGAACAACACACATACTTTTTCAGAAGTACATGTATATTTTCTATTATTTTTACAAACTTCAATATGCTCCATTTAGTGTCCATATTTCAGTGGCGACCACATGCTCCATCTAAGCAGAGAGAGGTTTTCGTAGACTGTGTGCTTTACCCTTGGCATAATTTCTTCTTATAGAAAAAATACAAGTCTCTACAAATAAGCTGGTATTACGCTTGGACGCCTTGCTGTGTAACGATAATGCGAGAAACAACTTGTATCAACGGCCTTTTTATGAAAGTATTGATCAAAAGGGAAGAGCATTATCGGTATACATTAATATAAGCTGGTGCCGAAAAGCTTCGATATACGATATATAGTCTCTGATTCACATTCGCTCGTAGCACACGTATAAATAAAAATGTAAGTAACACACGGCATTCCGCTGCGTCTCCATTTTCTTTGTTAAACAAGTCATGTCATTGGTGCGCCATAGTTCCGTTGTAATCAAGAGGATAGTGCCCTGAATGATGCGTGCAGAGTCGTCACAGGCTGCCTCAAACCAACACACATTTCTAAACTATTACCCTTGGCTGGTATCGCACCACCAAACATAAGACGCAAAGTCATATGCGCCGAAAAATGCATAAGGCAATCGACCAACCGTTTCACTGCTTGTATAATCAGATACCCCCAACACCCAGATTGAAGTCGTGAAGCAGCTTTCTGATATCCACACCTCTCACATCCGTTCCTGAAAACGAGAGACTCCAGCTCTGGAAACAAGTCGCAACTGGCAAAAACCTTGACTCGCAGACCTGGAAATTCCTAAGCAGATTAAGAACTGTACATCCTCGAGCGGTGGGGAATGCTTCGGTAGAAAGAGTCACTATTGTACGACTGTGGAGACCTGCAGAACGTCTCACACCTAATATCCTGCTACATGTGCCAAACAAGCTGCATATCTCAAGACCTAATGCTGGGCAAAACACGGGCTATCGATGTTGCCAGATGATGCGTAAAAATAATTTGACGTCGCTGACACGAAGAAGAAGACTGCCGAAGGAGTCAGTTAGGTCAGTTAGCCTGGGACCTGTAAGGAATAATTGAAGTTGTGAATATGGTAGTTATTTAAGATGGTCTACAGGGAGGCCGAAACGTGTAATCGCTTAAAATAAATGTGAATCAAAACTAAATGTTTTTAATTTGTTAATTATTTAATTAATATTAATTTAAAATTATAATTATGCAGTTTCACCAAGTGTTGTCAGTTGATAACCTTAATGTTATTGAAAATGTTCTTATTATCGTGCATACTTGAGAATAAATTTACATTTAAAATATTTTTCGCTTTTTTTTAAATTATAATATTCCGAGAATTTATAAATAAATAAATAAAATTAAGTACGGGGGGATTAATAAATCAAAATAATAAGAAAATAAAAGTTTATTTTTATCTCTACACAAACGTCAGCTGTCGGTTTTTTCTTCATTTTTTAAAATAAATTATTGACTCCCCCTTCTGCCCCCCTTTCCCCCCTTGTTCTTATCCATCTGCTGAATTAGCTATGACAGTGATTCTCAAATATATACTTATATGATTATATATCTTACATATGAAATAAAGTATTTCTTCTTCGTAGTATCAATCCGGTGGATTTGCAGGAACAGAATCATGCATCTTCTCCACTCCTCTCGATCCTCTGCAGTCCTCTTCAGCTCAGCATAAGAGTTAAGCTCATGTCCTCAAACACTGATGATGTGACCGGTCCATCGGGCTCGCCTCTATGAGATGTTTCTTATTGTATTTATTTGTTGATTTAAGCGCCCATTAGACTTTTAATTATGAAGATTAATAGCACAATAACCAAAGTCATGAGAGTAAGCCGCAATGAGCAGCAGAACATTAATATATCAATGCTAGGCGTACCCCTAGAAGATGCAAAAGAGTTTGTATACCTTGGAAGTACGATCACCTGGGATGGCACAACAAAAAGAGAAGTCAAAAGTCGCATACATCAAGCAAAGCTTCAATAAAAAAACGTCAATTCTTGAGTCAAAAAATATTAGTTTAAAGCTCCGCAAGCAACTTGCCAAAACATTCGTTTGAAGCATCTTGATGTACGGCTGTGAGACATGGTGCTTATTTGAAAGTGATAAAAAAAAGACTAGAGGACTTTGAGATGTGGTCACACAGAAGAATTCTCGGAATTTCCCGAGTGTTCATAGGTTCTCAGCATAATCAAGGTAGATAGGCACCTAGTAAGAACCATCTCAGAGAGGCGATCGGTCACATCATGCGCCACGATGGTCGTCTTCACGACATTGTGGAAGGGATGGTTGAGGGTAAAACTGCAGCGTACAGCCTCTCATGCTGAGCGTCTTGATCGGCTGTGCTCTCCGGCATACAATTACATAAAAAAAAAATTGAATCCATGTTTTTAAGTTTTTCCGAACTTGAAAAATCTAGTTCTACTATCAATAAAAGTATTTCAAGGTGATGTTAGGTTAAGTTAGGTTTTGTTTTCTCGTTTTCGCTGATGGCATTTGGGAAGCACTGAGTTCGTATGGCCGCCGTCCCCACCCCATCAACCACCCACAATCTCGACCCTTGTAAACTAATTTATCGCGAAGCAGAAAACTTCTTCTCCCTCTACCGTGCCTTCTGAAAGGCTTCCCCCACTTGCTGCAACTTCAGAGCGACGATAAACCTAACCGATGTTGAAGCTAGAGTTCTTGATTTCAAGGATGATTATGATACACTATCAATATACATATATTGATGTCCTCCTCTCTTATTTGGACGTCTATTAACTGGATGAAGAAAGCAAGATGAGGTTCACAATATAAAGAACTTGTTTTTGTTTCACTATATACGTTTATTTGTCAAACACTTTGCATTCGGCACACGCCATATAGGCGTGCCCATAACGGGCGCGAGCGATGTCCGACTGACAGCTCACGGCGCGCTCTGACATCTCGGCGGTGGCAACTATCGCTGCAGAAAAAAAGCGAATTCAAGATAACAGTGCCACCAACAGGAAATGGGCCCACTGTCATAACAAATATTTTGGCGTATGCAAACACCGCTTAACATTCTGCAATTACAAACATCTAGATGTGCGTGTCAGGCGAGCGAACAAAATAAGAGATAAAATATTGTTTTTCGAGGCTTTACGGCATCAGCCTAAAGGAGTTATATCAAGATGATATCAATATATAGTCGTGTCGGAAACAACAGGGTTAGATCCTGTCTGCCCAGAAGTGGGCGACGTTGATGGCGTTACTCCCGGCTATTATCAGGTCTGCCTGGGTGCAGCTACTCGGACACAGCGCACACTCCAGAAGGTGTGACATGGTTTGCTCCACGCTGCAGTCACATTCAGTCGGTCCGCTGTAAAACTGCCAGGCTTTCATTTGCGTCCCCGTCTTGCATACTCCGGTCCGAAGTCTGTTTCAATAAGTGATGATCATGATGTGATGTGGGCATGAAATACCGGGAATTCAATTACATATCAAACAATCTTTATTTATTCTTCTAAATTCATTCTATCCCTTTGGAATTAGGCCTCATAGTATATTCCTGTAATAATAAGAATGATTCGTGAATTTCGGGTTGTAGTCTTAATTTTGTATATAATACTCGGCGCTTGCAACCTATTAATCAAAATTGGTCAGGCGATTTGGTCACATAGTAAATTCCTGTAATAATATGGCTTTGGAGGATCAACACTCCACATGCAGCGCTTAGCAATATATACACCATGGTAAAGCGTCATAGAATTCCACAGATGAGACTTCAGAATTACTATCACCGTCTTCTTCGTAGTATCAATCCGGTGGATTGGTTTGCAGCAACAGAATCTTGCATCTCGATTTCCATTTCTCTCGGTCCTCCGAAACCCTTTTCAGCTCAGTTTTTTTCTTGGTTGTTTTGTCTCGAGCAGTACCCACCCGGAGATCCGATTGGGGGACTATTTTATCTCCGGAAAATTTTACTTGAGATGCAATAAATTTTTTTTTTGCTGATACATGGGATGTCTTTAAGACCTTTAATGTGGTATTTTCCCCTTTATTTCCACATCCTAATGCCGTTGACCATAAAGGTTCATCCGTCTTAGGAGAGCATTTACTACCTCCAGGACAATAGAGTGCCCTAACCAGCTTGACCTGATGAGGTTGGCTGGGTGTTAGCTTATTCCGGCCAACATTCGGTCCCTGTCTATATTGGCCGACTGATGTCGCTCACCCCCCACCACGAGAAGGAGATAGATCAGGATTTTCCTTTCATCGAACCTGTGACCTTAAGGCATTTCGCAGAGTCAGTAAAGTAAGGAAAAGGTTTTCAGGATCACCATACTATTAAAGTATCTTTTTAGAGTAGACTTTCACGTTGTGCTCTGCACTCATACTTATGAATCTGAAATACAAACAAACGTGAATGTGTATATACGAGTATACAGGTAAATGTAAGGTTTAATATTTGAGGTATATTTTCTCACTGCAATTTTTCTCGACTACCTTTCAAAGCGCACGCATGCAGAAGAACACCTCCGCTGGGAAGAAAAAAAGCTCCTCATTATCACCGGTATTAAAAAATACGTTATGTTTAATGAAAAACTGTTTTAAATTTCTTAACCAAGAAAATATGTGAAAAATCTCATAAAACATTCATTTATATGGGCAATGCAAACCAGCGATCATAACGTGACACAACACCTGTAATGAACGATCACTGCAGATAACGAGTGATATTAATTCATTGAATGTCATACACTGCACATTCCTCGAAACCGTTTTTGGACCTTCAATCCACATACAGTGGCAGATTGTTGGGATGGTCCGTGCTTCGTATCGTTGCTTAAGCATTCCTTATTTATATTACTAATACATAGAATTTCGTACACCGCAAATTCCTCGATACCTGATGTTTTGGACCTTGATCCCCTCAATTTACACATAGTGGCACAAATGCCCTGTGTCGTAGCTGACTGTATGAATCTAAAATAAAGAGTTAATTATAACAATTCCTTTAAAGACTTTTGGATGTTTAATACAACACAGTTATGTTCAAAATAAAATTTTTGGCTGATAATGATGAGTCCCAAAAACCTGAAACTTCTTGGTATGAAATCGGAGTTTGTTAAAGCCTACATGTCCTATCCTTTGGCTTGATTTATAGTAGTATGGGATATGAGATATATAATGTATTGAAATCAGCATGATGTAGCCATTGCTGACTATTACCGAAAACCTCGACGTACAATCTTTCGTCTCGTATTTCTGATCGCTTGCCATTCATTTATTTGTCCGCCATATTGGGACTAGTTATATAGTTTTGCCACCGACGGCGCTGGTGACCGACCGCGGGACGTAGAAGTCTAAGCGCCGACGAGCGCGTCAGTGATGTGTTGACGATCGAGAAGATTTCATGACGGCCAGCGGCATGTCATTACGCTTGGCCGGAAGTTTGTAAAGTTAGAAGTAAGTATTATCAATGTGCTTCTTAAAAGAAAGTGTTTTTTTGCTGACCTGATCCTCTCCTCTTGAAACCATTTTGTACAGACACACCCCAAACAAGACTTGACATAACTACCACTTCTTCTTGACACACGCAATTAAGCGGACTGGCAACAAATCACCAAGGAAGGCAACCCGAGACACGCATGTAGCATACTAACGTCGAAACTTCTAGTCTAAGGTTTCGTTGACAAGCCGTATGCTGCGTCAAAGACTCGGGAAGGCACTCAGCCACTTGCAAACATTTAAGCTTTTTGTAGTGCTCTGTAAAGTATTTTCATCAGAAACACATGTACAGAGCGAAGGCGGAATGGGTCTGACAGCGTGACCTGCTCCTCATCATGCCACCACGCGACTGTTCTTCGTAGTATCAATCCGGTGGATTGGTTTGCAGCAACAGAATCTTGCATCTCGATCTCTATTCCTCTCGGTCCTCCGCAACCCTTTTCAGCTCAGCATAAGCGCTACAATTCATGTCCTCGAATACTTGCTGCAAATACTCCCGTCTAGGGCGCCCTTTACTGTTTCTACCCTCAACCATCCCCTCCACAATATCGTGAAGACCATCGTGGCGCATGATGTGACCAATCCACCAGGCTCGCCTCTCTGAGATGGTTCTTATTAGTTGCCTATCTTCCTTGATTATTCTGAGAACCTCATTGTTCGTGACGTGGTCTCTCCAGGAAATTCCGAGAATTCTTCTGTACGATCACATCTCAAAGGCCTCTAGTCTTTTTTTATCACTTTCAGATAAGCACCATGTCTCACAGTCGTACATTAAGATGCTCCAAACAAGTGTTTTGGCAAGTTGCTTGCGGAGCCCTAAAGAAATATTCTTTGACTCAAGAATTTTGCCTTTTTTATTGAAAGCTAGCCTTGCTTGATGTATTCGACTGTTGACTTCTCTTTTTGTTCTGCCATCCCAGGTGATCGGACTTCCATATATATTTTATAACGTTGTATTTATTTAAAATTTCAATAAAATACAAATAGATGTACAATCATGTTGTGTCTCGGCGGTGTTTTTTGTCTTCTTCGTAGTATCAATCCGGTGGATTGGTTTGCAACTTTTTGAGAGAGAAGAGGATGTTAATATTTAACGTATATGGGGGCATAAACTGTATCACGGTAGCTTTACGGTGGCTTAACTTTCACTGTACTGTAGTCTGTCGGTCACTAATAACGTTTCTCTTTGGCAACGTCCAAGCTGCCTTTTACGTACGTCGCATCCAAAAATAATTGTACATTAACGGGTTACGTTCAGAAGGCTCTCAAATTACAGTGTCCCGTACACACAAAGGAAAGTTTACAAAAAATACGTGACGTAGACAGTTTTTTAACTTTATTTTCAGCGTTTTTTTTAAATTATCACTGCGAAGTTTGTATTTAATTGAGATATAAAATACAGATGATTTATAATACAAGTGACATTATGATTAGCCGGCGGGTATAGCTCAATGGTCAAAGCGTTTGTTTTGCAAGCCAAAAGTCGTGGTTTCGATCCCCGACGGAGATTAAAAAAAAAAGGATTTTTAATCGATTTTGAGCTCTGAAATACCCCCGGTTGGTGTGAATTTGATCCCTCACCCGTAAAACGCCGTCATAGCATATTAATTAAAATTGGTGGTAGACGAAAGTCGTCCCGTGAAGACCACCCGTTCATAGTAAATTCCTGTAATAATAAAGGATGATGCGTGAATTTCGGGGTGCAGTCTAAGACGTTGGCGAATCAACAATCCACATGCAGCGCTTAGCCATATGTACCATGGTAAGCGTTATTGAATTCCACAGGTGAGGCTTCAGAATTACTATCACCATCTGTCGGTATTCTCCTGTATGTATTTACATTAAAAAAGTCATCAAACAGCATTGAGATTATTTACATTCACCGTCTGTCGGTATTCTCCTGTAAGTGCTTACATAATTTTAAAAATAATCTATTTGCGGTACAGGTTATTAGTAAAACGGTTCTCCAAAGACAAATTAGTATCCACCATTGTTTCATCAGCTTCTTAGCGCATCTTTTTCTTCTTCCCACGATCAGAACATAACATTTTCAATCGCTTATTCCGTTGTTTTCCCAGCATTTATTGTTTTCCTAACATTCACCTTTCTCTGCATTCTATTATCTTAGATACCTGCAATTTTATTTTTTTTTATTTTATTTAAACCCATGCAGGAGAATACCTACAGATGGTGATAGTAATCCTGAAACCTCACGTGTGGAATTTTAAAACGCTTACCATGGTGCATATGGCTAAGCGCTGCATGTGGATTGTTGATCCGCATGATTGACAGATGTTGATGAAGAAATCTCATCATTGACTTAAAGCTGATCATCGACAATAGCATATTTAACACGTTTAACACCAACGTAATGTTTTTAATGCATTCGACTCAAAGGCGCCATATAGGTCACATTCAATGCTTAAATTACATTTAAATGTAACCGCTGGCGTACAGGGACTGATTGTTCGAAAAAAAAAATGTCACCGATAACCTACACCCTTTTCAATAACAGTGTAGATCACCGGTGACCTACGTGGCGTCGAACGTGTTAAGGGTTGTTCTTATTAGATTACCAAAAATAGCAAATAGCACCCCCTTTGTAATTAAAGCTACTCCAGATGGGCCGGGATTGTTATTGGAATGCGTGGTGGATGGATGAGGAGCAGGTCGCCAAAGCAAAGAATTCGTTGAGAAACACATTTGATATTTATTTTGCTTTGAACAAAATAAGCTGTGTACCTATTTGTGGTCACCAATCCACGTATAAACCGCGCCCAATGTTGCCTTACTTCTTTCAACACACTTCGTTTTTACAGCACCAAAGTGAATCTTTAAGTGATTCTGTTCTAGATGGCGTCCAAAAGCGCATCCGCCGACGTCATTAACGCCAGGAATGTTACTCATTGCCCTCGGGGATCGTTGCCACTCCTCTTAAACAGTCGCCCCCTTCAGATTGTATGGAGGAGTCGTTCTACTAACCATTACGTGAAAGATTCTCAAACTATAACCAATATTATAAATATTTATTTATTTAACTTGTTTTTAGATGGATCACGTATGATAAGTTCTCTATTAGGAGACTGCAGCTTCGATTAACTCGTAGTCTTTCTCAATCCTTCTCTTGTTAAGAGATAACTGAGCTGCGATAGTACTTTGCAAGTAGTCTAACACATTTTATGCAGGAGAGGGACAAGGGTGTGTATTTAGACGAGTTAGTCAAAACTGTAGTCTCTTAATAGAGAATTCATCTTACGTGATTCATGTAAAAATAAGGTAAGTAAATATATATTTATACTGTATAGTGTATTTTTTGGTAGGACTTTCCTAATTTTCTGTTAGGCTCTGACTGCTCCATGCTGTTGAACTACATCAAGGATATCGTCGGGATATCGCGTGTACTTAAACTTTTTACCTTGTAGCCAGTATGAATGTGTTGACCATATGCCATATTCGCTTCATATTTAATTTTGCCGGCGCTCATAGCTCAATGGTAAAGCGTTTGCTTTGCAAGCCAAAGGTCGTGGGTTCGATCCCCGACGGAGATTAAAAAAAAAAGGATTTTTAATCGATTTCTGAGCTCTTAAATACCCCCGGTTAGTGTGAATTTGATCCATCACCCGTAAAATGTCAGTCATAGCCTATTAATTAAAATTGTTGGTAGACGAAAGTTGTCCCGTAAAGACCACCCATTCATAGTAAATTCTTGTAATAATAAAGGATGACGCGTGAATCTCGGGCTGTAGTCTATGACGTTGGCGGATCAACACTCCACATGCAGCGTTTAGCTTTATACACCATGGTAAGTGTCATAGAATTCCACAGATCAGACTTCAGAATTACTATCACAATCTGTCGGTATTCTCCTGTATGTGTTTACATAACAAAAAAAACATAATAATAATAGTATTTATTCAGCCACCAGAGCCATAAAAATTACAATTTCATCCAATACAAGGTAATACATAACATTTAACAATTTTAACAACTATTACTCAGTGAATGGAGCACCGGATCCCCGCTAGACGGCCACGTGAAGGCGCATCCAGTGCCCCTCGTACCGGGAGTCTCACCTATCCATATGTGTTAATAAATAAATGATGTTTATGTACACATGTATACTTCTATTGTAATACATAATATAGTAATTGTATAAACTTTATATTAATGTTACTAATTTTTACATTTTCCTTCTTTCTAGGTTCGTTCTTGCAGACTGTTATAAGAAACAACTTACTTATTAAATTGGGTAAGTTATTTTTTCTTTTTCTACATGTGTGTAAACACTTAATAAAACACTTCTTAGGTTTTAACGGCCAGATTTGATATTGTGGCTTTTGGGTTTGGCCGTGTGTGGCGAATTTCTTTTTACCAATATTTCGACCGCCATTGCGGGGGTCTTCTTCAGGATTGATGATTTAGTTGTGAGTTGGTGTCAGGTTATCTTATATCACGAGCGTCATTGTCATCTCCATGGCAACTACATACTCAATCTTCATTGGTCCGGAGAATCGTGTACGGTAGGTATGTTCTAAGAACTGTACCTCCACGAACGTCATGTCGGACTGTTGTCGTCCTTGCTTGTCTGTTAAGGTTTTTGAGTATGTCTCAGAAGTGAAAGCCATGCTGTTTTGAGATTCAAGCCGTCATCCCTGTTGATGTTGATGGGATGTCTTTTGATTTCAATGGGTTCCCTTACTATGTGCATGTATTCCTTGCTAAAGTAAGTGAACACGAGAGATCATGCACAATTAAATCATCAATACTGAAGAAGACCCCTGCAATGGCGGTCGAAATATTGGTAAAAATAAATTCGCCACACACGGCCAAACCCAAAAGCCACAATTTCAACTAAATAAACACTTTCTTTTTCTCCATAAGTTTTTTTTTTCTATGTTATAATATTATGCAATATGTATTGTGTTTATAAATATATAAATATAGTTTGCGAAATAGTGTGTTTTGGCGCATTCCAAGCGACGGGCGCCTCCGCATTTCCGCGCCATTAGCGATGCGAGTGTTACAGTTAACATTCCAAGCGCTCTTATATACAGTAGCGCGCCAACCCCGCACACAAGGGGTTATCAACCCTTTAAACCTTTACTAAATCATCCTTTAGAGGCCTCGGCATACCTTTCGGTTCAATTTTTCTGTTTGTCAGTTAGCGCATGCAGGACAGCATAACTTAATGATATGATGTGACAATGTAAAAAAAGCAGGTTTTCCAAAAAAACACTGCATATTTACTTCATATATATAATCATTTACATTACATATGTAAAGATGATTCACTTTGTATATAGCACAAGCCGGCGAATATAGCTTAATGGTCAAAGCGTTTGCTTTGCAAGCCAAAGGTCGTAGGTTCGATTCCCGACGGAGATTGAAAAAAAAAAAAGGATTTGTAATGGATTTCTGAGCTCTAAAATACCCCCGGTTGGTGTGAATTTGATCCCTCATTCGTAAAATGCCAGTCATAGTCTATTAATTAAAATTGGTTGTAGACGAAAGTCGTTCCGTGAAGACCACGCATTCATAGTAAATTCCAGTAATAATTAGGAATGATGCGTGAATCTCGGGCTGTAGTCTATGACGTTGGCGGATCAACAATCCACATGCAGTGCTTCGCCGTATGCAGCATGATAGGCGTCATAGAATTCCACAGTTGAGACTTCAGAATTACTATCACCATCTGTTGGTATTATTATCTATTGGTAACAGCCGGCGGTCATAGCTCAATGGTAAAGTGTTTGCTTTGCAAGCCAAAGGTCGTCGGTTCGATCCCCGACGGGGATTAAAAAAAATGGATTTTTAATCGATTTCCGCGCTCTAAAATACCGCGGTTGGTGTGAATTTTATCCATCACCCGTAAAATGCCAGTCATAGCCTATTTATTAAAATTGGTTGTAGACGAAAGTCGTTCCGTGAAGACCACCCATTCATTGTAAATTCCTGTAATAATAAGGATGATGTGTGAATCTCGGGGTGTAGTCTATGACGTTGGCGGATCAACAATCCACATGCAGTGCTTCGCCATATGCAGCATGGTAAGCGTCATAGAATTCCACAAATGAGACTTTAGAATTACCATCACCATCTGATGGTATTTTCTGTACGTGTTCGCATGAAAAACGCCGCATGGTTAATAAAGGGCAGTAACTGTTACTAATGCGGGGGTTCGCAGTCGGAGTCTGCCCGGGACCTGTGACGAACGCAGAAAGTTCCGTCCTGGGGTCATTCATCTTAGATATTTTACAATGTGCACGCAAAACACTTATATTTGTCGATAAAGAGCCATATTAAATGCATCATACGAGTTGCAAACTTTATTTTTGATGTACTTTAAATCATGTCAGCTGACATTACTTTAATACAAGAAATAAGAAGCGAATTTATGATTAAATTAGTGTGCAGATATTAATGACAAAGAAACACAATTAAACGATTCATAAATAATTTTTAAAATATGCATTTTTCGCTTGTAATTTTACTGTTACATGAATTTCGATACAAACGCGCTATGGAGCGAGCAAAAAAACAACCATTCCGATCGTAAAACTGGAGCCTTCGCAGTGGGACAATTGTGTGCAGTGATGCAAGCGAATTTTCAGCCTGAAAGCCCATTCCAAGCGCCGCCAACATACAAATTACTATAGCGCAGTCGCTTACAATTTTACACCATTTGAAAAGTAGTAGAAATATATTCATTCGCATGTTATTGTATGAAAAATGCTCCGCATACAGAAATCGCTTGATTTGAATAAAATTGGAATATTTTTTCATTAAACTTTATTGACATTTTATATTAATTTATATCGCCGGGATCGTCATCGGAACGCGTTGTGAATGAATGAGTAGCAGATCACGAAGCAAAGAACTCGTAGAGAATGACATACGCCTTCATTTTAAACTACAAGATTGACAAACTTCGGTATTCTGCCACAAACGCTTGAAGACCTCATGTCAGCCATTTGACGAACTATCTTCAATAGCATGACAGGTAGTGGTTTCGTGATTTCAAAACAGCGCAACATAGTTACTCAATTTTAAAAGTATTAGTAAAATTTTCATATATGCGTGTTAAAACGAGCAAAAATAAGAGTTGAAATATCGTATATCGAGGCTTTTCAGCACCAGGCAGGAAGGGCTATATCAAGTTGATATCATAATATAGGACAGATCTTCTTCTGCGTAGTATCAATCCGGTGGATTGGTTTGCAGCAACAGAATCATGCATCTCGATCTCCATTCTTCTCGGTCCTCTGCAGTCCTCTTCAGCTCAGCATAAATGCTACATTCATGTCCTCGAACACTTGCTGCAAATACTCCCGTCTAAAGCGCCCTCTACAGTTTCTACCCTCAACCATCCCTTCCACAACGTCGTGAAGAAGACCATCGTGGTGCATGATGTGACCGATCGCCTCTCTGAGATGGTTCCTACTAGGTGCCTATCTTCCTTGATTATGCTGAGAACATCATTGTTCGTAACGTGATCTCTCCAGCAAATTGCAAGAATTCTTCTGTATGATCTTCTTATTAATCTTCTGTAAATTATATGCAGGGAATTATTTATTTTCTCTTTATGTTCGGAATGTTCGTGTCCAGTCTGATCGCGTCCTAACAAGCACAACAATTTCCTTCTCACAAATCCCTCCACAACACACACACACACACAACCACATTCAGACAGATGCATTGCTCTTCCTTAGCTTACAGAATTATGTACTTGATGGTATGTTGTGTTGACCATATAGTCCAAATTAGCGGTGAATATTGCAGTACATACTAAAGAGATCTTTTAGCGCTTGGTGTTTTTTTTCATAACACACGTTTCCCGCATGCAGCGTCCAGCCTCCCTGGCTGAGCGTCATAGAGTGCACTGTCTTGTTGGCTCATACAGGAGACCACACCGGCTGTGCTCCCCTGCATGTTACATAAAAAAAATTAAAGAGATCTTGTAGCACTTTTTTATCCTAGTAATTCCAGGGGTTTTGCAAATCTTTCTGTGAGGGCCGCTTTTTTTTATTCGCACCGTAAAATTTTATTTTAATACCCTTAATAAAACCTCTAAGGACTTACTCCCATTAGGCCGTGCTTAAAGGGTAGGATCAACGCAATACTGTTTTTTTATGGGAGTCGCCAGAGGGATTAACCCACAAAAAGGCGATCCTTAAACGGTTAATGTATGTAGCAAGTGATTTTAAAAAAAAATATGAAAAAAGTATGAAAATAAATGTTTTTTTAGTATTTTTTTTTACAAATGTTATTCTAAGCTTTATATTTAATTGTTGACCGACGACTATGGTATATTATAAGCGCTTGGTGATGTAGTCCAGTGGTAAAAGCGTTTGTCTGTCGTTCAGACTCCATCGGTTCAAAACCCGATCAAGCTTGATTTTTTAAATTTATTTCATCAAAACTAAGCTTTGTACGTTTCTCCGCTAGGGTTGAGTCTCTCCATAAGTACAAAAAAATATGACAGGCCTCTTGTGCATCGGGCTTATCATTTGATTTTCTTTGAAAAAAAACATCATAATTGATCACCCAAATATTTCTCAGGTATAGATATTCAAATATAGCTGCAGTTTATGGAAGTACGAGAGCTCTTGCTCTGGAGGCTTCTGGTAATCATCTATATTCCCATGTAAACCTCCACTATACAAGCGTTCTGGGACAAGACATAAGCAGTTTTAGCACAAAGAGCTTTGATACGGAAATGTGCGGAGTTTATATGCTTAAAACATAGGTCGTTGGGTCAAATCCGGCTTCAAGGACCAATATTCCGGAACCGAGGTCGCGGTCGCGAAATTACGGCATCCGATTCAATGGTGATGCCGGAATACCAAGGTTCCGGCACTGAGGATAAATCCAAAGACCGGAGCTGAGTTCATACTGATTCATTTGATAAGATACCCTTTTTAAACCTTATTGTACACCATGAGTATGCATTTATAAAAGTAACATTAACACATTGAATGTCATACACCGCACATTCCTCGATACCGTTATGAACCTTGGTCCCTTTAATTTACATAGAGTGACAGATTATTGGGATAATTAATTATTATAAATAAATTATTATTAATTTTTAATTAATTATTGGGTAATGCTGCGTATCGATGCGTTACCATTCTTCATGTTATATAATAATTATTTAATACATTGAATTTCATTCACTGCGAATTCCTTGATACCTGTTGTTAAAAATTGCATTATATCTGATAAATGAAAAATATTTTTCATAGTGATATGGTGACTTGGAAAGAGTAAAGGATTTTTGTAATCGAAGGAATTGTGTCTGTCGCCCATATGCTCCAGTAAGAGAGCGGATATGCAATAATATAATACTCGTAAAGGAATGGAATCGTCTTTGAATACGATTAAATCTCAAGTCTATCATGTTGAATGCTCTGGCTACGTACTTGTAGGAGCATGGAGGTTGTTTTTTTTTTATTTTACGATCGTCGCTCGCAGCCTACCGTGACGCGGCACTCGCTGGTCCCGTGTATCGCGCTATTCTACACACAATACGAATTATGAAAGAAAAGAGGAAGGGGCGTGTGAACACGGGAGCAATTAAAGCGGAGGCATTAATATGTTCATGTAGAGCAGGGGAAGGCTACTGAGCACTCGAAACCGATGGAAATTACGATTATTTAAAAAAAAAAGTTTTATTTATTTATTGTATATATTAAAATATAGAATTCTTAATATTTTAAAACGTAGATTAATTAATTACATTTTTATATGTAAACACTTATAAAAGAATACCGTTTACGTAATATAATGTTTTAATAAACATTTATTTATTTACTTTGTTTTTACATGGATCACGTGAGATAAGTTCTCTATTAGGAGACTGCAGTTTCGAACAACACGTAGCCTTTCTGAATCCATCACTTGTTAAGAGATAATCGAGCTGCGATAGAAAGTGGTCAAACCCATTTTATATAGGAGAGGGGGCAGGGGTGTGTGTATCAGGGAAGGATAAGAGGGAGACAGATAGGGTTGCGAGGATGAAGAAAAAAATGATTTAAGTATTATTTGTATGGGTTTGATCACTTATAAAGCACTATCGCAGCTCATTTATCTCTTAACAAGTGATGGATTGATAAAGGCTACGTGTTGATCGAAACTGCAGTCTCCCAATACAGAACTTATCTTACGTGATCCATGTAAAAACAAGGTAAATAAATAAATATTTATAATGTAAAATATTTTTTTACGTATAATAACAATACGTTTTCAGCTAGACAAAATTTGACCTAGTTGAAAACGTATTGAAAATGTCGCAGGAGAGCATAAACAACAGCTGCGTTTTCTTCAATCGTCCAAGCTCACACTTTCGTCGAGAACTATACATAGAATGTACTCGGCAGAGTTGCGGGAGGCGGAGCGGACTTGGGATGAGGCAGCTCATGAATGCCATATGGTCTTGTAAGTTTAGTGCACATGATAATGATGATGATGTAAAATATATCTTTGGTAGTCCGCCATGTTGGTCTCACGCTCTGGCCTCTTGAGGTTCTGTTTTTATCAATCAGCGCCGAGGTGATCTCGAGTTGGATGTGAATCCGGGGTCTGTAATGTGGGAACGGTCGCACGGTAACCACCCGACCGCGACCGAGACTTGAACCCCACCTTTTACGCTTCAAGACGGGTCAAAAAATGGAAGAAATCGGTGCAATGTAAGCTTCATATAACAAGTAATATTTAATTTTTAAAAAATATTTTTAAAAGTCACTTAATTACGGTATTTTAATAAATGCGTTTACTGTTACGTGTTTTTTTTATGTAAACACATACAGGAGAATACCAAAAAACGTTGATAGTGACGCTGAAGTCTCATCTGTGGATTATGCCGGCGGGTGTAGCGCAACGTTCAACCCTGGATACGTGTAAGACGAAAGAATCGCAATGAACAGTGGTTGAAACCAACTTGAGTGGAGATATTGACATATTTATTGTTATATTGGTTCAGATTCAGTGCTAGTGTTGATGAAGGCGAAATTTTGGAGGTTTGATGTTGTGACAATAATGCCATGTTATTTGTGGGTCATCCATGATTTACTTATAACATGGTTTTTGTTGTTACAAGTCAACTATTTGCATTGAGTCTCCTAACGCTTGTTCTGGGTGTGAGGTCATTGACACTAAATGTGTCAATAAATTTACAGGGCCACACTTTTATGTAAATACTTCAATAATGAATTAAGACGTAAAAATATTTTGTAATGTTATTGAAGGAAATAAATAAATAATTGTCTAAAAATGGTCAAAGCGTTTGCTTTGCAAGCCAAAGGTCGTGGGTTTGATCCCCGCGAAGATTAAAAAAAAAGATTTTGAATCGATTTCTGAGCTCTAAAATACCCCCGGTTGTTGTGAATTTGATCCCTCACCCGTAAAATGCCAGTCATAGCCTATTAATCAAAATTGGTGGTAGACGAAGGTCGTCCCGATCAACACTCCACATGCAGCGATTAGCCATATGCGGCAGCGTAAGCGTCATGAAATTCCACTGATGAGACTTCAGAATTACTATCACCATCTGTCAGTATTCTCCTGTATGTGCTTATATAAAAAAAAAATATGACGCTTACCGTTCGCCAACGTCTTAGACTGCAACCCGACTTTCACGCATCATCCAATTATTACCGGAATTCACTATAAATGGATGGTGTTCACGGGATGACTTTCGTCTACAACTATTTTTTGTTAATAGGCTATGACTGTCGTATTACGGTGAGGTATAAAATTCACACCAAACGGGAGTATTTTAGAGCTTAGGAATCGTTAAAAAATCTCCGTTGGGGATTGAACCCGGAGGAAAATTGCTGCTCTCAAACATTCATTCCTTCTTCTTCGCGGTGCAATACACAACCATGGGATTATTGAATGTTTTAACTTCTACGTTCCAGATAAGTACACCTGTGTTCGAAGCCATTCATTGCTTTTTGATCCCAGTAGATACATGTGGAGCTTTGAGCACTCAATTTAGTACAACGGCAATGGCGCTCCTAAATGGTCTACCAGCACACATAGATCCTTTTCTTTTGTCGATGATATTTTCTCCTAGATCTCTGTGATATTTGACACGTGTCATCTTCTTCTTCTTTTATGTTTTTTTTTATATGTATTGTATGTTTATGCATACTCTATGTTCCTTATTGTTTATTATTATATGCACTAAGTACCTTGGAACTACGGTTCTGTTAAATAAATAAATAAATAATTAGTCTGAGAGAGACCAATGTTCCAAGCAAGACTTCTTCTTTGTGTTTACATAAAAAAAAATGTGATCGTCTTATTTTCCATTAACATGACACTGCAAAAGGGTTATTAACTTCCTTATTTATGTAAAGAGAAAGAAAAAAAAAACATTATTTTTTCATTTAACTAAGTAGCGTGTCGCCGACCTCTATTGACTGCCTAAAGATACAAATTCACCACCACACTTCCCGTCTCTCCCACTCTCCTTGTTCTTACCGCCACCACTCTTTATCCATTGTCTCTTCTTCTCCGTGCCCATAAATCTTCGGCCCCCCTGCCAGCATATGATTAATGGCGTTTTTAGTTTTGTCCGTGTAGGCGTTTTTTTTTTTGCGAAATATGAAAAATTTATTTTCACCCCCCTCGCCGATGCGCCCCTGGAATCGCATAGAACAAGCGGATTATAAACCGCAAAGGGTGCTTCAAGCACTTCATCAAGCTGTGGTGAATTAAGGTGATTAATTAGAACAGATTTATATAGAGATGTGCTCTCTATATAGCGCTTGCATCGTCCCCATTAAACCAATTCATCTGTATTTTTTGTTATGTAGACACATACAAGAGAATATCGACATATGGTGATAGTCACATCATGCGCCACGATAGTCTTCTTCACGACATTGTGGAAGGGATGGTTGAGGGTAGAAACTGTAGAGGATGCCCTAGTACTTGCAGCATGTGTTCGAGGACATGAGTTGTAGCTCTTATGCTGAGCTGAAGAGGGTTGCAGAATATCGAGAGGAGTGGTGATCGAGATGCATGATTTTGTTGCTGCAAACCAATCCACCGGATTGATACTACGAAGAAGACGGTGATAGTAATTCTGAAGTCTCATCTGTGGAATTCTATGACGCTTTACCATGGTGTATATATTGCTAAGCGCTGCATGTGGAGTGTTGATCCTCCAAAACGTCAAAGACTACAACCCGAAATTCACGAATCATTCTTATTATTACAGGAATATACTATGGATGGGTGGTCTTCACGGAAGACTCGTCTAACACAAATTTAAATTAATAGGTTAAGACTGACATTTTACGGGTGAGGGATTAAATTCACAATGAGATTTTAGAGCTCAAAAATCGATTAAAAATACTTTTATTATCCGTCGGGGACGAACTCACGACCTTTGGCTTGCAAAGCAAACGCTTTGACCGTTGAGCTATACCCGCCAGCAAATAAAGTAGATACTAATATATAATCATTTTACAAGTATATGCTTATTGTAACTATGTAGAGATTTTAAATAAATTACTTTGTTCAAACATTGCATGTAACAGTAAGTGAGGTTAGGTTAGATCGTAAAATGGCAATACCCATGTCGATACTGTAAATGTGGGTTATTCCGAGACTTAACCACCTAACGTTCGTCCCGTTAACCCTTTAACTGCACCCTTGTAGCGTCACGTTCACGTGGCGGGGAACGTAACGGCGCGACACGTCCTCGCGTGGCACGACCGTTTGCACGTAGAAAAATCAAAACCTAGTAGCGGTATCGTTTATTTTAACGTTCCCGTAGAACGTATTATTGCGAACTGTGCTTCAAATAACGTTCAACATAACAGGTAGCAGGTATCCCGTATGCAGGAATATCGACCACATCTATAGCTCTACGGATATTCCTCATTGATCAAAGCGTTTGCTTGGCAAGCCAAAGGTCTTGGGTTCGATGCCGACAGCCATAAAAAAATAATAAAGTACATACTTCTGAGCTCAAAAAAAATGTTGGTTCGAATTTTAAGCCTCATCCTTACAATATCATGCTATTAATTACTATGAATGGGTGATCTTCACGGGACGTCTTTCGTCTACCACCAATTTTTATTGATTGGCAATGGACTCGCTTTTACGGATTGGATATCAAATTCATATTAACCATACTAACTTAAAAAAAAAAAAATTTTAATCTCCGTTGGGGATTGAACCCATGAAATTTAGCTTAGCGTGCAATCGCTTTAACCGCTGAGCTATACCCGCCGGGACGTGTTTTAAGAATGCCGCATGAGAGCGTAAACTACAGTTGCGTTTTCTTCACGCTCTCGGAGCCACGCCACCGTGAAAGGCCGTCGGAAAGTATACATATAGTGTATTGATATCCTCCTCTGGTATTTAGGACATCGATTAACTGGATGAAGGATGCAGGTTCGGGTTCACATTATAAACAACTGTTTCTGTTTCACGATACACGTTTATTCGTCAAATACTACAAAAAAGACCGTTGTGGCCCACGCCATATAGGCATGGCCATCACGGTCGCGAACGTTTGTCCAACTGCCAGCACACGGCGCGCTCTCACATATCGGCGGTACCAACCTGCAAGATGACAGTCGTACCAACTGGCAATGGGCCAACTGTCATTACAATTATTTTGGCGTATGCAAACACCGCTAACATTATAAAATTAAACTAACATTCGATGTAGATGTCAGGCAAGCGAATCAAAATAAGAGACAAAAGATCGTTTGTTGAGGCTACACGGCATCGGCCTTAAGGAGCTTTGTCAAGCCGATATCAGTACTTATAGTGGCTGACAATAATTTGTGATGGCAGTTCGTGACAATGAATCATACATTCAGAGTTCTTAAAACTTTTTTATATGTAATTCATGAAAGCTTAATTTTTTAATAAATCTTTTGATTTAATCGTTTTTTATTAACCGCACGGCTCGAATCAAGAAGAAGTTTTCTACAGTCGAAAACGGAACAACCTGAGACCAACTTGAGGCTGAACATGTGGAGAGGCGCATCTGAGCGGGAATGCTTGGATTGCCCCGAAAGAGCTAACCCCTGGACACGACCAGCGATAGAATATATAGAGGTCTCTTATCCGACTTCAGACCGGAGCATGCAAGACGACAACGCAAATGAAAGCCTGGCAGTTTTACAGCGGACCGACTGAATGTGACTGCGGCGTGGAGAAGACCCTGTCACACCTTCTGGAGTGTGCGCTGTGTCCGAGTAGCTTCACCCAGGAAGACCTGATGATGGCCGGGAGTAACGCCATCGACGTCGCCCACTTCTGGCAGACAGGATCTAACCCTGCTGTTTCCGACACGATTATATATATATGTAGGTGCATTTCGTTTTTTTTATAATATACGGGGTTTGTTTAATACTCTATGGCAAGCCGTCTAGAAAAGCACCGACCGTGAAAATTTTCCCATTCAAAAAGTGTATCCCGAACATACCTTCATGTAAATTTTATGTATTCCAGATACATACATAATTATTACATACGATTACACGTACAGTGGTCTTGTATTGTTATATGCCATGTATTTAATTTAGGTGCTTTGAATATACTGTGGGAAGAGATTGATCACAAGATACTGATATCAGCATGATACAGCCCTTGCTGACTGGTACCGAAAACCTCGATATACAGTCTTTCGTGTCTTATTTCAGCTCGCTTGGCGTACATGTACGTGTCGTAATTTTGAAATGCCGTTAGAAAGACTAGTTACGTAGATCGCCACTTGCGGCGCTGGGCGACAGCCCATCACGAGCGCGCCCAGCCGTTGTTTGAGTCCCGATCGATCGAGGCGAAAGTAACGCCACGTTACGATCGATCGGGGAAACCAAGTCTGTATCGAAAATATATGTCAGTGTGCTTCGGAAAAAGTCTGTGTGTTGTTAATCTGCTCCTCATCCTGCCACCACGCAATTAAATAACAAACTTAAAGAGAGGAGGTTGTTAATACATAATATAAAGGATATAATAGTTTGTACCTTTACATATCTTCCTTAGACATTACTTTTACTACAGCGGGTATAGCTTAGAGTGAAAGCTTTAGCTTTGCCTGTATTTCTTTGTAAAGTAACCAATTCAAGGTTTTGGCAGAAAGTTAATTATTAAGGCTCCCCACGAGTATAAATATGACCTTAATATGAAAAGTGAGTTCAGAAGAAATTTTTGAGGTTTCTTTACATGAGGATGTATGGAGATTAGCCGTGGCTGTACCCATCTAACTTTATATGGGGTATGTTGGGATACAATGAGTTGAGAACTAGAAGAGATGTGTGCTTGAGTATGCATTTCTTTCGCCTAGTGCGCGGCGTGTTCAGAAATCCTGATATTTTGATGGAAATCGGTTTGTTTGTCCATGACAATTATTTAAGGATAATGAGGCACAGATTGTTTGTTCTTTCTAGAAGTAATACTTACCTGCCAGATACTATGCCTCTTGGAAGAGTGATCGGACTGTTCAACCATATCGCCTCCAATATCGATATATTCCACTTGAGAGAAGCCCAGTTCAGACACGAGCTCCACGAATTTATTTATCAAAGTAATTTCGTGGAGTCTTCTGTGTAGCGAGCTTCGGGACTTTTTAATAATTGTTGTTAATAATCATAAATACCTATATTTATAAATTATTTGTATTATATCGTATTTTAGGATCGTATTAAATAAAATTTGTAATGATTCTGAAATAAATAAAATAAATTAAATTGAAAAAATAAACAAAACTAAGTGGCGGAAACTTGTGATGACCATATTCTCCAGATTTGGATATGGATATAGGAAGATGATTAAGGTGCATACTCACAGTTTATATTACTTGTATTTTTGTAATCTCAAGTAATCAAACCGTCAAATCCTTTTGCCACTCCCTGTATTAGTCATCATCATCAGCCTGTATCCGTCCACTGTTGAAGGTAAGCCTCCCCGCATGAGTTTCCATCCTCTTCGATCCTCCGCCTTCCGCATACAGCTTACTCCCGCTATTCTTCTTATGTCGTCAGTTCATCTTGCATCGTATCGACCAACACTTCGTTTGCCAGTTTCGGACGCTATCCAACACTTTTCTTTTCCATAGACAGTCGCCTCTTTAACAGATATGTCACATTGCCACTTGAGTGTGCCTATTCATTAGGTAGCATCCACTACTTAAGTTCTTCTGTGTATTTCCTCGTTTCGGATTCTATCTTTTAGCGACACTCCAAGCATGGATCTCTCCATAGCACGCTGGGTGACCTTTATTTTATGTGTAAGACTTGCTGTCAGATTCCACGTCTCTGCGCCATTAGTTAATACAGGGAGGATCATTGGTTAAACGCCTTAGTTTTAAGACATTGCGGAATTTTCGCTTTAAAATGTACTTAAGTTTGCCAAATGCTGCCCATCCCAGTTGTATGCGCCTGTCGATTTCTTTTGAAATGATTCCCTGTAAGTCGTTTTATATTTTATTACAATTGACGAAAGTGTTATAACCCAAAGGTTCTCAAACCGTTTTTGAATATATTAATTTTTGAACGGTCCGGAATTGCCGGAACCCCCCAGCGTGGCGGGGGATATATAGTAGGCCTGACGATCGTTAAAATTTATCGCGGCTCTTTAGGGGGTATCCGAAAACCGAAACAGCGCCAAACTTTTGCAACAATATTCATAAAAAGGGGGTCTGAATAATGGGGAGGGGGCCCACTGCATAACGTGTCACTGGTTCTCAAAAGTTTCTCATGATTTTAGAGTAATATCAGTAAATTTCAGTATTCAATATTTCAACTTAAAAAATAATCTCGTTATTCCACCATATCTCCACTTGCGGTGTCTATAGGCTCCATATTTGGAACATATAAGCACCGCAAATTTCCGTTTCACATCTCTGTAAGCTCAGATTGTCTTTGCCTTGTACCAGAACACTTGTGTCCTCATGGGAACATGGATGGTTTCTGGGGAGCCTCCAGGGCAAGAGAGACATTTGGGACACAGGACAACTGGTACCCTGGATGTCTCGCTAACCTAACCTAACATAACATAAGGATTTGACCAGTGATCGTAGAGTCTAGAGATCCACCGGTTTCGTTAACGAAATAACTTAGGTTAGCGAGACATCCAAGGTACCAGTTGTCCCGTCCACCAGACATTCAGTGCGCCCCACGTCGTTACCGATCAGTCTTTGAACAACTTGTCTGGGGACGAAATGCGACGGAACCAACTAACATATACTTCGTCTATAAATAGAGAAATATTCGGGTGTTCTATAATCAGCGTTTCTAAAGAAATTGGATGATCAGCCCAACGCTCTCGAAGCTTAGACAATTTTTATTTGGTCCTTGTTGTGGCTCCATCTTACCGGGGGAATATATAGAGCTTAGATTGTAAATATTCAATTTATTTTATACAATCATGCTTGGTCGGGATTTGAACCGACAGCGCTGAATTACAAATAAACGCTTTAAGTACTGGATTATGCCACCCGGTATTTTAACCCCTTATGTTTTAGATACATTTATAATATATATAATCGTGTCGTAAACAACAGGGTCAGATCCTGTCTGCCCAAAAGTGGGCAGCGTCGATGGCGTTACTTCCGGCCATCATCAGGTCCTCCTGGGTGCTGCTACTCGGACACAGCGCACACTCCAGAAGGCGTGACAGGCTCTGCTCCACGCCGCAGTCACATTCAGTCGGTCCGCTGTAAAACTGCCATGCTTTCATTTGTGTCCTCGTCTTGCACACTCCGGTCCGAAGTCTGTTAAAGATAAGTGAAATATTGTAATGAATTATTCAAGTTTCTTACAGTTTTCAGAAGCCGCGGTTTGACCCTAGAGGCGTCGCAACCCTTAAACTTTCTAATTTAATCGGCCAGTTTATTTTAAATGCACTTGAGAAGAAATTTTAAATATACTTTCTCCCACATCTGAATAAGTAATACCCTTTTTTATCTCTTTTCATAAATAATACCTATCACAAAATAAGACGCAGAAGAAGAAGACCGTAATTACTTGACTTACACTCATTATTTACGAACGTCATTGAAAACCAAATTTACTCTTTTTACATTCATAATTATGAACACATACTCGTATATATTTCAGTGATGACAATAGCCCACTGTAAGCGCGGTTCTCGTTCAATCTCCAAGGTTAAACAACACTTCACGCCGAGCGAAACACGGATGTGCCACCACATATTAATGAATATAAACGTGTCGTCCTAAGACGTAATTTTTGTATGAGTGGCGCTCCGTTCACTGAAAATTATGCGTCTTAAGACGCTTCTGGCAGTTAAAGAGATAAGGTTAATTCGCCTTGTAAGATTTAGACACTGGCTAAATATCTGATCTCTATAAAAATTTTGATTAACAAATTACCTAAAATATTTCTCGTATATATTTTGTACTGAAATTTTGCACCTTGGTCCTTGCCATGTTGGTTATTTTATATAAAATAATATATATATAGATTTGGAGCATATAGCCATCATCAAATCTTGCCATTAAGCTACTTAGAAGTCAATATATATATAAACATTTAGTTAGAGAAAGTGAGAACCTGGAAACTTCAATTTTCGCTATTTAGCATATTTGAAGGAGACCAAACGATAAGCCCGACGCTTTCGAGACATATATTATTTGGTCATAAATAGCATTTCTACCCAACGTAATATGTTATATATATTTAAAAGCTAATAAAGAAAAGTTGCATTGCCACTTAGGACAAAATGGTACAGGCCCTGGGAGCGTCGTGCTTATTATCCGAGGTCCTTAAAAAATATATTAAAAAATCAACCAAATAAATACCTCTGCTACTACAGCTACCCTCTCTTCAAGTACTCGGACTTCTACTCTGTATGTTGTCGGGAACCATATACTCTTATGTTCTCAAGTGGTACTTCATAAGTAGATATGTCCTGCCGGCAGGTATAGCTCAACGGTCAAGGCATTTGCTTGGCAAGCCAAAGGTCGTGGGTTCGATCCCCGACGGATATTAAAAAAAAAGGATTTTTTAATTGATTTCTGTGCTCTAAAATACCCCGGTTGGTGTGAATTTGATGTATCTCCCGTAAAATGCCAGTCTGCCTATTAATTAGATTTGTTGGAGACGAAAGTCGTCCCGTGAAGACCAACCAGTCATAGTAAATTCCTGTAATAATAAGGATGATGCGTGAATCTCGTGCTGTAGCCTATGACGTTGCCAGATCAACACTCCACATGTAGCGCTTAGCCATATAAAGCCGGTCTCGCTTCCAAAAAACTAGGTGTATTATATATATTAGATCACTGAGGTATTTCATGATAAACAACTTCTTCTTACGTCTCTTACGACACTCTTACGTCTAACCTTCAATCAATGTAACACAGGCGTAAGATTGGTTCACTTAGTCTTTTCTACCGTTATACTGGTGTGCTCTCCTGCATGCGATTACATAAAAAAATGTATTATGGTAAGCGTCCTAGAATTCACACAGATGACACTTCATAATTCCTATCACCATCTGTCGGTATTCTCCAGTATGTGTTTACATAAAAAGTGTCCTAGAACGATGAATCGGCAGCTGACAGAACTTAACGGTAATTTGTGGTGTCCATATGTTCCAGATATGGATCTGATCAGATTTTTTTGAATACATGTGTAGTTAGCGCTACTATGATATCTGAAGCTCTATTAAATGAATATTAAATGTCATCATATCCCGTTTCTCTCAAAGCCGCTGGCCTAATTATTAATGTATGTAGATTTTTATGGCTTTTGGGAGATGCGCCCTTTCCGCATGAGTTAATTAGATGAAAATATTCCGTGGCTTTCGCGAGCCGGAATGGAAACTACGCCGCTATCGATGATCGGCTAAATGGGCCGTGTTCAGCGTTCCAATTTAATTTATAATATGTACATGCAAAAAAGAAATGTGACATAAAGGACGTATTTAACTTGATATGATAATCAAATAAAAAATATTTAATAATTTATTTACCATAATACGATATAATAGACAACAACGGCACATATTTCTTTGAGAGATTTAATAGGCGAAAAACTTGCGTTCTACTTTTGTTTTCCTAAAATGAGGCTTTTTTTTGGCTGCAATGAGTTAAAAAACAAACAAAAAACAGCTTATATGAATTTTTTAATTTTTATTAGAATATTATTTTATTATTTCAATATTCTAATCTACTTTTATAGATCATTGACTATATTACAATATTATTATTACTTAAATATACATATACTATACATAAAATTCTTTTTTCAACGCGTCAATCTAAGCACAAAAATAACGGCAGAAGCGGGATGCGAACCGCGGACCTTGGAAACCAACTATGCCCAGGTATTCATACCGCTCGGCGAACTGCGCCATTGCTATGCCCAGACCGACTCGCGTTGAAACTAGTATTTATATCATTGTTATCATCGTACGATAGATGTCGCTAGTATATGTTCAAAGTATGTATATTTTTATTATTATTCAATCAGTCTTCATTTATTCACAAGCTTAATATTATTACTTTCCGACAGTCTATTTATTTTAGTAAGTACCACTCGGGTTAGATTGACGCGTTGAAAAAAGAATTTTATGTATAGTATATGTATATTTAAGTAATAAAAAACAGCTTTTTTAGTCTGAAAATTCTGTACTCGGAAATACAAAGCTCATTTTTGACCCGAAATTTTTTTCGTTTATTTTCATAAATGAGCCACAAATCGAATTCCTTTATTGCCTCCAAAACTTTTGTGAGCAGAAAGCGTCTATTTTTTGGCCTCCATTATTTTAAATTTCGCACTTCTCACTAACCTAACCTAACCTAAGTTATTTTGTTAACGAGATTCATGTATCTCTGGATTCTACGATCACTGGAAAAATCATTAGGTTAGGTTATGCTAGCGAGACAGCCAGTGCACCAGACGTCCAGTACGCCCCACGTCGTTACCGATGACTAGTTTAACGTAGAATTGTCTATGAACGAAATGCGGCGGAACCGCCTCCACTACTTGAGTTCTTCTTCGATTATCCTCATTTCAGATTCTATCTTTTAGAGACACTCCTCTCATGGATGTCTCCATAGCACGCTGGGTAACCTTTATTTTATGTACAAGACTTGCTGTAAGATTCCACGTCTCTGCGCCATAAGTTAATACAGGGAGGATGCATTGCTTAGACGCCTTAGTTATAAGAAATCGCAGAATTTTTTCGACGCCTTATGTCACAGTATTAAATTACACTTGAAAATAATTATATTGATTCAAAAAGGAATTTTATTTTATATTTTGAAAAATTCTACGACAATTGCAATATATGCATTCAAATAATTTAATGCAGAAATATTCTGTAATGTAAAAATATAAAGAAAAAAAGTAATCCTTCGATGTACGTTATTCCGTTGTAACGGGTCCGCCAAATAACTTTTTTTTTTTTTGAAAATGGGGCGCAAAACATCGAGTGTAGCTTCGGCTGTGTGGCACGTAGCGCCGTCCTGTTGAAACCAAATGTTGCCAATATCTTCTTCTTCAATTTTTGTGAACAAAAATGGCCCGATAACGATAGCCATTGACTGTAACGGCCACTCCTTGCTCATTTTCGAAGAAAAATGGCCTGATTAATGTCGCAATATTTCCCAGCGTTGTTCAAGCGTATACACAACCATATTCGTTCAGCGGAAGGATAAAACTAATTATCTGTCAAATCAGACATGAGCTAAGTGTTACCATCCACGAAATAAGCACTAGTTGAAAAAAAAACGTTAGATGGCGGATCCTATACTATAGACCTCGGAACATGGATCATTCCGTTTCTTCTGAAGATACTCGCATTAAATACCAGTCATTCTGTATACATGAATATTTTATACCATCTAGTTCTTCAAGCCTGTAGTTTTCACAATTTATGTGCTTCGCCCACACTTCTAGTTTTTCCATGTCTATAGAGTTCTTCTTGGGAAATTTAATTAATTAAATAACTTTGTCGATAAATAGCTAGATGACGTCTTTGAAAGCACTTTTTTTTCTCGTTTAATTAATGAGAAAGCGATAAAGAAAATTAAATATTTAATTTCACAATGAACATTACATTTCAGATTACTTTTTTTTTAACATAAATAAGTATTCCAGTAAATCGTATAATTAGAATACTTAAAATACAGTAAATTAATTTAATTTTTTATTTACGGCTTGTATTTATTTTTTATTAAGTATTTGCAGTTAATCAAATGAATTGGCAGTAAATTAAATAAACTGATGACAAGAGATTAGATAAATTGTCTTTATCCAGCGTGACATATATTCACTACTAACAGTTAATAATGTTCTAAAAGGTCCGCCATTCAACGTTTTTTTTCAACTAGTGCTTATTTCGTGAATGGTAACACTTAGCTCATCTCTGATTTGACAGATAAATAGTTTTATCCTTCCGCTAAACGAATATGGTTGTGTATACGCTTGAACAACGCATAGAAATATTGCGACATTACTTTGAAAATCATGTTATTGTCCATCATCTAACGTTTTTTTTTTCAACTAGTACTTATTTCATGAATGGTAACATTTCGCTCATGTCTGATTCGACAGGTAATTAGTTTTATTCTTCCGCTAAACGAATATGGTTGTTTAAACGCTTGAACAACGCTGGGAAATATTGCGACATTACTTTGAAAATCAGGCCATTTTTCTTCGAAAATGAGCAAGGAGTGGCCGTTACAGTCAATGGCGATCGTTATCGGGCCATTTTTGCTCACAAAAATTAAAGAAGAGGATATTGGCAACATTCGGTTTCAACAAGACGGCTCTACGTGCCACACAGCCGAAGCTACACTCGATGTTTTGCGCCCCATTTTCAAAAAAAAAAATTATTTGGCTGACCCTTTACAAACCCGTCGGTAACTACACACATAATTTACTCGATTGAGCTCTGACAAACTGAACTTATATGGGATAAGGTGAAGACCATGAAGGCTGACACATTTTTGTGGCAGCATTTCGTGTCGAACATATGCTTCAGTTATGGAAGCGCAAGTGTTGATGATTTCTTCAAGCCCCTGGCTTTTATTAATGTTCTTGACGGAGCTCCAGACGAGGCAAGGGCCCGCTTGGTGAAAACCCTCCCTGACCCGTCCTGTTTTTGTAGACTGGGGACCCGTTACTGGCCGCACGCAAAAAGCTACTTATTAAAAAGTGGCTGAAGGCCTTCCCGTGATTCTAGGTGAATCAATTAGATATGAAAAAGACCTCAGTTTAAGCCTGCGAAGTTAGTATACTACAGCAAGTCTCGAATTGCCTTCTTTGGTAACACGTTGCTAACCACGAAATGGCTAGGTTGGGAAATGGATTCTGCAGAATGACAGACATCGGTTAGCAGTCATTACTTGCGTCTGCACTCTTGCAGACGGTAGATTAATCCATAAAATTTAATTTACTTTTCGATGGACAGTTTTTGGTGGAATTTATTAAGATTGATATTGATATCAAAAAGAACGACTCCTACGTTATAGATTACAGCCCGGCATTCAAGCATCATCATTATTATCTAGGAATTTACTATGAATGAGTCAAATTATCAATGCAACTAGGTGCATCAGTTAGATGTCAAATAGATCTCAGTCTAAGGCTGCGAAGTTAGTGTACTACAGCGAGTCTCGAATTGCATTCTTTGGTAACACGTTGCTAACCACGAAATACGAGACAAAGGCCATGGCGACTGATGTAACTTTTTTTTATGTAAACGCACGCAGGAGAGCACACCCGGTCAAGAACACTGCACTCTAAGACGCTCAGCCAGGGAGGCTGGACGCTGCATGCGGGAAACGTGTGTTGTATTCGTGTTTGTGTGTGGGTTGGGGAGTTTGCGAGTGTATATTTATCTGTTCTTTAAAGAGATCCATATTGTAGGAATAAGGAAACACAGACGCTGGAAGAGCATTCCATAGCTTACCGGTGACATTAAGGGAGGAGCTTTGGAAACTGACAGTTCTTGGTAGACACAAATTTACCGTGTATTCGGCAAGTGTAAGACGAGTTTGTCGGTTGTGAGTGAGTGCAGGAGGAATTAGTTCTTCAAGTTCCGAAGAGCAGCGACCGTGGTAATAACGGTAGAAAAGACTAAGTGAACCAATCTTACGCCTGTGCTCTATCGATTGCAGGTTAGGCGTAAGAGTGTCATTGTTTATCTAACGAATTGCTCTTCTTTGAACTGAGTCACTTAAGATTACGGTGGAAATTCGATTTATTCAGTATGATGATGATGTCCCATTGTTTACTTTTGTCTGCTTCGCCAGCCGGGCCATATGGCCGCCTCATCCATAATTCAGCGTCCTTCTCGTCGGGCCTCTAATGACCGTCGGGCGGGCGGCAATTTGTCAGGGGCCCCAACAAACCAAGGCCTAATTCGAATCGCGCAAACTTTGTCCTCCCGACCTCAATTTCGGGTTATCGGGTTATATGACCATCCACGCGAAACCTTTGCGAAAATAACTGCACTTCAAAGCAGTATTAAGATGTCGCTTTAAAAAAAAATACACGCATTATATAAGAGTCTTCTTCTTAAGCCTCGCCTATTCCCATCATCTGGAGTCGGCTCTTCTTGTAAACATTCGCCATGTCTGTCTGTCCTGCGTTGCATTCTCTGTCAAGCCCAGAGTTTTCAGATCCTTGTTTTTACAGTTGCAGTCTATGTTGCCTGTGGACTTCCTGGTATTGTTCTCAGCGTGGGAATGTTGAGGGCTCTCTTCACCATGTGGTTCTCATCTCTCCGTGTCACATGCCGATACCATCTTAGGCGGTTTTTTCTTATCTTTTCAGGTGTAGGGGCCACCCGAAATGAACCCTAAATATGCTCATTTCGAACTCTGTCCACTCTAGTCACACCGCTCGCCCACCTCAGCACCTTCATCTCTGCCATTATAAATATATATACGAGAGATATTCCGCGTTACACAATATTTTGTAAGCCGTTTCATGTAACTCTCTGAGCATTCCATATGCCTCACGTATTTTCTTATTATTCTTTACTATCAAGTTATGTCTTTGCTTTCTTACCATATCCGCTCCATATTTGGAGCATATGAACACCATCAATTGCCGTTTCACAGTTCTGCAAGCTCAGATTGTATATGCTGATATCTCTTAAAGTTTGAAATCGATTTACTGAATGACTGGATGCAGGTTCACAATTCAAAGAACTTGTTTTAGTTTCACGATTCGCGTTTATTTGTCAAACACTTGCTTTAAGACACCCGTTATGGCGCACGCCTATAGGCGCACGCCATAACGGTCGCGAGCGAGCTCCAACTGTCAACTGAGGGCGCGCTCTCATCTCGCGCTGCCAACCGTCGCTGCAGAAAAAGCGAATTCAAGATAACAGTGGTACCAACAGGAAATATTCCCTCTGTCATAACAAATTAAATGGCGAATGCAAACACCGTGTATTATTATACAATTAAAACTAACATTAGACGTGCATGTTAGGCGAGCGAACAAAAATAAGAGACAAAAGATCGTTTGTCGAGGCTTTACGGCATCAGCTTAAAGGAGCTAAATCAAGCTGATATCAATGCCTTATCTTAGAACACCTTTATACCCGGAGATCTACATGGGAACCTACTCATATATTCCCATTGCTTTACTTGATAAAAATAAAGCTCCGACTATACGGCGCCTGTGAATCTTGGTATCGCTTAGTTTCGCTATAACTGACGCTATGGGATATGAGACAAGTTTTTAATTCAATTTTGATATATTTTAACTGAATCCCATTTGACGGGTATGCCATAGTTTTGGGAAATGCGACCAAAATACGAAAACTACGCTAGTATAGAATGTAAATTTGCATGAAAAGTTAACTGTATCATCATCATCATCAGCCTGTCCACTGTTGAACATAAGCCTCCCACATGACTCTCCATCGTCTTCGATTCTCCGCCTTTCGCATCCAGGTCACTCCCGCTATTCTTCTTATGTCTTCAGTCCATCTTGCAGGGGTTCGGCCGACGTTTACTGTAAATAACTATTAAAATTGGTGACATGATTTTTAAAAGTATTAACATGCTCCTCTCTTCAAAAAGGTTCAGCCGCGTGGTGGCAGAATGAGGAGCAGATTAACAACACACAGACTTTTTAATAATTTTCAATCTCTATCGAAAATACATCTAAATGTGCTTCTGAAAAGTCTTTGTGTTGCTGACCTGCTCCTTATTCCTCCACCACGCATTCTGATAACTATTCCGGTGACGTGATGTCGCTTTTCTTTTAGTAAAGGGGATGTTACTTTATATGTTCCATAGTGGACCTTGATTATTCATTAAAAAAACTTTACATTATTGTTAAATTATTTATTATTTTGATGTTTTTTGTGTTGTTTATTATAATGTATATCCTGATGTTGGTGCTTTTGGGTTTAGCCGTGTGTGGCGAACTTCCTTCAACCAATATTTTGACCGCCATTGCAGGGGTCTTCTTCAGGATTGACAAGTTATTTAGTTTTGAGTTGGTTTATTCAGATTAAATTTTTTTATAAAAACCAAAATCCACAACATCAAATCTGGCCGTGAAAACCTAAAAAGTTATTTAACATATATCCTCTAAATAAATAAATATAACTAAATCAATACATCTTTATAACCTTGAAATAAAATACTTACGTATGGAACATGTGACAAATCACGATTCTTTAATACTCCATCTGAATATAACAGAAAAATATGCTTTTTACTCGTATATATTGCAAAAAATATATCCCTGAATTGGGCATCGCTTTCGTGGAATATATCAATAAAGGAGGCAAGAAACTGCAATTATCTTCCCAAGAGGTAATATCCTTAGTAGGTTACCATCAATATTTGAAAACATAAAATGTCTTAGCTCCTTTGCTTTCAATTAATTGATAATTCGAAAGAAACAAAAATAAATCATATATATATTCTGGTTAGGCGGCTTGAATTTTTTTTAATGGCAAGTATCATGTCGTCCACGTGTGAGATCACTTCGTCGACATCTTGCGGCATTCTTCTTCAGTGTTTACATAAAAAGGATGTCGGTCGAGGACGTCATGGACTCAAAAAATGTTATTATGTTCCAACAAAAGGGACCATTTCGAGTGTTTCCAAAACTAATTACGTAATGGACACTCCAGGAAAAATTACTAAATAGACCCTCATAATGTTGCGTCATGCGCGTATGACCATGGGTCCCGCCCAAAATGGGACAGTCCAGTTTTGAGGTTTAATATCATAAGTAAGATCCATTTTAGAGAGACGAGACCGATGGATCGGTCACATGCGCCACGATGTTCTTCTTCACGAGATTGTGGAAAGGATGGTTGAGGGTAGAAACTGCAGAAGGCGCCCTAGACGGGAGTATTTGCAGCAAGTGTTCGAGGATATGAGTTACAGCTCTTATGATGAGCTTAAGAGGGCTGCAGAAGATCGAGAAAAGTGAAAGTCGAGATGCGACAAATTCACAGGATTGATACTAGGAAAAATAATCATATCATTCCGAAATTTAAAATAAGTTTTCTTATTTTTTTAGGGACTTTTAATCGATTTCTGAGCTCTAAAATAACACTACATAATTGGTGTGAATTTGATCCATCACCCGTAAAATGTCAGTCATAGCCTATTAATTAAAATTGGTGGTAGACGAAGGTCTTCCCGTAAAGACCACCCATTCATAGTAAATTTCTGTAATAATAAAGGATGATGCGTGAATCTCGGGCTGTAGTCTATGATGTTGGCGGATCAACACTCCACATGCAGCGTCTAGCCATATACACTATGATAAGCGTCATAGAATTCCACAGATGAGACTTCAGAATTACTATCACCATCTGTCGGTATTCTCCTGTATGTGTTTACATAAAAAAAAACTATAAATCAAATATTATTTTTGAAAAAAATGTCGCGTGTCCCCCCAAGGCAGAAATCTGGGATAGACATGACGGCTGTAGTTTCCTAGGAAAATTTTGGGTTATTTGCTAATCAGATTAAAAGCCTGAAGCTCTCAAGGACTAGACCAATTGGTCCTAAGAAGTGGTTCACGATGACATTGCTACTGTTTGTTATTTAGTATTTTTTTAAATGCGATTGTTTGATTGACATGATCAGCGTTTGTTTCTAAAGGACGGCTCAACTAATTATATGGAAAATAAGTAATTCAATACACTATCCTACACATCGCGTTGTCCACACGACCATTATCCGCCTGAAGAGATAGTCGAAACTTGACGTATATGTATACCATTGTTATCATCATATTATAATGATAGATGTCTCTGTAGTATATATTCATAATATGTTTATTAATATTTTTATGATTCAATCAGTTAACATTTATTCACACGCTTTTCAGTTAGACTCTTCAGCCGGATAATGGTCGTTTGGAAAGCGCAAAATAATAGGATGACAGTTCCGTCAATTGGTGTGTTGGCACAACTGTGTGTGCCGATACAAATGTGCCGCGATCAAATAAGGCAATATTATATATAAATAATTTTACAACGGTCCTCAAGCTCCCAGCGCCCATAGCCGACGTTATTGACAAACAAACATGTATCTTGAAACAAGTTGTTTTATTAAGTTCTAAATTAAATTAAAAAATCCTGCATCCTTCATCAAATTAATATCTTCTTTTGGCTTTGGGTGTGGAGGATATTCAAGGTGAGAATTTTTACGATTCAATCCGTAGAATCCAAAGAACAACTTTGGTGTGCCGCAGATGAGAAAAGGTTGCAGCGCTCTGGGATAGAGCAAAGGTGCAACGCTCGATGTTCGAATCCCGCGTCTGCCGATATTTTTTTCTGAATGAATTGATGCGTAAAAATTTGATGTAGAAATGTATGTGTGTATTTTATTACTTATAATATTGAAATATAGTCAATTATTTATAAAATTAGATTGGAGCATGGAAAAATATTCTAATAAAAATTTAAATCCAAAAATATGGAAAATATTTTTTATTTTTTTGGTCCTGAGATATGGTCACGTGTGTGTCGCGTGGTACCTAGCGAAAGGGGGTCCGGCAAAAACAGAAGCCTTAACAAACTTTTCATATTAAATTATATCAGCGGGATGCGGGATAAACCGCATAAGTCACGTTGGGACAGTTATTGTATGATGTAATATATATATATATATATTTGGAGAATGCTTTTTGTTTGTCGTGTTTTTATCCACTATTTACCACGTACCTCTTTCTTAACTAAAATAAAAATAATATACCTTAAATGACATATTTTCTCGCTTTGTGGTTAAGGCGTTTGCTTGGCAACCCGAAGGTCATGGGTTTGATCCCCGACGGAGATTAAAAGCTCTAAAAAACCCACGATCGGTGTGATTTTGATTCGTCACCCGTAAAATGCCAGTCGTAGCCTATTAATCATAATTCGTGGTAGATGAGCAGTCCCGTGAAGACCAACCATTCATAGTAAATTCTTGTAATAATAAGTATGATGCGTGAATACCGGACTTTACATGCAGCTTTACGGTCGCTGCTCTTCGGAACTTAAACAACTAATTCCTCCTGCACCCACCCACAACCGACAAACTCGTCCTACACTTGCCGAACATTCATACACGGGAAATGTGCGTCGACCAAGAGCTGGCAGTTTCGAAAGTTCCTTCCTTAATGCCACCGGTAAGTTTCCTCCTTCCTACAATCTGGATCTCTTCAAGGAACGAACTCATATACACTTGCAATATCTCCAACCCACACACAAAGACGAACACAACACACAATACACGTTTCCCGTATGCAGCGTCCAGCCTCCCTGGCTGAGCGTCATAGACCAGTGCAGTCTTGACCGGCTGTACTCTCCTGTATGCGGTTACATAAAAAAGCTAAAAAATACACATACTTGTATGTTACACCTGAGAGTAAATTTTTTTTCACGGAAGTAGAAAAATAAAATAAATTATTTACATTTTACCTCGCTCTGTGCCCCCCTTTTTGCACAGCGTTGGGGGGTTTGGGGTGAATTATAACCCCCCTCTGCCCTAATGAGTGGCCGAGAGCCTTTCTTTGTAGCGCAAATACGCTGACCAAAGGGAAACCGTGCGCCACAGGATGTTTATTATCATACTATTTTTTAAATATATATTACATTTTTAAATATATAACAGACTTCGGACCGGAGTATGCAAGACGAGGACACAAATGAAAGCCTGGCAGTTTTACAGCGGACCGACTGAATGTGACTGCGGCGTGGAGCAGACTCTGTCACACCTTCTGGAGTGTGCGCTTTGCCCGAATAACTGCACCCAGGAAGACCTGATAATGGCCAGAAGTAACGCCATCGACGTCGCCCACTTCTGGGCAGACAGGATCTGACCCTGTTGTTTCCGACACGATTATATATATAATATATATTTTTAATTATTTTATTCATCATTATCCTCTTCGATTCTCTGCCTTCCGCATCCAGTTCACTCCCGCTATTCTTCTTATGTCGTCAGTCCTTCTTTTTTAAATTTATTTTTTAAACACATACTGGAGAATACCGAAAGATCATTATAGTAATTTTAAAGCCTAATCTGTGGAATTCTATGACGCTTACCATGGTGCATATGGCTAGGCGCTGTGGAGTGTTGATCCGCCAACATCATACGACTACAGTCCGAGATTGACGCATCATCCTTATTTTTACAGGAATTTACTATGAATGGGTGGTCTTCACGGAAAGACCTTCGTCTACCACCAATTTTAATTAATAAGCTACGACTGGTATTTTACGGGTGAGGGATCAAATTCACACCAACCGGGGTATTTTAAAGATCAGAAATCGATTAAAAATATTTTTCTTAATCTCCGTCGGGGATCGAATCCACGACCTTTGGCTTGCAAAGTAAACGCTTTGACCATTGAGCTACACCCGGATCTTTTACCGACACTCCAAGCATGGATCTCTCCATAGCACAATTTGAGAGAACAGTTGCCAATTGTTACGTAATTTAATATATTTTTTTAGCAATTTAAAAAATTGTTTGATAATCACTGAGCACCCTGTAGTTCCCACAGGTCCTTTGTGTTTTGCAGGCCGTGCTGCGAAATCTTTAATTTGGGTAATTCGAGTGGATCCGCCCACGGCCTGAACCACCTTTATGCGCCACTGTCCACAGTGTAACGCGAAGATGGAAAGGTGAATATCGAAATGGCGTTAAAGCTTCGTTAACGATTACATACATCCCCACCAAAGCATCCTCTGACAGTATAAAAACCATTGACATCAGTGTTAGTTATATACATCGCCACTCGAGCGTTGGGCGAGAGCCGCAGCGCCGACGATCCCGCGGAGCCAGTCGTGTCCCGCTCTTTGGCGAGAGCATATTGTATTGTGGCTCGGCATACTGCTGTGGCTAGGTCCGGGCCGCAAGCTTGTAAAGTTTATCATAAATGTATGTCAATGTGTTTCTGAAAAAGTCTGTGTTATTAATCTGCTCTTTATCCTGCCATCACGCGACTGAATAACGTCCTTTTGAGAGAGAGGAGGAGGTTACATTGTACCATATATATTTTTTTCTTGATCAATGAACGAGCTCATCCCAAAATTTTGATGGGGTATTGTAGGGTGGATGTTTGACAATACCGTATTGTCAAACATCCACCCTACAGCCCGGACTTAGCCCCAAGTGACTACCATCTCCTCCCTCACATGAAGAAGCACCTGGGTGGAACGCATTTTGGCGGTAGAGAAGAGCTGGAAGAAGCGGTTCTCAGGTATCTGCGTGGCTTGGCGGCAGATTTTTTTGATTCGGCCATTAGAAAGCTCGTATAGCGCATGCAAAAATGCATTGAACTCAGAGGCGACTATGTAGAAAAATAGGTAAAGTCGAAACATGAAATTAAACATCTTTTACACTGTGAAAAATCACTGGGAAACTTTTTTTGCGGATAACCCTCGCTTACTTCGTTTTGTGTGGTAGCCCTATTTTATATCCAACATTATATCAAGACGCGAATTAAGTATTGATATATTGACGACATCATCCAAAGCAAATCCGCCCTTATGTAATAGATTCATTGGGATTAGATTCCTATTACAGAGTCGTCTAATATATTACCTTAGAAGGAAAATAAACAGATTGGATCAAAAACTCTATATATTTGATACATCAAAATAATTTTGGTATTCTTCTTCCGTATATGCATCTTAGTTGGAGCATATTTATATCAACGCCTTCCGAATGTTGTTGGGTCTGCCGCGAGACTGCAGTGCCTCAGGCATGTTGACGGAGGCGCGAGTGGATGGCTTCCATGCCATAATAAGGAATCGTTGCGCTTTTTTATGGCCGCAATGGCCGCTGTGTGGGCGGATAGGTGGGACTCACGGTTGGAGGGGCACTGGATGCGCCTTCACGTGGCCATCCAGCGGGGATCCGATGCTCCACTCACAGAATAGTACAATAATTATAATTTTATATATGTATACATGCCGATTTACATTTTCTTTCTATTCTGTTTAATTTAAATTTTGATTTTTTTCTGTCTTCTTCGTAGTATCAATCCGGTGGATTGGTTTGCAGCAACAGAATCTTGCATCTCGATCTCCATTCCTCTCGGTCCTCCGCAACCCTTTTCAGCTCAGCATGAGCACTACAATTCGTGTCCTCGAATACTTGCTGCAAATACTCCCGTCCAGGGCGCCCTCTACAGTTTCTGCCCTCAACCATGCCCTCCGCAATATCGTGAAGAAGACCATCGTGTTGCATGATGTGACCGATCCATCGGGCTCGCCTCTCTGAGATGCTTCTTATTAGTTGCCTATCTTCCTTGATTATTCTGAGAGCCTCATTGTTCGTGACGTGATCTCTCCAAGATTTTTTTTCTGTATTTGCTTGGAATTATTGTATGTAATATTTTGATTATGGCTCTATTGGCTGAATAAATTATTTTTATTATTATTTTTATAATATGATCGTCATATAATTGTCGCCACACAGCTATGTGCTTAACCCGCCTCACACCAGCATCACATAGGAGGGCAGTTAAGTCTCCTAGATCTCTGTGGTCTTTGACAAGACTTTATTTTTTCTTTGAATGTATGTTTGCACTCAATGTGTTTTTTGATATAATAATATTCTTTATTATCCTATGTACTTTGGAACTACGGTTCTGTTAAACATAACTAAAAAAAATAAAAAATACTATGTCTAACCATCGTTCTCCCAATATTCTACGCAGGCATCTGCTCTCGAATCAAATTATACGGCTGCATTAGCTCTGGGTGAAATGCCAAAATTTACAACCGCGAATAAATTCAGACATTACAGTACATTTTATGTTTTACAACACTAAATTAGAAAAAAAAACACTCGACGAAATGAATCATGGTGTAATTACCGATCGTAAAAAATAAACCATTATTGATAAACGTTTTTTTTTTAATTTTTTTGTATATTTTCGCAATGCGACAGGTTTGAAAAATGGACGTCTATCGCGCGAATTCAATAAAAATTCAATCCGAACTCGAGGCACGCCCTGCGAATTATGTAATAAAGCGAAATTCATCCTTTGATGATTAATTCAATAATTGACACGTTTTTTTCGGCCCACCCTGTCCCGTTTTCGGCAACCAGGGCTGACGCAAAAATCACGAAAATATATATTTATTTCTACATTCGTGTATATCAAAAGCTACTCCGCTCCGCTGGGATCGTAATCGGGACGCACGGAGAAGGGATGGGGATCAGGTCAATTTTTTTTTTTAATTTCGTGTTTTAATTCAATGTATTTTTATCGTCACTATAATGAAATACACAGATTTCATAAATTCCAATTCGGTTACTGAAGGAACGAAAGTTCTTTCGACATATAAACCGTGTATGGATGTTCGGCAAGTGACATTTGTCGGCTGTGAGTGGGTGCAGGAGGAATTAGTTCTTTAAGTTCCGAAGAGCAGCGACCGTGGTAATAACGGTAGAAAAGACTAAGAGAACCAATCTTACGTCTGTGTTCCATTGATTGTAGATTAGATGTAAGGGTGTCATTGTTTATCAAACGAATTGCTCTTCTTTGAACTGAGTCAATTAAGTTTAGAAGTATTTTGGGGCTCCAATCCAAAGGTTACTGCCGTATTCAAGGATAGGTCGGATTTGAATAGAAGAACCGGTTTATATCTATATATTTCAAATATTAATTCAATTTTTTTTTTCGTCACTATAAGAATACAAAATAAAGTTCTGAAAAGATGCGTCAGTATTGACATATTTCGTGTCAATGACCTCACATTCAGTACGAGTGAAGACAACCCTGAAAGCCAATAAGATTTGTGATAATAAAAAGAGACGACAAATAGCGGGTTCGTCACGTGGCTGCGTGGAATTATTCCCCGAAATTGTGCATAAATAGTGGAAAAAATAGTGTAATTAGTGAAAGAAACCGGTTTAGATGAGGTAAAATTGGAAGACGTCGAGGAAATAGTTCAAGAAACAGCAGCTAGTCTTTGTAAAATGAGGTTTGAGCAGAAGAAAACAGAAATATTGATATTAGTGATTTCGAAATAATGGACCAATTTGTTGAAAATGATCCAAATTTTGACAGGAGTTCAAAAGCAAGACGGGGTGTTATAGATGCTTTATCCACTTATCAACAACTTCTAACAGAACGCAAAAGGAAAACGCAAACTACATCAGTGCCTTCTTGACAAAAAGGCAGAAAATTGGAAACACACAATAGACTGAATGATCTGACTGACTAAGAATTATATTTGTTTTTATAAGTGTATTCGTTTATATTGTTTTTATTTTTGTAAGAAATAAATGTTTGGTTTATTTTAAAATTTATTAAAAGAAACATAACTATTAAATTTAATACCTAACCCCATTATTTTTATGTTAAGATAGCCTCGTTTAGCGCTGTTTCGCATTACGCTCTACTTTGATGGAACGTATCCCCAAGCGGGGCCTTACTGTATATGATTTCTCTGATGCTTGCTTGTATACTATATATAAAAATAACATATATTTTTCTTTCTTTTAGGTATGGACCACAGTAAAGAAGTAATACAAACTAAAGAATTCAGTTAAAAAAAACGTATGTATTAACATCTTTCTCTCTAAGTTAGTAATTGAATTTGTTGCCTCTTGACAATGATGGATTGAGGAACTCTAAGAGTTATTCAAAACTGCAGTGTCCTTCTTCGTAGTATCAATCCGGTGGATTGGTTTGCAGCAACAGAATCTTGCATCTCGATCTCCATTCCTCTCGGTCCTCCGCAACCCTTTTCAGCTCAGCATAAGCGCTACAATTCATGTCCTCGAATACTTGCTGCAAATACTCCCGTCTTGGGCGCCCTCTACAGTTTCTACCCTCAACCATCCCCTCCACAATATCGTGAAGAAGACCATCGTGGCGCATGATGTGACCGATCGCCTCTCTGAGATGGTTCTTACTAGGTGCCTATCTTCCTTGATTATCCTGAGAACCTCATTGTTCGCGACGTGGTCTCTCCAAGGAAATTCCGAGAATTCTTCTAAACAGAGGATATTGCGTTATTAAATAGGATTTTTTTAGTTTTTTTCTTGTCGTCCCTGCTGTCAGAGGGCACCCTGTTTTCCAGACAATGGGTGCTCCTCCGATTCTCGCCCCCCGCCCACTCTTAGAGTAAGAAATGTCGTCGTCTAGACTCGACAGTCAATTAATCCGGCGATCAACGGCCGCGCGACACCAACGCCCAGATCTGCATCGCTGATGAGGCAATATCATGTCATTAATTAGCAATTAGGGCAATTAGAACGCATCGAAGATCGCAACGAGACGGTGAAGGAAAATACTCATTTCACATCTTCTTCTTCGTAGTATGAATCCGGTGGATTGATACTACGATACATTGTGACATCACCATGATGTAGCCCTTGCTGACTGGTGCCGAAAACCTCGATGCACAATCTTTCGTCTCTTATTTCTGTTCGCTTGCCGTACATATATGTGTCGCCATATTGGCATTTTGATAAGCCCGGTCACGGGTGCGACGTTAGTTATGTAAGTAGAAGAGAATTAGAATAATGAAATGTTACTAGTAGGCAGTTGTTACTTGGTTGTTCGTTGAACAGGCACGTAACACAGAGCGTATACGGTGGGCGGCTGATGATTGATCAGGTTACGCAGGCGGTCGAGAGAGAAGAGAGAGTTGGTCCATATGGTCGTCTCCTTATACAGGTATAGAGCCTGCTCAGCGCCCACTTTGATAGGTGCAATGGTAGTATCAATCCAGTGGATTGGTTTGCAGCAACAACATCTTGCATCACGATCTCGACTCTTCTCGATCCTCTGCAATCCTGTTTAGTTTATCATAAGAGATGCAACTCATGTCCTCGAACACTTGCTGCAAATACTCTCGTCTAGGTCGCACTCTGAAGTTTCTGCCCTCAACCATCCATTTCACAATCAGCTTAATATATTGCAGGCTGTTGCCGAAAACCTCGATATGCGATCTTTCGTCTCTTTTTGTTAGCTCGTCGGACATGTATGTGTCGCCATATTGGTTTTTTTGACAAGGTGTGTCATCAGTAGTGTACGTGGCTCTCTCTTATTGATGTCCCATTAGTTTTCTAAATCGTCACGGGGTGACTTGCGGCACTGGTTGTCACCGCCCGGTGGCCTTCATTTTTCCATTCGTTTCTCGAACCCCGCGCTGTCATTGGCTGTCTTTTATCATGTGTAAGTTCTACAAATGCTGTAGCAAATATTCAGAATACATTTAATTATATGTAAAGAGGCCTAAATATGTTCTAACGCGCTATATACACGAGTGTTATTATGTTATCCACTGCGTAATGAAGGTCTATCAACGATTCGCACTCGTATTTAATGTACAGTTCAATACACGTGACCCAACCTCGAATGCCCTCCGTAATTACATACGTCCCATTGCCCGCTCCCTCAACACACGGCGTGCAATATTAACCGAGTCTCTCGAGTAATTATCGCCTGTCTCGCTCGCACCCGCGCGCAGCCGCCCTGCGGCGCGGGAAAGAGAAAGCATGCCGCGTGTTTACGCGCATCAATAATTCAGCTCTCAATCTCGGCCCGGGAGCGCCTCTGTACACGTTAACCCTGGATCGACAGCGATTCGGCCTGATTTCTCTTTTAAACCTGTTAAAGCGTCCGATTTTCACGAAAAACGCACAAGTTCAATTCCTATAGAAGTTTTAAAAAAACAGGTAATCGCAGTAGAGCATAAATTACTACTGTCTGAGCTATAGGAACTTTCTCGTATTAAAAGAATTTAAGGAGCTATACACATAATGTACTGACATCAGCATGATATAGTCCTTGCTGTCTGGTACCAAAAACCTCGATATACAATCTTTCGTCTCTTATTTCTGTTCGCGTTTCGTACATGTATGTGTCGCCATATTGGCATTTTGGACAAGTCCGGTCACGGGTGTGACGTTAGTTATACATATTGCCACTTGCGGCGCTGGTGACCGACCGCGGCGCCGCACGGGTCAGTCGTGTGCCAACGTCGGTGAGATCATATTGTTTTGTGGCCCGGCCTGAATGCTGTGACTAGGTCGGGAATTCAGTTTGTAAAGTTATCGAAATAGATATGTCAATATATATAAAGCGCCATAATAAAGAACGCTCGAAGAAAAAACTATGTTATAGCTTCTATTAGGTGATTTTACTACAACGTGTTATATATTTGTTTACATGGCTATAGTGTTAGCTATTCTGTACGTGTAAAAACATGGTCTACTACCTACAATTCGTCTTTTGGAGTATTAGGGTGTGGGCTTGGGGTGCTGCAAGGCGATGTCTGGGGTCACCCATTCCTCTATTCCATACTATAGAACAGCAGTAGTTCGAAAACTTTTCCATACGGTAAAAATATATTTACGAGAAAAGATTGACAAACGGTATTCTGCCCGGTGCTACCAATAAAGATGTGGCTTACACCCCGGGCAGACTCAGACTGGCTCCGCGCACGCAGTGACAGCCCAGCACCGAAAATAATACATTGGACATTTATAGAATTAATAACGCGCCATCGACATGACCTGTCAAATAAACAAGATAGCGATACAAACGTGTCTTTCGAGCGAACAAAAATAAGAGACGATCGATTGTATATCGTGGCGTTTTGAACGTATGGACATCATGAACTGCTGCAAAGCTGTGTCAGCCGCCTTGGTCCTCGCCTCATCCGATGTGAGCTCCGCCTCCCGTAGCTACGTCGATTACATTATATCGATTACGTGTTCGGGAATCCTGCAATTTTGTTGAAGATCGGTTTGTGTGTCCCCGATAAACATCTGAGAATAAGAAGGCACAGATTGTTGGCTCTCCCAAAGAGTAACACTAACCTGCCAGAGACTATGCCTCTTGAGTGAGGGATCAGACCGCTTAACCAAGTCGCCTCGGATGTTGATATATTTCACGTAAGGGAGGCCCAATTCAGAAATGAACTCCACGAGTTTCTTTGGAGGAATGATTTGTTGGCGTCGTCTGTTTAACCCTCGCCTTACTATGTTAAAAACTTCCGCGCGTTCCGATGGTGTGTACTCGTTACATATTCTGATTTAAAGTGAATAAAATGAGTAGAAATTCGAAAAAATGAAAATATTCAAAGATATCTCTTAATTTTATAATAGTTGATGTCAATAAGCAGTAATAGTTGACATTTAATAGCTAAAAACATGAAAAACATCAGACGAAGACCTCAAACGGCCAGACGCACTTTGGCGCGTGAACTTCCGAGAGCTACTAACACTGCTTAGCCTGTCGACATATCGATGAGCCGACGCGCATCGATATCATTTCAAACTAGCCGACCAACTGAGGTTTCCCGTCTCGCTCACTCATATTAGTACGTCAGCGAGAGTGAGGAGTATAGATGCCGACGCATCTGGGTATTTTTAAATTTTATTTTTGCACACGCTTCCGACAGGTCGAATGAATTCATGACAGTTGACGCGTCTTGAGTGTAGTGGTGAATTTATTCCGGATTTTAGAAAAATATTTCCTGCTCCCGATGAGTGCCTATTATTATAAATATTTATTTTTTCAACACGTAAATGTATTAAGGAGGAATACCTAAAATCTGAACCCTGTGTGTATTATATTTACAGAGATATTTAAGTTATTACAAGCAATGTGTAGTCGATAGACATCACCGGGGAGGAAAGGTTAATGAACATTGGGACCTTCTGTTGCTTGTCTTTATTACTTTCTTCTTAGAACTTAATCATACCTATAATTGTATATATTGTATTTTTTATTTTATGCTTAATTCTTATTATACTTCATGATCGAATTGAGTTGTTCAAATTTGTAATGTTTCTGTAAGGGAAATAAATAAATAAATTGAAATAAATTGTGTGCATGATGATGAAAAGCAAAAGTTCGACTTTTTTCTGAACTGGCACAATGCGGACCGCGATCTACGGTTTGTCACAACTGCTCTGGAGTGAAGCACGTTAATAATGATGGCGTATTTGTCACAGGGACCGCGACGTATAAAGTGCCCGAATCACACATATTGTTTGCCGGGCGCGCGTGTCTACGCGCCGGGGTCGGCTCTCTAACTTGCCCCTGCATGCTTAAAGGTCACACTAAAAGGTCAAGTCACCTTTAATTAGAAGCACTGTCTCTTAATTTTAAAATCATTATTTTAAAAATTTTGTACTTATCAAATACAGCTCTCTTAGGCTGATGCCGTAAAGCCTCGAAAAACGATCTTTTGTCACTTATTTTTGTTCGATCGCCTGACATGCGCATCTTATAATGTTAGCTTAATTATTTAAAATTACACGGCGTTTGCATACGTCATTTTATTTGTCATGATAGTTGCTCCATTTCATGTTGGTGCAGCTGTCATCTTTAATGTGCTTTTTTGCCTCGATTGTCTTGGCGGCGCTGGATGCGATAGTGTTCAGGCAGTTGTCAGTTTTTTTTATGTAACACACACAGGAGAATACCAACAGATGGTGATAATAATTCTAAAGTCTCATTTGTGGAATTCAATGACGCATATGTTTAAGCGCTGCATGTGAAGTGCTGATCCGCCAACGTCATAGACTACAGCCCGACATTTACGCATCCTCCTTATAATTACAGGAATCTACTATGAACGGGTGGTTTTCGCGGGACGACTTTCGTCTACCATCAATTTTAATATATATGCTATGACTGGCGTTTCACGGGTGAGGGATCAAAGTCACACCAACCTTTTATTTACCAACTATTTAAGAGCTCAGAAATCTATTAAAAAAAATTTTTTTTTTAAATCTCCGTCGGAGATTGAATCCACGACCTTAGGCTTACAAATCAAACGCTTTGACCATTGATACCCGCAGGCAAAGAGTACTTTTTTTTAAAATTACCAACCAAAATATACTGCTTAGAATTGATGTAATAAAATCACCTGTTCTTCTTCTTAGGAGTTTATAAGCCATAGAAATGTTCGACAATATTGCGGCTCAAATACAAAGTTTGTTAGGAAAAATAAAATTAAATCCCATTTAAAAAAAAAAAATCTTTACATACGAGTAGTACAGAATAATAATACAAGGGTTATTCGTAAAATTAGTTTCCCAGTGATATTTCACGGTGACATGTTTGATTCCATGAATGCGTACATTTTTGGAATGTTCAGACTTTTACCTAGTTTTCTACATAGTCGCCACTGAGGTCAATGCATTTTTGCATGCGGTATACGAGCTTTTGAATTCCCGAGTCAAAAAAATCTGCCGCCAAGCCACGCAGATACCTGAGAACCGCTTCTTCCAGCTCTTCTCTATCGCCGAAATGCTTTCGACCCAGGTGTTTTTCGTGTCAGGGAAGAAATGGTAGTCACTTGGGGCTGTCCGGGCTGTTGGGTGAATGTTTGACAATACCCTATCCAAATTTATCGTACGGTCAACATTCTTGGCACCCACCTCGTGCACACCTTAACATACCTTAGATGCTCCGTCAAAGTCTTGTCAATAGAGGTTTTGCTGACATCAGAGATCATTTCGGAGAGCTTACGAAACGTCACTCAATCGCTGCCTCCACTTTTGCTATTGTTTCGTCACAAACAGATGGCCGTCCGGAACGCTCCTCATAATGGACGTCAGTACGTCCGTTCTTGAATATACATTCTCATACACTTGTCTCCATAGATTTCGCATAGCTGTGAATGGATTTCTACCGGCGCAATGTTTTTTGCAGACAGGAAACGGATCACTGAGTGCAACTCACACCTGGCGGGCGAAGCGAGGGGGAGATCCATCACGGGGGAACCAAGGTACACTACAGAATCGCGGGATCCACCACAACAGCGCTTTTCACAACCATAGCGCCATTGGAAACTTATTTTACGGATAACTCTCGTACAAAGTTTGTTGTGAAAAATAGAATTAAATCCCACCTGGAAAAAAAACTAAATTACCTTACATGCGAATACAACAAAATAAAAATATTATATAGCACGAATTTGTAGAGCACGGTTATTTAATAAAATAAAATATTCCCCGACACTCAGTTTTGAAAGCATGTGAGGTACTTCTCAGATCCACTCAGCAGCTTTCTGTGGAAGGTAGACAGGTGGAAATTTTCAGGCCCTTGGGAGACAATAAGGAAAAGGGAGAAGTACAGGTGAAGAAAAGGTGTTTTAAGGTAGCCGCTGTAAACCTTTTTTTAAATTTTGTAGACTGAATATTTTTCTAATATTTCTTATGCGATAACATCCTCCTCTCTAAAAGAGACGTTTTTCAATCGCGTGGTGGCAGCATGAGGAGCAGATTAACAACGCAAAGATATATTCTGAAGCACATATATATGTAAATATATCGATAACTTTACAAACTTCTGGCCCGACCAAGTCACAGCTTTCAGACCGGGCCTCAAAATGATATGATCTCGCCGACGTTGGCACACGACTGACCCGTGCGGTGCCGTGGTCGGTCACCAGCGCCGCAATTGGCGATCTCTATAACTAACGTCACTCCCGTGACCGAACTCGTCCGAAATGCCAATATGGCGACACATACATGTACGACGAACGAACAGAAATAAGAGACGTCAGATTGTACATCGAGGTTTTCGTTACCAGTCAGCAAGGGCTATATCATGCTGATGTTAACAAGTTACAGTGGTACCTTGAGATACAAGTGCTCCAACATCCGAGTTTTTTGAGATTCAAGCCGTCGCAAAATTTGATACGAGCTATCGGCCTGTTGCACACGAACCGCGCGTCACGCTTTCTCGCGTGAATCTCCAGCCACGGTCAGAGAATTAGTTATCAGTGTGCTCTCGCTGTCAAAACATCATTGATAAGAGTGGATAATTTGCCATATGGCCGATCTTCTGTTATTGCGCGGTCCGAGTCAGATAAACATCATTATTTGTGTCCCGGGCAGAGGGCCGAAGTTCGTCAGTTCTTTCCCCTAAATAAATATCAATGTGCTTCTAGACGAGTTATTTGCTTTGCTGATCTGCTTCTCGTCCAACCACCACGCATCCCGATGACGATCCAGTTGGCGTGTATGCAACGGCGATTACGATATTTTCTGGACAGTTTCGTTGGTTTCTCACCACTGCTTGAAGATGTCCCGATGGACCGAAATTCTCCAATTCGGATGCTCTCCTAATGCCAGTGCTGAACTGCGCCAATCTCCTCAGGTATGTAGGAGAATAGCACATTCGCGAATACGCGCACACCTGCAACAACGCGTATATGCGTGAAATCGTCCATATATAGTCCTGTTGCTTATTTCTAAACTCACATCCTCGTAGTATCGGGTACAAAAAGTGAAGAAGCACTCGAAAGTCTACAGATATCAACTGGAACGAAAAACAATGGATTACTACGAGCACGGGTATATCTATTTGGATCATAATACTTAAAGCATTCAAGGATCTCACTGTTTCTTTGTTTTTTTTTAGCATCATGTTCTTTACCCTTTCGCATCGGTTGTCGATATATACCGTTAAAATTCCCCGACCTTTGACATCGGTTGACGTGATATATCTTTATGCCACTTTCAGTACTCATTGTGACATCTACAGTAGAAAATTGAATTGCAGTCATTCGCTTTATCAACCCACATGTATTTTTTATTGGAATCTGTAAAGCATGTAAATTAATATTATAAGGTTTTGTCACAGGAGCGATTTTTCTGTAATCCACATGTGTCAATGTCACCACATGTATGAGGATACATTATGAACGTTTGTTAAATATAATAGTTTTTTATGCATCATCTGATAGCTAAAGGATACAAGAACCAATGTGATATATGAAAATAGGTCAGATAAGTATATTTATGCTTCAAATACTAGTTTTAAACAAAAAAAATGGTTTAAAAATTTCACGCCAAATTGACAGTATAATTTGTATTCCACCGAGCCGTAACGAAAGGGTTAAAAGCAATATATGTATAAGTCTTTCTACTTATTTCTAAACTCACATCCTACTAGTCTCGGGTATGAAACTTGATGTAGCACTCGAAACTATATAGATATCAACTGAAATGGAAAATAATTAATGACTACGAGCACGAGTATACATATCTAGAACGAAAATTGATGAGAGACCCCTTTTTGTACTCTAATCTACGACATGAGCAAGCACTTACAAAATTAATATTAATTCATTGAATGTCAAACACCGCAAATTCCTCCATACCGTTTTTGGACCTTAATTTCTTTAATCCACATAGAGTGGCAGAGTATTGGGATCGTCAATGCTCCGTATCGATGCGTAAGCATTCTTTGTTAATATTGATGCATAGAATTTCGTACACCGCAAATTCCTCGATACTTGTTGTTTTGGACATTGATCCCCTCAATTCACATAGAGTGGCAAAATTCCCTGTGTCGTACCCGACTGTATGAATCTAATATAAAGAGTTTGATTATAACAATTACTTTAAAGTCTTTTGGATGTTAACGTTTTAAACAATTTAAATATTCATTAATTTTTAATATGATTTTTTGAATATATTTTTTGCATTCTTTATTCTATATTGTAGTGGTATTCTCCTGCGTGTGTTTACATAAAAAGGCTGCCTAATCCGACATCCTGACCTGATTTGAATACCCCATGGACTAGAATAGGGAGAATTCGCGTGATGTTTTTTATTATATTGAGTTTTCCCATTGCGTGAATTTGTTCTAAACGATCCCTACTATGCTTCCGTAATGTTTCCGTATAGGTGTCGGGACAAAAATAAAAATAATAAAAAAAAGTTTTTTTTTTCGTAAGAAAAAGATTTTTTCTCATTTGCTTCCCTGTTTAGAGTTTCTTTTATGAAAGCCAAAGTATTCTAAAGAAAAAAAAATTGCAAAGACATTATACTCTTAATTTTAAATCTCTAATCTATCCAGTACTGACTTGGATAAATTTAATTATATCTGCCCATAAAAAGCTTGTGAATAAATGTTGACTGATTGAATCAAAAAATAATAATATACATACTCTGAATGTATACTATAGAGACATCTATCGTTATACGATGTTAACAATGGTATAAATACATCAACTTTTGCGTATCTGCACAGGCGGAGAATGGTTGAGTGGACTACACGGTGTGTAGAATAGAGCGAAAGTGCAAGGCTCGTGGTTCGAATCCCGCGTCTGCCGATATTTTTCTGAATGAATTGATGCGTATAAAATTTGATGTATCATATTTGGAACTGACATCCCCCGTCTTAAAAAGACGACAAGTCGCGGATTCGTCACGTGGCCGCGTGGAGGAAGGATGCAGGAACACGAATAACTTGTTTTGAAGAACAATTCGCATTTATTTTTAAAAAGACTTGATTTTTGGGTGACCTTTATTTTATGTATAAGACTTGCTGTTAGATTCCACGTCTCCGCGCCATTAGTTAATACAGGAAGGATACATTGGTTAAACGCTTTAGTTTTAAGACATAACGGAATTTTCGCTTTAAAGGGTACTTTAGTTTGCCAAATGCGCCCATCCTCGCTGTATACGCCTGTCGATATCTTTTGATTTGATTGATTTTATTCATATCATTATATTATAACTATGTCCACTTGCCTAACTAAAGAGTATGGCTGCCAAGAATTTCAACTGCGCCATTCCAATACTTTTCTTCCCCACTGACCGTCGTCTCTCCGACAGATATGTCCTGCCCATTGCCACTTGATTGTGCCTATTCGTTGTGTAGCCTCCACTACTTGAGTTCTTCTGCGTATTTCTTCGTTTCGGATTCCATCTTTTAGAGACACTCCGATTATTATACTAAATACATTCGTATATTCCATAAATGGAGGCATTTAGAAATTCAGTCAAAAAAATAATGCGAGTATAAATTTGCCGGCGGGCATAGCTCAATGGTCAATGCGTTTGCTTTGCAAGCCAAAGGTTGTGGGTTCGATCCCCGACGGAGATAAAAATAAAAATATTCTGAGCTCTAAAATACCTCCGGTTGGTGTGAATTTGATCCCTCACCCGTAAAATGCCGGCCATAGCCTATTAATTAAAATTGGTGGTAGACGAAAATCGTCCCGTGAAGACCACCCATTCACAGTAAATTCCTGTAATAATAAGGATTATGCGTGAATCTCGGGCTGTATTCTATGACGTTGGCGGATCAACTCTCCACATGCAGCGCTTAGTCATATGCGCCATGGTAAGCGTCATAGAATTCCACAGATGAGACTTCAGAATTACTTTCAACATCTATCGGTATTCTGCTGTATGTGTTTACATAAAAAAATATATATCCAAAAAATATATTAAAATTCTAAAATTCAAATTCACTTATCGGAAGTTCTTAAACTTGGGTCTGTAAGAACAAATAAGTGTAGGTGTGGCGTTATCCAGTGTTTTCCAAACTTGTTTCTCCATCCATTCCCTTTTCTGGAGCCCTTTGCCCTTCTCACGCCCTCATCCCTTATTCCGATCGCGTGATATCGCCCAGTAGTGCTGTCCTCCCCAATTCTACCCCCAAAACAGAGCCGGAGCCTTAAAACTAGGCTTTATCATTTATTTTGTATAATATAATAAATTATATATTTTGAAGCAAAATAAATAGACAAGAACTTCATACCTTGTTTTAGAATGGGTCAAATTGAGCACCGTTTCACTTGGTGGGAGACTGCAGTTTCGCGATCTATGAAAGCTCCACCAGTTTCAACGTGCGCAAACGTACTGACTATTTTGGTCACGGGTGTGACGTTAGTATGTGCAATGGATGCTGTAATTGTTCTTCTTCTTTGTGTCAGCGACGTTAAATTATTTTTGCCCAGTAAAAGGCTCGTGGTTCGAATCCCGCGTCTGCCGATATTTTTCTGAATGAATTGATGCGTATAAAATTTGATGTATCATATTTGGAACTGACATCCCCCGTCTTAAAAAGACGACAAGTCGCGGATTCGTCACGTGGCCGCGTGGAGGAAGGATGCAGGAACACGAATAACTTCTTTTTGAAGAACAATTCGCATTTGTTTTTAAAAGAGACTTGATTATTGGGTGACCTTTATTTTTTGTATAAGACTTGCTGTTAGATTCCACGTCTCCGCGCCATTAGGGGATACAGGAAGGATACATTGGTTAAACGCCTTAGTTTTAAGACATAACGGAATTTTCGCTTTAAAAGGTACTTTAGTTTGCCAAATACGCCCATCCTCGCTGTATGCGCCTGTTGATATCTTTTGATTTGCCTAGCATTAGGTCCTGAGGTGTGCAGCTTGTTGGGCACATGGAGCAGGATCTTAGGTGCGAGGCGGTTTGCAAGTCTCCGCAGTCGCACAATAGTTGCTCTCCCTGCCGAAGAATTCCCCACCGATCGAGGCTGTCTTTTGTTCTACCAACTCCGGTTCTTAATCTGTTCAGGGATTTCAAGGTCTGCCAGTCAAGGTTCTTGCCAGTTGGGAAGCCTTCCTTTGGAGAAATGAAATCCTCTGGTGCGACTTGTCGCCAGAGCTGGAGTCCCTCATTTTCAGGGCTGTGAGAGAGGTTGTGTGGATCACAACCTTGTACTTGGTGCGCCATTTATTCTGTAGATCGCCACATGTGGCGATAGCCCATTACGAGCTTGCTCAGTCGCCAGTTAACTCTTGTCCAGCCCGGCGCTTCAAAAACAAGTTCTTTTGCTTTGTGATCTGCTCCTGTATTCTGCCACCACGCAATTCGATAACGAACTTAGAGAGGAGGATGTTAATATAGTAAAATGTATTATATTTTACAGTTTCTTTATTCCTACGATTGTTTAGACAGGAAGGAAAGCAGTAGCATGGAGAAAGCAGTTCTTTTAATACTTGAAATTTCAAATGATTCGCCTCTGGTGTTCTTCTCTTACAATATACGTTGAAGTCGTAAGCGCTGACATCCCTGACAAGCCCCAGTTTGCACTGACCACCATCTTCCTTCACTTAGACTGTCTTCAGCTCTTCGATCCGTTGTTCCTCCACCACCAAGTTACAACACTGAAGTTACGTTTCTACGTGCAAATAATCCAAAAAATTCTACGTGCTGTTTTACATATTTCAATTAATTATATTAATGACACGGTTCTTACTGATGATATACTTTTTTATGTATTGATATCAACATGATATAGCCTTTACTGACTGGTACCGAAAACCTCGATATACAATCTTCGCCTCTTATTTCTGTTCGCTTGTCGAACATGTATGTGTCATCATTAAGGGAATGTAAAGAAGGGTCGCCTCCTAGATAGACGTTAAAAACTTCTGTATGTAACTTCTTAGGTTTTCACGGCCAGATTTGATGTTGTGGCTTATGGGTTGAACCGTGTGTGGTGAACTTTTTTCAACCAATAACAATTTCAACTTCTGTATGATTAACATCACAGGTTGAGGGGCAGGTTCAACACACAAAGACTTTTTCTGAAGCTTATTGACATATATTTACGATAAATTTTACAAACTTATAGCCCGACCTAGTCACAGCATTCAGGCCGGGCCTCAATACAATATGATCAATATGATAATTAAGTAATAATTTTAAGGATCCATTTTAGTTTGAGTTATAAAGTAGTACACGGATACGTTGTTAAGTAATTATATATAGCTTCTTTATATATCCAAAAAAACTTTTAAATATTTGTATATTTTTTTATATTATTTCATCATTTTCTTTACTCCATCACTCTCGCCGAAAGGGCTTGTCAATGCCTCAAGAAGAAGCGATAACAAGGGAGTTTCGTCTTCAGTCAGTTTTGGCGCGAATGATCGGTCATTCTTTAGGCGGGTGACAGGTCCCTTTACGTCAGATTTGGCGCCAAATGTCACTTTTGGCGCGAGAATATCGATCACTTTCGGCGGGCAGCGCTATCTCTTGACATATTTGGCGAAACACAATATTCTGTAAGAAAAATGATTCGTGTTTGTCTTTCGAAGGTTTTTTCAATGTATAGGAATTGCGAGCATTGTTAGATCGCTTTTAAAACAAAACCTTGTTATATTTGTAGTATTTTTTTAAACCGCTCACAGGAGAGCATAATTTGAACACTATAACGTTATACGAGGGTTATCCGTAATATAAGATTCACATGGCGCTACAGTCCTGAAAAGCGCTGTTATGGTGCATCCCGCGATTCTGTAGTGTACCTTGGTTCTCCCACTGCAAATCTCTTCCTTAGCGAGCTGCCTGCGGAGCTCAGTCTTGGCTTGACAGCCGTACGTGATTGATCTCCCCCTCACTTCGCCCGCCAAGTGGCTTTCGGTAATCCGTTTCCTGTCTGCAAAAAACATTGCGCCGGTAGAAATCCATTACCAGCTATGCGAAATGTATAGAGACGAGTGTATGAGCGTGCAACACGGCTGCCAAGCCAAGACTGAGCTCCGCAGGCAGCTCTCTAGGAAAGGGATTTAGAGTGGGGTAACCAAGGTACACTACAGAATCGCAGGATCCATCATAACATGGGAATCTTATTTTACGGATAACCCTTGCATATTGTATACATAATTCATATATTATCTGTATGTAAATATAATGTCTTGTTAGTTACACCATTTATAACTCAAGAACGGCTGAACCGATTTTCATGATTCTTAATTCGTTGGATTCGTCATTAACCTGTTTAAATTATTAAATACTAAAACTTAAAAAAACATGTGAAGGAAATCATTTATTTATACAATTTACATTGAACGACTGATTATATTTTATACTTTATCATTTTGAATACAACTCACAGTAAGGGGAGGGTCAAATCAAATATCGCATAGTTCTGGCCGCCGAATCGCTTCCGGTCCGCCAGCGTTTCCGCCCTTCGGAATTCTGTTGCTGCTGTCTACGCTGACCTCTCGCCCGGCGTCTTTGTGCGCCAGTCTTCAGGCATTATTCTCCAAGACACGAGCTGAAGCCCTGAATTTCAGCAGGTGTCAGCTCTGGCGCGTAAGCCTTCAGTCACTTTTGGCGCGAAATCTTGGCGCGATTATTTGAATACCGCATTGTATCCGATCCAACGACGCTTAAATTTGCTTCTGGCTATAAAAATATTTATTTTATTTGTCAAATATTTACTTGTTGCATTTTTTCTCATTTCTTAACAATAAAAAACTACAAATGCTTGTAACAATCAAATGATTCAATTTCAATTTCAGTTTTGTTAATTTTTTCCTTACAGAAACATTACAAATTATATTAAATCAATTCATTTCTGAAGTACAATAAAAAAAAATAAAAAAAATACAATATATACAAACATAGGTACTTATGATTAAGTACTAAGAACAAAGCAATAAAGGCAAGCAACAGAAGGTCCCAATGCTCATCAAACAGACGACGCCAATCAATTATGCCTCCAAAGAAATTCTTCGAGTTCTTGTCTGAATTGGGCCTCTCTTACGTGAAATATATCAAGATCCGAGGCGATTTGATTGAACAGTTTGATCCCCTTTCCCAAAAGGGCATAGTCTCTGGCAGTCTCTGATAGTCTATCTTATGACCATGTCATTTCTTGGCTTGGAACTAAAACACGTAATACCATTCATTCACGACGCACTTGTTATTAGTTGATACTGCGAGTATTTTATGCAATATTTAAATTATCTGAACCATTTTTTTACTATATCTGCTTCGTGTTTAGAGCACATGGACACTGCAAATTGACGTTTTTACAGTTCTGAATGCTCAAATTGACTTTTTTTTATGTAAACATGTGCATGTGGAGTGTTGATCCGCCAACGTCATAGACTACAGCCCGATATTCACGCATCATCCTTTATTATTACAGGAATTTACTATGAATGGGTGGTCTTCACGGGACGACTTTCGTCTACCACCGATTTTGATTAATAAGCTATGACTGGCGTTTTACGGGTGATTGATCAAATTCACGCTAACCGGGGGTATTTTTGAGCTCAGAAATGATTAAAAATCCATTTTTTTTAATCTCCGTCGGGGATCGAACCCACGATTTTTGGCTTGCAAAGCAAACGCTTTGACCATTGAACTATGACTGTCAGCAAATTGAGCTATAATAAATATTTGAAAATATCAAATCTGGCCGTGAAAACTTAACACGTAATTTAACTATGACTAGTTTTCGAAGCAAATATTGTATTACTAAAAGGTGTATAATCAAAAACCATCCAATACATTATGTTGTATGGAGAGTATAGATAGAACCGAGGGGTCGAAAGTACATCATTAAAAGTTCAACGGAAGCCAAAAACTAAACTAAGGGTTGTTTTCTTTTGTTGCCCTTCTTTTCTACCCTTTTTCTTCCCTCCGCCACTTTCAGGGTAGACGCCAAGTTTGTTAATAAATACTAAAAGAAACCGATATTTGCGTACTTTTTTCATGACGATGTTCATTTTTCAATTCAATTAAGGTGTTCTCTCAACGTTTTTTTTTCCGACCTTTGATGTCGCCCTGTGTATCAAATTTACTAACCGAAATGACAATTTTTTAATGTCAAGCTTTTTTAATGATAGTTTTCTACGATCATCATGTCTACTGTTTAATGTAGGCCTCCCGCCTGTGTCTCCATCTTTCTAGATGCTCTTCCTTCCAAATCCAATATTTTATTGTAGTCAGTCCATATAAAAATAAATTCGTTTACCAGTTCTTGGGTATCCCTCCCATTTTTTCAATGATACTTTTGTTACGATGATCATGTGTCTGTCTAGTGTTTAATGTAGCCCTCCGGCATGAGTCTCCATCTCTCTAGATCCTCTTCCTTCCAAATCTTTTCTTGTAATATCGTCAGTCCATAATGAAAGAAATTCGTCTAGCAGTTCTTGGGTATGCCTTCCATTTTTTTTTCACAAGTTTTTTTCTGAATGTTATTTTTTATGATCATCATCATCATCAACCTGTGTCCGTCTACTGTTGATCTTTTTGCATAAGTCTCCATCTCTCAATATCCTCTACGTTCTAGAAAATTGCTGCTCTCAAGCATTCATTACTTTTTTTTCGCGGTGCAATTCACAACCCTGGGATTCTTGAATGTTTTAACTTCTACGTTCCAGATAAGTACACCCGTGCTCGTAGCCATCCATTGTTTATGATCCTAGTTGATTCTTGTGGACCTTCGAGCACTCAATTTACTACAACGGCAATGGCGCTCCTAAATGACATACCAGCACACCTCAACCCCTTTTCTTACACTGTTTTCCTTATTTGTCGATGGTATTGTTTTCCGAAGGCATAGCGAAGCTGCTGGAAACTAGGGGCCGGATCGTTTTTTGTCTTGTCGTGTAGGGGTAGTGGGCCTACAACGCCACGCTTGCCAGGCGGCTTGGCGAGTTTATGGCCGGTTTACACCGTGCCAAGTTAAAGCTGGGAGAGTTCTTTTGGTAACTCTCTCACCCCTGCTTTCTCCAGTCAGTTCATCACTTCGTATCGCCAAAAGGATTGGTTACCGCAATCTTGATGTGACATGACTATGTAGGGCTCACCACGTACATGCGAGAGTAGAGGTGGTTGTGATATAAACTGCTGTTTTAATAGCAGTCGGTAGGTGCGCATCACCAGTCAAGAGCCCCAAGAAGATTAGCGGGAGTGACCTGGATGCGGAAGGCGGAGAATCGAAGAGGATGGAGATTCATGCGGGAGGCTTTCGTTCAACAGTGGACGGATACAGGCTGATGGCATCTAAGATAAAAATGTTAATTTACAAAAACAAAGAATGATAAATTATCTACAATTTCAATGCGGCATGGTTTGAAGATAGATCTGCCGTTTGAGCACTAGAGAGCGTGAAACTTTTGAAGAGACGTATCTAGTTCATTACCACTATCGCGCAGTGTTATGTTTGCAATTATCCTCCTTTCGCAAGCCTGCGGGTGTTGTTTTTGCAGATAGTCGCAAAATAAATATATGCAGGACCAAGTTTCCGCATTAAAGTTCTGCCAAACAAATATGGCGGCCCGTCAGGAGGTTACCGTGGAGAGGGTCCCCGCGTGGAAAGGGCGCGGGGTTAGTTTGTTTTAGGGAGAGAGCGACTGTATGTATTTGAACACATCTGCGGGCCCTTTACGCAAAACACGCCAAAGTATGCAATTTTTGACTTAAGAAAAGTTCAATTATGACGCTTACAGTTAAATAATGTGTTGACATCAGCATGATTAAGCACTTACTGACTGGTACCGAAAACCTCGACATACAATCTTTCGTCTCTTTATTTCTGTTCGCTTGCCATACATTTATGTGTCCGCCATATTGGGACTAGTAATATAGACCGCCGCTTACGGCGATGGTGACCGACCACGGGCCGCACGGGTCAATTGTGTCCTGACGACCGAGAAGGTCGCGTTACGGCTGGCGGCATGTCATTCCGCCTGGCCGGAAGCTCGTAAAGTTTTAACGTTTATATTTGTCAATGTGCTTCTGAAAAAGTCTTTGTTTTGCTGACGTGCTCGTCGTCATGCCCTCACGCTACGGAATAACATCTTTTAGAGAGAGGAGGATGTTAGCGTATATTTTTATTATCTGTCGATCAACAGGCGTATGCAACTGGGATGGGCAGCATTTGTAAAAAAAAAAGTACATTTTGAAAGCGAAAATTCTGCAATGTCTTAAAATTAAAGCGTTTAACCAATTTATCATTCTAGTATTAACTTATCGCGCTGAGATGTTGAATCTAACAGCAAGTTACACATAAAATAAAGGTCACCCAACCTGCCATGGAGAGATCCGTGAGAAGAGTGTCTCTAAAATATATTATCCAAAACGACGATATCCGAAGACTCAATTAGTGGAGGCTACTCAACGAATAGGCACACTTAAGTGCAATATGATATCTATTAAAGAGACAACGGTCTAAGAGGAAAAAAAGTGTTGTAGTGGCGAAGAAATGGCAAACAGTGTGTTGGCTTACCACCTGACTGACGGCATCAGAAGAAAAGCTTTGTTATGGAGGCAGGAGGATCGAGAAGGATGAAGACCGATGCGAGAAGCATACCCTTTACAGTGGACGGACACAGGTTTTACATAGGATCTCACTGTTTGTGTGAAATTGGTGCGAACTGTATTTTTTCTCTCCCAGGAAGAACTCATGATTGCCGGGAGTAACGTCTTCGACGTCGCCCACTTCTGGGCAGACAGGATCTGACCTTGTTGTTTCCGACATGATTATATATATTTGTTTATAAAATGCTAGTTTTTGTAGTCGATGTTTCATTCGTCGGGCGTCCGCTTCCCTACTTAATAATGTCGGAGGGTGTCGGGAAAATTCCCCCCATCCGGATGGGGAATAATTGGGGAAAACGGGCCCGGGATATGGCAACGTCAATACCGGCCGCTTGAATAATCACGTTAGTCAGTCCGCCAGCAGAGCAGTCCTTCCGTCTACCACTAAATCAAATCAAACAATATCTCCACCAACGTAACTTGTACATTAAGTCATGCCGTACATTTGCACAGTTGTTAGACAAAAATTTGTGGCGCCCGTATGCTCCTGTTGAGGAGCGGATATAGAAAAATAAGACCGTGTCAACGTTATTTATATTTTAGGGATTTTAAATTTTTTTTTACTCATCAATACGCTTATACATCTTCGAACTGATGAAAGTTTCATTAAAGGCGATACTGCAGTCTTTCAGAAAGTGATGAAACAGTGCTTATTGTGATACATGTTAAAACAATGTATGGATTATCATCTATTTAAATGCATCTATTTTCTCATGTTGACCTCCGGGTGCAGGTGTTATGGGACAAGCAAAATACAATGTGAGCTTACAGAATTATGAAATGGCCATTTTCGATGTATTTTCATATGCTCTAAATATGTATTGATATCCTCCTCTCTAAGTTGGCTATCGAATTACTGTGTGACAGGATGCAGGAGTAGGAGACAATCTAAAGAACTTGTTTTCGTTTCACAATTCGTTTTTATTTCCCAAACACTTGCTTTTCGTCCACCCGTTTTAGGAACACCTAATGGCGTCGCGATGGACTGACGATATAAGAAGAATAGCGGGAGTGACCTGGATGCGGAAGGCGGAGGATCGAAGAGGATGGAGACTCATGCGGGAGGCCTACGTTCAACAGTGGACGGACACAGGCTGATGATGAATGAATGAATGGCGTCGCGAGCGAGCTCCAACTGACTGCGCACTCTGACATCTAGCGCTGCCAACAGTTGCGGCAGACAAGCGAATTAAAGATGACAGTGGCCATCTCGAAGTGCAGCTACTGTAATAACAAATAAAATAGCGTATGCAAACACCGTGTTTTATTATATAAATTAATCTAACATTATAACATGCGCATGTCAGGCGAGCGAACAACACGAGACAAATATCGTTTTTCGAGGCTTTAATGCATCAGCTTAAAGGAGCTATATCAGGCTGATATCAGTATTTATAACCAACAACATCCAGGGCAGAAGCCCGAGAACTTCAATAGATAACATCCATAGTATCTGGATATTGGCCACTCTACTTGCGACGCATGTCAATGTGATCCAGGCATACAACAGACGGTGAGACACTCTCTAATGGAGTGTGTCATCCATGAGAATAGGAGACTTGTTCTGTGTTGTCGCCTGGAAGTCTCTGCCACTTCTTGGGAGGACCTTGCTGAACTGCTGCTTAGTTCTGACGGTCCCTTGCTGTTAAACTTCATCAAGGAAATCTTCAGAGCTACGCGCGCGCTTACAGAGGCTGACATGGAATAGGCTCTTACGTTCTTCAACTGTTTGTCACATGCACAATTTAACCTTGTGTGTAACTTGCAGTCAACCAAGCGCAACATATATTTTAAAATAATATATATATACAAATCCATGGTTTAACAGTTACGTGAATTTTGGTTAGGTTACGGCTCTTTCCCACGGACGTCCAGTTTTGCAGGATCTGTTTTTACTGGATACCGCAAAAATCATATGTGTTCACACACAGAAGCTTGCGTCCTGTGTTTTATCGGATATCATTGGTAGTCGGAGAAGAAAATTCATACGCAATGGACGTGAATACTGTTCTGATATTATACTGGTACTTTCGCCGCCGAAAGCAATGCAAAAAAAGAAGATTTTGGGTTCACTTGATCCTAAAACAACGATCGACATTAGGCACATTTCGTAATCTCATGGGTGATTTGAGAAAGGATGAATCCAAATTTTTAACATAATGTTGGCCGTTTGACAAGCTTTTAGAAAAAGTGAAGAATAATCTAAAAAAACATGATACAAATATGAGAAAATGCACAATGCCTGAAGAAAAGTTAGCTAAAAGGATCCAGTCATCCAGTTTGTAGTTGTAAAATCGTACAGCAAATTTCGAACGCATAGAATTTTCGCGGTATGATGCTGCAAAGAACCGAACCTGCTAAAAACGGGACGTTGCCGTGGATAAAGGCTCTTAGGGTAAGGTTAGGTTTATGTTAGGTTAGATTTAGGTTAGTTTTGAGCTTAGGTTCTTTATAGATTTGAGGTAAGTCTTGAGTGCGCCATCACTTATACGTCGATCTCATCTCACAGTGTGCACGGATTTAATATATTCAGCCTCCTCTTTGAGCTTACGAACCGTCACTCTTCGCTCTAAGAGCATCGCTGCCTCAACACTGCGATTGTCTCGTCAGAAACAGATGGCCGTCCGGAACGCTCATCACCATGGACGTCATTATAAGGGTAGTTAGAAGGTTAGGTTAGCTTAGGTTATATTATGTAACGTTAGGTTACGTTTGAGGTTAGATTACAGATTGTAGGTTAGTCTTGAGTGCGCCATCACTTATACGTCGATCTCCTCTCACAGTGTGCACGGATTTATTATATTCAGCAGCCTCCTCACCTCTTTACTCGCCCTCCTAATCACTTATTCGGGGAGTGATATCGCGCCGGCTGCTCCGCAAACGCTCGGCATACTGATTAACCCTCTTTCCTCCCGTGTATTGAGCATATATTGCTTGTACAGAGTCAAAACTGTGACCTCCGACTATGTATAGGGACAACCCTGAACGACTAGGCCATCATAATTTGATTGGCAGTATAAATTATTAAAAAAAACATCAAATATTGTATTAATACAACGGTTTGTTACCGTTCCAGGTTTTTTTACGTAAACACATACAGGAAAAGACTAGAGGCCTTTGAGATGCGGTCATACAGAAGAATTCTCAGAATTTCCAGGAGAAACTACATCACGAACAATGAGTTTCTCAGCATACACCAAGGATGATAGGCACTTAGTAAGAACCATCTCAGAGAGGCGATCGATCACATCATGCGCCACCATGGTCTTCTTCACGACATTGTGGAAGGGATTTGCAGCAAGTGTACGAGGACATGAGTTGTAGCTTTTATCCTGAGCTGAAGAGGATTGCAGAGGATCGAGAAGAGTGGTGATCGAGATGCAAGATTTGGTTGCTGCAAACCAATCCACCGGATGCTGAAGTCTCATTTGTGGATTTTATGACACTATTCATGTTACACATGCTTAAGCGCTGCATGTGGAGAGCTGATCCGCCAACGTCATAGACTACAGCCCGACATTCACGCATCATCCTTATTATTACAGGAATTTACTATGAATGGGTGGTCTTCACGTCTACCACCACTTTCGATTAATAGGCTATGACTGGCGTTTTACGGGTGAGGAATCAAATTCACACCAACCGGGGTTATTTTAGGGATCGGAAATCGATCAATTTTTTTTATTCTTTGTCGGGAATCGAATCCACGACCTTTCGTTTGTCAAGCAAAAGCTTTGAGCATTGAGCAATACCCGCCAGCTAAAAATACTTGAATTTTACTTAAAGTTTTTTTTTACGTTAATGCAATTGACTTGAGACTGCCACGGCAAGGAGAATGATCCAAAATCAGAAACGACTCAACCTTGGCCCGCTGCGTGCGTGGTTGGTGGCAGACTGTGAGCCACGTTCTAAACACACAATGTCTAATGTCAATTAAGTGTAAAATGTATTTTGGGGCTCCAAACTAAATGTAACTAGAGCGTATTTCTCTTTTACATAGAAGTCATATGTTAGTTATACTGTTGCCTTATGCTCCAATAAATGGCGTGTTCAGTGTTAATATTCATTTATAATCATGACTCATTGTCAATTGTCACTGCTTTAATGAGGCGTTATCATCACTGGCGCGTGCATCTACGTTTACGTTTACGTGTATGACAATGGAAACGAAAGTTGGAGCAAAAACTTTTTAAGTAGGTTGTCTCGGAAACAACTCGAATTAGCGGAGCGGTAAGTTTTAAGGGACTAAAATGGTAACATCTAATTAAAACGCACCCCTTCCCATTTACTCCGAAACTTAACGAATGTAAACAGCTATTACGAAAAATAATATTTTAAAATTTCAGTAAGGTAAATATTATTTCAATGTTTCAGTAATATTCTCGACCAGTTGCAAGCTAACTAACTGGTTTCTATATATTTTTACTACATATTTTAATATTTGAATGATTTATATATAATTGAAGATCAATACAAATATTTTTGACAAATTGATACATACTGATATCAATTTCATATAACTCTTTCAGGCCGATGCCGATAAGCCTCGAAAAACGATCTTCAGTCTCTTATTTACGTTCGCTCGACCGACATGCACATCTAATAATGTTAGTTTTAATTTTACATAAAATAACACGGCGTTTGCATACGCCATTTAATTTGTTATGTCAGTTGCTCCATTTTATGTTGGTTCAATTGTCATCTTTAATTTGTTTTTTTTTGCCGTGATTATCTTGGCGGCGCTGGATGTCACAGTGTTAGGACAGTGGTCAGTTAACCTATGTTAAATGAGGAAATCAAGTCTTTGTTCAAAATAAATGCGAATTGTGCTTCAAAAGCAAGTTCTTTGTAATTATTTAGATTTTTTTCGGTCGATATTTCTTTGTGGAATTCCATAATATCAGATATAAATAAAATATTTTTTAGAATTTATTCCACATATATTTTTTTGACGACATGTTTCAGCCAGGACGGGTGGCCATTCTCAAGTCGATTAGTTAAATGTTTTTGGCTCTGTATATAGCAAGTGAGTGAGTGAAAAGGTGGATATGAATTGCGTGACGGGTATATGTGGTTTAGGAAATCGTTAATGTATAAGAGAATTCATTGATGTCACAACAAAATAATATTTATTTGTTTATAATATGTTCTTTGTGTTGTTAATCTGCTCCTGTATCCTTTCTTCCACGCGGCCACGTGACGAACCCGCGACTTGTCACCTTTTTAAAGACGGGGGATGTCAATTTGTAAGATTCAATCTGCAAGCAAACTCTTTGTGAATAGGCATGCGAATTAATGCAAAGTATACATACATGTCTTAATTAGTTATATTTTAATTGTATTTTACCTGCGTGATCTCTCAGGGTTATCTAAAGCACAATTCATCCTTTGTGCTCTTGCAAAATTAATTTCCTTCAGTACCTTACACCTGTTAGAAGCAGACCTTCTGTTTACATCGGACCTGTAAGTACGGCTAGCGAACGTACCACAGATTTCGCTTGTACGTAGTCATAACAGCGTATTATTTCGAAGCTAGCTTTCATAAACAATACCCACCGCATGCTAGTCAAAAGCGCACTGTACGTGTACGGTCTAACGAGTATAGCTTAGAGGTAAAGGATTTATTTACGATTTGATTGAAAATTTTAATTGATTTCTAAGCTGTTGATATCAGCTTGATATAGCTCTTTTAGGGTGATGCCGTAAAGTCTGAAAAAACGATATTTTGTCTCCTAATTTTTGTTCGCTCGTCTGACATGCACATCCAATAATGTATGTTTTAATTATATAATATTACGCAGGCGTTTGAATACGCCAATTTATTCGTTATGAGTGTTGCTCCATTTCATGTTGGTGCTTCTGTCATCTTTAATTCGCTTCTTTGCCGCGATCATTGGCGGCGCGACATATCACAGTGTTCGACAGTTGGAAATTAACTGGCACCCGGCCGGCAAAACGACATACCGGTTGGGCGTTGAAATCAAGTCTTCATTTAAAATAAACGCGAATTTTGCTTCGAAAACAAGTTCTTTTTGTTATAAATCTGCTTCTGCATCTTGTAACCCAGTAATTCGATACCCAACTTAGAGAGGAGGATAGCACCTTATAAATACTCCCCTTTGGTGTAAATTTGAAGCCTCATCCTTAATACGTTTGCCGTACACCCGTATGCAGAGACATTCCTTGCTCTGTTACAATATTAACACTTGTTTTCAGAGATGTCTGTTAAAATTTGAGGTGATTCGAGGTCTGAGGCTTCCTCACATCATTCTAAAGTATAATAGCTATTATATATTGGTTGTAACATCCTCCTCACTTTCAAAAGGTTGTCATTCAGTCGCGTGAGGGCATGATGAGGAGCAGATTAATAACACACGGATTTTTTCAGAAGCACATTGACATATATTTACTATTACTTTACAAACTTGTGGCCCGACCTAGTCAACGCATGCAGGCCAAGCCACAATACAATATGCTCTCGCCGACGGGCGGCACACGACTGGCCAGTCAGCAAGGGCTATATCATGCTGATGTCAGTTTGTACGTTGCGACTCATTGTGTTGTATTACATATTTCTTTAATAAAAAAACTATCCCATTACCACTAAGCTGCTCTCTCCGTCACACGAACACAGTGGTAAATACGAAGTTCTCTCGCGTAGCGAACAATGTTCCTAATAAGTATTGTTAACCCTTTGTGCCCCCATTGTTAAACTCGCAGAGCGACGTGGGAGGGGTTAACTTTTAATTGAATTCAGAGTTGAACCAAAAATGCTGCGCGAGCGATTCCTTCCTTCCGCAACGAGCCTTAACCCTTTAGTCTACTATTTCTCTACGCCAGGCACTTTAAACGCTAAGTCTGTGGACCAAACACAGACCAGATCTTTACCATTTCCTTATCCATTCCCACGTATTTCGTGGTTAGCAACGTGTTAACAAAGAAGGCAATTCGAGACTCGCTGTAGTATACTAATTTCACACCTTAGACAGAGGTATATTTGACATCTAACTGATGCACCTAGAATCACGGGAAGGCTTTCAGCCATTTTTTAACAAGAAGCTTTATACGTGCGTCCAGTAACGTGTTACCATCTAGGTCTCTAAAAAAAGGATGGGGTAGAGAGGGTTTTCACCAAACGAGGATTTAATGGGATGAAGAGAGAACTAAGTCAGCTGATATGTGTTTCACGGCGGTTTTTTACGACCATATATTCCTGTTATGGAAGCAGACATAATGGCGATGAAAATGATTATTAGTTCAGTTCTGTCAGTTGCTAATCTACATGCTAACATCCTTATATCTCTCTCAAAAGAGTGTTATTCCGTCGCGTGAGAGCATGATGAGGAGCAGGTCAGCAAACAAAGACTTTTTCAGAAACAAATTTATTTACGTTAAAACTTTACAAGCTTCCAACCAGGCGTAATGACATGCCGCCGGCCGAAATGCGACTTGTCAGCGCACAACTGCACAGTGCGGCCCGCGGTCGGTCACCAGCGCCGTAAGCGGCGGTCTATATAACAAGTCCCAATATGGCGGACACAAATGTATGGCGAGCGAACAGAAAGGAGACGAAGGATTGTATCGAGGTTTTCGGTAACGGTCAGCAAGGGCTACATCATGCTGATGTCAATGCCTTACATATCTGTACACACTAAAATGCACAAAGAAACATATCTGTTTCCCAATGAATTTCTTTTGCAGAAGAATTTAAAGAGACTGTAGTTTTATTATCTAAGGCAAATTTTGGGTGATTTGACGTACTCTAAACTTGTATTATTTGTTGTTAAGTAATGCTCAAACCCCACCAACGTCACGCAATAAGCAATAGACGATTACTCATCTATGTTAAGGTTTGCTTCAAAACTTATTTGACTCAGATTATCGCACTCTTACTAATATAGGGTCCGCCATCTAACGTTTTTTTTTCAACTAGTGCTTATTTCGTGAATGGTAACACTTAGCTCATGTCTGATTTGACAGATAATTAGTTTTATCCTTTCGCTAAACGAATTTGGTTGTGTATACGCTCGAACAACGCTGGGAAATATTGCGACATTACTTTGAAAATCATGGTAATGTTGCAGAATGTGTGCGAAAATTGCGTGCGGATTTTGGAAGAAGAGAATCACCGTCAGCTCCGTATGTTCGTTATCTTGTGAAAAAAGTGAAAGAAACTGGCATCCTCATCGATAAACCAAAGCGTGAAAAGCCAAAAACAGTGCGTACACCCGAGAATATTGCTGCTGTGGCAGAAAGTGTGCGTGAAGCGCCATCAATGGCGCTTCCATGCGGCGCGGCCATGTTGAACGAATTTTCGTTCACAAAAATTGAAGAGGATGATATTGGCAAACTTTGGTTTCAACAGCACGGCGCTACGTGCCACACAGCCGAAGCTACACTCGATGTTTTGCGCCCTGTTTTAAAAAAAAAAAAGTTATTTGGCGGACCCTTTATAATATTCGGTCCTTAAAGTTTTCGATTTTGCGATCCGGCAGTTCTTAAAGGTTGGTATTCCCTTTATCTACATCTCTTCCTTCTCCGCATCTCTTTCTCCCGTCTCTATAAGAGTCGTATATACATTAATGTCGTTGTTAGCGAAGGAAATCCACCCGCACAATTGTCACTGAAACGCTATATACATGGTGTTTCGAATATTTACATTGTAGATCTTGTAAGTTTGATGAACTGATCGTCGATGAAGGAGACGTAGCGTAGAGATTCATCATCGGTCCATGGGGTCTTTTGGTGTTGAAGCCTGTTGCCTTCTTCAGCTCCGCAAGCAACTTTACAAAACATTTGTTTGGAGCATCTTGATGTACGGCTGTGAGACATTGTGCTTATCTGAAAGTGATAAAAAAGAATAAAGGACTTTGAGATGTGGTCGTACAGAAGAATTCTCAGAATTTCCTGGAGAAACCAAGTCACAAACAATGAGGCTCTCAGCATAATCAAGGAAGACAGCCACTCAGAGAGGCGATCGGTCACATCATGCGCCACGATGGTCGTTTTCACGATATTGTGGAAGCTATGGTTGAGGGTAGAAACTGCAGAGGGTGCCCTAGAAGAAAGTATCTGCAGCAAGCGTTCGAGGATATGAATTGTAGCTCTTATGTTGAGAGCTAAAGAGGATTGCAGAGGATCGAAAAGAATGGACATCGAGATGCAAGAATTTGATGCTGCAAACCAATCCACAGTATTGATACTACGAATAAGATATGCTCTAACTAGAAAGTGTGTATGCAATGTTAATGAAGATATACTGTAGTGCGTATTAAACACCCTTTACACGGGTAGCTTGTAATATACATTCCAGTTAATAAAACATGTGACATTAGCGAAGGTGTAACAGCCAAATTGCCGGGGAGCGAGATATAACAAACTGCGCGCACAAATAAGTGTAATTAATTTACCTGGGCACTTACCTGTCACACACACTGGCGCCTGACATCGCATAGTGGCTGGCAACTATTCTGGCGACCATATGACCCAGAAAATTACATATAAAAAATTAGGCACTTAGAGAAACAAAGCAATAAAGGCAAGTAACAGAAAGTCCCAATGCTCATCTAACAGACGACTCCAACAAATTATTCTTCCAAACAAATTCGTGTAGTTCGTGCCTGAACTGGGCCTTCCTTGCGTGAAATATGAGTATATCAACATTACATTCCACATTACACAACACTACACTCCACTTTACTACTATCTAGTGAATCTTGACATGAATTGTAGCGCTTATGTTGAGCTGAAAAGGGTTGCGGAGGACCGAGAGGAATGGAGATCGAGATGCAAGATTCTGTTGCTGCAAACCAATCCACCGGATTGATACTACGAAGAAGAAGTGAATCTTTTTCTTTATCAGTAAATATTTATATCAGCATGATATAGCCCTTGCAGGCTGTTGCCGAAAACCTCGATATGCGATCTTTCGTCTCTTCTTTTCGTTCGCTCATCGGACACGCATGTGTAATCATTTCTAGGACTACTTATATAGATCACTACTTGCGGCGTCACCGAGCACTCAGTTGTGTGCCGACCGCGACGAGGTCGTATTACGACCGGCATGTTATTCCGCTAGGGCTGGAAGCTTGTAAAGTTTATCATGAAGATATATGTGCTTTTGGAAAAGTTTGTGTGTTGTTCTTCCGCTGCTCATCCCGCCATCACGCAATTCAATAAGGAACTTAGAGAGGAGGATGTTATTTATTTACATTGATATCAGCTTGATATAGCTCCTTAAGGCCGATGCCGTAAAGCCTCAACAAGCGATCTTTTGTCTATTATTTTGGTTCGCTTGCGTGACATCTACATCGAATGTTTGCATACGCCAAAAATAATTGTTATGACAGTTGGCCTATTGCTGGTTGGTAGGACTGTCGTATTGGCAGTTGGTACTGTGGAGATGTGAGATCGCGCCGTGGGCCGGCAGTTGAAGTTTGACACGCGCCCGTCACAGTGCGTGCGTCCTGTGCGTTCGCTGTGGCGGGCGACGTTTGTGACAATAAGCAAATAATATATGAAACAAGTGATTATATTGTAAACCTGATCCTGCATCCTTCATCCAGTTAATCGATGTCATAAATGGAAGAGGAGGATATCAACATATTCATGTACACATCAGTTCGTTTGTGCATATTTGATGTGATAATGCGAATATTTTGATAATTTAAAATTCATCTTGCAAACCGAAGGTTTTCAATCACTACCACATGTCATGGTACTCATGAAAAGCTAGCGCCTAGAAAATTATCAAAGTTCAGCACCAAAGTTTATCATTCAACAAATGATGGAGGCAACTAGTATGCCGTAAATTTAAATATTAACTATTGATATAATCATCTAAGTACGAGAGAATCAAAGAGAACTCTTACTATCTTTGCTTGTCTCGTAAGTCTTTTTGATTTCGATCATTTCAGATACGAAACTGCATGTAATTTTTTTTTACATTGTGCTTTTTGGCTTTAACCGTGTGCGGCGAATTCTTTCCAATATTTCGATCGCTATTGCAGGGGTCTTCTTCAGGGTTGATGATTTTTATTATTCAATCAGTCAACATTTATTCTCAGCCTTTTTTTTTAAATATTATTACTTTTTGACAGTCTATTTATTTTAGTAAGTACCACTCGGGTCTCGAACCAAACTATAGACTCAATGGATGAGAAACAACTTCTTGTAAGTCCTACGCGGACTTTACAACCAGTCATTTACCTGTGTTGCTGATGAACAATTTTACCTTCTTGATATTGTCTCAATTAGTCAAAATAATAATATGCACACTCTGAATATATACTATAGAGACATCTATCGTTATATGATGGTAACAATGGTATAAATATAACTTATTCTACGCACCAGTTCGGGCGGGAGTCGAGTGGATTAGGGTAATGAACAAGAGCAACGCTTGGTTCCAAAGCACGCAGATTCGCATCCCGCTTATCCCGATATTTTTTATGAATGAATTACTAATATTTTTTTTATGAATTCGCTGTATCTTCGGGATGCCAAGTTGGCTTGTTATTAGTCTGATTTTAGAGGACACTATCGGCGGTTTCGCAGCGGTTTTACGGCGATTTCTCGGCGGTTATGCGACGGCCATATGCCCCAAATTGTTCTCAATTTATCATTGGAATAAAATGTTTTCGCCAACCTTGTCACGCGTATCTTTGCCGTCTCGCTCGTTCGACAATAACTTTGTACAAGCGCGAGAGAGACGTGCATAGTGTTCGAGTCTGTGTGAGGGAGATGATATTATTCATCTTCATTTTTGAAGCACCAGGGGTGGAGCACCCACCCGCACTGACAGTGTTTAAGTGTGCTGAAAAGTAGTCGTCAACCTTTTTCTAAAAAAATATTCATATTTAAAAAATAATCAATCTTGATTATACATGTTTCGAACTCTATTGAGTATATTCGTGAGTAATGGCGAAACTCTACATTGACTGTCTCTTATATATAGGTAAGGCATGTGAAAATATTAGTTCTTTCGCTAATAGACTTATCTTTGAAGTGGCCGGCATCAGGTTCGGTCGGATACTTCTGGAGTGTGCGCTGTGCCCGAATGGCCGGGAGTAACGTCATCGACGTCGTCCACTTCTGGGCAGACAGGATCTGACCTTGTTGTTTCCGACACGATTATACATACCGCTAATTTGGGGCATATGGTCAACACAACATACCGTCAAGTACATAATTCTATAAGTTAAGAAGAGCCATGCATCTGTCGGAATGTGGTTGTGTGTGATTTTTTTTTATGTAATCGCATGCAGAAACCACACCCGATCAAGACCAGTGCACTCTATGACGCTAGGCTAAGGAGGCTGGACGCTGCAAGCGGGAAACGTGTGTTGTGTTCGTATTTGTATGTGTTTTAGGGAGATTGCAAGTGTATATTTATCTGTTTCTAAAGTGGTCCGGCCGGCATCAGGTTCGGTCGGATTCAGACGCAAGTCATGACTCCTAACTGATGTCTGCCATTCTGCAGAATTCATTTTCCAACGTTATCATTTCCTTATCCATTCTCACGTATTTCGTGGTTTGCAACGTGTCACCAAATAACGCAATTCGAGATTCGCTGTAGTATACAAACTTTGCAGCCTTAGACTGAGATCTATTTGACATCTAACTGATGCACCTAGAATCACGGGAAGGCCTTCAGCCACTACCTAACAAGTTGCTTTTTGCGTGCGTCCAGTAACAGGTCTCTAAAAATAGGACGGGACAGGGAAGGCTTTCACCAAGAGATACGGGTATTGGAGTATAGACGTTTGCTCGCCGTATTCTTTGTCTCATACCATTGGTTTTTTTTTTTTTTATGTAAACGCATGCAGGAGAGCACAACCGGTCAAGATCAGTGCACTCTATGACGCTCAGCCAGGGAGGCTGGACGCTGCATGCGGGAAACGTGTGTTGTGTTCGTGTTTGTGTGTGGGTTGGGGAGATTGCAAGTGTATATTTATCTGTTTCTTGAAGAGATCCAGATTGTAGGAAGGAGAAAACACAGACGCTAGAAGAGCATTCCATAGCTTACCGGTGGCATTAAGGAAGGAACTTTGGAAGCTGCCAGTTCTTGGTCGACATATATTAACCGTGTATGGATGTTCGGCAAGCGTAAGACGAGTTTGTCGGCTGTGAGTGGGTGCAGGAGGAATGAGTTCTTTAAGTTCCGAGGAGCAGCGACCGTGGTAATAACGGTAGAAAAGATTAAGAGAACCAACCTTACGTCTGTGTTCCATTGATTGTAGATTAGACGTAAGGGTGTCATTGTCTATCAAACGAATTGCTCTTCTTTGAACTGAGTCAATTAAGTTTAGAAGGTATTTTGGGGCTCCGATCCAAAGGTGACTGCCGTATTCAAGGATAGGTCGGATTTGTCCTTTATATAGAAGAAGAATTTGTTTATCGTTGAAATACCTCAGTGATCTATATAATACACCTAGTTTTTTGGAAGCGAGACCGGCTTTACACTTAATTGACTCGTAATATTTGACATTATTCGATATTGATAATCCAAGCATGTTGATGGAGCTTGCTTTCCGAAGAGAACAACCGTTGGTTTGGTATCGCTGCTCCAGAGAGGGACGCGCATACACACCACCTTGAGTGTCAATTACGCTTTCCTCTTCTTTTATTCTACAGCTTCCTTCCCCGTTTTGCGGTGACCATAATCCGTAATGTCCACAATTTAAAGAGAAAACTCTTTTCTTTTTGCAAATGAAATATACACCGAAAAAGTTCACTTACGAAAGTTTTTCAGGTGAAAATTTTCACGTTCAATTGCTTCAAGTGAACATTTTTATTAATACAGGTGCTTTAATTATTCAAACAAAATTTCGCCATGCTTATGTACCTGCATCATCGTTTTTCGTATTTATTTATTTATTAATTTATTTAACAGAACCGCATTTTCAATATACATAGAATACTTAAGAATAAGTAACATAAACATACAATACATACAAAAAAACATAAAAGAAGATGAAGATGACACGTGTCAAAGATCATAGATATACTAAGAGAACAACACCATCGACAAAAGAGGAAAAGGATCGTGTGCTGGTAGGCCATTTAGTAGCGCCATTGCCGTCGTACTAAATTGAGTGCTCGAAACTCCACAAGTATCAACTGGGATCAAAAACAATGTATGGCTACGAGCACGGGTGTACTCATCAAGAACGGATAAGTTAAAACAAACAGACTAAACATAAGTCAGTTCAGAGAAGACATTTTGGCATGTAAACTCGTTTTAGAAAATGGTACCAGTATCTTGTAAATTTTTTTTTTGAATGTAGGTATGATAAATATGAGTATTTGGTTACTACATCGATACTTATAAGAAAAGAAAGTACTTTTTAGCACTTACACGTCAAGACATTCAAGCTATACTTACTGCCCTAAAATGCTTAAAGGGTGCAAAATCTAATAAATAATATATGTTGCATTAATCAGAGTAATTAATTAATCGCCTAATAAGAACCATCTCAGAGAGCTGAGCCTGATGGATTGGTCAAATCATGCGCCACGATGGTCTTCTTCAAGATATTGTGGAGGGGATGGTTGAGGGTAGAAACTGTAGAGGGCGCCCTAGATGGAGTATTTGCAGCAAGTATTCGAGGACATGAATTGTACCACGCTTACGCTGAGCTGAAAAGGTTTGCGGAGGACCGAGAGGAATGGAGATCGAGATGCAAGATTCTGTTGCTTCAAACCAATCCACCGGATTTAACTACGAAAAGAATCAGAGTATATTTTCGTTATAAACTGTCCACACAAAGCTCTGTAATCAGCCACGGTCCTCGCTTCATTCTATATCAACTGCCTTTTGCAGTTTGAGTAAATACTATGTATAGTTTAAGACGGCCTTCAATGAAAGTGTAACCAGGGGGCTTGAAGAAAAGGCCGCTGTAGTTAACGTAGAGGCCGGGCGGTATAGTCTAGTGGTAAAAGCATTTGATTGTCTTTCAGACGTTGTCGGTTCCAAAGCCCATCCTAACTTGATTTTTGTAAATTGATATAAGCAATTTCATATTCTCTACCTGTTCTAGGGTTGCGCCATGCCCTAAGGACATAAAAATATCTACGCCTCGGAAGCGTCGGGTAATTAATTATCGGATTTTCTTAAAAATCAATTGAAGTTGGACCGGTCTGAAAGCTGTGACTAGGTCTGGGCCAAAAGTTTGTAAAGTTATTGAAATATATATGTCAATGTGCTTCAGAAAAAGTCTTTGTGCTGTTAATCTGCTCCTCATCCTGCCACCACGCGATTGAATAACGCCTTTTTAAAGACGGGGGATGTCAGCTATTTAACGTCTGACATTCGTGTAAAAAAAAAGCCACGTTCGTAAATCGCTTCATTCGGCATTTTTAAATTTCACCGATCTCATTCGAATGGTCACACGTTTTCGATGACAAAAGAAAGCATACCATATTTATTCCCTTTGTGTTGAAGAGAGGCAGCTGAATCCGAGAGGGGCACCTCACGTACCCCCCTCTTCAGCCCCACACCTGTACTCGCCTGGCTCAGGTAAACGTCGCAGCAGGGTCATTTCATTTACCCCCGCCATCTCCACTTTTGTGCGGAAAATTTCCCAGGTTTATTTGAGTAGAAAATTGCCGGGGTCTATTATCCTAATATCAGCGGGCGCAGAATGGGGAGGGGGGGACGTCTTTAAATGTGCATATTTTAAAGACTCTTTAAAGAAAGTTCTTTATTTTTTTGTCTCCCCTCTCTCGCGCTTTCGCCTCTTTATTAATAACCGCATTAATTTTGAGTAATAGTTTAATTTATGATCTCGTGCGATAATGTCTCTTTATTATTTTGCTTGTGATGAACGCGCAAAAATGTCGTTCTTGATTTACGTGTTTTTGTTTTATATTTTTTTATCGTAGGCATTTATACGACACGTATAACGTAACCTAACCTAACGTAAGGTATAACCTAACCTAAAATCATTCAATTAAGATCAGCTAACGTTAGCCCAATCTAACCTAACTTTTTTTATGTAAGCCCATACAGGAGAATACCGACAGAAGTTGATACTAAATTTTAAGTCTCATCTCTGAAATTTTATGATGCTTAACATGATGCATATGGCTAAGCTCTGCATGTGGAGTGTTAGTACGCCAACGTCATAGACTGCAGCCCGAGATTCACGCATCATCTTTATTATTACAGGAATTTACTATGAATGGGCGATTTTCACAGAACGTCTTTCGTCTAATACCAATTTTAATTAATAGACTGTGACTGGCATTTTACGGGTGAGGGATCAAAGTCACACCAACCGGGGTATTTTAGAGCTCAGATGTGGATCGAACACTATTACTTCTAGGAAGAACAAACAATCTGTGCCTCCTTATCCCTAAATACAAATAACAAACCGATTTCCAACAAAAAATTAAGATTTTTGAACACGCCGCTCACTAGCTTAGTTAGTCTGTATAAGGCAATTGCAATATCTGTGCTACGAAGCATAGTAAGGATTCCTAGAACTGGTGCAGACTCCGGCCAACTATAGCCAAGTTATCTCACCGTCTTCGCGGCATTTTATCTCACTTCCGGTTTTGCGGCTGCAGGCTGACTTCCGGTTCCCCTCCGCGCTCCGACGCCCGCCGGAAGCGACGCCAGCGCCGCCGCGGCGACGGCGCGAACTGTTTGCCGCCACACTGTAAACGGAAAAATGCAATGCAAGCGTAATCCACTGCAGTTTATATTTATATTTAAAAAAAAACACCTTAATCAATCGAATAAAATAGTGTCTTCGTCTCTTTTCTTCTTGGCGTCAGCGACGTCAAATTGTTCCCGCCCAATATCTGGCAACACGATGGCTTGTGTGCTGCAGCTAGTCGGGCACATGGGGCAGTATCGTAGGCGTGAGGCGGTTTGCAGGTCTCCACAGTCACACAGCAATGACTCTCTCTGACGAAGCATTCTCCACTGCTCTAAGCTGTCCTGTGATCTAGCGACTCGAGTTCTTAATCTGTTCAGGGTTTTCCAGGTCCGCCAGTCAAGGTTCTTGCCAGTTGGGAGGCCTTCTTTTGGAGTAATTAAATCCTCTGATGCGACTTGTTGCCAGAGCTGGAGTCTCTTATTTTCGTGGCCGCAGATGAGAGGTTGTGTGGATCTCAAAAAGCTGCTTCGCGACTTAAGTCTAGGTGTTGGGGGTATCTGATTGTACAAGCAGTGGGACGGTTGGTTGATTGAATGCCTTACGCATTTCTTCGGCGCATATGACTTTGCGTCTTATGTTTGGTGGTTCGATACCAGCCTGTGCAGCTAGTCGAGCACATAGGGCAGGATCTTAGGTGTAAGGCGGTCTGCAGGTTACCACAGTCACACACCAGTGACTCTCCCTGCCTCAGCACTCCGCACCGCTCTAGGTTGTTATTTTCTTTACCAACACCATTTTTTTTTATATATTCAGGGAATTTTCAGTGAAGGATCTTGCCAGTTTTTCTTTTGGATAATGCAATCTTCTGATGCGAATTGCTGCCATAGCTGGAGCTTGTCAGTTTTAATGCCTTTTTATGTGATTTATTAATATCATTTTAACCCTTTCGTTACGGCTCGGTGGAATACAAATTTTATTGTTAATACGGCGTGAACTTTTCAAACCATTTTAATAGCTTAAAACTAGTATATCTGACCTATTTTCACGTATCATATAGGTTATTTAAGCCTTCAGCTATCAGATGATACATAAAAAACTATTTTATTTAACAAACGTTCATTATGTAACTCCATATATGTGGTGGCATTCTCACATGGGGTTTACAGAAAAATTGCTCCTGTAACGAAACCTAACGTTATTTTTATTTACAAGCTTTACGGATTCCCGTAAAGAATACTTGTAGGTTGATAAAGGGAATGACTGGACTTCCAATTTCCTACCGTAGATGTCACAGTGAGTATTGAAATGCCGCCAACCGATGCGAAAGGGTTAAAGGAGATCGGATGATCATACCGACGCTCCTAAAGCCTATACCGTTTGATTCTAAGGAGCGACTCAACTCGAATAAATTAAAACATAAATATAAGTGTGATATTTTTCACATATGAGCAGGTGGAGGCGGAATCGGACGACAATGAAACGTAGATGCGCGATTAGAGCGTTAAGAATGTCGTTCCACGTATCGTAAATGGCGGACACGTGCTAAAGCCCGTGGATTGGGTCACGTGAATGGATCTGGTGGCATTAGTATGGATTACTGTGGATTAAGAGAGGACTGTGAGCGAAACCGATGAAAAATAAGCTGACATAAAGAATATGAAAAAAGCTCTTCTTTGATGTAAATTCTTTTGTAAGGTTAGGAGAACATAGCATATGTTAATTCAAAATATATATATTTACATCCTCCTCTCTTTAAAAGGTTGTTATTCAGTCGTGTGGTGGCAGGATGGGGAGCAGATTAATAATGCACAGACTTTTTCTGAAGCATATTGACAAATATATTTCGATCACTTTAAAAATTTATGGCCCGACCTAGTCACAGCAATCAGGCCGTGCCAAAATACAAAATGACTTCGCCGACGTCAGCGCACACGACTCGCGCGCGATCTCTTGATGGGCTGTCGCACAGCGTCCCAGGCGGCGATCTACGCAGCTAGTCTAAAATGCCAATATGGCGATACATACATGTACGACATGCGAACAGAAATATGAGACGAAAGTCTAAGTCCAAAGATAATTCTTGGTGGAATTCCATAATATTAGATATCAATAAAATAATATTTAGAATTTATCCCACAATATATTTGTGGACTAGGGGCTCTTGGGTGGTGATGCGCACCTACCGACTGCTATTAAAACAGCAGTTAATCGCCTCTCACAACTAACTCCACTCCGACCTGCACGTGGTGAGCCCTACATAGTCTTGTCACATCAAGATTGCGGTAACCAATCCCTTTGGCGATATGACGTGATGAACTGACGGGAGAAAGGAGGGCTGAGAGAGTTATCAAAAGAACTCTCCCAGCTTCAACTAGGCACGGTGTAAACCGGCCATAAACTCGCCAAGCCGCCTGGCAAGCGTGGCGTTTCAAGCCAACCACCCCAAATGAAAACACAACAAAAGATGCGGCCTCTAGTTCCCAGCAGCTTCGCTATTCCTGGCCACGGCAGCGGCCATGGTAACGGCGGGGCGGGGGTGCTAAGAATCACTGGGTTACTGCAGGCTGCCACAGACGACTATTTATCGCTACCTACAACACAAGAACATTGAAGAACTGGCAAACGATGCATTGGCCGACCCCCTACAATATAGACTGACGATATAAGAAGAATAGCGGGAGTGACCTGGATGCGGAAGGCGGAGGATCGAAGAGGATGGATACTCATGCGGAGGCCTACGTTCAACAGTGGACGGACACAGGCTGATGATGATGATGATATTTGTGGATGACATGAATTGTGTGATGGGTGTATGTGTTTTGGAAATCAATAATGTTAAAGGGAATTCATTGATGAAAACAACAAAATAATAAGTACAAAGCCCATTAAAAAACAATAAACCTTTACATTAATAGATTGATTGCACTTATGTAAGAATTTTGTATAATTTAATTTTTTTTTTCAAGTAGATGGGGAAGCTATTCAATTCATAGTAGATATATCACTAATTGATGATACTGCTAATGGCATTGGAAAGTACATGGAATATTGAGCTGAAGCAAAATGAACAGTTCAGTATCAACGTTTTATCGGGTACAAAAGAAGGATAATGTAGTAACATCCATTAAAATTGTCATCCTATTATTTTCTTGAGTATAGTACTTACATGTTTTTCTGATATATATTTTGTAGAATTTTATTGTACTTTCGTTAACAGTGAGTTTAGAATTCAGACTGGTGTCTAATAACAGTGGAAACCTGTAAATGTGGAAAGTGGTTTTGTGGAAGTGTGTTCAGGAAGGAGTAGTGATGGAAGTGCGCCATTCCGGGACCGCGGCCCGTTAGGAGTTTACTGCGGGCCCCACCTTGGACCGGCGGGCAGACGTTTCGAACCCCTGGATCGTGATTTTTTTCTTTACATATCCGTCTAATTTTTGAACATATGGCCACCACATTATACCTCCATTCACTTAACCCTTTCGTTACGGCTCGGTGGAATACAAATTATACTGTCAATACGGCGTGAATCTTACAAACCTTTTTTATTGCTTAAAATTAGTATTCGAAGCATAAACATACTTATCTGACATATTTTCATATATCGCATTGATTCTTGTATCTTTTAGCTATCAGATGTTGCATAAAAAACTATTTTATTTAACAAACGTTCATTATGTAACTCCATACATGTGGTGGCGTTGACACATGTGGTTTGCAGAAAAGTTGCTCCTGTGACGAGACCTAGCGATATTTATTTACTTGCTTTACAGATTCCTGTGAAGAATACATGTAGGTTGAAATGAGGAATGACTGCACTTTCAATTTCATTCCGTAGATGTCACAATCAGTACTGAAAGTAGCAGAACGAAGGAACTGCTGTCAGAACTTAGTTGCGGAAATTTCTGGAAACCATATGTTCCAGATAAGAAATAGATATGGAAAGAATAAACATTTTGGTTTCCCGATCCTTCAGTTTGCTACCGCTGATTCGGGTTCACTTGGGCAATTTTTCCCTACATTTGGGGATTTTGTGTTCTGGCGCGAGAGCACCGCAACCACTTTTATTTCAAACGCCTTACAAATTCGCTGGGCATTCCCTTTTATTCCCTCCCCCAATTTCCCCGCTTTTCTTCGCTTTCCCCACCCGCCGGGGAAACAAACCGAAAGACGTAAATTCTCCTTGACGAGGCGCTCTTTCGCATTAAAGTCGGTGTGCAAATTATTCAACAAAACCCACACAAAAAATTATATGTGTTTAATTATTTTGATGCTGTTTTTTAACGAGGCATCATCCGAATAAATTATTTATATTTAAACTATGTAATTTTAAATTAATTTTAATTAAAAAATTAACAGATTAAAAATATTTAGTTTTGATTCACATTTATTTCAAACGATTCCATGTTACGGCCTCCCTTGAGATCATTTTAAATGATTATTAACAGTAATGTTGGTTGGTTATTTCAAGATATGTATATGCATACGGGTCTAAAAATGGTATTGTGGCGTTAGGGTTTAGCCGTGTGTGGCGAATTGTTTCGTACCAATATTTCGACAGCCATCGCAGGAGCTTAGACGTTAGTCTGACAGCTGGAATAAAAAAAATAGTGGTACGAAACAGTTCGCCACACACGGCTAAACCCATAAGCCACAATACCAACTCTGGCCGTGAAAACCTAAGAAGTTATTTAGGTTCTAATGATGTTTACCTAAAGCCAAGGAACGACTACATACAGGTGTTAATTACATACAGAGAGATTTTAATTTTAATCGTTAAACATTGACAAACCCGTCGTTTAACTTAGCTTATTATATGAAATAGTTAATACGTATTGTTTTTTTCTTTACAGGTATGATCAATTAAGTCTCTGAAGTAGCAGTCCTGCCTACTTATATCAGCCAGAAAATGTCGAGTATCAAGAGATTAATGTCTGCAATATGTATAACGATCGTCGTCATGGCGATTTCTTCGAAAAACGGTAATTTCTAAAATTGATTTTAATTATTAGAATTTAAAAATATATATTTTTAAATTCAATGCACATGTGTTAATGCCACCACATGTATTGAGTTACATAATGAACGTTTGTTAAATATAATAGTTTTTTATATGCATCATCTGAAAGCTAAAGGATACAAGAACCAATGTGATATATGAAGATAGGTCAGATAAGTACATGTATGCTTCAAATACTAGTTTTAAGCAAAAAAATGGTTTTTAAAATTCACGCCGTATTGACAGTATAATTTATATTCCGCAGGGCCGTAACGAAAGGGTTAAGTAACATCTTGTTAGGACGGGAATGCAAGTTAGACTTTGCTCAGCAGACTCGAGACTAGTCTGGTGCATGAAAAATTCAAACAAGGAACCCCCCGGGGCCTTTGCGAGCCACGCTTTGAGAGTTTGAGGAGTTTTTTTTTTGTAATTTCAAAGAAAATGACTTGAGACTGTCGGGAACTGACGACTCATTAACTGCAATATATATAACAGAACATTTTTTTTTGCTAGTATACAACTGTTAGATTGTTAGGAAAGTAATATTACTTAACAAAAATATATATGTGTTACAATTTCGTACGTTATATATAATCCTGTCGGAAACAACATGGTCAGATCCTGTCTGCCAAGAAGTGGGTGACGTCGATGGCGTTGCTCCCGGCCATCATCAGATCTTCCTGGGCGCCGCTGCTCGGACACAGCGCACACTCCAGAAGGTGTGACAGGGTCTGCTCCACGCCGCAGTCACATTCAAGTCGGTCCGCTGTAAAACTGCCAGGCTTTCATTTGTGTCGTCGTCTCGCATACTCCGGTCCGAAGTCTTTTAAGGGACCTCCATATATTCCACCCCTGGTCATGTCCAGGGGCTAGGTCCTCTTTCGAGGCAATCCAAGCATTCCCCTCAAATGCGCCTCTCCACATGCTCAGCCGCAGTTACGCGCATGGTTTTAGTAATGCGCTTCTACCACTGCCCTACGTCGCTTTTTTTTTAATATCAAAGGAAATGTCCTCTAAAGGAATAAAGAACAAGGCTCTCATTAACTCACTACTGAAGAAAGTTTCAGGAAAAGTTACATGAAAATCAAAATATATTTTTGTGCAGGAAATACAAAAATAATATTCCTGAAAAAATGTTTACAAAAATTTAATTTAATTACCGGCGGGTATAGCTCAGTAATCAAAGCGTTTGCTCTGCAACTCAAAGGTCCTTGGTTCGATCCCCGACGAAGATAAACAATAAATGAATAATAAATTTCTGAGCTCTCAAAATACCCTCGATTGGCGTGAATTTGATCCCTCACCCGCAAAAATGTCAATCATAGACCATTTATCAAAATTGGTGGTAGATGAAAGTCGTCCCGTGAAGACTACCCATTCTTTTTTATGTAAACGCATGCAGGAGAGCACAGCCGGTCAAGAGCAATGCACTCTATTACGCTCAGCCAAGGAGGTTGGACGCTGCATGCAGGAAACATGTTCTATGTTCGTGTTTTTGTGTGGGTTAGGGAGATTGCATGTGTATATTTATCTGTTCCTTGAAGAGTTCCAGATTAAAGGAAGGAGGAAAACACAGACGCAGAAAGACCATTCCAAAGCTTGGAAACTGTCAGTTCTTGGTCGACACACATTGACCGTGTATGGATGTTCGGCAAATGTAAGACGAGTTTGTCGGTTGTGGTTGGGTTCTGGAGGAATTAGTTCTTTTAGTTACAAAGAGCTGCGACCGCGGTAATAACGGTAGAAAAGACTAAGTCACCCAATCTTACGCCTGTGTTTCATTTATTGCAGGTTAGACGTAAGTGTGTCATTGTTTATCAAACGAATTGCTCTTCTTTGAACTGAGCCAATTTAGTTTAGAAGGACTCCAATCTAAAGGTGACTGCCGGTTTCAAACATAGGTCGGATTTGTCCTTTATATAGAAGAAGAAGTTGTTTTTATCGTTGAAATACCTCAGTGATCTATACAATACACCTAGTATTTTGGAAGGGTGACCGGCTTTATACTTAATTATATAATATAGCATTACTTGCATATGATATACTCGTTTAGATTGCTATATTAAATAACTTTATGTAGAAGTACATAGTTATTATATGGCCGTAGTACAACAAGCATATGATAAATCGTTTTGCTACTTTCAGTACTCATTGCGACATCTACGGTAGGAAAGTAGAACTGCAGTCATTCCCTTTATCAACCTACATGTATTCTTTACAGTAATCTGTAAAGCATGTAAATAAATATCGTTATGTTTCGCCACAGTAGTGATTTTTCTATAAACCACATGTGACAATGCCACCACATGTATGGTGTTACATAATGAACGTTTGATAAATATTATAGTTTTTTATGCATGATCTGATAGCTAAAAGATACAAGAACTAATTTGATATTTGAAAATTGGTCAGATAAGTACATTTATGCTTCAAATACTAGTTTTAATTCTTAAAAATTGTTTGAAAAATTCACGCCGTATTGACAGTATAATTTGTATTCCACTCAACCGTAACGAAAGGGTTAAATGCTTTTATGTACCGAGTATACAGTTATTATATCGCCGTAGTACTTGATCATAGTTCGTAGTTTCACAAGCTTATTAACTTGCCAAGTTTGCCTTCAAACAGACGGAACAAAACACACAAAATTCACTGGAAAGAGAACAACAACAAAAAACGCATTCAAAAATACAATAAAAATACACGCAGAGAGAAAGAAAAGAACGAAGACTCTTATTCAGCAGTGAAAATAAAGAAAAAATAACAAACTATCTGTTTTAACTTGTTCTAAAATACTCTTGACGGCAAACTTGTTAAATAATATATCAGTTGTCTTCGAGTCGTCTTTTCCCGTGTCTCCCCAGGATCTTTCACCGTCTACCCCCGCCTCTGGGGAGACGGGTAGATGGCCGTAGTACAGGTAAAGACGGAAACGAAAGTTTTCTTTGTACTTTTGCTGTAGCCGCTTTTTTTTGCGCTACTGTAAGGTTCCTTACGCTCGCGCTTTAGTACTGCGTTGCGATTTCGCGTGTTGCCATGCAGGGCTTGCGAAATCAAATATTGAAGAAAATTGTACATGTAAACTCCATTCGTTTATTTAATATCAAATAAATCGTTTATTTGATTGCACGGCGATGTATTATAAAAATAATGAAAATTTAAGATTTTTCTTCTTCACAGTACATCATTTTTTATCTAAAAGCCATGTTTGTAACGTTGCGCTGTTAAACTGAAATGTGGTCATAAATCCCTGTCAGCCACCATGCCTTTCACCTTCACCATTTCAGCTCCAGGTATACTTTAATATCCGTCGCGGGTTCGTCATGGCTGCGTGAGTATGTTGAGGGCTGGTTCCCAAGCAAAACCACTTGTTTTTGTTTATTTTATTCTTCCTTTTTCATATGCCCATACCATCGATTCATAACTTTTTTTCTTTGATTATACTGGAAGGCTTTAAATGATTTATTCAAAATGAACAACGCCCTAAAGGACGCCCGTACACTTCTGTACGCGTCGCGCCTTGAGAACCCGCCCACCTGTGCGGGACTCGTTCATCTCTGCCAGGACCATACCCCTATCCATGTCAGTGCCTCTACCGACCCCGGTGCATATCGCCGTCAGGCATTAGCTTCAGGGTCGGCTTCATTAACCCGGCTGTGACGTTGGTGTATCGCTTAGCCGTTAGTGTCGACGTGCGGCTCCATTCAGCACGCCTCCTTAATCGTTCGGCGTCTTCTTTTGCCGTAAACACTGTTCCGAAGATTGTCGACCAGGCGTCCCAGTTGGTTGGTGAGCTCAGCATGCTGGCCGCCAAATATCTGAGAATCAAGGTCAAGCCACAGATTGTTCATTCTGTTCCAAAAGAGCAACACAAAATCGTATGCTCCGCGTCAATGCCTCTTGGGAAAGGGATCAGACTGTTTAACCAAATCGCCTCTCAGATGTTGATATATCGCCACGTAAGACAGGCCCAATTCAGACATGAACGACCAAGAGTTTATTTGGAGGAATAATTGGTTGGCGTCGTCTGTTTGATCGCGAGCATTGGGACCTTCTGTTGGCAGTTGCGCAACATGAAATGAATCAAATGTCATAACAAATAATCTGTTGCAAACTATGTTGCGTATATATTGTATTTTAAATTTAACATTATTAGATGTGCATGTCAGGCGAGCGAACAAAAATTGAGTTGATCGTTTCGAGGCTTTACGGCATCAGCAAGGAATAAAATGATAAAATAAAATTGAATAAGAATGCAGAAAGTTTTGACGCAATTGCGCCATAGGTTAATACTGGGAAGGTTTCATTGGTTAAACACCTTAGTTTTTAAGACATTGCGGTATTTTCGTTTCAAAAATATGTACATTATAAGTTACACGTTGTGAACCCTGCTGGCATTTACACTCCCTATCCTCTGAAACCTCTCAAAGGCTCTTTTCCGAAACGAGACTTAATAATCGTGAATAGTGAAGCCTCCCTCCCTCTCCTGACCTTCCGCCCGCCGCCCTCTTTCTTTTATTTTACACATCTCGTCCCTTTTTCATTCCATTACCGAAGAAAAGGTGTCGCGAGAGACCTACACAAAAGAAAACTGTGTCATCTACATATTGCACCCACTGTGAGAGCTACACCATTCGCGTGTGCTTCGAGGCGCCATGCAAAATAGGTCATACATCACTCTTCATAAATGATAATTATTGACATCAACATTGACATGGTGCTTATATGAAAGTGATATAAAAGATTAGAGGCCATTGAGATGTGGTCATACAGAAAATTTCTCGGAATTTCTTCAAGAGACCACGTCACGAACAATGAGGTTTTCAGGATAATCAAGGAAGGTAGGCACCTAATAAGAATCACTTTAAAGAGGCGATTGGTCACATCATGCGCCACGATGGTTTTCTTCACGGCATTGTGGAGGGGGTGGTTGAAGGTAGAAACTGTAGAGGGTGCCGTAGACGGGTGTACCTGCAGCAAATGTTCGAGGTCATGAATTGTAGCTTTTATGCTGAACTGAAGAGGGTTGCGGAGGACCGAGAGGAATGGAGATTGAGATGCAAGATTCTGTTGCTGCAAACCAATCCACCGGATTGATACTACAAAGAAGACATTAACATCCTCCTCTCTTTCAAAAGGTGTGATTCCGTCGCGTGATGGCAGGATTAGGAGCAGATTGATAACACAGACTTTTCAGAAGCACATTGACATATGCGATATAAACTTTACGAATTTAGGGTTCGACTTAGTCACAGCATTATGCCGAGCCACAATACAATATGCTCTTCCCGACGGGCAGGACACGACTGGCGTGATGGGCTGTCGCACCGGCACCTCAGCGGCGGTCTATAAAACTAGTCCCAATATGGCGGACACGTGAATGTATGACAAGCGAACAGAAATAAGAGACGAAAGATTGTTTATCGAGGTTTTCGGTGCCAGTCAGCAAGGGCTACATCATGCTGATGAATAATGGGTGGTCTTCACGGGATGACTTTCGTCTACCACATTTTTTAAATTAATAGGCTTTGACTGACATTTTACGGGTGAGGGATCAAATTGACACCAACCGGGGTTTTAGAGCTCATGAATCGATTAAATTTTTTAATTTTTAATCTCCGTCAGGGAACGAACCCACGATCTTTGACTTGCAAAGCAAACGCTTTGATTATAGAGCTATACCCGCCGGCAAAAAACAATGGCGCTGTAGTCTTTTTGTCTTTTGTATTGTGAGTAAAATATGAAGGGCGTAAAAATGCGGAAGGAGTACAAGTATTCCGGGATCATCTTCTTCCCACTTATCTTTCCAAAGTCTTCTTTTTATGACCGTTCGGTCCGAAATTCGGGGGTCCGAAAAAAATTAAACGCCTCTTTACGTCGGCTTCTAGTGGGGCGTTTGTTTTTATGGATCATGCCCAAAAGTCGATGAGAGGAGAATGAGGCAATGAAACGGATAAACAGCAGCTTAGGAAACGCTGGATGTGACATGCCGTTTCATTGTGTAATACGAGGGTTATTCGTAATATAAGATTCCCATGGCGCTGCAGTCCTGAAAAGCGCTGGTGGATCTCGCGATTCTGTAGTATATCTTGGTTTCCCCACTTCAAAAACTTTCCATAGCGAGCTGCTTGTGGAGCTCAGTTTTGTCTTGGCAGCCGTACGAGATGGATCAAAATAGTAAAAATATGTATGAAATTCCATACAAACGAATATATGCAGATTACTCACATGCTTGTATACAGCTGCGTATCATACGTTAATACAACTGTATAATTTGCCTTCAGGAATAGCTCAGATGTTAAAGGGTTAAAAGGTCGTGGGTTCGATACCCGACGAAAATTAAAAAAAAAAATACATCGATTCTGAGCTCTAAAATACTCTAGGTTGGTGTCAATTTGATCCCTCACCAGTTAAATGCCAGTCACAGCCTAATAATTAAAATTTGTGGTATACGAAAGGCGTTCCGTTAAGACCACCCAATCATAGTGAATTCCTCTAATAATAAGAATAATGCGTTAATGTCGGGCTGTTGTCTACGACGTTGGCGAATCAACACTCCACATGCAGCGCTTATTCCACAGATGCAACTTAAGAATCACTAGCACCATCTGTCGGTTTTCTGATATCAGACTGAAGTCGCGAAGCAGCTTTCTGAGATCCACACATCCGGCCCTGAAACTGAGAGACTCCAGCTCTGGCAACAAGTCGCATCAGAGGATTTCATTACTCCAAAGAAGGCCTCCCAACTGGCAAAAACCTTTACTGGCGGACCTGGAAATCCCTGAACAGATTAAGAACCGCAGTTGGTAGAACAAAGGATAAACTCAAGCTGTGGGGAATGCTTCGGCAGAGAGAGTCACTATTGTGCGACTGTGGAGACCTGCAGACTGCCTCACATCTAAGATCCTGCTCCATGTGCCAAAGGGGTGTTATTCCGTCGCGTGAGGGCAGGATCATGAGCAAATTAATAATACAAACATTTTCAGAAGCACATTGACACATATTTACGTTTATCCTTATCAAGCTTCCGGCCAGGCGGAATGACATGTCGCCGTTCGTAATGCGACCTTCTCGGTCGTCAGCACATAACTGACCCGTGCGGCCCGTGGTCGGTCACCAGCGCCGTAAGCGGCAGTCTATATAACTAGTCCCAATATGGCGGACACATTAATGTATGGCAAGCAAACAGAAATGAAACGAAAGATTGTATATTGAGGTTTTCGTTACTATTCAGGAAGGGCTACATCATGTTGATGTCAACATGTACCATATACTTAAGTTAGTTAATATTACATAAGTGCGAAAAGCCAACTTAAGTTCGGCAATGTACTGGCAAGTTGGAGCATTACTAGCGATAAGAGCCTGCAAGTTGTATGGGGAAGTGGTTTGGAATGTGAAGGCACGCTAACCCAGTTTTCTCCGGTAGTAACCGCCACCTCGTCTACCCACTGCATATTTGAACAACCCTTTGTCTCGGTAGGAACTTACAACAATAATAACAACTACTAACTTTGCGTCTATGTAAACACTAAAAGCATTATATAAGAATACATTATTAATTTATAAATAATTACATCCTCCTCTCTAAGTTTGCAATTGAATTGCGTGGTGGCAGGATGAGGAGCAGATTAACAACACAAAGACTTTTTCTGAAGCACATTGACATATTTATTTTATATAAAAACTTCTGGCCCGGACCTAGTCACAGCATTCAGACCGGGCCAACCACAATACGACCTCGCCGCCGTCGGCACACAACTGACTGCCCATCGACATTTTACATCGTGTTCCAACTGTGTAAAACATCCAAAAGTCTGTAAATTAATTGTTATAATCAACTCATTATCTTAGATTCATACAGTCGGGTACGACGCAGGGCATTTTTGCCACTCTATGTTAATTGAGGGGATAAAAGGTCTAAAACAACAAATATCGAAGAACTTGCGGTGTATTAATATTAATTTTGTAAATGCCTAATCATGTCGTAGACTAGGGTATAAAAAGGAGTGTCTCATCAAATAAATTAGTATCAACCCCGGTCTTTGGATTTATCCTCAGTGCCGGACGTTGGTATTCCAGCATCACCAGTTAGCTGATGCTGTAATTTCGGGACCGCGCCCTCGGTTCCGGAACATAAAGCAATCCTACTATTCTGATTTTAAAACCCAATATACTGCTATACACCATACCAAAAGGAAATACATACACATATTAGAGTAGAACTTCTTCGTAGTATCGATCCGGTGGATCGGTTTGCAGCAACAGAATCTTGCATCTCGATCTCCATTCCTCTCGGTCCTCCGCAACCCTCTTCAGCTCAGCATAAGAGCTACAACTCATGTCCTTGAACACTTGCTGCAAATACTCCTGTCTAGGGCGCTCTCTACAGTTTCCACCCTCAACCATCCCCTCCATAATGTCGTGAAGCAGACCGTCGTGGCGAATGATGTGACCGATCGCCTTTCTGAGATGGTTCTTATTAGGTGCCTATCTTCCTTGATTACCCTGAGAACCTCATTGTTCGTGACGTGGTCTCTCCAAGAAATACCGAGAATTCTTCTGTGTGACATCTTTTCAGATGGCCTGTAGTCTTTTTTTATATTTTTTAGATAAGCCTCATGTCTCACAGCCATACATCAAGATGCTTCAAACAAATGTTTTGGCATGTTGCTATATCAAACTATTTTCATCACTTGTATTGTTTTACATTTTTTATTCGCTTAAATTCTTCTTAAAAACATTACACGTAAATTAAACCTTTAAATACTGATACGTTCATAGTAAAACACTTTGAAATATTGGCGTGTATCGTAGTGAAAAATGCTGTTTGCGGAGCCACCTGTGACTAGCGGCTAGGGGCGCGACCGCAGCGCATTCGTTAGGCGTCCCTCGCCTCCGATCCCTGGCCAGAGGATTTGCCCTTAAACCGGCTAAGGTTGTATACTTGTAGTGCGTAATTTACTGAAGCATAGTTCGGGCTAAGTTTGCTTAATGCCTGTAGAGATCTTGAGCGGTTCAGATCGTAAACCATTCAAGTATTTTAAGTAAATAATATAGAAGTTATTTTTTAAACTTTTAAACGCCTTATTTGATGTATTTTCTCTTAAACCGGTTAAGGTTCTATACTTGTGCGTAATTTACAGAAGCATAGTTTGCAATAAGTTTGTAATGCCTGTAGAGGTCATGAGCTGTTGAAATTATTAACCATTGAAGTATTTTAGGCTAGTAAATGGTAAATTCTTTGAATTTTGCTTTTTTATTGAAAGCTAGCCTTGCGTGATGTATGCGACTGTTGACTTCTCTTTTTGTTCTGCCATCCCAGGTGATCGTACTTCCAAAATATACAAATTCTTTTGCATATTTTAGAACTACTCTTAGCATTGATATGTTAATTTTCTGCTGCTCATTGCGGCTTACTCTCATGACTTTTATTTTTGTGCTGCTTATCTTCATATTGTAGTTGGAATTAAATATGTTTTCCATGGATGTCAGCGCGTCAGTGAGTTCATCATCAGTTTCAGCAATTAGAGCAATGTCGTCAGCAAACCTTATCATATCAATCTTTTGGCCGTGTATTTTAACCCCCTCTCTATGGCCCATTTTTTCCCTGATGTTATTTATTGCATTTTGTATGTATACATTGAAGATTATAGGCGACAGAGAGCATCCTTGTCTCACCCCTTGACGTATTTTTGCTTCCTTTTGGACATTTCTAAGTGATATTATGGGAGCTTCTTCTTTGTAAAGTGAAAATATGAGTCTTCGTCTACTAAGACCCCCATCCTTAAAAAGGCGACATTAAGTCGCGGGGTCGTAATCAGGACGCGTGGAGGAAAGATGCAGAAGCAGATCGCAAAGCAAAGAACTGGTTTAGAAGCACAATTCGCGTATTTTTCCAATATAAGACTTCGGTTTCCCTGCCCGACCGTTCTTTTATTCCCTACAATTTGTTCATAGTAAACTTTGTTGTGAAATAAATGTTTAAATAACTCTATATAAATCTATTAAAAAATAACATAACCTGTTACGACTTTTATATATATTTTTTCAATAATGACATATATTGTGGCTTTTGGGCTTAGCCGTGTGTAGCGAATTTCTTTTGACCAATATTTCAACCGCCATTGTAGGGGTCTTCTTCAGGATTGATGATATTTTTGTGATTTAGTTGTGAGTTTGTGTGAGATTATTTTGTACGAAATATTGGTTAAAATAAATTCGCCACACACGGCTTAAACCCAAAAGCCACAAAATCAATGATATATCACTTTGAAAACTGTCAAACTGTGTACGGATGCCCATTCTTGTATGCGGCTCCCCGATGGGAGTACCCCGCGCAGTTCATCGGGATTAGGTGTGTTTTGTGTACAGAATATGCCTGGGGAGTAGACTCTTACCGAAGCAGTTTGTCAAACCGACAGTCGGCCGACAGCCGACCGACATTCGACCGACAGATAACCGACAGTCGGGAGTGGCGGTTTAGTGTCGGTCAGGCCCCGCAGGGACACTAACCCAACGACAGAGTATTAGAATAAACAAACATCGAATATAACACTGCATTATAAAGATTTGCGAATATTCTAATGTGATTTTGATCCTTCGTCAAAAAAAATGTCAAAAAAATCTGAAAAAATCTGAATAACATTGTTTTTTTTTTAACCCTTTCATTCAGTTTGAATTCAAATGACATATAATGTCAATTATTAAACAGTATTTGAAGCATAAATGTACTTATCTGATCTGTTTCCATATATCACATTGGTTCTTTTACTCTTTAGCTATCAGATCATCCATACAAATCTATTCTTAGAAAGTAGCAAAATGATATATCACGTCAACGGTGGTCGGGGAATCTTTGACGGCATATGTCGACAACCGATGCGAAATGGTTAAATAGATGAAAACTCGCACAGCCAGAGAATCACTGCAGTGAATGATGCCACCTAATATCTCATCCGCCTGCGTCCTCCACCTACAGGTAGCTTTGTTTTATGGCCGCCAGAGCGCGGAGCGATTTACATTATTGCGGTACAATTTCTCAAGTCGCAGGTATTTCTAATACAATCCACTGCGGATTGATTGTCCCCATACGCTTCGTGTACAACAAATGTAAAAGAGTACACATTTACTTATTTATTAAAAGGAATTTATATTCCAGAAAGTTTTTTTCTTATGCAATCGCATGCAGGAGAGCACACAAGTTTTTTTAATTTTATATAAACTCATACAGGAGAATACCGACAGACGGTGATAGTAATTCTGAAGTCTCATATTATATGACGCTTACCATGGTGCATACGACTAAGCGCTGCATGTGAAGTGTTGATCCGCCAACGTCATAGACGTTGATTCACGCATCATCCTTTATTATTACAGGAATTTTACAATGAATGTGTGGTCTTCACGCGACTACCGCCAATTTTGATTAACAGGCTATGACTGGAATTTTACGGGTGCAGGATCAAAGTCACACCAACTGGGGTAATTCAAGAGCTCAGAAATCGATTAAAAATACTTTTTAGACTGGCCACTGAGCACTCGTAGTGGTGGTAGACAGCCCAGCGCCGCAATCAATAGTGGTTACAGTCGTTTTTTCCGACGGAGGATGTCATCTCAGTATAATTTCAATCAAATTAGTACACTACGTGCGTGTCTCGAATTGCCTTCCTTTGCTAATTTTTTGCACGCGAATACAGTCGATAGATTCGTGTCTGTATCTAGTTTTACATAAAAGTTAAAGTATGTAATATATTTTGAATATTTTAAAAATGCGCGTCGCGTGTAAAGTGTAAAGCTTTGGAAAGTGGCTCTGGTTTCCCATTTCCTGCACTTCCGGCCTGGCTGCAGATGCCAGCACTCTGCCTGGGTCATCAGCAATCGCATCCAGATGCATCCGGATGTACAGCTCTTCCAGAATCCACAGAATGCACTTATCCATAACCCTAAATCCAGAAATACTCTCACGAAATCTTTTGCATTTACTTACTTTACTTACTCTAAGGTTCGAGTTTACGTTCGTTCTTACGTTAAGAAGTCTAACCGTTTCAAATATTAAATAAATACTTTTTTCGTAACGTTACTTTACCTGACCTCACCTAATCTAACCTAGCCTAACCTATCTTAACTTTTTTTCTTTGATTATACTGGGGAAGGCTTTAAATAATCAAATCACGATACTCAACAACATTCTGAAAAGGGCGCCCGTACCTTGTTTGTATGCGTCGCGCCTTAAAAAGGGCGCTTGATGGGCCTGTGCGTAAAGTAAATTCCTCGTCATAAGGAGAACTATACATGATTAAAATTGCCTCCCAGTGCCTCTACTGTCTAAACTAACCTAACCTAATCTAATCTTACCTAACGTAACCTAACCATAGATAAAATCCAAAAATACTCGTATTACGTGCAACCTGCAGTCAATTCAACACAGCTTTAAGGTTGGTTCACTTAGTTTTTTCTACCGTTATTACCAATGTCGTTGCTCTTCTGGACTCGGAAAGTAATTCCTCCTGCACTCATCGATGACCCACAAATCATCTCACACTTGCTGAACATCTATATACGGTAAATGTGTGTCATTCAAGAACTGTAAGTTTGTATTGTTCCTTGCTAAATACCACCGGTATACTCTGGTATGTTCTTCCAGTTGATATCAGCTTGATATAGCTCCTTTAGGCTGATGCCTTATAGCCTTGAAAAACGATCTTTTGTCTCTTATTTTTGTTCTCTCGTCTGACATGCACATTCAATGTTAGTTTTAATTGTATAATAATACGCGGTGTTTGCATACGCCATTTTATTCGTTATGACAGTTCGCCCATTTCCAGTTGTTACCACTGTCATCTTGAATTCGCTTTTCCTGCCGCGACTGTTGGCAGCGCCGAGATGTCAGAGCGCGCCGTCAGTTGACAGTTTTTTTTATATGTAAACGCATGCAGGAGAGCACAACCGGTAAAGACCAGTGCACTCTATGACGCTCAGCCAGGGAGGCTGGACGCTGCATACGGGAAATGTGTGTTGTGTTCGTGTTTGTGTGTGGGTTGGGGAGATTGCAAGTGTATATTTATCTGTTTCTTGAAGAGATCCAGATTGTAGGAAGGAGGAAACACAGACGCTGGAAGAGCATTCCATAGCTTACCGGTGGCATTAAGGAAGGAACTTTGGAAGCTGCCAGTTCTTGGTCGACATATATTAACCGTGTTCAGCAAGTGTAAGACGAGTTTGTCGGCTGTGAGTGGGTGCAGGAGGGAATGGAGTTGGAGCTTGCTCGCGACCGTTATGGCGCTCGCCTAAGGGCGTTCGCCTCACTGGTGACGAAAAAGCAAGTGTGTGAAAAATAATCGCGAATTGTGAAACGAAAACAAGTTCTTTATATTGTGAACCTGATCCTGCATCCTAGGATCCAGGAATCCGATATCTAACTTTGAGAGGAGGATATCAATATATATACAAAGTGTGAAATGATAAAAATATAAATATAAATAAATTTACACGCTTATTTTATTTCAAATCAATTTAGCTTTCAGTCTTCATTCTATTAGTTTGCGCACTTGAAAGCAACTTTGAGACTTAGTCTTTCTAAATACAGTTTGCGCGGTATTGGTTTCCCTTGAACGTCGCCCGGGGGACGACCTCAATATCACTTTGGGAATCCCCGGATTCGAACTAGAACCATTCAGTTCGCATTTGGATGCTGCGCGGGATGCGCTTCTTCCACATACATCACTCTGAAAGGGAGGGGGTACGACAAGGGCGTAACTTCAAATATATACATGTTTAATATAAAACTTTCATACCTTTAATATCAGCTTGATATAGCTCTTTTGGGCTGATGCAGTAAAGCCTCGAAAAACGATTTTTTTCTCTTATTTTTGTTCGCTCGCCTGACATGCACATCTAATGATGTTAGTTTCAATTGTATAATGTTGCACGGCGTTTGCATACGCCATTTTATTTGTTATGACAGTTGCTCCATTTCATGTTGGTGGAACTGTCATTTTTATTTTTTCCTTTTTTGTCGCGTCTGTCTTGGGGCGCTATTTTCAGAGTGCTCCACCAGCTGTCAGTGGACTTGTCGACCGGTATGGCGAATGCCATATTAATAATAACATAAACGAGAATCGCGCTTCGAAAACAAGTTCTTTGTATTGTTAACCTGCTCCTGCATCCTGTCACCCAGTAATTCAATAACCAACTTAGAGAGGAGGATACCACCTTGCTTACTAATAACTAAATATTCTTATGCTTACATAGACACCACCAACAGTTCCGTCGGAATGGTGGGTGTGTAGTGGATGTGTTGTGATCTGTGTATTGCTGAGAAGAAAGGGTTACGCTTGGTAGGAAAAGATCAGTGGAAATACTCCCACATTCCGAACTAGAAAGAAAATAAATAAAAACGCGGTATAATGTCACGGGGAATTTAATTTCAGAAACAACGCTTAGTATTTAAACAGCTTTAAAGGTGAAAAGTTGTAGAATATTTACATTAGATTTAATTGAACGATTAACGAGATTCTATTTTACTGGCAAGTTCTAGAAATGATTTTCGGTAAAATTAAATGTTACTAATAGGTAGGTGTGGTTTGAAGTTCGTAGAGCGGCACGTAACACAGTGATTTCTCTGACGGCGGCTCGAAGAATATAACTTAAATTCACACTATATTTTGAATCTAAATGTTTTTTTTTTTGGTTTTAAAGTATTATAATGATTGAAATTTCGTATTTCTTAGTTGCGCTACTGAAGTTCACATTCCAAGCGCAGTCTTCCAGTATCAGCGCCTTGCAATTCCGCTCGGGATGCGTCCCCTCACCGCGGCCCTTGACACATTGGCAACCGAGGCAATCTCCCCGCGCCCGAACTGGGATAATTGAAAACCAGGGCGGGACAAGGGCAATAATTAACACGGTTCATGTGAAACGTATACTCTCTACAAGATGATACTGCAAACTGTAGAGAGAATGTGTTAAGTTAACCAAGTCATTAAACAAGTTTGTTATTGGAAGCCATTATATAGTTTTAAGCTTGTCCTGATGAAGGAGCGCTGTCTCCGAAACCGCTAGACTAATAAAAATGAGATCTAAGTAATTTTGCATGTGTATTCATCATTTAATTTGACAAACCATTAAGTAACTGTATTCTACGAATTTTCTTCTTTTAATAGTAAGCAAATATTTTCTCAATACTTAATAAAAAATTAAAATACTCGTAAATCAAATCGTAAATAAATAAAAATTGACTCACGTAAAAATTTGTAGCAAACACTCTTTCTTTAGTCTCGCCATTTCCCATCATCTGGGGTCGGCTCTCCTTTTGCACATTCGCCATATCTGTCTGTCCTGCGTTGCATTCTCGGTCAATCCAAGAGTTTTGAGATCCTTGTCTACAGTTGCAGTCCAGGTTGCCTGTGGTCTTCCAAATCTTCTCGTGCATCATGTTTTTTTTTGTCGGGTTTTTTTACTATAGGTTGCCACCTGACGCAAAGGCAGTAGCTTTCTTGGAAAGCTAGAGAAAGCTGCTGTTGACCGCCAATTCGGCTCATCCGCCACCATCTCAGCTATGAGGTTCTGCCCACCACATAGATCAGGGGTCATCAACTTTTTTATGTCTAGCGCTCACTTTTGCCTATTTTTCATGGTAAAATTTCCCCATCAACCTCGCTATATTTCAATTCAGTACATGGGTGGAAAAAATCTCGAAAAAATTTAGAAGATTTGAAAATCTACAAAATCGCCCACCACGGAAGCCCGTACCGCCCACTAGTGGGCGATAGATCGTGTGACATAGATCCATCATAGCCTCGCCTCCTAATATGTCGGAGAAGCCTATGGATCAGTGCTTCGCAACCGGTGTGCCGCGGCACACTGGTGTGCCGTAAGCCGATACAGGTGTGCCGCGATCAAATAAGGCAATATTATAAATAAATATTTTTACAACGGTCCTCAAGTTCCCATCGCTTATCGCCTATTTATGTAGGCATACAACGAGGTACTTGCTTTATTAAGTTCTAAATGAAATTAAAAAAAATTAAATTGATCGAATTAATATATATTTTTGGCTTTTGGTGTGCCGCGGTTTTCAAGGTGAGAACTTTGGTGTGCCGTAGAATCCAAAGAAGTACTTTGGTGTGCCGTAGATGAGAAAAGGTGGCGGAGCTCTGCTATAGATGGTCTTCCACTGGGCGCCTTTACTTCAAAATTTATCCTGCAAAACAATCCACCGGATTGATACTACGAAGAAAAGAGATTGGAATATTCAAATACATTCCGAAAAAAATCAAAAATTACATTAGTTTTGCGTTCTTAAATTCCGTTACAATTATCATTTTCTTAAGTATGTGTTGTGTATCGGTCGCGATGTGTTACACGGTCTCCTCTGAAATACGATATCCCATTCGCAGCGACTGCCGCGACCGCATCTGTTTGAGCTCTCCGCTCGGAATGGGCGTGCAAAGTGTTGCCTTCGAATTAAATATTATCCAATAGCGATTTATAAGGCGATGTATTCACAGATTAAAAGCGTTTTCGCAATTTCACAAATAGGTGTTTTTGAAGCTATTTTGACGTGGCGTGAATGCAATAACATGCATATTTTATCGTGCATGTAGGTACCTGCAATATATCACTCATACAGAAGAAGTTTTGCTATACGGCTGTGAGACATGGTGCTTATCTGAAAGTGATAAAAAAAGACGGAGGCCTTTGAGATGTGGTCACACAGAAGAATTCTCGGTATTTCCTGGAGAGACTACGTCACGAACAATGAGTTTCTCAGCATAATCAAGGAGGATATGCACCTAGTAAGAACCATCTCAGAGAGGCGATCGGTCACATCATGCGCCACGATGGTCTTCTTCGCGACATTGTGGAAGGGATGTTTGAGGGTAGAAACTGTAGAGGGCGTATTTGCAGCAAGTAGTCGAGGACATGAGTTGTAGCTCTTATGCTGAGCTGAAGAGGACTGTAGAGGATTGAGAGGAGTAGAGATCGAGATGCAAGATTTTGTTGCTTCAAACCAATCCACCGGATTGATACTACGAAGAAGTACCTGCAAATCCCACTTCAAATCTCTTTATTTGACAAAGAGTATGGCTGCGCTCTTGTATTCACTGATTATTGGCATTATCGCATTTTTTTTATGTTAACACATACAGGATTATACCGACAAATGGGGATAGTAATTTTGAAGTCCCGTCTGTGGAATTCTATGACGATTACCATGGTGCATACAGATAAGCGCTGCATGTGGAGTGTTGATCCGCCAACGTCATAGAATACAGTTCGAGATTCATGCATCGTCCTTATTATTACAGGAATTTACTATGAGCGGGTGGTATTAACGGGACGACTTTCGTCTACCACCAATTTTTTGATTAATAGGCTACGTCTGCCATTTTTCGGGTGAAGAATCAAATTCACGCCAACCGGAGTATTTTATAGCTCAGAAATCGATTACATTTTTATTTTTTTTATCCCTCGAGAATTGAACCTTTGACTTGCAAAGCAAACGCTTAGACCATTAAGCTATACATCTCTATATATAAGACAGCCTTCGAAATAAATCTAAAGCCTTGTAAAAAAACCGATAGTAAATAACTTGACGGTGTCTCGCTTTAGGAGATTCAATGTCACTAAGTTTCAACCTTTATTTCAATCTCTTTTCTCGTGTTTGCTCTCCGTGTCTATTTCTTTACCCTCACCGCCAGCTATCCATCCAACTTCTCTCCTGCAAAGTTAAAGGTGCAGCGTTGCGTAACGGTTACGGAAGAAAAACTAGAAGACTGAGAGTAAGTACAAGAAGTAGAAGACTATTCTTAGGTCTGGGACTGTTAGGCTATTCAAATTTTAGAAAAAAAAATATCTCAAGAAATTTACAGGTAAAATTAATTACCAAGTGTAGTTCGACGTCGACGTGTGTACTTCTTTACTTCGGGGTATCAATCCGTTAGATTGGCAGCAACAGAATCTTGCATCTCGATCTGTACTCGTTTGCACATTGAGCTATACCCGCTGGCGACTGACAGAACTAAGTGCCAATGTTTTGATTTAAATATAATAATAATATTCATATAAATACTCAAAAGGTCAAAAAAAGGAAGTACAGTGGCACAGTACATCACGCTCGCTGAAAAAAACGTTTCACTTTGAAGCGTGACTGCTAGGACTTTTCATTAACTTTTTAAATATAAGTTTTTTACTCGGTGGGTCAAGAAGTTTTCTCTTCAAAATGCTTGCGCTTTATTTAAGAGTTTCTCTGTTATTTAACTCCATATAAGTTTCTATAAAGTACATGTGCGGTTCGTGTATGCAGTGTGTGTTTGTACTGAATTCCGTAGTAGTTCGTATACAAGCAGGGGAGTTTAACGTGGCGTACGACGTAGCACGTAGACGTTAACGGCATTGAATTACGCCATCATAATATTGATTATAATATCAACGCCAAATAACGTTGCACTAGTGCTATATTGAAACACATAAAGTATACTATTAATGAGTAATTGAGCAATATTAGAAATAATTAAATAAATAAAAAATATTTTTTCTTTAATTTAACATTCTTTTGCGCCTATATGCATAAGAAAATCAACCAACCGTCCCACTGCTGGTATAATACGATACCCCCAACACCCAGACTGAAGTCGCGAAGCAGCTTTCTGAGATCCCCACAACCTCTCACATCCGGACCTGAAAATGAGAGACTCCAGCTCTGGCAACAAGTCGCATCAGCGAATTTCATTACTCTAAAGGAAGGCCTGCTAACTGGCAAGAACATTGACTGGTAGACGCGGAAATCCCTGAACAGATTAAAAACTGGAGTTGGTAGAACAATGGAGAACCTCGAGCGGTGGGGAATGCTTAGGCAGGGAGAGACACTATTGCGCGACTGTGGAGATCTGCAGACCGCCTCACACCTAAGATTCTGGCTCCATGTGTGCATCAAGCTGCACATCTCAAGACGTTATGCTGGGCAACAAACGAGCTATCGATGTTGCCAGATACTGGGCAGAAATAATTTGACGTCGTAGACCTGCCGTTAGATTTTACGTCTCAGCGCCATAAGTCAATACAGGGAGGGTTGGTTAAACGCCTTTGTTTTATGACATTGCGGAATTTTCACTTTAAAATTGTACCTAAGTTTTGCGAATACTGTTCATCCCAGTTGTATACGCCTGTCGAATTCTTTCGAAAAGTTATTTCGACCATGTTGCATTACCCAGAGAAGTATATTTCTTTGAAACCTCTCTATATGGGACGCGTTGATCTTTTCATATCTATTCCATATCTGGAACACATAGTCTCAGTCTGTTTTATCAATTGTCATGCTTTGTCTCATGATATTTGTGGATCCGTAGGTCCACCCGGAAACAAATATGCGCGTAGATACGCGTCAGAAAATAATAATTACGTTTCAAAAGTTGTGAATCACTTGATAATGCTGTCTTGTTCTTTGGTTGTGTCGAACGCCAGAAATGCACATCTCTGCTTGGTGACAATTTCTCTCCCATCCCTTCTGGACCCTGGCCAAGTCCTCGTGCAGCCAACTTCATCTTCCTTGCTCTCTTCCGGCTGATGCGACCCGACACACTAGCAGAACACGACAACGAAACGATTTATAGAGAATGGAATAAATTCATAAACTAACCATCTCCGTAAACCAACATTAATTCATTGAATACATTAACACACCTTACTTTACTTTGTTTTTATTTAATTTTTTAAATCTTTATCGATCTTTTTATCCCACCACCGAACGTGGATACTGCCCTGAATGATGCATGCAGAGTCGTCACAGGCTGCCTCAAACCAACACACATTTCTAAACTATACCCCTTGTCTGGTATAGCACCACCAAACATAAGACGCAAAGTCATATGCGCAGAAGAAATGCGTAAGGCAATCAACCAACCGTCCCACTAATTGTATAATCAGATACTCCCAACACCCAGACTGAAGTCGCGAAGCAGTTTTCTCAGATCCACACAACCTCTCACATCCGGCCCTGAAAATGAGAGGCTCCAGCTTTGGCAGCAAGTCGCATCAGAGGATTTCATTACTCCAAAGGAATGCCTCCCAACTGACAAGAACCTTGACTGCCAGACCTGAAAATCCCTGAACAGATTAAGAATCGGTGTTGGTACAATAATGAACACCCTCGAACGGTGGGAAATGCTTCGGAAGGGAGTCACCATTGAGCGACCATGTGCCCAACAAGCTGCACATTTCAGGACCTTATGCTGGGCAACACAAGGGGTTTTGATGTTGCCAGATACTGAACAAAAATAATTTGACGTCGCTGACACGAAGAAAAAGAAGTATATTACGAGAACCTAAACGTAAAATTTTCGTTCGAAAGACTCGCTTAATATATCAATACACGTATGCACTATTATGTGCATATTTCACCCAGTATAACGGTATGCTTTCTGCGCCATATTCCGATATATCACATGTTTTAATATACGGAATCTTTAATATTTCATTTTCTCTAAAAATAATATTATGCCGTGGATATTTTCATACGCCATCTTCTATGACGTTAATAAATATAACGCCATATATTATTGTGAAGTACATGATAAACGTTTCGTATATTATAAATCTCGCATATATACAATTTTATTTATAATATCACGTGAAGTAGGGCACACATTGTGGTAGTGGGTCACCCATACATAATATGAACTATACTGTAGTTAAATAACTTCATAGGTTTTCAAAGCCAGATTTGATATTGTGGCTTTTGGGTTAGGCCGTGTGTAGCGAATTTCTTCTTTCCAATATTTCGACCGCCATTGCAGAAGTCTTCTTCAGCGTTGATGACTCTGTTGTGAGATGGTGTCAGGAGGTAGTTTAGCCGTCAGCCTAACGTACCTCCACGAGCGTCATGTCGGAGAATCGTGTACGGTGGGTATGTTCTAAGAAGAGTACCTCCACGAACGTCATGTCGCACTGTGGTTGTCCTTACTATAGTTGTATAATACAACTATTATTCTGTAGTTGTATAAGATAACATCCTTCTCTCTTTAAAAAGTAAAAAAAAACAGTCGCGTGGTGGCAGGATGAGGAGCAGATTAACAACACAAAGTCTTTTTTTGAAGCACATTGACATATGTATTTTATTAACTTAACATACTTCTGGCCCGGACCACAGCATTCAGGCCAGGTCACAATTCGAACTTTTTCGCGGTCGACACACGACTGACTGTGCGCCGCGGTCGCTGACACCCAGCGCCCCAAGTCGAGATCTATACAACTAACGTCACACCCGTGTCCGGACTTGTCCGAAATGCCAATATGGCGACAAATACATGTACGACACGCGAACATTGGCTGTGCTCTCCTGCATGCGTTTACATAAAAAAAATGTAGTATGTTATCAGTGACTAGTTTGTTTACCCTATTCCAAAAAATATTTATATCACGTGTGTATATAAAAAAAATATATGAAAACAAACTATAAAAAGTCCACGAATCTGTTGTTGACGTTCGCTCAAAAGAAAAAGTCCCAGTGGACTCTTAGAAGAAGATAAGGTTTTAATAGAACTGTCTAAAAATGACTATATACAGGCTGATACGAAATTCGCACGATTCTAAATAGTGTATTGAAAATATGAGTTATCTAATGACATCGTCCTCTCTAAGTTCGCTATTGAATTGTGGTGTGTATTTCCTCGACTGGATGAGGCAGCGATGGAAGACAGTGGATAGCTTAGTGGTTAAAGCGATTGCTTACCAAACCGAAAGTATTGGGATCGATCTCCGATAATTTTTTATCGATTTCTAAACGTCGAGGTACCACTGTACTTATATCTGGTTATTATATATAGAACCGTGTCGGAAACATCAGGTTCAGATCCTGTCTGCCCAGAATTGCCAGTCGATGGCGTTACTCCCGGCCATCATCATATCTTTCTGGGTGCAGCTACTCGGACACAGCGCACACTCCAGAATGTCTGACAGGGTCTGCTCCACGCCGCAGTCACATTCAGTCGGCTCGCTGTAAAACTGCCAGGCTTTCATTTGTATCGTCGTCTTGCATACTCCAGTCCGAAGTCTGTTAAAGGACCTCCATATATTCCACCCCTGGTCGTGTCGTCTAGGGGCTAGGTCCTCTTTCAGGGCAATCCAAGCATTCCCCTCAGTTGCGCTTCTCCATATGTTCAGCGGCAGGGTGGTCTCAGGTATCACCAGTTCAGTTGTCGACTGTAGGAATCTTCTTCTTGTGAAGAATATATGCTATGTCGTATTTTTAATACCATGTGGTACATATTTAATCTGTGTAATGTTTGATAGCCCTGTATACGTATAGAGAAATTTAAAATGACTAGAAATTTCCTTTTTATTTATGCCATCACTTTATATTACCTGTAAGCGTATGTAAGGAATATATAAAACTCTTCTCATGTTATAACATATTACACGAAAAATTGTATTACATGTTTGCGGTCACGACGAAACCTCGTAAGTCCAATGAATCTTCAAAAGCAGAAGTTTATTAAAGAAAAATAATTATATTATTATTTTTCCTTAATATTACAATTAACGTCCTCCTCTCTCTCAGAAAGAAAGTTATTCCGTCGCGTGATGGCAGGATGAGGAGCAGGTCAGCAAACAAAGACATTCTTTTAGAAGCACATCGACATATATTTACGTTACAAATTTACAAGCTTCCGGCCAGGCGGAATGACATGCCGCCGGCCGTAATGCGACCTTCTCGGTCGTCAACACATAACTGATCTCTGCGCTCGGTATGGGCTCTCGCCCGCGCCACGAGCGGCGGTTTTTCCAACTAACACACCCGTTAGCGGACCTGTCCAAAATGACAACATGGCGCACATAGATGCACGACAAGCGACCATAAATAAGAGACGAAAGATTGTATATCGAGGTTTTTGGTTCCAGTCAGCAAGTACTGTATCATGCTGATGTCACAATATTTTGATATAATTAGTTATTATAGATAATCCCTAGCCTATAATTAGTGCATCTTCTTCTTCGTAGTATCAATCCAGTGGATTGGTTTGTAGCAACAAAATCTTGCATCTCGATCTCGACTCTTCTCGATATTCTGCAACCCTCTTTAGCTCAGCATAAGAGCTGCAACTCATGTCTTCGAACACTTGCTGCAAATACTGCCGTCTAGGGCGCCCTCTGCAGTTTCTACCCTCAACCATCCCTTCCACAATGCTGTGAAAAATACACATCTTGAAGCCTGTCTTCCTTGATTATGCTGAGAGCTTCATTGTTGTTGACGTGGTCCCTCCAGGAAGTTTCGAGAATTCTACTATTCGACAACATTTCAAAGGCTTTTAGTCTTTTCTTATCACTTTCATGTTAGCACGCATGTCTCACAGCCGTACATCAAGATGCTCCATACAAATGTTTTGGCAAGTTGCTTGCGGTGCTTTAGATTTATATTTTTTGACTCAATAATATTTGCTTTTTTATTGCACGCTAGCCTTTCTTATGCATGCGACATTACACCTGGTGTTTCGGTGAGGTTGCTAGAGTGAAGATGGCGTATCTTCACGCGTAAGGTCTTCATCCAGAGACCAGCTGATTAACTACAGAGCTTCCTGTCAGCGGCCACTGCATTCAATCCCTCTTGGATGAGAATCAGGAGGTTTGTGAGCAAACGGACGCTGTCAACATCTTTGAAAGTCAGGGTCATCGCGACTTCGCTGGAGTCTCCCATGGAGCCTGAAGTGTGGCCTGAAAAGACCATCGTTCAACACTGGATACGTGTAAGACGAAAGAATCGCAGTGAACAGTGGTTGAAACCAAGTTGAGTGAAGATATTGACATATTTAGTGTAATATTGCTTCAGATTCAGTGCTGGTGTGGACGGAAACGAAATGTTGGAATTTTGATTTTGAGACAACAATGCCGTGCTATTTGTGTGTCAACCATGATGTACTTATGACATGTTTTTTGTTGTCACAAATCCTAACTAGCAGCGGCTGCTGTATTCAATCTCTCTTGCATGACCACCAGGAGGATTGTGATCAGACAGAAGCTATCTACATCTTTCAAGATCGATGCTAAAAATAAAAAATCTAGCAACACAAACTTGATTCAATGTATTCGATATTTTTTTGGTTATTTAGAAGGTTTTCTTGCTTCAGCGAACCACATCATGAAAAGTAAAAATAATGTATTTTATATTCCCTGCCTTTTTTAAATTAAATATTTTCAGTGATGTATAGCCTGAAACATTGCGTGTTTTGATCGTCTTCATGAAAAATTCTGAAAAACTACGTTTCAAAGTTAAAATGATCATGTTTTATTACCATCACACCATTATACTTTTTTTATTTAATGTTTTATATATAAACACATACAGAAGAAAACCCAGATACTTTATTTCATTGATCTTGAATTATGATTTTAATGACACTTGTAACTATATATATGTATTATCATCCTTCTGTTTATCAAAAAAAGGGTGTTAGCATGATGAGAAGCAGGTCAGCAAAAAAAAAATTTCTTTAAGAAGCAAATTGATTATATTTACTTAAAACTTTGCTTCCGGCCATGCGGGATGAGATGCCGCTGGCTGTAATGCTAACTCCCCGATCGTCAACGCATAACTGACGCGTTCGTCGGAGCTTAGACTGTCTCCCAGCGCTCTAGTGGTGATGTCTATAACTAACACACACGTCAGCGGATAAGTGAACAGAAAGAGACGAACGATTGTTTATCGTGGTTTTCGGTACCAGTCGGCAAGAGCTACATCGTGCTGATGTCAATATATGATCGTGTCGGAAACAACAGGTTCAGATTCTGTCTGCCCAGAAGTGGGCGACGTTGATGGCGTTTCTCCCGGTCATCATCAGGTCTTCCTGCGTGCAGCTTTTAATTTTAATGATGGTATTCGCTGTCATCATCATCAGCCTGTGTCCGTCTTATGTTGAACGTAGGCCTCCGGCATAAGTCTCAATCTTCTTCCATTTTCCGCCTTTCGCATCCAGGCTACTCCCGCTTTTCTTATTATATTGCACATGGAAATGGACGAGGAAATGATAAAATTAGGAAATGGATTTTGCAGAATACCGCTGGACCAAGCAACACAACTCTCTAGTATGATGAGTGTACGTTCTAGCAGGTGGACGTTTCGTCATGAACATCACAATTCCCGTGCAATCCCGCTTACAAATTTGATCATAAAAAAATCCATTTGTTATACCCTCCTCCCGCTCGGCACGATTCCCCGTTTTTTCGCTAAAAATCCCGACATCCGGACAAATTCCCCGGGAACTGGCCGTTTTCCCCGCTCCCAGGGGTCCGGTCCCGCAAACCTGTGCACTCAGCTTTAGGGCTTTCCCATCTTGCAGGGGAAGCCCCTCTTAATTGCCACCACGCAGAATCTTTTTTCCCTTTCGCTCACAAAAAACAATATCTCGCGTACATATTTTTTTCTCTCGTCTCTGGATAACACTAGTTTCATTTATTTTATTTTAAATGTAGTTAAGGATACCGTTTTGTAAAAATAATTGCTTTAATACGACATTTATATGCTTTTACAAAAATTTGGATACATATACCAAAGACTAGATAATATTTGATAGTTCTCCCACTGTCCGGAGATCAGTCGCTTCGGACGGCCATCTATTTCTGACGAAACAATCGCAAATGTAGAGGCAGCGATGCTCTCAGATCGAATAGTGACGGTTCGTAAGCTCTCCGAAATTATCCCTGATGTCAGCAAAAACTATATTGACATGATTTCGACGGAGCATCTAAGGTTTGCGCGAGGTGGGTACCACAAACGAGCTCGTGGCAAAATTTTGATAGGGTATTGTCAAACACCCACCCTACAGCCCGGACTTAGCCCCAAGTGACTACTATCTCTTCTTTGGAATGAAGAAACACCTGGGTGGAACGCATTTCGGCGATAGAGAAGAGCTGGAAGAAGCGGTTCTCAGGTATCTGCTTGGCTGGGCGGCAGATTTTTTTGACTTGGGCATTCAAAAGCTCGTATACCGCATGCAAAAATGCATTGATCTCATTGGCGACTATGTAGAAAAATAGGTAAAAGTCTGAACTTTCCTAAAATGTACGCATTCATGGAATTAAACATGTTTTACACTGTGAAAAATCACTGGGAAGTGTATTTTACGGATAACCCTCGTATTTTTTTCTTGCATAAGCACTGTTTTTTTTAAATTTGATAGTAAAAAATTATAATTTGCCGAAAACTCTGCTTTTCACTTTAACATATTTGTAAGGATACTAATCAAAATCCACTTGGAATCAATTGAAATAATTCGCAAGTGAGCCTTGATAGATCAGGTGTCGAAAAGTTTAATTATTATTCGGCTTAAGTATGAAATTAGCTGTAAATTATAACTATACATATAATTAATAAGAGTTAAAGAGCGATGGAATTTAAAAATTACAGTGTAAAGCTTGCCCCACCATCGGACAAACATCACGAACCATTGCGAAAAGAGTAAGTGAACATGAGAGATCATGCAGACTAGGCCACCCAATGGCGTCAGCACTGGCAGAGCATCTGGCTGACACGGGACATAAGTTTTCATTCGAACCCGAAATCGTGGCTCGAACACAAGGAAAACATGCACGCCTAGTAAGGGAAGCCATTGAAATCAAAAGACATCCCATCAACATCAACGGGGATGACGGCTTGATTCTCAAAACAGCATGGCTTCCGCCTCTAGCACATACTCAAAAGCACAGACATACAAGAAAGGACAACCACAGTCCGACATGACGTTCGTGGAGGTACTCTTCTTAGAACATATCCACCGTACACGATTACCCGACATGACGCTCGGGGAGGTACGTTAGGCTGACGGCTAAACTACCTCCTGATACCAACTCACAACAAAGTCATCAACCCTGAAGAAGACCCCTGCAATGGCGGTTGAAATATCGGACAGAAGAAATTCGCCACACACGGCTCAACCCAAAAGCCACAATATCATACATATAATTGAGTACTTTATTTGGATTTTCATGAAAATAAAAACTATTTAATTTATTCCGTATATACGACTTTCCTCACGTCGGTAGTGTATCTATTTAGGGGGTTGAATTCTCTTCGTTATGGGCGCGAAAAAAGGGGGTCTGTGCGGGACCCCCTTTTTTGAAAAATACGCCCAGTTAGCATACGGAATGGAACATTAGTCTCCCGTGAAAGGGTTCTCTCTGTTTTATAAAAAGGGGCCCGAAATACAATCTCGGTGTTCTCCTTCTTTTATCCTTTAATTCAGTTTTTCTCGCGTAAAATATATCACACCTAACATTCCCTCGTGTTTATCTTTTTTCCTTGAGAAAAGTACAATAAATGGTCACCAAGAATTACCGCCACATTGTTTTTTTTTGTGTAATCGCATGCAGGAGAGCACAGCCGGTCAAAACTAGTGCACTCTATGACACTCAGCCAGGGAGGCTGGAAGCTTCATGCAGAAAAACGTGTGTTGTGTTCATGTTTGTGTGTGAGTTTGTGGAGATTGCAAGTGTATATTTATCTGTTTCTTGAAGAGATCCAGATTGTAGGAAGGAGGAAACACAGACGCTGGAAGAGCATTCCAATGCTTACCGTTGGCATTAAGGAAGGAACTTTGGAAACTGACAGTTCTTCGTCGACGCACGTTAACCGTGTATGAATGTTCAGCAAGTGTAAGACGAGTTTGTCGATCGTGGGTGGATGCAGGAGAAATTAGTTCTTTAAGTTCCAGTGACCGTGGTAGTAACGGTAGAAAAGACTAAGCGAACCAATCTTACGCCTTTGTTCCATTGGTTGCAAGTTAGACGTAAGAGTGTCATTGCTTATCATACGAATTGCTCTTAATTTGCTCTCAAAGTTCTCATTAAATCATCAAAGTTGAAAAATAAAATCCCTGGGACACCCTAATGTATATACTTTAAAATATTTGATTAAGAAATTTATATTTAACGTGTAAATCTCTGATTACTCACAGGTGTTTTTACAGCAGTTTGTTTTACCTGTATTATCGTGCACTTGAAACGTCTATCGTTTCATCTAGTTCGGGGAACATTATGACCTCTTATATTCCACTATCCCATTGTTAAGCCCTACTTAAGAGAAGACTCTTGTATATAGAACAATCAAGATTAGGAAGACATGAGAGGTAAGGTGTACAGCGATACCCCGTATATAAGACCTCCCCGAATATACGCTAACACTAAACAACAAGGTTTTACAAAAGCAATAATTCCTTGCAGAAAAATTACAAATTTTGTCGACTCAATTAATTTCTGAAGTTCAATAATAATTAAATAAAAAATACAATAAATACAAACATTGGTACTTAAGATTAAGTACTAAGAACAAAGCAATAAAGACAAGCAACAGAAGGTCCCAATGCTCATCAAACAGACGACGCCAACAAATCATTTCTCCAAAAAAACTCGTGGAGTTCATGCCTAAATTGGGCCTCTCTTACGTGAAATATATCAACATCCGAGGCAATGTGGTTGAACAGTCTGATCGCTATCCCAAGAGGCATAGTCTCTGGAAGGTAAGTGTGATTCTTTGGGAGAGCGAACAAACGGTGCCTCCTTATTCTCAGATATTTATCGGGGACATACAAACCGATTTTCAGCAAAATTTCAGATACCCGAACACGCCACGTAACAGCCGGAAGAAATGCATACCTAAGCACACATCCCTTCTTGCCTTTAGTTCAATTTACCCCAACATACCCTGTATGAAGTTAGTTAGATACAACCACGGATAGTATCCATACACCCTCATGTAGAGAGACCTTAGATATTTCTTCTGTACATTTGATGTATATTTGGTTAAGCAGCCCCTTAAGATAATACGATCCAGGTCTTGGGAGCGTTCCGCTAATCTTTCGATTTTATTAAGAACTTCGATTAACAAATTACTAGAAAATATGCCTCACATGCGATAACTACGCCCTCTTCAAGTATTCGGACTTCTGCTCTGAAGGTATCGGTTAATATATATGTTTCCAAGTTCAGGTGCAGATATTTCCTAGGCCGGGGGCGACCTGACGCCTACCGCGCTTGGGGTTGGTCGAGGTTGAGTCGGTCCTGCTTTAGGACCACTCTTCCTAGCCGTTGCTCAGTCTTACAGCATTGCATTAACGCATGACATAGTTCTAATTTAAATTCTTGTATTTTTGTTTAGGTTTTATATAAACGAGATTAATCTCACAGTCGTGGCTTAAGTCGATTTTCCCTGACATGCCCGTTACTCAAAACACGACTGAATATCGCGCGGGATCGTTATCCGAATGCGTGGTGGAGGAATGAGGAGCAGACGGGCAACGTAAACTACTTTTTTGAGAGGCACATTGAAACATATTTCTGTAAAAGATTGACAAAATTTGGTTATCTGCCCGAAACGTAACTTTATGCTTCAGGTCTCGGACAGATGACAACTGACGACTGAGCGCACGTAGTGGCTGACAATCCAGCGCCGAGATTAATACTGTGGTAATTTACGGAACTAGCGTCTCCGACGACAGGGCCTGCATACATACAAACATACAAAACGGCTACACAGCACCATAGCTTTTGGCTCCTCAAATAAATTTGTTTATTTTAACAGAACCGTAGTTCCAAGGTACATAGGATAATGAAGAAAGTAATTGTTAGATAAGCGAACGAAAGTAAGAGACTAAAGATCGAGGCTTTTCGTCACCAGCATGCAAGGGCTATATCGAGCTGATATCAACCGATTGGTATCAACATGTGCTGCAGCTATTGACCGAATACGGTATGATTAATAGCACTAATTAACGTCAATATTAGTAATTAGATATTTCTGGTTATGACTGTAGAAGTTCTCAGGTGTAATAGTACCTGTGTACTTGACGTTCTCACGTTACTGACTGGCGACCGACGATCTTGATACCTGATAAGCATGAGCCTCTGAAAACACCGGACTAATTATGAACGTAATTGTTGCGTAATAGTTTCAAGGATTAAGGCAGCTTATATTATAGTACAACAATGGGAGACATTTGCGTTAATTCAGCAAGTGAATGCTTAACCCTTGCTTTATGATGATAAGTATTTACTGCAACAAAAATATCCAAATAAAATATAATTGATACTGAGTGAGCAATTTCCGTGCTCCTCCGTAATATTATTTAGTATTCTTCTTCCTTAGCCTCGCCATTTCCCATCATCTGGGGTCAGCTCTCCTTTGGAACATTCGACATGTCTGTCTGTCCTGCGTTGCATTCTCGGTCAAGCCTAGAGTTTTCAGTTTGCCTGTGGTCTTTCAGTTCTTCTTCTCAGCGTGGGTATGTTGATGGATTTCTTCACCATGTGCTCCTCATCTCTCTGTGTCACATGCCCATACCATATTAAGCGGTTTTCCCTTATCTTTTAAGGTATGTGGCCACCTGAAATGCACTCCGAATATGTTCATTTCTAACTCTGTCCACTCTAGTCACACAGCCCGCCCACTTCAGCATCTTCATCTCTGCCACATGAATACTATCCAAGTCACGTTTCAGCGGGGTCCAACACTTCGATCCGTAGAGCTAGCTTTACAGCAGTTTTGTAGATATTACCTTTGTTCCTAACTGGAATCTTGCTGTCACACAAAACCTCACAGAGAGACCTCCATTTCAGCCATCCTGTGTTTATTCTATGCTCCACGTCGGATTCAGTTTTGGCATCTAAGGCTATCACGGAGCCGAGATATTTAAAAGTATCAACCTCTTTTACGGGTGTATTCTGTAGGAGGAGTGGTGTGGTAACCGCGGTGCAACCAGAATTGAAATATAATACATTATTAATACAACTGATTTTAATATATTTCTGCTCAGTCACATCATTATCAACTTGAAACAATTATTATTGAAATTCGAACTAATCAACATAATTGGTACATTATAATTTTCAATGTGCATAAACAACGAGGATTATTCGAGAAGTTTGTGGTCTTTTTATTGTAAATTATTCAAAGAAAAAAAAACTAATTTTTATTTATATCACATATACTGTGAAGCCTTTTCTTCGTGTATGACACTTAAAATATGGATTATCAAGTACAAACGTCAATGTTTGTGTAACCTTTTGGTACAATAATGTTATACTGACATTTCACCAGCAATCCTTGGAACCCACACGTTAGTTTGGCTCACTAAGCCTTTCCTTCTGTTATTACCACGGTCGCTGCTTCTCTTAACTCCAAATTAATTCTCTACTCCCACCCACAACTGATAGACTCGTCCTACACTTGCTGAACACGTTTGTGTTTATTATTATATAAAACACAATTAATGTTTACCGTGTTTCGAATGGCATTGTTTTATATTTCTTCCTGAATGCCACCGGTGATTTTAGAAGTCATTATTTCTTTCTTAGCTTTTTTTATGTGAACACATACAGGATACTACCGACAGATGGTGATAGTAATTCTGAAGTCACATCTGTAGAATTCTATGACGCTTACCATGCTGCATATGGCTAAGCGCTGCATGTGGAGTGTTGATTCGCCAACGTCATAGACTACAGCCCAAGATTCACGCATCATCCTAATTATTACAGGAATTTACTATGAATGTGTGGTCTTCACGGGACGACTTTCGTCTTACGCCAATTTTAATTAATAGGCTATGACTGGCATTTTACGGGTGAGGGATCAAATGCACAACAAACGGGGGTAAATTTAGAGCTCAGAAATCGATTACAAATCCTACTTTTTAATCTCCGTCGGGGATCGAACCCACTACCTTTGGCTTGCAAACGCTTTTACCATTGAGCTATACCCGCCGATATATATTTGAAGCACATGAACACCATAATTGCCGTTTCACAGTTCTTTGAGCTTAGTTTGTATGGGTATAGAATGTATAGATGGTTTCTGAGGGCCTCCAAGGCAAGAGTCCGCGAACTTGCATAGACTGCGGTTGCAGTACCGCAGAGACTTCAGAATTACAAATACCATATGTCAGTATTCTCCTGTATGTGATTACATAAAAAAATGGAGTGGATATCGTATAGTTAAACAACTTTTCGAATATCCATCGCAGTATGAACCCACAATGTATATAATGAGTAGGTGAATAATTTCCCACGCATACTTTACATAATACACGGCTAATTGTTCATGCGCTGATTAGTCAGATTCACATGGACTTAATGAATATTCAATTAAAAACAAATGGTAATCATAATTTTTTTCTCTAATGACGATCAATTATTTATTAAGGTTGCTATAATAAGCGCTCCTGATATGAGCTTTTCCCAGTTATTACAAGTACAGGGTCCGCCATCTAACGTTTTTTTTTTACAACTAGTGCTTATTTCGTGAATGGTAACACTAAGCTCATGTCTGATTTGACAGATAATTAGTTTTATCTTTCCGCTGAACGAATATGGTTGTGTATACGCTTGAACAACGCTGGGAAATATTGCGACATTACTTTGAAAATCAGGTTATTTTTCTTCGAAAATGAGCAAGGAGTGGCCGTTACAGTCAATGGCGATCGTTATCGGGCCATTTTCTTTCACAAAAATTGAAGAGGAGGATATTGGCAACATTTGGATTCAACAGTACGGCGCTACGTGCCACACAGCCGAAGCTACACTCGATGTTTTGCGCCCCATTTTCAAAAAAAAAAAGTTATTTGCCGGACCCGTTATATAGCCAACCCTGCTACAGCGTACATTTCAATAAAGTTTTGTCTATTAAGTAAATCTGTCAGTTTTCATATAACGATTTTTTTCTACGGTGTATATTTTGATTTTTAATCTTGAATTAGAATCCAATTGTCCAAGCTTGAAAAGCGTCTAGCTAATTTTACGAATTTGCTTAAATAACAAAATGACATCCCCTGTCCTTAAAAAGACGACAAGTCGCGGGTTCGTCATGTAGCCGCGTTGGGGAAGGACGCAGGAGCAGATTAACAACACAAATAACTTGTTTAAGAAGCACAATTCGCATTTATTTCCGATAAAGACTTCACTTCCCCGTTCGATCGCAACATGATGTTATTTCCGTCTCGATCGAACTGGGCTTGACTGACGACTCCCCGGAAAACTGACATGCAGCGCCGCCAAGGCAATCACGGCAAAAAAGCAAATTAAAGATGTCAGTTGCACCAACATGAAATGGAGCAACTGTCAAAACAAATAAAATGTTGTATGTATGCAAACGCTGTGTAATTTTATATAATTAAAACTAACATTATTCCATGTGCGTGTTAGTCAATCGTTTATAAATAGTAGACATAAGATCGTATATCGATGTTTTCGGCACCAGCCTGCAAGGACTACATCAAACTGATATTAATACATTATATAAAATAATATTTCTGTATTGATGAAAATATGGTTAACAACCTGCGTGTATCAATGTATGGATGGTTAAACATTGTAGTTTATAAATGGTTCGCTTTATTTATGATGGCGCGATAAGCAATGCCATTTATCTCTATCAGTCTGCCATCTATGCATTAATTTGTTGCCTGCTTTAATTTAAACAAATATTTATTATAAAATTACCATCACAAAAATAAATTACCTGTTGTTGTTTATTTTATGTAATCGCATGCAGGGGAAGCACATTGTTATTTCTTTTAAACGAAATATTGACAAATTTCGGTCATCTGCCCGGGATGGAACATTCTGCGGCGATCTGCAGGTCCCGGATAGACTCTGACTGTCACGGCTGGCAGTAGTGAACAGCACCGAAATAAACATATTGCCCACTTGTCGAACTATGCCCTTATTATTGCCCTTAGCATTGACTATTTAACTAATTTCTTCACCTCATCAACTGGTGATACCTGAGGCCACCCTGCGGCTAAACATGTGCAGAAGCGCTACTGAGGGGAATACTTGGATTGCCCCGAAAGAGGACCTAGCCCCTGGACATGACCAAGGGTGGAATATATGGAGGTCCCTTAACAGACTTCGGACCAGAGTATGCAAGACGAGGACACAAATGAAAGCCTGGCAGTTTTACAGCGGACCGACTGAATGTGACTGCGGCGTGGAACAGACCCTGTCACACCTTCTGGATTGTGCGCTGTGCCCGAATAGCTGCACCCAGGAAGACCTGATGATGTCCAGAAGTAACGCCACCGACGTAGCCCACTTCTGGGCAGACAGAATCTAATCCTGTTGTTTACGACACGATTATATATATACCTCATCAATTTTTTTTTATTACATTGATATCAACTCGATATAGCCCTTGCAGGCTGGTGCAAAAAAGCATCGATATACGATCTTTCTTTTTTATATGTAAGCTTGTCCGACACACATATATAAAAATGTGAGTATAAGTTTAAGATTTGATTTACATTAGACATGGCGTTTACAGGTACCATTTGATTTTTTTGAAAATTTTTCAAAAATATATCATTTTCTAAGATACTATTGTATGAGGTTGCGTTATATAGTATATAATACATTCGTACATATATTTCATTACGCATATTAATAAGGTGTTTTTTTTTCTTTGTTTCAGGTATGAAATCTCTTTCAATTCGACAAGCATCTTAACACAGGTGCATAAAAAAAAGGTATTTACAGACACTATTTTTTTCGTCAGCATCCGGCTAATCAATCAACTTCAACATAAAATGTAGGATTTCGTTACGTCATATTTTTCTACTACAAAACAAGATGTAAACGTTTTTCAAGAAAAAAAAATCGACTTGTATGTAGAAGTTGTATTGACAGAACGCCACCGCCAAAACGGATTACGTGAGAAATTTAAGTGCTGAAAATGCACCACGTTCTAGAAGGCCAGTTGACGATTAATGTATTAATTATTGCAAAACTGGTGAGATCGCTTTGATATTGAATTAATCGAATTCGACCTTATATAACATTAAGGTTATCAACTGACAATTCGTGGTAAACTGCATAATTATTATTTTAAATTAATTTTAATTAAAAAAATAATGTGAATCAAAACTGAATATTTTTTAATTTTTATTTTTTTAAATTAAAATTAAGCTAAAAGTATAATTGACCTTTTATTATTATTTGAAGATCCTAGGTTTTTTTTTAACATATCTGCTTCATATGTTGAGCGCATGGACACCTCGAATGGCCGTTTCACAGTTCTGTATGTCCCGATTTTTGTACACCTTGTCCCAGAACACCGGTATCCCGGAGAATGGGAATATAGATGATTCCCGGGAACCTCCAGGGCGAAATCCCGCGAACTTTGAAAGACTGCAGCTAGGTTTTTTTGGGTTATAAATATTTATTTATTTATCTTGCTTTTACACGTATCACGTAAGATAAGTTCTCTATTAGGAGACTGCATTTTCGACTAACTCGTAGCCTTTTTCAATCCATCACTTGTTGTAGAGATAACTGAGTTATCTGTCATTCGAAACCGCAGTCTCCTAATAGATAACTTAAATAACTTCATAGGTTTTCACGGCCAGATTTGATATTGTGGCTTTTGGGCTTAGCCGTGTGTGGCGAATTTCTTCTTACCAATAGTTTGACCGCCGTTGCAGGGGTCTTCTTCAGGGTTGATGACTTTTGCACTTAAATTCATCAACCCCGAAGAAGACTCCTGCAATGACGGTCGAAATATTGGATAAAAGAAATTCGCCACACACGGCTAAACCCAAAAGCCACAATATATTTATATACAGAATCGAAATTACAATATTTTTTTTACAAATATTTAGAAACATAGAGTATACATAAATATACAATAAATAGAGAAAAAATAAAAAATAAAAATAACACAAAAGAATAAGAAGATGACACGTGTCAAAGATCACAGAGATCAAGAAGAACAATACCATCGACAAAAGAGGAAAAGGATGTAAGAAAAGGATCGAGGTGTGCTGGTAGGCCATTAAGGAGCGACATTGCCGTTGTACCAAATTGAGTGCTTGAAGCTCCACAACCATCGACTGGGATCAAAAACAATGGATGGTTTCGAGCACGGGTGTACCTATCTGGAACATAGAAATTAAAACATTCAACTTATCTTACGTGATCCATGTAAAAACAAGGTAAATAAATAAATATTTATAATTTATAATGGATCTCAAAGTGAATGCGTAAAACATTGAAAAAATATTTGGATGTTCAAGAATCAACATTTTTTTTAAAGATAACGATTGATTAGGGCGACTCTCCTTAAGGTTATAAACGTTCGTTATTTTTTTATTTATTCGAACAACTAAATATAGCTGGTTAGGTAGTCTATGACGCTATATCGATCTCTTGAAAACTGCTGAGATGCTGTAAACGATATCAGGGCTATCTCTGTTGCTGCTGCTATAGCCAGAGATGCAATATCATTGATACAAGTATGTCGCCAGAGCAGGGTCATGTCAGGTCATCTATAAAAAAAAATAAAGTCCAAAAAGAAATACGTATTAAATTATACGCATCAATTCGTTAAGAAAAAATATCGGCAGACGCGAGATTCGAACCACGAGCCTTGCAATCTTTGCTCTATTCTTTTACACCGCGCAGTCCACACGACTATTCCCCGCCTGGACACATACGCGAAACTTGATGTATTTCTACCATTGTTAACATTATATAACGATAGATGTCTGTGTACTATATATTCAGAGTATGTATATTAGTATTTTTATTATTTAATCAGTCAACATGTATTCACAAGATTTTTATATTATTAGTTTCTGACAGTCTATTTATTTAGTAAGTACCACTCGTGTCTCGAACCGAATTATAGATTGAATGGATGAGAAACATAGGGTCTAAGTAAGACTATCCATATATGTAAGGTTCTTAAAAAAATCAAATCTATTTAATGTTGGCCTTGTTAAACTCGCGCTTTATTCCGACGATATTCTTGATGTAGGTCAACAGCAAGGCACCTTCAGAACTGAGTAGCAGTGCAGGAAGGTTATACCATAAAATGTTAGAGACTCCCAGAGGAGAATATATATATATATATATATAAGTAATTAAATATACACATACAATTATACATAAAAAAAATTAATCGCAATCAATTCATTCAGAAAAAATATCGGCAGACGCGGGATTCGAACCACGAGCCCTGGAACCAACCTTTGCTCTGATCTTTTACACCGCGCAGTCCACTCGACTATTTCACCTATATATATAGACTTTTTCTCCTGTATATCTCGTATATATATATATATATATATATTGATATCAGATCGATATAGTCCTTGCAGGCGGTTGCCGAAAACCTCGATGTACAATATTTATGTCTCTTATTTTTGTTCGCTCGTCGGACACGCATGTGTCGCCATTTTGGTCGTTTTGATAGAAGATAATTCGTCAAAGGGCCGATGGGTGAAAGAAGGGCGCTGCGTTGTTACAAAGCGCTCCGATTTAGTTCCGCAGAGCCGAATACCGAAGTTTGTCAAGGTTTATCTAAAATATATGTCAAGGAAGATATGCACCTAATAAGAACTATCTCAGAGAGGCGAGCCCGATGGATCGGTCACATCATGCGCCACGATGGTCTTCTTCACGACATTGTGCAGGGGATGGCAGAGGGTTGAAACTATTTAGGGTGCCCTAGACGGGAGTATTTGCAGCAAGTGTTCGAGAACAAGAGTTGTAGGTCTCATGCCGAGCTGAAGAGGGTTGCAGAGGACCGAGAGGAATAGAGATCGAGATGCAAGATTCTGTTGCTGCAAACCAATCCACCGGATTGATACTACGAAGAAGATGTCACTGTGCTTCTATAAAAGTCTTTGTGTTGCTCATACGAGAGAACAGCGCATCCAACGTGCTATCGTCGCTTCATGTTACTTGTTATTACTATTTTATGCTCTCCCGTGTGACCCTGGCTGCTGGTTATGCGTCCTTTGACCGGTTTGCTTTCACACAGTCGGCGGGGGCGGGTGGGATCGTATCAGCGAGCTCCGACTACTATCGTCCTTGCCGACTCTTCTCAGTCCGCTGATCACCAAACAGGTTTTCTGTACATCAATATATATATATCGTTTATATCAAAGTAGTCCATTCACGGCGAATGTCGTGAAACGTCTCTCCGTGTATTTTGTAGACGATGCGTACACGCCATGTAATGCATGATCGATTACAATCGGAGGAGTGTCGATCTCAAAAAAATAATAATCGAAAAGCAATCAAGACTTGAAAACTGAGCATCATCTTTAAAATACGAAATATTTTTCCGTTTCCTATTTTCGGATCATATGAACACAGCATATTGCCGTTTAATAGTTTTTTAAGCTCAGATTGTCTATGCCTTGTCCCAGAACACCTGTATATCCGGAGGCGCAAGGCAAGAATCCGCGAACTTGCACAGACTGCGGCTGTAGTACCAGAGAAACATTTGGGTGTTCGGATGAGATCCAATAATTAGTCACACTTTCCCCGGTGAATCCCCCAGCCACGGTCAGAGAATCAGTTATCAGTGTGCTCCTGCTGTCAAAGCATATTTGATAAGTTCTGCTCGCTTTAATTTTCAATGGGGAACTTTGTTTTGAGATTCGAGTAATATAAAATACGAGCAAGGTTGCGGAACGAATTAACTCGTATGTCGAGGTACCACTGTACATGTATGAAATATGTCAACTTAGAACGAATATATTGAATTGGGTGTTTTTTTAATACCATTTGAATACTCTACTTGAAGTAGGTACCGTGTAGGAGCGGACTGAGCAAAGTTGGTGATAATCGGTTTTCATAATTGAAAATGAACTTTTGAGTCCTCTCACTTTCTCTCTTTATGTCTGTCTCTGTCCCCCTACCTTGAGAAGAAGAAGAACTTTCTAGAAGAAAAGCGGCGGGGGTAATATTATTAAAGAAAGTTTTGTCGGAATTATATTAAAATGATGGCTAACAGAATGTTAAGATTGTGCAAGAAACCGTTTTACATATTATTAGTGTATCATCATCATCAATAAAGCTAGTGGAAGCCGAAACAGCGCGGAGATCGGCAGTCGGTGTACTTCATAATGTTCTTTTATATTGTTTATCATATACTAGCTAACATAAAGTTTCGTGTCACGTTGAAAGGTAGAGTACTAGAACATATCGACCATCCAAAATACCTCGGACTCACTCTAGATCGCACCCTCACCTTCAGGAGTCATTGCAGCAACACCAAACAGAAAGTTGCAACAAGAAATTACCTCATCAGTAAACTGACCAATACTCACTGGAGAGCCCAACGACCCCTTCTTCGTACATTAGCTTTTTGTTTCTCAGCCGGAGAATATGCGGCACCAGTGTGGGGTCGATCAGCCCATTGTAATCGAGTGGATACTGCCCTGAATGATGCATGCAGAGTCGTCACAGGCTGCCTCAAACCAACACCCATTTCTAAACCCCTTGACTGGTATCGCACCACCAAACATAAGACGCAAAGTCATATGCGCCGAAGAAATGCGTAAGGCAATCAACCAACCATACTACTGCTTGTATAATCAGATACCCCTAATATTTAGTTTGAAGTTGCTAAGTAGCTTTCTGAGATCCGCACAACCTCTCATATCCGGCCCTGAAAATGAGAGACTCCAGTATTGGCAACAAATCGCTTGAGAAGATTTCATTACTGCAAAGAAGGGCCTTCCAAATGGCAAGAATCTTGATTGGTGGACCTGGAAATCCCTGAACAGATTAGGAACCGAGAGTTGGTAGCACAGAGGACCATCTCGAGCGGTGGGAATTCTTCGGCAGGGAGAGTCACTCTTGTGTGAATGTGGAGACCTGCAGACCGCCTTACACCTGGTAAGATTCTGCTCCATGTACCCAACAAGCTGCACATCTCAAGACCTAATGCTGGGCAACTCACGGGCTAACAATTTTGCCAGATACTGGGCCACAAATGTATTATATTGAAAACATGAAGAGATTTGTGCTTTGGTATGCATTTCTTCTTTTTTTGCATGTTATGTAATAAATGTCCCACTACCTGTATAACCAACTTCCCTAACTTTTAGTTTGAAGTTGCTAAGCAGCTTTCAGAGATCCACACAACCTCTCACATCCGGCACTGAAAATGAGAGACTCCAACTTTGGCAACAAATCGCATGATAAGATTTCATTACTACGAAGAAGAGCCTTCCAAATGGCAAGAACCTTGATTGGTGGACCAGGAAATCGCTGAGCAGATTAAGAACCGGACTCAGTAGTATAAAGAACAATTGCGTTGGGGAACGCTTAGGCATGACTTTACAGTCACTCTTGTGTGACTGTAAAGACCTGTAAACCGCCTTACACGTAAGATCATGCCCCACGTGCCCGACTAGCTGAACATCAAAACCTAATGCTGGGCAGCACACGGGGCATCGAAGCAATTTGACGTCGCCGACATGAAAATATATATAATCGTGTCGGAAACAACAGGGTTAGTTCCCGTCTGCCCAGAAGTGGGCGATATCGATGGCGTTACTTCCGGCCATCATCATCAGGTCTTCCTGGGTGAAGCTACTCGGACACAGCACACACTCCAGAAGGTGTGGCAGGGTCTGCTCGACGCCGCAGTCACAGTAGCTCCGCTGTAAAACTGCCAGGCTTTCATTTGTGTCCTCGTCTTGCTTACTCCGATCCGAAATCTGTTAAGGTGACATGAAGATGAAAAATATTTTTTTATGATATCAGTATTATCTTAAAATGAATTTCAAAATCATTGTAACCACCTGTATTCTCCTGTATGTGTTTACATAAAAAAAAACTTATCATCGTCGTGTACTGAAGGTAATGAATTAATTTCTTGTTTTATTTCGTGCCCTGCAATATGTTTATAAACCGAATTGCATACAAAAAGCATTGCCCAGTATTGTTATATAAAAATATTGACTTTTTTGGTAGCCGTGAATGAAATGCTCGCTTTTTTTAAGTGTTTCGAAACACGTTATTAAACTCAATCACGTACAGAGACAAGTTTATTAAATACCTGCAAGGTGAAATCGAATGCAGGTAAAAAAATTACCGAAGGCAAATGAAGAAAAAGATCATTTCGGTGCAACCTGTTTGTGGGAAGTGGGACGCGTTAAATTCACTGCACCGTGAGAACCAATCGAAAACTGCATACAGATTTTTCAAAAATGTCATCTCATAATCTTGTCTTCTTCTTCGTGTTAGTATCTGGAAAAATCAATAACCCGTATGTTGCCCGGCATTAAGTCTTGAGATGTGCAGATTGTTGGGCACATGGAGCACTATCTTCTCAACCTACGAATTGTGGTAATGGCTCTGGAAACTTCAGGTAGTTAATTTTTACAGGTCTCCACAGTCGCTCGAGGTTGTCCTTTGTTCTACCAACTCTGGTTTTTAATCTGTTCAGGATTTCTAGGTCGGCCAGTCAAGGTTCTTGCCAGTTGGGAGGCCTCCTTTGGTGTAATGAAATCTTCCGATGCGATTGGTTGCCAGAGCGGCAGTATCTCATTTTCAGGGCCGGATGTGAGAGGTTATGTGGATCTCGGAAAGCTGCTTCGCGACTTCAGTCTGAGTGTTGGCCGTATCTGATTATACAAACAGTGGGACGGTTGGTTAATTGCCTTATGCATTTGTTCGACGCATACGACTTTGCGTCTTGGGAGACTTTAGCATCACTATCACCATCTCACGGTATTCCGCTGTGTGTGTTTATATAAAAAAGTATATACAGGATAAAGTTGTTAAATATCAAAGTGAACGCTATTATTATTCTTATAATAAACGATCATCAAATACAATGTAATCGAAATTTTTTAACTGGTTGTTCATGTTACATATTAGGTATTCTTGTTAACATGGGTGTAATATTTTTTTAGGGCAATTACTGTGAAAGCAAATTGGCGTGTAATTGCACAGATTCAAGCAGATTTTACTGTTATTAACTCGTTTAAAATGTATTCAAAAATGTAAAAACTTACAACAGAATGTCATTAATTTATTGATATATTAATGACATTCTGTTGTATCCGGGAGGCCGATGTTCAACAGTGGACGGACACAGGCTGATGATAATAATGATGATGATCTACATTTTTTTACTTACTTCGTCCAAAATTCTACAATATATATAATCGTGTCGGAAACAACAGGGTCAGATCCTATCTGCCCAGAAGTGGGCGACGTCGATGGCGTTACTCCCGGCCATCGTCAGGTGCAGCTACTCGGACACAGCGCACACTCCAGAAGGTGGGACAGGATCAGGTCCACGCCGCAATCACATTCAGTCGGCCCGCTGTAAAACTGCCAGGCTTTCATTTGTGTCCTCGTCTTGCATACTCCGGTTCGAAGTATGTTAAGGGACCTCCATATATTCCACCCCTGGTCGTGTCCAGGGGCTAGGTCCTCTTTCGAGGCGATCCAAGTATTTCCCTCAGTTCCGCTCTCCTACTTTCTACTACGGTAACAACAACGATTTCTCTGGTAATACAGTCGCAGTCTATTCTTGCCGTATGTTTGGTGGGGCGATGCCCGAAATTTGATATAGCTTTGATATTAGGGTAGGTTTTAGGCACCCCGTAACCACCCGGCACGTTTCTTTCAGAGCAATATCCACTTACTTGGTATGCACAGACCTCGCCCATATTGGCTCGACATACTCGCCAGCAGAGAAATAGAGGGCTAGAGCACTTGTGCGGATCCGGTTTGCTTGAGCTCCCCACTTTGTACCAGTTGGAGGACATATAATATAGCTCTTTGTGACGACCATACGCTCCAGCTAGGCAGCGGATATGGACCAACATTAAGGATGCTCGAGATGCGACAATTTACAACGGGAATTAAATCGCAATTAGCTTAAGACATTGCAAGACTTGTCTAAACAGGATGTAGAGGGCAGGTACATCGTTGCAAAAAAGTCGCGACCGGAAACGGCGGCCATGTTGGATGTCACAATGGCGGGAAGCCGCTGCCCGCTCTTTAATTTAAAAACCAATCGATTCGCCGCACACAGCTTTTGAAATGTGCCTACTAAGCGACTTAGATTTCATTGTTTACATTTTTTTTAAGTATACTAGAACAAAGGAATTGAATTTTTAAATAACTGAAGCTGTATGGAGTATTTTAGAACCCTGAATCGATATTTACACAAATGGAAATTTGATCGAATACATATTTAGTTTTTTTTTTATGTAAACACATACAAGAGAAGACCGACAGATGGTGATAGTGATGCTGAAATCTCATCTGTGGATATTTTAACGTTTGCCATGTTACATTTGACTAAGCGCTGTACGTGGAGTATTTATCCCCCAACGTCATATACTACAGCCCGACATTTACGCATCATCCTTATTATTTTTTTGTTCGTGTTTGTGTGTGGGTCGGGGAGATTGTAAGTGTATATTTATCTGTTTCTTGAAGAGATACAGATTGTAGGAATGAGGAAACACAGACGGTGGAAGAGCATTCCAAAGCTTACCGGTGGCATTAAGGAAGGAACTTTGGAAACTGACAGTCCTTGGTCGACACGCATTAACCGTGCATGGATGTTCGGCAAGTGTAAGACGAGTTTGTCGGTTGTGGGTGAGTGCAGGAGGAATTAGTTCTTTAAGTTCCGAAGAGCAGCGACCGTGGTAATAACGGTAGAAAAGACTAAGTGAACCAACCTTACGCTTGTGTTACATTGATTGCTGGTGAGACGTAAGAGTGTCATTGTTTATCAAACGAATTTCTCTTCTTTGAACTGAGTCAATTAAGTTTAGAAGGTATTTTGGGGCTCCAATCTAAAGACGACTGCCTTATAAGGATAGGTCGGATTTGTCCTTTATAGATAAGAAGATATTGTTTATCGTTGAAATACCTCAGTGATCTATATAACATATCTAGTTTTTTGGAAGCTAGACCGGCTTTATACTTGATGGACTCGTAATATTTAGGCGATTTGCTGATATGAATTTTCAAGGAGATTAGATGTTAAGCGACTCTCTCGATGACTGAACTATTTGGTTCTAAAAGGCAGCTCAACCTAAAACAAATAAATATACTATTATATTGAAATCAACCATTTATTTTTTTAGTTTCGGATTTAAAAAATATTCAATATATTCTAGAAGTATGTACACATTCCTAGATAAACGCATTTTCGCCATTTTTTTCCCGGAACGAATTGTCAGGTTTAAGTGGGAATTGATGGGACGAGAGAACAAAACGGGGAAATTCGATTTCCATCTCACATATTCTCCTCATATCCCATTATTTTTCCCCGCGTCCGGGGAAAATATGACGCATTAAATTTGTCTCTCTTTTTTCCTCTTTTTTTTTTCATTTTGAAGAGGATATGATTGCGTTACCCTTTACTAACGAGGGTAGAGAGAGGGTAAGAAAATAAAATGAAGAAGAAAGAGCAATATGGTACTTTTAATAGTTTTTTATATATATTCTTCTTCATAGTATCAATCCGGAGGATTGGTTTGCAGCAACAGAATCTTGCATCTCGATCTCCATTTCTCTCGGTCCTCCGCAACCCTTTCCAGCTCAGCATAAGCGCTACAGTTCATGTCCTCGAATACTTGCTGCAAATACTCCCGTCTAGGGCGCCGTTCTGCAGTAATGTTCGAACATTCCAGGTGGCATATCTTGTTGGCTGAAGGTTTTTCTTATTTGTCTTGGTTGTTTTGTCTCGAGCAGTCCCCACCCGGAGATCCGATTGGGGGACTATTTTATCTCCGGAAAATTTTACTTGAGATGCAATCATTTCAAGCTGGTTAGGGCAAATTTGATCCCTCATCTGTAAAATGCCAGTCATAGCCTATTAATCGAAATTGGTGGTAGACGAAAGTCATGCCGCGACGATCACCCATTCATAGTAAATTCCTATAATAATAAGATTGATGCGTGAATCTCGGGCTGTAGTATATGAGGTTGGCGGATCAACACTTCGCATGCAGCGCTTAGCCATGTACAGCATGGTAAGCGTCATAGAGTTCCACAGATGATACTTCATAATTACTATCACCATCCGTCGGCATTCTCCTGTATGTGCTTACACAAAATAAAAAAGATGGCGTTAATGAAACATTTTAACAATTTTTTGATTGGTCTACGTTTTTGTTTGACCGCGCATCAAAGATAGTCACTATTGAAGAGAAAAAATGCCATATTTTAGTTTTCATAATTTAGTTTTTATTCGATAAAGGCGAAAATGCAAGCCAGGCGGCTGAAAATGTATCAAAATGCTTATGTATCTGATTGTGTAATAGCTAATCACGCGGTCAAGGGATCAAATTCACACAAACCTGGAATATTTTCAGAGCTCGGAAATCGATTACGATTGTTTTTTTTTATCTCCGTCGGGGATCGAACCCACGACCTTTGGCTTGCAAAGCAAACGCTTTGAACATTGAGCTATACTCGTCGGCATATATAAGTATATAAAAATAAGTAATAGTATAAAGTATATATATGTAATATAGTAGTATATAGAAAGTTTTCAGGCAATTGATGAAGCTCCTAAAGCCTCGATTGCTTTAATTTTCGTACACTTTGAAGCCGGATTCCGTTCTGCCGTTCCTTCTGAATAGTCTGCTCCAAGAGTTCCCCAGATAGGCGGCTGCTTCGACTATTCCCATGGCACCAGTAATGCGATACTGTCTACCGATTACCAGAGAGATCGCAGGTAAGGTGGATAGATGCACACACTGTAGAAAACTGAGTGTTACAATGTCAGACGTGTACTTAGAAATATGAAAGATACTATAAGTCATTACTTATTAGTAGAGACCCGTATTTAAGCATCTATTTTTTTATTTTTACCGTTTTGGAGCATTTAAAAGTTTGGATTGTAGCATTTTGGACCATTTAAGGCAGCGGTCGGGGAACTTTTTTAACCATTACCCTAAAATATGTTTGCGTAAGTCGATATTACTCCAACTTATTTTTGCTTTAGTCGATATAACCCCTTCCCCCCATTTCGAAAAGAAGACAATCAATGTATATTTAAATAAACATTATTTATTGAATTAATTTACACGGAAAATAACAAAAGAGTAACATGAAAATTAGTAAGTTTTATGAAATAGCAAACTGGAAAAATTTCCTTATTACCTCATAAAACACATTTTTACCCCATTTGGGGTAATTTACCCCGGTTCCCCGACCGCTGATTTAAAGCTATTTAATATCTTTTTAGCATCTATTTAAAAATATAAATTAAATTAGTCAGGTAACGTCTAAGTACAGCTACAAGGTTCATTCACAGAAAAATTAAGGTACAACTTACCCAGCGATAATCGAGTTTTCTTAAGATCACTGATTATTAATAATCATCAGCAAAAGTAATTAAACTTAAAATGAAATAGCAAACAATGATGATTTTCGCATCTATTTACATATTTTTTGAAATTCGCATTTACAAGCATCTATTTCGCATATATTGCAAAATGATAAAAAAACGGGTCTCTTCTTATTAGGTTCTTAGGTTTATGAAACATGGTTAGTAGATCTAAATGGTACCTTACATGCTTTTTTCAAAACTAAAAGAATACTTTCTAAACATTGACATCCCCCGTGTTTTAAAAGAACGACAAGTCGCGGGTTCGTCACGTGGCCGCGTGGAGAAAGGGTGCAAGAGTAGATTAACAACACAAAGAACTTATTTTTGTGGCACAATTCGCATTTATTTTTAACAAAGACTTGATTTCCTCGTGTGACCGGTATGGTATTTCGCCGGCCAGACGAGAGGTTAACTGTCAACTGCCGAACACTGTGACATGCAGTGCCGCCAAGACAATCGCGGCAAAAAAGCTTATTAAAGATGACAGTTGCAGCAACATAAAATGTCGCAACTGTCATAACAAATAAAATGGCGTATGCAAACGCCGTGTAATTTTATATATAATTAAAACAAACATTATTATTTGTGCATGTCAGGCGAGCGATCAAAAATAAGAGACGAAGGATCGTTTTTTGAGGCTTTACGTCATCAGCCTAAAAGAGCTATATCAAGCTGATATCAGTATTTAGCTTGGTTTTTTTTTTCCCAGTTCATCTCTTAATTTGTCTCTTCTCGTCTTCAGATTGCGACTCATTCCAGCTCGTTCCCAGTCATGAGCGAGCGGTTTCGTGGCTCAGACGTTAATGTCACCAACTACACATATCGAATTACCGTTCCCCGGGTCTTTGCGGATCGCTGGGTCCCAGATTCGAAATGGATACCCCGACGCCGAAACTGCGGCTAATGGATTCCGTATCAGACGAAACTACTTTGACGTCCGACTACTCAAAAATTAGATTGATAGCATTATCCATTATTCATATCTATATCCAACAGAAGGTATTACACAGAAAATAAAGGTCGTACAACGTACCATGGAGAGATCCATGAGAGGAGTGTCTCTAAAAGATGAAATTTGAAACTATTGACATCCTCCTCTCTAAGTTTCTTATTGAATTGCGTGGTGGCAGGACGAGTGCAGATTAACAATACAAAGACTTTTTATGAAGCACATTGACATATATATTTCGATAACTTTACAAACATCTGGCTTGGACCTAGTCACAGCATTCGGGCCGGGCCAATCACAATACGATCTCGCTGCCGTCGGCACACAACTGACTGCAGACTGGGCGCCGTAGTCTGTTTCACCCGCGAGTGGCGATCTACATAACTAACGTCACACCTGTGACGCTGGAAGAGCATTTCAAAGCTCGCCAGTGGCATTTAGGAACTTTAGAAGCCGCAAGTTCTGGATTGTCACACATTAGCCGGGTATGGACGTTCGTCAAGTGTAAGACGAGTTTTTCGGTTGTGGGTGGGTGCAGGAGGAATTAGTTCTAAGTTCCGGAGAGCAGCGACCGTGTTTATAACGGTAGATAAGCTTAAGTGAACCACTCTTACGCCTGTGTTCCATTGATTGCTGGTAAGACGTAAGATTGTCATTGTATATCAAACGCTCTTCTTTGAACTGAGTTAATTAAGTTTAGAAGGTATTTTGGGGCTCCAATCCAAAGGCGACTGCCGTGTTCAAGGATAGGTCGGATTTGTTCATTATATAGAAGAAGAAGTTGTTTAACTTTGAAATATCTCAGTGATCTAGATTAATTTAAAAAAAACATTAACATTTTTTAAATCCATTTTTTTGTTAATTTAAACCGCAAAAATATATTCCAAGAAACACGAATAGGTAATTAAAGCATTAAGTATAATTCGTCTAACTTTTTCACAAAAGAACAGTTTTCATGGGCGGCAGACCAAAAAACGGTTTAGAATTTGCTTCTAGAACTTTACTTCAGTCTACTTTGGACTTTCATCCCATTATTCAGTGAAGAGGACACAACTTAGAGAGACAGAGAGAGAGAGGGGAATGTTGGAGAACCGCAGTTTGTTGGAGTGGGCAAAGGGGTTGGAGATGTCCTCTCCTACACTTCTGTCCTCCCGTGTAATTTAAAGTCACATTCTGAGCGCTCGGATTATAAATAAGTGCGGCTGGACTGCTGTTTGGACTGTGAACGTGTGAAAGCACAAAGTTCTGAAATGTAACGGAGGAGACATACTTACACAAGTATGGTGAATTATTTTTGTACATTTTATTAAATTATTTTTTATCAACATTTATCATATAACCTTCTTCTTCGTGTCAGTGACGTCATATTATTATTTTTTTGCCCGTGTGTTGCTTAGCACTAGGTCCTGAGATGTGCAGCTTGTTGGGCACATGGAGCAGGATCTTCGGTGTGAGGCGGTTTGTAGGTTTCCACAGTCGCATAATAGTAACTCTCCCTTCCGAAGCATTCTCCACCACTCGAGGTTGTCTTTTGTTCTACTCGCACCAACTCCGGTTCTTAATTTGTTCAGGGATTTCCAGGTCCGCCAGTCAAGGTTCCTGCCAGTTGGGAGGCCTTCCTTTGGAGAAATGAAATCCTCTGATGCGACTTGTTGCCAGAGCTGGAGTCTCACATTTTCAGGGCCGGATGTGAGAGGTTGTGTGGATCTCAGAAAGCTGCTTCGCGACTTCAGTCTGGGTGTTGGGGGTATCTGATTATAAATACAAGCAGTGGGACGGTTGGTTGATTGCCTTACGCATTTCTTCGGCGCATATGACTTAGCGTCTTATGTTTGGTGGTGCAATACCAGCCAAGGGGTATAGTTTAAAATGATGGTGGAGTACTTGTTCTTGGGCAATGATGTTTTGCTCGGAAACTCCATGTTTGCGCAACCCTTTCAAGGGTGTAAGAGCGTGCCTGCACAATTCTGGCCTCACGTCGCTAGAGCTAACTATTTAAACTGAAATGTCCAAAGTTGTCCACGTGAAGACGAGGAGAGGGGGTGCGTCCAGTGGCGTAACTCCATCACGAAGATCTGTCCAAATAATGACCAATCTATCCCATAGATAGATAGCCCATCAATCTCAGAGGAAATCATTATTTATCTCCATATAAGTATAATAAAATATTATACTAATTTTTCGAACCATCTACATATAATTCACTTGTTCTATCTGTTCTGGAATATAGGAGCTTAGTTTGGAAACCCAATAAATACAAATACATTATCATGCTCGAAAAAATTCATAAAAAAATCTCAGACGTCTCTATTTTTATGTGTACGGTAACTATCCATTCAATTTTCAATCAATGCCGAACATTAACCAACTCTTTTTCTTCTAGGGATGCTTTCATTCCATTCGTTAGAGTTCAGGAAGAAAACATTCATTCCTTCTTCTTCGCGGTGTAATTCACAACCCTGGGCTTCTTGAATGTTTTTACTTCTACGTTCAAGATACTACGCCCGTGCTCGTAGCTATCCACTGTTTTTGATTCCAGTTTATACTTGTGGAGCTTCGAACACTCAATTTAGTACAACGGCAATGGCGCTCCTATATGGCCTACCAGCACACCTCGATCCTTTTCTTACATCATTTTCCTCTTTTGTCGATGGTATTGTTTTCCTAGATCTCTGTGATCTTTGACACGTGTCATCTTCTTCATCTTTTATGTATTTTTTATATTTTATTATCTTTTCTACGTATTGTATATTGATGTATACTTAATGTTTCTTATTATTTGTACCTTGTAACTGCGGTTCTATCTATTTGTGTTTACGGTTACTAAGGTATTTCTGGTCCTGCACTGGATTAGAGGGACCATGTTTTCGGTTGTTTGTCGCGGTCCTCCCGCCCACAGTCCTCGGTCGCCGCGCCGGCCTAATTTATGGCCCTCCTACTCTCCATCCACCATGGACCGTATACCCTGACATTACTTCACTCAACGTCTCTTCTTATTATACTACACCACACACTATACCCATCATCCATAAAACACTAACCATAATTAATAACATAGCATAATTTGTATCCAATATTATTAATTTTGACAAACGACGATATTACACTTGTGTGACAGGGTCTGCTCCACGCCGCAGTCACACTCAGTCGGTCCGCTGTAAAACTGCCAGGCTTTCATTTGCGTCCTCGACTTGCATATTCCGGTTTGAAGTCTGTTAAGGGACCTCCATATATTCCACCCCGGTCATGGCCAGGGGCTAGGTCATCTTTCGGGACAATCCAAGTGAGACTTAAGATATATTTAATGAAATTACGGGAGATCTGACGTAGGATTAGGTGAGACTTATTATAGGTGATGGTTAACAGATTTTTTCGACCCTAGTTTTTGACTACCATATGCTCCATTTTTACACTGTCCAGTCCGCGCGTTACGCGATTTAAACTTACGCCGGAGGCCGAATGTTTTTTTAAAAAGAATTGTTTATAAAAAAATTCGCGTAATTTACTGAAAAAAATAAAAAAAAGCGAAATCATTTATTATCGTAATCAAAACCTGAGGGCATTTTAATGAGTGACAATTACGGTCTTAAAATGAAAAGAAAAAAACCTTTTTTTTTTTTTTTTTGTATTTCTGTATAATTCACTGAAGGCGTTAACCGTAGTTGTAAAATGCACGATTGCTAGTCAATAATTTTCGGGTTGAATTCCGCAGTATTGAAAGCGGAATGAAACTGACATCTCCGTCGACCAAAGACAACTCCGCGTGACCGCAATCTTAATTAGAACGCGTGGTGCAAGGATGAGGAATAGGTCACAAAAGAAAGAACTCTTCGACAAGCACATTGTAATATATTTGATATTAAAGATTGCTTAAATTCGGTCATCTGCCTAGGACGACACATTTCGACATTCGACGCAGTTCGAGGGAATCGCCTCAGCCCTATCGGGCATGCAGACTTAACCACCTAAAAAAATTCCGCGCATTTACGATTTTTGCTCGCATTTTAGGTGAAAGAATTATCTTCCATCTCCATCTCTTTACAACCCGTGAATACGATTCTAAACTCTTTCACGGGTTCTTTTTTTAAGCACCTTTGTGCAGTGGCCATAATTGTGCAGAAAGGACTACCACGGGAATTATCAGTTGCTGACTCACCACAATCTTAATGTCCGCATCATCAAGGAGACTTAACTGTCCTCCAGTGTGATGCGGGTGTAAGGCGGCTAAAGTCCAGGATTAAAGAATTCGTGAAAATGCGCATTTGTAAGTATCTTAATAGGGAAAAGAAAAAACATTTTTTTGCTCACGATAATAACGAAAAAATACGCATCCCCATTTAAATAATTTTCGAATATTTCATTCAAATGACGCAAGTTATCATCACCGTAATTTGTACAAGTGCCATCGTCATTGGTGCTACTCTCTTGCTTGAAAAAGCACTCAGGATATCATAAATATGATTGACGCAAATTTGCTAAAAACATACCATATAAAGGGTCCGCCAAATAACTTTTTTTTTTTAAAACAGGGCGCAAAACATCGAGTGTAGCTTCGGCTGTGTGGCACGTAGCACCGTCTTGTTGAAACCAAATGTTGCCAATATCCTCCTCTTCAATTTTTGTGAACAAAAATTCGTTCAACATGGCCGCGCCGCATGGAAGCGCCATTGATGGCGCTTCACGCATACTTTCTGCCACAGCAGCAATATTCTCGGGCGTACGCACTGTTTTTGGCTTTTCACGCTTTGGTTTATCGACGAGGATGCCAGTTTCTTTCACTTTTTTCACAAGATAACGAACATACGGAGCTGACGGTGATTCTCTTCTTCCAAAATCCGTACGCAATTTTCGCACACATTCTGCAACATTACCATGATTTTCAAAGTAATGTCGCAATATTTCCCAGCGTTGTTCAAGCGTATACACAACCATATTCGTTCAGCGGAAAGATAAAACTAATTATCTGTCAAATCAGACATGAGCTAAGTGTTACCATTCACGAAATAAGCACTAGTTGAAAAAAAAACGTTAGACTGCGGACCCTATATTTGGTACTAGGGTTATCCGTAAAATACGCTTCCCAGTGATTGTTCACAGTGTAAAACATGTTTAATTCCATGAATGCGTACATTTTTGGGAAGTTCAGACTTTTACCTATTTTCTACATAGTCGCCACTGAAGTCATGCATTATTGCATGCGGTATACGAGCTTTTGAAAGAAAAATATTACACCAAAAAAAAAAAAAATCTTACACGGATCACGTAAGATATGGTCTCTGTTTAGGAGACTGAAGTTACGACTAACTCGTAGATTTCCTCAATTCATCACTTGTCAAGAGACAACTGTGCTTCGTAGTACTTCATAAGTGGTCGAACCTATTTTATATAGAAGGTGTGAAGGGGTGTTTATCAGGGAATGTTTAGAGAGGGAGACTGTTTTTTTTCTTTTTTTTTCTTAATAATAATTTAAAATTAAATATAAATAAGCAAAAATAAAAATTATATTCAAATAATAGTTAACCTTTTCATTACGGCTCGGTTTGAATACAAATTATACTGTCAATTATAAAAGTAGTTTTTTTATTTTTTTTATGTAAACACAAACAGGAGAATTCCGACAGATGGTGATAGTATTTTTTTGAAGTCTCATCTGTGGAATTCTATGACGCTTACCATGGTGTATATGGCTAAACGCTGCATGTGGAGTGTTGATCCGCCAACGTCATAGACTACAGCCCGAGAATCACGCATAATCCTTTATTATTACAGGAATCTACTATGAATGGGTGGTCTTCACGGGACGACTTTCGTCTACCACCAGTTTTAATTGATAGGCTATGACTGACATTTTACGGGTGATGTATCAAATTCACACCAACCGGGGTATTTTAGAGCTCAGAAATCGTTTACAAATCCATTTTTTCTTAATCTCCGTCGGGGATCGAACCCACGACCTTTGGCTTGCAAAGCAAACGCTTTACCATTGAGCTATGACCGCCGGCTAAATTTGAAGCATAAATGTACTAATCTGGTCTATTTTCATATATCATATTGGTTCTTGTATCCTTTAGCTATCAGATGATGCATAAAAAATATATTCTAAGAAAGCAGCAAAACGATATATCACGTCAACCGATGTTAACGGTCTGGGAATCTTATGACGGCATATGCCGACAACCGATGCGAAAGGGTTAATATAAACTTAATTCCAAAAATGAATAAAAAATATTCATAATCCAAAAAATATTACCAAAATCATTATTTTCATATTTTTTTGCAAACCTTTCTTTCTCCTTCTTTAACTTAATAATAAAGTACCACGTGCTTCTCGAAAAGTTCTTTGTTTCGCGATCTGCTCCTCATCCATTCACCTCGCGTTCCGACGACGATTCCGCTGACACGAAGTAGCCTTTTGAGTAAACGGGAGATGTCATTTTAATGTTGTTCAATTTACCTCCAAAATGAGGTGACTTTATAAGAGAGTTTGCTGAAAAATTATACGCAAGTATTTTCAGCAGTTAAATCCAGCGCGCGTATTGTTGATCTAAAGGGACGCCATGAAAGATCGCACAGCCTCACTGTCAGTGGCGTATCACAGTGACGAGAGTCTTGTCGATGTATCGGGGGTGGGGGGATGTACGTGCACGTGCTGGAGGCTTTACGGCCCAATTTCTACGTTTACGATGCTTTTACACGACACTTTTACGTGGAAACGGGCGCAAGTTAAACTTATGGGCGAGTGAACCAGCCCAGTGCGGGATGCATATATTTTAAGTTAATTTTATTAAATCTCCTCACCATCATCATCATCATCATTACTAACTAGAGCATATGGATGTCAAAAACTGCCGACGTAAAGCTGTGTCAGCCGACATAGTATTCGTCCCATCTGCCTATCGCAGCTCTGTCAAGTAAATTCTATGTTATATTATAGCTTTTGGGCTTAGCCGTGTGTGGCGAATTTCTTTTGACCAATATTTCAAACGCCATTGAAGGGGTCTTCTTCAGGATTGATGATTTAGTTGTGAGTTGGTTTATTCAGATTATATTTTTACGAGCGTTATTGTTGTCTCCATGGCAACTACATACTCAAGTTTTGGTCCGGAGAATCGTGTACGGTAGGTATGTTCTAAGAATTGTACCTCCACGAACGTCATGTCGGACTGTGGTCGTCCTTGCTTGTCTGTACAGGTTTTGGAGTATTAAATTATATATATGTATTGTATATTTTTCGACGGTCTTCCAGGACGGCATGATCCCGGAGGATTAAAGATGTTAATGCAGCTGTATATCATGCTTTCCTGCGGCATTTGGAGCTTATGTCCCAGCAAGTCCACCTTCGCTACTTGATTGGTTGTAGTATGGAAGACTACCTTGTATGCTACTTCACCTTGTCATTCCTCATATGTCAAACCATCGTACACCCACACTACGCAGGCATCTGCTTTCGAAACCCATTTTTATTTAGGGCTGTGAATCCTGAAATTTCACCAACAGCCAATGCAGCTGTGTAATGGGTTTCGAGAGCAGTGAATGCAGAAACGATGAGTTGAGAAAGCGCACAAGGCAGCCTTTTAAGAGACGAAGGGTGATGCGTGAATCTCGGGCTGTAGTCCATGACGTTGACGGATCAACAGCCGTGTGTGGCGAATTTCTTTTTACCAATATTTCGCCCATTCAAGGGCCTTCTTCAGGATTGATGACTTGTTGTGAGTTGGGTCAGCCTAACGCACCTACGTTATGACTATATAGTATTATATAGTCGGTCATGACATTCGTGGAGGTACTCTTCTAAGAATATACCCACCGTACACGATTCTCCGACATGACGTCGACGGACCAACGAAAATTGAGTAGGTTAGTTGCCATGGAGATAATAATGACGCTCGTGGTACGTGAGGCTGACAGTTAAACTACCTCCTGACACCAACTCACAACTAAGTCATCAATCCTGAAGAAGACCCCTGCAACGGCGGTCGAAATATTGGTAAGAAGAAATTCGCCACACACGGCTAAACCCAAAAACCACAATATCATATTTTATTTTCGCTTTGAATATTGTTAATTTAATACATTCGAAAAATGTATCCACTCGTATGTAAATGTTGTCACCCTATCTGAGTATGAACACACACTTTTGTATCGCTCCTGAAAAGGCTTGACAAGCTGAAACCTCACGTTTTACGACTGAAAGACTCTGAAAACTCGAAATGCAAAATTCCCCGTACAATAAAACGAAACAGACCATCAAATTAATAATGCCGCGATCTTCTAATACATCGCTTGTATCGACTAGTCCATTCTGGAGGAACGAACAATACACTGTTAATTTTATTTTGTTAAAAATAATTCAGTTCAATAAATTATATCTTTTTACAATTACAACATTTTTTGCAAATTTAATGCACTGAAATACAAGTACAATTGATAATTCTTTAAAAAAGAATTTCAAATATTTAATACTTATGATAAAGTACTAAGAAAAACGAAGCAATAAAGCAACATAAGGTCCTAATGCTCATCAAACACACGACTCTAAGAAATTCGTGGAGTTCGTGCCTGAACTGGGCCTTCCTTGTGTGGAGTATATCAACATCTGAGGCGATTTGGGTTAGAAGTCTGATCCCTCTCCCAAGAGGCATTGTATTATATTTTATTTTCATCATCAGCCTGTGTCCGTCCACTGTTGAACGTAAGACTCCGGCATGGGTCTCCGCCCTCTTCGATCCTCCGCCTTCCGCATCCAGGTCACTCCCGCAATTCTTCTTATGTCGTCACTCCATCTTGCATCGTATCCACCAACACTTCGTTTGCCAGTTCTAAGGCGCCATTCCAATACGTTTATTCCCCATCGACCGTCATCTCTTCGACAGATATGTCCCATTGCCACTTGAGTGTACCTATTCGTTGGGTAGCATTCACTACTTGAGTTCTTGTGCGTATTTCCTCGTTTCGGATTCTATCTTTTAGTGACACTCCTCTCATGGATCTCTCCATAGCGCGCTGGGTGACCTTAATTTTATGTGTAAGATTTGCTTTTAGATTCCACGTCTCTGCGCCATAAGTTAATACAGGGAGGTTGCAGTGGTTAAACGTCTTAGTTTTAAGACATTGCGGAATTTTCGCTTTAAAAATGTACTTTAGTTTTCCAAATGCTGCCCATCCCAGTTGTATACGCCTTTCGATTTCTTTTGAGAAGTTATTTCGTCCTAGTTGTATTACTTGTCCTAGATAAGTATAGTCGTATACAACCTCTATTTGTGTTCCTCCAATGGAAATAGGGTCAAAAGTCTATATGGCTTTCGTTTTTAAGTAAGCGTTATTTTTGTAAATGACTATGTGTGATTAAGCTAGGTTAGCCTATATAGCAGTAGAGTAATAATTTTAAACCATCTAAAACACGGTACTTGACAATATCACCTGTATAGCAAGGTGTCATCCGTTTTATTGGGCAATTCGACACCGTATAAAGACGATAAAAGACGTGTTTAATCGTGCAATAAATTCATTCTGAATAAGAAGTGATATCAACGCGTATGCTTTCGTGAGGGAATATGGCTTACGTTTGAAATCACGCAAAAAAGCTTACACGGGCGTAAAAACGGCAGTTATAAAAGCGATAAAGGCATTGTATCAGGAAATTGAGGTGTTATTAATTTAATGGCGTTTCGAAATTTCACGTTTTAAGTGTTTTAGTGACTTTTATACGCAGTATAAAAACGATGGCAGAACAAAAAGAGAAGACGCATACATCAAGCAAGGCTAGCGTTCAATAAAAAACAACTTGTGTCAAAAAATATTAATTTAAAGCTCCGCAAGTGATTTGCTAAAAAAATTGTTTGGAGCATCTTGATGTACGGCTGTGAGACATGGTGCTTATCTGAAAGTGATAAAAAAGACAAGAGGCCTTTGAGATGTGGTCAAACAGAAGAAATCTCGGAATTTCCTGGAGAGACTACGTCACGAACACTGAGATTATCAGCATAGTCACATCATGCGCCACGATGGTCTTCTTCACGACATTGTGGAAGGGATGATTGACGGTAGAAACTGTAGAGGGTGCCTCAGACGGGAGTTCTTGCAGCAAGTGTTTGAAGACTGCAGAGGATCGAAAAGAGTGGAGATCGAGATGGAAGATTTTGTTGCTGCAAACCAATCCACCGGATTGATACTACGGAGAAGATAATTATGGGCGTCATTATTTTTTCTTGTCGCAGGAAGCGATCAAGGGCAGTCCACCGGTGGGCGGCGTGCGAACGGAAGCCAGGGGCCTCTAATTAAAAGCGGGCAATAGCCGGACCCGCAATTAGATGGTCTGACGAGACCCATCACGCGGAGTCGCACATGTCATTAGAGTCTTGCCTAATTGATTTTTAAAAGTCGACATTTAATAATGAAAAACATTTTTTTTTTGTCGGCGTCGTTTGTTGTCATCACCATTCCGCTGCCTTAACTAGTGTATATGACAGTCACGAATTGCCGCCCTAAAGCTCTGTCAGCTGCTATCATCTTCGCGTGAACACATTTCAGTTCTGCCAAGTTCTTTATATGTCAGCATCAAAAAATGTATCGTTATCTCTTTCTCCCGTTCTAAAAATCCCATTCATTCCAAATACTACTTATCTGGAACATTGCTCTACAGAGTAGCAGTTGTCAAGGATCTAGGTATAACCTACAATTCATTCTTCACTTTCCATACTCACATAATTAATATTCGGCGGGTTCATCACCCGCCAGGCTAGTCAATTTCGTAACCCTCTAATTTTTCGTACCCTTTATTCTTCACTCGTTCTATCTGTTCTAGAATATGGGAGCTTAGTTTGGAATCCCAATAAATTCAAATTCATTATCATGCTCGAAAAATTCGCAAAATAATTTCTCCGACGTCTTTATTTTTATATTTACGGTAATTATCCCTTCAATTCATTCAATTCCGTAGATTACTTAACTCTTTTTCTTCTAGGAATGCTTTCTTTCCATTCGTTAGAGTCTCGGATAAAATTGCTGCTCTCAAACATTCAATTCTTCTCCTTCGTGGGGCAATTCACAACCCTGGGATTCTCGAATGTTTTAACTTTTATGTTCAAAGCGTTTGCTTTGCAAGCCAAAGGTTGTGGGTTCGATCCCCGACGGAGATTAAAAAAAAGGATTTTTAATCAATTTCTGAGCTCTTAAATACCCTCCCCCCCCCGGTTGGTGTGATTTTGATCCCTCACCCGTAAAAGACCAGTCATAGAATATTGATCGAAAATTGGTGTGGTAGACGAAAGTCGTCCCGTGAAGACCACCGATTCATAGTAAATTCCTGTAATAATAAGAATGGTGCGTGAATCTCGGGTTGTAGTCTAAGACGTTGGCAGTTCAACACTTCACATGTAGCGCTTCACCATATGTACCATGGTAAGCGTCATAGAATTCCACAGATTATACTTCAGAATTACTATCACTATCTGTCGGTATTCTCCTGTATGTGCTTACATATAAAAAAAGTTATATTATCGAGAAATCCAGTGCACCAGTTGTCCCGTGTGACAAATGTCCCGTGTCCAATGTGCCCCACGTCGTTACCGATGAGTCGTTTAACGAATAGTCTGGGAACGAAATTTTACGGAAACTTTGAAAATCACTGATCTAAGCGATTTTATTTAACATTTTTTTATTTAAAAAAAAAAATTTTTTTTTTTATAAAAAAAAGGCATTTATTGGTATTTTCATGTTCTAAGAAGTATTACTTGTATATTTAATTTTAATTTTCACTCTCTTCAATGAGAAATTTCTAAAAAAAGTCTCGCTTCCGGGTTGGCGTTTAATTTTTTTTTTATTAATAATAAAGCTTTCTAAAAAAATATTATAAATGCACAAGGAGGGGGGACGCAAAAGGGGGGCGGGAGAGAGTGGGTGAAATGATAAAATTCCTGTATTTTATTTCGCATTTTTAAATGAAATTAAAAAATGAATATGAAATGAATTATTTTTCGTCTGCGAAGACCAAAACGTTTTAAGAACTCTGAAAATTAAATTGCGAGGCCTTTCAAAATGTATTTATAAATATTATAAATATATATTTTTAATCAATTTTATTCATTTTTATTCGTTTTATTTTCTTCGTTTTACATTTTCGCCCTTGAATAACTATTTTTTTAATTTTTTTGTTTCACATAAAAGAAAATGTTATGTGGAAGGCTTCCTTGTCCTCTCCTTACCACATTATTCCTCACAAAGTCAAACCTTCGTACACCCAGTATTCTAGGCTTGCATCTGCTTTTAAAAGTGAATTATGCGGCTGCATTAGCATTTGATGAGGTACCGATTTGCTGTAGTATATGTATTTATATTTTGTATGTAAACACATCCAAGAGAATACCGACAGACGTTGATAGTAATAACGATGCTAAAGTCTCATCTGTGGAATTCTATGACTCTTACCACGGTGCACATGGCTAAGCGCTGCATGTGGAGTGTTGATCCGCCAATGTCATAGACTACAGCCCGAGATTCACGCATCATATTTATTATAACAGGAATTTACTATGATTGGGTGGTCTTCACGGGACGACTTTCGTCTAACACTAATTTAGATTAATAGGCTATGACTGGCATTTTACGGGTGAGGGATCAAATTCACACCAACCGGGGTATTTTAGAGCTCAGTAATCGATATATTTTTTATTTATTTTTAATCTCCGTCGCGGATCGCACCCATGATCTTTGACTTGTAAAAGCAAACGCTTTGACCATTGAGCTATACCTGCCAGCAAGATGTATGATTTATATCCCGACGCTCTCGAGATCTGTACCATTTGGTCATTAAAAGCGGATCAACGCGAAAAAAGGTTGTTTTTTATTTAATTTGGAAGCGCTGATTCTGATACACATTTCGTTTTACAAATGGGTAGTACAAATTTATAAGTGAGAAAAATACTAGACGTTCATTGAAGGTTTATGTAATAAAGAGCGTCTTCAAAGAGAGAAGAAGAAATTGAAATGCTAATAACGTTTTCATTTAACGCAATGAAAATAAATGAGTTTTAAATCTGCATAATTACGTACATATATATTGACATCCCCCGTCTAATAAAGGCAACTCAATTTTTCCGCGATCATCATCAGAACGTGTGGTGAATGGATGAGCAGCAGGTCACACAAAGTAAGAACGTAAGAGCCTATTCCATGTTGCCTCATCAGCCACGCGCTTAGCCCTGACGATTTCCTTGGTGAAATTTAACAGCAAAGGACCATCAGAACTAAGCAGCAGTTCAGGAAAAGTCTCTCAAGAAATGGTAGAGACTCCCAGGCGACAACACAGAACGCGCCTCCTATTCTCATGGATGATGCACTCCATCGGAGAGTGTCTCACTGTCTGTTGTATGCCTGGATCACATGGACATGCGTCGCAAAAAGAGCGGTCTAAACGTTTTTAGAAATTCTCTAAAAATTCCGTGTCCGGTAAACGCTTGCGAGAGATGAAAGTAAACGGAATTCGTTTTTTAACACGTCAAATCGATGATGATAGGTTAGGTTAGGTTAGCTTAGGTTAGGTTACGTAAGGTCGACCATCGCTTCATCATCGCACTCTCTAATAAAGGTTAGTAATAAGGTATATAACGAAGTCCTGGTATCCGACCGGACCTGATGCCGGCCGGACCACTTCAAAGAGCGTAATCCGCTCAAGTCAAAAGAAAGGTGTCTAGAACAGCTGTCTAGAACTCTATGGATCGGAAGCTGCACGTAGCAGAAATGAGGATGTTGAGGTGGGCCGCCGGGTTCACTATGCTTGACAAAGTGAAAAACGAGCACATCAGAGGGAGCCTAAAGGTAACCCCCATTGTGGACAAAGCGATATATAGCGTTGGTATGGACATGTGTGTAGGCGGGATAGCACACATATTGTGAACGCAGCCCTGCAGCTGGAGGCGGGAAGGCTTGGACCGTGCACCTCCTGCAACATGGCTCAAAATAGTCAAGAAGGACATGGAACGTCTTGGAGTCGACAAGGAGCTTATCTTCGATCGAGCATCTTGGAAAAATGTTATTAGAAGAGCCGACCCGAAGTGAATGGGATAGGGCTAGGAAAAAGAAGAAGATTACTGATAGAAAGCTCTGCGAAAGAGGTTCTCAAACTCGGAAAAGTCTCAAAAGATATCAGCAAAGCTCGGACTTTCGAGAAATTAAAGTTTTCGATGGCGTCTCCAACTTGTATTGTTAAATTTTGATTAATTTCTAGTCAGGGGGGGCAGCGAAAGTTTTTGCAAACAAATAATGGCACAAAGCGAACGGGGGCGATCTTTGACGGGGGGGGGCGCCGAAATTCGTTTTAATTCATTTTCGGCTCAATGGCGAATTAAAATTAATACAAAATTGACAGGGTTAAATCTGCCGAAACGGCTTTGTTCGTAATTTGATAAATATTAATCTGAAACTTGAAGTCAATACTTGCTTAAATGTTTACTTCTTGATATTATTACGTTTGGCGATCAACAAGACCGGAAGCGATTCCAACATTGAAATTTTACTTAGCCTGTGTCTTTACAATTTTAAACGTAGGCCTCCTACGCGAGTCTCCATCCTCTTTAAACCTTCGCCTTCCGCACCCAGGCTATTTTTCTGATATACATTGACATCAGCACGATGTAGTCCTTGCTAACTGTTACCGAAAACCTCGATAGACAATCTTTCGTATTTTTGTCGCTTGCCATACCTTTATGTATGGCAACATTGGGAATAGTTACATAGTTTTGCCACCGGTGGCGCTGGTGACCGAAAACGGGCCGCAGAAGCGCCGACGGCCAGCAGTTGGTCCCCAACCTTTTGCAAGGTCTGCGTTGCGGCCGCGCGGCATGTCATACCGCGTGGTCACAAATTTGTGATGTTTTTAACGCAAATGTTATCTGTGCTTCTAAAAAAAAGTCTTTGTTTGCTGATCTGCTCCACATCTTGCCCTCACGCGACGTAATAACGCCTCTTTTTTAAAGAGGAGGATGTTAAAATATAATCGTGTCGGAAACAACAGGTTCAGATAATGTCTGCCCAGAAGTGGGCGATGTCGATGGCGTTACTTCCGGCCATCATCAGATCTTCCTGGGTGCAGCTACTCGGACACAGCGCACACTCTAGAATATGTGACAGAGTCTGCTTCACGCTGCAGTCACATTTAGTCGGTCCGCTGTCTGGGGAGCAAAGAAAAAACCTCCGCGTATTGCACCCTGGAAACGGTAATTTACAATGCCGACCAAACCTTCTGCTACGGAAAAAATAACACACGATATTTTATTTAGCCTGTGTCTTTACAAATTTAAATGTAGGCCTCCTGCATGAGTCTCCATGCTCTTCAAACCTCCGCATTTCGCATCCAGGCTATTTTCTGATGTCGTCAGTCCATTTTATAGGGGGGCCTGCCGAACACTCGTTTGCCAGGTTTTGTGCGCCACTCTTTTCACTTTTCTTCCCCATCGACCATCGTCTTTTCGGCAGATATTATATATACATTGCCACTTAAGTTGGTGATCGTATAATCGGTGAACATAAGACAGCTTTCAGTGGAGGAACACAAATCGAGGTTGTAAATGACTATACCGATCTGGGACAAGTAATACAACTAGGACTAAATAACTTCTCAAAATAAATCAAGACAGGCGTATACAACTGGGATGGACAGCATTTGGAAAACTGAAATAACTTTTTAAAGCGAAAATTCCGCAATGTCCTAAAACTAAGACGCTTAACCATTGCATCCTCCCTGTACTAACTTATGGCGCAGAGGCGTTGAATCTAACAGCAAGTCTTACACATAAAATAAAGGTCACCCAGCGTGCTATGGAGAGATCCATGAGAGGAGTGTCGCTAAAAGATAGAATACCAAACGAGGACATACGCAGAAGAACTCAAGTAGTGGAGGCTACCCAACTAATATGCACACTCAATTGGCAATGTGACATATCTGTCGAAGATGTGATGGTCGATGCGAATGGAAAGTGTTAGTTTGAGTGGCGTCCAAGGACTGGCAAACGAAGCAATGGCCGACCCCCTTAAAGATGGAATGGCGACAAGAAGAATAGCGGGAGTTACCTGCATGCGGAGGCAGAGGATCGAAGAGAATGGATACTAATACGGAAGGCTTACGTTTAATAGTGTACGTTTAACGTTTAACAGGCTGATGATATGTAGTTTCTTAATAGTTTCCCGGTTCATAGGTTAACTTAGTATTCTAATTACTGTATTATTCCTTGTACTTTCTATTGACAGTGTTTTAACTCTAACATAACTTAGTTATTTCATTAAATTGATCACATCCTCTATAATTTCACGGTTGACAAATTGTCCCTGAAAAGAGGGCATTCGAGTTCATACGCCATGGCTCAGTAAACAACGCACTTGCTGACGAAGCAGGAAGATCCGGGTTCAAGATTCTTGCATAACACTCGTCCTTATTCTTCTTTTCGGATGTAAATCTTAGCATCTTTCCAAAAGCCAATGCAGCCGTATAGTGGGCTTAGAAAGCAGACACCCGTGTAGAATAATACAGTACCTACATTTTCAAGCATATACTTTGACATCCTCCTTTCTAAGTTCGTTATTGAATTACGTGGTGGCAGAATGAGGAGCAGATTTTTTTGATTCAAGATCAGTTCACACTAAGTGAGAGTATATACAGAACAAACAAATTGATAAATATTCGTCGAATTTCGAACCCACGACCTTTAGTATGGTAAGCAAACGATATACACGTCACACCCAAACAAATTATATATATAAATAGCAAATTCAAGTTGTTATTTTGTGTATTTATACTATTGCCAGCAGATATAGCTCAGTGATTAAAGGTCTTGAGTTCGATCCCCGACGGAGATTAATAAAAAATATTTTTTTTATTAATCTGATTTCTGACCTCAAGCCCCCCCGGTTGGTGTGAATTTGTTAAATGCCAGTCATATCGTATTAATGCCAGCCTATTAATCAAAATTGGTGGTAAACGAAAGTCGTCACGTTAAGACTACCCATTCATAGTAAATATCGTCCCGTAATAATAAGGATGATCTGTGATGTTGTGATGCATCAACTCTCTACATGCAGCACTTACCCATATGTTAAATGGTAAGCGTCATAGGATTCACAAAAAGAAAAAAATACTTCAGAAACATTATCCTCATCTGGGGCCATTCACAGCCTTAGACTGATGTCTATTTGACATCTAACTGATGCACCTAGAATTACGAGAAGGCCTTCAGCCACTCTCTAACAAGTAGCTTTTTGCGTGCGTCCAGTAACGGGTCTCCAAAAACGGGACGGGACAGGGAGGATTTCACTTAGCTAGCCTATTCCCCATCTGTTCGTATTCTCCTGTATGTGTTGAGAAAAAATATCAAACTTATATATTGCATTTTTAAAAATATTTTTATTAATTCAGGGAATCAAACTCGATACACGTTGCATTATACGCAAGCGTTTTACTTTTAGTTAATATTCACGGTGCTTTAGAAGCATTATACAATATTTATTAAGAAAGTCGAGCATTAGCCCGACTTTTCTTTACCATTCAGCTATCTTTACGCTATCTTTAATCTATATTACAGCTATTATTAAGACATCTTTCGGGTATCCTTCAGTCATCTTTCCGCTATCTCCCCATCGTCTATCTATCTACCTTCGTCTTCTTTGATCTACCCGGATTTTAACTGACGTACTTTAAACCGATTTGGCTCGTAATTTTGAATTTCCTCTCAGATAAATTCCTGTTTTTCTATTCCATACAGTTGTATATCATTTTTATTTATGTATATATATATATTGCAGGTATTCATGTTGTTTTTCAAAGGTAAATTTTCCAACGAATTCGGAACAGATGGAATCTTTGAATTAAATTTTTAACTGTGCCCCTCAAACTTTAAAAAGTAAAGCAATTTAATTTAATATATTTAAATTATTTTTCTTTGTTTTGCTTTCTTTAGGGCCTACTGTTCAATTTCAATTTATTTTTCGTTTAGAAACATTACAAATAACAATATTTAATTCATTTCTAAAACAGGATAAAATAACAATTTATAAATAACACAATAATAATAGAATCATTTAAAAAGTCCCAGAGCCCGCTAAACAGAAGACTCCACGAAATTAATCTAATGTAGAAAAATATCAAAACAAAGTATATCACGTCTAACCTGCAATCAATGGAATACAGGCGTAAGATTGGTTCACTTGGGAACTTAAAGAACTTATTCCTCCGGCACCCACTCACAACCGTCAAACTCGTCTTACACTTGCCGAACACGGTAAATGTGTGTCGACCAATAACTGACAGTTTCCAAAGTTCCTTCCTTAATGCCACCGGTAAGCTTTAGAATACTCTTCTAACGTCTGTGTTTCCTTCTTTCTACAATCTGGATCTATTCAAGAAACATATAAATATACACTTGCAATGTCCTCAACCCACACACAAACACGAACACAACACACGGTTGCCAAATGCAGCGTCCAGCCTCCCTGGCGTCATGACATATGGTCACCAGAAATTGCCGTCGCTCAGTTCAGTTGCTATTATCCATTACTTCCAAGACATTTTAGCACTCCACCTTAAGCACTTTTTAATTTCTAATAAACGAATTTAATAAGACGACAGCTTAAGTATACAAAGCATATTTTATGTGACTTTTGTGAATCGATTATTTTTCAACGATATCGGTTAATTGGCCGGACTCTCTCTTGGCCTTGCTTGACGAAACCCTCCCTGTCCCGTCCAGTTTTTGGAGACCCAGATGGGGACCCGTTACTGGACGCACGCAAAAAGCTACTTCTTAGAGATTGGCTGAAGGCCTTCCCGTGATTCTAGATGCATCAGTTAGACAATAGACCTCATTCTAAGACTGCGAAATTAGTATACTACAGCGAGTCTCGAATTGCCTTCTTTGGCAACTCGCTGCTAACCACGAAATACGTAGGAATGGATAAGGAAATGGTAAGCTTGGGAAATTGATTCTGCAGAATGGTAGATATCAATTAGGAGTCATTACTTGCGTCTGCACTCTTGCAGACCTATTGTGAAGGAGCGAAAATGCAGTTTTCCATATTACATTCGGTTAAGAAATGAAAATGTTCGTGGCTTAGATATTTACTTAGAATGCCGTAGGAGAGCATAAATCATTTATCATAGCTTTCAAATTCCTGAAAGACTTATCGGGAATCATAAATACATATAATGTACTCGGTAGAGCACCAAGAGGCACAGCTGACAAGGTATAAGAAGAGGACCATAACGATATAATTAGTGATAAAAAAGACTAGAGGCCTTTTAGATGTGGTCATACGGAAGAATTCTCTGAATTTCCTGGAGAGACTACGTCACGAGCAACGAGGCTCTCAGCATAATCAAGAAAGATAGGCCCCTAGTAAGAACCATCTCAGAGAGGCGATCGGACACATCGTGCACCATAATGGTCTTCTTCATGACATTGTGGAAGGGATGGTTGAGGATAGACACTGTAGAGGGCGCCCTAGACGGGAGTATTTGCAGCAAGTGTTCAAGGACATGAATGGCAGCTCTTATGCTGAGCTGAAGAGGGTTGCGGAGGACCGAGAGGAATGGAGATAGCTCTAGTTAAAGGATCGGGTATGCTTTGGTGAAGTACTCAATGCGCATACCGTTTTTATCTGCCGTGTCAACTTATTAAAAGTAAACTGACAGGTAGATTAAAATGTCCAAAATAAACATTGACAGTTTGGGAAGCTTTGGTTTTAACAGACATCAAAGCAAAACGATTCCCCTCTTTGGGAGCGATGCCATCATTTCCAGAGCTTGTTAATCTTTTTTCATGCCACCTCCTTCCCTTTCGCATTGAATATTCTATTTTAATTTTTATAAAAACACGTACAGGAAAATACCGCCAAACGCTAATAAAGATACAACATATTGATATCAGTTTGATATAGCTCCTTTAGGCTGATGCCGTAAAGCCTCGAAAAACGATCTTTTGTCTCTTATTTTTGTTCGCTCGCCCGACATGCATATCTAATGTTAGCTTTTATTGTATAATAATAAACGGTGTTTGCATACGCCATTTCCTGTTGGTACCACTGTCATCTTGAATTCGCTTTTTCTGCAACGAAGGTTGGCAGCGCGTATTCAAGGCATATTCTAGGCAATTTGTTTGTGATCCTTTGATTAGTCCGACGTTTTCGAAGATTATAACATTCGGGTCTAACTGGAGGCTCAACTCATTGACGCCCGCTCTCACACAAACCACAAGTAGAGGAGACATTGATAGATATTTTTTTTTAAATTTGGAGATTGTAAATGTGTTATTTTTAACCTTGTTAGCGATTGAACCCGTGATTTATTGCATACCAGTCGAGAACTTCAAGCCCTCGGTTAAATCTTTACGCCAAATGTGCTAATGAACCGCATACTTATATTTGGATTTCTCTTTGAATGCTTAAAAAAAGATTAAAAACATATTCAAGTAAGCAATTTTTTTTTTCGAATCGTATATCACTTGTAATTTAATGATACGATATATTTTTATACTTGTATTATTTTAAAATAAATTAGTAAAAGTTACTTTATTTTTAATTATATTTCTTGTGTAAACGAAAGAAAACATAACCTACTCGTATATAGTGATTTTGTCTCTAGACACTTTATATAATATATACTGAAAAAAAAAACTTAATTAATAAGAAATACATACGTATTCTTCGTTTGCCAGTTCTTTGGCGCCATTCCAATACTTTTCTTCCACATCGACCGTCGTCTCTTCGACAGATATGACTTGCCCATTGCCACTTGAGTGTGCCTATTCGTTGGGTAGCATCCACTACTTGAGTTCTTCTACGTATTTGAAACGAAGCATTGGCCGACCCCCTACAAGATGGACTGACGATATAAGAAGAATAGCGGGAGTGACCTGGATGCGGAAGGCGGAGGATCGAAGAGGATGGAGACTCATGCGGGAGGCCTACGTTCAACAGTGGACGGACACAGGCTGATGATGATGACATATGTATGAAAATGATGCGATTTACTATATTATATATCTGGAGTATTGCTTTGTGAAACCCTCCCTGTCTTGTCCTGTTTTTGGAGATCCAGATGGGGACCCGTTACTGGACGCACTTAAAAAGCTACTTGTTAGAGAGTGGCTGAAGGCCTTCCCGTGATTCTGGGTGCATCAGTTACATGTCAAATAGACCTCAGTCGAAGGCTTCGAAGTTAGTATACCATATAACTCAAGTATACTCCAGTTATATGATGTCCAAGAATTTTCGCCTCACAATTTTCATATGTCAGCTCTGCTTCTAGGAGCTCTGTCGAATACATTATATGCATAGTTATCTACGCCCTAAATAAAAAGCAGCTGTTGTTTATGCTCTTCTACGACATCCGAAGAAAATTTGTGGATTCTATGACGTTTATCATGTTACATATGGCTAAGCGCTGCATGTGGTGGTGCTTTGTGTAGTGTTGATCTGCCAATATGATAGACTGCATAGCCCGATATTCACTCATCATTCTTATTATTACAGAAATTCACTATAAATTGGTGGTCTTCACAGGACGACTTTCGTCTAATACAAATTTTTGATAAATACGCTACGACTGTCATTTTACGGGTTAGGTATCGAATTCACACCAACCGGGAGAGTATTTTAGAACTCTTTTTAAAAAAATAAAAAAAAAACATATTTTAAATGTATCATTAATATTAATTAATGATTTTTCTTAAAGCTTTCGGTGACATTTCTACGAAATATATTGATACGTTTTTTTATGTTCGTGTACCTGTGGTACGTAGAGCTTTCAATAAGATAATATAATTCCATTGGAAACGTCTGCAATGGCAAAGAGGGAATCAATGAAAACAAGAGTACCTTTGGAATGGGTGAGGTGGGAGTAGAGTAACCACGCTTAAAAATATCAATCATTTATTAAAAGAAAAAAATATATATAATGTAGTCAGTTAATTTGTAGGAGTCGGTCAACACTCTGTTTGCCAGTTTTTGGTCGTCGTTCCAACACGTTTTTTTTTATCTCCATGTCATCTTTTCATGCATGAGAGCATATCGTCATCGCCGTCATTATCATCAGCCTGCGTCCGTCCACTGTTGAACGTTATCCTCTCGCTTAGTCTCCATCATTTTCGATCCTCCGCCTCCCTATGACGCTTACCATGGTGCACATGGCTAAGCGCTGCATGTGGAGTGTTTATCAGCCTACGTCATACACTACAGCCCGAGATTCACGATTCACGGTTATTACAGGAATTTACTATAAATGGTTGGTCTCCAGGGGACGATTTTCGTCTACCAGCAATTTTAATTAATAGGTTATGATTGACATTTTACGGGTGAAGGATCAAATTCACACCAATCGGGGGTCTTTAAATGCTCAGAAATTGATTAAGAATCCTTTTTTTTAAATCTCAGTCGGGGATCGATCCCACGACCTTTGGCTTGCAAAGCAAACGCTTTGACTATTGAGCTATACTTTCCGGCAAAGTGCTCCAACATACGAGTTTTTTGAGATGCAAGCCGTCGAGCGAGCGATTTTTTGTTTTGAAATACGAGCAATATTTGAGTTACGAGCAATCGGCTTAGTGGGTCGGCCGGTTGCACACGAACCGCGCGTCACGTTTTCTCGCCTGAATCCCACAGCCACGGTCAGAGAATCAGTTATCAGTGTGCTCTCGCTGTCAAAGCATCTTTAATTAGTTGTGCTCGCGTTTTTTGACTTTTGTACATTTTATTTGAGATACGAGTAATTTGCGGAACGGATTAAGTTAATAATATATCGAGGTACCGCTTGGTGAAAACCCTCCCTGTCCCGCCCTGTTTTTGGAGACCCAGATGGGGACCCGTTACTGGTCGCACGCAAAAAGCTACTTGTTAGAGCGTGGCTGATGGCCTTCCCGTGATTCAAGGTGCATCAGTTAGATGTCAAATAGACCTCAGTCTAAGGCTGCGAAGTTGGTATACTACAGCGAGTCTCGAATTGCCTTCTTTCGTAACACGTTGCTAACCACGAAATACCGAGGTACCACTGTATTCGAAAAATATTAAAGTATTTAAAGTGAAAGCTGTGGTGTTCCTATGTGGGGTAGAGAGGACTTTTCGGTGAAGCGAGAGGCCGACTTTATATGAGCTTTTTTAATAGGGTTCCTTTATACCATTTAATATATCGAGCTTTTTGTCTGTATGTCTCCCTCTTGCCAAAAAACCCTCGCGCGGTATTTTGGCGAGGTTTAAGAGGGACGATCGAGAAGTAACGAGACCAAAATATTGTTCAAGAATTACAACCCAAAACGCACAAAACGGCTGCATTGGGTTAAAAACCAAGATTTGCAGCCGAAAAGAAGAAAAGTGAACAAAAAAAGCGCTGTACAAGCACTTTGTTTCGATCAAGTAAAGCTCCGAATCTCGCCAGATACAGGGAGCGGCAAAAAAAGCTGACGATTTTCGTCGTTGTTTTGATTTAAAACCGTCAGCTTTTTTAGCCGCTCCCTGCACAACACATGGAATCAAATTGAATTAGGTTTGACGTGAGTATGTTATACTATCGACAGGCTTATACAACTGGGATGGGCAGCATTTGGAAAAAAAATAAAGAACATTTTTAAAGCGAAAATTCCGCAATGTCTTAAAACTTTGGCGTTTAACCAATGCATCCTCCCTGTATTAACTTATGGCCCAGATACTTGGAATCTAACAGCAGGTCTTACACATAAAATAAAGGTCGCCCATCGTGCCATGGAGAGATCCTTGAGAGGATTGTCGCTAAAAGATAGAATCCGAAACTAGGAAATACGCAGAAGAACTCGAGTAGTGGATGCTACCCAACGAATATGCACACTCAAATGACAATGTGACATATTTGACGAAGAGACGACGGTTGATGGGAAAGAAAAGTATTGGAATGGCGCCCAAGAACTAGCAAACGAACCATTGGCCGACCCCCTGCAAGATAGCAGGAGTGACCTGGATGCGGAAGGCGGAGGATCGAAGAGGATGGAGACTCATGCGGGAGGCTTACGTACAACAGCGGACGGATACAGGCTGATGATGATGTTATACTTTTCGAATGCTCCCTGTACTATTCTTCTATAGGGTGGCTGCCGTATTTTTTTTTTGCAGCATCAATATAACGATGTTATTATTTGTTGAGACGGTCCCGGGATCGACGATCCGCCAACGTTATTAGGCCTGGCTGCGGAGTAATGAAAGGGTATTGTTATTGTTGAAAGAGTGGCTTAATATCATACAATGTTATGTTATTCGTGAAGGACGTACTAACAACAATATACAAGAACAAAATACAAGAGAAAAATATTCAAAACACAATATAAATTTCAATCAAATAAGCTCGATTTATTTATAAATAATGTACGTGTACTTCAGATTTATGAAAAACTAAGAGGTTTTGTGGAATAACAAGTATAATGGAATAATATTGACGGGCGGCATAGTCTAGTGGTAAAAGCGTTTGTTTGTCGTTTTTGTATGCAATCGCATGCAGGAGAGCACAGCTGGTCATGAAATATCATCAAAGAAGATTCAACTATGTTCTTGAAGTGTGACGAAGTAGGCAGTGAAAAACTACAAATTACTTTTGCTGGAATTTGTTTTGTACTACAAAATTAGGGTATATTTCAACAAATAGGGTGCCTAAATGATTTCAATTTATTTTTGCACTTACAGAAAAATAACAAATTAAAAAAATCAAATCATTACTGAAATACAATAATATAATAATATAGGTACTTATGATTTAGTCCTAATATCAAAGCAATAATGACAAGCAACAGAAGGTCCCAATGCTCATCAAACAGACGACGCCAACAAATCATTCCTCCAAAAAAACTCGTGGAGTTCATGTCTGAATTGGGCATTCCTTACGTGAAATATATCAACATCCGATTTGGTTGAGCAGTCTGATCCCTCTCCCAAGAGGCATTACTCTAGCAGGTTAGTGTTGCTCTTTGGGAGATCGAACAATCTGTGCCTCCTTATTCTCAGATATTTATCGGGAACACATAGACCGATTTTCAATAAAATTTCAGGATTCCTGAACACGCCACGCAACAGCCGGAAGAAATGCATACCTAAGTACACATATCTTCTTGTCTTCAACTTAATGTACTCCAACATACCCTGCATGAAGTTAGTTGGATACAGCCACGGATAGTATCCATACACCCTCATGTGAAGAGACCGCAGAAATTTCTTCTGTACCCTCTCCAACATCAGGTTATATTTCAAGTCATGGGGTGCCCAAATGATAGACCCGCTCTCGAGTATGTTACGGACCAATGAAATAAGCAACACTACCATTACGTGCTCGAGAAAACCCTGCCATTTCGTAAAACAAACCCAAGTATCTTAAGTGCCTTACCACACACAGCTTCAACGTGCGCATGGAAAGTCAGCCTGCTCTCAAACTCTATACCGAGGTCTCTGATGGATGATGGCTCCGCTCTCGAGTGTTCTGTGTTGTCGCCTAGAAGTCTCTGTCATTTCTTGGGAAGCCCTTTAACTGCTTGTTCCGATGGTATCCTGCTATTATTTTTAGTCTCTCAAGTATGTTATTTAGTATTGACACGCGGCCCATGGGCGTAATTCTACCGAGGCGGTCTCGCATGGGACGTCCGGCGTGGGAACGCCGTCCGAGTGTGACGGTCATAACCTGCGCCCGTCTCGCATGACAGCTCAAGACAGGTAGACTCTTGCGAGGAGTTGTGTCAGAAGGACTATCGCATCATGCGCATTTGGAGAGCGCTACATATTTTTACGTGTAAGAAATTTAAATTATTTAGTTTTAAAATAAACGCTTTTATAACGTTACTTAAATTTGTAAATACAACTTCATCCATCAAAAATATTCTGACCTAACCTTACGTAACCTGACCTAACATAATATGACCTAACCTATACTAACTATAAACTAACCTAACCTAACCCAATTTTTTCAATATTAATTATTTCGATTTTTTCGATCGATATTTCTTGGTGGAATTCCATAATATCAGATATAAAATAAAATATTCTTTAGTATTTATTCCACATATATTTTTTTTGACGAAATGTCTTAGCGAGGTCGGATGGCCATTTTCAAGTCAATTAGTAAAAATTTTGTTGGCTCTATATAAAGCAAAGGAGTGAGCGAAATGGTGAATATGAATTGTGTGATGGGTATATGTGGTTTTAGGAAATCATTAATGTATAAGGGAATAGGCGCCCTCTACAGTTTCTACCCTCAACCATCCCCTCCACAATGTCGTGAAGAAGACCATCGTGGCGCATTATGTGACCAATCGCCTCTCTGAGATGGTTTTTACTAGGTGCCTATCTTCATTGATTATGCTGAGAACCTCATTGTTCGTGGCGTAGTCTCTCCAGGAAATTCTGAGAATTTTTCTGTATGACCACACCTCAAAGACCTCTTGTCTTTTTTTATCACTTTCAGATAAGCACCGTGTCTCGCAGCCGTACATCAAGATGCTCCAAAGAAATGTTTTGGCAAGTTGCTTGCGAAGCTTTAAATTAATATTCTTTGACTCAAGAATTTTTGCTTTTTTATTGAAAGCTAGCCTTGCTTGATGTATGCGACTGTTACATCTCTTTTTGTTCTGCCATCCCAGGTGATCGTACCTCCAAGGTGTACAAACTCTTTTGCATCTTTTAGGGGTACTCCTAGCATTGATATATTTTTCTGCTGCTCATCTACATAGCATTGAATGTGTTTTTATTGATTTTTTTATAACCTAATCTTGTTTTATTATATATAGTAAATTGTAAATTCTATTCTTAATATCTTATTCTTGTTTTTTTTTTCTTGTTTCAGTGGTGTGTCACTCAGTGTCGCAGCAACAGTACTTCCGGGTGTCGCCAAGAGATGCCAGAGTCCTCGAAGGAGGAGAGACTCTTCTGGAGTGTGAGGTGGCAAACAGAGGAGGGGACGTCCAATGGGTCAAGGATGGCTTCGCCCTAGGTAATTAACTTTTTATTACAAGTATATAGGTTAAGATTAGAGATGCTCCCAGCTACCAGTCAACCCAGTGGCTCTTGAACTAATTGATTGATAATTAAAGAAACTGCTGACCTTGTGAGGAATGACAAGGTGAAGCATACAAGGAAGCCTTCCATACTTCAGCCAGTCAAGTAGCGACGGTGGACCTTGCTGGGACATATATTTCAAATGACGCAGGATAGCGTGATATACAGCTGCATTAACTTCTTCAATCCTCCTCGATCATGCCATCCTGGAATGCCGTCGAAAAATATGCGAACAAGAAACGATTCTTGTATCTTAGGGTTTGCTTCGTCCTAAATCAATATTTAACATTACACGTACATGATTCAAGAGACATTTTCATCGAAGATTAAGGATTATCATATTATATGATTATATATATAGTATGCTCAATACAATATGCTTTCACACGACTGACCCGTGCGGCGACGTAATACGTCACCGGCGCCGTAAGTGGCAATCTATATAACTAAAGCCAATATGGCGACACACATGTCTGACAAGCAAACAGAAATAAGTGATGAAAGATAGTATATCAAGGTTTTCAGTACCAGTCAGCTAGGGCTATATCATGCTGATGTCAACTGAAAAATAGTCATTTCGAAGACACTGCTAGAGTTCGAGGTTGCGAAAAAGGTAAAGGGTGGCTTAGCTTCTACACCTTACACCAATAATAAACAATAAAAAGCAGATGATAAATCCACGTTGTAATCTGCGTGTTTTTTTGCTTAATTAACATCAATTCTTACGAGTTGGTGCTAACAAACGGAATTACGCTGCTGTTGAGCGCTTCTGCGCGTCCGTCTGCAAGAGTGCAGACGCAAGTAATGACTCCTAACTGATGTCTGCCATTCTGCAGAATCCATTTACCAACCTCACTATTTCCTTATACATTCCCACGTATTTCGTGGTTAGCAATGTGTTACCAAAGAAGGGAAGTCGAAACTCGCTGTAGTATGCTTACTTCGCAGCCTTAGACTGAGGTCTATTTGACATCTAACTGATGCATCTAGAATCATGGGAAGGCTTTCAGCCAATTTCTAACAAGTAGCTTTTTGCGTGCGTCCAGTACCGGGTCCCCATATGTGTCTCCAAAAACAGGATGAAACAGGGAGGGATTTCACCAAGCGATTCTTACGAGTTATCATTTCAGTTACAATTTCATAATAAACATGGCAGTTGAATCTAAAACTCTAATTAGTTATCGTATTATTATTATTTGAATATGTTTAAATTCAATGTTTTTGTTTATTATTTATCGTTAATTAATTCTGAATTGAATTCAAATCCATCTAAATTCAAATGCGGAAACACGGTACGGAATTTTATTATTAATATTATTCGAATACGTTTATGCGTTTAATATGTTTATTTCTCGCGATAAATTCAGTCCGAATTGAATTGGGCCTCATCTAAATTCAGTTACAGCTGAACCTAAACAATCCCGGCGGCTGAATCCGACGGAACAATTCGCTTATTTCATTTGGCGCTTAGTCAAAACAGTCCGGACCGCACTATACCGATGCTAATTATCGGATTCAGGGCTGCAGTGAATCGAAAACTTCGGATTCAACGAATCCCAATTTGAATTAAACCAAAAATAAATTCACTGTCAGGTAGATTCACTGTCACTTAAAGGTAAAGCGTTCCTCTTCTTTATCCTAGCCATTTCCCATCATCTGGGGTCGGCTCTCCTTGTTCACATTCACCATGTCTGTTTGTACTGCGTTGCATTTTCGGTCAAACCCGGGGTTTTCAGATCCTTGTTTATAGTTGCAGTCCAGGTTGCCCGCGGTCTTCCAGGTCTTCTTCTCAGCGTGGGTATGTTGAGGGCTCTCTTGACCATGTGGTCCTCATCTCTCCGTGTCACATGCCCATACCATCTTAGGCGGTTTTCCATTATCTTTTTAGGTATAGGGGTCACCCGAAATGAACCCCGAATATGTTCATTTCGAACTCTGTCCACTCTAGTCACATCGCCCGCCCACCTCAGCATCTTCATCTCTGCCGCATGAATCCCATCCAAGTCACGTTTCAGCGGGGTCCAACACACCGATCCGTAGAGCATAGCTGGCCTTTCAGCATTTTTGTAGATTTAAAGGTAAAGCGCTGTTTACCATATTAACCTTTAAACGCCCAGTGGTCCAATACGGGACCGCAAAATTGCATCGTTAAATGCTCTAGCAGGCCGATGTTTGTACTGTTTCGTCGCACAATAGATTCTTCCATGAACTTACTTTAATACTATTATTACAAATTAATGTAATCCGATTGTGAAATGGGACTGTAAGGCATTGAACGACGCAAATCTGCGGTCCCGTTAGTAAACCACTGGGCGTTTAAAGGTTAAAGATCGTGGATTCGATCATCTACGAATTCTAAATCTGGAATATAAATCTCAGCGTAAAGCAGGAACCCTGTGATTTATTCTACGCTCCTAAAACGTGGACCAATTAGTTTTAAAGGGTAACTCAAGTAGTTTAATGACACGCGTTAAGCAGCATTTTGGCCCTAGCTGTCATATTTTTTGATTTCGGTGATTTAACCCTTTCGCATCGGTTGTCTGCATATACCATCATAAGATTCCCCGACCGTTGACATCGGTTGGCGTGATATATCGTTTATCAGAATAGTTTTTATGCATCATCTGATAGCTAAAGGATACAAGAACCAATGTGATACATGAAAATAGACCAGATAAGTACATTTACGCTTCAAACACTAGTTTTATAATTGACAGTATAATTTGTATTCTAAACGAGCCGTAATGAAAGGGTTAAAGATAAAGCGTTGTTTAACATATTAAAGATCGTGGTCGGGATTCATCATGATCGATTCGATCATCGACGAAGATTTATGTGAAAAAAAATACCTTTTATAGGCACCTAAGCTTAAAGGCAAGAACCCCGGGACTTATTTGACGCTCCCAAAACTGGACCAATTAGTTTCAAAGGGTAACTCAAGCAATTTAATGTTACGATTTAATACCAACTCTAGTATATATATTTTTACGTATAGTTCAGAACCACAAGGTTGAATGGAAGCCAGAAGCTATGTCAATTAAATGAAAGTACATTTATCACACAATTCTTTGCAGTGCCCCTCTGCCAGAGCTGAAATGTTTCACGTGAGCAAAGACTGAGTTAATATTTTTTCCTGAAATTGTGTAAATCTGAATTGATCATCGTCATTAGCCTGTATCCGTCCCCTGTTGAACGTTAGCCTCCCGCTATTCTTATGTCGCCAGTCCATCTTGCAGGGTCGGCCATTGCTTCGTTTGCCAATTCTTGGGCGCAATTCCAATACTTTTCTTCCCCATCGACCGTCGTTCCTTCGACAGATATGTCCTGCCCATTGCCACTTGAGTGTGCCTATTCGTTGGGTAGCATCCACTACTTGAGATCTTCTGCGTCTTTTAGCGACACTCCTCTTATAGATCTCTCCACAGCACGCTGGGTGACCTTTATTATATGGGTAAGACTTGCTGTCAGATTTCACGTCTCTGCGCCATGAGTTAATACAGGGAGAATGCATTGGTTAAACGCCTTATTTTTTAGACTGCGGAATTTTCGCTTTGAAAATGTACTTAGTTTTCCAAATGCTGCCCATCCCATTTGTAGTCGCCTTGGTGAAAAACCCTCCCTGTCCCGTCCTGTTTTTGGAGACCCAGATAGGGACCCGTTACTGGGCGCACGCAAAAAACTACTTGTTAGAGAGTGGCTGAAGGCCTTTCCGTGATTCTAGGTGCATCAGTTAGATGTCAATTAGACCTCAGTCTAAGGCTGCGAGATTAGTATACTACAGCGGGTCTCGAATTGCCTTCTTTGGTAAAACGTTTCTAAACACGAAATACGTGTGAATAGATAAGGAAATGGTAAGGTTCAGAAATGGACTCTACAAAGAGCAGACATCAGTAAGGAATCATTACTTGCGTCTGCACTCTTGCAGACGGACGCGCAGAAGCGCTCAAAAGCAGCGTTGTATACGCCTGTCAACAAATCTGAATGAATTACTTGTCAGAAGAGATTCGAATCTTCGAAATTGCGAATCTGAAGTTTGGTGTCGCCTGTCGTCCGCACTTGATTCGATTTACCGCCCCATCGACAAGTCGCACTAATAGCCGGCCGGACGGACTTTATGGGCCGGCAGACTGCGGCCCACACACATCCCGCCAGATGGGCGTTATAGAGACACACGAGGGATGTAATTAGGGCGATTGGCCGATACGTGAACGCCACCACTACACTTGGAGATTTGATAATATAGTAGAGATTTTTATTCAAAGAAATGTCGTAAAAATTAACATCCTCCTCTCTCTCAAAAGGGTGTTACTCCGTCGCGTGATGGCAGTATTAGGAGCAGATTGATAACACAAACTTTTTATGAAGCACATTGACATACATTATGGCCCAACCTAGTCACAGCATTCAGGACGGGCCACAATACAATATCTCTCGCCGACGGTTGGCACACGACTAGCGCGCCCGTGATGGGCTGGCGCACAGCGCCACAAGTGAATATCTCCGTAACTAGTCCAAAATGCCAATATGGCGAAACATACATGTACGACAAGCGAACATCAAATAAGAGACGAAAGATTGTATATCGAGGTTTTCGGTACCAGTCAGCAAGGGCTTTATCATGCTGATGTCAATACATATTACATTCAATTAAGTGTAAAGCCGGTCTCGCTTCCAAAAAACTAGGTGTATTATATAGATCACGTCGGTATTTCAACGATAAACAACTTCTTCTTCTATATAAAGGACAAATCCGACCTATCCTTGAATACGGCAGTCAACTTTGGATTGGAGCCCCAAAATACCTTCTAAACTTAATTTACTCAGTTCAAAGAAGAGCAATTCGTTTGATAAACAAAGACACCCTTACGTCTAATCTACAATCAATGGAACACAGACGTAAGGTTGGTTCTCTTAGTCTTTTCTACCGTTGTTACCACGGTCGCTGCTCTTCGGAACTTAAAGAACTAATTCCTCCTGCACCCACTCACAGCCGACAAACTCGTCTTACACTTGCCGAACATCCATACACGGTTAATATATGTCGACCAAGAACTGGCAGCTTCCAAAGTTCCTTCCTTAATGCCACCGGTAAGCTATGGAATGCTCTTCCAGCGTCTGTGTTTCCTCCTTCCTACAATCTGGATCTCTTCAAGAAACAGATAAATGTACACTTGCAATCTCCCCAACCCACACACAAACACGAACACAACACACGTTTCCCGCATGCAGCGTCCAGCCTCCCTGGCTGAGCGTCATAGAGTGCACTGGTCTTGACCGGTTGTGCTCTCCTGCATGCGTTTACATAAAAAAAATAAAAATATAAGTATATACTGAAGGATCGTGCAATAATTTCTGCACTAAAGTGATCAACGGTATATAAAAAAACGGCACACCTCAATATTCTACGTAGGTACTTGTATTCTAGACCATTAACCGGCTGCATTGGATTTACCTGAGATGTCAAAAATCCAAACCGAGTAATTTTTTTTTATTCAATATCTTATATAACACCAACAAATTGACGCATGATATATATTTTGTAAAAAATGGCTTCATCTAAATTCGGCTTTGCTCTTCGAAGTTCCACAGAATACACATTGAACGTAATTTTAAATATATTTTTTCAGGATTTTCCAGTGTGATCCAGGGTCAGCCACGCTACTCGGTTGTGGGCGATAGCCGTCACGGCGTTTACAACCTAAGGATAGCGAACGCCTCGCTGGACGACGATGCGGAGTACCAGTGCCAGGTGGGGCCGGCCAAGGGACACAAGGATATACGAGCCAATGCCGCACTTAGCGTCATATGTAAGTACCAATTATTATGCCAATTTAATGATGATGTTTTTAATGTAACTTTTAGCTTGTCAAGATATTTTTGAACATTTTTTAATGAACGTATTTTATATAATCGTATCGGAAACAACAGGGTCAGATCCTGTCTGCCCAGAAGTGAGCGACGTCGATGGCATTACTCCCGGCCATCATCAGGTCTTCCTGTATGCAGCTACTCGGACACAGCGCACACTCCAGAAGGTGTGTCAGGGTCTGCTTCGCCCCGCAGTCACATTCATTCGGTCCACTGTAAAACTGCCAAGCTTTCATTTGTGTCCTCGTCTTGCATACTCCGCTGCGAAGTCTGTTAAGGGACCTCGATATATTCCACCCCTGGCAATCAAAGTATTCCCTTCAGTTGCGCTTCTCCACATGTTCATCCGCAGGGTGGCCTCAGGTATCACCAGTTCCGTTGTTGACTGTAGGAAACTCCTTCTAGATTAGAGCTATGTGGTTATCTTTTGATACCCAAATATAGGGTGGAGTGTGTCGTGGGTTGCTTTGGTGAGCTCCGTCTTAGAACGTAGATCATCGTCTACATCAAAATAGCGTCATCGAAATTTAGCAAATTAGTTTATGCCACTGGCGAAAAGAGACGAACGATCGCATATCGAGGTTTTCGGCACCAGCCCACAAGGACTATATCAAGCTGATATCAATATTTATTTAAACTACTGCGTAGAATTGATCGAGCTTCTTCGCAAGCAAGCCTTGCTATATCGGCTTTTATAATAAATGATTATTTTTCGTATTAATTTTAAATTGGCAATAAAAAAATTCAATAAAGACTCTGTTGGGACAAAAACAAATTGGTTTTCATACAACCTAATAGACTGAAAATAATTAAATTTATTTTCAAAGTTATTTTTAAGAATATTTTTATATTATTCACAAATAATAAACAAATTACGGATCAGTGAATTGTAAAGAGTAATGTTAAAGTGTTTTCTTAAAACGAATCAAAGACAATAATGGAATGTTTATTGTTTCAAAAATTGTTCATTGCCAGCAGCGAAAATTGAAAGATTTAAAAAAATATTCCGAATTCTGATTTTATTATTTTTTTATTAATAGGCTTCAAATTTGAACGGGGTTTGTTTATTTTCCCCGATTGTGGGGACACTTTCCCGATCCGGGGATATTTACCCCACTTTTGAGATAATAAAAGCCACACATCAAATTTTACAATGCGAAATTTTCAAAGGCATTTTTGTTCCCATTAAACAAATACTGAAAAAAAAAATGTTAAAGAAATCATAATACTAAGTAAATTGCCATTCTTATATTTTTATACATCAGAACGAAAACCAGGGGGCTTGAATATTTCATGATTAGATCAGTTTCGGCGGTCATAGCTCAATGGTAAAGCCTTTGCTTTGCAAACCAAAGGTCGTGGGTTCGATCCCCGACGGAGATAAAAAAAAAAAGGATTTTTAATCGATTTCTGAGTTCTAAAATACCCCGGTTGGAGTGAATTTGATCCATCACCCGCGTCAAGCTGCTGGGAGTAGAAATTGACCAGTTCCTCAATCTTAGCGGTAATATTACAAAAACGATGAAATCTGGATTTTTTAACCTGCGGCAGATACGGTCGGTAAGAAGATGCTTACCCAGAGACGCTACAAAGAGTTTGGTAAATGCGTTTATAGTCTCCAAAATGGACTACTGCAACGCACTGCACTTAGGCCAGCCAACCAAACAATTAAAGCGATTGCAGTCGTTACAAAACGCAGCGGCACGACTAGTCTACAACGCGCCCAAATTCTGTCACATTACTCCAATACTACACCGACTGCATTGGTTGAGAGTTTCGGCTAGAATCCAGTACAAATTATGCCTCTTAGCTTACAAGGCACTCAACGGAACTGCACCGGGCTATCTGACAGAACTTATCAAGCCTTCAGAAATAAGCGCGCGTGGAGAGACACTCAGATCGGCTAGAGCAAATAGAAGCACCCTGCAGCTGACGGGAGGTAGTCCTAGCACGGTCTTTGGCAATCGGGCTTTCAGCTACGCTGCACCAATGGCCTGGAACTCACTACCGGAAAGCATAAGAGAGCTTAAAGCGGAGGCATCCTTCAGAAGCAGACTCAAGACCCACCTTTTTACTCAGAGAGGCAAAGAAGCGCTTTGGAATGATCATTCGGTCATAAAAGAGCGCTATACAAATACTAATATAATAATAAAATGTCAGTCATAGCCTATTAATTAAAATTGGTGGTAGACGAAAGTCGTCCCGTGAGGACCACCCATTCATAGTAAATTACTGTAATAATAAAGGATGATGCGTGAATCTCGGGCTGTAGTCTACGACGTTGGCGGATTAACACTCCACATGCAGCGCTTAGCCATATGCACCATGGTAAGCGTCATAGAATTCCACGGATGAAACATCAGAATTATAAATCACCATCTGTCGCTATTCACCTGTATGTGCTTACATAAAAAAAAAGTTTCGAGACGTATTTATGCATTTTTTTGAACAAGAAATTGATTGTTAAATCGTTTAAGTTTTAGGGGTGTGCACCATTTGGTTCTATAGGATACTTCAATTTAACTTCATAATCTTACAAGAGCTTACCCATTCATATCATCATCAGCCTGTCTCTGCCAACTGTTGAACGTAGGCCTCCCGCATGTGCTTAAATCGTCTTTGATCCTCCTCCCTCTACATCCAGGCCACTTCCGGTACTCTTATAATGTCTTTTCTCTTCGACAGATATGTCTTGCCCATTGTCACTTGAGTGTGCCTATTCTTTGGGTAGCCTCCACTACTTATGTTCTTTTTTGGATATTCTCGTTTCGGATGCTATCTTTTAGAGACACTCCTTTTATGGATCTCTCCATGATACATTGGGTAACTTATTTTAATTTGTAAAATCTGCTGTTAGATTTCACGTCTCTGTGCCACAAATTAATACAGGGAGGATGCAGCTTACTTATTATTTCAATGTAAAATATCAATAATATTCCAATTTTAGTTAATCCATTGCAATTGGGTTTCATTTCGGTTGTCCTCTATACCCAAAAAAATAAGGAAAAACCGCCTTAGGTAGTATGGGCATGTGACACGGAGAGATGAGGCCTACATGGTGAAGAAAGCCTTCAACATACCCACGCTGAGAAGAAGACCTGGAAGAGCGCAGGCAACCTGGACTGCAACTGTATGCAAGGATCTGATAACTCTCGGCTTGACCGAGAATGCAACGCAGGACAAACAGACATTGCGAACGTATACAAAAAGAGCCGACTCCAGATGATGGGAAATGGCGAGGCTAAAGAAGAATGAATCAATTGTAAAAAAATCCGATTGCCGAATTTCCGATTTTCGTTCCCAAAGTATACAATTTTTCCATCCAATTTTAATGCAAAGATCGGTATTTTAAGAGAAGAGAATTTATTCAAATCGAATTGTCAACGGGCGGCATTTAAATTGACAGATATTGACGCAATCTATACGTCAATTATACTGAACATTTCATTTTTTCATGACGAAAATATTCCTTTCCATATTTTAATACTCTTGAAAACGATAATGTCGACAAAAGTCAATTGAATTTCATTCAATGTCTAAATTTAATGGACATGGAATAATTTACAAAAAAAAATGGTAAAACAAATATAAGTTTTTTGTTAACCCTTTCGTTACTTCTCGGTAGAATACAAATTATACCGTCAATACGGCGTGAATTTTTCAAACCATTTTTTTTGCTTACAACTAGTATTTAAAGCATAAATGTACTTATCTGTCCCATTTTCATATATCACATTGGTTTTTCTATCCTCTAGCTATGAGATGATGCATAAAAAAATATTATATTTAACAAACGTTCATTATGCAATTGCATACATGTGGCTTACAGAAAATTTGCTCCTGTGACGAAACCTAACGATATTTATTTACATGCTTTACAGATTCCTGTAAAGAATACATGTAGATTGATGCACTTCCAATTTCCTACCGTAGATGTCATAATGAGTACTGAAAGTAGCAAAACGATATATCACGTCAACCGATGTCAACGGTCGGAGAATCTTTGAGGGTTAATTGTATGAATATTTTTTATGTCTTGGTTTTTTATAATGCCATTTCCGTTATTGTGTATTGATATTACAAACAGAAAAAAATTCCAACAATGAAATATGAGCATTATTAAATGTTTTTTTACGGTTCTTATATGTATTGATATCAGCTTGATATGGCCATTGTAGGCTGGTGCCGAAAACCTTGATATACAATCTTTCGTCACTTATTTTTGTTCGCTCGTCGGACATGCATGTGTCGCCATATTGGTATTTTCACAAGTTCGGTCACGGGTGTGACGTTAGTTATGTGCCTGTCATTCACTGTAGATGAAAGTCGTCTCGTGAACACCACATATTAAAAATGATACGTCAATACTGTGGTGTAGTTTAATGTCGTTGGTAAATCGACGGTTTTATGATACTACGAAATATCAAAATAAAACAATTAAAATAAATAAAATCTTAGCTCGATGATCGCGAGATTTGGTCCTAAGGGGCGGTTCAATCTAAAGCAATTCGAGTAATTCAAATGATACGCAATCAGTTCAGGGCCGCACTAGGCGAAATAAAATCGAATGGGTGTTTTGCGAGGGAAATAATAAGTTTTGGGAGCTATTGTAGTTTGGAGCGGCCGGCGTGGGAGCAATGACAGTAACGGTATAATTCTACTGCGACGCCAATTGGGCCCTTTCCGAGCTTTATGGGTCCCGGGCCGGGCCCATTTGGGAAGCTGTAAAACCGCTGGAACGTCTATATTCCAGGACAGAACTCAGACGATAATATTTGTAATTTTTCACATTTTCAAGATATTTATTTGTTGCAAATTCACAGAAAAAAATCTTCCCATATACGTTCCATATATTGCGTATGTATTAACATCCTCCTCACTCTCAAATAATATGTAATTCCGTCGCGCAAGGGCATGATGAGGAGCAGGTCAGCAAAACATAGATTTTTTCGGAAGCACATTGACGTATATTTACGATAAAGCTTGTGGTCCCGATCTGGGCGCAGCAGTAGACCGAGCCACAGTACAATATGCTCTCGCCGAAGGGCAGTAGGCAATTGATCTCCGCGATCGGGATGGGCTCTCGCCCGCCCAATAACACATCCCTGCTTGACAAGCGAACAGAAATAGAGACAAAAGATTGTATATCGAGGTATTTGGTACCAGTCAGCAAGGGCTATATCATGCTGATGTCAGTGTGATCACCACAATTTACTGTCACTCAGTTCAATCAGCTGCCATTGTCCATGCTCTGTCTTCAAATATGTCTTTACCCAGGCAGGTACTTGAAAAGATGACCTCTGTAGTATTTAAGGAAAATTTTGGGTTGTAGATCGATGATAAGCCTGACGTTTTCGAGGTTTGGGCATTTAGTCTCTAAAAGCGGCTGTATCTAATCAATGAAACGCAGTTAGCAACAGGTGGTGACCCATCCATGATGTGATAAGCGTGCACGTATATATTTGTTTAAATAAATTTGAAAAAAGCACGGTTGATCGGGATTCGAACCGTCAGCGTCTGAATGACAAGTAAACGCTTTAGCCACTGGACTATGCCACCTGGGGAGAAGAAATATTACTATTTTTTAATATTTTTTTAATTTAAATATATAAAAAAATAAAAATATTAATTTTTTATATATTTATTATATATAAAAAGTTGCGGAAGGCAAACCTGACATATGAAGAGCTGAAAACCATGGCGGCAGATTTTGACGACTTATATAGATCTTACTTACATATATTCATATCTAACACAAACTCACAACTAAATCATCCATTCCCACGTATTTCGTGGTTAGCAACGTGTTACCAAAGAATGCTATTCGGGACTCGCTGCAGTATACTAATTTCGCAGCCTAATACTGAGGTCTATTTGACATCTAACTGATGCACCTAGCATCACGGGAAGGCCTTCAGCCACTCTCTAACATGTTGATTTTTACGTGCGTCCAGTAACGGGTCCTCTGGGTCTACAAAATCAGGACAGGACAGGGAGGGTTTTCACCAAGCGAATCCTGAAGAAGACCCCTGCAATGTCGGTCAAAATATTGGTTAAAAGAAATTCACCGCACACGGCTAAACCCAAAAGCCACAGTATCAAATCCAGCCGTGAAAACCTTAGAAGCTATTTATATAGATCTTATAATTCTAAATAATATTGTTTACTTTCGCAATCATTATTTGATTTACAAGATGATCGTTTAGCTGCTATCAAATGGCAAGCGTTGTATAAACATATTAAATTTATTTTTTTGAAACAGCGTCGAGATGTAACGTTATTCCTTTCAGTCTGTGTTATTTAATTTAATTGGGTCTAGAACAAAAAGGAAGACTGTTTGGAGAGAAAGGCATCATGAAAAAATCTATTTTCATGAAAATGTGCTGAATTTTTTTTTTTTTTTCAAAGGTCGAGACCAGACAAGGCCTAACGTAACTTTTGAGGTCAAAAAGGTCACAGGGTTTATAATATAAGTGAAAGTTATTTCGAAGTTTTGTTGCATATTTCGTTTATGGAGTATATGTTTATTTTTTCTTCCCAAATCCGTTGTTTACCTGCAGCATATTTTAACACAAATTACTGGTATTTACCCTCATCACACCGAAGGATATTTAAATCTACTTTATGATGCGCTCATTCAGATGATGATCAGTTCATCATCATCAGCCTGTATCCGTCCACTGTTAAACGTAAGCCTGCCGCATCAGTCTCCATCGTCTTCGATCCTCCGCCTTCCGCATCCTGGTCACTCCCGCTATTTTTCTTATGTCGTCAGTCTTTTTCTTCAATCTTGCAGAGGGTCGGCCAATGCTTCGTTTGCCAGTTCATGGACGCCATTCCAATACTTTTCTTCCCCATCGACAGTCGTCTCTTCGACAGATATGTCCTGCCCATTGCCACTTGAGTGTGCCTATTCTTTGGGTAGCATCCATAACTTGAGTTCTTCTGCGTATTTCCTCGTTTCGGATACTATCTTTTATTGAGACATCGAGTATGGATCTCTCCATAGCACGCTGGGTGACCTTTATTATATGGGTAAGACTTGCTGTTAGATTCCACGTCTCTGCGCCATAAGTTAAAACAGTGACGATGCATTGGTTAAACGCCTTAGGTTTAAGACATTGCGGAATTTTCGCTTTAAATGTGTACTTTAGTTTTCTAAATGTTGTCCATGCCACTAGCATACGCCTGTCGATTTCTTTTGAGAAGAGTCTTCGTCCTAGTTGTATTACTTGTCCCAGATAGGTATAGTCGTGTACAACCTAATTTTGTGTTCCGGCAATGGAAATAGGGTTAAAATATAATCAGTTAGCTACTGATAAGTCCAGTGGGATTCCCCTTTAAGCAATTGTGGTCACTGTACAGAAGTGCTTAAAAAAAAACCCTATGAAAGAGATTAGAATCACATTCACGGGTTGTTAAGAGATGAAAAGGATGATAGATTCTCTCAACGAAATCACAAGCGATAATGGTAAATGCGTGGATTTTTTTTTAGTGAGTAAAATATATATTAAAATGCGTTTATGACCGTTTGGTCATCAACTTGCATATAAAACGAAATTACTTTCCAAAAAACGTATTATTTGTTTTAATTACATTTTATCTCATTGTGTTACTGCTCATCTATTAAAAAACTGATATCAGCAATACAACTGTACATTACTACGTAGTATTCCTTAGTGTACCATTACAAACGATGGCTCAGTTATACTGACAACCCTTTGATATCAGGTCTATATAGTGACATCCTCCTCTCTCAGTTCGTTATTGAATTGCGTGGTGGCAGGATGAGGAGCAGATTAACAACACGAAAACTTTTTCTTAAGCACATTTACATATATATTTCGATAACTTTACAAACTTCTGGCCCGCACCTAGTCACAGCATTAGGCCGAGCCACAATACAATATGCTGTCGCTGACGGCTGATAAACAACTGGCTGTCACATCGGCGTCACTAGCGGCAGTCTATATAACTAGTCCCAATATGGCCGACACATAAATGTATGATAAGCGAACAGAAATAAGAGACGAAATATTATTTATCGAGGTTTTCGGTACCATTCAGCAAGGGATACATCACGCTGATGTCAATATAATCGTGTCGGAAATAACAGGGTCAGATCCTGTCTGCCCAGAAGTGGGCGACGTGGATGTCGTTACTCGCGGCCATCATCAGGTTTCCTGGGCGCAGCTACTCGCACCTAGTCACAGCGTTCAGGCTGGGCCAACCACAATACGACCTCGCCGCCGTAGGCGCACAACTGACGCGCTGCAAGTTGCGATCTATATAACTAGTCCTCCTAACGGAATTACAAAATGACAACACATGCGTGTCCGATGAGTGAACGAAAATAAGAGACGAAAGATATTTTTTTTGTGTCAGCACATACAGAAATACCGGCAGATGGTGATAGTAATTCTTAATTGTCAATTGTGGAATTCCATGACGCTTTACATGGTGCATATGACTAAGCGCTGCATGTGGAGCGTTGATTTGCCAACGTCATAGACTACAGCCCCGAGATTCACGCATTATCCTTTATTATTACAGTAATTTACTATTTTGAATCATGAATGTCTTTACGGGACGACTTTCGTCTATCACCAATTTTAATTTATATGCTATGTCTTACATTTAAGTGATCAATTTCACGCCAATCAAGAGTATTTTAAAGCTCAGAAATCGATTAAAAATCCTTTTTAAATTATTTTTTTCAATCTCCGTCGGTGATCGAACCCACGATCTATGCCTTACAAAGCAAACGCTTTGACCATTGAGCTATACCCGCCTGCAAAATGTATCTTCTTTGAACATACGAATTGTCGTAGATATATACAAATATATAAATATAATTGTGTAAATATATATATAATGTGCGTTTCTCCAGCATTCCTTTCAGTCTGTGAGTATTTGTAGGCACTAATTTCACCGTCTGGCGGGTTTCGTGGGGGTACCGCCTTCGCCTCCCCGTCTCTGATAAAGCAAACCAAAGGTTCGGAATCACTGATGCGATACAGCCTTTGTATGGGCAATAAGTTAGGCTTTGAATTACATACATCGAAATAACAATCTGCGCGATGGTATTTTTTTATACATTTAAAAAAAAAATGTAAAAAAGAAACTTTATTTTTTTCATGTGGAAATGAAAATGTAAGAACAATGCTTGTTGATACATAATACTTGTATACTTTAAAAGTATTATCGTTTGATACGATATAGCATTTTTATTTTAATGTTTGATTTTAATTTTCTGTCATGGCATAGTGGTAAAGCGTTTGTTTGACATTTAGACGCCGTTGGTTAAAAATCAAAACAAGCTTGATTTTTTTAAAAATATTTAATCAAATCTTAGCTTTATACATTGAGCCACCCCTTAACAACAAAAAATCTTCTTCACCGGATTCTGAACTTGAAAATAATTCAATAACACTGAATATTATCACGGGGAATTTAATTAACATGGATGTTTTATTTTACTTGAAGTAATTGACTAACGGATTTGCGAAGTTCAGTAAACACGATTTTTAAAAATTTAATGATAAGAAAGTTCTAGAATTGATTTGACAGCGAGTCGCGAAGTTACGTCGGTAGTTTTTAACAGCTGTGATCGGACAGCGTTCACACACAGTGGACTAGCGAGTGGTCAAGCTAAGGTCGGAGAGTAGTGTGACGGATAGTGCTGAAAAAACGACTTATCCAATGAAGTTCTCCTTCTTATATAGTGTCTGCTCACTCACACAAGGTAACGTCTTCTTGTGATTGATGCAACATCTATGGGACATACAACACGAACATTTATGACAAGTCATACATAACAGAAAGTATTTTATTTAGTTTCAAACCTTAGTTACCCTTCTGGCGCCCCCTTCCAGACCTCAGAGCACATTCTCTGGGACTGTCAGTTCCTCTCGTTAGAAAGAGGAGTCCTTTTCGATGCAGTGCGAGGGAATCGTCTCTGCTCTATCGGGCAAGCAGTTCCATTTCACGGGTTCTTTCTTTTAGCTTTTCTGTGCAGTGGCCACAATTGTTCAGAGGGCACTCCCACTGGACTTATCAGTTGCTAACTAATCATAATCTGAATGAGCTCATCATCAAGGAGACTTAACTGTCCTCCGGTCAATCCATCACAGTTCTATTTAGGAGATAGATCTTGACACCTTAAAAATATGTTAAAGATATGTTAAGGCTATAGATGGGATAAATGTTTATCTAGGCGTAGTGGTAGGAGTGAGGACGGGTACTCTCAAGGGTACACGAGTTACCCATGTCACAATAAAGGGTAAATACAGACCCTCAGGTATTGCGTACGCGGTTGATGTAAATGCGAAACACCTGGTTAGTATGAGAACGACGGGTGTCATTTGAATTTTCACCATTAACTTTGAGAAGCATTCTCAATATTAAATACCATTAAGGTTATCCACTGGCAATACTTGGTGAAACTGCATAATTATAATTTTAGAATTAATTTTAATTAAAAAATTAATAAATTAAAAATACTTAGTTTTGATTCACCATTTATTTTAACGATTACATGTTTCGGCCTTCCTGAAGACCATCTTCAATAAATATTTTTAATTTATTAATTTTTTAATTAAAATTAATTCTAAAATTATAATATTAAATACATCACATCATTTTACATTTAATTATTTTGTATTTTTCTTTCAATATTATATATTTTATTTCTTTCAAAAAGAAGACTCCACGAAGTTACTTTGATTAATAAATTCGTGGAGCTCATGTCGAAACTGGACTTCTCTCAAGTGGAATATATCCATATTCAAGGCGATATGGTTAAACAGTCTGATCACTCTCCCAAGAGGCATAGTCTCTGGCAGGTTAGTAAAACACATACACATACAGGAGAATACTGACAAACGATGGCGAAAAAATTAAATCTATTAAATATATTATATAACTATTGCTATTGCTATATGGCTTATGGGTATGTTATTTGCTTATCATACGGAAGATCGTGGGTTCGATCGCTGACGGAGATTAAATAATAAAATATTTTAATCGATTTCCAAGCTCTATGAATACTCAGGTTGTTGTGAATTTGATTCCTCACCTAGTAGAGTGGAGTAATCATTTTGGGGTTGAGCCGTCCTTAACCCTTTTGCATCGGTTGTCGATATATGCCGTCAAATATTCCCAGACCATTGACATCGATTGACATGATTTATCGTTTTGCTACTTTCAGTACTCATTGTGACATCTACGGTATTAAATTGGAAGTGCAGTCATTCGATTTATTAAACTACGTGTATTCTTCACAGGAATCTGTAAAGCATGTAAATAAATATCGTTAGATTTCGGCACATGAGCGATTTTTCTGTACACCACATGTGTCAATGCCACCACATGTACGGAGTTACATAATGAACGTTTGTTAAATATTATGCTTTTTTATGCATCATCGATAGCTAAAAGATACAAGGACCAAAGTGATATATGAAAATAGGTCAGATAAGTACATTTATGCTCCAAATACTAGTTTTAAGCAAAAATTCACGCCGCATTGACAGTTCAATTTGTATTCCACCGAGTCGTAACGAAAGGGTTAAAAAAAAGGTCTCTGGAACGTCAGGCTAAATATAAGATGTCTTTAAAAAATCTGATTAAAAATCACACAAAAATATAATGCGTCTTGCATTCTTATGTAAGAGTATGTGCTTACATAATGTGTATATGTATAATGTTTGAATATCTCATTATATATATCGTTATTATCTTTAAATTAAACGTGAGTGGTATCAAACACCATTTAACCTATTCAAATAAAGTGGGTTAAAATATTTTAATAAATTCTCGTGAAAAGGGGTTAACCGGGAGTTGTGAGCACCCTCGAGGATAACCCTGGATGTGTTATATCCTCGGATGTATTCGTCGGGACAATGGGATGCGCGCACCCGCATGACCGGCTGAATTTTGTAATTGTTATGTAATTAGGTTAATGCGAAAATTTTACCGTATTTGTAAACCACTTGGCCGGATTAAAATTAAATTATTTTCGGCATTATTTTGATAATATTATAAATGTACATTTTAAATACGCCATTGTTTGTTTTCACGTCTTCTCATATTCGCTGCATATTTTGAGTTTCACTGTTCCGGAACCGAGGTCTCGGTCCCGAAATTACTGCATCAGTTTAAATGGTGATGCCGGAATACCAAGGATCCGACACTGAGGATAAATCCAAGCACCGGAGTTGAGTTTTAGAGAGAGATTTATTTGATAAGATACCACTTTTTTCACCTTCGTTTACAACATCATCGTCAGCTTGTATCCCTTCACTGTTGAACGTAAGCCTCCCTCACGAGTTTCCATCTTCTTCGATCCTCCGCCGACCGCATCCAGGTCACTCCCGCTATTCTTCTTATGTCGTCAGTCCATCTTGCAGGGGGTCGGCCAATGCTTCGTTTACCAGTTCTTGGGTGCCATCCCAATAGTTTCCTTCCCCATCGACCGTCGTCTTTTCGACAGATATGTCCTGCCCATTGACACGATGTCTCACTCACCTAACCTAACCTTACTTATTTCGTTAACGAAACCTATGGATTTGTGGACTCTACAAACACTAGCAGAATCCTTAAGTTAGATTAAGTTAGTGAGACAGACAGTGCACCAGATGTCCGGAAACCAAATGTTCCGTGCACCAGACGTCCAGTACGCCTAACGTCGTTAACGATGAGCCTGGGAACTAATTCTCTCGGGACGATATATGACACCCATTCAAGCATATATTAAGCATCTTTTTCACTTGCAACTTCTAGTATTTCAAGACTTTCATATGTGTTTTGTATAAAGAAAGAAGGTAATGTATTTTGAGAATTTTTTATTTTTTATTCTTCCCATTGTAAGTGTCTTTCCTTGGTGGGTGTTGTATAGATTCTATTTTCCTTCTGCCTCACCCTCTAGCGGATGACAGGATTGGCCCGCGGGTCGGTTATTGGATCGCTGAAGGGACTTGGAATTTGAATTCAGGGCTCGATGGAGTGTCGAGAAGTGCTTCTAGACAAAGAGGGATCATCTAAAAGTTACACGAGAGTATCATTTTTCAAATATGTTGACATCAGCGCGATATAGCCCTTGCTAACTGGTACAGAAAATTTCAATATACATCTTTCGTCTCTTATTTCTGTTCGCTTGTCATGCATTTATGTGTCTGCCATATTGGGACTAGTTATATAGACCGCCGCTTACGGCGCCGGTGCGACAGCACATTACGCCAGTCGTCGCAGTACCGCCCATTGTATTGTGGCTCAGCCTAATGCTGTGACTAGGTCGAGCCCTAAATTTGTATTTTTATCGTAAATATATATCAATGTGATTCTGAAAAAGTCTTTGCTTTGCTGACCTGCTCCTCATCGTGCCTTCACGCGATTAAATAACAACCTTTTGAAAGAGATTAGGTAGTTAGAAAATAGTAATTCGCCACACACGGCTAAACCCAAAAGCTACAATATCATTTAAATAGAATGTACTCGGCGGAGCTGCAGGAGACGAAGCTGACTTGTGATGAGGCGAAGACAGAGCTTTGTGGTGGCAGTTAGAGAATGCCATATGCTCCAGTTAGGGGTCAGACATGATATACAAATACAAAATTACGCTGCTTTTGAGCGCTTCTGCGCGTCCGTCTGCAAGAGTGCAGACGCAAGTTATGACTCCTAACTGATGTCTGCCATTCTGCAGAATCCATTTCCCAACCTCACCATTTCCTCATCCATTCCCACGTATTTCATGATTAGCAACATGTTATCAAAGAAGGCGATTCGAGACTCGTTGTAGTATACTTACTTCATAGCCTTAGACTGAGGTCTATTTAACAACTAGCTGATGCACATAGAATCACGGGAAGGCCTTCACAGCCACTCTCTAAGAAGTACCTTTTTGCGTGCGGCCAGTAACGCGTCCCCATCTGGGTCTCCAAAAGCAGGACGGGACAGGTAGGGTTTTCACCAAGCGAGGACATGGTATGATGATGATGTTGGAGAAAACGCATGGTTGTACAACTTCAGTGCTATTTAAATGGTCGCACCTTTAGAAAGCTCCTCTTTCAGATTTTCAAGTATGTGAAACCTACGCCGTGGAACTTATTTATGAAATGGCGCCCGTGAGATTGCAATTAACTTGAAGATTTGCCTGCCGGGGGTCCGCGGGGGGTCCGCGGGGGGTCCGCAGGGGTCCAGGGGGGTCCGCGCCGCTTTAAAGATTGAGAGAATCTTATGTATTATACATACATAATGCCGAAATGGATATCGACCCGAATAAATTTGCAATTCCTATATAGATTAGCAAAATTTTCGCAGGTAGAATTTGGAAAGCGTTCTGTTTGCCGAATGGACGTGAGATTTTTACGTCAACATATACAAGAGAATACCGACAGATAGTGATTGTAATTCTGAAGCTTTTCGTCTGCGGATCCTATGACGCTTACAATTCTACATATGCATGTGCTGCTTGTGGAGTTTTGTTTAGGCAACGTCATAGACTACAGCCCGAGATTCACACATCATCCTTTATCATTGCAGGAATTCATTGTGAATGTACGGTCTTCACGGGACTGCTTTCGTCGACAATCGATTTTAATTAATAGGCTATGACTGGAATTTCACGGTTCAGGGATGAATAAAAAAAACGGAGTTATTCATAGAGCTTAGAAATGTTTATTTTTGTTTTTTTAATCTCTGTTTGGGATCGAACCTATGTCATTTGGCTTGCAAAACAAACGGTTTGACCATTGAGCTATACCCGCCGGCATTTTGATATTAAATAGATAATAATTTCATACATTGTTTTAATATGGGTCGCATTGAGCACTGTTTCACTTGATGGAAGATTGCGGTTTCGCGATCTATGAAAGCTTCTTCTCTTCCCTGACATGAAGAAACACCTGGATGGAGAAGAGCTGGAAGAAGCGGTTCTCAGGTATCTGCGTGGCTTGGCGGCAGATTTTTTTGTCTCGTGCATTCAAAAGCTCGTATACCGCATGCAAAAATGCATTCACCTCAGTGACGACTATGTAGAAAAATAGGCAAAAGTCTAAACTTTCCAAAAATGTACGCATTCATGGAATTAAACATGTTTTACACTGTGAAAAATCACTGGGAACCTTATTTTACGGATAACCCTCGTATAAAGACATATTAGTTAATAAAAAAATGTATTTTTTTTCTCGTATGTAATATTGAATTAGGAATACTAAGTTTCTTATGTTTTATTCGTAAGGTGAATTATTTTTTTCCATACATTTTTGTTGTTCTTCTTCCAGGAACTCGTGTCTCTGGCCCCCCATAATGTTATGTTAAAAAATTGAAATATATATTTATTTTTTTGTGAATTTTTTCCCAATTTTTTTTCTACCCCGCTTTCACGGAGAACCTTTCCATTTTTGTTGAATATGCTTTGAATAACTTAAAATATTCGAATATGTTTTGTTTTGAAGCCCGAGAAAGAAAATGCGGCCTCGGTCGTTACGCCTATGCCTAAATGCCAATAAAATATATTAATAATAATCAAATAATAATTATTCACACCACGTTATTTCAAGAAAATCTTTTTCACATTGATGGAATCGTTATCAAAACTCACGGTGGAGGGATGAGGAGTAGATGAGCAACACGAAGAGCTTTTTAAAAAGCGCTGATATCTTCCTCGCCGAATTTAAATATCGGATTACTAGGCGGCAGGAAGCAGGAGCAGATTGACAATTTAAATTACCTGTTTTTGGTTCGTAATTCGCGTTTATTTCTCAAACACATTTTCTTCCAACCGGTATGGCGCTCACCATTAGGCATTCGCCATAACGGTCGCGAGCGAGCTGCAAACTGCCAAGACAGTCGCGGCAAAAAAGCGAATTAAAGATGACAGTTGCACGAACCTGGAATGGAGCAACTGTCATAACAAATAATATGGCGTATGCAAACGCCTGCGTAGTATTCTATAATAAAATTATTAGATGTGCATGTCAGGCGAGCGAACAAAAATAAGAGATAAAAGATCGTTTTTTGAGGCTGTACGGCATCAGCCTAAAGGAGCTATATCAAGCTGATATCACCGCATTGAAAAATATTTAAGTTAAAAATTTCACATATTTTCGGTCCGAGGCGGAGCATATGCTTTGAGGCCCCAGCTGGATCACAACACGCTATTCGTCGCGTTGAGCGCTCCACTGATTACTGGATACCAGGCGCCCGTGGTCGCTGACACCCAGCACCGCAAATGGCGATCTAGATAACGGATTGAGGAAGGCTGCGAGTTAGTCAAAAGATGCAGTCTCTTAAACAGAGGCCTCACTCAACGTGATCCATTCAATAACTAGGTGAAAAATAAATATTTTTTATTTAAAAGGGATCGCAAAGTGAATGCTGAAAACATTGAAAAAAAATATTTAACAATTCATTGTAACATGGCTTTTTTTTGCATTGCCGAATCGGCCAAAGCCACAAAAGAGGGAGTGGCGTTAGAGCCAAGATCGATCCCGTTCCCAACCAGGAGTTGGGATCAGAAATGGCTTTCCCTGTCCTTTATCCTGTCCTCCCGTGTTTATCTATTGCTAATACTGTTTGGACAGTCTGTTCCGCATCTCCGGGTATATTTGCAGACCCACATATTACTAGTGCATAAATCTATATATTGATATCAGCTTGATATAACTCTTTCAGGCTGATGTATGACAGAAATGGTTTATCATTCGATCTATATTACGACGATTAAATAAAACCCCGATTATTGAACAGCCAAATATTTTTCTGGTACTACAGCCGCATTTTCTGCAATTTTTTTGCAATGGCATGTTTCGCCTTTGATACCGCTATTCTTCTTATGTCGCCAGTCCATCTTGCAAGGGGTCGGCCAATGCTTCGTTTGCCATTTCTCGGGCGCCATTCCAATACTCTTCTTCCCCATCGACCGTCGTCTCTTCGACAGATGTGACCTGCCCATTGCCACTTGAGTCTGCCTATTCGTTGGGTAGCATCCACTACTTGAGTTCTTCTGCGTATTTCCTCGTTTCGGATTCTATATTTCAGTGACACTCCGAGCATGGATCTCTCCATAGCACGCTGGGTGACCTTTATTTTATGGGTGTGAGTAAAGAAGAAGAAACATGATTGCTAGAAATTATTAAATATGCACCTATTACGATACTCACACAAAAAAACACTATTTTTTGTATAATCGGCGCTAATTGCCCGTTTAAGTTTAAGTGTTTGCACGTGCATTTAGATCGCCGCTTCAGTCACGCCATCCATGGGCACTGAGCGGAACTAAACGCCGGCCGGTAACGAACGGTATACCACCACTTGTAGGCGTATCGGTACATACTTAAAAGGGGAGTGGTATCGGGCGCGTGAAGCAGTAAGTCACGGTATGTGATAAAAAAGGTAACGCGGGATACCATCGTAACTGGTAAAACTTTACATTTTTATATTAATTTAAAGAAAAAATGATTCTTAACCCTTAAGCATTGGTTGTCGGCATATTCTGTCAAAGATTCCCCGACCGTTGACATCAGTTGACGTGATATATCGTTTTGCTACTTTCAGTACTCATTGTGACATCTACGGTAGGAAATTGGAAGTGCAGTCATACCCTTTATCAACCTACATGTATTCTATACATGATTCTGTAAATCATGTAAATAAATATCGTTAGGTTTCGTCACAGAAGCGATTTCTCTGTAAACCACATGTGTCAATGCCACCACATATATTGAGTTGAATAATGAACGTTTGTTAAATATAATACTTATTTGAAAATAGGTCAGATAAGTACATTTATGCTTCAAATACTTTTACGTTTTTACTTACGTTTAACAATAGTTTCAAGCAAACAAAAATGGTTTGAAAAAATTCACGCCTTATTGACAGTATAATTTGTATTCCACTAAACCGCAATGAAACGGTTAAATAGAAGAAAAATCTAAAGCAGACGCTGGGATTCGAACTACGAACCTTTGCAAGCATGCGAATTTAGTCCGTTTCTTAATGTGTTTCCAATAAATTCGCTCTGTTTAACTTTTTCGTCTTGGGCTCTCGCTACGTCACCAAATACGAGCATCAATATGTTTCTAGGTGAACCTACAGGAGCATAGATGTCTTGAAACAAGACATGGATAAAAGCAGCTGAAGTAAATGTTTGTCAGTAGTTTTAGTTAAAATACAGGTATGATGCAGGTTTAAAACGGATACCTGAAGAAAAAAAAACGCTCTTAACATGTTATCTATAAGTTCGCTTTGTTTCGTCAATACTAACACTTCTCTCCTCCGCTTTTCTCTATGTTACCTTATTTAAATGTATTAAGATTTAGTTTTAAGAAGCTCCTGACGATGGTGGCATCTCACTAAAACCGGTAGACTTATTATGAATTAAACCTTAGTGGTTTCATACATAGCTTTACTAGTGTATTTCCTCAAATATGACAAATCAGCCGGCGGATATAGCTCAGTGGTTAAAGCGCTTGCTTGGCAAGCTGAAGGTCTTGGGTTCGATCCCCGACGGAGATTAAAAAAAAGATTTTGAATTGATTTCTGAGCTCTAAAATATCCCCGGTCGGTGTGAATTTGAACCCTCACAAGTAAAATGCTAGTCATAGCCTAGATAATAAAATTGGTTCTAGACGAAAGTCGTCCCGTGAAGACCACCAATTCATAGTGAATTCCTTTAATAAAAAGGATGATGCGTTAAAGTCGGGCTGTAGTCAATGACGTTAGCGGATCAACACTCCACATACAGCGTACAGCCTTATGTAGAACGGTTAGCGTCATAAAATCCACAGATGAGACTTCAGCATCACTATCACAATCTGTTGATATTATCCTGTATGTGCTTACATAAAAAAAACACAAGTTACTGCGATTTATTTAAAAAATGGCTTGTCTAGCGACCTAGAGCAGTCACTTTAATAGATTTTATTGATAAATGAATTAAACAATTAAAAGTGTTTTTTTAAAATATGGATTATTATATTTTTCCTCGCAGTTAAACGTTCATACATTCGCTCGCGTATTTTTCACGGGTGGCATACCGTAACCGATACACATCGAGAGCATTACAACTCTCATATTAAACAACACGCCCATCCGTCTTCACACGATTGCTCGGTAATTAATTAGCGATTTAAAGGTTTCGTGCTCCCGAGAGTCGTTACATCATAATTAACGTGTAATTATCAAACAGTTAACAACAAATCACCTTAATTGAAACATTTGTACCGCTTATACGGTTGCAATTTTAAACGAATTTTTTTTTTCGAAGATTATTTACTTCAAAGCATTTTTTTGTACAGTTAAGATAGCGTGAATTTTATTTTTTTATGTAATCGCTTACAGGAGAGCACAGCCTTTCAAGTCCAGTGCACTCTATGACTCTTAGCCAGGGAGGCTGGACTCTGCATGCGTAAACGTGCGATGTATTCGTCTTTGTGTTAGGGTTGGGGAGATTACAAGTGTATATTTATCTGTTTCGTGAAGAGAACCAAATCTTAGGAAGGAGTAAACATCTTTGGAAACTGCCAGTTCTTGGTCAACACACATTAACCGTGTTTAGATATTCGGCAAGTGTAAGACGAATTTGTCAGCTTTGAGTGGGCGCAAGAGGAATTAGTTCTTTAAGTTCAGAAAAGCAGTGACCGTGATAAAGACGGTAGAAAATACGTGTTACTGAACCAATCTTACGCCTGTGTTCCATTGATTGCAGATAAGACGTAAGAGTTTCATTGTTTATCAAAAGAATTGCTCTTCTTTGAACTGAGTCAATTAAGTTTAGAAGGTATTTTTGGACTTCAGTCCAAAGGTGACTGCCGTATTCAAATATAGATCGGATTTGTACCTTATACAGATGAAGATGTCGTTGAAATACCTCAGTGATCTATATAATACACCTTCTTTTTTATGCCTTGCCTATAAGTTACCTAAGGTGTGAAATTATTATCTATTTGATACTAAAAACGTTTTTCGGACGTATTTGTTTTGTAATTGAAGTATACCTGTATAGTGTCCACAATATGGTGCCACACAGTTTTCATCATCATCATCATCGCCTGTATCTGTAACTTTTGTACGTAAGACTCTAGCATGAGTCTCTATCCTCTTCGATCTTACGCCATCCGCATCCAGGTCACTCCAGCTATATTCTTCTTATGTCGTCAGTCCATATCCACACAGTTCTCATCATCATCAGCCTATATCCGTCCACTGTTGAACGTAAGCCTTTCGCATGAGTCTCCATCGTCTTCGATTCTCCGCCTTCCGCATCCAGGTCACTCCTGCTATTCTTGTTATGTCGTCACTCTTGCTCCACACAGTTTTGCCAGATGTCAATATCCATGACTTTCCTATAATTTTGTACACAAAACATTGACATAAAATAATGTAGAAATATCATCTGTGGCGCCCTAGACGGGAGTATTTACAGCAAGTATTCGAGGACGTGAATTTTAGCGCTTATGCTGAGCTGAAAAGGGTTGCGGAGGACCGAGGGGAATGGAGATCGAGATGCAAGATTCTGTTGCTGCAAACCAATCCACCGGATTGATACTATGAAGAAGATCATTTGTGGATTATATGACGCTTCCCATTTTTAAGTGTGTCTATTCGCTGCATGTTCGGATGTTACGTGAAAATAAATTTGCCAATGGATTATGAAGCTCGCATAGTCTGTAATGCCAACAGGAGAGCACAACTCAAATATTTATTCGCTTAACACTCGATGGGCTCGGGCTTAAAAGCCCAATTAACAGATTAGCGTCGAACCGAATGGCAAGCTCCATAGCTAGTCCGTAATCTCTTGAGCGTATAGAAGGATTGCCACTCGATACAAGCAATTATGACCATTTGCATTTGCCGGAAGGTATGGCTTAGTGGTAAATCGTTTTATTACCATGCCACAGGTCGTTGGTTTGATCCCCGGCAAAATTTTGAACAAATTTGATTTTTAATCGATTTTTAAGCTTTATGAATACCTCCGTTTTTTATTATTCATCTCTGACCCGTAAATGCCAGTCATAGCCTATTAATTAAAATTGATTGTCTTGACGAAAGTCGTCCTGTGAAGACCACCCATTCATAATGAATTCCTGTAATAATAAGGATGATTCATGAATCTCGGCTGTAGATTATGACATTGGTGGATCAACACTCTACAAGCAGCACATGCATATGTAGAATGGTAAGCGTCATAGAATCTACAGACCAAAAACTTCATAATCACAATCACTATCTTTCGGTATTCTCCTGTATGTGTTTATATAAAATGTCAGTTGTCAGAACGATGTTTAAGCCATCTATAGCGACCATCGCGTGAAGGCAGGGTGAGGAACAGGTCAGCAAACAAAGACTTTCTTTTAGAAGCACATTGATTATATTTATGATAAACTTTACAAGCTTCCGGCCAAGCGGGAGGACATGCCGCTGGCCATCATGCGACCTTCTCGATCGTCAACACAAAACTGACGTGCTCGTCGGCGCTTAGACTCCCGTTGCCCGTGGTCGTTCACTAACGCCGTCGGTGGCAAAACTATATAACTAGTCCCAATATGACGGACTCAATAAATGTATGGCAAGCGACAAAAATAAGAGACGAAAGATTGTTTATCGAGGCTTTCGGTTCCAGTTAGCAAGGGCTTTATCCTGCTGATATCAATGGGAAGTAGAAAATAATCAAAAAAAGAAAGCTCGTCGATTGTTTTTCGTTTTGATGAATAGGTGCAGGAGAGATCCATCGATAAAGTTCGGATGAGTAGTCTCCACGATCTATCTAAAGAGAGACGATTGTTTGACGGTAGGAATGCGCTGTGTAGGGTTATACATTGTGGAGTGGCGAGTAATGAACTATGGCAATTAACCCTTTGCCGCCGGCGGCGATCCTTCGGCGTGTTTATTCAGCAAACAGGCGGATCACGGACCGCGAACAGACTGCGCGCTAAAGGGTTAATCATGTACTTGAGTAATAGTAGCGATGTGCAACATTTCTAGTCGATAAAGTTCATGTTTGTGAATGCAGGCGTGAGAGCATATCATCGTGTCATTATTATTAGCCTGTGTCCGTCCACTGATGAACGTAAGCCTCCCGCATGAGTCTTCATCGTCTTCGATCCTCCGCCTTCCGCATCCAGGCTACTCCCGCTATTTTTCTGATGTCGTTAGACCATCTCGTATCGTATCGAACAACATTTTATCTGCCAGTTCTTGGAAGCCACTACAACACTCTTCTTCCCCATCGACCGTCGTCTCTTTAACACAGCGGTCGGGGAACTTTTTTAACCATTACCCCAAAATACTTTTGCGTAAGTCGATATTACCCCAAAATATTTTTGCGTAAGTCGATACTACCCCAAAATATTTTTGCGTAAGTCGATATTACCCCAAAATATTTTTGCGTAAGTCTATATTACCCCAAAATATTTTTTGCGTAAGTCGATATTACCCCAAAATATTTTTGCGTACGTCGATATTACCCCAAAATATTTTTGCGTAAGTCGATATTACCCCAAAATATTTTTGCGTAAGTCGATTTTACCCCTTCCCCCCATTTTGAAAAGAAGATAATCAATGTTTATTTAAATAAACATTATTTATTTAATTAATTTACACGGAAAATAACAAAAAAGTTACATGAAAATAGTAAGTTTTATGAAATAGCAAACTAGAAAAATTTCCTTATTACCCCAAAAAACATATCTTACCCCATTTGGGGTAATTAACCCCAGTTCCCCGACCGCTGCTTTAATACATGTCACATTGCCACTTGAGTGTGCCTATTCGTTCAGTAGCCTCCACTACTTGAGTTCATCTTCGGATATCTTCGTTTTGGATTATATTTTTCAGCACTCCTCTTGTGGATCTCTCCGTGGTACGTTGGGTTACTTTTATTTTATGTTTAAGAGTTGCTGTTAGGTTTCACGTTTCCGCGCCATAAATTTATGCTGGGAGGATGCATTGGTTAAACTACTTAGTTTTAAGACATTTAAAAAAATTCGCTTTAAAAAGGTACTGCACTGCGCTGTCGCAGCTGTGGTAGTCGGTAGTTGGGATACGTCCGCGACCAATATCGAGCTGTGATCCGTCTTGGGCCTGAAAGCATACGCTCCGCCTAAATTAATAATAACCTCGATAGGGTTGAGAATCACTGATGTAAACAGTGAATGAATAGAATGGGATGTGACGTGCAGTAATTTTGGATGTTGACGTCCACTACTGCAGGACAAATAATGATCATAGTGGTGACGGATTGCCAATATTCCATTAAATGGTTAAACCAATTTTACGAGTATATAATGACATCTTCCACTCTAAGTTCGTTATTGAACTGCGTGGTGGCAGAATGAGGAGCAGAAAAATAGCACACAGACTTTTCCAGAAGCACATATATTTTCATGATACAATTTACAAACTTCCGGCCCGGAATAACATGCCGGGCCGGCCATATTACGACCTCGTCGCGGTCGGCACACTAATAGATATTAACTGCCCATTCATTCAATTAAATACTGCCATAAACTTAGTTCCTGAAAATATCTAAAAGTCTACTCTATATGAGTGTTGAGTTTACTTTGTTTGACTGTTCTCTAGCGCCATTCAAACATCTTTATTACAATCGTTGTATTGATTTAAAAAAAATACGCTTGCTGGGAGTACTCGCAAATTCAAAGATTGACAAAAGTGTATGACAAATTGCTTGTATCTCTTTTCCATGAAAGAAAGTGCCTCTCTAAACTCACCCTTGGATATTTTTCACGGGTTAACAATGGAGAGAAGAGAGGGTGAAAGAGAAAGAAGGAGAACACCGAGTCGGAGCGTCATAGAAACCTTAAGGTCTCGCACAAAGGGGTGGAAATAATACCCATCTTCTCTACTCGGCAGGCTGACAAAAGAATCGTCGCCGAAGCCGTTTTTTTCAGGCGTTTTTTTTCAGGTTTTTTTCGCAATGCAAATATGTACAGAATTTAAATATTTGTCACACAGGTGGAGGAAGATATCATGAAAATTCGTTTTTTTTTAAAGCGATGCCGTCTTTTATAGATTCTTTCTCAGTTGTCGAATTGATGGTATCAACAATTGTATGTGGCGTTTAAGACGTTTTTTTTTTGCGATCGCATGTAGCAAAATATTGTTTTTTTATGTAAGCACATACATTTCTGTCATTAAAATCGATTTCTGAGTTCTAAAATACCCCCGGTTTGTGTGAATTTGATCCCTAACCTTTAAAATGACAGTCATAGCCTATTAATCAAATTTGATGGTAAACGAAAGTCGTCCCGTGAAGACCACCCATTCATAGTAAATTCTTATAATAATAAGTAAGAATGCGTGAATCTCGGGCTGTAGTCTTATTACGTTGGCAGATCACCACTCAACATGCAGCGCTTAGCCATATGCAGCATTGTAAGCGTCAAAGAATTACACAGATGAGACTTTAGAATTACTATCGCCATCTTTCGGTTTTCTTTTGTATGTGTTTACATAAATAATAAATAAATAGAAAAATATAGGAGAAGAGAGTCTAGACGGTGATAGTAATGCTGAAGTCTCAGGTGTGGATTCTATGACACTCACCATGTTACATATGGTTTAGCGCTGTATGTGGAGAGTTGATACACCAATGTCATAGACTACGGCCCGACATTCACGCACCATCCTTAATATAACGGGAATTTACTATGAATGATGAATGGTTGGTCTTCACGGGACGTCTTTCGTCTACCACCAAATTTAATTAATATTCTATAACTGGCATTTTACGTGTGAGGGACCAAATTCACACCAACCGAGAGTATTTTAGAGCTTAAAAATCGTTAAAAAAATTTTTTTTGTAAATCTCCGTCGGGCAGCAAGCCCACGACCTTTGGCTTGTAAAGCAAAAGCTTTGACCTTTCAGCTACAAACGCTGTCCAAATAATTGAGAACTGTAATATTTCTTCTTCCCATATTCGTTTAATATCTGAAACATATTGACATCATGTTTTGACATTTTTTTTTTCAATAATTGTTTAAATTCTAATAAACAAATATATGTATATATTGCTTTAATCATCTGCCATTTATAGAATAATGCAAATCAATTATATAATACGTATTAATTTCTTGATTTAAACAGCATAGTGGCAGCGGGCCTGCGCTGAGTACAGAAAGAACATTGGGCTTGCAAAAAGTTTGTGATTCGAATTTCAGCGTCTACCGTTTATTTTTCTGTGATTTATTGATGAGCAAAATGACATAAAGGATGATGCTTCCAAGATTTTTAAAATTTTATTTTTTAAATCACGATAACAACAACATACTCGTATATTGTGGCTTTTGGGCTTAGCCGTGTGTGGCGAATTTCTTCTACCCAATATTTCGACCGCCATTGCAGGGGTCTTCTTCAGGGTTGATGATTTAGTTGAAGAAGACCCTGCAATGGCGGTCCAAATATTGAACAGACGAAATTCGCCACACACGGCTAAACCTAAAATCCACAATATCAAATCTTGCCGTGAAAACCTAAGAAGTTATTTAACATTCTCGTAGTTCGCATTTTAATCTTGAGCTGAAAGAAAAACACTTGTTCGTTTTTCATCGTGTTTCGATCCTGCTTCGAACCTCTTTCCATTCCCTCCCTCATGTCCTCCTCTGATCCTCCGCCCACGTCATCCCTCCCTCGTTTCGGTTGCGAGTCCTCCCTCCCAGGAGAAATTAAAAAACACAAATAAAATTTAAATTCGAATTCCTTCGTTCACCTATTCTCGAACCTAACGAATGTTAAAATTTAACTTCGGCTCTGTTTGCGTCACTCTCTTCCCTCTGTTTCTTTTTTTCTATCTCATTCACTCTCTCTTGTTTGCTTTTTCCATATTTGCGGCGTTATGGTTTATGCATACAACGCCGTTGACATCGGTTGACGTGATATATCGTTTTGCTACTTTCAGTCTCATTGTGACATCTACGGTAAGAAATTGGAAGTGCATTCATTCCCTTTGTCAACCTTCATGTATTCTTTACAGGAATCTGTAAAGCATGTAAATAAATATCGTTAGGTTTTTCGTCACAGGAGCGATTTTTCTGTAAGCCATATGTGTCAATGCCACCACATGTATCGAGTTACATAATGGACGTTTGTTTAAATATAATAGTTTTTTATGCATCATCTGATAGCTAAAAGATATAAGAACCAATGTGAAATATGAAAAAGGGTCAGATAAGTATAGGGTCCGCCATCTAACTTTTTTTTTTCAACTAGTGCGTATTTCGTGAATGGTAACACTTAGCTCATGTCTGATTTGACAAATAATTAGTTTTATCCTTCCGCTGAACGAATATGGTTGTGTATACGCTTGAACAACGCTGGGAAATATTGCGACATTACTTTGAAAATCAGGTAATTTTTCTTCGAAAATGAGCAAGGAGTGGCCGTTATAGTCAATGACGATCGTTATCGGGCTATTTTTGTTCACAAAAGTTGAAGAGGAGGATATTGGCAACATTCGGTTTCAACAGGACTGCGCTACGTGCCACACAACCGAAGCTACACTCGGTGTTTTGCACCCCATTTTCAAAAAAAAATGTTATTTGGCGGACCCTTTACATTTATGCTTCAAATACTAGTTTTTAGCAAGAAAAATGGTTTGAAAAATTGACGCCGTATTGATAGTATAATTTGTATTTCACCGCCCGGATGGTTCCATGTGATACATGCTAATTTTTAAAATTCAATATAAATACATTATGAAACTGTCTATTCTGAGGAATTTGCTATTTTTTCTCGCAGTACAGTACCCTGAAAAATATTAATTGTACGTTTAGTGGTAGTCGGTTGAGACGGACGTGCCCTCTCTTGCTTGCGGCGGTGAAGGGTCACTTTGTATCTGTCAAGAGACGAGTGGTGGGGGCACGGCGTGTAGGACTAATGTCACGTGAATACGGTGAAAAAACGTGAAAAAAAAAACATTTTTCAGGGCACATTTATCACCTTACAAGTTCGACTCGCAAAGTAAACCATATTCTTAAAAAAAACCTCTTAACATATTGATATCCTGCTCTCTAAGTTGAGTATCGAATAACTGGATGACAAGATGCAGGAGCAGGTTAATAACACAAAGGACTTGTTTTCGAAGCTCGGTTCTCGTTTATTTTATTACAGACTTGCTTTCTAGTCAAAAGTCAACTGACTACTCCAACCACTGACATCTAGCGCCTCAAGATAGTCGCGGCAAAAAAGTATATTATAGATGACAGTTGCACCAAAACGAAATGGAGCAACTGTCATAACAAGTAAAATAGCCCATGCAAACGCTGTCTAATTTTATATAATTGAAACTTACATCATTATATGTGTATGTCAGGCGAGCGAACAAAAATAAGAGACAAATTATCGTTTTTCGAAGCTTTACGGCATAAGCCTCAAGGAGTTATATAAAGCGAATATCAATATATTTAAATGCCTGGTGGTAGTAGCTCAGTGGTTTAAGCGTATGTTTAGCAAGCCAAAAGTCGTGGGTTCGTTCCCCCACGGAGATAAAAAAAAAAACGATTTCTCAGCTCTTAAATATTGATGTGAATTTGATCCCTCGACCGTAAAATGCCAGTCATAGCCTATAAATAAAAAAATGGAAGTAGACGAAAGTTTTTCTGCGAATACTACCCATTCATAGTTAATTCCTGTAATAATAAGAATGATGCATGAATGTAGGGCTGAAATGTAGGGCTGAAATGTATTACGTTGGCGGATGCAACGTTTAGCCATATGTGTAGAATGGAAAGCGATAAAGAATCCACAGGTGATCAATATAACCATTTGTCAGTATTCCTCGGTAAGTGTTTCCATAAAAAAACCACTTAACCTGGATGGACTTGCTTGAATGCGGAGGGCGGAGGATCGAGAAGGATGGAGATTCATGCGGCAGGCTTACGTTAAACAGTGGACGGCTGATGATGATGATTGTAGACGTGTTTCATGATATAAGCGTTGTTCCATTTGTGGACTGCATAGAATTCTTCTTCTTCGTAGAATTATTACGGTGCATTGGTTTGCTGCAACAAAAACTTGCATCTCGATCTCCACTCTTCTTGACCTTCTGCAACCTTCTTTAGCTCAGCATAAGAGCTACAACTCATGTCCTCAGAACACTTGCCGCACATACTCTCGTGTAAGGCGCAGTTTCGACCGTCAACCATCCGTTAGACAATGTCCTGAAAAAGACTATCGTGGCCCATGATTTGACCGCTTCAAGGGGCTCGCTTGCCGACGATGGTTATTTATAGTTCCTTTCTTCCTTGATTATGCTGAGAACCTTATTGTTTCGTGACGTGGTGTCTTCTGGAAAAAAGACCACATCTCAAAGGCCTCTAGTATTTTCACTTTAAGATAAAATAAGCCAGACATTGAGATGCTCCATACAAATGTTTATGCAAGTTACTTGCGAATAAAAATCGATAGAATAATAAATGACATTATAAATTGTATAATAATGCAATCTAGCCGGCAGGTATGGCTCCATGATCAAAGCGTTTGATTTGCAAGCCAAAGGTTGTGGGTTCGATCCCCGACGGGAATAAAAAAAACGATTTCCGAGCTCCTAAATAACCCCAGTTGGTGTAAATTTGATCCCTCAGACGTAAAATGCTTAGCCTATAAATTAAAATTGGCGGTAGACGAAAGTCGTACCGTGAAGACCACCCATTCATAGTAAATTCTTGTAATAATAAGGACGATGCGTGAATCTCGGGCTGTATTCTATAGCGTTGGTGGATCATCACTCCACATGCGCTTAACCATATGCAGCATGGTTAACGTCATTGAATTCCACAGATAAGACTTCAGAATTACTCCTGTATGTGTTTACATTAATTTGTTTGTGTGTACTAAGTAATTTTAAATAACAAGTTACGTGCCAATGTTTTCTATATATATCACAATACTCTCTTGTTTTCCTCAGGTAAGCTATCTCATAGGTGAGACCAAAAATGTATGTAACATTTCATTGATGGAAAGCTCGGCCGTGAGCGATATCCTAACACACACACGCGGGGTGACTTGTCCCCTTTTCGATCCGCCTACTTCCTGATCGATGGTGACGCTAATGTGACACTGTCACCCCGCCCCTTGACACTTGAGCTGGGGACAAGACCACCCCAAACCCCCCCAAGTACCTTAAGCGATATGTAATGCCATACGAAAAGCGTCTTGACCTAAATCATTATTTCTTCATTATACATTACTTATTTATATCGTGCGAATGTGACAGGATACAGGCTCAGGTTCACACAACTAACATACGGTCACAAAGAAAAGACGGTCGCGAGCTAGCTCGAACTGTCAACTGACGGCGCCCTCTGACATCTCGGCGCCGCCAACCGTCGCTGCACAAAAAGCGAATTCAATATGACAGTGGTACCAACAGGAAATAGGGACAACAGTCATAACAAATTAAATTAGCGCTTGAATACACCGTGTAACATTATACAATTTAAACTAACATTTGATGTGCATTAGGGTGTCCCAAATTTTTTTTTTCTTTTTTTTTCAAGGCTCACCCCCTCGTTTTGTGTGAATGGTGTCCAAATAATTGTAAAAAAAGTTTCACGCCATTAAAACCACGGGAAAAGATAGCGACTCGCATCGGAACATGTCAATACTAGAATTCTAAGGCGCGCGAAAGCTAAACCCTGATTATAAAAAGCAATAAATATTTTTTAATTTTTTATAATAGATAATAATATTTACATAATATTTACTTAATATTTGTAAGAAAGATTGCAGATAAAACAGCTTTTTATTTGCTGAATAAACATTATGTTTTCAAAAGCTCCTTCTGGCCTTCATACAAAAAATTATATTAAAACTTCAACATCAAGTCGCTATCAGAAAAAATTGTGCGATAGCAATAAAATTTATTATGTGAGTTACTAGAACCGAACCACATAAAAATAGAGGGCGAGCCGATTTCATTTCGAAAAAAATAATTTTCCCATACATAGCCTGGGACACCCTAATGTGCATGTCAGGCGAGCGAACAAAAATAAGAGACAAAAGATCATTTGTAGAGGCTTTACGGCATCAGCCTAAATAAGCTATATCAAGCTGATATCATAAAGAGAAGATTGCATTCTTATGCAATTTCTAATGGCATTTATGATTGTATATAATTTTATTCGAAAGTAACTTGCCAAAACATTTGTATGTAGAATGTTGATGTCCGGCTGTGAGACATGGTACTTATTTGAAAGTTATAAGAAAAGACTAGAGGCTTTTGAGATGTGGTCTAACAGAAAAATTATCGGACTTTTCTGGAGAGACCACGTCACGAACAATGAGGTTCTCAGCATAATCAAGGAAGATGATAGGCACTTAGTAAAAACCGTCTCAGAGAGGCGATCGGTCACATCATGCGCCACGATGGTCTTCTTCACGAAATTGTGGAAGGGATGGTTGACGGTAGAAACTGCAGAGGACGCCCTATTTCTATGAAGCTTACCATAGTACATATGGCTAAGCACTGCATGTGGAGTGTTGATCCGCCAACGTCATAGACTACAGCCCGAGACTCACGCATCATCCTTTATTACTACAGGAATTTACTGACTGGCTTTTTACGGGTGAGGGATTTAATTCACAGTAATCGGGAATATTTTAGAGCTCAGAAATCAATTATATATATTTTTATTTAATCTCCTTCGGGGATCGAACCTACGACCTTTGGCTTGCAAAACAAACGCTTTGACCATTGAGCTATGACCACCGGCTGGTGGTGTACATCCTTTTATCCATGTATTTAAAAAAGGCTGAAAATAATTACGAAAAATGATCTCCTTGCTGAAAATTTCCTGGAAATGTCTAAAAATAACAAACTAGCAAATGCGCAACTACAATATTATAAAAGTTACGTGTAAAAAATTCAGTGCAGCACCTTATTTTCACAGGTTTATTTTTGCTTTATTTTTACGTCTATTTTTTCACCTGTAAAATATCAGTAGGGAATTTTTCAGAAGGCAGTGCAGTGTATATTAAGATATTTTAAAATGTATCAAACTTATTAGAATATATTAACCTTTATCCACCCAGTGGTTTCCATACGGGATCGCATATTTGCGTCGTTCAATGCCCTACAGTCCCATACAGGAGTGCCTATGGTTCATTTCACAGTCGGATTACAATAATTTGTAATAATAGTATCAAAGTAAGTTCATGGAAGAATCTATTGTGCGACGAAACATTACAAACATTGGCCTGCTAGGGCATTGAACGACGCAAATCTGCGGTCCCGTATGGGACCACTCTATAATTCTATCAATTCCGCACATTAACCCACTCTTTCTTTCCATTCGTCAAGAGTCCCGGAGGAAAATTGCTGCTCTCAAACATTCATTCCTTCTTCTTCGCGGTGCAATTCACAACTCTGGGAATCTTGAATGTTTTAACTTCTACGTTCCAGATTAGTACACCCGTGCTCGTAGCCATACATTGTTTTTGATCCCAGTCGATACTTATGGAGCTTCGAGCACTCAATTTAGGACAACGGCAATGGGGCTTCTAAATGGCCTACCAGCACACCTCGATCATTTTCTTACATCCTTTTCCTCTTTTGTCGATGGTATTGTTCTCCTAGATATGTGATCTTTGACACGTGTCATCTTCTTCTTCTTTTATGTTTTTTTTTTCTATTTTGACTGTATATTATGTTTATGTATACTTTAGTTTCTTATTTTTTATTATTCTATATACCTTGGAACTGCGGTTCTTTTAAATAAATAAATAATACGAAACAATATATTATATTAATTAATTTTTTAATTTTTATTAGAATATTATTTTATTATTTCAATATTCTAATCTTCATTATTAAGCTTGTGAATAAATGAATACTGATAGAATAATAATAAAAATATACATACTTTGATTATATACTATGGCGACATCTGTCGTATGATAATAACAATGATGTAAATACTAGTTTCATCGCGGGTCAGTCTGGGCATAGCAATGGCGCGATTCGCCGAGCGGTATGAATACCTGGGCATAGTTGGTTTCCAAGGTCCGCGGTTCGCATCCCGCTTCTGCCGTTATTTTTGTGCTTGGATTGACGCGTTGAAAAAAGAATTTTATGTTTAGTATATGTATATTTAAGTAATAATATATTATATTTTCAGTAATTTTTTTATTCTTTTAAATTTTTGAAAATATTAATAATATTTTTTTCTTTTGTTTCAGGTAAGTTGGCAGTCGTAAGAAAATTTCAACATATTTTTATGAAAGTATTAAGGTAAGTTTTTCTATGTCTTAAACAACACCTTTTGCTCAAAAATAAAACGTGCACACTACTGGAAATTTCACCCTCTCTTTTTATGTGCTTATCTAGGTTGCGTCACTGATTTTTATCCCTCGTCCGGATTAATATACTAAGTGATGTGTAGTGGCTGATGTTTTTATTTCATTTTTTTCCACCTGGAACTCGCATTTTAAATATTATTAACGGGAACATGTTAACTCGCGTCTAGCGCAGTGGCGTCACTCGAAAACTTTATTTACATGTTTGAAACAAAACATTGGCTTGTAACTTTTTGGTACCCGAATTTCAATTTACGAAATAATATTAATGCTCACTATTGTAAATATAATTTTTATAAGGGAATCCTTTCCGAACAGCTTCACTAGTTTCTTCAACATCACAGGTTTTTTTTTGTAAACACATACAGGATAATACCGACTGATGGAGATAGTAATTCTGAAGTCTCATCTGTGGAATTCTATGACGCTTACCATGGTGTATATAACTAAGCGCTGCATGTAGAGTGGTAATCCGCCATCGTCATAGACTACGGCCTAAAATTCACGCATCACGCTAATTATTACAGGAATTTACTATGAATGGGTGTTCTTCACGGGACGACTTTCGCCTACAACCAATTTCGATTATTATGCGATGACAATCAAATTTACACCAACCGAGTGTAATTTTAGTGCTCAGAAATCGATTAAAAATATTATTTTTTTGTAATCTCCGTCAGGCATCGAATCCACGACTTTTGACTTTCAAAGCAAGCGCTTTGACCGTTGAGCTATACCAGGTAGTTTTTTAAATCCTCTCCCTCATACAATATGCTTAAGAGGTATCATCATCATCATCATCAGCCTGTGTCCGTCCACTGTTGAACGTAGGCCTCCCGCATGAGTCTCCATCCTCTTCGATCCTCCGCCTTCCGCATCCAGGTCACTCCCGCTATTCTTCTTATATCGTCAGTCCATCTTGTAGGGGGTCGGCCAATGCTTCGTTTGCTAGTTCTTGGGCGCCATTCCAATACTTTTCTTCCCCATCGACCGTCGTCTCTTCGACAGATATGACCTGCCCATTGCCACTTGAGTGTGCCTATTCGTTGGGTAGCATCCACTACTTGAGTTCTTCTGCGTATTTCCTCGTTTCGGAATCTATCTTTTAGCGACACTCCGAGCATGGATCTCTCCATAGCACGCTGGGTGACTTTTATTTTATGGGTAAGACGTATATCACTTACCATTAATTAATAACGCAACCACTACACACAAGATCCTTCCGAACCGTTCGAGTGTCATAGTCCACGTTGGGCCAATCGCCTTCGCAGGTACTCTTTTGTGAGTCTTCTTCTTCTTTATCCCCGCCATTTTTCATCGTCTGGGGTAGGCTCTCCTTGCGCACCATTCGCCATGTCGAGAGAATAACGCTGAGTAACTGTTATACACAAAAATGTGTTTCGTGCACTTTGCGCCTTTCTTCAGTCATTCACACGTAGTATATGGGAGCAGTATAAATAGACGCTAATCTCTATTTTGTGTGTTTATATTTGTACGAGTATAAAGGAGATTCAATTGGTTTCGCACAGATTAAGAGTAATTACATAGATAAGAGGCTTTGAACGTGGCCGCTATGCGACTCGAAAGAATTTAGAAATATCGCCCATTTACGTGTAACGCCCCTACAGGGTGTTTGTTGAATAAGAGTCCCTTTGTGGATGTCCTTCACTTGCGAATGCTTACACAGGGTGACAGCTCAGATAAAGGGTGTCCCGCAGTCCTCCGGGACACCTGGAACACCAGCTGGTGGAAAACTGGTGGTTCGCGCTCCGATCACGACCCAAAAATCATGCAATAATATATATATCATATAAAGTAAGCAATGACCAGGACACATGTGTGAAAGAATTGATAGTCAATGTGGAGAAACGTGTTGTGGCGTCGAAGAACTGAAAAACGGAGCGGTGGACTAACGACATCAGTATATAACGGGAGTAGCCTGGATGCGGATGATCGAGTAGGATGAAGACTCATGCGGGAGGTTAACGTTCAACAATGGACGGACACACACAGGCTGATGATGATGAAATAGATAAATACGGCATAACTGTTTTAATATGGACCACACTGAGCACTATTTACTTACTTTTAATAAAAGATTTTAAGAGATAAGGGCCTCCATATATTCCACCCCTGGTCGTATTCAGGGGCTAGATCCTCTTTCGGGGCACTCCAACTATTCCCCTCAGTTGCGCTTCTCTACATGTTCAGCCGCAAGGTGGCCTCAGGTATCACCAGTTCCGTTGTTGGCTGTAGGAAACTTCTTCTTGATTTGAGCCGTGTGGTTATCTTTTTATACAAATACATAGGGTGGAGTGTATCGTGGGTTGCTTTGGAGAGCTTCTTCTTGGTGGTGACTTCACGCCGTATGTTAGGTGGGGTGATGCCTGAGAGTTGATATAGCTTTGATTTTGGGGTAGGTTTTCTATTACGGAAACAACAACACACGCAAATTCACCGGTCTGAAAGGGATACATCTTGTTGGAATCAGCAGATTTCATTAATGATGTTTTGCAGCTTCACAGGCTGATGATGATGATTATCGAAAGGTTGTCTATCTCTTGTGTGGGTATGTTTAGGGTACGATGGGGTACGTGCAGGTGGTGTAGCGCCAGGGTTCGCCCGCAAAGGGACAAGGAATAAATTAGTTTTTCCTGTTTGTTTTTCAATTTCCTTTGAAGGACCGGCGGCCGCAGAGGATCAAATGCGTCGCACGGACACTTCAGAGATGTCGTGTGTTGTGGTAAAGGATTTACGTAACATAGCAGATTGCTACATGCCAAAATATAAAAAAAAACCATCAACATGTGTAGAAAAAAAAGAAAAAAAAAACAATCCTTGCGAAAGATGCATATTCGCAAGAGAATGAACAACCTTCATGAAGCCTACATTTTCAGTTAAATTACTTTTATCTTGTAATTATATATAAATATATCTATAAGTTTATATTTAGTATTTTTTTGTAATGGAATGTTTCGGCTTTGATACCGCTATTCTTCTTATGTCCTCAGTACATCTTGCAAGGGTCGGCCAATGCTTCGTTTACCAGTTCTTGGGCGCCATTCCAATACTTTTCTTCCCCATCGACCGTCGTCTGTTCGACAGATATGTCACATTGCCACTTGAGTGTGCCTATTCGTTGGGTAGCATCCACTACTTGAGTTCTTCTGCGTATTTCTTCGTTTCGGATTCTATCTTTTAGCGACACTCCTTTCATGGATCTCTCCGTAACACGCTGGGTGACCTTTATTTTATGGGTAAGACTCGCTGTCAGATTCCACGTCTCTGCGCCATAAGTTTATACAGTGAGGTTGCATTGGTTAATCGCTATAGTTTTTAGACATTACGAAATTTTCGCTTTATATATACTTTAGTTTTCCAAATGTTGAAGACATGAGTTGCAGCTTTTATGTTGAGCTAAAGAGGGTTGCAAAAGATCGAAAAAAGTGGAGATTGAGATGCAAGATTTTGTTGCTGCAAACCAATCCACCAAATTTATATGAAGAAGAATAGAACAAAATGGTAATATTATATATAAAATATTTTTTGTTATTTTTTTATTATTTTAAATTAAAAGTTACGCCCTTGCAGTCTGGTGCACCGAATCACCGCAAACCGCAAGTTTCGCTTCACATCCCGCCCGAAGTTCTAATGTAATTGGACCAAAATATATATAATCTAATGTATGAGTTTACATACTAGGCAACGGTATATACTAGTATAAATGTATATAAAATAGCACATGCAAGAGCTTTTGACTTACAAGCTTCGGTCAAGTGAGGCGTTTTATTGGATAGGATGAAAATTTCGTTAGTATGATGCCTTTAAAAAAAAAATACTTTAGTTTTTCAAACGCTGCCCATCATAGTTGCATACGCCTGTCGAATTCTTTTGAGAAGTTACTTCGTCCTAGTTGTATTACTTGTTCCAGATAGGAATACACGTTTACCTCATCTATTTGTGTTCCTCCAATGGAAATAAGGTCAAAGGTCTGGGAAATATGACTATTTGTCATGGCATTTATTTTATCCATGTTCATTTAAATTTTAAAGCGAAAATTCCGCCATGTCTTAATGCTATGGCGTTTAACCTATGCATCCTCGCTGTATAAACTAGTGACGCAGATACGTGTAGGTCACCCAGCGTGCTATGGAGAGATCCATGCTCGGAGTGTCGCTAAAATATAGAATCCGAAACGAAGAAATACGCAGAAGAACTCAAGTAGTGGATGCTACCCAACGAATAGGCACACTCAAGTGGCAATGTGACATATCTGTCGAACAGACGACGGCCGATGGGGAAGAAAAGTATTGGAATGGCGCCCAAGAACTGGTAAACGAAGCGTTGGCCGTCCCCCTGCAATATGGACTGACGACATACGAAGAATAGCGGGAGTGACCTGGATGCGGAAGGCGGAGGATCGAAGATGATGGAGACTCATGCGGGAGGCTTACCTTTAACAGTGGACGGATACAGACTTATGATAATGATGATGCCTGCCGGCTTGCTCGAGTTCAACAAATATTCCCTTCTAATAGTGTCGTCGGAAATATAAATGTTTCCCTACAATTTCTGGAGCAGAGAGCCCAGACATTTTAAGAGATAGGAGCTTTAATAAATTTATTTGAAGCATATTTTTGGCGATTTGTCTTTATTTTTTAGGTGATCCGATGATAAGTCCAACGCTAACGAGGTTTTGACCACTTTTTGTTTTAAAAGGTGACTCAACCCAACAATCGATATGCATAAAAAATTAATATTCCCTTTACTTAAAGGAAAGATAATTTCATGTCGCCGGGATCGTTATTTGGACACTTGGTGGACGTACGAGGAGCAGATGGACAACACACAGACTTTTTAGAAGCACATTGAGATATATTCAAGTTGAAAATTGAAAAAAATTGGTATTCGGCTCAGGCCACAGACAATCCAACGATTAGCCTCCGTAGAAATCCGAGCTAAACTGCCGGCGCGCTTCGAAACACCGCAGCGCCCTTCTTTCACCTGTCGGCACTTTGAAAAATTATGTTGTGTCAAATTAACCAAAATAACGACACATATTCGACGAGCGAACAAAACTTGGAGCTCTATCAAGCGATGTCACAATCTATAGCGAATCGACTTATGGCATTTATTTTTCCAAAAGCATGATTTTCTACATAGTTTTTTTTGTTGATAATATACATAAATTCAATATTTTTATTGGAAGACATCTTTAACAAAGTTATAACGACAATTTTACTTTTCATTTAGCTGCGTCGAGAAGCCATTTTCTGGTGTATATCAAAATTGGCTATATACGAAGCGAGGGGGAGATAATTATTTATTATATTAGTATTTGTATAGCGCTCTTCTATGACCGAATGATCATTCCAAAAGCGCTTCTTTGCCTCTCTGAGTAAAAAGGTCTTGAGTCTGCTTCTGAAGGATGCCTCCGCTTTAAGCTCTCTTATGCTTTCCGGTAGCGAGTTCCAGGCTATTGGTGCCGCGTAGCTGAAAGCCCGATTGCCAAATACCGTGCTAGGACTACCTCCCGTCAGCTGCAGGGTGCTTTTATTTGCTCTAGCCGATCTGAGTTTCTCTCCACGCGCGCTTATTTCTGAAGGCTTGATAAGTTCTGTCAAATAGCTCGGTGCTCCATCACGTACGGCTGTCAAGCCAAGACTGAGCTCCGCAGGCAGCTCGCTAGGGAAGGGATTTGGAGTGGAAGAACCAAATTACACTACAGAATCGCGGGATCCACCATAACAGCGCTTTTCATGACTGTACCGTAATGGGAACCTTATTTTACGGATAAGCATCGCAGTATACACAGCGCATAGTGTTTTTTTAAACTCTAAATACTGTTCAAAGATCTTCTATCGTGACTATTCGAAAATTAAACAACGAGGATTCCTGAAACGTATATTTTTCAGGACGTATATTATTCACGTTAAATTTTTTTCGTTGATCCATATCGGACGGGAAGTTGTTTATGAATGGGCGCGGCATATGCCCAGAATGAGACAGGGCTGTACAATCTATTTGTTCATGCTAACCTGAAAAAATCTGATATTAAATTAAGTATTACAAGTACAAAATGTATAGCGTGTTTAACACTAGATATTACGAGTAGCATAAAACCCCCCTTCTATATTTTAGTATTAATAAGGTGCATTAGTTCGCAGCAACAAAATCTCGCATCTCGATCTCCACTCTTCGCGATCCTCTGCAACCCTCTTTAGCTCAGCATAAGAGCTACAACTCGTGTCCTCGTACACTTGCTGCAAATACTTCCATATAAGGCGCCCTTTACAGTCTCTACCGTCAACCATGCCGTCCGCAATGTTGTGAAGAAGACCATCGTGGCGCATGATGTGAGAGATCGCCTCTCTGAGATGGTTCTTACTAGGTGCCTATCTTACTTGATTATGCTGAGAACCTCATTATTCGCGACGTGGTCTTTAAAGGAAATTCCGACAATACTTCTGCAAGACCACATCTCAAAGGTCTCTAGTATTTTTTTATCACTTCCAGATAAACACTAGATAGTCTTTTCTGACCGATGTAAAGATTTTGAAGTGAAATAAAATGTTTTTTTTAATATATGCATTTTTCAGACTTTACTTTTTTGCTGTGTTTTCCTGTATGTGTGTACATAAAAGCGTTAAATGCCGTCAGCCCTGGTGCGGTGTAACGGCCGCAGGTAGTCACTCCCCCGGAGCGGGTGGATTTTCGCTTGGATCCGCATTTCGTCCGTTCCGCTTCAATGGATCCGCACAAACACTTAATGCGGCCCTGAAGCCAAATAACGGACCGTTCGGCGTGTCATTTTTACCCGTTTTAGCGTTGAGCAATCACGAAAATGGTAAGCGTCTTTGAACGATCGTCCATGGCATGCATTAAATTAATTTTTCGTAAATGACCGTTTGAGATCAATATATTGTTATTAAAAGATGATTCCGGCGTCAAATTTTTATTTTTAATCTCCGTCGGGGATCGAATCCACGACATTTGGCTTGTCAAGCAAAACCCTTTGACCATTGAGCTATACCCGCCGGCATATAAGTGTATGTTGGGAGATAATAAATAGTCTACCAAATGTAAAAAAGAAATCGACAGGCGTATACAACTGGTATATGCAGCATTTGAAAAACTTAAGTACATTTTTAAAGCGAAAATTCCGCAATGTCTTAAAACTAAGGCGTTTAACCAATGCATCCTCTCAGTATTAACTTATGGCGCAGAGACGTGAAATCTGCCAGCAAGTCTTACCAATAAAATAAAGGTCACCCAGCGTGCTATGGAGAGATCCATGGTCGGAGTGTCGCTAAAACATGTAATCCAAAACGAAGATATCCAAAGAAAAACTCAAGTAGTGGAGGCTGCTGCACGAAATGACACACTCAAGTGGCAATGGGCAGGACATATCTGTCGAAGAAACGACGGTCGATGGGGAAGAAAATTATTGGATTGGCGCCATCAAGAACTGGCAAACGAAGCATTGGCCGACACCATGTAAGATGGACTGACGACATGAGATGAAGAGCAGGAGTGACCTGGATGCGGAAGTCTTACGTTCAACAGTGGACGATACAGGCTGATGATGATGATACTAAATGTAAAATTATTCACGAAATATGTTCAAATTACTAGTCTATAGAATTGTTTGTAACTATCGCTGCTCTGCTTTAAATTTGCTGCAGAATCGGTGAGTATGCAGTATGTGTTATACACCAAAATTCCATGGCCTTATCTTGCGTATAGATAACGCGTACCCCACTACCTGTTCCGAATTTTCCGCTCCGTGTGATACATTCAGGGCTTGACGACCGTTCCTGGCTACCGCCGATAACAAACTCAATACTTTTTGGTACAGTGTTTCAATAATTATTGCCGGACATACGCGTTATTGGGTTGAAATGAACGTATGCGATACATCACATTGTCGGCTGGAATAGGTTAAAGTCAAAAAGCGTTTGCTTACTATACCTTAAGTCATGGGTTCAGACCACAACGTTTACTTAATTAAATTTATTTAATGTATGTAATAAATAAACCTACCCCAATATCAACTCTCGGGCATCGCCCCCACTAAACATACGGCGAAAAGTCATCGCCAATAAAGAGCTCTCCAAAGCAACCCACGGCACACTCCACCCTATGTTTGGGTATGAAAATAAAACAACACGGCTCAACTCAAGAAGAAGTTTCCTACAGTCGACAACGGAACTGGTAATACCTGAGGCCACCCTGCGGCTGAGCATGTGGAGAAATGCAACTGAGGGGAATACTTGAATTGCCCCGAAAGAGGACCTAGCCCCTGGATACAACCAGAGGTGGAATATATGGAGGTCCCTTAACAGACTTAGAACCTGAGTGTGCAAAACGAGGACATTAATGAAAGATTGGTAGTTTTACAGTGGACCGATTGAATGTGACTACGGCGCAGAGCAGACCCTGTCACACCTGGAGTGTGCGTTGCGCCCGAGTAGCTGCACCCAGGAAGCTTGATGACGGCTGAGAGTAACGCTATCGACGTCGCCCACTTCTGGGCAGACAGGATCTAACTCTGTTGTTTTCGACACGATTATATATATATAATGTATGTAATCTCCGTGATGGATCGAACCCACGACCTTTGTCTTGCAAAGCAAGCGCTTTGACCATTGAGCTATACCCGCCGGCGAATGCCTTGTGGACTTGTAATAGATTATAGCAGAACTGTCCTTTATGTACGTGCTGCATAATACTTTTGTGTTACGTGCATGCTTGAGCGCTGTCACGTGTACGTCCATACATTGCCTCCGTTGCTATTATCCCGATGTTTTGCCAACGTAATCACTGTGGTGCTGACCATAGCGCTATTTAGCTAGACAGGCGATGGGTTAGGCTACCGGCAATCTACGTGAAAACATTCATGAAAATTACTCTGAAATCTCGTGAAATCTACGTTAATTACATTAAAATACAGTTTTTACTGTAAGTTTGTCTTGTTGAATATTAGCTGAAGCATATGTACTTAATTTTTTTTCTTTTACTTATGTATTATCTTGTCAATTCGGAAACATTCGGAACTCTCAGCTGCTAGGGAATCTCTTGAAAGGGTTTTAAGATGGGGTGACCTCAACCACGTCAGTTTCAACATTTCCAAAACCCAATCATGCACTTTCTCCACCAAGAAGACTGCTATGGATCCTGTATCTTTCAACGGTTGTTCTCTTCCAAAAGCAAGCACTATCAACATTCTTGGATTATCAATCTCGAATAATGTCAAATATTACGAATCAATTAAGTATAAATCCGGTCTTGCTTCAAAAAAACTAGGTGTATTATATATCACTGAGGTATTTTAACGATCAACAACTTCTACTTCTATATAAAGGACAAACCGGCATATCCTTGAATACGATAGTCACCTTTGGATTGGAGCCACAAAATACCTTCTAAACTTAATTGACTCAGTTCAAATAATAGCAATTTGTTTGATAAACAATGACATTCTTACGTGTAACCTGCAATCAATGGAACACAGGCGTAAGATTGGTTCACTTAGTCTTTTCTACTGTTATTACCACGGTCGCTGCTCTTCGGACCTTAAAGAACTAATTCCTTCTGCACCCACCCACAGCCGACTCGTCTTACACTTGCCGAACATCCATACATCGCATTTAGACCAACTGTAGTATGGAAGACTGCCTTCTACGTTCTTTCATCTCTTAATACCGCACTATATATAATCGTGTCGGAAACAACAGGGTCAGATCCTGTCTGCCCAGAAGTGGGCGACGTCGATGGCGTTACTTCTGGCCATCATCAGGTCTTCCTGGGTGCAGCCACTCGCACTGAGTCTAATTTATGCACCACTAGTATTTTAATTAGGCGTCTGATTTCTAAACCCATTTTACGGCTGCATTGGTGAGATTCTTAAATTCACAGTCGTTAACCGCTTTGGAATGTACATCAAGCATCATAGCTTACAACATTTCTCTCGTCAATATAGAAAAAAAAAGAAACGGCAGACTCACGGGTTCGAACCGAAAAATTTGCAATTTTGTTTAATTCTATAAACAGCGCTGGCAGATTTAGCCAATTGCTTCTACCTGCTGATTTCCTCTTCTCTAAGAAGAGTGTTGAATTGCTGAGTGGCAGGGTGCAGGAGCAGATTAATAACACAAAGTACCTGTTTTCGAAGCACGATTCTCGTTTATTTTTCTACAGACTCTTTCTTTTTCTTTCCGCGGAAAAGACAACACCGAACACTGACATCTAGCGCCCCAAGACAATCGCGGCAAAAAAGCATATTTAAGATGACAGATGCACCAACATGAAATGTAGCAACTGTCAAAACGTAAAAAACGCGTATGCAAACGCCGTGTAATTTTACATAATTAAAACTAACATTATTAGTTGTACTTGTCAGGCGAGAAAACAAAAATAAGAGACAAAAGATCGTTTTTCGAGGCTTTACGGCATCAGCCTGAAGGAGCTATATCAAAGTGATATCACACTCTTTCCTGTTTTTCATTTATTTGGGTGTGATTTTTATAGAACCTTTGCGACAATACACTCAATAACTCGTGTAAGTTTTATCGCAATCGGTAGAACGGTACCACTACTGATATCACTACTTGAGAATTTAAACGTATTTGTATTGATACGTATTTTGCAGATGGCGCTTGATATGCTCTCCTGCATCACTTTACATTTGTGCCTAAGAATTATATGTATTTTTTCATTAAATAATTAATTAAATTTCTCGCAACCGAATTTATTCGATTGTAAAGCTGCGTTTACACTATGAGTGTCTGTTCACTTATAGCGTGGCACAGAAGTAGTCGGCCCGGGCTATAAATCAAAAGTCCAACGGTAGACAAGTCGTTATTAATTCCATCCGTCCATTTTGTCCGACTCGGCAGCGAGGCGTCCGGCGGCCGGGAAATATGTTTGGCGGAATCGGAATCTAGAGCTTGAAGGAGCGACGAACGTAGATATACAGAGTGCTTTAAAATCGGGAATTATTTTTGAAAAAAAAATGTCGTTACTAATGTATGACGGTATGTTCCGGGACCGAGGTTGCGTTCCCGAAATTACAGCATCAGTTACATGGTGATGCCGGAATACCAAGGTTCCAGCACTGAGGATAAATCGAAAGACCGGAGTTTATTTGGTACTAACTTATTTGATACAAGACCCTTTTTATTCCCTATTTTACAACATGAGTAAGAATTTATATAAGTAATATTTATATATTGAATGTCATACACCGCACATTCCTCGATTTATATATTTGTATAATATGCTGATACGATAATTTGATTCTAATATTTACCTGTAATTATGAACTCGACTGATGTATTCCTGAAATTCATATTAATTGATTAACAATACAGCCAGTTAAATTTTCACACGAATTGTTTACATCTATCCTTGTTTATCGTAACATCCAATCACTGATTGTATTAGTTTTTTTTTTAATATTTATTTTATCAGTTTACTTCAAATACTTGTAAGAGGGTTATCCGTAATATAAAGTTCCCATGGCGCTACAGTCCCGCGATTCTATAGTGTCCCTTGTGTCCCCCACTCCAAATGCTCTCCCTAACGAACTGCCTGGGGAGCTCAGTCTTGGCTTGGCAGCCGTACGTGATAGATCTCCCCCTCGCTTCGCCCGCCAGGCGTTTCCTGTCTGCAAAAAACATTGCGCCGGTAGAAATCCATTCGCAGCCATACGAAATCTATGGAGACAAGTGTATGAGCGTACAACACGTGCGCAAATGGTCCAGAGACTTCAAGAATGGTCGTAATGACGTCCATAATGAGGAGCGTTCCGGACGGCCATCTGTTTCTGACGAAACAATCGAAAAAGTGGAGGCAGTGACGCTCTCAGATCGAAGAGTGACGGTTCGTAAGCTCTCCGAAATGATCCCTGATGTCAGCAAAACCTCTATTGACAAGATTAAGGTTTGCGCGAGGTGGGTGCCAAGAATGTTGACCGTACGATAAATTTGGATAGGTTTTGAAGAAACACCCGGGTGGAACGCATTTTTGCGATAGAGAAGAGTTGGAAAAAGTGGTTCTCAGGTATCTACGTGGCTTAGCGGCAGATTTTTTTGACTCGGGCATTCAAAAGCTCGCATACCGCATGCAAAAATGCATTGACCTCAGTGGCGACTATGTAAAAAAACATGTAAAAGTCTGAACTTTCTAAAAATGTACGCATTCACGGAATTAAACATTTCTTACACTGTGAAAAATCACTTGGAAACTTATTTTATGGATAACACTCGTAAGGTATGAAATATGTAATTGAAATGGATCTCGAAATAGTGCTATAAATATGAATGACATATTTTTCGTTTTGTATCAATTGCAGGCATTTACTGAATTTCAGGTTCGTCTTTAAATATTTCAGCAAGGTTCTCTTTCTTCTCGTCTCGTGTTCTGTATTCTCCGTTTCCTATTCTATTAGAGTGTCGATTTTTAGTTTATTCTACGAAGACGCCTCTAGACCCTCAGCATCACACCGCCGGCGCCCAGAGGGCGTCCGCAAACACGGAGGAGAGCTCAGTCAAACGTTCAATGTCAGTGAGCAAAAAATATGATAGAGAAGTCGTATAGTCAATAGTATGGTAATTTAAAATATACTTAAAAAATATATATTTTCATCATTAATCAATATTTTTGCTCACTTGCTGAAGCTAATGGGCGTTACGAATTTACTTAATTAATAACTTTAATTTTTTTATGCAATCGCCTGCAGGAGAGCACAGCCGGTCAAGACCAGTGCGCTCTATGACGCTCAGCCAGGGAGCCTGACGTTGCATGCGGGAAACGTGTGTTGTGTTATTGTTTGCGTGTGGGTTGAGGAGATTGCAAGTGTATATTTATCTGTTTCTTGAAGAGATCCAGATTGTAGGATGGAGGAAACAGACGGTGGAAAAGCATTCCAAAGCTTACCAGTGGCATTGAGGAACTTTGGAAACTACCAATTCGTGGTCGACACACATTAACCGTATAAGACGAGTTTAGGACGAGAGGTCGGCAAGTTTAAGACGAGTTTGTCGGTTGTGGGTGGGTGCAGGAGGAATAATTTCTTTCAGTTCCGTAGAGCAGCAACCGTGGTTATGCTGGTAGAAAAGACTGAGTGAACCAATCTTACGCCTGTGTTCTATTGATTGCAGGTTAGATGTAAGAATGTCATTGTTTATCAAACGAATTGCTTTTCTTTGAACTGAGTCAATTTTAGTTAAGTAAGTTTAGATGGTATTTTGGGGCTCCAATCCAAAGCCGTATCCGAAGATAAGTCGGATTTGTCCTTTCTATAGAAGAATAAGTAGTTTGTCATAGAATACGACAATAACCATAATAATCGATGTAACTGTTCACTGATTTGTAACAGGTATATGCTCCATGTATGGAAAAATTTCTTAAATTTGTGTGCAATCCAATGGAGTCTTTATTCTCTTGGACGTCTTCGATCCGTCTGCGCCTAACGAAGTTCCACTTAATCATTTTAATCACGTATATCTCCAGACGCGCCCTGCATCAGAGATCCGCCTCTATCCGCCCACGTGCCGCCCACCTTCCACGTCCGCCCTCCCTCACACTCTCTCTTGCAGCGATCTTTCTTCAATATCCCTGAACCGGTGACCCTGTTAGGATTCGGACGGGTGCGCTTCGATCAACACGAGACCCGTAACGTTGTGAAAAAAGTACGTTGTAGAAAAGAGTGCGCGAAGCCTTGTAGTAGTAGATAGCAACGTGATAGACATACTTGACCTAAATTATCTAACCTAACCTAAACTAACGTAACCTTACGTAAGCTAACCTAAGGATTTGTCGAGTGATCGCTTGGTGAAAACCCTCCCTGTCCCGTCCTGTTTTTGGAGACCCAGATTGGGACTTATTACTGGACGCACGCAAAAAGTTACTTGTTAGAGAGTGGTTGAAGGCTATCCCATAATTCTAGGTTCATCAGTTAGACGTCGAATAGACCTCACTCTAAGGCTTCGAAGTCAGTATACTATATTGAGTCTCGAATTGCCTTCTTTGGTAACACGTTGATAACCATGAAATACGTGAGAATGGATAAGGAAATGTTGAGGTTGGGAAATGGATTCTGCAGAATGGCAGAAATAAGTTAGGAGTCATTACTTGCGTCTGCGCTCTTGAAGACGGACGCGTAGAAGCGCTTAAAAGTCTTTATCCAGTGATAGTAGAGTCCAGAGATCCATAGGTTTCTGTAATGAAATAGTTTAGGTTAGTTTAGCGAGTCCTTCAGTGCACTAGACGTCCAGTACGCCTCACGTCGGTACCGATGAGTCGTCGAACGAATTTTCTTGGCAAGAAATGCGGTGGAAACAGAATAATTATGTATAAAATAAAATAAGGTTGATTTACTTTTTCGTTTATTATGAAATAACATCCTTCTATATATGGAGAAACGACTTCACGTCGCCGGGATAATTATCGGATCGCGTGGTAGAAGTATGAGGAGCAGAAGAACAACACACAGACTTTTTTAGAAGCACCAGGTATCTGATTATACAAGCAGTGGGACGATTGGTGATTGCCTTACGCATTTCTTCGGCGCATATGACTTTGCGTCTTATGTTTGGTGGTGCGATACCAGCCAAGGGGTGTAGTTTAAAAATGGGTGTTGGTTTGAGGCAGCCTGTGACGACTCTGCATGCATCATTCAGGGCAGTTGCCACTTGATAACAATGGGCCGATCGACCCCATACTGGTGCCGCATATTCTCCGGTTGAGAAACAAAGAGCTTAAGCTGAGGTACGAAGAAGGAGTGGTTGGGCTCCCCAGTGAGTGTTGGTCAGTTTGCGGATGAGGTTGTTCCTTGTTGCAACTTTCTGTTTGGTGTTGCTGCAATGACGCCTGAAGGTGAGAGTGCGATCTAGAGTGAATCCGAGGTATTTCGGATGGTCGCTTTGTACCAGTACTCTATCTTTCCACTCTTATCATGCTGATGTCAGAATATATAATAAAATTATGTTTTCGTGTAATAAAATAATAAATTATTGATAACTTTAATTGCCAGACAGTAGAAATGGAGAGCGCCCCCTATAGCCGTCATGCATACGTAATCCAAAACAATAAATAACATAAAACTTGTTTCGAAAACTAATTATACTTCTGAATAATAATGTGAATTATGTATGTCGTATTTACGCACAGCGAAGCTTGTGTTGTGCTGAATATGGAAATTCTCACATAGAAATTGTACTGAAATTCAGTAGCGCACTGGAAAAACTATAGACTTGCATTCTAAACTGATCATGTGTACAGTAATTATTCATCGTAGTATCAATCCGGTGGATTGGTTTGCAGCAACAAAATCTTGCATCTCGATCTCCACTCATCTCGATCTTCTGCAATCCTCTTTAGCTCAGCATAAGAGCTGCAACTCATGTCCTCGAACACTTGCTACAAAATCTGCAGTTTCTACCCTCAACCATCCCTTCCACAATGTCGTGAAGAAGACCATCGTGGCGCCTGATGTGACCGATCCATCGGGCTCAGCTCTCTGAGATGGCTCTTACTATGTGCCTATCTTCCTTGATTATGTTGAGAACCTCATTGTTCGTGACGTGGTCTCTCCAGGAAATTCCGAGTATTCTTCTGTATGACCACATCTCAAAGGCCTCTAGTCTTTTTTTATCACTTTCAGATAAGCACCATGTCTCACAGCCGTACATCAAGATGTTCCAAACGATTGTTTGGAACATCTTGTATTTCGAAATAGTGTTTCCGACATATGTATGAAAAAATACTTTTTTTTTCTCATAATAATGATAATATAATTTTATCAGCAACCAAAGCCATAATTACATATTTTTTTTTATGTAAACGCATGCAGGAGAGCACAACCGGTCAAGACCAATGCACTCTATGACGCTCAGCCAGGGAGGCTGGACGCTGCACGCGGGAAACGTGTGTTGTGTTCGTGTTTGTGTGTGGGTTGGGGAGATTGCAAGTGTATATTTATCTGTTTCTTGAAGAGATCCAGATTGTAGGAAGGAGGAAACACAGACGCTGGAAGAGCATTCCATAGCTTACCGGTGGCATTAAGGAAGGAACTTTGGAAGCTGCCAGTTCTTGGTCGACATATATTAACCGTGTATGGATGTTCGGCAAGTGTAAGACGAGTTTGTCGGCTGTGAGTGGGTGCAGGAGGAATTAGTTCTTTAAGTTCCGAAGAGCAGCGACCGTGGTAATAACGGTAGAAAAGACTAAGAGAACCAACCTTACGCCTGTCATTTTTAAATGTACATAGAAAAAAAGTTGTTAACATTTTACGATTTTTATTTTAAGCAACGACTCTCAGTGAGTGCAGCACCGGATCACCGCTGGATGGCTACGTGAAGACGCATCCAGTGCCTCTCCAAACGGGAAAAACTTCACTTTAAATTCCTGCTATAATATGGATGATGCGTGAATGACGGGCTGAATGACGCTGTGACGTTGGCGGATCAACAATCCACACGCAGTGCCTATTTACACATATTTAAAATGGGGAGCGTCATAGGATCAACATTTGAAAAAACTTTTGCTGGCGGGTATTGCTCAATGGTCAAAGCGTTCGTTTTGCAAGTCAAAGGTCGTGGGTTTGATCCCCGACAGATAAAAAAAGGGGTTTTTAATCGATTTCTTAGCTCTAAGATTATCCCGGTTGGTTTGAATTTGATCCCTCACCTGTAATATGCCAGTTATAGTCTATTAATTTAATATGGTGGTAGACAAAAGTCGTCCCGTCAAGACCATCCATTCATAGTAAATTCCTGTAATAATAAGGATGATGCGTGAATCTCGAGATATAGTCTCTGACGATGGCGAATCAACACTCCACATGCAACGCTTTGCCATATTTACCCACGTCATATAATTTCATAGATGAGACTTCAGAATTACTATGTGTTGGTATTCTCCGGTATGTGTTTACATAAAAAAAAATGAGATAAATTTCGTGTGTGTAATTATGCCGTTTGTTATTCAAATTGAATTCCTAAATTTCATATTAAATTAATTAATATAACAATAATACTAGTATTTTAACAATTGCAATTATATTAATTAGTGGCACGAATTTTTATACGCGCACGCAACGTGAACCGAAATCACCGAAACGAGCGCAATTTATTCATAATTTTCATATTCAAATCTGCATATTATGTGCCATGCAACGTTGTCAGTGCGTATGTTTATTTTATTAAAACAATATAAATATTCTATATACGTCCCTGGCTGATAAAACAAACCGGTATTAAAGAGCCCATCCTAGGTCACCCTTTGCGCGCCTTAGAATTCTAGTATTGAAATGTTTCGATGCAAGTCGCTATCTTTTCCCGTGGTTTTACCGACGTGAAACTTTTTATACTGTTACTTGGTCATCATTCACACAAAATGAGGGGGTGAGCCTTAAAAAAGGGAAAAAAATACTTTTGGGACACCCTAATGTACATGTTTCATCATCATCATCAGCTTGTGTACGTCCACTGTTGAACGTAGGCCTCCCGCATGAGTCTCCATCCTCTTCGATCCTCCGCCTTCCGCATCCAGGTCACTCCCGCTATTCTTCTTATATCGTCAGTCCATCTTGTAGGGGGTCGGCCAATGTTTAGGACATTACATGTTTAGGACCCCACCAAGTCCATCCTGAGCAATGAGAAAAGTTAAATTAAACTAAACATTTTCAATTTGTTCATTTTAATTTTTTTTTTAAGGTTATGATGACTTGAATAAATTCACAGGGTATAACATGTTTCATTCCATGAATGCGTACATTTTTGGAAAGTTCAGACGTTTACCTATTTTTCTACATAGTTGCCACTGAGGTCAATGCATTTTTGCATGTGGTATACGTGCTTTTGAATGCCCGAGGCAAAAGAATCTGCCGCCAAGCCACCCAGATACGTGAGAAAAATATTTAAAATATTACTTTATCTTAAATTATACCAACTTTTTTTTTTTTTTGTCGATCGATAATTCTTTTCAGAATTTCATACTTTCAGTGTCATAATTGATTTTTTTTTAACGTTTTCAGTTAACATATAACGACATGTTTCAGCTTATCCGAATAGTCATTTTTAACGAAACATTTCGTCAAAAATATGACTGCATATTTATATTGAAAATCGTCTTTCGTCTACAATATTTAAACCGATTCCTTGATTTATTGCTTACCACTTTTATTCCATATTCGCGGCGTCTAAAAAAAATCTCTTAACCACAAAACGTTCCCAAACTTTTCATTACCCATCACTCAACGTCTACGTTTTCCAACGGGCGCTTCTCAAAATATCGTCCGATTCAATGCGAAGTTTTAGAAACTTAAAAAAAAAGCCCCTCTTTCGAATACGTTTTTTTCTTTTCTTTTTCTTCTACTCTGCTTCTAACCGGGAGGGCGCTTCTTTCTTTACTAAGCGTTGAAAACTGTTTAGCCAAAGATACGCCGAAACTTTGAGAAACTTTTTCTTTAGAGCTATCCAATTCGAATCCTCAATAGGATTTTTTGTCTTTTTTTTTTTCTAGTCTACTAATACGAGGGTTATCCGTAATATAAGATTCCCAGTGATTTTTCACAGTGTAAAACATGTTTAATTCCATGAATGCGTACATTATGGAAAGTTCAGACTTTTACCTATTTTTCTACATACTCGCCACTGAGGTCAATGCATTTTTGCATGCGGTATACGAACTTTTAAATGCCAGAGTCAAAAAAATCTGCCGCCAAGCCACGCAGATACCTGAGAACCGCTTTATTCAGCTCTTCTCTGTCGCCGGAATGCGTTCCACCCAGGTGTTTCTTCATTTCAGGGAAGAGATGGTAGTCACTTGGGGCTAAGTCTGGGCTGTAGGGTCGGTGTTTGACAATAACCCATCCAGTTGATGAGCTTATTGGTGGTAACCCTCGTATATAAAAATGCATTTCTGTGTGTCTGTGTGTCCTTTATGCATCTCTACACCATTCACAAGATGGAAATAGGGTGTTTCTTCATATCAGGGTCGTACTTTCACCATAAATATATTAAACTGAACCCATTTTTTGCCGAGTACATCCTTGAATTCACAATGTACTCGACATAGCTGAGGTAGGGGATTAGGCAAAGATTATGGCGGCTGACAAAACTTTGTGGCAGCACGTTGTGAATACCAAATGCTCCAGTTAAAAGAGCGGACATGGTATAATGACGATGATGATGATTAACGCGTTTTAAGAACGATTTTACCCTACGACTGTGGGGCATAGAGTCCACATTTGCTTGGACGCATGGTTTCTGTTTGGTCTTTATTGAATTTGAAATTCAGATTAAATCGTATCCACTAAGGAAAACAGGGGATTTAAACCACTTTTTTTTTCACAAAATTTCGTTATTTTTTTTATGTACAATTGGAGTAGTTTAAAAGTGTTTTAAATACCTAGTCCTTGTGTTATTGTGTAATTTCTGACATCCTCCTCTCTATGTTTGTTACTGAATTGCGTGGTGGCAGGATGAGGAGCAGATTAACTAAATACAGACTTTTCTGAGGCTCATTAACATAAACACCGATAACTTTACAAACTTATGGCCCGGACTTAGTCACAGTATTCAGGCTGGGCCACAATACAATATGATCTCGCCAATATACACTTGCAATGTCTAAAATTACACACAAACACAACACATGTCTCTTGAATACAGTGTCCAGCCATCTTTTTTGAATTTTTGTTGAGAACCCATAATAATATTTTCTAGTTGTCTATGCCTGAAGCTTCCTTCACAGCAATCCAGCTTAAAAGCAGGAAAGCTGTTTCCTTGCATTCTTTCTTCTTCTCTTTTCTTCTTTCAACGGATCAAATCTGCAAGCAGACAGATGTATTAGAAGTATAAAAAAAGACACGAATAAAAATAAACTTTAAACAGAAATCTGAAGTACTTTAAATGAAATTATTTTTACATAATCGCATTTATTCAAGCTTACGTGAAACGAGGATTGCATAAAACAAGGGGCGTCTCGTTTTACTATATTATTTACATTTATCCATCGATAATATTTGTTGGAACTAAAACAATTTTTACATTATTTAAAAATTAATTTGTAAAGCGTAAATAAAATTTGTGTTGAGCCGCTTTTGAGGACAAAATGGTCTTAGACTCGGGAGCGCTGGGATGACCATCCGATTTTATTTAAATATTCAATTAACAACTCGACCAAAAATATGCCTCAGACTTCTGCCCTGTAAGTTTTTGGGAATCATATATGTTCCCACGTAGTCCTTTTCAGACATGTCCTAGAGCGAGAATTGAACTGTTACGACTGACAGAACTAAGTGGCGGAAATTTGTGATGACCATATGATCTAGATATGGAATGGATATCGGAAGAAAAAATGCAGTTATGAATTTTAATGTATATTTCAAAGCGCTTAAATTTGCATGAAATGTTCCATCTTCGGCAAGAAGCCATTTTCAAGTGCCGCACTGTATACACAAGTTTTCTCTGTACAACTTTTGCATACTGTTCAAAACGTTATTTTGAACATAACTGTGTTGTATTAAACATCCAAAAGTCTTAAAAGTAATTGTTATAATCAAACTCTTTATCTTAGATTCAAACAGTTAGGTGCGAGATAGGGCATTTTTCTGCTCTATGTTAATTGAGGTGATCAAAGTCCAAAACAACAAGTATCGAGGATCTTGCGGTGTACGAAATTCTATGTATTAATATTAACAAAGGATGCTTACGCATCGATGCGGAGCATTGACCATCCAAATAATCTGCCACTCTATGTGGATTGAAAGGATCAAGTTCCAAAAACGGTATCGAGGAATGTGCGGTGTATGACATTCAAAGTGTCAATATTACTTTTATAACTGTTTTCTCATGTTGTAAGTTAAGGTACAAAAAGAGGACTCGTATTGAATAAATTAGTATCAACTCATCTCCGGTCTTTGGTCTTATCTTCAGTGCCGGAACTTTGGTATTCCGGCATCACCAGTAAGCTGATACTGTAATTTCGGGACCGTGAACTCGGTTCCGGAACATCTACTATTATTTTTTATTATTAAGTTTTCACTGCAGCTGTAGTAGTGTTAAACGTATGGCAAACGGAGTATTATTTTGTCATATCCGTTCCATATCTAAATCAAAAATTGCCGCCACTCAGTTTTTTTCAGTTTTATGCCACGTCTACAATAAAATCTCTGCGTTCAAAGATTCATCTGGGAATAAATGTGGCTTATAGTGACCTTTAAGACAGGAGGTTGAAGACCTGATGAGACGGCAGCTGTAGTATTCAAGACGTATTATTGAGTGATTTATAAATACGAATGTTTAACCCGACGTATTTGATGCATGTAACATTTGTTACTTGGGAGCGGCTTTGCAGTGCGACACGCAGCGTTCACCTTATTCACGTTTTGGTCCGTGCTAAATGTTGCTTAACTTCGGAGATCTTAATAGATTTGACAGCGAGAAAAGAAAATCATAAATTTAGTAATTCATTATTTATATAAGTTATTATTCTGTCGCTCAGTGAATATTTCATCGTTCATTAGAAAAGTTTTGTCGAATTTTTGTTTTATATTGTTTTGCCATGGAGCACAATAAATATTAAACTTGTGAATAAATGTTGACTGAGTGAATAATAAAAAATAATAATTTAAACACTCTGAATATATACTATAGAGACATCTATCGTTATATGATGGTTACGATGGTAAAATGGTATAAATGCAACTTATTAAACGCAACAGTTCGGGTAGGAGATGGTCGAGTGGTCTAGGGCAGAGCTCCGCAACCTTTTCTCATCTACGGCACACAGAAGTACTTCTTTGGATTCTACGGCACACCAAAGTTCTCACCTTGAATACCGCGGCACACCAAAAGCCAAAAATATATATAATTTTGATGAATTTCACTTTTCTTTAAGTTCATTTAGAACTTAATAAAGCAAGTACCTCGTTGTATGTCTACATAAATAGGCGATAGGCGCTGGGACCTTGAGGAGCCTTGTAAAATTATTTATTTATATTATTGCCTTATTTGATCGCGGCACACCTGTATCGGCTTACGGCACATCAGTGTGCCACGGCACACCGGTTGCGGAGCACTGTTCTAGGGTAATGAACTTAAGTAATGGTTGGTTCCAAGGCTCGCTGTTTCGCATCCCGCTTCTGCCGATATTTTTTGTGAACGAATTGATGCATATAAAGAATTTGTTGTATTATAGTATGTGTATATTTAATTACTAATAATAAATAAGAATGAAAAATAATAGTGACGCGTCGTTTGGAGTGTTTTGGCTGGATACTGTTTTGGTTCGCCGACAGACGAAGCCAATGATCGCTTAGTAATGGACTTAACTGTCCAACTTTGACCAAAAACATTCGAGAGTCGACTCCGCCGTCGAACAACCGACCTCGCAAATGTATGAAATTACCCCCGAAATCACATTCACCGGTCAGTCGATTTGCTATATTATTTTTGTCATGTGTGTGTTACACTCTATAGTATGAAGTACAGTTTCGATGATATCGTGGAATATATCGATTTCGGAATTATTTTGTTATTTACATACTTGGAGTTGAACAAACTCACACATGCATTAAACCGGATGATAATTGCGTCTCCTTGATTATAGTTAGTTACTTAATAAGAGACTTTAAGATTTAAGTAAACTAAGAAAGTGCTGGTTTGATTGACAGCGGGTTGCGAAGTGACGTCGGTAATCTGTCGGCGGTAATGTGGCAGGCAGGCGGCTAGAGATCGGATAAGTTCTGGTCACAGTCGCGTTCCTCTTTATATAAGCGCCCCCTACGGCAACGTCTATTGTGATCAGTTTTTGAAATTATTTTCTTATTTACATACTTAAAATTGACCAACCTCACACATGCATTAAACCGGATGATAATTGAATCTCATTGATTATAGTTAGTTAGATAATAAACGAATTCGCCGTTTTAAGTTCAGTTTAGAAAAGAGACTTAATGTTTTCAGTAAACTTAAACAAGTCTGGTTCGATTGACAGCGGGTCGCGAAGTGACGTCGGTAATCTGGCAGGCAGGCGGTCGGAGGTCGTAGAAGTGCAAAAGTACTGACCCAATGTGGTTTCCTCTTTATGTAAGTGGAAACGTCTATTGTGATTGGTCAAAATGTATGGGATAAATATAATATAAACATTAATGGTGAGTCATAAAACAAAACACGTACAACTAATTTCACCACAAATGTATAGTTTTTTTTCAGACGGTTTTTCGGGACGGTATTATTATATATTGTATATGTATTTGTATCGAGCTTTTTTATGGCCGGATGATCATTCCAAAAGCGTTTCTTTGCCTCTCTGAGTAAAAAGGTGGGTCTTGATTCTGCTTCTGAAGGATGCCTCCGCTTAAAGCTTTCTTTTGCTTTCCGGTAGCGAGTTCCAGGGCATTGGTGCCGCGTAGCTGAAAGCACGATTACCAAAGATTGTGCTAGGACTACCTCCCGTCACCTGTAGGGTGCTTCTATTTGCTCTGGCTGATCTGAGTGTCTTTCCATACGCGCTTATCTCCTTGTGCTTGATCACTTCTGTCAAATAGCCCGGTGCAGTTCCGTTGAGTGCCCTATAAGTTTAAAGAAAATGTTTCAGTAGTGATACTCATATTATATGTATAATAAAGTAATACCGTAGTGAAAATTGTGTCATATCAGGCATTCGTGATAAACGGCCTCTCTATCCAGCTCTAACGATGTCGTATATATGGGGATGTTGACTAATGGTGGCTGTCCAGTATGGAGAGATCGCTCGCCCGGCGCGCCGTGTCGTAACTCAGTGTTTCGGCCTCGGCTGTGGCACTAATGGACCGGACGAGCGCATCGCAATTATGAACGCGGACGTTTATAGTTCTGCTCTTGTTTTAAATGACCGCTTGTACATTTATTTGAGTGATTTATTGTTTTTTTCATATCAAATTTGTCATATAAAATTAGTTTTTTTTTAAATACATATTTAATGGTTGATACGCCTCTTGGGACCTAATTTTTCAGGCATCAGAAGCATTAAAAGTTACATAACATAAATCACGTCGATATTTCAACGATAAACAACTTCTTCTTCTATGTAAAGAACAAATCCGTCCTATCCTTGAATACGGCAGTCATCTTTGGTTTGAAGCCCCAAAATATATTCTTAACTTGATTGACTCTGTTCAAAAAAGAGCAATTCGTTTGATAAACAATGACACTCTTACGTCTTACCTGCAATCAATGGAACACAGGCGTAAGATTGGTTCACCTTTTCTACCGTTATTACCACGGTCGCTGCTCTTCGAAACATAAACAACTAATTCCTTCTGCACGCATTCACAACGACAAACTCGTCTTACTAACCTAAAATCCATACACGGTTAATCTGTGTCGACCAAGAACTGGCAGTTTCCAAATTTCCTTCTTAAATGTCACCGGTAAAGTCTCTTAAAAAATAAACAAATATACACTTGAGATCTGCCCAAGCCACACACAAACACAACACACTAACACCCTCCTCTCTTTCAAGGGTTGCTTACTAGTCGCGTGGTAGCAGGATTCGGAGCAGATTAATAACACAGACTTTTTTAATGCTCTTTGACATATATATATATATATACGATAAACTTTACAAACTTTTGGCCCGGACTTAGTCACAGCATTCAGGCCGGGATAAAATACAATATGCTCTTGCCGACGGTTGCCACACGACTAGCGCGCCCATATCTCCATAACTAGTCCAAAATGCTAATATGGCGACACAGAAATAAGAGACGATAGATTGTTTATCGAGGTTTTCTTTATCGGGCTATATCATGCTGGTGTCAACACATTTTACAGCATGCAGCGTCCAGCCACTCTGGCTGAACGACTAGAGTGCACTAGTCTTGAACGGTTGTACTCTCCTGTATACGATTGACGTTTTCTGTTTGTTGTTGATGGGTGCAGGAGGAATGAATAATTTTACATCATTGACTCTGCAAGCAAGCGCTTTACCTGTATGCTGTACCTGCTCGCTATATCTCGAGTATATACAGGATGGTGCAAAATTAATCATTCATTGGTAATCATCCATGTGACTGATGTTCAGCAGGCATTGCACTTATGCCCTGAATGATGCATGCAGAGTCGTCGCAGGCTGCCTCAAACCAACACCCATTTCTAAACTATACCCCTTGGCTGATATCGCATCACCAAACATAAAACGCAAAGTCATATGAGCCGAAAAAATGCGTAAGGCAATCAACCAACCTTCCCACTGCTTGTATAATCAGATACCGCCAACACCCAGACTGAAGTCGCGAAGCAGCTTTCTGAGATAGACACAACCTCTCACATCCGGCCCTGAAAATGAGAGACTCCAGCTCTGGCAACAAGTCGCAACAGAGGATTTCATTACTCAAAAGAAAGGCCTCCCAACTAGCAAGAACCTTGACTGGCAGACCTGGAAATCCCTGAACACATTAACAACTGGAGTTGGTAGAATAAAAGGACAACCTCAAGCAGCGGAGAATGCTTCGGCAGTTAGAGTCACTATTGTGCGACCTGTAAAAATGAACAACCTGAGCCATTATCACAATTCATAGTTTGAGAAGATCCTGCACCATGTGCCCAACTAGCTGCGCAACTAAAGACCTAATGCTGGGCAACACAGGGGCAATCGATATTGCCAGATATTAGGCAGAAATAATTTGACGTCGCTGACACGAAGAACAAGAAAAAGTGTTTGAGTGATTTATTTCGCCATTCTGTATATTTTTTATGCACAGAATTTACACTCAAACATCAAATATTCCGCACTGTTTTCTGCAGTTTTTCGTTCCAAAAAAAAAACGCTCTTTTTTGCAATATTTTGAATTCGCTGATATCGAAGCCGAAACTGATCGCCGGCAGCGATAACTCATCGCCCAGCACTGGCATACATATATTTGGTGATTTTCGCATAGCTGCATATTTACAAATCGTTTAAATGGGGCGATTTTTTTTTTCGTTTTTTTTTTAAGTTTTGATATACCGTCCTCTACACACGAATCGTTCAAACGATTATGTAAACCGTTTTGTTAACAGGTTGAAAATGCTATAAATTTGCATTATTTTTTCCGGCGAAATCGGCGAATTTTCAAAGCGCGAAATACATGCGGGATAACACTGCATCAGTCGCATTCAAATCGATTTACTGGGCATTATGATGTTCTAAAGAAGATTAAATTTAATTACTATGTCTGAACCGGAACTTAACCTAACCTTACTTGGCGGCGGGTATAGCTCAATGGTCAAAGTGTTTGCTTTGCAAGCCAAAGGTCGTGGGTTCTATCCCTGACGGAGATTTAAAAAATACGTTTTTTAATATATTTATGAGCTCTAAAATACCCGCGGTTGGTGTGAATTTGATCCCTCACCCGTAAAGTGCCAGTCATAGCCTATTAATTAAAATTTGTGGTAGACGAAAGTCGTCCCGTGAAGACCACCCATTCGTAGTAAATTCCCGTAATAATAAGGATGATTCGTGAATCTCGGGCTGTAGTTTATGACGTTGGCGGATCAACAGTCCACATGCAGTGCTTAGAGTCAGCTATATGCATCATGGTAAAAATAAGAGACGAAAGATCTTTTATCGAGGATTTTCGGCACCAGCTTGCAAGTGCTAAATCGATTTGATATAACTGTGTATGTACACTATTGTATTCAAATTTTTAACTGGAATATGTTTTTATTTTTTTCAATACGAGACACGTGATTTTATTCGATAGAGATTCTCGCTCTCAGGTGAAAACACAGCACAGCTATTTTGCTCGTTTCCCTTCTACGGCGCCCATCCAAAACCAATAAACTGAAAAAATGTTAACCATTTTTGTTTATCCTTTATTTCAATTTCGCCTCTTGCGTTCCATTCAGGCAATACTAAGGTATTACAACTGTCTCGCTCTAACACTCAGTAGCGTATCTAAAATTTGAGATCTTTATTTTTAAATGCTCAACATATAAAATTAACTCAAGGAGTTTTTTACTTACCTTACTATTTTTTAAAAAAATATTATCATATCTCCTTTTCAAATTCATCATCATCATCATTATAAGCCTGTATCCGTCCACTGTTGAACGTAAGCCTCCAGCATGAGTCTCCATCCTCTTCGATCCTCCGCCTTCCGCATCCAGATCATTCCCGCTATTCTTCTTATGTCGTCAGTCCATCTTGTAAGTGGTCGGCCAATGCTTCGTTTGCCAGTTATTGGGCGCCATTCCAATACTTTTTTTCCACATCGACCGTCGTTTGTTCGACAGATATGTCCTGCCCATTGCCACTTGAGTGTACCTATTCGATGGGTAGCATCCCCTACCTCAGTTCTTCTGCGTATTTCCTCGTTTCGGATTATATCTTTAAGCGACACTCCTCTCATGGATCTTTCCATAGCACGCTGGTTAAACGCCTTAGTTTTAAGACATTGCGGAATTTACGCTTTAAAAATGTACTTTAGTTTTCCAAATGCTGCCCATCCCAGTTGTATGCGCCTGTCGATTTCTTTTGAGAAGTTACTTCGTCCTAGTTGTTTTACTTGTCCCAGATAGTTATAGTCGTTCTCAACCTCGATTTATGTTCCTCGAATGGATATAGGCTGAAAAGTCTGGGAAATATGATTTTAATAAATATGTTTTCCCCATTTTATCTATTGCATGATTTTTTATAGACATTTATATTAATTTTACATGTTTCCTTTTTTCAGGTAAGTCATCAAGTATTTCGAATATTATTAAATATGCGATAAGATTGGTAAGTCATTAATTTTTTTATTTCGCTGATCATCGATTGTGAAAAAAATCACAATTGGTCCAACAAATAATGGAGCATTTACGTCTAAACTTCAATCCTGAAATATTAACGCAAAATTGGTTCACGTAGTTTTTTTTGTACTTTTTTATTGTGGTCACAGCTCCTCTGTTTTATTTCAATTTTATGTAAACACATACAGAATAATACCGACAGATGGTGATAGTAATTCTCTAGTCTCATCTGTAGAATTCTACGAAGCTTACTATCCTGCATATGGCTAAGCCCTGCATGTTGAGTGTTGCTGCATTCAGTACTCATTGTAACATTACGTTAGGAAATTGGTGAAAAAAGTGCAGTCATTCCCACAAAGCATGTAAATAAATATCGTTAGGTTTCGTCACAGGAGCGATTTTTATGTAAACCACATGTGTCAATGCCACCACATGTATGGAGTTATAATATATATTTAAGGTTTGTTTTATATAATAGTTTTTTATGCATCATCTTATAGCTAAAGAATAGAAGAAACAATGTGATATATGAAAATAGGTCACATAAGTACATTTATGCTTCAAATACTATTTTTTATAATTGACGGTGTAATTTGTATTCCACCGAGCTTAATGCTCACGAAGCTTCGCACTATTTGATCATTAGAAAGCAGCGTTTTAAGCAAGTTAAGGGCATATTTTCGTGATATATTTCACGTAAGAGAGGCCCAATTCAGACATGAACTCAAAGAAGTTCTTTGGAGGAATAATTGGTTGGCGTCGTCTGTTTGATAAGCATTGGGACTTTCTGTTGCTTGTCTTTATTGCATTGTTCTTAGTACTTAATCATAAATACATATTTTTGTATTTATTGTATTTTTTATTTAATTATTATTGTACTTCAGAAATGAATTGAGTTTATAAAATTTGTAATGTTTCTGCAAGGAAAAAATAAATAAAATTGAATCAAAAAAAAATGTTACGCCAATGAATTTTGCATATATCTATCTCTTTATTTATACACGTGTCCTCTCTCTCTACATTTCGCCATATTCTTCAGCAAGGACAGAGACAGATCCAAACAAATTGGAGGCAAATGAAGCGAGAGGAGATTTTCAGGGGAAATTATGTATGTACAGGAATCGGGAAATTTGATGAGAGCGAAAGAGACGAAAATGATTTCGTTTTCCGATGGATTCCAGAGGCTTTGAGGATCTGAGCACTTTGTCAACCTCCGGCCCGCGTCATAACTTACATTAGTTTTTTTTTTTCATTGTTATCTGTTTCTTGAAAATATCCAGTTTGCATTGACATCAGCATGACATAGCCCTTGCTGATCGCCTCGGTACTATCGGGCATGCATATTTTGTGGCCATTAAAAAAAAATCCACGCATTTACAATTTTCGCTCGTATTTTCGGTGAGAGAATTTATTTTCCATCTCCATCTCTTTACAGCCCGTAAATGCGATTCTAATCTCTTTCACTGAATCTTTTTTTAAGTACTCCTATGCAGTAGCCACATTCAGAAGGGACTCCCACTGGACTTATCAGTTGCTAACTGATCTGAATGAGCGCGTCATCAAGGAGACTTAACTGTCTTCCGGTGTGATACGGATGTGAGGCGGGAAAAAGCCAGTCCAGCCCTTGCTGACTGGTGCCGAAAACCTCGATATACAATCTTTCGCCTCTTATTTCTGTTCGGTTTTCATACATGTATGTGCCGCCATATTGGCATCTTGACAAGTCCGGTCACGGGTGTGAAGTTATTTATGTACATGGCTGCTAAATTTGGTGCGCTATTGATTCTGTAGAGATTTAGTTTCTATCTTAGATTTTCGAGGGTTGCTTTTTACGTTTAACATATGTTCCTTTGTGCACTTCCTGTGCCCGTCTGGCGGACAATCCCCGTCCGACCGAGGTCCACGATACAAAATGTTACGGTCGGGCGGGGAAACCGAAGCCTTATATTGGAAATAAGCGCGAATCGCGGTTCGAAACATGTTTTTTGCTTTGAGTACTGCATCCTTGCTCCACGCATCGCCTTTTTAAAGACGGGGGATATCAATTCATATGCTGCTTAAAGAGTGCAGTTTCGTTTTCAATAAGAGCTTTGTCAGTTTAACACGTATATGATCATACTAATGGCTGAAACTACATAAATACAATAAGTAATTAGTCAATGTTAGTATAAAATTCCAATTATAATATAAGAGTCAATCTTATGCGAGGGGGCATTATAATTTTTTTATTTGAAGGCTTTTTATAATTCTGTTTTTTCGTACCCCTGTATTTTAAATGCAAAAAATATTTCTAAGTCTTGAAGCGTCACTTGTTAGTCGCTCAAATATGTACCGTCAATCGAAACGAAGTACAAACACTTATAGTCCCAAAAGTATTAGAGCGAATCACCCTTTCATCTTTTCTTATTCTAGAACATACTTCTTTATCTAAGCATCTAATCTCTATCACCATCTGTGACTTTTAACTGATGTCAGCCATTCTGCAGAATCCATTTCCCAACCTTACCATTTCCTTATCTATTCCCACGTATTTCGTGGTAATCAACGTGTTATCAAAGAAGGCAATTCGAGACTCGCTGTAGTATATTAACGTCGCAGCCTTAGACTGAGGTATATTTGATATCTAACTGATGCACTTAGAATCACTGGAAGGCCTTCAGCCACTCTCTAACAAGTAGCTTTTTGCGTGCGTCCATTAACAAGTCCCCATATGGGTCTCCAAAAACAGGACGGGACAGAGAGGTTTTTCACCAAGCGAGGGTTCTTTAGCCTATCAGATGATACATGTGGTAGAATTGACACGTGGTTTACAGAAAAATCGCTGTTGTGACGAAACTTAACGATGTTTACTTACGTGCTTTACAGATTCCGGTAAAGTATACATGTAGGTTGATAAAGGGAATGACTGCACCATAATTTCTAACCGGAGATGTCACAATGAGTACTGAAAGTAGCAAAACCATATATCTCGTCAATTGAAGTCAACGGTCGGGGAATCTTTGACGGCATATGCCGACAACTGATGCGAAAGGGTTAACTATAAACTCGTACATAGAGTGTACTTTTGTGAGTCAGAATTAATATGGGCTGAACCGAGGACTATATAGGCTGACAGAGCTTGGCAGCAGTTCGTGATGTCCGTTTGCTCCAGTAAGGGAAGCGTACATGGAGGAGTTTGTTCTTCTTTACTAGTAGCCCTTGCTGACTGGTACCGAAAGCCTCGATACAAAATCTTTCGTCTCTTATTTCTTTTCGCTTATCATACATTTATCCGTCCGCCATTTGGGAATAGTTATATAGACCTCCGCTAGTAGCGTTGGGCGAAAACCATCACGAGCGCGGCAGTTGAGTTCTGCTCTTCGGCGAGAGCATATTGTATTGAAGCTCGGCCTAATGATGTGACTAGGTCCGGGCCACAAATTTGTAAGGCTTTACCGTAAATATATGTCAATGTGCTTCTGAAAAAGTCTGTCTTATCAATTTGCTCTAATCCTGCCATCACGCGACTAAATAACACCTCTTTTTTGAGAGAGGAGGATGTTAGTTTATATTTTTCTTTTCGATTTATTTAGGAGATACATGAACGTGTAAAATTATATAAATATTAAAATCGTAATCGTTGCGATATTGTGGTCCAGCGCCTGTTGTAGATGTGCAGATCGCGTGTGCAGATCGCGTGAACAGATCGCGGGTCGCGTGCAAAGGGCAGATGAGCATATGACGTGGGCGGATCGCCCAATCGCCCGTACAAAGACGCTCCATTCAACCCAGACAAATTTAATCAACATATTTCACACGCCCTTAGTAGATACTATTATATGTATATAAAGTATACATAAAATTGGGACAAGTAATCAAACTAGGGCGAAATAACTTCTCGAAAGAAATCGACAAGCGTGTACTCAATACCTTGCCGGCGGGTATAGCTCAATGGTCAAGTGTTTGCTTTTCAAGCCAAAGGTCGTAGGTTCAATCCTCGACGGAGATAAAAAAAAAAGTTTTAATTTCTGAGCTAAAATAGGTGTGAATTTGATCCCTCACCCGTAAAATAACAGTCATAGTCGATTAATTTTAATTGGTGGTAGACAAAAATTGTCCCGTGAAGACCACACCCATTCATAGTAACTTCCTGTAATAATAAGGATGATGCGTGCATCTCGCGCTGTAGTCTATGACGTTGTCGGATCAACACTCTACATGCAGCGCTTAGTCATTTGCATCATGGTAAGCGTCATAGAATTCAAAGGTGACCAACATGCCAAGATTCATGAGAAAGATAAAACCGAAATGAGAATATGCGAAAAAGAAATCGAGTAGTGGAGGTTACCCAAAGAAAAGAAACATTCAGATAGCATGGGGAGGGATGCTGGGCAAAACACGGGCCATCGATGTGGCTAGTTGCTCGTCACGAAGAAGTAGAAAAATCCCGCGGAATAGATGTACAGATCCATCGTTGTTTATCTATTGACATCAGCGTCCATCGCTCAATCCGCCTACGCAGTTAACCGCCGCCCACTTTGCATTTCTAACAAGCCGCTCGTCGGTTAGAATTCGGTTTATTTAACAGCAGTACCTCGTCCAATTTGCCGCGCACGTGATTCGGGCGTTTTCGCGGCATTTTTGCCAGTAAATCTCCCGCCAAATTTTGCGCGCCAAAATTCTGTCTATCGTAGATCACCATTTGCTTTAATACACCAAACAAATATATATATATTAACATCCTCCTCTCTCAAAAAGAGGGGCGTTATTACGTCGCGTGAGGACTAGATTAGGAGCAGTTCAGCAGACAAACACTTTATTTTAGAAGCACAGATTGTATTTACTTTAAAAACATTACAAGCTTTCGACCACGCGGATTGACATGCCGCGTGGCCGCGATGCGACCTTGCCAAGCCAAAGAGTGAAGGATCTCGCTCAGCACCACGAGCGGTGATGTTGATAACTAACACACCCGTGAGCGGACCTGTTCATTAATGACAATATGACGGCGCACCTAAATGCTCGACAAGCGACCCGAAATAAGAGACGAAAAATCGTATATCGAGGTTGTCGGTAACAGTGAGCGTGGACTACATCATGCTGATGTCAATATATATTGCTAGTGTTGTATTAATTAATTTGTAATAACAGTTTATAATAATAACAGTTTATTTATTTTCCTTAAATGACATTACAAAATAGGTAAGATTTCAATGCGTCATTAAAGTAGATACAACCATAAGTGTGGCGATGTAAATTTATCGACACATTTAGTGTCAATGACCTCACACTCAGAACTAGCGTCAGGAGACTCAAGATAAATAGCTTGACTTGTAACAACAAAAACCCTGTCATAAGTATATCATAATTGACACACAAATAACAAGGCATTATTGTCACAAAATAAAACGTCCAATATTTTGCATCTATCAACGCCAGCACTGAATGGAGCAGACCCTGTCACACCTTCTGGAGTGTGCGCTGTGCCCGAATAGTTGCACCCAGGAAGACCTGATGATGGCCAGAAGTAACGCCATCGACGTCGCCCACTTCTGGGCAGACAGGATCTGACCCTGTTGTTTCCGACACGATTATATATAGCACTGAATCCGAAGTAATATTACACCAAATATGTCAATATCTTCATTTAAGCTGGTTTCAACCACTGTTCACTGCGATTCTTTCGTCTTACACGTATCCAGGGTTGAACGATGGTCTTTTCAGGCCACACTTCAGGCTCCATGAGAGACTCTAGCGAAGTCGCGATGACGATTTGTTCCATGGCCGCTCTCTCAATTGGAGCTTGGTGAATACCCTCCCTGTCCCGTCCTGTTTTTGTAGACCCAGATGGGGAATCGTTACTGGCCGCACGCAAAAAGCCACTTGGTAAAGAGTGGCTGAAGGCCTTTCCGTGATTTTAGATGCATGTGAATGTAGGTGAGGATGTTAGTTGAAAGCCCATTTTTGTATACATTTCTAATATACTCGTATATACGTGCTTACAAATCATGCTTTTCTCGAGTATAAATGGAAATTGAACATTACAGTTGTGTAATTGAAAAATTGGAAGTTTCAGAGTTTATCCGAAAGTTATTTTTACGGGTCTAAAGGTTAAAGGTTCCGCCCCCGCTCTTGCGCGTTCCCTTGGAGCGCATACGCCATTGTGATAAATAATTCATTAGATGGGATGCGCGGTATTGGAATCCTAATTCCGGATTTCGAAGAGAGAGAAGAAGAAGAGGTGGCGCGGAATGCGAAAGGAATGGAAAAAAACCTTTGATGTTGTAAAGGGTCCGCCAAATAACTTTTTTTTTTTTGAAAATGGGGCGCAAAACATCGAGTGTAGCTTCGGCTGTGTGGCACGTAGCGCCGTCCTGTTGAAACCAAATGTTGCCAATATCCTCCTCTTCAATTTTTGTGAACGAAAATGGCCCGATAACGATCGCCATTGACTGTAACGGCCACTCCTTCCTCATTTTCGAAGAAAAATGGCTTGATTTTCAAAGTAATGTCGCAATATTTTCCAGCGTTGTTCAAGCGTATACACAACCTTATTCGTTTAGCGGAAGGACAAAAATATTTATCTGTCAAATCAGACATGAGCTAAATGTTACCATTCACGAAATAAGCACTAGTTGAAAAAAAAAAACGTTAGATGGCGGACCCTTTAGTACATACCACACAAAAAGGCGAAAAACTCTCATCTGTCAGTATAAACCGTAAAATTCCTCTGGTCATGTGTGGCTACGCGCTGCATCCTGAGTGTTGATCCGCAAACTCTCCATAGCACGCTGGGTGACCTTTATTTTATGGGTAAGACTTGCTGTTAGATTCCACGTCTCTGCGCCATAAGTTAATACATGATGCATTGGTTAAACGATTTAGTCTTAAGACATTGCGGAAATTTCGCTTTTGGCACTATCCATTCCGATTAAACAATATGTGTGTAATCGCCGGGCCGAACGTTAAAGTCGGGTCACACAACAAGTGTGCGGTGCGATCGTTCCGCCAAAGCTTAGTGGCCGACTATACACAGCTTGTGTTGTTTTTTCAAACGTAAGTGGCCGATAACACAACATGTGTTGTTATTACTTTCGACCATAATTCAAAGATCTCGAACCTTTTCAGTGAGGGTCATATTTAATTTTATTTGAACATGTCGATACAAAGTTTAATGATAATAATGTGAGATTACACTTTATCTCGCTTGTTATAATTAATATTTTTAAATTGGGAAAAAGTTGATAGTATTTTTCGATCAATATTTCGATTTATTTATTTCCCAAAATATAAACGGTTTTTTAAATTTTATTTTATATTCCAATGCAATATATTTTCCATAAGAATGAGTCTCCTTATATACGCTGATGCTTTGTCTGATATTCCCTCAGACGCCGAGGAGATCCAAGACAGCGACGATGATGGGGGATGGATATATATATAAACAAATAAATATATTTGCGAATTTTTTGTTGGCAATTCTTTAAAAACACAGTCGGCCTCCAGCGTAAGTTTGATCGCGTAACGCGCGGACTGGATAGTGTTAATATGTACATACTTAAGTTTTCCAAATAATCCTAGTAAAGGGTTTGCCAAATAACTTTTTTTTTTTAAAACAGGGTGCATAACATTGAGTGTAGCTTCGGCTGTGTGGCACGTAGCGCCGTCTTGTTGAAACCAAATGTTGCCAATATCCTCCTCTTCAATTTTTGTGAACAAAAATTCGTTCAACAGGGCCGCGCCGCATGGAAGCGCCATTGATGGCGCTTCACGCACACTTTCTGCCACAGCAGCAATATTCTCGGGTGTACGCACTGTTTTTGGCTTTTCACGCTTTGGTTTATCGATGAGGATGCCAGTTTTTTTTTACATTTTTAACAAGATAACGAACATACGGAGCTGACGGTGATTCTCTTCTTCCAAAATCCGTACGCAATTTTCGCACACATTCTGCAACACTACCATGATTTTTAAAGTAATGTCGCAATATTTCCCAGCGTTGTTCAAGCGTATACACAACCATATTCGTTCAGCGGAACGATAAAACTAATTATCTGTCGAATTAGACATGAGCTAAGTTTTACCATTCACGAAATAAACACTAGTTGAAAAAAAAAATGTTAGATGGCGGACCCTATACTATACGTCCGTCGATAACTGGGTATTCTAAATCCTTGCACTTTCTTGAAGAATATTTTTCCACGATTGACACTCGTAGAATGTCGATGGAGCTATCATTGCTGAGTTATTAATTCCATGACTGTATGTGGAAACGGGATGAACGAGTATGTATTTGTGTGTGGGAAATATAAAACGTATTTAGTATTCATGTTGGGGACTCCCATAATATGGATGTATGATAAAGTAAATGGAAAAATGTGTCCGGAATCGCAAAGGGCCGTGTGTTTGTGAAGAGGAAGAAGACGTCGCGCCTTGTCACTGGGTCATGTGGACACAGCAGCGGTGGACAACCCTGCATCAGGGATGTGCCATTTTTTATTTTTTTATTAATTAATTTGCGACTTGTGTTGAGCCTTCTTTGATAAACAAATAGTCCAGACATCAATAAAATTGGAATAATAACAATTGTAAGATAAATTGACGGGTTCAAGGTCCAAAACTTTATCGAGGAATTTGCGGTGTATGAAATTCAATGCATTAATATAAGTTTTATAAATGCTTTCTCATGTTGTAGACTAACATATAAAAAGGGGTATATTATAAAATAAATTAGTATCGATTCAACTCCGGTCTTTGAATTTATCCTCAATGCCGGAACCTTGGTATTCCGGTATCACCATTTAAGCTGATTTCGTCATTTCGAGAACAAGACATCGGTCCCGGAACACCTATAGTTTTTTTAGGGTGCCTTGAAAAACAAAATGACAAGGTTTTACTATAGAAGTTAAAAAATATGTTTGTTAATGTAAAGAATATCCATGGAACTAATATCATCAAATCATAATATCATCAATTACGTATAAAGGCAGTTTCGCTTCCAAAAAACTAGGTGTATTATATAAATCACGTCGGTATTTCAACGATAAACAACTACTTTTTCTATATAAAGGACAAATCCGACCTTTCCTTGAATACGGCAGTCACCTTTGGATTGGAGCCCCAAAATACCTTCTAAACTTAATTGACTCAGTTCAAAGAAGAACAATTCGTTTGATAAACAATGACACTCTTACGTCTAACCTGCAATCAATGTAACACAGGCGTAAGATTAGTTCTCTTAGTCTTTTCTACCGTTATTACCACGGTCGCTGCTCTTCGGAACTTAAAGAACTAATTCCTCCTGCACCCGCCCACAACAGACAAACTCGTCTTACACTTGCCGAACATCCATACACGGTTAGTATATATCGACCAAGAACTAGCAGCTTCCTAAGCTACTTCCTTAATGCCACCGGTAATCTATGGAATGCTCTTTCAGCGTCTGTGTTTCCTCCTTCCGACAATATCTTCAAGAAACAGATAAATATAGACATGTAATCTTCCCAACCCACACACAAACACGAACAGAATACACGTTTCTCGCATGCAGCGTCCAGCCTCCCTGGCTGCACTGGTCTTGACCAGGTGTAATCTCCTGCATGCGTTTATGAAAATCTGAAACTCTCGTTGAGCATCGAACGAAGGTTGTACACCGCTGGGCGTATTATTCAATATTCCGGCCCGGAGCCCTCCTGGATCAAGATTGACACATCGCGAGCAGGGCTCCTCAAACGTGACCTCCGCTTATTATTTTATTATTTTTTTTGTTCCAAAATTTTCTCTCGCAAATTTGATTATGTCGAAGCGCTGCTTGAATACAAAACAACTCGAGAGCGTCACTCTTACACATTTTTTTGTTCCATTTATATATATATATATATTGACATGAGCACGATGTAGCCCCTGCTAACTGGTACCGAAAACCTCGATAAAAAATCTTTCATCTTGTATTTTTGTCGCTTGCCATACCTTTATGTATGTGGCCACATTGGGGCTAGTTACATAGTTTTGCCACCGGTGGCGCTGAGCTAGATCCGTAGCGCCGGCGACCCCCACGGCATTTGGTCCCACCTTTTGGTATATTTTTTAGTTGTATCTTACTAGTATTTTTTATTTTCAAATATATCTAATGGATACTACAAACGATAAAGGCCCTGTAGAGTTGGCACTCGAATCCCGATTATACTGGCTGCATTGGCTTTTGGTGAGATGCCAAGATTCGTACAGCCAGCTATTCTTCGAGGCGATCGGTCACATCATGCGCCACGATGGTCTTCTTCACAACATTGCGGACGGCATGGTTGAGAATAGAAACTGTGCAGGGCGCCTTATATGGAAGTATTTGCAGCAAGTGTACGAGGACATGAGTTGTAGCTCTTATTCTGAGCTGAAGAGGGTTGCGTAGGACCGAGAGGAGTAGAGATCGAGATGCAAGACTTTCTGTTGCTGCAAACCAATGCACCGGATTGATACTACAAAGAAGATGTGCTTCTGAAAAAGTCTTTGTGTTGTTCATTTACTCCTCATTCCGCCAACACGCGTTCAGAAGTTAATGTTTAACATAAGAAAACATTTCTTCTTGACCTAGTTTTTTTCTTTAATACACGAATACATCATTAGGTTCTGCTTTTTTTGTGCAAATAAGGTAGAATCAAATTATCCGCGTGAATTCTCGGCTTAGTGATTGAACGCACGCTTTGAATACTAAATCAGGGGTTCAGAACCGAGTAAAGTACAGCCTTAAGTATACTCATATATAGATACATCACGTAAAAATATATCGGTCAATTTCGTTTTTTAATGTATATTTTTTATACTCGATGACATCCTCCTCTCTTTGAGTTGGTTATTTAATTGCGTGGTGGCAGGATGAGGAGCGGATTAACAACACACAGATTTTTTCCGAAGCACATTCACATTTATTTTCGATAAAGACTTGGTTTCCCCGATCGATCGTAACATGGCGTTACTTTCGCCTCGATCGAGGGGGACTTAACTCACGACTGAGCGCGCTCGTGATGGGCTGTCACCCAGCGCCGCAAGTGGCGATCTACTTAACTAGTCCTCCTAACGGCATTACAAAATTACGACACATACATGTACGACAAGCGAACAGAAATTAAAAAAAAATTTGAGTCGATTTCTAATGTCCAAAATTACCCCCAGTTGGTATTTAATCCCTCATCCGTAAAATGTCAGTCATAGCCTATTTATCAATATAATTATAAATAGACGAAAGTCATCCAGTGAAGACCACCCATTCATAGTAAATTCCTGTAATAATAAAGAATTTAGCATGGGCTGTAGTCTATGACGTTGGCGGATCAACACCTGCAGCACTTAGTCATATGCACCATGGTAAGCATCATAGAATTCCACAGATGAGACTTTATAAGTACTATTCCCATCTGTCGGTATTCTCCTGTATTTGTTGTACAAAAAAATAGATCTCGTACATTCGGTCCTAAAGGGTTATACAATCTAAATATATATTTGCTTATAGGTAATTTTATACATAAGTACAAAAAAATTATATCTATCAATTTCTCCAAAAACAGTCTGTATCATTTCCAAGAAATAAAAACCAAACATTTTGATGTGAACGAAAGACAATATAGTTTGTTTTTTTTTCGTAATTATTTTGCATCTTTTGTGTGCCGACGTTTCGGTCTCCTTTGCGACTTCCTGCGATTGTTCGAGAGCGACGACCGCATCCTCCACCGTCGTCAACGTGACTCAGGTGTGTTGGTCACTCATTCAAAAGTGACCGGATAGAATCGTAACATCCTGTATACCAAACTATATCAAACATCATCGTCTTACACGCTTCCTATCTGGAGTATATAGTCGTCACAAAACTCAGCGTTGCATGAATCACCTGTAAAAGGTTTGTTTACCGAGTACATGTATAGTTACTAATGGAATATGAAATCAGAAACATGAAAAAAGCTGCTGTAGTTTATGCTCTCCTGCGGCAACACTAGTACATGTACCATCAAAGTCCATCTTTATCTTTTAACTGAATACATAATGGCTGTTATTCATTATCATCATCACTATTACTTTGTATCGCACCACCAAACATAAGACGCAAAGTCATGTGCGCCGAAGAAATGCGTAAGGCAATCAACCAACCGTCCCACTGCTTGTATAATCAGATACCCCCAACACCCAGACTGAATTAAGTACTTTCTTGTTGAACAAGTAATGGACTTCGTTGAGCAACACCAAACGTGGGTGTAAAAGTTAGTAGTTCAGACGTTAAAAATTTGACTTTTTGACTTCTTCGCCGAAAGTCGCCGCAAATACAGAAAATGCATGGTAGTTGGGCTCCGTAGATATGAGGTCGATATATCCAACCGGTCCAGGCTTCTGTTGGATTACGCTAAAGAGCCCTTGCCTACTTACGTCTAATATTGGGCAATGCCACAGAACGTGTTCAGCGTCCTGCAAGGGGCTACCACATCGGCAGTCTGGCTATCAACGAGGCTAAACTTAAAGAGTTTAGCCTTAAAATTGTCGTGCCCACACAACCTCTCACATCCGGCTCTGAAAATGATAGTCTCCAGCTCTAGCAACAAATCGCATCAGAGAATTTCATTACTCCAAAGGAAGGCCTCCCAACTGGCAAGAACCTTGACTGGCGAAATCCCTGAACAGATTAAGAAGCAGAGTTGGTAGAACAAAGGACAACCTCGAGCGGTGGGGCAGCGTCAGCAGAGAGAGTCACTATTGTGCGACTGTGGAGACCTGCAGACCGCCTCACACCTAAGATCTTGCTCCATGTGCCCAACAAGCTGCACATCTCAAGACCTAATGCTGGGGACCACACGGGCTATCCATGTTGCCAGATACTGGGCAAAAATAATTTGACGTAGCTGACACGAAGAAGAAGAATATAATACGACATATGTTCAATGTGTAACTGTTCTCTTTTTAAAAATTTAAAAATATCCGAAATAAAAATGTTTTAATTTTCTTGTGTCGCAGATCTGTCATCTCAATGATTTGTCTCGTCATGATTCCCTAGACGTATATACAGAGACATTAGGCTCCAGCTAAGCCGAGACAAAACGCTCCTTCGCCGTTTTAAATTATGCCCCAAAAACGTTCGTTCCGCCCCGAAGAGCTCTCTTAGAACAGTTTCGCCTTCTGGTGTTCTAAATTACGCACAGTTTCTCAGAACAGTACCCAAATCTCGGTGAGTAAAATGCAAATGGCGTAACCCGCGCTTCGTGGGGGTTGGGGGGAGGCGCTCGAGCGAGGACCGTAACTCCTATAGCTGCGACGAGTGCCACAAATCGCTCAATTACCAAAGAAGATACATCTACCAAAGAAAGTACTCGTAAATCTACAAAATCTTGGCTAAGTTTCTTTTTCTTAGAAGTTTGAACAAAGTCACTCCTTATAAATATACTAACATACTCCTCTCTCAAAAAGAGGGGCGTAATTGCGTCTCGCGATGCAGGATCAAGAGCAGGACAGCATACAAACACTTTCTTTTAGAAGCACAGATTATATTTTCTTTAAAAACATAACAAGCTTTCGACCACGCGGTATGACATGCCCGCGCGGCCACAACGCGAACCTTACATCCTTAAAAAGTCGGGACCTGATGGCTGTCCGCACTTCCGTGACCAGCGCCGCCGGTGATAAAACTATTTAACTATCCCCAAACAAAGGTATGGTAAGCGACAAAAATAAGAGACGAAAGATTGTTCATCGAGGTTTTCGGTACCAGTTAGCAAGGCTACATCGTTCTGATGTCAATAAGTATTTCTATATACAAGGCAGAACAAATCTGTCTAAGAGATGATATTCAATGGGGAAGAAAAATGTTGGAGTGCACCCAAGAACTGGCAAACGAAGCGTTGGGAAACCTCCTGCAAGATGAATTGAGGACGTCAGAAGATGACCTGGATGCGGTAGGCGGAGGTTCAAAGAGGATGGAGACTCATGCGGAAGGGCATATGTTTTATGGCTGATGATGATGATACGTGTGCCATAATGATGATTGATGAGTGCCATAATAATATGATCTATTATTTATCTAATTGCCGAAGGGTAGAGCTTAATGGTTAAGGCGTTTGCTTACGAAATCAAAGATCGAGCGATCGAGCGTTCGATCCCCGGTGGACATTAAATAAAAATATTATTGATCGATTCCTAAGCTCTATAAATACCCCCAGTTAAAGTGAATTTGATGGCGTATCCGTTAAATGTCTGTCATAGCTTGTCTTCCTGTTAACACCACATTTACGTCTTGTAATAATTGGATGATGCGTATATGTCGATATAACGTCATAAACTAAAGCCCGTGATTCACGCAACATCCATGTTATTGCAGGAATTTACTATGAATGGGTGGTCTTCACGGGACGACTTTCGTCTACTACCAATTTTAATTAATATGCCATGACTGGCATTTTACCGGTGGGGGATCAAATTCAAACCAACCGGAGGAATTTTAAAGCTCAGAAATCGATTAAAAATCCATTTTTTTTAAATCTCCGTCGGGCATCGAACCCACGACCTTTGGCTTGCAAAGCAAACGCTTTGACCATTGAGCTATATCCACAGCGTGATTTAGCATATATTTACTACATTGTTCTCGATAATAGTTGTACACTGATGTTTTGTATGAGACATCTAAGCTTTTCAGCATCAACGAAAGCAGCATCAGAGATACATGGCTTTTCTCGCCTATTGTTGAAAACTGTGCCAGAAATTATGGAAATTCCATGTCCATCGTCCGCGGAGACTCCCAGGGTTCAAATGGTGAATGAAGTGATTACCATCTCGTTGTTTGGTAATTCTCGTGGTCTTCTAGTGCCTTTATTACTCTTAACCGAGATTTAAACGAAAATCGTGATGCAAAGTAGTAGAACCCAAATTCGATATCATCTAATTTCCTTATGTAGTAACCTCCCGTTAAGACATTTTCTAGCAATTTTAATTAAACGTTCTCTAATTTAATGCTTCATAAATAACACCCCCCATCTAAATAAAGCTACTTCAGATTACCGCATCATCGGGACGTGTGGTGAAAGGAAGAGGAGCAGGTCGCCAAAGCAAAAAACGCGTCGAGAAGCACATTGACATTTATTTTACGTAAAAGAAGACTGACAAAAATTGGTTTGCTGCCAGGGGCATATGTACTAATACTTTTTTTACTTACTACCTTTCAATAAATAAAAAATGCTTTCAATTAGATTTGGCTGTCAAACAATAGTAAAAATAAATGGAGTACAAAGCGTTATAGCAATTTTCTCAATAATCTTAATTTTCATTTTGGTTAATTAAAAAAAAAAAAACAAAACAGTTTTCCCGATTTTTCTCGGATTGTGTACCAGATACGAGGTCACAAAGATCGGATTAAATATTTCGGAAAAGTACATTTTTTTTCCTTGAAAATAATAAATGAAAGAACTAATTATCCTTTCTTTTTGATGTCAATACAAACATGCTGTCCAACGTAGGTCTCTTTGGCAGTTTCTCTAGTATTTGAAAGTATGTACTCTATACTAATATATATTATCAGGGTACCGTTTTCTCATATGATCCACCAGCTAAGATGGTTTCATAGTGTCATTGCTTCGGTGTCTGCGGGAAGTGAGATCTATAAGGTTTCTTAAAATGAGACAAAGCTCTTCGTAGCTCTTCTCTTCGTAGACCCCCATTTTCATCTCATAGACCCACGTTTTTTTTACTGTTGCCGTAGGCCCTTTGGAGGTCCTCATGGACCCCTGAAGGTCTATTTAGGCTACTTTGGGAATCACTGGCCTAGATCACTAAGATCCTCTGCTACCCAGTGGCCCAGATACTTAAATTTATCCACAAGTTTTAACGACGTACTGCAGAGAAGAATTGTTAAAGGCACGGTCTTCTTCTTCTTAGTGTCAGCGACGTCAAATCATTTTTGGCCGGTATCTGGCAAAATCGATCGCTCGCGTGCTGCCCAGCATTAGGTCCTGAGATGTGCAGCTTGTTGCGCACATGGAGCAGGATCTTAGATGTGAGGCGGTCTGCAGGTCTCCACAGTCGCACAACAGTGAGTCTCTCTTCTGAAGCATTTCCCACCGCTCGAGGTTGTCCTTTGTTCTACTAACTCTGCTTCTTAATCTGTTCTTAGATTTCGCCAGTCAAGGTTCTTGCCAGTTGGGAGGCCTTCCTTTGGAGTAATGAAATCCTCTGATGCGACTTGTTGCCAGAGCTGGAGTCTCTCATTTTCAGGGCCGGATGTGAGAGGTTGTATGGATCTCAAAAAGCTGCTTCGCGACTTCATTCTGGCTGTTGGGGGTATCTGATTATACAAGCAGTGGGACGGTTGGTCGATTGCCTTGCGCATTTTAACGGCGCATATGACTTTGCGTCTTATGTTTGGTGGTGCGAAGGCACGGTAAAAGAATGACATTTATTTTTTTGCACACCAAAGATATGCAGATCAAGAAATACACTTTTTAAGTATAGAAAATAATGTGTTTGAATTCAAATACGAATTATAACTTATATTTATGTCGTCAATAGGATTTCGGCAAAACGGCAATCTGTTTAAATATAAGTGGCGGGTGGGTACAAGGAAAGGGAGAAGAAAGAGTGGCGTACTTGTGTGGGGAGAGGAAATGGATGATGGAAGATGTAAATAGATTTAAAGTTTGGGCCGCAAACCTCGGTTGGAAATTTCTGGAAAGATCAACAAACAATAGGAACGGGAATGCGGATCATAGCGGCGAGGATATTGGGAACAAATGGCACCAATCGTGTATAGACGGATAACTTAATTAAATTATTAGTTTGTTTTCGAACGAAGCTATATATATACATAGTAATTCTGAAGTCTCATCTGTGTGTGAATTCTAAGACGCTTACCATGGTGCATATAGCTAAGCGCCGCTATGGAGTTTTGGTCCGCCAATGTCATAGATTACAGCCTGAGATTCACGCATCATCCTTATAATTACAGGAATTTACTATGAATAAGTGGTCTTCACGGACGACTTGCGTCTAACACCAATTTTTATTGATAGGCTATGAATGGCATTTTACGGGTGAGGGATCAAATTCACACCAACCGGGGGTATTTTACAGCTCAGAAATCGTTTTTTTTTTTTAATCTCCGTATGAGATCGAACCCACGACCTTTGGCTTGCAAAGCGAACGCTTTGACCATTGAGCTATATCCGCCGGCATGTTTGCCTTCTCCGGCCTGTATGTCCGCGTTAGGTATTTTAGAGTGATTTTATGTTAGATTATTATAGAGTGCGACTGAAGTACAATATTTGGATGCTCAATTATCGTGTTTTTTTTTTTTAAAGGAGACCGGATGGTTAGCTCGACGCTTACAATTAAAACTATATTTGAAGACAATAAACTAAGAACTGACATCAGCATGATAGAGCCCTTGCTGACTGGTACCGAAAACCTCGATATACAAACTTTCGTCTCTTATTTATGTTCGCTTGTCGTAGATATTGGCATTTGGGACTAGCTATATAGACCGCCGCTTGTGGTGCTGGGTGAAGCCATCACAAGCGCATCAGTCGTGTCCCACCCTTCGGCGAGACCATATTGTATTGTGGCTCGAATTCTGTGACTAGGTCGCTCCGCAAGGTTGTAAAGTTTATCGTAAATATATTGACATCTTCCTCTCAAAGTTAGATATCGAAGACTGGACGAAGGATGCAGGATCAAGTTCACAATATAAAGAACTTGTTTTTGTTTAACTATACGCGTTTATTTATCAAAGACGTCGGCCGCTAAAGCGAACGCCCTTATGGGCCAACTGTCATAACAAATATTTTGGCGAATGCAAACACTGCTTAACATTATACAACTAAAACCAAATTAGATGTGCATGTCAGGCGAGCGAACAAAAATAAGAGACAAAAGTTCGTTTTTCCAGGCTTTACGGCATCAGTCTAAAGGATTTTTATCAATATGTCAATATGCTTCTGAAAAAGTCTGTGTTATTAATCTGCTCCTAATCCTGCCACCACGCGACGGAATATCACCTTTTTGAAAGAGAGAAGGATGTTAGTACTTTATATTTTAAACTGGATGCGACTTTCGTTGTACTGAAAAACGGCGCCGAAGAAAAAATACGATTAAAACGCCTACAAATGAAGAGTAAAAAATGGAAAAAAAAACGGTCTCTTACTGGAAGTGCAAATTTAATTCCGGCACTAACTCTGCGAATTCTTATGAATATTATTAACTCGGTCGGGTGGCGAAAATAAGAGAGTCTAGGAACGAGGAGTGGAGACGTAGGAGAGGCTGTAGAAAAAATCTGCGCAATTGGTCTGCGGAAAAGAGATTCTTTTTCACGTTTTTTTCCCTCCGGTGTTTACTTTTTCGCGCCGATTTGAATACAATTAGGGTTCGAAAAAGCTCCGCCCTGCAATTAGTAGAGATGAGGGTTACGTACTGTGCTTTTAACCCCAGAGTGACTTTTTTATGGTTCGCAAATATAGTGTTAAATAATAGTTGTGGTATAATATGAATACTTTTTAATTAAGAGGGTTATCCGTAAGATAAGGTTGCCATGACGCTACAGTCCTAAAAAGCGCTGTTATGGTGGATGCCGCGATTCTGTAATGTACATTGGTTTCCCTACTCCAAATCCTTTTTTTTTGCGAGATGCCTGCTGAGCGCAGTCTTGGCTTGGCAGCCGTACGTGATGAATCTCTCCTTTGCTTCGCCCGCCAGACGTTTCCTGTCTGCAAAAAACATTGCGCCGGTAGAAATCCATTTCCAGCTATGCGAAATCTATGGAGATAAGTGTATGAGCGTACAACACGTGAGCAAAGTGGAGGCAGCGATGCTCTCAGATCGAAGAGTGACGGTTCGTTAGCTCTCCGAAATGATCCCTGATGTCAGCAAAACCTCCATTGACAAGATTTTGACGGAGCATCTAGGGTGTGCTAAGGTTTGCGCGAGGTGGGTGCCAAGAATGTTGACCGAAGACGCCACCAATGAGCTGATCGCAAAATTTGGATGGGGTTTTGTCGAACACCCACCCTACAGTCCGGACTACAGCCCCAAGTGACGACTATCTCTTCCCTGACACGAAGAAACACATGGGTGGAACGCATTTCGGCGATAGAGAAGAGCTGGAAGAAACGGTTCTCAGGTATCTGCGTGGCTTGGCGGCAGATTTTTTTGACTCAGGCATTTAAAAGCTCGTATACCGCATGCAAAAATGCATTGACCTCAGTGGCGACTATGTAGGAAAATAGGTAAAATTCTGAACATTCCAAATGTGTACGCATTCATGGAATTATATACGTTGTGCACTGTGAAAAATCACTGGGAATCTTATATTACGGATAATACTCGTCTATTTTTACAAAAAAAAAATCTTACACTGCAAAACGTCCAGTGTCCAGTCCACTGACCCGGTTAAGCGTCATAGAATCCTTGTAGCACCAACGCCTTCTGTTCATACTGTGTTTTTTTTTTTAAGTTAAATATTTTATTCGTGATATTATTCACTAAAAAAGTAGTCGTAACGAATTTTTCTTCGTATTACGCTGAGTTTTTTAATTAAAACAAAACATTTTTATTCGCAATCGTAAAGAAGTGTTTCGCATTATGCACCTCGGCATTACGGTCGGACCTCAAAGGGTTGAAAGTTGTTATACTCGCCCGAACAGCTTACACCGTTTTATCATTTGAATATATAGAAGGGTCCACACTGTAAAAGGGGGGTTTTTGTTTTTATAAAAGGGATTTCTTTGCGACTTAACCCAATGCTTCTCAATTTATTTTAAGTATTTAATATTTTTAAGTGACGAACAGTTAATGGGTTAAATGAAAAATGATATCAGCTTGATATAGTAAAGCCTCGAATATTTTGTCTCTTATTTTTGTTCGCTCGCCTGACATGCACTTCAAATAATGTTAGTTTTAATTACATAATATTTCACTGCGTTTGCATACGCCATTTTATTTGTTATGACAGTTACTGCATTTCTTTCACGGGTTCTTTCTTTTAGTACTTCTGTGCTGTGGCCACAATTGTTCAAGGGGGACTCCCACTGGACTTATCAGTTGCTAACTGATCATAATCTGAATGAGCGCGTCATCAAGGAGACTTAACTGTCCTCCGTTGTGATGCGGATGTGAGGCGGGTAAAGTTACTCCATTTCATGTTGGTGCAACTGTCATATTTAATTTGCTTCTTCGCCGTGATTGTCTTGGCGTCGCTAGTTCAGGCAGTTGTCAGTTAACTCTCGTCTGTCAGACGTGGAAATCAAATCCATATTAAAAATAAATTCGATTTGTGCTTTAAAAACTAGTTCTTTGTGTTGTTTATCTGCTCCTGTATCCTTCATCCACGCGGCCACGTGATGAAACCGCGACTTTTTAAAGACGGGGGATGTCAATACGTATTGTTATTGCAGATGACGCTTTTTCTAAAGTGCATATATTTCATTTGATACTAAGTTTGAGAAGCGCTTTTTAAACCTCATTTTGTTTCGTCTCTCGCATTTCTTCTTTGACTCCAGCGCTTCTCAAAGACGCAGATCGACAACGGGACAAGAACGCGGAAGACTGTTTTTACTAAGGACCGTTCTTCCAATGGAAAGAAAGAAAGAATGATAGAATAAGATAGAATAGGATAGAATGAAAGAATTCACTTAAAATGTCGTATATTTAAAACGACTAAACCGCCTTTTATTTTTATAGTTTTGCGCCAAAGAAGAAGTCTTTCAATACATTTGACTTGTTATTTCAATGGCTCTGTAATTTAAATTGCCATAAGAATTTGCAAATGATGATATGATTTTTTCTTTAATTTTACTTAGTTAACATCCTCCTCTCTTTTAAAAGGTAGTTATTCCGTCGCGTGATGGCAGGATTAGGAGCAGATTAATAGCACAGACTTTTTAAGAAGCACATTGACATGTGTTTACGATAAAATTTACAAACTTATGGGCCGACCTAGTCACAGCATTCAGGCCGAGCGACAATACAATATGCTCTCGCCGACGGGCGGCACACGACTTACTCGCGCACTCGTCGGCGCTGAGGCCGTCGCCCAGACCCCGAGCGGTGATGTATATAAATAGTCCAAAATGCCAATTTGGCGGACACATTCATGTACGACAAGCGAACAGAAATATGAGACAAAAGATTGTACGTCGAGGTTATCGGTACCAGTCAACAAGGGTTATATCGTGCTGATGTTAACATTGCAAGCACTGATATTGTGGCTTTTAGGTTAAGCCGTGTGTGGCGAATTTCTTCTATCTGATATTTCGACCGCCATTGCAGGGGTCTTCTTCAGGGTTAACTAAGTCATAAACCCTGAAGAAGATCCCTGCAATGGCGGACGAAATATTGGAAAGGAGTAATTCGCCACACACGGCTAAACCCAAAAGCCACAATATCAAATCTGGCCGTGAAAATCTAAGAAGTTACTATCACAATATGTCAGTATTCTATTATATGTGTTTACTTAAAGCAATGTTTTTAAAATGCCGGCGGAGTATGAAAATCGTGTTGATGAAAATTTGCATTGCGGCCTGAAAAACATTTTTCAGGGAGAGTTTTCAGTTTTCCCACGTCAGGACGAAGGGAGGCTCCGAGGAGGCAGTAAATAAAGGATCCAGTGGAGAGATAGCACCTGACGCCGCTTTACAAGTTCGGAGGAGATCAGCGAAGACGCACCGCATAAATCAACTGAAACGCCCGAGTTTCAGGCATACATCTTACAGGAAAGGCGCTATGCTTTTTTCGGCCACATGCGGACTTTTAATAATGAGAGTGAAATATTAAACATTTTTTTAATAACAGATGCTTGTTCCAAATACTCTTGAGTACGATGGTTTGATTAAGTCAGGATTGGCTATGGTAAATAGCCGACAAGGTAGTATTTTGAACTACGAGGGTTATCCGTAAAATAAGATTCCCATGGCGCTACAGTCCTGAAAAACGCTGTTACGGTGAATCCCGTGATTTTGTAGTGTACCTTTGTTCCCCCACTACAAATCCCTTCCCTAGCGAGCTGCCTGCGGAGCTCAGTTTTGGCTTGGCAACCGTACGTGATGCATATTCCCCGCGCTTTGCCCGCCAGGCGTTTCATGTCTGCAAAAAAACATTGCGCCAGTAGAAATCCTTTCCCAGCTATTCGAAATCATTGGAGACAAGTGTGTAAACATACCACACGTGCGCAAATGGTGCAGAGAGTTCAAGAACGGGCGTACTGACATCCATGATGAGGACTGTTCCGGACGGCCATCTGTTTCTGATGAAACAATCGCAAAAGTGGCAGCGATGCTCTCAGATCGAAGAGTGACGGTTCGTAAGCTCTCCGAAATAAGGTCAGCAAAACTTCTATTGACAAGATTTTGACGGAGCATCTAGGCCTAGGGTATGCTTCGATCTCAGAGCATCGCTGCCTTCGGCTGTCAAGCCAAGACTGAGCTCCGCAGGCAGCTCGCTAGGGAAGTAATTTGGAGTGGGGGAACCAAGGTACACCACAGAATCGCGAGATTCACTAAAACAGCGATTTTTAGGACTGTAGCGCCATGGGAATCTTATTTTACGGATAACCTGTACATTCCAGGACCTAATGCTGGGCATCACGCGGTCCTTCGATTTTATCAGATATTGGGCGAAAAAATAGACATCGCTGATACGAAGATGAAGAACTATGACTGGAATGTTACGTGGGTTTATAAAGCATAGAAAATGATTCAAATCAGAAGTATTTTAATGTTTATCCGGTATCGAATCTACGACCTTAGGTATGCTAAGCAAACGCTATACCACTAAGTCACACTCTCCGGCGAAGAATTGAAACAATTAATCCAACTGTCACAAGTATTTTACAACAAAAAAACATGTTTACTTTGGAACTTAATCGAAGTATTTAACATTACCGAGTGAGTTTATCGAATATCTCTTTCGGAATGTTCCAGATCGCTCTCGAACGTTCTGGAACATTCTAGAACGTTCCGGAACATTTCTCTTTGTTACGGCATTAACATACAGTCGCTGATGGAGCGCCCCGAGGCCGGGCGCATAATTGCCTTTTAAGATGAAAATTTGTACACAATTTCCTTTTGAGATTGAGCAACAGAAGCTGCGAGCGAACGAGGCGTAAGATGGAGTGCCTCTCTGTGTAAACGCGCGCCGGGAAATGCCGACGGATGTAGCGGAAATCTTCGTTTCACTAAAAAGATAAGCCTTAATCAATTTAAAGCGAGAGAATGATTTGCGGCTGTGAATCTCGACATCTTACCAAGAGTCAATGCAGCCGAATAGTGAGTTTCGATAGTTGAATTGAAAACTACATACAATTATAAATATTTATTTATTTACCTTGTTTGTACACGGTTCACGTTAGATATAGCCTCGATTTAGGAAACTGCAGTTTCGACTTACTTCTAGCCTTCCTCAATTCATCACTGTCAAGACACAACTGAGCTGCATAATAATTTGTAAGTTGTCTGTCTTCTTCGTGTCAGCGACGTCAAATTATTTCTGTCCAGTATCCTGCAACATCGATAGCCCGTGTGTTGCCCAGCATTACGTCTTGAGATGTGCAGCTTGTTGGTAACATGGAGCAGGATCTTAGGTGTGAGGCGTACTGCAGGTCTCCACAGTCACACAATAGTGACTCTCTCTGCTGAAGCTGCCCCACCGCTCGAGGTTGTCCTTTGTTCTACCAACTCTGCTTCTTAATCTGTTCAGGGATTTCGCCAGTCAAGGTTCTTGCCAGTTGGGAGGCCTTCCTTTGGAGTAATGAAATCTTCTGATGCGACTTGTTGCCAGAGCTGGAGTCTCTCATTTTCAGTGCTGGATGTGAGAGGTTGTGTGGATCTCAAAAAGCTGCTTCGTGACTTCAGTCTGGGTGTTGAGGGTATCCGATTATACAAGCAGTGGGACGAATGCTTGATTACCTTACGCATTCCTTCTAGAGCATTGTTGACATCGTGTAGTTGGTTGTTCCGGCAGCGTCGGACTAATCAATCGATCTCTTAAAAAATACGTTAATAAATCATGTTAAATATATCTCAGATACTACAACTGCCGTCTCTTTGAATCCTTGATGTCTTGCCCTGGAAGTTGTCGGGTACCAAATATATACGTTAGACCTTCGGGTATAGAGATGTCTTGGAACAAGGCGTGAACAGTTGCAACTGATGATATATTTATACCACCCTGCGACTGAACATGTCGAGAAGCGCAACTCAGGGGAATACTTGGATTTCCCCGAATGAGGACCTAGTCGCTGGACACGATCAGGGAAGTCCCTTAACAGACTTCGGTCCGGAGTATACAAGACGTGGACACAAATGAAAGCCTGGCAGTTTTACAGCGGTCCGACTGAATGTGACTGCGGCGTGGAGCAGACCCTGTCCCACCTTCTGGAGTGTGCGCTGTGTCCGAGTAGCTGCACCCAGGAACATCTGATGATGGCCGGGAGTAACGCCATCTATGTCGCCCACTTCTAGGCAGACAGGATCTGACCCTGTTGTTTCCGACACGATTATATATATATATTAGAAAATATCTTACAGTCTTTATTGATTGCCCAAAAATCGATTTAAAAAGATTGACAAACCTTTCAAAATATTCATCAAGTTGTGCATCGTCTTTAAACTCAACCACAGTACATACATAATTTATAGGCCGTCCTTCAAAGCCTGAAAGTCACGGAATATTTAGAGCCTAGTAAGCGCCACGTGATGAATTGACAATTAATGTATTAAAACCCCCGCATCCTCGGCGGAGCTCCTCTGATTTGTCAACGTAATTCCTCCTACTTAATAGCGCGCTCGAAGGCATATACACGTATATACATACTGGTACGTGTGACGTATATTTTATATCGTGTTATTATCGTCGGCGTGGGTGCGCCACTGGAGCGATCTATGGAGAGCGTTCAAGAAAAGTAAATCTTCGTCTTTAATTTTGGAAATTTCTGCAAGTGGCGTAGCTAAAAATTTTTTTTTTTTTTTTTACGTAAGCACACTTTTCAATTAGTAAAGTTCAAATGGATAGAGTCACTTTTGAAAGAAAATAAATAAAAACTGCTCTTCAGCACTTGTGAAGTAATGCAAAGAAGACCTATTTGCTGTGCATACACTATAACTGCCTTTTCATCAAGCCCCCGTCCTGATAGGCCGTCAGGAAGTATATACAAAATTTACTCGGTGGAACTACAGGAGGCGGAGCTGACGTGGGACGAAGCGAGGACCGTGGCGGCTGATAGAGCTTTATGACGGAGGCTCGTGATGTATATATTGTGGGAGCGGACAATGGAAAAATGAATAAAATAAAATAAATTTTGACATCAGCATTATGTAGCCCTTGCTGGCTGTTACCGAAAACCTCGATGTACGATCTTTCGTCTCTTATTTCTGGTCGCTCATTGTGTATTTATATGACGCCATTTTGGAAGGGTTCGCTAACGGGTGTGTTAGTTGGAGACACAGCCGCTCGTGGCGCGGGCAAGAGCCCATACCGAGCGCGGTGATCAGTAATGTAACGACCAAGAAGGTCACATTATGGCCTGCGGTATGTCATTCTGTTTGGCCGGAACCCCTTGTAAAACTTATCGTTAATATATGTCAATGTGCTTCTGAAAAATTCTGTGTTATCAGCTCCTCATCCTGCCTCACGCGACGGAGTAACACCTTTTTTAGAGAGAGTAGGATGTTAATATATAGTATATAAAAAATTGAAGCCTTGTAAAACAAGGTAGTGTTAATATGTTTAAATTTTTTTCAATTATTTATTTATTTCCTTCAATAACATTGCGAAATATTTTACATTTCAATTCATTACTGAAGTATTTACATACAAGTGTGGCCCTGTAAATGTATTGACACATTTAGTGTCAATGACCTCACACCCAGGGCAAGCGTTAGGAGACTCAATGCAAATAGTTGACTTGTAACAAAAAAAATCCTGTCATAAGTATATCATGGTTGACCCACAAATAACACGGCATTATTGTCACAAAATCAAACTAATATATGTAATGGATCTGAAAGTAAATTGAAAATACTATATATATATAGATAACTTATATACTTGTATTATTGTGTCACCGCCACTGTTACATTTGATTATCCCGGCTCGACTCGGAATTATCCCGACGGGATAGTGACAATTATAATTCCGGATATTGCCCGCAGAAGTTCCCCTTCCATTGCTCCTCTCACATCGTCGCATCTTATCAACCACCCCACGCCCCACCACCACAAACCTCGCATTCTTCATCCACTTCTCATTCTTCTACTTCTACTTCTACTATCTTGAAATTATCATTGTCAAGAAAGCGCGGATTGCTAAGCCGCTGAAACTTGAAACATATTTTCAGTTAACGCTCTGACAATATACAATATATTACATGAGTTCATAGTCGTATAAAATGTATATTTATTGACATGGGACGGGAAGCCCGCTTGGTGAAAACTTGTTTTTAAAGCGCAATTCGCAGTTATTTTTATTAAAAACTTATTTCCTCGTCCGACCGGTATGGCGTTTCGCCGGCTGGACGAGAGTTAACTGACAACTGCTGGAACACTGTGACATGCAGCGCCGCCAAGAAAATCACGGCAAAAAAGCATATTAAAGATGACAGTTGAACTAACATGAAATAGAGCAACTGTCATAACAAATAAAATGGCGCATGCAAACGCCGTGAAATATTATGTAATTAAAACTAACATTATTAGATGAGCATGTCAGGCATGCGAACAAAAATAACAGACGAATGATCGTTTTTCGAGGCTTTTCGGCATCAGTCTAAAAGAGCTAACATTATATACAAATGTTGGAATGCGAATGTGTGTGGAGTATTGTGATCACGGATTGTGAGAAAGAAATTGTTTTGTGAGATTTGATGTGATTGGAATGTGAAGGATACGAACATTCCGAACATAAAGAGAAGAATTTAATTACTTTACAAATGATTAGCGAAATTATTTATAATTAGATGCGAGCGGTTGACTGATTTCTTGTCATATACTCGTAATAATACTGTGTCTAATGTGCAGTGTACTTCACGCATATATGTATTTATTTTCTATATATTTATAAGTGCAATTGTTAATTTTCCTTTTTTCTCTTTGTTTCAGCGCCTCCTACATCTGTGGAGATAGTCGGATATCAACCGAATTCCAAAATCGAAATTCAAGAAGAGCAGGAACTCACGTTGGAGTGCCGAGCGAGCAACTCCAAGCCTGCTGCAAGGCTCGTGTGGTACAGGGGAAGAGAGGAGTTAAAACTGGGTAAGTCTCATCCCTATTGTAACATCTACAATTCCATCTCTCCCAGAGTTGTATAGAGAAAATAAAATATTCTTAAATGCCTATTTTTGCTTCGAATTTATTTGATGAAACACAGGGAAAATGAGTTGATGAGAGAACAGATTTCATCCATGTTTTGGTACGCCTCTTAGTGGCAGCAGTTTGTGACAGCCATATACACCAGTCAGGAGAGCAGACATGCTAATGATGGTGACAAATACGTTACGTAGATAATGCTGGTAGCTTTATAATTAGCACTCGAACGTTGTGATTACGAACATAAATATATATAGAATGGTGCGAAATTAATCGTCTAAAGGTAATGAACCATGCGTCTCATGGTCAGCAGGCATTAACCGATGCACTGTTTGCACTTTGTACGGGAACGTGTAAAGACCTTAATTAAATTGATTGTATGATCTGTCTGGCGATTCCTAATTGCGTGGCCCGTCGTCTGCTTGATGTTTCTTCATGCTAAGCGGCATGAGCGTCCACAGCTGCAATATTTTATATCTCGACTAGGTCTACTGTGGTTCCAGTCTGTTCGAGTCGAGTATCTAAGTGCCAGAATTGCCAAGTAGGCGCGACACGATTACGAAATCGACATTGAAAAAGAAAAGACGGAAAACACAACAAATCAACACAATTATTCAATGTTGTTTAACTTCGTTAATCGTACAAGAACCGTTCTTACAGTAAAAACTATCATTTGATATCAGCATGATATAGCCCTTGCAGGATGTTGCCGAAAGCTTCAATTTACGATCTTTCGTCTCTTATTTTCAATTACCCATCGGACACGCGTGTGTTGTCATTTTATGTTGCCGTTAGAAGGACTAGTTATAAAGATGGCCACTTGCGGCGCTTGGTCTCACCGACCACGGCGCCCAGTGCCGACCGCATCGAGGTCGTATTATGGCCGGCCCGGCATGTTATTCCGCTAGGGCCGGAAGTTTATAAAGTTTATAGTGAAAAATTATGTGCTTCTGGAAAATTCTGTATGTTGTTCTGCTGCTCCTCATCCCGCCACCACGCAATTCAATAACGAACTTAGAGAGGACGATGTTACATTGTATAGAGCAGAGCTCCGAAACCTTTTCTCATCCACGGCACACCAAAGTACTTCTTTGGATTCTACGGCACACCAAAGTTCTCACCTTGAATACCGCGGCACACCAAAAGCCAAAAATAGATATTAATTTGATCAATTTTACTTTTTTAAAATTTCATTTAGAACTTAATAAAGCAAGTACGTCGTTGTGTGTCTACATAAATAGGCGATATGCGCTGGGAGCTTGAGGACCGTTGTACAATTATTTATTTACATTATTGCCTTATTTGATCGCGGCATTCCTGTATCGGCTTACGGCACACCAGTGTGCCGCGGCACACCGGTTGCGGAGCACTGGTATAGAGTATAGACTGTCGTATTTTTTTGTACATAGATATTTATATGAAGGTTCAAGTAGATTTTCGTTCGTCATTTCGTTCACTAGTAAATCGGCAGGCTTAGGGTGTTAATAAAAATATATGAGTCTTGCGTTTGGAGAGATGGCCGAGTGCGCACCATCATCAGACTATAGGCCTCTCTGACGCTAGAGACGATATAATACGAGAATAAATCTTAATTAAAGACTGGTACAGAGAAAATGGGAAAATATCCTAAAGGGTGAACTGTTCATATATTTATTTATATATGAATATATATACACGTTGTAAATACTACCACAAATGTATATACAGAATGCTTAAAACGTTATTTTGAACATAATTATTTTGTATTAAACATCCAAGAGCCTTTAAAGTAATTATTATAAACAAACTCTCTATCTTAGATGTAATCTGTCGATTCATACAGTCGGGTACGACACAGGGCATTTAGCCACTGTATCTAAATTGAAGGGATCAAGGTCCAAAACAACAAGTATCTAGGAATTTGCGGTGTATGAAAATCAATTTATTAATATTAATTTTATAAAATAAAGAACGCTTACGCATCGACACAGAGCATTGACCATCCCAATAATCTGCCACTCTATGTAAATTGAAGGGATTAAGTTCCAAAACGGTATTGAGGAATTTTCGGTGTATGAAATTAAATGTAATAATATTATTTTTATAAATGCTTACTCATGTTGTATACTAAGATATAAAAAGGGGTATCTTATCAAATAAATTAGTATCAATTCAACTCCGGTCTTTGGACTTGTTCTCAGTGCCAGAACCTTTCAGGCATCACCATTCAAGCTGTCGCCGTCATTTCGGGACCGCGACCTCGGTTCCGAAACACTGGGTGTATCGCCGGGCGGCATAGTCCAGTAGTTTAAGCGTTTGTTTCTCACTCAGACACCGTCAGTTCGCATCCCGACCAAGCTTGATTTTCTGAAATCGATTTAATTAAATATGAACTCTTTCACTCCAGCTATCCTTCTTATGTCGTCAGTCCATCTTGCAGCGGGTCTGACAATGCTTCATTTGGCTGTTCTATATATATATATAAATATATTTATCTAAAAGAGTATTTCTTGCATTATTTTTCTTCTGACGTAAAAATTAATTTAAATGAAGTCACAACTGGGTATTTTTTTCTCGCCGCGCAACTGTAATACGGTCATAACTCGTGTTTAGAGCGCGCGATAATGCGGTGCGCTGCGATGTGACAGCACTGTTGCGGACGAGCGCCCTAATTCAAGTTTTCGCTACAACTGCGGCGGTTATTATTATAGAGCTGTTTCACTCCGCACCGGACGAGCGATTATAAAACTGTGGGTATTACAAATGCTTGACCATATGCTCCGATTTGTAATATAGAAGGCAATTCGAGACTCGCTGAGTATACTAACTTCGCAGCCTTAGACTGAGGTCTATTTGACATCTAACTGATGCACCTAGAATCACTGGAAGGCCTTCAGCCACTCTCCAACAAGTAGTTTTTTGCGTGCGTCCAGTAACGAGTCTCCATCTGGGTCTCCAAAAACAGGACGGGACAGGGAGGGTTTTCACCAAGCGATTTGTAATATTATAGTGGTATTGCAAAGTGGCTCGTCCATAACCACTACACGAGCCAGCTGCTAAACGGACACGGATTCTTCCGGAGCTACCTCGACAGGCTTGGACAGTTGGAACCCAGGCAGAGTGCCCATGTGACAGCAGCTCTCCGCAGGACGCACCTCACGTTCTGTGGAACTGTCCGCTGCACCACTCTGTGAGGATTTCGCTCTTTGAAGTCGTCCGGCCGGCATCAGCTCCAGAGTATACCAGGACTTCGTTGCTAACAAACGGAATTACGCTGCTTATGAGCGCTTCTGCGCGTCTGTCTGCAAGAATGCAGACGCAAGTAATGATCCTAACTGCTGTCTGCCATTCTGCAGAATCCATTTCCCAACCTAACGATTTCCTTATTCATTCCCACGTATTTCGTGCTTAGCAACGTGTTACCAAAGAAGGCAATTTGAGACTCGCTGTAGTATACTTACTTCGCAGCTTTAAACTGAGGTCTATTTGACATCTAACTGATGCACCTAGAATCACAGGAAGGTCTTCAGCCACTCTCTAACTGTTAGATTAATAAATTATTCAATATAAAATACTATATGAGCGTGTTAAGATTTCCTTTAATATTCCACGTTTCTATCATTATTTTTTAAAAACATAATCCTACCATTTAGATTTTTTGAAAATTGGCATAAATTCACGTTTTGAGGATTCCCCCGCTCATCTCTAGAGATGTCTCTCCTAATGAAACGCTCTTTTTCCCTTTTTCTCTTTTATCGCCGCTCTCTTCTCTGTACACTTGAAGGTTTTAGCATTACGACCGTATCTCCCAAGCTGTACCAACTGCTTAATATTATACATGTTACGCTAGACTTATGTAATTGTTTTATGTATTTGTACGTGGAAAAGGTATACGAAACGGATAAAAAATGCAAGAAATCATTTGCAGTATGTATTCAATATTTTGGGAATAGTCTACATTCTTATTTGCGGCTATGAATCTTGGCATATTACCAAAAGCAACCGTATAATAGGTTTCAGCCTATAACATGTCATTCTTTGTTAACCGCTCTTGTAGCGATTAACAAGGCTGACATGGAATAGCTTCCCTGATGAAGCTTAACAGCAAGGGACCGTCCGAACTAAGCAGCAATTCAGGAAAATCCTCCCAAGACATGGTAGAGACTCCCAGGCGACAACACAGAATGCGTCTCCTGTTCTAATGGATGATGCACTCCACGAGAGAGTGTCTCACCGTCTGTTGCATGCCTGGATCACATGGACATGCGTCGCAAGAAGAGAGGCCAGATCTTTTTAGGAATTCTCTGAAAATTCCGTGTACGGTGAACGCTCGAGTGAGGTGAAAGTCCACGAAGTTCATCTTTTTCCACGTCAATAAGTGTTCGATGGATAGAAAGAAAAGATCCTTGGTATTGCGGCATGACCATTTTAGCTGACGCCGTAATTTCGGGACCGCGACCTCGGTTCCGGAACACAAGGCATAGATTCAGAAATTCGTAAAATTGATTAAACAGAAGTCTGCCTTCGCACTCCTCTTCGCTATAATATGAGTATCTTTTACAGTTATTATTTTTTTTTTTTAATTTTATCTGAAGGAGTTTCGCGTGCTAGTTGAATGCTAGTGAAAAAGCTTTAGTTATTTTTTTTTTATTTAAAAATGAGATGGGAGAGAATTTTCTTTGTTTTCTAAAAATACCAGTCATGATTGTACCATTATTTGTGTGTGGTGTTTGTTTTATTGGTGGAGGGGAGGGCAGTGAGAGAAAACAAGAACTGGAGAAGATGAGAGGATACCAAGGGCGTAACCATTTGATATCTTTATATTGGAGAGACGTAGAACAGTGACTGACTTGGTGTTTATTTTTTAAATTATGAACTCCATAATCGATGACTCGACATTATTGCAGGAAATTACGTTCAATGTTCCCTCCCGGTTCACTAGAGGCAGTGACCTGCTACATGTAAGGACATCCAAAACCAACTACGGTTTATATTCTCCTATGTTAAGAATGGGTAGACTGGTTAACTCCTCTAGTGACTTGGACTTTTTCGGGGTGGACCTTCCAGCATTTCGCAGATCCCTCTACTAATGTGCTAGATCTGTTTTTTTACTCATGTTCATGTTTTGTCTAAATGTATTGTCTTAGCTATTATATTTGTTCTGTTTTACCATTTAATTTATTGTATTTTCTATTTTAAAACCGTTTGTATTGGCCTAGGCCGTTAATAAAATAAAATAAAATATCAGCTTGATATAGCGCTTTTAGGCTTATGCTGTATAGCCTCGAAAAACTATCACCTTCTCATATTTTTGTACACTCGCCTGACATGCACATCTATTAATGTTAGTTTTAATTATATAATACTACACGGCGTATGTATACGCCATTTTATTTGTTACAGTGTTCCGCAGTTTTCAGTAAACTCTCGACCGGTATGGTGAAACGACATACCGGTCGAATAATATACGCGAATTATGCTTCGAAACAAGTCTTTTGCATGGTTATCTGCTCCTGCATCCACGCGGCCACGTGACGAACCCGCGACTTTTCGTCTTTTTAAAGACAGTTAGATGTCACAATCATTAACACCTCTTGACTCAAAATTATTGCTGAGTTATGCGAGTGATTCCTGGTTCGATCCCCGGCGAGGCTTTAAATAATAAGGCTTGAAATTGTATTTCATTGTGTTAACGGCCCGCTCCGAGTATCTGCTTATAACTCCCAAAAAAACTTCACCTCCAGCACTGATGTCGTACTGCAAGGCATCTTCTTTCTTCTCTATCCGGCTCATTAATTCGGTTCGACGGTCCAATGTTCCAGAACCGAGGTCTCGGTCCCGAAATTACGGCATCAGCTAAGTGGTGACGTCGGAATACCACAGGTTTTGGCACTGAGGATAAGTCCAAAGACCGGAGTCGAGCTGACACTGCTTTATTTCATAATGACATGAGGAACCATTTCGCATTTTATAAAATAAATATGAATAAAAGTATATATACACCGCAAATTCCTCGAATCATAGTTGTAGATAGTTTAATGAGAAAAAAATGGTGGGTGCCAGCAAAGAGCCCTGTGGACTTCCTATTTGTAATTGATCTCGCAGCGGGAATGAGACTCGTGTATTGTTTTCTTTATTATGTGTTACGCCCGTGTGTTGTGGGTTTGCGTGTGTGGGAGGGGGGCGGGCAGGATTAAGTGTTTTCATCAAAAGTTTTACGCCATTAAGGTTCGGGAATGTGCCGGCTACGCCATTAATCCGGCCCGGCAGAAAATCATTACCGCCATTTAAATGAGACATCTATCGATCTAGGACGAAACTTTTTTTCAACCAATTAGCGGAGAAACTCACCTTTATCGATTTTTATTTAAATTGTATATGTGTATTATATAGATCACTGAGGTATTTCAACGATAAAACACTTTATACTTAATTGACTTGTAATATTTGACATTATTCGAGATTGATAGTCCAAGAATGTTGATGGTGCTTGCTTTTGGAAGAGAACAACCGTTGAAAGATACAGGATCCATAGCAGTCTTCTTGGTGGAGAAAGTACATGATTGAGTTTTGAAAATTTTGTAACTGACGACGTTGAGGTCACCCCATCGTGAAACCCTTTCAAGAGACATGTTCATCTTCTCTACCAGAGATTCCCTAGCAACAGATAGTTCTGAATGTTTCGGAGGTTTATGGAAGATTATACTCTCATGGACAGTGCTGTCATCGGCATAACAGTGAATGTTTGCACATTGAAGCAAATCATTCACATGCAGAAAGAAAAGAGTGGGCGACAGCACAGAGCCCTGTGGAACTCCTGAGTTGATTTTATGGCAGGAAGATGATAATTGTGCCAGAACACCTGTATACCCGGAGGTACATGGAAACATATTCGTAGATGGTTCCCGGGAGCCTCCAGGGCAAGAGTCCGATAATTGCATAGACTGCGGCTGTAGTACCAGAGAAATATTTGAATGTTGTCATGTTATATTATCCAATAATCAGTGTTTTTTAATGTAAAACCATTTTAATGGCGGCCTGAAGAAAAGGCGTCTGTTCTAAATCAACTTTAAATAACACATAGTTTATTTCTAGAAGCTCGTAATTGAAATGTAAGGTTATATAGCGAAACTTTGAATAAAAGTAGAAACAAATCTTTTTAAAACGAAAATGTCAGATTTAATCATTTTCTAGGGTAAATTAGCTTTGTTACCCGGCATGACTTTCGGGCTAGTATTTATTCAACAAATTGCAGAATAACAGAGTCGACTTCTAGGCAACGTTTGTATGAAGAAGGCGCTATACAGGACGAACGGTAGTAAATTTTATTTTTTGAGGGACAAGAATATCCAGTTCATCGAAAACTACATTATAGTATCATTAAATTAAATCAAAATCATTTATGTATTTACCTTACCTATTTATGTAGGAGACTCCAGTTTCGACTTGTAGCCTTCCTCAAGACACAACTGATCTGCATAATACTTCGTAAGTGGTCTTTCTTCTTCGTTTCAGTGACGTCAAATTATATTTGACCAGTATCTGGCAACTTCGATAGCCCGTGTGTTGCCCAGCCTTAGATCTTCAGATGTGCAGCTTGTTGGGCACACGGAGCAGGATCTTAGGTGTGAAGCAGTCTGCAGGTCTCCACAGTTGCACAATTGTGACTTTCCCTGCTGAAGCATTTCCTACCGCACGAGGTTGTCCTTTTATTCTACCAACTCCAGTTGTTAATCTGTTCAGGGATTTCCAGGTCTGCCAGTCAAGGTTCTTGCTAGTTGGGAGGCCTTCCTTTGGAGTAATGAAATCCTCTGTTGCGACTTGTTGCCAGAGCTGGAGTCTCTCATTTTCAGGTCTGGACGTGAGAGGTTGTGTGGATCTCAACATAAGTTTAGGTCGAACCCATTTATGTAGGAGAGGGGGTAAATGGTGTGTCTATCAGGGAATCATAAGAGAGGGAGACAGAGAGGGTTGCAAAATATAGATGTATATGTGTTGACCATAATTTTAATTAATCTTGGCGTGACTTTCGAGCAGTGTTTATCCGGAGCGTCGTAGAAAAACACAGTCGTCTGCTCGGTAGGCGGACGTATCAAGAAGGCGCTATACAGCGCGGCCGTAAATCACGCGCATACCATATAATAATATATTAGTTTTTATTGTTTTTGCAAGATTCTTGTTTTCGCGTAGCTTATATTCCAGCCGACTGTGGCGTAACTTGATTATGACACTTTATACATTTTCTAAAATAATATTTTTTTATTACTTAAATATACATATACTATACATAAAATTCTTTTTTCAACGCGTCAATCCAAGCACAAAAACAACGGCAGAAGCGGGATGCGAACCGCGGACCTTGGAAACCAACTATGCCCAGGTATTCATACCGCTCGGCGAACTGCGCCATTGCTATGCCTAGACTGACTTGCGTTGAAACTAGTATTTACATCATTGTTATCATCGTACGATAGATGTCGCTATAGTATATATTCAAAGTATGTATATTTTTATTATTATTCTATCAGTCTTCATTTATTCACAAGCTTAATATTTTTTTAAGTTGAATTCCGTTTCTTATAATGCACGTTCCGTATCTGAAACATGACATCATAATAAATTACCGATACATTGTTCTGCCAGCTGATATTGTCTATATCTTATCCCTAGACATGGAAAATATCAATCTTAAATGATCGTCTGGGAATATAAATATACGTCACGACAGATATCAGAGCAATAAAATATATATAATATACAATTATAATGATCGCAATAAACAGACTGCTATGGATTCTGTATATTTCAACGGTTGTTCTTTTCCAAAAGTAAGCTATGGCTTTACTTGTTCCTGCCATAAAATCAACTCGGGAGTTCCACAGGGCTCTGTGCTTTCGCCCACTCTCTACCAACCACAGGCCCTATGGTTCAGGGCACACTACAGGGAAGCTGAGAAAGTTAGGAGAAGACCACTGGGTGAGTTATAACATCATCTTATATAGATTTTTTACCATATTCGCTCCATATTAAAAAAAACATATAAACCCAATCATTGGAGTCCACTGGGCTCTGTGCTGTCGCCCACTCTTTTCCTTCTGCATGTGAATGATTTGCTTCAATGCTCTAACATTCTCTACTATGCCGACGTCAGCACTGTCCATGAGAGTATAATCTTCCATAAACCTCCGAAACTTTCTGCTGCTAGGGAATCTCTGGTGCAGAATATGAACATGTCTCTTGAAAGGGTTTCACGATGGGGCGACCTCAACCTCATCAGTTTCATAATTTCCAAAACTCAATCATGCAATTTTTTCACCAAGAAGACTGCAATGTATCATGTATCTTTCAACGGTTGTTCTCTTTCAAAAGCAAACTCCATCAACATTCTTAGATTATCAATCTTGAATAATGTCAAATATTACGAGCCAATTAAGTATAAATCCGGTCTTGCTTCCAAAAAAAACTAGGTGTATTATATATAGGTCACTGAGGTATTTCAACGATAAACAACTTGTTCTTCTATATAAAGGACGAATCCGACCTATCCTTGAATACGGCAGTCACTTACGTGTTGAGACACAAAATACCTTCTTAACTTAATTGACTCAGTTCAAAAAAGAGCAATTCGTTTGATGAACAATGACACTCTTACGTCTAACCTGCAATCAATGGAACAATTGCGGAGGCAGATATTTTAAGAAGCGTATACTCCAAGTATTTTCTGAGATGCGCATCTGTGTCCTGAAACACGGGAAATTATACATTTTTTCCACACCATTTGTCTTGGATGTTCTCGTCTTCTTGGTCTCTCTCTCTCTCTCTTCTGTCTCTTTGAACCCGAACTGCTCAAAAACAGATAACTCCATATTGAATATTATTAATAAAAGCTTTTTCAAACACTACGTCTTTACGGAACGTAAACGAAGCCTTGTTTTTACTATCGATTAAATTGAGCACCGGAGATTGAAAAAAGCAAGCAATAATTTCTACATTATTGATTTAGTATTGATATCCCCCGTCTTTAAAAAAAGACGACAAGTCGCGGGTTCGTCACGCGGCCGCGTGGAGGAAGGACGCAGGAGTAGATCACAAAGCAAAATAACTTGTTTTCATCTTTAGTTTATGTTAACATTGCGTCAAGCAACTGTTGATCGAAGAAATAAAGACCGCTGTTTCGCATTCAATGCGGCTAAACTACCACCAGACACTAACTCATCACTAAGTCATTAACCCTCAAGAATACCCCTGCAATGGCGGTCGAAATATTGGTAAGAACAAATTCGCTACACACGGCTTAACCCAAAAGCCACAATATCAAATATAAGCTCTACACGTACCTCCGATAAGGTTGAATCTCCCCTAAAGGACAACTCGAAATTGTTCAGGCCTCGGAAGCGTCCAGCTGATCATCCGATCTCCTTTAAAACGTTGATCATTAAACACCCCAATATTTACACAATACTACAGCCGCAGTCTATGCAAGTTCGCGGGCTCTTGCTCTGAAAGCTCCCGAGAACCATGTATGTACCCATGTGGATCTCCAGGTATACACATGTTCTATTACAAGACGTAGACAATCAGAATTGTGAAGCGAAATTTTCTTCAGGCCGCCATTTAAAAAGGTGCATATATAAAAACACTTTTTATTGAACACCCAAATATTTCTTTGGTACAACAGTCGCAGTCTATGCAAGTTCACGGACTCTTGCCCTGGAGGCTCTTGGGAATTATCTATAGGGTCCGCCAAATAACTTTTTTTTTTGAAAATGGGGCGCAAAACATCGAGTGTAGCTTCGGCTGTGTGGCACGTAGCGCCGTCTTGTTGAAACCAAGTGTTGCCAATATCCTCTTCTTTAATTTTTGTGAACGAAAATGGCCCGATAACGATCGCCATTGACTGTAACGGCCACTCCTTGCTCATTTTCGAAGAAAAATGGCCTGATTTTCAAAGTAATGTCGCAATATTTCTCAGCGTTGTTCAAGCGTATACACAACCATATTCGTTCAGCGGAAAAATAAAAGTAATTATCTGTCAAATCAGACATGAGCTAAGTGTTACCATTCACGAAATAAGCACTAGTTGAAAAAAAAAACGTTAGATGGCCGACCCTTTATATTCCCATATACATTCGGGTATACAAGTGCTCTAGGACAAGGCATATAAAACCTGAACTTACTTAACTGTGAAATGACAATTCTCGATGTTCATATAATCTAAATATGGAACGGATATGGTAAAATAAATAGAGTGGCGGTACTCTTTCCGTATTCTCCATTTTGTTCATAATAATGTAGTCTACGTAACATTTTTGTAATATTTCTCCATGTTCTCTACTGAAGTTAGAGATGTAAGTTGTTATTGTGTAGCAGGATGTGTTTTCCTGCGCCGTTTGTTATCTCTTCAGCTCCTCTTGTTTTCTTTCTTCTTCCGTTTCTCCGTTTCCGCGGGACTCCGGTATTTAAGCCGCACTACTGGGGTGACCAGTCATGAGATTTTTTTTGCCTTTTTTAAAATATCACAGAGTTCAAAACATTATTTTGAACATAACTGTGTTGTATTAAGCATCCAAAAGGATTTAAAGTAATTGTTATCATCAACTTTTTATCTTAGATTCATACAGTCGGGTACGACACAGGGCATTTTGCCACTCTATGTAAATTGAGGGGATCAAGGTACAAAACAACAAGTATCGAGGAATTTGCGGTGTACGAAATTCTATGTATTAATATTAATAAAGAATGCTTACGCATCGATACGGAGCATTGATCATCTCAATAATCTGCCACTCTTTGTGGATTGCAGGGATCTAGGTCCAAAAATGGTGTCGAGGAATGTGCAGTGTATGACATTCAATGTATTTACAGCATAAGTAGGCAATTAAAAATATACGAGAATGTCATACACTGCACATTCCTCGATACCGTTTTTGGACCTAGATCTGTGCAATCCACATAGAGTGGCAGATTATTGGGATGGTCCATGCTCCGTATCGATGCGTAAGCATTCCTTATTAATATTAATATTACTTATACATATAATTTCGTACACCGCAAATTCCTCGTTACTTGTTGTTTTGGACCTTGATCCCTGACTGTATTAATTAACAGATTCCATCTAAGATATAGAATTGATTATTACAATTACTTTGGAGGCTTAATACAAATAGTTATGCTTAAAATAACGTTTTGAACAGTTGTTATAACTGGACCAAAGAAAAATGGTTGTTAAACGTGTAAGCGATATCTCAATCTGTTGAGGTCACCTCACCGAGGTAATTCATAAATGCCCCGCAGAAAAATCCAGGTAAAGTTTTTCTTCCGAGACGGCCATTTGCATCTTATCCTCACGCCGCATCCGACGTCACACCTCAGACATCCACTCCCGTCCTCATCCCACAAAGATACCACACGAGATCATAGACGCAACATTGCAATTCATCCCATATTCTTCCTGGTGTTGCCATTTGTACATTAATCATTGTTCGTGTCATGTTCACCTGGAAATAAATGGCCATATGCGTGTCCGACGAGCGAAAAAAAATAAACGATGAAAGATCGTATATCGAGGCTTTTCGGCACCAGCCTGCAAAAGCTATATCGAGCTGATATCACATACTAAGCACACGTATTAAGCCGAAGTATTAACATCAGCATGATGTAGTCCTTGCTTACTGTTACCGAAAACCTCGACAAACAATCTTTCGTCTTACATTTTTGTAGCTCGCCACACCTTAATGTAGATGGCGACATTGGCACTAGTACATAGTTTTGCCACCAGGCGGCGCTGCTTGCAGCGCGCGCGCCGTGGCCTGTGGACACAAGTTGTTCCCCAGCCTTGGCGCGTGTGGCCGCGCGGGCAAGTCATTCCGCGTGGTCTTAGAGCTTGTAATGTTTTTAAGTGAATAAAATATAGTCTGTGTCTCTAAAAGAAAGTCTTTGTCTGCTGCCCTGCCCCTCGCGACGTAATAACGCCTCTCTCTCTCTTTTTGAGAGAGGAGGATGTTAGAATGTTAAAGCAATATATTTAACAGATTGAATTGTGAAATGCTGTGTTAAGCTAGATTTGCCGGCGGGTATAGTTCAATGGTCAAAGCATTTGCTTTGCAAGCCAAAGGTCGTGGGTACGATCCCCGACGGAGATTAAAAAAAATGACTTATGTGCTCTAAAATACCCCCGACTGGTGTAAATTCGTTCCCTCCCTAAAATTCCAGTCATAGCATAATTAAAATTAGTGGTAGACGAATGTTGTCCCGTAAAGACCACTCATTCATAGGAAATCCCTTGTTCACCCAGTTCCAAAAAAAGGAGAAAGGAGACCGAAGTGAGCCCACAAACTATCGCCCAATAGCCATCACATCACTACTTTCCAAAGTGATGGAACGTTTAATTAACAGCCAACTTCTAAACTACTTAGATATGAATGATCTTCTGTGCGATCGGCAATATGGCTTCCGCCGTAGTCGATCGTGCGGCGATCTCTTGGCATATGTCACACATGTTTGGGGGAAATCCGACGAATGCTTTGGAGAAACGCAAGCTGTTGCCCTGGATATCTCCAAGGCGTTTGATAGAGTCTGGCATCGCGGTCTGGTGAATAAATTACCGTCTTATGGACTAACTCCCTCCCTGTGCTCCTGGATTGAAAACTTCTTGAGTGATCGAAGCATCATCACTGTCGTAGATGGCTTTTCTTCTCCCTGCCATAAAATCAACTCAGGAGTTCCACGGGGCTCTGTGCTGTCGCCCACTCTTTTCCTTCTGCATGTGAATGATTTGCTTCAATGCGCAAACATTCACTGTTTTGCCGACGACAGCACTGTCCATGAGAGTATAATCTTCCATAAACCTCCGAACATTCGGAACTATCTGCTGCTAGGGAATCTCTGGTGGAGAAGATGAACATGTCTCTTGAAAGGGTTTCACGATGGGGCGACCTCAACCTCGTCAGTTTCAACATTTCAAAAACCCAATCATGTACTTTCTCTACCAAGAAGACTGCTATGGATCCTGTATCTTTCAACGGTCGTTCTCTTCCGAAAGCAAGCTCCATCAACATGCTTGGATTATCAATATCGAATAATGTCAAATATTACGAGTCAATTAAGTGTAAAGCCGGTCTCGCCTCCAAAAAACTAGGTGTATTATATAGATCACGTCGGTATTTCAACGATAAACAACTTCTTCTTCTATATAAAGGACAAATCCGACCTATCCTTGAATACGGCAGTCACCTTTGGATTGGAGCCCCAAAATACCTTCTAAACTTAATTGACTCAATTCAAAGAAGAGCAATTCGTTTGATAAACAATGACACCCTTACGTCTAATCTACAATCAATGGAACACAGACGTAAGATTGGTTCTCTTAGTCTTTTCTACCGTTATTACCACGGTCGCTGCTCTTCGGAACTTAAAGAACTAATTCCTCCTGTACCCACCCACAACAGACAAACTCGTCTTACACTTGACGAACATCCATACACGGTTAATATATATCGACCAAGAACTAGAAGCTTCCAAAGTTCCTTCCTTAATGCCACCGGTAAGCTATGGAATGCTCTTCCAGCGTCTGTGTTTCTTCCTTCCTACAATCTGGATCTCTGCAAGAAACAGATAAATATACACTTGCAATCTCCCCAACCCACACACAAACACGAACACAACACACGTTTCCCGCATGCAGCATCCAGCCTCCATGGCTGAGCGTCATAGAGTGCACTGGTCTTGACCGGTTGTGCTCTCCTGCATGCGTTTGCATAAAAAAAACCCTCTAATAATAAAAATAATGCGTGAATCTTGGTCTGTAGTCTATAACGTTAGCGGATCAACACTCCACATGCAACTCTTAGAAAAATGTATCATGGTAAGCGTTATAGAATTACACAGATTTCAAAATTAAAATCACCATCGGTCGGTATTCTCTTGTATGTGTTTACATTAAAAAAAAAACGTTACGCCTATCTCTCGCACCGGCTATCTCCCATCTACCCACCTCCTATCTCTCTTTCTTGCCTCCCCCACCCCTATCTTTATTTCTCCCCCATCCAACTTATAATCTGCCCTAATTGGCAATCGCCCCCACTAAAACCCGACCAGAACTTTCGCAGTAGCATACACACACTTGGTGTATTTTTTCATCTTTATTTTTCCTTTTTTTATTTCTTCTCTTACTTCTTCATCCATTAGCCATTCTTGAGTAAACTCGCTAACTATAATATATCTTTTTGATTATATATATTTAAAAGAAATATGCTCGTATATGGCATGGTCCACGAGTGCTGCTCTGGAGAAAGGTGGCCCTGCTCGACGTGAGGGGCACCGGATGCGCCTTCACGTGAACATCCAGAGGGGATCCGGTGCTCCACTCACTGAGTAGTACAATAATAATAATAATGTGGTTTATGTGTACATGCCGATTTATATTTTATTAACATCCTCCTCCCTTTAAAAGTTAGTTATTCAGTCGCGTGGTGGCAGGATAAGGAGCAGATTAATAACACACAAAAAAAATTTGAAGCACATTGACATATAATTACGATAAACTTTACAAACTTTCGGCCCAGGCTATATAACATGCTTAGCCGGCCATAATGCGCCCTCCTGACGGTCGACACGCAACTAACTGCCGTGCGGAGCCGTGGTTGGTCACACAGCGCCGCCAGTCGCGATCTATAGTTATAACTAGTCCAGAATGCCAATATGGCGACACATACATGTACGATAAGCGAACAGAAATAAGAGACGAAATATTGTATATCGAGGTTTTCGGTACTAGTTAACATTCTTTGGACCGGAGTATGCAAGACAAGGATACAAATGAAAGCCTGGCAGTTTTAGAGCGGACGGACTGAATGTGACTGCGGTGCGGAGCAGACCCTGTCACACCTTCTGGAGTGTGCGCTGTCCGAGTAGCTGCACCCAGGAAGACCTGATGATGGCCGGGAGAAACGCCATCGACGTCGCCCATTTCTGGGCAGACAGGATCTGACCCTGTTGCTTCCGACACGATTATATATATAAAGCAAGGGCAATATCATGCTGATGTCAATATTAATAAGATACTCGTACATTTATCTAATATTGGTGGGAGGAATCGGAGGCGGAAGTTCTAAGGAGGGACAAGTATACTCTTGTTTTCTTACGCTTCTCTAAACAATGGACCCATTGCAGAGAGGGTAGACTTTTATTCATTTCGTTTGAGAGAAAAAATAATTGGCAGAGACATTTTTTTGAAGATATAAATATTAGGAAAATAATAAACGAGAAAGGTAAACACTAGAGACAAGAAAGAAAATAACCGTCACAATTGATGTTTCTTTTGATATCGGCTCGATATAGCTCTTGCAGGGCTCGTGCCGAAAGCCTCGATATCTGATCTTTTTTCTCTTTTTTTATTCGCTTGTCTAACATGCATTTATGTATTTATTTACGTAAGCACATACAGGAAAATATCGACAGATGGTGATAGTAATGCTGTAGTCTCGTCTGTGGAGTATAAATTTGTATAAATCTCTTTTAGGCTGATATATGATTATTTTAATATTTGTTTAACTAGTTAATATAGTTATAAAAATCAAAATAAAAACACAATTGGTTCTGCTAAGATAAATATATAACTTTTTTTTTTTGAAAATGGGGCGCAAAATATCGAGTGTAGCTTCGGTTGTGTGGCACGTAGCGCCGTCTTGTTGAAACCAAATGTTGCCAATATCCTCTTCTTCAATTTTTGTGAACAAAAATGGCCCGATAACGATCGCCATTGACTGTAACGGCCACTCCTTGCTCATTTTCGAAGAAAAATGGCCTGATTTTCAAAGTTATGTCGCAATATTTCCCAGCGTTGTTCATGCATATACACAGCCATATTCGTTCAGCGAAAAAATAAAACTAATTATCTGTCAAATCAGACATGAGCTAAGTATTACCATTCACGAAATAAGCAGTAGTTGAAAAAAAAAACGTTAGATGGCGGACCCGTTATATAATATAGCTAGTAAAATAAAATAATAGTACTTTAGGTTCCATTAAAATAAGTCTATAAAATGTATATGGTAATTAAAATATTATTAAAATAATACAATTGGTTCTTTTGAAAATAAATATATAAAATACACCAAGTAAGAAAAATGAATATAATATTAATACAGTTAACTAGGCGGCGCTGGATGTCAAAAAGTGTCCCGTCAGTAGTCAGTTAACCTCTCGTCCGGCCGGCGAAATCTCATGCACCGGTCGGACGAGGAAATCAAGTCTTTATTCCAAATAAATGCGAATTGTGCTTCAAAAACAAGTTCTTTGTGTTTGTAATTTTTCTGCTCCTGCATCCTTCCTCCACGCGGCCACGTGACGAACTCGTGACTTGTCGTTTTTTTAAAGATGGGGGATGTCAATATGTATATATACATATAATTTATTACTTAAATAAACTATACATTGTTTATTTATATTCTGTAAGTCTATGTTTCTTATTTTATTTAGAGAATGCGGATATTAAAAACAATACCTGAAAATTATCTATAAACTCTACTTTCAAGCTATTTTCACGGGTGAGAGATCAAATTTACACCAACCGGGGGTATTTTAGAGGTCAGAAATCGATTTAATATCCTTTTTTTTTTAATCTCCGTCTGAGATCGAACCCACGACCTTCAGCTTGCCAAGCAAACGCTTTCGCCGTTGAGCCATAATCAATAAATCAATTTACTTTCTACATGTTTACTGTGGATGAGTATCAGCATATGTTACAATAAATAAAATACAAAAATTACACATACCGACATTTTAGATGAATTACTTACCGTTTGATTATAAAAAACGAACGAGCAACAATAGAAAATTATGTATTTAGACGGGTCCGCTAGTTATATACACCATCGCTCGTGGCGCGGGCGAGAGCCCATACCGAGCGCGGAGATCAGTAGTTGCCTACCGCCTTTCGGCGAGAGATATTGTATTGCGGTTCGACCTAATGCTGTGCCTAGGTCGAGCCCTAAATTTGTAAAATTTTTACGTAAATATAATCAATGTGCTTCTAAAATAAAGGCTGTGTTATCAATCTGCTCCTCATCCTGCCCATACGCGACGGAGTTACCCCCTTTTGAGAGAGAGGATGTTAATATAGGGTCCGCCATCTAACGTTTTTTTTTTCAACTAGTGCTTATTTCTTGAATGGTAACACTTAGCTCATGTCTGATTTGACAGATAATTAGTTTTATTCTTCCGCTAAACGAGTATGTTGTGTATACGCTCGAACAACGCTGGGAAATATTGCGACATTACTTTGAAAATCAGGCCATTTTTCTTCGAAAATGAGCAAGGAGTGGCCGTTACAGTCAATGGCGATCGTTATCGGGCAAATTGAATAATGCAAAAATTGAAGAGGAGGATATTGGCAACATTTGGTTTCAACAGGACGGCGCTACGTGCCACACAGCCGAAGCTACACTCGATGTTTTGCGCCCCATTTTCAAAAAAAAAAGTTATTTGGCGGACCCTTTAAATACTACTAATAAGAGGATGTATTGTTAGCCAAAAATGCTCGCGGGACTAAAATGTTGCGAAAAATACTGTTCTTACTGTAAGACTAACAGAACTGCAATAAAAATCAAATAACACGAAAGACAAATAGAAATAATTGGCTGGGAACGTAGTACCGATAGTTAGGGTGAAAGTTGATGTTGGGGGGATGAATGGATACACCAATCTTAAGGTAAACTGTTACATATTAGTAGTAAATATACATATACATACAAAAGATAGAATCCGAAACGAGGAAATACGCAGAAGAACTCAAGTAGTGGATGCTACCCAACGAATAGGCACACTCAAGTGGCAATGGGCAGGACATATCTGTCGAGGAGACGACGGTCGATGGGGAAGAAAAGTATTGGAATGGCGCCCAAGAACTGGCTAACGAAGCATTGGCCGACCCCCCGCTAGATGGATTGACGATATATGAAGAATAGCGGTAGTGACCTGGATGCGGAAGGCGGAGGATCGAAGAGGATGGAGACTCGTGCGGGAGGCTTACGTTCAACAGTGGACGGATTCAGGCTGATGATGATGATACATATACATATTGACATGATGATATATGGGATATGATGGGAGCAGAAAGACCATCTAGAACACATAGAAAAGCGCCTCTCTTACAATTCAAAAATTTAAATACACATAAAAACTCACAGCTAACATCACTGTATAAGAAATTTCTATCAACAATAAATCTGAGGTAATATATAATCGACACACGCTGGGATTCAAGCCGCGAGCTTGTGCAACCATTTTTATTTCTTTACTCAGCGCAGGCACGTTGCCATTTGCTCCGCATACTGAACGTAGAAATCAACACGTATTGTATTATTGATACGTATTATTCATAGATGACGCTTATTCTACGCTGTATTAATTCGAAGTTAAAAAAAAAATAAACTATTTGAAATAAATTGATACATTTCCACATGAGCATGATACTGCACAACCCTGCTGACTGGTACCGAAAACCTCGGTATACAATCTTTCGTCTCTTATTTCTGTTCGCTTGTCGTACATGTATGTGTCGCCATATTGTCATTTTAGACTTGTTACGTAGAATGCCACATGGGGCAATGTGCGACAGCCCATCACGAGCGCGTGGAAGTTGTGTGCCGACGTTAGCGAGATCATATTGTATTGTGGCCTCGCCTGAATGCTGTGACTAGGTTGGGCCATAAGTTTGTAAAGTTATCGAAATACATATGTCAATGTGCTTCAGAAAAATTCTGTGTTACTAGTCTGCTCCCCATCCTGCCACCACGCGACTGAATAACAACCTTTTAAAGAGAGGAAAATGTTATTACTTTTGTTGTTTTTAAGCTGTTCAACACATATATATTAATATTTGCTAAGCTTGCTGTGTAAGTGGCACTCTGTTTTGATCGAGCTTCGTCAGCTCATTACTGCATTACAGCAGCCTTCTGGCTTGCTTGCGTTTTCACGTGTACGTTTCCACGTGCACGCGCGGCGCTGTTCCGGCAAACAAACACCTTAATGTGCGCCGTAATACTGCACTGCGGTAAAGCCTTCGCCCCCCACGTACACGTAGTTTTTGCTAAACTCGACTCCTTCCCTGCACGGGAGAGGGAACTACGTGGCGGACGCAGACGGAAGAACGTAGAACGTAGATGCAATTCCACGTTGGCAGCGAAGCGATGTTGGATGCTGTTCTTATTCTCTTAATATAATATATTTAAAGCCAGCGAAACAATAAATCTAGACCGGATTAAATTTATATGCTTGTAAAGTATACTCTACTTTACAATATATGTGTAATTTCTATCTACTTCCTTTACTATCATTAAAAATTATATTCAATTACCATTGGGTATAGCTCAATGGTCAAAGCGTTTGGTCTGCAAGCCAAAGGACGTGGGTTCGATCCCCGACGGAGATTATAAAGAAGGATTTTCAATCAATTTCTGAGCTCTAAAACATCTCCGGTTGGTATGAATTTGATCCGTCACCCGTAAAATGACAGTCGAAGCCTATTAATTAAAATTGGTCGAAAGTCGTCCCGTGAAGACCACCCATTCATAGTAGATTCCTGTAATAATAAGGATGATGCGTGAATCTCGGGCTGTAGTCTATGACGTTGGCAGATCAGCACTTCACATGCAGCGCTTAGCCATATGCACGTAAGCGTCGTAGAATGCCACAGATGAGACTCCAGAATTACTACCACCATCTGTCGGTATTCTCCTGTATGTGTTTACAAGAAGAAGAAAAAGTGGTCCCGTACCCAAAATGTCCCGTGCGCCAGACGTCAAGTGCGCCCCACATCGTTACCGATGAGCCGTTAAACGAATTGTCTGGGAACGATAGGTCGTAACACCGTTAAGACCTATCGTTTATTTTAAATGATTACATGTTTCGACCTCCCTGGAGACCATCTTCAATTATGATAAAATGAAAACAGGCAGTGGCTCATATAGTCATATATGTATGGACAAGTAATTAGTTTCTACATTAGTACGCACATATTTACAGGTCGTATATGTGTGCGGTTAAAACAACCTATTATGTTTATTTATAACTGACTATTTGCTTAATATTAACTGGCTATTAATTTAATTTAATACTGACAGAATAGTTAGTTGCCTTGTTGGTTTTTTTTAATTGTTAAAACACAAACAGGATAATGCCGACAGCGGTAATAGAGACCACAATTGTTCAGAGGGGACTCCCACTGGACTTATCAGTTGCTAACTGATCTGCATGAGCGCGTCATCAAGGAGACTTAACTGTCCTCTGGTGTGATGCGGGTGTGAGGCGGGTAAAGTCCAGCGGTAATAGAGAGTAGTAACGACGCTCCAAAACTACACGAAAATAAAATGGAAAGAATTCTTAAATATGGGTTAACGCTTGATTTCCTACATTTCCTACAATTCCTACGTGTGTGCGCCACCCACGATCTTAAAGGGATGCTGTGTGAGTGGGTGCGGGAGGAATCAGTCCGCACCGGCCTTTTGTTGTCGGCTAATTAACCGGGAAGTAAAGATTAGGAGATCGGAGGGGAAGCCGACTGGGAGACTCGCGATCACTAGTGACGCCGATCCTTCTATTATCTGTGATTTTTCTTTGTTTGCTTCCAAATATACTTTTTCATGAGAAAAATAGGCAACGAAATTTTCTAGTACATTTCTTAAGAAATTGTATACTTTTTCATTCATATGGAATTTGGCGTCTTACTAAAAACCAATGCAGCCACATAATGTCATAATACGCAGTCGGGTATGGCATAGAGGTTAAACTTTTCCTTACCTTACCACATGCTCGAAAAAATTCAAAAAAAATTTCTCCGACGTCTTTATTTTTATATTTACGGTAACTATCCATTCAATTAATTTAATTCTGAACATTACCCAACTCTTTTTCTTCTAGGGATGCTTTCTTTCCATTCGCTAGAGCGCTGTAGGAAAATTGCTGCACTCAATCATTCATTCCTTCTTCTTCGCGGTTCAATTCACAACTCTGGGATTCTTGAATGTTTTAACTTCTATGTTCCAGATAGGTACACCCGTGCTCGTAGCCATCCATTGTTTTTGATCCCAGTCGAGGCTTGTGGACCTTCAAGCACTCAATTTGGTCTAACGGCAATGTCGCTCCTAAATGGCCTACCAGCACACCTCGATCCTTTTCTTACATCCTTTTCCTCTTTTGTCGATGGTATTGTTCTCCTTGATCTCTGCGATCTTTGACACGTGTCATCTTCTTATTATTTTGTGTTATTTTTATTTTTTATTATCTTCTCAATTTATTGTAAAGTTATGTATACTTATTTTTCTAAATATTTGTAAAAAAAAAAAATTGGAATTTCGATTCTGTAAATAAATAAATCAATCAAATGTCGTAGGATCGATCTTTGACAAAAATGATAATAATTTTAACAATTGATAAATTTCTAAGCACTATAAGAATCTTCGGCTTGTGTGAACTTGATCCATCACCCATATAATATCAGTCATGATATTTTAGGGTCTTCTTCAGGGTTGATGACTTAGTGATGAGTCGGTGTCTGGAGGTAGCTTAGCCGTCAGACTAAAGCACCTCCGCGAGCGTCATGTCGGAGAATTGTGTACGGTGGGTTGTTTCAAGAAGCGCACCTCCTGCAATGGCGGTCGAAATATTGAAAAGGAGTAATTCTGCCACATACGGCTAAACCCAAAAGCCACAATATCACATCTGGCCGTGGAAAACCTAAGAAGTTATGTAATACATATATCAATATTCTAGTCGATATGGTTGAACAGTCTGATCACTCTCACAAGAGGCATATTCTCTGGCAGGTTAGTTTTACTTCTAGGAAGAACAAACAATCTGTGCCTCCTTATGGATTATTTACTGAACAAATAAATTCAGGACAAACAACAAAAGACGATGATGTCTCAGGTGGAGTTCTTCTATTCTAGACGCTTATAAAGTTATTAATTGTTGTTAAATTTTCGCAAGAAATTTCTATTTTCTTGGTCTACCTTGCGATCCAGTCCATTTCGTTTCTCCCCATTAGATGCACTGGCAACACAGCTTGCCATTCGTTTAGATAAGCATTCTATACAGGCAGCAAATTGGCAACAAACTTAAACAAAAGCTCTCCTCTTGGCTCGTTTCTCTACCCCCACCTCTTTCTCTTACTTACATACAAGTATATATCTGCACATAGTTATATATATATAATGTTTATTTGTGTTTATGTGCGTCTGGCTATCTCGACACACACACTCACACAGCATTTATCATACTAAGTTGCTGCAAGTAACCTACACACTGCTGTTGTCGTAATCAACCCTTAAATCCATGAATTAGATATATGAATGAAATTTTTGATTCTTATATGTTTTTAACTTGACAGACAAGAATCTGAAGTCCATTTGTGATGCTGGCGGGTAGAGGTTAATGGTTAAAGCGTTTACTTGGCAAGCCAAAGGTTGTGGATTAGATCCGATGTAATCGATTTCTGAGCTCTAAAATACCCCTGACAGGTATGAATGCGATCCCTAACCTGTAAAATGTCAGTAATAGCCTATTAATCAAAATTGGTGATAAATGAAAGTCGTTCCCAGGAATTTATTATGAATGGGTAGTCTTCACGAAACGACTTTTGTCTACCACCGATTTTAATTAATAGTCTATGACTGGCATTTAACCGGTGAGGGGTCGAATTCACATCAACCGAGGTTATTTTAGAGCTCAGAAATTGATTATTATTTATTATTTATTACTTACTTATTATCTTATCTATTTTATCGGATTTTAGGGGATCGTATTTTAAATAATACCTCAAAACTGGATCCATACAATGGGTCAGAATTTGACACAATGGGACACTGCTGTTTGGGAACTTTTGGTTATTCTTACAATTACACTTCTTTGACATATCGCTAATAAGTTTTCTTCTTCTTTTATTTACAGATCGTAGAGAAGACAGCGTCTTAGAGATCGACTCACCGACCGGAAACCCAAAAGCCAAGAGATTTACCGTCAAGTCCAGGTAAGCCCTAAAAGATGAGAATCGTTAATTATATGATAGTTATTAGTTAATTAAACGTAGGTCACCGGTGACTTAACGGTTTTTTTTTTCGAACAAACAGTCCCTGTACGCCAGCGGTTACATTTCAACGGAATTTTAACATGGAATGTGACCTATATGGCGCCTCTGAGTCGAATGCATTAAAAACATTACGTGGCGCTTAACGTGTTAAGTTCATTGCACAAGACGTTGACCACTGAACCAATTTATCCACCTCATCGAGTGAAGGTTAGGTTATGTTTCCATTTTATGGGTTAATAATTCATTCATTTTACAAAAATTTTCTCTAATATGGAATTTCATTAAGGTTATCAACTGAAAATACTTGTGAAACTGCATAATTGTTCTTTTAAATTATTGTTAAAAAAATATTCATAAATTAAAAATATTCATTATAAATATTTATTTATTTATTTACCTTGTTTTCACATGGATCACGTAACAAAATTTCTCTATTAGGAGACTGCAGTTTCGACTAACTCGTAGTCTTTCTCAATCCTTCTCTAGTTAAGAAACTGCATATTAGTGGTTAACAAAAAATGTTTTACACCAATTAATCCATGTGAAAAACAAGGTAAATAAATAAATAAATATTTATAATTTATTATGGATCTCAAAGTGAATGCTCAAAACATTGAAAATATAAAAATATTCAGTTTCGATTCACATTTATTTTAAAATGATTACATGTTTAGGCCTCCCTGGAGACCATCTTAAATAATGTTTCATCCATCTTCAACACTTTAATTATTGAAGATGGTCTCCAGGGAGGCCGAAACATGTAATCATTTAAAATAAATGTGAATCAAAACTAAATATTTTTAATTTATGAATATTTTAATTAAAATTAATTTAAAATTATAATATTGAATATATATGACTGACATTTTGATTTTATAACTGACCACATTCACACTGGCACAGTGGATACTGAAAAATTATTTAGTCTACTGGCGATTAATTCATGTAACTCACTGCCAAAACCTTGAATTAGTTACTCGAACAAAGAAATACAGGCCTTTCATTTTCTATGATTTATTTTTTTCTTTAGCCTCGCCATTTTCCATCATCTTGGTTCGGCTCTCCTTGTAAACATTCGCCAAGTCTTTCTGTCCTGCGTCGCATTCTCGGTCAAACCCAGAGTTTTCAGATCATTGTTTACAGTTGCAGTCCAGGTTGCCTGTGGTCTTCCAGGTCTTCTTCTCAGCGTGGGTATGTTGAGGTCTTTCTTCACCATGTGGTCCTCATCTCTCCGTGTCACATGCCCATACCATCTTAGGCGGTTTTTCCTTTATCTTTTCAGGTATGGGGGCCACCCGAAATGAACCCCGAATATGCTCATTTTGGACTCTGTCCACTCTACTCACACCGCCCGCCCACCTCAGTATTTTCATCTCTGCCACATGAATCCTATCCAAGTCACGTTTCAGCATACTTATGTTCGAATCTCATCATTTTTATGAGATGCTTAGAAGGGGATTCGAACTTAAGTATTATGTCAGTCGCATATTTTGATCACTGTGTTTCACAAGTATTATTGATACACATTATGCCGTTCCGGGAGACCCTACTTATGCAACGGAGGACCAAACGTTCATACCTTATCGGAAGGATCCAATTTACATTTTACCCGATCCCATAGAACCCCAATACGGTAGCATACGTTATTGCAGGCATTCTCAAATGTACCAACGACCGTAACAAATTGAGAGCACCATTTTTTTTTTGTAATCACATACAGGAGTATACCAACAGCTTGTGATAGTGAGATGAAGTCTCATCTGTGGAATTCTATGACGCTTACCACGGTGCGTATGGCTTAGCGCTGCATGTGGAGTGTTGAACCGCCAACGTCAAAGACTACTAGCCATCATTACTATTACAGGAATTTTACAATGAATAGGTAGTCTTCACAGGACGACTTTCGTCTACCAACAATTTTAATTAATTATGATTGTCATTTTCCGGGTGAGGGATTAAACTCACACCGACCGGGGGCGTATTGATAGCATTAGTTTCTTAAAATATGTGTTTACTTTTGTAAAACTGATAATGTCGCCCCTCATAAGCAAGAAAAAGTCAAATGCTTGTAAAAATACAAAATATAAATACCCTACTTGACTTTAACTATCACAGTACGGAAAAGGTAAAAATAACCTTCCCGTAATTAACCTTCAATCGATGTAACGGGTATTAATACCATTCCCGATGCGAATGTGTTTATATATAATACATTTTATTAAATTTGTAAGCTCTCCTTATACCCCGACTGTTGTGATTTTGATACCTCACCCGTAAAATTCAAAAATCGTCCCGTGAACACCACCGCTTCTTGGTGGAAAACCCTGCCTGTCCCGTCCTGTTTTTAGACCCGTTACTGGACGCATGCAAAAAGCTACTTGTTAGAGAGTGGCTGAAGGTATTCCCGTGATTCTAGGTGCATCAGTTAGATGTGAATTATACCTTTGTCTAAGGCTGCGAAGTAAGTATACTTTATTACTTAAATATACATATACTATACATAAAATTCTTTTTTCAACGCGTCAATCCAAGCACAAAAATAACGGCAGAAGCGGGATGCGAACCGCGGACCTTGGAAACCAACTATGCCCAGGTATTCATACCGCTCGGCGAACTGCGCCATTGCCCTGCCTAGACTGACTTGCGTTGAAACTAGTACTTATATCATTGTTATCATCGTACGATAGATGTTGCTATAGTATATATTCAAAGTATGTATATTTTTATTATTATTCTATCAGTCTTCATTTATTCACAAGCTTAATATTATTACTTTCCGGCAGTCTATTTATTTTAGTAAGTACCACTCGGGTCTCGAACCAAACTATAGACTGAATGGATGAGAAACGACTACTTATAGTTCCGACTCGGACTTTATAACCAATCATTTACCTGTGTTACTGATGGATAATTTTTACCTTCTTGATATTGTCTCAAGGAGACATTATTATATGAATTTTTTAATTTTTATTAGAATATTATTTTATTATTTCAATATTCTAATCTTCTTTTATAGATCGTTGACTATATTACAATATTATTATTACTTAAATATACATATATTACTTAAATATACATATAGTATACTTTGTATACTTATATAGTAAGAACACCACTTATTTGGTATTTTCCTGTATCTGTCTATATAATCTAAGGAATATTTTGAGAGGCTCTGAATTATGCTACTTTGAAAATATACCTTCGCCATGGAAAAGTAACATAAGTCTTATGACTTCTGTGCAAAAAGGGGGGCAGGGGGTGTACACATATCTGTTTACCAAACTCAGGTGTTAGAAGGAGGAATCGGAATACATTATGTGAGCTCGGAGGAATCGATATAGGCTTGCCGTGTATTCACATTTTTATGCTTAAATGTTCCGGCGGGTATGGCTTAGAGGTAAAGCGTTTACTTACCAAGAAAGAGAACGTGGGTTTGAACCCCTTTTCGATAATAATAGTTAATAATTTATAAGCTATATTTATATATCGCCGGCGGTCATAGCTCAATGGTAAAGCGTTTGCTTTGCAAGCCAAAGGTCGTGGGTTCGATCCCCGACGGAGATTAAAAAAGATGGACTTTTAATCGATTTCTGAGCTCTAAATACCCCGGTTGGTGTGAATTTGATCCATCACCCGTAAAATGTCAGTCATAGACTATCAATTAAAATTGGTGGTACACGAAAGTCGTCCCGTGAAGACCACCCATTCATAGTAGATTCCTGTAATAATAAAGGATGACGCGTGAATCTCGGGCTGTAGTCTATGACGTTGGCGGATCAACACTCCACATGCAGCGTTTAGCCATATACACCATGGTAAGCGTCATAGAATTCCACTGATGAGACTTCAAAAAATTACTATCACCATCTGTCGGTATTCTCCTGTATGTGCTTACATAAAAAAAATATATATATATACTATAGAGACATCTATCGTTATACGATGGTAACGCTGATACATATACATTAGGTTTCGCGTATCTGGCCAGGCAAAGAATGGTCGTGTGGATAGCGCGGTGTGTAGAAAAGAGCAAAGGTTGCAAGGCTCGTGGTTCGAATCCTGCGTCTGCCGATATTTTTTCTGAATGAATTGATGCGTATAAAACTTGATGTATAATTGTATGTGTGTATTTAATTACTAATAGTATTGAAATATAGTCAACGATCAATAAAAGATGATAAAGAGTATTGAAAAAATATTCTAATAAAAATTTAAATCCATGTATAAGCTTACAAATTAAAAATATTTATTTATTTACCTTGTTTTTGCATGGACCACGTAAAATAAGTTCTCTATTAAGAGACTACGTTTCGAATAATAACTCGTAGCCTTTCTCAATCCTTCTCTTGTTAAGAGATAACTGAGCTGCGATAGTACTTTGCAAATGGCTTAACCCATTTTGATGAAAAATGGGTTTTATCTTATTTGATCCATGTTAAAACAAGTTAAATAAATATTTATCATTTATAATGGATCTCATCGTGAATGGTGAAAACATTGAAAAAAAAAATTAAAGCTCCATAAATATGCCGCTCGGCATAGTATAGTGGTTAAAGCGTTTGTTATTCAGAAGTCGTCGGGTAAAAGCCCGACAAGCTTATTTAAAAAAAAAATTTAGTCAAATCTAATCTCTATACTTGCCTCTAGTTTGGTTGAGCCACCTTTTAAGGACAAGAAAAAAATCCAGGTCTCTAGATCGTTGGGCTTATCTTCCGATCTCCTTTATGCCAGCGGGTATAGTTTAATGGTCAAAGCGTTTGCTTTGCAAGCCAAAAGGTCGTGGGTTCGATCCCCGAAAAAGATAAAAAAAAAAAAACGGTTACTGAGCTCTCAAATACGTTGGTGGGAATCTGATCCTTACATGTAAAATGATAGTTATAGCTTATTAATTGAAATTGGTGGTAGATGAAAATCGTCACGTGAAGACTGCCTGAGATCCATGGTTTTCGGTGTCAGGCAGCAAGGGCTATATCATGCTGATGTCAATATTTATATATAAATATTAAAGAAATATAAGTAATATATATATATTTAGGTAGGGTTGTCCATGACGAGCATGAGATGGCTGAGTGCTGGTAGGTGGTAGATTTCGCACTGACAGTCTTTAAATGGAGAAAAGATTAATGGTTGAAAACAATTGTTTTCCGGCTTTCAAACGTGTATTGTAAGTGGCGAGCCGGTATTAGGGACGGCAATACCGACTTTCGCATCGTATACCGAAGAAAACATATTTGGAGGCATATCTTCTTCGTAGTATCAATCCAGTGGATTGGTTTGCAGCAACAGAATCTTGCATCTCGATCTCCATTCCTCTCGGTCCTCCGCAACCCTTTTCAGCTCAGCATAAGCGCTACAATTCATGTCCTCGAATACTTGCTGCAAATACTCCCGTCTAGGGCGCCCTCTACAGTTTCTACCCTCAACCATCCCCTCCACAAAATCGTGAAGAAAACCATCGTGGCGCATGATGTGACCAATCCAACGAGCTCGCCTCTCTGAGATGGTTCTTATTAGATGCCTATCTTCCTTGACTATGGTGAGAACCTCATTGTTCGTGACGTGGTCTCTCCAGGAAATTCTGACAATTCTTCTGTACGACCACATCTCAAAAGCCTCTAGTCTTTTAGAGGCATATAAAGCACTAAATATAATATTTATCCATTGTCATAGACCCTGAAGAAGAATCGATTTCTGAGCTCTAAAATACAATAACCCCGATTGTTGTGAATTTGAGCCCTCATCCGGAAAATGCCAGTTCTATTAATCAAAATTGGTGGTAGACGAAAGTCGTCCCGTGGAGACCGCCCTTTAATTGTGAATTACTGTAAATAATAAGGATAACGCGTGAATGTCGGGCTGTAGTCGACGACGTTGGCTGATCAGCACTCCGCGTGCAGCGCTTAGCCATATGCAGCGTGGTAAGTGTCATACATTCCAAAGATCACATAAAATCACTTTCATTTTCTGTAGGTATTCTCGTGTATATTGGTGTGTTAATTTAAAAGAAATTAAAAAAATGTCGGTATAAAATAATTCTGGTATTCGATTCCCTGGTCGGTATTTCTTGTTTGGTGCGTCAAATGGAGACTCACAATCGGGTATTTCCGAGGAAAAATAAGAATTAGGGGGAAACCGGGGGCGCTGCAAGAGAAAATTGAAAAAATAATTCAAAAACTTGGGAAATACTTTGCATGATAAGCAACGTTGAAACTCGGTCCCCTATTGCATAAATCAATAAGCATTATACTCGTATAAATTCTAATAAAATTTATATAAATATTATAAATTAATACACACATACCAATTGATATCAGCTTGATATAGATCCTTTAGGCTGATGCCGTAAAGCCTCGAAAAACGATCTTTTGTCTTCTATTTTTGTTCGCTAGCCTGACATGCACATCTAATAATGTTGGTTTTAATTGTATAATATTATACGGCGTTTGCATACGCCATTTTACTTGTTATGACATTTGATCCATTTCACGTTGGTGCAACTATCGTCATAAAGTTGCCATTTTGCCGCGATCATTGGCGGCGCTGCATGTCACTGTGTTTGGTAGTTGTCAGTTAGCTGGCGCCCGGCCGGCAAAACGCCATACCGGTCGGGCGTAGAAATCAAGTCTTTATTTAAAATAAACGCGAATTGTGCTTCGAAACAAGTATTTTGCTTGGTAGCCTGCTCCTGCATTCTCACGTGATGAACCCGCGACTTGTCGTCTTTTTGAAGACGGGGGATGTCAAAATAAATTTAAATAAAATTATTTAAAAATACTTACTTCAGATTCTTAGCTTTTTATTTATTGTATGGTATATCATAAATATTATTTTACTCTCATATCTAAAGGGGGTGTTGGCACAGGATATCCCATATCCATACATTATTATGATTCGGTTTATATTTATGTCATATAAATATATGAAAACCTTATATACGAGTATGTACGGGTATATTGCGAATATCACGGAATTCGCAATATGGAGATGGTGCATGGAAGTAACTTACTTCGTGAAAAAAAAATGCAAATTGATTTTCATACAAAAAATATTGAAAATAGGAGGGTTATTCGTAAAATAAGGTTCCCAGTGATTCATAGTGTAAAACATGTTTGATTCCATGAATGCGTACATTTTTGGAAAGTTCAGACTTTTACCTATTTTTCTACATAGTCGCCACTGAGGTCAATGCATTTTTGCATGCGGTATACGAGCTTTTGAATGCCCGAGTCAAAAAATCTGCCGCCAAGCCACGGAGATAACTGAAAACCGCTTCTTCCAGCTCTTCTCTATCGCCGAAATGCGTTCCACCCAGGTGATGGGTTTCGAAAGCTGTGTTATCATATTGTAATTATTTGACAGGCCATTGGCTGGACTAATTCTCTAGATCACCACTTGCGGCGTTGGTTGTCACCGACCACGGGCTCCCGGTGGCCAGTGAGCAGTTGAGATCGGTCCGGTGCCTGAAAGCATGTAGCTTCGCCCGGACCGTAAGCTTGCTCAAATTTACCGAAATACACATTGTTAATGCGTTTCGAAAAATGTCTGTGTGTTGCTCATCTGCTCCTCATCTGTCCACCACGTGTCCTGATAACGATCCCGGCGACGTAAAGTCGTCTTTTCTCAAGTAGAGTGGATGTTAATACGTATTTTTATGTATTTAAATTTGCTACGCCATTTGTGGGAACATATCAGTCGTAAAGCATTATACATGCGAGAGTGCGTAAGGGTGGTTTTTTCATGCGCCATGTATCCCCCGTGAAGAGCTTAACGGAAGAAAAGCCGAGGTTCGGTCCAACGAAAAATCGCCCCTATGTCAAGTATTTTTTTTTCATATGCAAGTGGGATAATCCTACATATTATATATATATAGTTACGTTTCTCAGCACGCGTTGATACGCGTCAGAAAATTCATGAACTTTATTATTTGTTTTAATGCTACTTTCTTTCTTCTTCGTAGTAGTATCAATCCGGTGGATTGGTTTGCAGCAACAGAGTCTTGCATCTCGATCTCCATTACTCTCGGTCCTCCGCAACCCTTTTCAGCTCAGCATAAGCGCTACAATTCATGTCCTCGAATACTTGCTGCTAATACTCCCGTCTAGGGCGCCCTCTGAGTTTCTACCCTCAACTATCCCCTCCACAATGTCGTGATGAAGACCATCGTGGCGCATGATGTGACCGATCCATCGGGCTCGCCTCTCTGAGATGGTTCTTTCTTTCTATAAATAATATATTTATATAAATCCTTTTATAATTGAAATTTTCTGTAATATACTGACATCCCCCGTTAATCAATGTCGACTCAATGTCTCCGGGATCGTCATCGGAACGCATAGTGAACGGATGAGGACTGTTTTTTTTATGCAACAGTGGCGCAGTTACTGTTCAGTCGGTTGTGCATATTTAATGTTCGAAAAATATATTTTTCCACTTAAGTGTAAAAAGCAAACAAACGTCTCATACTCTCGCAACTGCCACGGTAATCCGAACGTATTATACCGGCTGTATGGAGCCGTGGGACTCCCCAGTATGGAATATACTACGTTCGAACTCTCGACACAATATTCATATTATTTTTATGCAAAAAAATTCAGGAGAATACCGACAGATCGTGATAGTTTTTTTAATGTTTCATCTGTGGATCCTATGACACTAACCATTCTACAAAAAAATATGGATAAGCTCTGCGTGTGGAGTGTTGATACACCCCAACATTCACGCATCATCCTTATTATTACAGGAGCTTACTATGTCTGGGTGGTCTTCAAGTGACGACTTTTTCGTCTACCACCAAATTTGAATAATATGCTACGACTGGCATTTTACAGGTGAGGGATCAAATTCACACTATCCGGGGGTATTCTAGAGCTCAGATATCGATTAAGATTTTCGTTTTTAAATTTTCATTGGGTATCGAACCCACGATCTTTAGTTTGGCAAGCAAACGCTTTAACCGCTTAGAATCTTAGTGGTCAACTGAATGTAGGTGCTATGTATTGGTAATTTGGTGCAAACATGTAAAGCATTATAAATTACAAAATAACTTTGTACATACATATTTCTCCTGCACCCACCCAAAACCTACAAACTCGTGCCGAACATTCATACACGGTTAATGTGTGTCGACTAAGAACTGGCATTTTTCAAATCTCCTCCGAAATGCCACTGGAATGATCTTCTCCAGCGTCTGTGTTTCTTCCTTTCAACAAATTGGATCTCTTCAAGAAACAGATAAATATACGCTTGCAGTCTCCCCAATCCACACACAAACATGAACACAACACACGTTTCTCGCACGCAGCGTCTAGCTTCCCTGGCTGAGCGTCATACAGTGCACTGGTCTCGACAGGTTGTGCTGTCTTGCAAGTAATTACATTAAAAATATCCCTGGAGACCATCTTCAATAATATCTCCAGGGAGTCCGAAACATGTAATCATTAAAAATTAATGTGAATCTAAACAAAATATTTTATATTTGATATTTTTTCAATTAAATTTATTTCAAAATTATAATTAACCAGTTTCACCGAGTATTGTCAGTTGATAAACTAAATGTTATCTGTATTAGTAATTACATATACATATACTATACATAAACTTATTTTCAACGCATCAATTCAAGCAGAAAAATAACGGCAGAAGCGGGATGCGGGATGAAACCAACTATGCCCAGGTATTCATACCACTCAGCCGACTTGGCTATTGCTATGCCTGAGCTGACTCACGTTGAAACTAGTATTTATGTCATTGTTATCATCGTATGATAGATGTCGCAATAATGTTATCTATTACATATTTAGGTAAATACTCATTTACTATGCTTTATATATTTTTTGGTTTATTTAAAAATATATAATAATTTTTCTGCCAAGTAGTCTCGAGCGCGTTATACGTTCAGTATGAAGCGATGGAAGAGCTATGTATGGGATGAAATACGTTCGCAAAGTCTGTACAATTTAAATATTTTATTTCGGTCTTTGCAATTTTCGCTTGCGTTTTCTCTCTTTCTACCTTTCTCTGGCTATCTCTCTCACCTTTCTGCGGCGCCGACCCGATGGCCCATAAATTCATATTTTATCTTTTCTAATATTTCGTTCAAGTTATTATTTAAACTTTTAAGCGTTCACTGTACTATGTGCACTCTATACAACATGACTATGATATCGCTATGAGACATGGTGCTTATCTGAAAGTGATAAAAAAGACTAGAGGCCTTTGAGATGTGGACATACAGAAGAATTCTTGGAATTTCCTGGAGAGGCCACGTCATGAACAATGAGGTTCTCAGGATAATCAAGGAAGATAGGCACCTAGTAAGAACCATCTCAGAGAGGCGATCGGTAACATCATGCGCCACGATGCTCTTCTTAACGACATTGTAGAAGGGATGGTTGAGGGTAGAAACTGTAGAGGACGCCCTAGACGGAAGTAATTGTATCAAGTGTTCGAGGAGATGAGTTGTAGCTCTTATGATGAGCTGAAGAGGACTGGGAGACGATCGAGAGGAGTGGAGATCGAGATGCAAGGTTTTGTTGCTGCAAACCAGAGTGCACGGTATGTGACTGTCGGAATGTGCGAGTGTAATGGAATTGTTGTGATCTGTGGATTGCTAAGAAGGAATTGTTATGCGTGTTAGGAAGGGATCACTGGAAATACTCCGACATTCCGAACAAGAAAGAAAATAAATAAGAATTCGGTATAATGCCACGGGGAATATAATGTCAGTAAGTAAGCTTAATATTTACACAGTTTTATTGGTCAAGTTGGAAGGTGGAAGTTACATTAGATTGAATTGAATGATTAATGGGATTCTATTTGTTAGAAAGTTCTAGAAATGATTTTTTGTAATAATGAAAGGTTTCTGGGAGGTAGTTGTGACTTGATCAGTTCGTAGATTGGCACGTAACACAGTGGTTTCTCTGATGGGCAGCTTCATGATTGCTCAGGTTACGGAGGCTTCGAAAGTGGAGAGAGAAGAGATCTGAAGTCGTCTCCTTATATAGAGAGCCAGCTCGGCTCCCACCTTGATAAGAGCAATAGTACTTTAAGCGACCTCTGGTGACGGCGATTCTACCGACATATATGGAAGATACGAGGCAAACATTAATAAACCAGGCATAAATACATTTTTTTTTGTCTCGCTAACCTAACATATCCTAAGTTATTTCGTTAACGAGACCTATGTATCTCTGGATACTACGATCACTGGACAAATCCTTAGGTTATGTTAGCGTGACATCCAGTGCACCAGTTGTACCGTGCACCAAATGTCTCGTGCACCAGACATCCAGCGCGCCCCACGTCGTAACATACGAGTCGTTGAACGAATTGTCTGGGAACGATAGGTCGTGACACCATTTAGATAGGTCCTAACCTTACGAATAGAAATAAAAAAAAAACTTTATTCTATGTCGGCTTCGTTAAATGTATAATGTTATTCCGATGATATCCTTGATGTAGTTCAACAGCAATGTACCGTTTTAACCAAGCAGCATTTCAGAAAAGTCCTCTCAAAGATGGCATAGACACCCACGTAATACATCTCCTGTTGATATTTTTATATAAATTACAAGTTATATTGGGGTTGACTTGTAGACTCTGTAGGAAGTGAATATAATTCAGAAAGGTCGTATCTTTAGGTAGTACGCTAACAATGAAATATGACCTAAGCTCTGTATGCGTTTTCCCTATAAATATTTGCCGTTTCCCATTTCACCAAAAGGGGAGAAAGTATCGCTGACACCACCCTGTATAACGGTGACCATTATTTATTTTTAAAAATATATTTAAAAAATAAAAATATTAAATAATATGTTTTAACGGGGGGTAAAGATCAATGGTCAAATTTGATCCCTCACCCGTAAAATGCCAATAATAGCCTATCAAATAAAACTGGTGGTAGACGAAAGTCGTCCTGTGAAGACCACCCATTCATAGTAAATTCACGCAGCACGGTAAGCGTCATAGAATTCCACAGTTGAGACTTCAGAATTACTGGACTGGAATTTATCCGTCTCACACCCGCATCACACCGGAGGACAGCTAAGTCTCCTTGATGACGCGCTCATTCAGATTCACTTCAGAATTACTATCACCATCTCTCGATATTCTCCTGTATGTGTTTACAATAAAAAAAATGTGTTAGAGTGTTGATCTGCCAACGTTATGGAATACAGCCCGACATACACGCATCATCATTATTAGTGAAATTCACTATGTAAGGGTGGTCTTCACGAGACGACTTTCGGCTACGACCAATTTTTCATTCATAGACTACGACTGGCATTTTACGGATGAGGATCATATTCACATCAACTTGGGGTATTTGAGAGCTCAGAAATGTATTATTAATCCTTTATTTTTTAAACACCATCTGGCATGGAGAACACACGACCTTCGGCTTGACAAGCAAGCGCTTTAACCACTGAGCTTTACCCGCTGGCTGCTTTTGTGTTCACATAATTTTTATTGTGAAACAAATTTTTGTGAAAAATTTGGTGTGAATCACCTGTAAAATGCCAGTCATAGGCCTGCCTTTTAATCAAAATTGGTGGTAGACGAAAGTCGTCCTGTGAAAACCACTCATTCATAGTAAATTCCTTTAATAATAAGGATGATGCGTGAATGTCGGGCCGTAGTCTATGACGTTGGCGGATCAACACTCCACATACAGCGCTTAACCATATGGAACATGGTAAGCGTGGAGAGACACTTAGATCGGCTAGAGCAAATAGAAGCACCCTGCAGCTGACGGGAGGTAGTCCTAGCACGATCTTTGGCAATCGGGCTTTCAGCCACGCGGCACCAATGGCCTGGAACTCGCTACCGGAAAGCATAAGAGAGCTTAAAGCGGAGGCATCCTTCAGAAGCAGACTCAAGACCTTTTTACTCAGAGAGGCAAAGAAGCGCTTTTGGAATGATCATTCGGTCATAAAAGAGCACTACACAAATACTTATATAATAATAATAATAAGCGTCATAGAATTTCACAGACGAGAATTCAGAATTACTATCACCGTCTGTTGGTATTCTCCTGTATGTGTTTACGAATTTATTAATCGAAGTAATTTCGTGGAGTCTTCTGTTTAGCGAGCTTCGGGACTTGTTAATAATTAATCTTATTTCAGGATCGTATTAAATACATTTGTATTTGTAATGTTTCTAAAAAGAAAAAAAAAAAAAACATTAAAAAATATAAAAAATCTCACCCCTTTGCTGAAGTCAAATGGGTGACACTAAATAATAATAAAATATATATTTTTATTCACTCCATCTCACTCTCTTCTCTCTCTTCCCGGCGATAGAACAATGCGGAGATACGTTTCATTTTTCGCACATTCGCGTAATTCATCTTTCTATTTGGTTCGCTTGTCTCTGCGCTCAAGAGTGCCTCAAATGGATAACGAAACTTTCGGTGTTAATGTAAAAGTTGCGACATTTCGGTCCCGAGATACCAAAAAGGCAATATGTCATAACTAAGTAGCAGACAAGCACTTTTCCTGTGTATCGCTTTTCGTGTATTTTGTAATGTAAACACATACCGGAGAATAACGCCAAACCGTGATAGACCATTGTCATCTTTGAATGTATAGGTCGGCTTCCATTTTTCGTAAGCCTCTAATTTTTCGTGCCCTCTATTCTTCACTTTTTCTATCTGTTCTGGAATATGGGAGCTTAGTTTGAAATCCCAACAAATCCAAATACATTATCATGCTCGAAAAATCATAAAAAATTCTCCGACGTCTCTATTTTTATATGTACGGTAAATATTCATTCAATTCAATCAAATCCGTACATTACCCAACTCTTTTTCTTCTAGGGATGCTTTCTTTCCATTCGTTAGAGTCCCGGAGGAAAATTGCTGCTCTCCAACATTCATTCCTTCTTCTTCGCGGTGCGATTCATTCGCCACGTATTTGCTGTAGGAATGTTTATAATGACATCCTCCTCTCTAAGTTCGTTATTAAATTGCTTGGTGGCAGGATGAGGAGCAGATTAACAACACAAAGACTTTTTCTTAAGCACATTGACACATGTATTTCGATAACTTTACAAACTTCTGGCCCGGACCTGCTCACAGCATTCAGGCCGGACCAACCACAATACGACCTCGCCGCCGTCGGCACACAACTGACTGTTCCCTAGATTGTAAATCGAGGTTTTCGGTACCAGTCAGCAAAGGCTATATCATGCTGATGTCAACATCAATTTTATAAAAACGTTGATTCGATTTGATTTTTTACTGGTAAATTTCACTGTCTCATGCTAACACTTTCTCTTCTTTCTTTCAGAATACACCTGAAACCTAGTTCTGAAGACGACTATGCCGATTTGACCTGCGAGGCTCGCCATGAAGCCCTCACAAGAGACCTTCCCATGAGAACCACGGTGCAGCTCAGCGTTCTATGTAAGCAATCACACATTTAAACTTATTGAGCGTTTCATCACGAAGCGTGACGCATCATATTCATTCACTGTCTGACAAATTAGTGCTTAAAAAATCCAAAACAATTACTGCACAATGTTATATCCTTGTAAGATAAACAAAAAGTTATTTTGATTCATTTTATAGTTTAAAAGTGACTCAGAATAATAAGAACCACCTAATAAATAGAATATCGGTAAGAATTAATTCTTCTTCGTAGTATCTATCCGGTGGATTGGTTTGCAGCAACAGAATCTTGCATCTCGATCTCCACGCCTCTCGGTCCTCCGCAACCCTCTTCAGCTCTGAAATAATATCAAGTAATAACACTCGTGAATAAATACAAAATAGTTTTTTTTTTCAATGTTTTCAGCATTCACTTTGACATCCATTATAAATAATAAATATTTATTTATTTACCTTGTTATTACATGGATCACGTAAGATACAATAAGTTCTTTCTTTAGGAGACTCCAGTTTCGACTAACTCGTAGCCTTTCTCAATCAATATCACCTCCTTATGACATTTTTGTCGTCAATATCGGAGATAAAGAAACGGCACACGATCGGATTTGAACCGCGAACATTGTAAACATATTCGATGTTATCTTTTCGACAGATATGCCAGATATGTTTCTCTACTCGATTTCTTTTTCAGATATCCTCGTTTCCGATTCTATTTTTAGAGACACTCCTCTTATAGAGATCTCTCAATGGCACATTGGGTGACCTTTATTCTATGTGTAAAACCTGCTGATAGATTCCACATCTCTGCGCCATAAGCTAATACTGAGAGGTAGCATTGTTTGAAATTTTAAGACATTGCGGAATTCTCGTTTTAAAAATTCTTAAGCCTCCCAAATACTTACTATCCCAGTTGTATGCGTTGCCTGTCAAGTTATTCGCCACATTTTCGTAGACAAATAAAAACACTACTTTTACTAATGAAAAAAATTATTTTAATATTTTTAACTTACATTATTGGTGAGCTGCAATCGATTGAACTAAAATTGTCACGAAAAAAAAACACTTTTTTTTCACTAGGGCTGCCACAAATAGATTATATATCAAATACTCGACAATTTAACCGCCCTAGCTGCAGGTTTATTTCCAAGATATATTACATAACTGTCTCCCTACATCGTATGTACCTCCAACGCATCACGATAGTATCAATTATATATGTACTATATAATTGTTTTCGAAAAAAAAAAACAATTTATTATAATTTTATTCAGTGCCAGCCCTTGACACCATTTCATGAATATCTCACAAACTTTTGAAAAATATCGATAATTTTTGGTTTGTTAATATTTTTAAATATTCATAGATATCGTTGTGAGAAAATCGTAATTAATTTTGAAATACATCTTTCGAATATTGCGAAGCGCCCACGGATGTGCTTACGGCAATCGTCGGGTTGAGTCATACTTCCAGTATGGATCTCTTCATAAAAGTTTTAAGTTGGTATTATTAAATCCACTGCAATTCCAGGGGTATTAAACGTCTTGTTCCACTGGTGTTATTTTATACGCGATCAAAAGCAAATCTTCAAAGCATGTTTTCGTGTTAATATTTTATTAGGTCAAGTATTATTGCTTCTTCTTTGCGTTGCAAGTGAAACGTTTTTGTCGAAATTTTACTATCACTCTTTTATGACCGTTCCCGAAATATGTTTACTCCAACCCTGGGTGGTATTAAATTCGCACAGTCACCACAATTCAATACAAAAATAACGGTAGTGACTATTTATATAATTTATTTATATTTAAGTAAAAAAAAATTGAGATAATGAAAGGTTACTAGTGGATATTTGTGACTTGATCAGTTCGTAGAGCGGCACGTAACACAGTGGTTTCTGTACCGGGCGGCTTGACGATCATGTTACGGAGGCGTCGAAAGTGAAGAGAGAAGAGATTCGGTCCGCATGATCGTCTGCTCATATAGAGTCGTTATTTTGAAGACACCTATTTTGTATTAAGCATCCAAAAGTCTTAAAAGTAATTGTTATAATCAAACTCTATATCATAGTTTCATACAGTCAGGTACGACACAAGGCATTTTGCCACTTTATGTAAATTGAGGTCATCAAGGTCCAAAACAACAAGTATCGAGGAATTTGCGGTGTATGAAATTCTATGTATTAATATTAATAAAGAATACTTACGCATCGATACGGGGCATTGACCATCCCAATAATCTGCCACTCTATGTCGATTGAAGGGATCAAGGTCCAAAAACGGTATCGAGGAATGTGCGGTGTATGATATCCAATGTATTAATATTTATTTTATAAATGCTTACTCATGTTGTAAACTAGGGTATAAAAAGGAGTCTCGTATCAAATTAATTAGTACCAACTCAACTTCTGTCTTTGGACTTATCCTCAGTGCCAAAACCTTGGTATTACAGCATCACCATTAAGCTGATGCTGTAATTTCGGGACCGCGACCTCGGTTCCGGAACAGCATACAATTTCACATTCTCTCGGACTTCGTGAAAACCTTCTAAAGGTTACTTGTTAGAGAGTGGCTAAAGGCCTTCCCGTGATCCTAGGTGCATCAGTTAGATGTCAAATATACTCTTATATCAGCTTGATATAGCTCTTTTAGGCTGATGCCATATAGCCTCCGAAAACGATCTTTTGTCTCTTATTTTGGTTCGCTCGCCTGACATGCGCAATTGCACATCTAATAATGTTAGTTTTAATTATGTAATATGACACGGCGTTTGCATACGGCATTTTATTTATTATGACAGTTGCTCCATTTCTTGTTGGTGCAACTATGGTATCAAATGGTTGGTAAACTTGGTTATTAAAAGCGCCTTGCCAAGTCATTAGTTGGGTAGACCAGTGATCAGAGCTTATCCGCTTAGCAGTTAGTGTGAAATAAAATCTGGGAAGAACAGAAAGAAAAGAATGAAAATTGCAATTTTTGATGGTATTATGCGCCAGTTGGGTAACGTCTAATGAAAGGTTCGTTACCCGAGTCAGTCTTCAGGTGAGGCTCAGTCTGTTGGACGTTAAACAATGGACCTCTCATATAATTCGGTCGTAAAGCGAGGAGCGTCGTTACTGCGGATCAGTTCCCCACTGCGCGATACCCCGCTTTACGACCGACTAACTTTTTCGGCCTTCTTCGAAAGGATCTAAAGAAGACTTAACTCTGCCGTAGACTATCAAGTTCCCTACTACTTGATCTTCTTTATTTTATTAGCATATTTTTCTTCTTCTCCGTCTTCTTCTTATTATTTGCTATAAAATTAAACAAAAAATGAGACTTTTATAAATAACTTCTTGGTTTTCACTGAAAGACTTATGATTGTGGCTTTTGTGTTTAGCCGTGTACAGCGAATTGTTCCAATATTTCGATCGCAATTGCAGGGGCATTGTTCTCGGTTAAAATTTTTGGTGTATCAATCTCGAATAATATCAAAAATAACGAGTCAATTATGTATTAAGCCGGTCTCGCTTCCAAAAAACTAAAAGGTTTCAAGATGGGGTGACCTCAACCTCGTCAGTTTCAACATTTCCAAAACCTACTCATGCATCTTCTCCACCAAAAAAGACTGCTATGGATCCTGTATCTTTCAACGGTTGTTCTATTTCAAAATCAAGCTCCTTGGAGTATCAATCTTGAATAATGTAAAATATTACGAGTCAATTAAGTATAAAGCCGGTCTCGCTTCCAAAAAACTAGGTGTATAATATAGATCACTGAGATATTTCAACGATAAACAACTTCTTCTTCTATATATATAAAAGACAAATCCGACCTATCCTTGAATACGACAGTCACTTATGTGTTGAGACACAAAATACCTTCTAAACTTAATTCACTCAGTTAAAGAAGAGCAATTTGTTTGATAAACAATGACACTCTTACATCTAACCTGAAATCATTGGAACACAGGCGTGAGATTGGTTCTTTTCTACCGTTATTACCACGGTCGCTGCTCTTTGGAACTTAAAAAAGTAATTCCTCCTGCACCCACCCACAATCGAAAAACTCGTCTTACACTTGCCGAACATCCATACTCGGTTAATGTGTGTCGACGAAGAACTGACAGTTTCTAAAGTTCCTTCCTTAATGCTACCGGTAAGTTTTGGAATGCTCTTCCAGCGTCTGTATTTCCTCCTCAAGAAACAGATAAACATACACTTGCAATCTCACCAATCCACGCACAAACACGAATAGAACACACGTTTCCAGCATGCAGTGTTCTCCCTCCGTGGCTGAGTGACATAGAGTGCACTGGTCTTGACCGGCTGTGCTCTCCTGCATGCGATTACAAAAAAAAAACTTGTTAGGTTCTCACGGCCAGATTTGGTATTGTGGCTTTTGGGTTTAGCCGCGTGTGGCGAATTATTCCAATATTTCGATCGCAATTGCAGGGGTCTTCTTCAGGGTTGACGACTTTGAAAGTCAAGTCTATGTTTACATAAAAAAAAATGTATTTTTTTTTATAGTGTCATGTTTAATTGTATTGTCTCTTAGTAGTAGTAATTCACTTTAGCTGTGTCAACATTTTTGGTCTCGAAACGGCAGAGTGTTCGTTCTACAAAAATCGACATTTTGTACACAGAGAGGGACAGTAATTCCTGCAGAGATTTCATTCATACCACGTGTTGCCAAGGACGTAACTAAGAAACAATTTGGAGGGACAAAAAAATGGTTTTAATACCGAAAATTGAAAAAAAATTGGCTCCTAAAAACTGATTCCCCCAAAAAATCTCCAAAGCGTTAAAAACTTATATAATGACTTTTGGGCTCAGCCGTATGAGGCGAATTACTACTTTCCAATATTTCGACCGCTTCTGTAGGGGTCTTCTTCAGGGTTGATGACTTAGTGATGAGTTGGTGTCTGGGGGTATTATAGCCGTCAGCCTAACAAAAAGTCGGAGAATCGTGTACGGTGGGTATGTTCTAAGAAGCGTACCTCCACGAACGTCATGTTGGACTGTAGTTGTCCTTGCTTGTCTGTACAGGTTTTTGAGTGTGTGCTAGAGGTGGAAGCCATGCTGTTTTGAGAATCAAACCTTCATCCCTGTTGATGTTGAAGGGATGTCTTTTGATTTCAATGGCTTCCCTTCCCTTACAACCGCAAAATATTTGACGAAAGATCGTATATCCAAGCTTATCGGCACCAGTCTGCATGGAATATATCGCCCTGCTGTCAATGTACAGGAGCGGCAAAAAAGCTGACGGTTTTATATCAAAACAACTACGAAAATCGTCAGATTCTTTTGCCGTTCCCTGTATGTTTATATATTTATTACGGCTTTGTTTCAGCTTTCAGTGGAACGTTTTGTCTGTTTGCACTCTCAATTGACTTTTGGAAACTGCATCGTCCTCTTTTATGTATTAAATTCTATATTATATGTTATAACGTTTCTGTACGTGGGTTGGCGGTGGCTTACTTGCCCGCAAACGGTTCGAAAAATTGGAAAAATTGAAAGAATCTAATACTGTGGCTATCGACGAGAACGTCGATCTAAGTTATTACGTGAAGAAAACATCGAAAATTCCAAAGTATTATTGCACATACGATGCTGCAATAAATACGATCATTTTTTTATGAATCATTCAACGAAAATAAACGATTGGCGCGGGATTAGAATCTCAGACACAATATTTAAATAACTGCGCCTTTCGACATGAAAACATAATGATGTTCAATACTGGTATTGTGGCTTTTGGGCTTAGCCGGCACACGGCTAAACCCAAACACCACGTCGTTACCAATAAGTCGTAGAACGAATAAGCTGTGAACGATAGGTCGTGACACCCTCTGCCCACTTGCCTTAGCTCACTGAATCGAGAAATAAACACGTATAATTTGTAAATATTAGAGTATTTAAATATAGTCCGAAAAACTGACTTAATTAACGTAATTATATTTAAGTCTTCTTCTTCTTTTTCGTGTCAGCGACGTCACATTTAAAAAAAAAAACTTTCAGAAACATTACATTTTTTTTACACGATCCTGAAATAAGATATAATACAACAGAAACAAATTATAAATATAGGTATTTATGATTATTATCAGCAATTATTTAAAAGTCCCGAAGCTCGCTAAACAGAAGACTCCGCGAAATTACTTTGATCAATAAATTCGTGGAGCTCATGTCGAAGCTAGGCTTCTCTGAAGTAGAATATATTAATATTCGAGACGATATGGTTACACAGTCTGATCACTCTCCCAAGAGGCGTAGTCACCTGGCAGGTTAGTAATAATTCTAGGAAGAACAAACAATCTGTGCCTCTTTATCCTTAAATCAGGGACAAACAAACCGATTTCCAACAAAATATCTGTATTTCTGAACACGCCACGCACTAGCCGAAAGAAATGCATACTCAAGCACACATCTCTTCTAGTTCTCAAACTCATTGTATTCCAACATACCCCTTATAAATTTAGATGGGCTTCTGCCCAGTATTTGGCAAAGTCGATAGCCCGTTTGTTGCCCAGCATTAGGTCTTGGGATGTGCAGCTTCTTAGGCTCGGGGGGCAGGATTTTAGGTTGTGAGGCGGTCTGCAAATCTCCACAGTCGCACAACAGTGACTCTCCGAAGCATTTCCCACCGCTCGAGGTTGTCCTTTGTTCTACCAACTCCGGTTCTTAATTTGTTCAGGGACTTCCAGGTCCGCCAGTCAAGGTTCTTGCCAGTTGGGAGGCCTTCCTTTGGAGTAATGAAATCTTCTGATGCGACTTGTCGCCAGAGCTGGTGTCTCTCATTTTCAGGACCGGATGTGAGAGGTTGTGTGAATCTCAGAAAGCTGCTTCCCGACTTCAGTCTGGGTGTTGGGGGTATCTGATTATACAAGCAGTGGGACGGTTGGTTGACTGCCTTACGCATTTCTCCGTCGCATATGACTTTGCGTCTTATGTTTGGTGGTGCGATACCAGCCAAGGGGTATAGTTTTGAAATGGCTGTGAGGCGGTCTGCAGGTCTCCACAGTCACATAACAATGACTATCCGAAGCATTCCCCACCGCTTGATGTTGTCGTTTGTTCTATTATATATTTGAGTATATAAATTAAAGTCTAAGTACTAATACAATGTTTAACTGATCACTCTAACGTAATGTTATAAACGTGACTAGATTACATTTTTCAAAGACAAAATGCTTAAATTTAAACCCTTCTTAATCAATATTACATAAATCAGGATTTCAGATTATTTGTCCCTTCTTTGTATCATCTCACTTAAGCAAAGAGTGTTGCTTAGTGGTAAAGCGAACTACTGTTATGCGTCTGGCACCGGGTTCGGATCTCTGCATAACTTAACTAAGAAAACTCACACAAAAAATCAAGCGTGTATGGTAAAAACATTGTATAATCAACTTAAAATATCTAAATGATATATTTAACTGAGCAACATCGATTACGTGCACGACTCTGATGGGTGACCGCCTACAAACACCGCGAGTCTATAGTTTGCTTTTATCGATCTTTACCAAATTTTCGAGGTTTTGAGAGCGTCGTGCTAATCGCAAAATCTTCTTTTAAATACCGTTTTATAAAAAGCCGAAAAAATCGCATAAAAACTACAGTTATCTTATATGTTGGCATCCGGGTTCTCGTTATGAAGATTTTTCCTTCTATGACGTAAGCCCAGAGGCTTTAGTCAAAACAGCTATAGTGTATCTTTATTTTATATGCAAACACATACAGGAGAATACCGACAGATGGTGATAGTAATTCTGATGTCTCATCTGTGGAAATTCAATGACTCTTACCATGTTGCATATGGCCAAGCGCTGCAGTAGAGTGTTGATCTGCCAACGTCATAGACTACAGCCCGAGATTCACGCATCAACCTTATTATTACAAGAATTTATAATGAATGGGTGGTCTTCACGGTACGACTTTCATCTACCACCAATTTTAATGAATAGGCTATGACTGGCATTTTACGGGTGAGGGATCAAATTCACACTAAACGGGGGTATTTTAGAGCTCAGAAATCCTTTTTTTTAATTACTGTCGATGATCGAACCCACGACCTTTGGCTTACAAAGCAAAAGATTTAATTTTGTTTGCGACTTTTACAAGAAATAGTATACATGAATCAAAATACACATAGTGATTAGCTGTTATCGAGTAGCAAGCGTCACGGAATGCCTAAAATCTACTACATTTGCAATAAAAAAACTTATTTCAAACAACAATAAAAAGAATCCCCGCCTAGTGACAATTTATAGAGCAATTAATACGGCAGATAATTTTTTGCTCGCATTCTTCCTTACTTACCGAATTCCTGCGTCGCGTCCCCACACGACATGCTCTCTCTTTCTCGCACCTTGTACGCGATTCCCATACGTGCGAAAGAGACGGCGAATAATCGTGGGGTGGGTGGTAGATGAGGAATCTGTCTTGCGCATTAAAGATAAGCACCGTGCCCTAATGGGGTCCCTCCCGCTCTTTGGGTTTTTGGGTCCTAAAACTATTTCAATAAATCACCGCTCGGGGTTTTTTTCTCGATAAATCGGGACACACCACTTAACGTTTTTTTTCAAATTGTTCTATTTTAAAATGACGATATTACTAAATGGGTAACGGTATATATTTTTTTAAGTAGAGGCTTTATTCACACGGTGCTTGGACACGGCACTCACCTTTGGATTGATGTTTTAACCCTCGCTTTACGATGCTAAAAACTTCCGCGCGTTCCGATGGTGTCAACTCATTACACATTCTGATTTAAAGTGAATAAAATGAGTAGAAATTCTAAAAAATGAAAATATTCAAAGATATCGCTTAATTTTACAATAGTTGATGTCAATAAGCAGTAATAATTGACATTTAATAGCTAAAAACATGAAAAACATCAGACGAAGACCTCAAACGGCCAGACGCACCTTCACGCGTGAACTTCCGAGAGATACTAACATTACTTAGCCTGTCGATATATCCATGTGCCGACCCGCATAGATATAATTTCGAACTAGGCGACCAACTGAGGTTTCCCGTCTCCCTCACTCATATTAGTACGTCAGCGAGAGTGAGGAGTATAGATGCCGCCGCATCTGTGTATTTTCTAATTTTATTTTCGCACACGCTTCCGGCAGGTTAAATGATTCATAACAGTTGACGCGTCTTGAGTGTAGTGGTGAATTTATTCTGGATTTAAGAAAAATATTTCCTGCTCCCGATGAGTGCCTATTATTATAAATATTTTTTTTTTCTCAATACGTAAATGTATTAAGGAGGAATACCTCAAATCTGGACCCTGTGTGTATTATATTTATAGAGATATTTAAGTTATTACAAGCAATGTGTAGTCGATAGACATCACCGGGGAGGAGAGGTTAACAACAGTAATTAAATGCTAGTTGGAACTTTTTCTTCTAATCTTTTTTTATTTTTTATTATATATATATTTTATGTATACACATACAGGAGAATACCGATAGGTGGTAATAGTAATTTTGATGTCACATCTGTGAAATTCTATGACGCTTACCATGATACATATGGCTATGAAGTGTTGATACGCTAACGTCATAGACTACAGTCCGAGAATTACGGATCATCCTTTATTATTACAGGAATTTACCATGAATGGGTGTTATCCACGGGACGACTTTCGTCTGGCATCAATTTGAATTAATAGGCTATGACTGGAATTTTACGGGTGAGGGATCAAATTCACGCCAACCGGTATTTTAGAGCTCAGAAATAATTTTTTTAATCTCTCCGTCGAGGATCGAACCCACGACCTTTGGCTTGCAAAGCAAACAAAAACAAGACTAGAGGCTTTTGAGATGTGGTCTTACAGAATAATTTTCGGAATTTTTTGGAGAGACCACGTCACGAACAATGAGGCTCTCAGCATAATCAAGGAAGACAGGCACCTAGTAAGAACCATCTCAGAGAGGCGATCGGTCACATCATGCGTCACGATGGTCTTCTTCACGACATTGTGGAAGTGGTGTTTGAGAGTAGAAACTGCAGAGGGCGCCTCAGTATTTGCAACAAGTGTTAGAGGACATGAGTTGTAGCTCTTATGCTGGGCTAAAGAGGAATTTCAGAAGATTGATAAAGAGTAGCGAACGAGATGCAAGATTTTGTTGCTGCAAACCAATCCACCGGATTGATACTACGAAAAGATATTACCTAATTACAAATTAAGGTAAACATTATTTAATTAACGAACAACACTTTACAAAAGCACTTGCATAATTATGCTGCTTGTAAATCTTTAATTACATTTAAAAAACCCAAGAAAAAATCTGTCCCTAACATAAATAAGTAAGGAAGAAAGAAACAAAGTTTTTTTTGTATGTCCTTCTTAACCGTTTAGGTTCCCTTTTTTTTGCTTCAATTAAGACCTCGAACGAAGTTAATGGTATTTTATCCCCCTTCCATTGTCTGAATGTTTCTTTGTGTATCTTTAATTGTCTCTATCTCCCGTTTAAAGACGCGCTGCGGTATAGACCCGTCTTAAGTCTTCTTTAAAGAATACCCCCGAAATGTAAATACAAATCTGAGACAGTGGACTCTATATTATTTACAGTCGATCCTCGTTTTCAAAGATTTTTCTTTTAGTTTTTGCGGAAATTCTACATACGACGGTTACATTTTTATGTTATTATTTTGGGTTGAGCCTCCCCTTATGACTTAATGGTCCATGCCTCTGGAGCATCATCCGATCTTATAAAAACGTAATGAACTCTGGATTCTATGACACTTATCATGTTGCATATGTTTAAGCGCTGCATGTGTAGTGTTGACATTCAAGTATTATTCATTTACTACAGGAATTCACTATCAATAGGTGGTGTTGATAGGCTATGACTGTTATTTTACGGATAAAGGATCAAATTCACATCAACCGTGGTTATTTTTAGACCTTTGAAATCGATTAAAAAATAAATTTTTTGTTCCCTGTTATCGAACCAAAGACTTGCTGGCGGGTTAACCTTCGGTGAAGAAATGTCTTGGGGCGTGCCATGGACAATGGTAACTGATATAACTGAGTGGCTGCAATTTGCGCAGACCTTATATTCCATAAATTGAAAATGTAAAATTCATTATTTTTTATTGAATGGATAAGAATTTGATACCTTGTTTTAGTATGGATCACACTGAGCACTGTTTCACTTTACGGAAGACTGCAGTTTCGCAATATATGAAAGTCGTCAGTTCCAATGTGCACAAACGTACTTACATTACTCATTATACTTGTATTATTCATTAATATACGTGTATATATATATATATATGAGGTTCTCAGGATAATCAAGGAAGATAGGCACCTAATAAGAACCATCTCAGAGAGGCGATCGGTCACATCATGCGCCACAGTGGTCTTCTTCACGGTATTGTCGAGGGGATGGTTGAGGGTAGAAACTGTAGAGGGCGCCCTAGACGGGAGTATTTGCAGCAAGTATTCGAGGACATGAATTGTAGCGCTTATGCTGAGCTGAAAAGGGTTGCGGAGGACCGAGAGGAATGGTGATCGAGATGCAAGATTCTGTTGTTGCAAACTAATCCACCGGATCGATACTACGAAGATATGTATATATGCGTGGGTGTTGGAAAAAAATGCCCTAAAATATATTGATTTAAAAAAACTATACGAACGTGGGTGTCTGGGAAAAATCGGTAAAAAGAAAAACGTCAAAATACCCGTCCTGGCGTTCGGCGGTGGGGTGAGGGGAAAAAGTTTCGTCAAATTAGCCTGACTGTCACATGCAGCATCCGCTTCTTTCCCGGTACCCTCTGCTCTGTAAGACCTATAATTAAGGCCGCCCGCTGAGGGCCTTCTAGAGATATTTAAAATATTACAGGACCTAATGTCGGATTTTGACTTGATTGACTTTTTATCCTCGATCTTACGTTTTTTTTAATCGCATATTATTTGATAAATTGTCGACAGCGTTTCATATTTTCTTTCCGTATAGGTATTGATATCAGCTTGATATAGCTCCTATAGGCTGATGCCGTTAGTCCTCGAAAAACGATATTTTGTCTTTTATTTTTGTTCGCTCGCCTGACATGCACATCTAATGTAAGTTTTAATTATATAATAATACAAGGTGTTTGCATACGCTATTTCATTGATAATGACAGTTGGCCCATTTCCTGTTGGTACCACTTTCATCTTGAATTCGCTTTTTCTGCAGCGATGGTTGGCAGCGCCGAGACGAGAGCGCGCCGTCAGTTGACAGTTGGTGCTCGCGACCGTTATGGCGCGCGCCACAGTGTTTGACAAATAAACCCGGATTGTGAAACGAGTTCTTTGTATTGTGAACCTGATTCTGCATCCTGTCATACAGTAAATCTATATCACACATTGAGAGGAGGATATAATATGTGGATTATATGGTCACCACGAATTGCTGCCACTCAGTTATTTAAGTTACCATTGTGTCTAGTACCAAAACATATCTGCACCCGACAGTTCATCTGGGTCCACTATAAGTTCCCATAATTATGAATGTATTGTTAGTTAAAAAAAATCAAAATAATAAACAAATATTTTTTTAAAACTCTAATCTTCTTTTATAGATCATTGACTATATTTCAATTTTATCAGTAATTGAATACACACATACAATTAATCATCATATTTCATATGCATCAATTCATTCAGAAAAAATATCAGCAGACGCGGGATTCGAACCACGAGCCTTGCAACCTTTGCTCTATTCTGCACATCGCGCTATCCACACAACCATTCTCCGCCTGAGCAGATACGCGAAACCTGATGTATATATATACCATTGTTAACATCATATATCGATAGATGTCTGTAGTATATATTCAGAGTATTAACTATTGTATTTTTTTTTGTTTTCAGATCCTCCGGGAGCGCCCTACATTGAAGGTTACACCAGTGGAGAGCTGGTTCGTCGAGGACAAACAGTAGAACTGGTCTGCAGGAGTCGAGGTGGGAATCCTCCTGCTCAGCTCGTGTGGTACAAGAATTCTGACCAGATACAGATGACGTACAGGTAAGTCGTGATGTACTATATGTATTAATTAATATCACTGTGGGCGGTTGGTGTGACTAGAGTGGACAGAGTTCGAAATGAGCATATTCGGGGTTCATTTCGGGTGGCCCTCATACCTGAAAAGATAAGGGAAAACCGCCTAAGATCGTATGGGCATGTGACACGGCTCAAATCAAGAAGAAGTTTCCTACAGTCGACAACGGAACTGGAGATACCTGAGGCCACCCTGCGGCTGAACATGTGGAGAAGCGCAAATGAGGGGAATACTTGGATTGCCCCGAAAGAAGACCTAGCCCCTGGACATGACCAAGGGTGGAATATATGGAGGTCCCTTAACAGACTTCGGACCGGAGTATGCAAGACGAGGACACAAATGAGGGCCTGGCAGTTTTACAGCGGACCGACTGAATGTGACTGCGGCGTGGAGCAGACCCTGTCACACCTTCTGGAGTGTGCGCTGTGCCCGAATAGCTGCACCTAGGAAAACCTGATGATGGCCAGAAGTAACGCCATCGACGTCGCCCACTTCTGGGCAGACAGGATCTGACCCTGTTGTTTCCGACACGATTATATATACGGAGAGATGAGGAACACATGGTGAAGAGAGCCCTCATCATACCCACGCTGAGAAGAAGACCTGGAAGACCACAGGCAACCTGGACTACAACTGTAAACAAGACTGTAAATAAGACTTAAGTAGGCAAAGGCTCTTAAGCGTAATCCAACAGAAGCTTGGACCGGTTGGATATATCGACCTCATATCTACGGAGCCCAACTACCATGTATTCTCTGTATTTGCGGCGACCTTCAGCGAAGAAGTCAAAAAGTCAATTTTTGAACGTCTGAACTACTAACTTTTACACCCACGTTTGGTGTTGCTCAACAACGTCCATTACTTGTTCAACAAGAAAGTTCTCTGTAAACAATGCCTTGGTAAGTGCTCCCAAGGAGCGCAGGTACAAGGCGACCGGCCCAGGGGCCTATGGCCCCAAAAAAAAAAAAAAAAAACTAAACAACGATCTGAAAACCCTGGGTTTGACCGAGAATGCAACGCAGGACAGACATACATGGTGAATGTTCACAAGAAGAGCCGACCCGCAGCGGACCCATATTTGAGCTTATGGCATCCATACGGTTACTGTACTAAAAACATCCGTGACCTACGATGATATGTATTTTCTATACCGTATGAAAATGTCATTTAAAAACCGCAAAAATGTGAATATTCGTAAATATTGCTTTAATTGACCATGGTTCAAGTTGAAATGTAACAATTTTTGTAATGTAAGTATCTGAAAAATGACTATATCTAATTTTATCAACGTTCTATGCGAGAACGGTTAATCGGAGTTCTTCTGTATTCGCATTTTTTATTTATTGAATCGCCGATACTCGCGATGTCTTCCCGTTCCACTCCACTACGCGCGCCCTTATCCCACATATCGCCTGGCATTAGTCAAATGGTAAGTCTCCGAGCTGCCTGCGAATGGATTGCGCTTCAAATCCTCTCTTCGGTACTAGGCATTACCATTACTTATACTGAGCGTCGGGCAAAGAATGCGAACGAACAGAACCGAACTGGGCATTGTACTGCACAGCGAAGATGACAGTAAGAAATCAAATTTTACCAAGCGGTAGCCTCCACTACTCAACTTATTTTTCGGATATCCTTGCTTCGAATCGTATCTTTTAGATACACTCCTCTCATGGATCTCTCCATGGCACGTTGGGTGACTTTAATATTATGTGTAAGACTTACTGTTAATTCCACGTCTCTGCGTCATAAGTTAAGGGGGGTAACCACTTCATGGGGCTGTTTTTAAAACTTTTTTTTGTGATTTTTTTCAAGAAGAAAGAATGATGAAAAGTAATCGGATCATCAACATCTTTTTATATGTATTATAAACAACATAATCAAATATTATAAGAAGGTTTCTTCAAGTTTTGTTCTAGTTATAAGCTGATATACAAGTAACATCCTCCTCTCAGCACATTGACATATTTATTTCGATAAGATTCGGTTTTCTCGATAGATCGTAACATAGCGTTACTTTCGCCTCGATTGAGACTTGATCAAACAATGCGACCTGGTCGCCGTCGGCACACGACTACTGCCGTGCGGCGCCGTGGTCTGTCACACAGAGCCCCAGTGGCGATCTATATAACTAGTCTAAAATGCCGATATGGCGGACACATACATGTACGACAAGCGAACATAAATACGAGTCGAAAGATTGTATAACGAGGCTTACGGTAACATTCAGCAAGGGCTATATCATGCTGATGTCAAACTGTTATTATTTTTCTACATTTTTAGGTATTTTTTAAATGTTTTTTAGACTTTAGATGATTAGATCGTTATTTTATAAGTATAAATACTTTGTTTCTGAAAATTTTTAGATATTTTTTTGGTGTGCCTGAAAGCCGCTGAAGCGGACCTGAACATAACAATGTGTAATGCGAAATGAGAAGAGCGAAAAAATGTGATTTGATCGTTACATTATGCGAGGCTGAAAGAAAGCTATCCCTTACTGAAGCCGTGTGCAGGAGAACTCTCAACCCATAAGAAAAGAAAGCTCTCTGAGATAGATATATAGTGATACCAGAAATCCTTACAAAATCATTTGTAAATAGCACTATATCGATTGCAAAGTAATCTTATCCAGAATAATATATAGCATGATATCTTATTTACAAATTAGGAGAACCTAAATAATTGTCATTTAATGTTTATTTGAAGTATTCACTTCCTTCAAAACACTATTTTGAACATCAGTATTTTGTATTAAGCATCCAAAAGTCTTTAACCTCTCCTCCCCGGTGATGTCTATCGACTACACATTGCTTGTAATAACTTAAATATCTCTGTAAATATAATACACACAGGGTTCAGATTTTAGGTATTCCTCCTTAATACATTTACGTATTGAAAAAAAATATTTATAATAATAGGCACTCATCGGGAGCAGGAAATATTTTTCTAAAATCCGGAATAAATTCACCACTACAATCAAGACGCGTCAACTGTCATGAATCATTGCACCTGCCGGAAGTGTGTGCGAAAATAAAATTAAAAAATACACAGATGCGGCGGCATCTATACTCCTCACTCTCGCTGACGTACTAATATGAGTGAGCCAGACGGGAAACCTCAGTTGGTCGCCTAGTTCGAAATGATATCGGCTCATCCATATGTCGACAGGCCAAGTAATGTTAGTAGCACTCGGAAGTTCACGCGCGAAGGTGCGTCTGGCCGTTTGAGGTCTTCGTCTGATGTTTTTCATGTTTTTAGCTATTAAATGTCAATTATTACTGCTTATTGACATCAACTATTGTAAAATTAAGCGATATCTTTGAATATTTTCATTTTTTCGAATTTCTACTCATTTTATTCACTTTAAATCAGAATGTGTAACGAGTTGACACCATCGGAACGCGCGGAAGTTTTTAGCATCGTAAGGCGAGGGTTAATGTAATTATTATAAACAAACTCTCTATCTTAGATGGAATCTGTCAATTCATACAGTCGGGTACGACACAGGGCATTGACCATCACAATATTTTGCCACTCTACATGTAAATTGAAGGGATCAAGGTCCAAAACGGTATCGAGGTATTTGCGGTGTATGAAATTCGATGTATTAATGTTAATTTTATAAATGCATACTGATGTTGTGTACTACGATATAGAAAGGGGTATATCATCAAATAAATAAGTAACAATTTAACTCCGGTTTTTGGACTTCTCCTCAGTGCCGGAATCTTGGTATTCCGGCGTCAACATTTAACTGAAGCTGTAATTCCGGAACACACTTTGAGATTCATTTTAATATTAAACATATAATATTTTCATACCTTGTTTTAACAAGGATCACACTTAGCACTATTTCACTTGATGAAAGACTGAATTTTTGCGATCTATGAAAGCTTCATCAGTTTCAACGTACGTTTGAGCATGTTATTCACTTATCTCCTTACCTAATCTCTAGCAAAACTCTTTCTTCATTATTTAATATTCATTTTCTCACATATACCACACCCATTATCCCCAATACCATATATTATTATAAAATCATCAATATATATATAGGACATTCAAAACCAACTACGGATTCTATTCTCCTATGTTAAGAATGTGTAGACTGGTTAACTCCTCTAGTGACTTGGACTTTTTCGGGGTGGACCTTCCAGCATTTCGCAGATCCTTCTACTAATGTACTAGATCTGTTTATTTACTCATGTTCATGTTTTGTCTAAATGTATTGTCTTAGCTATAATATTTGTCCTGTTTTACCATTTCATTTATTGTATTTTCTATTTTAAAACCGTATGTATTGGCCTAGGCCGTTAATAAAATTAAATAAAATAAAAATAAAATAATATTGAAGTGCATTTCAAAGTGAATGCCAAAAAATTTATATAAACAACGTCATACAATTAGATGAGATTTTTTAAATTTACAAGTCTGTCGGCATTCTTTTTCGTGCGCTTACATAAATAAAGCTCCACCGCGAAGATGAAAAAGCTCGTTTATTTTTTGACCTGTTTCTTAACGGCCGTAAGCGAAAGGGTGTTGTTTTTTCCCTTTTTTCTTTTATGTAATATAATGTAATGCATGTCCCTTACCTGAGGAATCTAATAAATAGCAATGTGAGGTGTTTTCTTTGAAACAAGCAAACTTTACCCCATATTCGGCCTCTGGCGGTGAAGTCACATGGAGAAGCTTTTTACGGACGCAAAGGTGAAGTTCTCTTCTCTAAGATATTTTAAAATAAAAAAATATATATATATATTGATATCAGCTTGCTTTAGCTCTTTTAAGATGATGCCATTATGCCTCGAAAACCGATATTTTGTCTCTTATTTTTGTTCCTGCACTGACATGCACATCTGATAATGTATGTTTCAATTACGGAATAGTACGCAGGTGCTTGCATACGCCATTTTATTTGTTATGACAGTTGGTCCATTTCATGTTGGTGATACTGTCATCTATAATTTGCTTTTTTTGCCGCGATAATTGGTGGCGCGGCACGTCACGGTGTCCGGCAGTTGTCGATTGACTCGCGCCCGGCCGGCGAAATGCCATACCGAACGGGCGTAGAAATCAAGTCGTTATTTAAAATAAAGGCGAATTGTGCTTCGAAAACAAATTCTTTGTGCTAGTAATCTGCTCCTGCATATTGTCACCCAGTAATTCGTTATTCTACTTGAGGAGGATATCAATATTTATTTATATATTTTGATCTATGATATTAGGTCTTCTTCTTCTTCTTCGTGTCAGCGACGTCAAATAATTTTTTCACAATATCTGGCAAGATCGATAGCTCGTGTGTTGCCCAGCATTAGGTCCTGAGATGTGCAGCTTGTTGGGCACATGGAGCAGCATCTTAGGTGTGAGGCGGTCTGCAGGTCACTGGAGACCTGCAGACATGATATTAGGTTAGGTTAGGTTATGTTACGCCTCTGGCGGTGACGTCACATAGAGAAGCTTTTTACGTACAGACAGGTTATGTTCTTTACTCTAAGATGTATACTTTTTTTAGTTTTTTATTTATATCTTTACTTATTTATTTTGATCTAGGGAATTAGGTTAAATTAGGTGAGTTTAGGTTAAATTTATAGGAAATACGCAGAAGAACTCAGGTAGTGGATGCTGCCCAACGAATAGGCACACTCAAGTGGCAAGGAGCAGGACATATCTGTCGAAGAGACGACGGTTGATGGGGAAGAAAAGTACTGGAATGGCGCCCAAGAACTGGCAAACGAAGCATTGGCTGCCCCTACAAGATGGACTGACGATATAAGAAGAATAGCGGTAGTGACCTGGATGCGAAAGGCGAAGGATCGAAGAGGATGGAGACTCATGCGGGAGGCCTACGTTCAACAGTGGACGGACACAGGCTGATGATGAGGTTAAATTTCATGCGCCAACGTCATATACTACAGCCCGACGAGTTGTCTTGGGACGAACCATGTACAATGGCAACTGACATAACTGATTGGCGGCAAGTTGTTGTGAATATATGTTTCAGATATGGAACAGATAATAGAAGAAAAAAAACTATATAAATATACTCTTCGAGATTTTTTTTTATAAGCAATAAAAGTAATAAAGAAAGTCTCTGGCAATGTAAATGTAAACAACACTAAAAAGAAAGCAAATCGTTTTACAATGCCAAACAATGCGTTGGTTATTTGACAGTGAAATATAAATTATAACCAAATCATTTTACGACTTATCGTCTACAGAAAAAAAATATATAAACGAAAAAAATACTCCAAAGAATATCCGAGAACGGGTTAAAAGATACGAAATACTTGATACATTAAAGCATCCTACTCTCATGCAAGAAATCTCGGTTTTACTCCTTCGTATAGGGTCCGCCATCTAACGTTTTTTTTTTCAACTAGTGCTTATTTCGTGAATGGTAACACTTAGCTCATGTCTGATTTGACTGATAATTAGTTTTATCCTTCTGCTGAACGAATATGGTAGTGTATACGCTTGAACAATGCTGGGAAATATTGCGATATTACTTTGAAAATCATGGTAATGTTGCAGAATGTGTCCGAAAATTGCGTACGGATTTTGGAAGAAGAGAATCACCGTCACCTCCATATGTTCGTTATCTTGTGAAAAAAGAGAAAAAAACTGGCATCTTCAACGATAAACCAAAGCGTAAAAAGCCAAAAACAGTGCGTATACCCGAGAATATTGCTGCTGTGGCAGAAAGTGTGCGTGAAGCGCCATCAATGGCGCTTCCATGCGGCGCGGCCTTGTTGAACGAATTTTTGTTAACAAAAATTGAAGAGAAAGATATTGGCAACATTTGGTTTCAACAGGACGGCGCTACGTGCCACACAGCCGAAGCTACACTCGATGTTTTGCGCCCTGTTTTAAAAAAAAAAAAGTTATTTGGTGGACCCTTTATATTAAGATTATTTTTGTATATTTGTTCAGATGAACATCACTTATTTTCGTTCACTCAGTTATATTACTTTAATATATATTTCACCCCTGGTCATGTCCAGGTGTTAGGTCCTCTTTCGGGGCAATCCAAGTATTGCCCTCAGTTAAAATATGGAATATATGGAGGTCCCTTAACAGACTTCGGACTAGATCATACGGAGAGAAGTCACCACCAAGCAGCTCTCTAAAGCAACCCACGACACACTCCACCCAATGTTTGGGTATCAAAAGATAACCACACGGGTCAAATCAAGAAGAAGTTTCCTACAATCGACAACGGAACTGGTGATACCTGAGGCCACCCTACGGCTGAACATATGGAGAAGCGCAACTAAGGGGAATACTAGGATTGTCCCGAAAGAGGACCTAGCCCCTGGACACGACCAGGGGTGGAATATATGGAGGTCTTTCAACAACTTTGGACCGGGTTATGCAAGACGAGAGGACCAAATAAAAGCCTGGCAGTTTGACAGCGGACCGACTGAATGTGACTGCGGCGTGGAGCAGACCCTGTCACTCCTTCTGTGTCCTAGTAGCTGCATCCAGGAAGACCTGATGATGGCCGGGAGTAACGCCCTGATTTTTCAGACACGATTATATATACATATTACCTTAATTATCTTGCTTTGCTGGATTGAGCTGTCTTTTAGAACCAAATGTTGCAAGATTTTGAAGCGTAAAAATTATTATTCGATCTTTTTGCTTTGTGTGAAATTTTTATCTTGCCCGTAAAAATACCAGTCATAGCATATTATTATAAATCGGTGATACACGAAGGTCGTCATGTGAACATGTTTCGTACCTGACTGTATGAATCTAAGATAAAGAGTTTGATTATAACAATTACTTTAATTGACTTTAGGATGCTTAATACAACACAGTTTTGTTCGAAATAACGTTTTGAACATCTCTTAAACGACAATCGTCATAGAATCCATTATTTTTTCAATCGCCTTATGTCGGCATTCAATTCTGTGTGCTTACATAAAAATACAAAAATAAAGTTTTTTTTTGGTGTGTTTTGGGGTTTTGAAGTAGAAAAACATTTTCATAAACTCTATTACCCGTAAAAGAAAGTATTCTGATATACTGAACATAAATTTTGAAAGAAATTTCCATTGCTTAGAGTTAGGCCCCCCCTTAATAACATGAGGGTTATTTTTTCGCCCAAACATATTTCTTGATTTTCCCACACTTTTCTCTTTCTTTCTTTCTTGCTCTATCTTCTCTTTAAAAAAAGATATATCTTTTTTTCCTGTCTCGTAGATGATTTCGTTTTTCATTAATATCTTGAGTATATGTTCGTTCACTTTTGCTGTGTCTTTAGGAATACCTAAAATATTTTTTCATCATGCAACTTGATTTGAGTTTCCTACTATCGACGACGAAACTGGTGATACCTGAGTCCACCCTGCGGCTGAACATGTGGGGAAGCGCAACTGAGGGGAATACTAGTATTGCCCCGAAAGAGGACCTAGCCCCTGGACACAACCAGGAGTGGAATGTATGGAGATACCTTAACAGACTTCGGACTGGAGTATTCATAACGAGGATACAAATGAAAGCCTGGCAGTTTTACAGCGGACTGACTGAATGTGACTGCGGCGTGGAGCAGATCCTGTCACACATTCTGGAGTATGCGCTGTGTTCTAGTAACTACACCCAGAAGCACCTAATGATGGCCGGGAGTAACGCCATCAACGTCGCTTACTTCTAAGCAGACAGGATCTGACCCTGTTGCTTCCGACACGATTATATATATATATATTTCATGAAACTTTGCTCCTATGCGCTGTATATGATGATTTGATCCGCGAACGTCGTTAGAAAATAGCTGAAAGAGTTTCAAGATGGGGTGACCTCAACCTTATCAGTTTCAACATTTCCAAAACCCAATCATGCACTTTCTCCACCAAGAAGACTGCTATGGATCCTTGTTGTTCTCTTCCAAAAGCTAGCTCAATCAACATCCTTGGAGTATCAATCTCGAATAATGTCAAATATTACCAGTCAATTAAACAAATTTTCTTCTATTTAAAGGACAAATTCGACCTATCCTTAAATACGGCAGTCACCTTTGGATTGGAGCCCCAAAATACCTTCCTAACTTAATTAACTGAGTTCAAAGAAGAACAGTTCGTTTGATAAACAATGATACTCTTACGTCTAACCTGCAATCAATGGAACACAGGCGTAAGATTGGTTCGCTTAGTCTTCCCTAAGAAATAACGAGGTTTCACTGTAGAAGTAAAAATACATGTTAAATATAAAAAAGATCCATGGAACTATTATCATCGACAAAAGTGGAAAATTATGTGGACGATGAATGGTTACAAGCACGAGTGGAGATATCTGAATCTCTTCAAGAAATAAAAATCTGAATCTCTTCAAGGAACAGATAAATATACACTTGCAATCTCCTCAACCCACACACAAATACGAACACAACACACGTTTCACGCATGCAGCGTCCAGCCTCCCTGGCTAAACGTCATAGAGTGCACTGGTCTTGACCGGCTGTGCTCTCCTGCATGAGTGTACATAAAAATAAGCTACTACAACATTTCTAAATATATTGACAGGTATATACAATTCGGATGGTCAGTATTTGGGATATTTAAGTATAGTACGAGTGTTAAAGCGAAACTTACGGAAGATGGAGGATTGAGTAGACTGTAGACTCATGCGGAAGGAAGACTCGTATGTTTAACAGTGGATGGGCAGAGGCTGATGATGGTGATGATTATCAAATTTTGATGAACGAATTGAATCGTTGAATGAATTGTCTGAGAACGATAGGTCATGACATTATTTTGAATATAATGTACTAAAAATACAAATTTATAGTAACTAGTTTATTTAAAGGACCATCTCAGAGAGGCGAGCCCGATGGATCGGTCACATCATGCGCCACGATTGTCTTCTTCACGGCATTGTGGAAGGGATAGTTGAGTGTAGAAATTGCAGAGGGCACCCTAGACGGGAATTTTTACAGCAAGTATTCGAGGACATGAGTTGTTGCTCTTATGCTGAGCCAAAGAGGATTGCAGAGGATCGAGAAGAGTGAAGATCGAGATGCAAGATTTTGTTGCTGCAAACCAATCCACCGGATTGATGCTACGAAGAAAGAGCCATCTCGACGCCCACCTTGATCGGTGCAATATTACTTGAAGCGACCTCTGGTAATGGCGAATCTATCGTCATATATGGAATATACAAGGAAAAATTATTAGAAAGCATATATAGTGAAATTTGTACAATTGTTAAAATGGAAATAAATTTATGGTAACCAGTTATTTTCTCGTATGAATCACAAGTAAAGTTACAAACATTGGCTATGGTTAGTTAGCTGGTGTTCTATGGTCGGCGCGAAACTGTAAAGAACCATGAATTTAAATATAAATGTGAATTTACGGTTGGGCATTTTTTTCTTCTTCTTCTTCTCTCCACTGAGGCGGTACATTTTATACGAAAACTTTGCGAAAAGTTTTTGACGCGAAAGGCCCCAAGTTTATTATGCCTGGCATCTTATGTAAATATACTGTTGTTTTCTTTTTTGCTTATTTTATTTGTAAAAAAAACAGTAACGTACCTAAAAAAATAATATATTTTTAAATTTTAATAATTGGACAATTATTTATTTATTTCCTTCAACAACATTACAAAATATTTTTACATCTTAATTCATTATTGAAGTACTTACATAAAAGTGTGGCCCTGTAAATTTATTGACACATTTAGTGTCAATGACCTCACACCCAGAACAAGCGTCAGGAGACTCAATGCAAATAGTTGACTTGTAACAACAAAAACCCTGTTATAAGTAAATCATGGATGACCCACAAATAACATGGCATTATTGTCACAACATCAAACTTCGAAAATTTCGCCTTCGTCAACACTAGCACTGAATGTGAAGCAATATAACACTAAATATGTCAATATCTTCACTCAAGTTGGTTTCAACCACTGTTCATTGCGATTCTTTCGTCTAACACGTATCCAGGGTTGAACGATGGTCTTTTCAGGCCACACTTCAGGCTCGATGAGAGACTCTAGCGAAGTCGCGATGACCTCGACTTTGAAAGAAGTTGACAGCGTCCGTCTGCTGATAATCCTCCTGATGATCATCCAAGAGGGATTGAATGCAGCGGTCACTGCGAAGAAGCTCTGCAAGTCATCAGCTGTTGTATCCGGGTGAAGACCCTTGGCGTGAAGATACGCCAAGGGTCGAAGAAGATACGCCATCTTCACTCCTGTAACCTTCTTCGAAGGAGCTGCAGAACCGCGGATCACCCGACGTGCTGAACGCCTTTCCCCACCAGAAGAGGCACGACTCATAACCGAGTGGTGAACTTCCCCGGGAAGATTGATCGTGGGAAAGAGAGAGCATCCACGGAGAGAGCATTCGGGGCCTCCAGTTCCTCGAACTATGAGCTGCAGGAGCTTCTTGGGAGCCTTACTCAGAACAGCAGGAGCTCCTTGCATAGCACATTCCGAGGATTCTTCTTTTTCGGAAGCCTCAATTGAAGTAACTTCACTGACGGCCGGTTCGGAGTCTCTGCTGTCACATTTGAGCGATGGCGAAACTTGGCGAGGACTATAATAATGAACTAATACTTAACACTTAGATCCGGAAACTGGAATTGATATTTAATTACGTAATACAGAAAGAAATGTTTTTTTTTCTGGCGCGTCACTTTAAAATCAGTTTGCCAATGGTTGCCGTTAGCACGTCGTGGTTGGTACCATTTTGAAACTCTATGCGTACTCTTTCGATTTCAATCATCATCATCATCAGCCTGTGTCCGTCCACTGTTGAACGTAGGCCTCCCGCATGAGTCTCCATCCTCTTCGATCCTCCGCCTTCCGCATCCAGGTCACTCCCGCTATTCTTCTTATATCGTCAGTCCATCTTGTAGGGGGTCGGCCAATGCTTCGTTTGCCAGTTCTTGGGCGCCATTCCAATACTTTTCTTCCCCATCGACCGTCGTCTCTTCGACAGATATGACCTGCCCATTGCCACTTGAGTGTGCCTATTCGTTGGGTAGCATCCACTACTTGAGTTCTTCTGCGTATTTCCTCGTTTCGGATTCTATCTTTTAGCGACACTCCGAGCATGGATCTCTCCATAGCACGCTGGGTGACTTTTATTTTATGGGTAAGACTTGCTGTCAGATTCCACGTCTCTGCGCCATAAGTTAATACAGGGAGGACGCATTGGTTAAACGCCTTAGTTTTAAGGCATTGCGGAATTTTCGCTTTAAAAATGTACTTTAGTTTTCCAAATGCTGCCCATCCCAGTTGTATGCGCCTGTCGATTTCTTTTGAGAAGTTATTTCGCCCTAGTTGTATTACTTGTCCCAGATAGGTATAGTCGTTTACAACCTCTATTTCTGTTCCTCCAATGGAAATAGGATCAAAGGTCTGTGAAATATGACTATTAATCATGGCTTTGTTTTATCCATGTTCATTTTCAGACCAATTTTGTTCGACGCTTCATTGAGGTCGTAGAGCATGTCTTGGAGCTTGTTAGGTGATTCGGCTATTAGCACTATGTCATCTGCAAATCGGAGGTGAGAAATGTACTCTCCGTTAATATTTATTCCACATTTTGTCCAGGATAGCAGTTTAAAAATATCTTCTAGGGCGTTTGTGAAGAGTTTTGGAGATATAACATCTCCTTGTCTAACACCTTTGTTTATAGAAATATTGTTAGTGCTATCATGGAGCTGGACCATCATTGTTGCAGATTTGTAAAGAGATTTTATTATCTCTATATACCGATAGTCTATTTTGCAGCGTTGTAGTGAATCTAGCACTGCCCAAGTCTCGATTGAGTCAAATGCCTTTTCATAGTCTACAAAGGCGAGGCAGAGTGGCTGATTATATTCTTCGGTTTTCTGAATGATTTGTCTTAGCGTGTGGATATGATCAATTGTACTAAAGCCTTTCCTAAACCCAGCTTGCTCTCGAGGTTGAAATTCATCAAATCGACCCGTCAGCCTGTTTGTTAAAATTCTGGAGAATACTTTATACACATGGGAAAGAAGGAAATGGGTCGGTAGTTTTGAGCAGTGATTTATCCCCTTTTTTGTGGAACAATATCACAATACTCGTACTCCATGTCGCCGGGGTTTCTCCATGTTCTATTACCTTGTTGAATAGTTTTTTAAGCTCTTTCAACAGAGGGGTTCCTCCTACTTTCAGAAGCTCAGATGTAATTCCGTCTTCTCCAGGGGCTTTGTTGTTCTTTAGTTGTTTTAGGGCCGATTTAATTTCGAATATACTTATATCTGGGATGTCTTCAGACCAGTGCTTTGTGAGAGTAGCCCTCTTGTCGTCCGCAGATCTGTCATTAGGACCTGGCATCGTAGATGAATACAATAACCCGTAGAAATGTTCTATTTCCTTCAGTATATCATTAAGATTTGTTGTTATCTTCCCATCGTGTGTCTTTAATTTGGAAAGTTGGGCCTGTCCTATAGAGGTGTGTCGATTTCAATACGTATTTTTTATTATTTTTCCGTTGTAGAAAAATTAAGAAACACATTTGCGCTATTAGCCAGCGGTCATAGCTCAATGGTCAAAACGTTTGCTTTGCCAGCCAAAAGTCGTGGGTTCGATCGCTGGCGGAGATTAAAAATAAATAAATTTGTAATCATTTTCTGAGCTATTAAATACCTTCGATTGTTGTGAATTTGATCCCTGACCCGTAAAATGCCAGTCATAGTCTATTAATTTAAATTGGTGGTAGACGAAAGACGTCCCGTGAAGACCACTCATTCATAGTAAACTCCTGTAAAAATAAGTATGAGGCGTGAATCTCGGGCTGTAGTCTACGCCGTTGGCGGATCAACACTCCACATGCAACATGTTAAGCTTTATATAATTACACAGATGAAACTTCAGAATTACTATCACCATCTGCTGGTATTCTCCCGTATTTTTGTACATAAAAATTAAAAATTAAAATTTTTAGTGACGCTTTTCTGTAGACTTGATGGTTAAAGGGTTAAAGCAATATATACTTTTTTGTACTATCTAGCGTGGATTTCCCCCTTAAATAATTTGTCTAGTTACTTCCTTGCTACCAAGACCTCTCAAACTTTTTATGATCCATCTTGGGAGGCTGCGAATATTCTCTAGGTGCCCTTAATCCACGCAAGGGGATGAAGAAATGCAAGTTTCAGCGTGCTTCGAAATTAGACACTCATCTAAAAAAAGGAAAAATAAGACGAACATTAAATACATCATATCCGGAAAATATTATATGACTTGTATTTATAAATAGTTATTTATTTACCTTGTATTTACATGGATCACGTAAAGTATGTTATCTTTTAGGAGACTGTAGGTTCGACTAACTCGTAGCCTTTCTCAATCCTTCTCTTGTAAAGTGATAATTTTTAGTTGTAACGAGTTATCTCTTAACAAGAGAAGGATTCAGAAAGGCTACTAGTTAGTCGAAACTGCAGTCTCCTAATAGATAACTTATCTTACGTGCTCCATGCAAAAACAAGGTAAATAAATAAATATTTATAATTTATAATGGATTTCAAAGTGAATGCGTAAAACATTGAAAAAAAATGGCTTGTATTTATTTATTCAGTAACTAATTCAAGGTTTTGACAGTAAATTAAATAAATTGTCAGTTAATCAAAGAAACTGTCAGTGGATTTAATAAATTGGCAGTTAATCAAATAAACTGTCGGTAGATTTAATAAACTGGCAGTATCCACTGTGTCAGTAAATTTGTGGTCAGTTATAAAATTAAAATGTCAGTAATATAGTTCTCAATATTGCCTGTAATAAATGTTAAATGTGTGAATAATTATCACATACTATGTGAAAACTAACGTAACCTCACCTTATATTAATTATTTAATGCCAATTCATTATTTTAACTGCCTTTTTATGTTTTTATAACTATCTTTTTTTTGAATATTTTCTGGCCATTAGTTGAATTAATAAATACTGGCAAAATAATTAGTTTCCAGAATATATTATAACTTTTAAATATTGTGGCTTTTGGGCTTAGCCGTGTGTGTGTCGAATTTCTTCTTTCGCCACACACGGCTAAGCCCAAAAGCCACAATATCAAATCTGGCCGTGAAAACCTAAGAAGTTATTTAACTTTTAAATATGTGTTTTTATGTAAACTCATGCAAGAAAGCACAACACACCGGCGTGTATGTCTAAGCTGTGAAAGCGTTTATATACCAAACTGAAGTTCGTGGGTTCGATTCCCGACGGAGATTAAAAAAATAAAATTTTAATCGATTTCTGAGCTCTAAAATTCCCCGGTTTGTATGAATTTGATCCCTCCGTAAAATGCCAGTCATAGCCTATTAATTAAAATTGGTGGTAGACGAAAGTCGTTCCGTGAAGACCACTCATTCGTAGTAAATTCCTGTAATAATAAGGATGATGCGTGAATCTCGGGCCGTGGTTTATGACGTTGGCAACATGCAGCGCTTATCCTTATATTCACTATGGTAAGCGTCATTGAATTCCACAGATCAGACTTCAGAATTATTATCACCATCTGTGGGTATTCTCCTGTATCTGTTTACATAAATAAAGTAAATATTTATCTATTTATTAAGTAAGTAATGTTAAATAAAATACTTGATATGTTCAATGTATTGTTAAAGTCTCAACTCAGTGTGCGTGGGGGCTTAGTAAAGAGTTGAACGTCGGTTTCAAAAGTTTCTGATTCGAATCCCAGCGTCTTCCGTTTATTTTTCTCCGATATTGATGAAAGAAATGTCAGGAGACGACGATTGAAAAAATATACGAAAAATATTGAAATCACATTAAAATTTTGTAATAATTCTCGATGTGTAAATTCGCGTAATATTGGAACATGCGGAATTCCGAATTACAATATTGAACTTATTCCCGATATTCAAAATTTCCATCTTTGCAATACGTATGGAAGGCGTATTATCATATTACCGTGATCGTCATTTCCCATTACAATGTAGTGTGCTATATATATAATGTACACTGGGCTATATCGCTTGGTGGAAGAGTCTTGGTAAAGGACAATGGTCTTTATGCTTCAGGACGCAAGGGCCACGCCATATCGATTATGCGGTGCCTATGTTGCGGAAAAGCAAGGATGTCGAATTTGAATAATATTACTTTCAAATAACTTCTCAGGTTTTCACGGCCAGATTTGATATTGTGGCTTTTGGGTTTAGTCGTGTGTGGCGAATTTCTTCTATAAAATATTTCGACCGCCATTGCAGGGCTCTTCTTCAGGGTTCTTAGAACATACCCACCGTACACGATTATCCGACATGAGGTATATTAGGCTGACAGCTAAGCTACCTCCTGACACACAGCTAAGTCACCAACGCTGAAGTAGACCCCTGTAATGGCGGTCGAAATGTTGGATAGAAGAAATTCGCCACACATGGCTAAACCTAAATGCCACAATATCATATTACTGTCATTTTACGTGTTTTTTATATTGCTTTGATATCAGCTTGATTAGGCTGATGCCGTAAAGCCTCGAAAAACGATCACAATATGGGCTTTACCCGCCTCACACCCGCATTACACCGGAGGACATCTCCTTGATGACGCGCTCATTCAGATTATGATCAGTAAGCAACTGATAAGTCCAGTGGGAGTCCCCTCTGAATAATTGCGGCCACCGCACAGAAGTGCTTAAAGAAAGAACCCGTGAAAGAGATTATAATCGCATTCATGGGTTGTAAAGAGATGGATATGGAATAGAGATTCTCTCATCGAAAATACGAGCAAAGATTGTAAATGCTTCAATTCACAACCCTGGGACTCTTGAATGTTTTAACTTTTATGTTTCAGATAGGTACAATCGTGCTCGTAGCCATCCATTATTTTTGATCCCAGTCGATGCTTGTGGAGCTTCAAGCACTCAATTTGTTACAACGGCAATGTCGCTCCTAAATGGTCTACCAGCACACCTCGATCCTTTTCTTACATCCTTTTCCTCTTTTGTCGGTGGTATTGTTCTACTTGATCTCTGTGATCTTTGACACGTGTCATCTTCTTATTCTTTTGTGTTATTTTATTTTTTTATTATTTTCTCTATTTATTGTATATTTATGTATACTCTATGTTTCTTAATATTTGTACATTGGAATTTTGATTCTGTGAAATAAATAAATACATAAATGCGTGGATATTTTTTTTAGTGGCCACAAAGTCAAATCACTATCACCATCCGTCGGTATTCTCCTGTACGTGCTTACATTTAAAAAAGTACATAAAATGATAGATTTGTTAACAATTTAGTTGTGTTAAGGTGTCAGCCCTGCCCGGAAGGGTCTTTGTCACTTGACCGCGTTTGGAACGAGCCTCTTATTAATTTCGCTCGATTTAAATTGAATGCCTTTCGATTTTCACTTCCGCCGACAGAGGCCTCCGAAAAGTCCAATACTTGGGACTATTTACTTTACAGTTTCATTGCCCCGAAACTTTACGTTCGATCTTACGAATATTGTACCAGAAAGTTTCACGATATTGACATTCAGAATACTGTATCAAAATTAAATCTTAAATACTGAACAAGGTTGTTCGGAGAGTAGTTACAATTGTACTTTATAAAATCAATTCCGTACATTAACCAACTCTATTGCGAAAATTCCGCAATGTCTTAAAACTAAGGCGTTTAAACCAATGCATCCTCCCTGTATTAACTTATGGCGCAGAGACGTGGAATCTAACAGCAAGTCCTACCCGCTTGGTGAAAACCCTGCCTGTCCCGTCCTGTTTTTGGAGACCCAGATGCGGACCCGTTACTGGACGCACGCTAAAAGCTACTTGTTACAAGTCCTACCCATAAAATAAAGATCACCCAGCGTGCTATGGAAAGATCCATGCTGGGAGTGTCGCTAAAAGATACGCAGAAGAACTCAAGTAGTGGATGCTACCCAACGAATAGGCACACTCAAGTGGCAATGTGACATATCTGTCGAAGAGACGACGGTCTACGGGAAAGAAGAGTATTGGAATGGCGCCAAACAACTGGCAAACGAAGCATTGGCCGACCCCCTGCAAGATGGACTGACGACATAATAAGAACAGTGGGAGTGGCCTGGAGCATCCACTACTTGAGTTCTTCTGCGTATTTCCTCGTTTCGGATTATATCTATTAGCGACACTCCGAGCATGGATCTCTCCATAGCACGTTGGGTGACCTTTATTTTATGGATAAGACTTGCTGTCAGATTTCACGTCTCTGCGCTATAAATGAATACAGGGAGGATGCATTTGTTAAACGCCTTAGTTTTAAGACATTGCGGAATTTTTACTTTAAAGCAATAAGTGCATTTAAATGACGTTTCGTTTTAACTCTAAGTAATGGATTCGTCAAATAAGTAGAATTAATTACGAATTAATTGGTCGTGGATTGCTTTAAAATTAATTCAATGAGAATTTGATAACAAATCTAATAGTCGCCGATCTGTTCCCGAAGTGGGCTTGAATTTAAACCGCCTAAGTGTTTAACCACTGTGGCGTACTTCTCACACCCGGGCACCGTACCCTTAACCCTATAAAAACCAAAACTACCACAATATCATGTTGAAACACACAGCTATGTTCAATTTATATATTGACGTCCTCCTCTTTAAGTTAGTTATTGAATTGCGTGATGGAAGGATGAGTAGCAGATTAACAACACAAAGACTTTTTCTGAAGCACATTGACATATTGACATCGGCATGGTATAGCCCTTGCTGACTGGTACCGAAAACCTTGATATACTCGAATCTTTTGTCTATATTTCTGTTCGCTTATCAAACAGGGATGTGTCCGTCATATTGGCATTAGTTTTAAGCACCGCCGCTCGTGGCGCGGGCGAGAGCCCATACCGAGCGCGGAGATCAGTATTTGTCTACCGCCCTTCGGGAGGGCATATTGTATGTGGCTCGGCCTACAAGGCGTTAAACTTGATGATATTATATTTATAATTATTTACTTATTTAACAGAACCGAAGTTCCAAGGTACAAAATAACAAGAAACAGAGTATACATTAATATACAGTGCATACAAAAGATAATAAAAAATAAAATAAAAACATAAAAGACGAAGAAGATGACACGTGTCAAAGATCACAGAGATCTAGGAGAACAATACCATCGACAAAAGAGGAAAGGGATGTAAGAAAAGGATCGAGGTGTGCTGTTAGGCCATTTAGAAGCGCCATTGCCGTTGTAATAAATTGAGTGCTCGAAGCTCCACAAGTATCAACTGGGATCAATAACAATGGATGGCTACAAGCACGGGTGTTTTATATGATGTAGGTTAATTTGTGTTATTTTAAAATATGTAGCAAATTATGTTAGGTTAGGTTTGATAGAACCTTTTACTTAGTATTAGAAAATCACGCAGAGTTGAAATTTAAGCAATCCATAAATACATTAAATCGGTTATATTTGTCAAAGAATAACACATTTTAAAATGCTTTATTAAATTAATTTCGCGCTGAAAGGGTTAGCAGAAAAAATTATTCACAATTATAACAATCGAAATTAAATTTTTCGGAGCTCTCGCCGGACGCCGACCCTTTGAAGGTTTTTTCATTTGATTAGTCGCGAATCTGTAATTTCGCTCTAAAAGGGTTAAAGACACAAGAAAAGAAAGACACTTCTACCCCCGGCCGTCTCCCCGACCGTCTATTTTCTTCTATTATTAACGTTCTGTCTTTCTTTTTCCGCATTTGAATTATTAATTCGAAAGTACGAGCGGAGTTCAGTTCTGTAATTGCTTGTATATTTTCATGCAAAGCTCGGGAAACGTTTTTTTTTTCTTGTATTTTAATTAGGGACGTATTAAATATTTTAATATGACCCTTTTATACGAAAATTAATATTTATTTCAGCGTTATTTACATTCTCAACATTCACTTTGAAATATATTTCAAATATTAAATAAATAAATACTTAAACACTGTTTTAATGTGGATGTTCTGTAATCGATGAAACGGTCCCGAAATGTCGACGTCAGCTTATTGGTGACGTCGGAGCACAATGAATACCAGCGCTAAGGAAACGAATAACAAAGATTATAGGTTCAATAAGTAATATTTAATATGACAAACGAAGCATTGGCCGACCCCCTGCAAAGCCAAAGGTCGTGGGTTCGATCCTCGACGGAGATTAAAAAAAAGAATTTTTAATCGATTTCTGACCTCTTAATTAAAAAAAGCTCCCCCGGTTGGTGTGAATTTGATCCCTCACCCGTAAAATGCCAATCGATCAAAATTGGTAGTAGATGCAAGTCGTCCCGTGAAAACCACCTTTTCATAGTAGATTTCTGTAATAATAAAGAATGATGCGTGAATCTCGGGCTGTAGTGTATGACGTTGGCGGATCGACACTCCACATGCGGCACGGTAAGCGTCATCGAATTCCACAGATGAGACTTCAGAATTACTATCACCATCTGTCGGTATTCTCCTGTATGTTTTTACATAAAAAATAAAAATATATATATACATACATAGCTAACAAGGTTCGCGTTTTTAATTTGGTGAAAAACTGATAGAAGTAACAACTTCTTATATAGGGTCCGCCATCTAACGTTTTTTTTTTAACTAGTGCTTATTTCGTGAATGGTAACACTTAGCTCATGTCTGATTTGACAGATAATTAGTTTTATCTTTCCGCTAAACGAATATGGTTGTGTATACGCTTGAACAACGCTGAAAAATATTGCGACATTACTTTGAAAATCAGGCCATTTTTCTTCGAAAATGAGCAAGGAGTGGCCGTTACAGTCAATGACGATCGATATCGGGCCATTTTTGTTCACAAAAATTAAAGAGGAAGATATTGGCAACATTTGGTTTCAACAGGACGGCGCTACGTGCCACACAGCCGAAGCCACACTCGATGTTTTGCGCCCCATTTTCAAAAAAAAAAAGTTATTTGGCGGACCCGTTATAATATTAATTTACAACAATGTGAACTGAAATAAATGAAGAAAAACTTTTTTTTTTTAATTTTTTGACCTCCACTAATTTCATAATTACGGGCACATATATTTATACCCAGCTGTAGATGTACCCTTTTAGAGCAATTTATTTTTTGGCCAATTAAACGAATTATTTAATTTTATTTTTGTCCTATAACTTAAGTATTTTACCCTGCTTATTAGTCTCCCTCTCCGGAGCAAGTTATTCTTGGTCTAAACTCGCTAATTGGAATAATATTTTTTCCCGCGCTCGAAAGTTTCGAAAGTGGAACGCCATTGTCGGAACACGCGATTCAAAATGGCGGACCCTCTCGCAGAATGGCGGGTAAACGTTCAAAATGGACGCCCCGCAATAGACAGATGTTTTCACAGCCCGAATTAAATATTCACTTTCGATTCAATTAATTTCTAAAGTAATTAAAGCTGAAAATAACGCATTTCTAACAAAAATATCCATAATACGCGGTAGAAGAAATTATTTTTATTATATCAGCATTTTTTAACACTTTCACATCGGTTGTCGGCATACGCCGTCTAAGATTCCGCGACCGTTAACAACGCTTGACGTGGTATATCGTTTTGCTACTTTCAGTACTCATCGTGACATCTACGGTACGAAATTGGAAGTGCAGTCATTCGCTTTATCAACCTATTACATGTATTCATTACAGAAATCTGTAAAGCATGTAAATACATTTTTTATTTTTATTTAATCAAATATAATAGGATACATTTAAGATTTAATTGACAGTATTACATTCATTTTTTTTTTTATTGTTTTTTTTTTTTGGAAATTCGCTTTCCACGCCACTTAAAGGTAGATCTTGTGTGTGACGTGGGATTCATCCTTGATTCAAGTGTTGCATATATACATATCATTAGGTTTCGTCACAGGATCGATTTTTCTGTAAACCACATGTGTCAATGCCACCAAATGAAAGTTTTTTAAATATTATAGTTTTTTATGCATCATCTGATAGCTAAAGGATAGAAGGACCGATGTGATATATGAAAATAGGTCAGATAAGTACATTTATGTCTCAAATACTAGTTTTAAGCAAAAAAATGGTTTCAAAAATTGACAGTATAATTTGTATTCCACCGAGCCGTAACGAAAGGGTTAATGACCAAATGTTCGTTCCAAAAGCGCTTTTTTGCCTTTCTAAGTAAAAATGAGTGTCTTGAGTCTGCCTCTGAAGGATGCCTCCGTGTTCAGCTCTCTTATACTTTCCGGCAGCGAGTTCCTGGCCATTGGTGTCGCGAAATTGTAAGCACGACTGCCAATTACCGTGCTAGGACTAACTCTCAACAGCTGCAGGTTGCTTTTACTTGCCCTGGCTGATATGAGTGTCTTCTAACGCGCAATTATACAAGATGGCTTGATAAGTTCTGTCAAATATGTCGTTGCAGTTCCGTAGAGTGCCTTATAATTTAAAAGTAAGACCTTAAACTGGATTCTAGCCGAAATTCTCAACCAATCCAGGCGGTTTTTCTTTGATCATCATCAGCCTATATCCGTCCACTGTTGAACGTAAGCATCCCGCGTGAGTCTCCATCCTCTACGATCCTCTGCCTTCCGCATCCAGGTCACTCCCGCTATTTTTGTCGTCAGTCCACCTTGCAGGGGGTCGGCCAATGCTTCGTTTGCCAATTCTTGGGCTCCATTCTTTTACTTTTCTTCCCCATCGACCGTCATCTCTTCTGTCCATTGCCACTTGAGTGTGCCTATTCGTTGGGTAGCCTCCACTACTTGAGTTATTCTGCGTATTTCCTCGTTTCGGATTCTATCTTTTAGCGACACTCCGAGCATGGATCTCTCCATAGCATGCTGGGTGACCTTTATTTATGGGTAAGACTTGCTGTTAGATTCCACGTCTCTGCGCCATAAGGTCTTGCTTTAAACAACGCATATTCACAGTGATTCCTTCTGTGTCAAAAATATTTCATGGATTCATGGAGCGAAAATCGGCAACCTATTTTGCCGCTCCCTGAACCTTTGTACTCGATTTTTATCCGATATGTATGAAAGCTCACGTTTTTTATTAAAATAAAATAAAAAATGGCAAAATATTCGCTCGTTGCTTCGGCATAATCAATTTAAAATATGAATTTTTATGAAATCACGTTCCCGGGGCGCTGGTGTTAAGATTGATCGAATTATAACGGAAGGAAAAAGAAGAAAATGCAGAATAACCCTCGACTATACTCCAGAATAGATAACACGATGCCTAAGTGTTAAAATTAAAGCAAAATAGCTGGTCGAGTACAACCGTTCTTAAGGACCTAATGATCCAGGAATCCGATTGACAAATCAATCAAAATATGCCTTGGTTACTACTACATGTGTTGTTATTATTTAAATATACATATACTATACATAAAACTCTTTTTTCAACGCGTCAATTCAAGCACAAAAATAACGGCAGAAGCGGGATGCGAACCGCGGACCTTGGAAACCTTCTATGCCCAGGTATTCATACCGCTCAGCCGACTTGGCTATTGCTATGCCTAGACCGACTGACGTTGAAACTAGTATTTATGTTATTGTTATCATCGTATGATAGATGTCGCTATAGTATTTATTCAAAGTATGTATAATTTTATTTTTTTATTATTCAATCAGTCATCATTTATTCACAAGCTTAATATTATTACTTTCCGACAGTCTATTTATTTTAGTAAGTACCACTCGGGTCTCGAACAAAACTATAGACTGAATGGATGAGAAACGACTACTTATAGTTACATGTGTTGTCTTTTCAAATCTCCGGGCTTCCGCTCTGAAAAATCATTGAAAATGTATATACTCTTACATCCTCCTCTCTCTCGAAAAGGTATTATTTCGTCGCGCAAGGGCATTATGAGGAGCAGGTCAGCGAAACAAAGACTTTTTCAGAAGCACATTGACATATATTTACGATAAGTTTTACAAGCTTTCGGCCAGGCGGAATGCCATGCCGGCCGGCCGTACTGCGACCTTCTCTCGCCGAAGGGCAGGGACCGATGATCGCGCTCGTCCCCAAGCTGCGTTCTATATAACTAGTGCCAACTGCCAATATGGCTGACACATTCATGTACGACAAACGACCAGAAAATAAGAGACGAAAGATTGTATATCGAGGTTTTTGGTACCAGCCAGCAAGACCTGCAACATGCTGATGTCAACTCGTATACTCCAGATGGAAATGCGAGTGCAATAATGTCTTGGAACGATACATAAACAATGGAAACTGACAGAAATGTATGGCGAAAATTTGTGGTAGTCATTCTCCAGAAATAGGAAGAAATAATCTTTAAGATTTAAGCCTTGGGTGTCTTACCGGGTGGCATAGTCCAATGATAAGAGCGTTTGTTTGTCATTCAGATGCTGTCGGTTCAAAGCCCTAAAGATCGTGATTTTTTTTTAATTTCATTCAATGAATTCTAAGCTCTAAACATGCCTCCGGTAGGGTATGTCACAATGTATAAAAATCCATTTGTATAGGCATTAAAGTGTTAGAAACTATTTCAAAGTTTGTCGCCAGTTTCTATGTAAAGTAATAAAAATATTCATTAAAAATATCTGTTTTCGCAATTTTTTTTGCTCTCCTGTCGTGCAGATTGCAAACTACGTGTTTATTTGAAAAGTTTTCGCCAAACTTAAGGAGCGGTAAAAAAAATACCCCTTATAATGTCAAAAACCAGCTGCTGTGTAGGGCGGCCATTTTAATTTTACCCGGAGGCGCCATTTTGTGTTCGAATGAATTGGGCACTTGAAACTTTCCCGCCAAAAAAATAATTATATATATATATATATATATATTCTTTGTAATAATATTATTTCCGTTTTATAATATTTTGTAACGGGTACAGCTCAATGGTCAAAGCGTTTGCTTTGCAAGCCAAAGACGGAGATTAAAAAAACTATACATACTCCGGAGTGAATTTGATCCCTCACCCGTAAAATGCCAGTCATAGCCTATTAATTCAAATTAGTGGTATGCGAAAGTCGTTCATAGTAAATTCCTGTAAATAATAAGGATGATGCGTGAATGTCGGGCTGTAGTGTATGACGTTGGCGGATCAACACTCCACATGCAGCGCTTAGCCATATGCAGCATGGTTTCGTCTACCACCAATTTTACTTAATAGGCTATGACTGGGATTTTACGGGTGAGGGATCAAATTCACATAAACAAGGAGTATTTTAGAGCTCAGAAATCGATTAAAAATCGTTTTTTTTATTCTCCGTCGGGGATCAAACCCACAGCCTTTAGCTTGTAAAGCAAACGCTTTGACCATTGAGCTATACCCGCTGGCATTATAGTTTTTGGCTGTAATTTTTTGTGTACATATGCTCCAGCCATGGATGAGTCTATGACGGCAGGACAGTGGGTGGACGCAGCTGTGGTGTGAGGACGTGGGCGGATGTCAAGGGGTTCCTTCAAAGACCCTTTGCTCACAAATTCAAGGGATCTTTGGCTTAGTAGGAATAGGCTTTTTTGGCACGCATTTCGTCTTCATTCTTCCGTCTCTGTTTACAGAACCGCATCGAAAATATTATCATATCTTGTGAAATACATTTGGAGCATTCGGTCGCCACGAATTCATTTAAATAAATAATAATATAAACATAAATGCTTCAAGCAGTCAATTTGGTACAACGGCAATGTCGCTCCTAAATGGCCTACCAGCACACCTCGTTCCTTTTCTTACATCCTTTTCCTCTTTTGTCTCCTGTATTGTTCTCTTTGATCTCTGTGATCTTTGACACGTGTCATCTTCTTATTCTTTTGTGTTATTTTTATTTATTTTTATCTTCTCTATTTATTGTATATTTATGTATACTCAATGTTTCTAAATATTTGTAAAAAAAAATGGAATTTTTATTCTGTATATAAATAAATAAATAAATAAATGCTCTTAATTAATGGATTTCAAGTATTTTCTTAGCATACCGATGGTCATAGTTTACATTCCCGATAGAAGTTTAAAAAAAATTGAATTTTATCGATATCTAAGCTCGATCGTTCAACCATGTTGGTCTAAATCTTTCAATCAAAAAAAAAAGTGGTAGATGTAAGGAGAAGATAGAGGTAAAAAAATGTAGAAATATATATATAGATGCGTGTTGTACCTTGCAAGTTACACACAATGTTAGAGTATACGTCTGTCGAATAGTTGAAGAACGTAGGAGCCTATTCCATGTCAGCCTCGTTAACCGTTCTTGTAGCCCCGACGATTTCCTTGATGAAGCTTAACACCAAGGGACCGTCAAACCTAGCAGCAGTTCAGGAATGTTAGAGACTCCCAGGCGACAACACAGAATGCGTCTCATATTCTCATGGATGATGCACTGAATGTGACTGCGGCGTGGAGCAGACCCTGTCACACCTTCTGGAGTGTTCGCTGTGTCCGAGTAGCTGCACCCAGGAAGACCCGATGATGGCCGGGAGTGACGCTATCGACAAGCCCAATTCAGGGCAGACAGGATCTGACCTTGCTGTTTCCGACACGATTGTATATAATAAATAATATAATTAATTAGATACTTGCATATTTGCTGGCGGTCATAGCTCAATGGTCAAAGCGTTCGCTTTGCAAGTTAAAGGTCGTGGGTTCGATCCCCGACGGAGATTAAAAAAAAATTTTTTAATCGATTTCTGAGCTCTAAAATACCCCCGGTTTGTGTGAATTTGATCCATCACCCGTAAAATGCCAGTCATAGCCTTTTAATTAAAATTGGTGGTAGACACAAGTCGTCGCGTGAAGATCACCCATTCATAGTAAATTCGTGTAATAATAAGGATGATGCGTGAATCTCGGGCTGCAGTCTATGACGTTAGCGGATCAACACTCCACATGCAGCGTTTAGCCGTTTACACCACGGTAAGCTTCATATAGTTCCACAGATGAGACTTCAGAATTACTATCACCATCTGTCGGTATTCTCCTGTAGGTGTTTTAAAATTTAAAAATTCTTGATTCTTCTCTGTTCCTTGATAGAGTAGTGGGAGTTTTCCACTGTCCCACCGCGCTGCTTCTGGGACAAATAGTATGACAGGGGTTCGCTCCCTTCCTCCGTCGTCCCTTACTCTTAAATAACCGCTTTTTAATACAGTTATAAATGCCGTTGCAATAATTCATAGGCAGCATTACAATGTACTTACAACAACAAATGGCTCCGGGTGTATCTTATGTTTTTCTCTAAAATAATATAACATCCCCGTTACTTTTAGAAAGCTACTTCACGTCGCCGGGATGGTTATCAGAACGTGTGGTGGAGCGATGAGAACACAAAGACAGAAACAAATATTTAAGTTTAAAATTGATAAACTGTCGGTCCGTGGCGGAGCGTATGCTTTCAGGCCCCGGACGGATCACAAATCGCTACTGGTCGCGGTCGGAGCTCAACTGGCGACTGATCCCCTTACGCATTTCTTCGGCGCATATGACTTTGCGTCTTATGTTTGGTGGTGCGATACCAGCCAAGGGGTATAGTTTTGAAATGGGTGTTGGCTTGACGATTGAAGAAATACATTTGCGTTATTGTATGCTATATTTACTCGATCTCTAAAATATTATCCTCATCATATAAATACTACATTTAGGATACTTGCTTTTCAGCATTTTTAGCACAGTTTCTAGCAAGCGTTTTAGGCTGCCATATTTTTTGCAATGTATATCATATTAATTTTTTTCAATTTCAATTTTATTTATTTCTTCCTACATTACAAATACAAATATATTTAATACGATCCTGAAATAACATAAAATACAAGAGAAACAATTAGGTATTTACTATTATTAACAACAATTATTAAAAAGTCCCGAAGCTCGCTAAACAGAAGACTCCTCAAAATTACTTCGATTAATAAATTCGTGGAGCTCATGTCGAAACTGGGCTTCTCTCAAGTGGAATACATCAATATTCGAGGCAATATGGTTGAACAGTCTGATCATTCTTCCAAGAAGCATAGTCTCTGGCAGGTTAGTATTACTTCTAGGAAGAACAAACAATATGTCCCTCTTTATCATTAAATAATTGTCAAGTACAAATAAACGGATTTCCAACAAAATATCTGTATTTCTGAACGCGCCGCTTACTAGCCGATAGAAATGCATACTCAAGCACACATCTCTTCTAGTTCTCAACTCATTGTATCCCAACATACCCCGTATAAAGTTGAATGGGTGCAGCCACGGATAACATCCATACACCCTCTTCTGCACAATATGCCAGCGGTCATAGCTCAATGGTCAAAGCGTTTGCTTTGCAAGCCAAAGGTCGAGGGTTCGATCCTCGATGGAGATTAAAAAAAAAAAAGGATTTTTATCGATTTCTGAGCTTTAAAATACCCCGGTTGGTGTGAATTTGATCCATCGCCCGTAAACTACCAGTCATAACCTATTAATCAAAATTAGTTTTAGACTAAAGTCGTCCAGTGAAGACCACCCATTCATAGTAAATTCCTGTAATAATAAGGATGATACGTGAATCTCGGGCTGTAGTCTAAGACGTTGGGGGATCAATACTCCACATGCAGCGCTTAGCTATATGCACCATGGTAAGCATCATAGAATTCCACAGATAAGAATTCAGATTTACTATCACCATCTGTCAGTATTCTCCTGTATGTGCTTACATTAAAATTAAAATCCTCTTCATATACTACATTTAAGATAAAGGGTCCGCCAAATAACTTTTTTTTTTTAAATGGGGCGCAAAACATCGAGTGTAGCTTCGGCTGTGTGGCACGTAGCGCCGTCCTGCTTAAACCAAATGTTGCCAATATCCACCTCTTCAATTTTTGTGAACTAAATAGGCCCGATAACGATCGCCATTGACTGCAACGGCCACTCCTTGCTCATTTTCGAAGAAAAATGGCCTGATTTTCAAAGTAATGTCGCAATATTTCCTAGCGTTGTTCAAGCGTATACACAACCATATTCGTTCAGCGGAAGGATAATACTAATTATTTGTTAAATTAGACATGAGCTAAGTGTTACCATTCACGAAATAAGCAAAAAAAAACGTTAGATGGCGGACCCTTTACTTGCTTTTCATAATTTTTAGCACAGTTCTTAACAAAATTTTTAGGTTTGCCATAGTCTTTGGAATGTAGCCATATAAGGCAGTTTCAGCACACGTATTATCCAACTCTTAAACTATCATCTCTTGATATAATAACTACATTCAGGCCGCGCTGTTTTTCAGAGCCTTCGCTGAAAATTCGCTACGTACGGCGGGGCCCATAACACTTTGCTCTTGATTAAAAACTTTGACCGGACGCTTCTTCCCGGGGACCACCTCCCCTTTGGGGTCAGGGGAAGAAGGGACCTTAAAAAATACACATCCGGAAAAGAGGAACTCGGGCACTAGCTCCATCTCACTCTCTGGAAGACAAGAAACTTGTAAATCAAACTGCGACGGCTTCAAGTAGATTAACTTTTTTTAATCTTGGCGCGGTGTTAATCTTAGTTTTTTTTCAAAGAAAGAGAGAAAAATACGTTCCACTCACTGTCTTATTAATTCTCGCAAAGTACCACTGGGTCTGAACGTATCTTCTTCGTAGTATCAATCCGGTGGATTGGTTTGCAGCAACAAAATCTTGCATTTCGATCTCCACTTTTCTCGATCCTCTGCAATCCTCTTTAGATCAGCATAAGAGCTACAACTCATGTCCTCGATTAATTGCTGTAAACACTCTCGTCTAGAGCGCCTTCTGCAGTTTCTACCCTCACCCATCCCTTCCACAATGTCGTGAAGAAGACCATCGTGGCGCACGATGTGACCGATTTATCGGGCTCGCCTCTCTTAACGTATATGTTGCGCTTATTTTGTGTAACCATAGTCTAGTGATTTTTTAAAAATTGATTTAATCAACTCGAAGCTCTATACATGCTCACGGTTTAGTTGACCAACCCCTTAACCCTTTCGTATCGGTTGTCGATATATGCCGTCTAAGATCCCCCCCTACCGTTGACAATCGGTAGCCGTGATACATCGTCTTGCTACTTTCAGTACTTTTTGTGACATCTACGGTAAGAACTATGAACTGCAGTCATTCTTTTTATCAACCTACATGTATTCTTTACAGGAATCTGTAAAGCATGTAAATAAATATCGTTAAGTTGCGTCACAGTAGCGATTTTTCTGTAAACCACATGTGTCAATGCCACCACATATATGGAGTTACATAATGAACGTTTGTTAAATATAATAGTTTTTTATGTATCATCTGATAGCTAAAGGATACAAGAACCAATGTGATTTACAAAAATACGTCACATATGTACATTTATGCTTCAAATACTAGTTTTAAGCAAAAAAAATGGTTTGAAAAATTCACGCCGTATTGACAGTATAGTTTGTATTCCGCCGAGCCGTCACGAAAGGGTTAAAAAAAGGTTAATTATTGTTCACCTAAATAATTCTCTTAGTGGAGGCCCCCAAGAACTGTGTCTTATTATTCGCTATTTATGTTAGCTTAAAGTTTATCCTGAAGAAGGGGAAATATGTATGAAATTATTTTTACAAAGTATTATTTTATTCTTTAAAAAACTCTGATTCGTAACACAACGCTGTACGTATTGCTATATAATTCTTGGTTACTTCCAAGCAAAATTTTCGCATTTTTTAACCATCTTCTGGGCGTGCTTTAGTGTCCTCTCGGAGGTTTACTACTTCAGTTTACGACCTTAAGGTTTACCCTTCAAATCCCGAGAAAGGACACAACTATGCTGCTCGTCCTTTCCAGACATCTACACTGTATTAGAAGGTCACTGGATCGCTTTAAAAAGGTCACTTATAACAAGTGGACGTACTTGTTTTAATTTGATGGCGGTAATTAGAGTAGCTTTTAAAACTAATTAAATATACGTAAGTGCTATTTACATTTTTATTTTACGAACATCTATTATAAGATTTATATTTGTTATTGTATTTCTCTTTCAGTAATGTACTGACACAAGCATGATGTAGCCCTTGCTGACTGGTACCGAAAACCTCGATACACGATGTTTCGTCTCATATTTCTGTTTGCTTGTCGTACATGAATGTGTCTGCCATATTTGTATTTGGCTCTAGTCATAGACATCGTCACTTGAGCGCTGGGCGACAATCTAAGCGCCGACGAGCGCGGGATGTTGTGTGCGGACGGCCGAGAAGGTCGCATTACAGCCGGTGGCATTTCATTCCGCCTGGCCGGAAGCTTGTAAAGTTTTAACGTAAATATTTGTCAATGTGATTCTGAAAAAGTATTTGTTTTCCTGATCTACTCCTCATCATGCCCTCACTTGACGGAATAATACATTTTTGATAGAAAAGAGGATGTTAGTACCTTTTGATAAGAAGGATATGGTCAACGCAGTATTGACACTAGTTTTTTTTTAAGTAAATGCAAGCTGGTATAGCTCAGTGGTTGATGCATTTGCTTGGCAAGCCGAAGATCGTGGGTTCGATCCCCGACGGAGATTAAAAAAAAGATTTTTAATTGATTTCTGCGGCTTATAATAGCCCCAGTTGATGTCGATTTGAACCCTCACCCGTAAAATGACAGTCATAGCCTATTAATTAAAATTGGCGGTAGACGAAAGTCGTCCCGTAAAGACCACCCATTCGTAGTAAATTCCTGTAATAATAAGGATGATACGTGAATCTCGGGCTGTAGTCTAAGACGTTGGGGGATCAATACTCCACATGCAGCGCTTAGCTATATGCACCATGGTAAGCATCATAGAATTCCACAGATAAGAATTCAGATTTACTATCACCATCTGTCAGTATTCTCCTGTATGTGCTTACATTAAAATTAAAATCCTCTTCATATACTACATTTAAGATAAAGGGTCCGCCAAATAACTTTTTTTTTTTTAAATGGGGCGCAAAACATCGAGTGTAGCTTCGGCTGTGTGGCACGTAGCGCCGTCCTGCTTAAACCAAATGTTGCCAATATCCACCTCTTCAATTTTTGTGAACTAAATAGGCCCGATAACGATCGCCATTGACTGCAACGGCCACTCCTTGCTCATTTTCGAAGAAAAATGGCCTGATTTTCAAAGTAATGTCGCAATATTTCCTAGCGTTGTTCAAGCGTATACACAACCATATTCGTTCAGCGGAAGGATAATACTAATTATTTGTTAAATTAGACATGAGCTAAGTGTTACCATTCACGAAATAAGCAAAAAAAAACGTTAGATGGCGGACCCTTTACTTGCTTTTCATAATTTTTAGCACAGTTCTTAACAAAATTTTTAGGTTTGCCATAGTCTTTGGAATGTAGCCATATAAGGCAGTTTCAGCACACGTATTATCCAACTCTTAAACTATCATCTCTTGATATAATAACTACATTCAGGCCGCGCTGTTTTTCAGAGCCTTCGCTGAAAATTCGCTACGTACGGCGGGGCCCATAACACTTTGCTCTTGATTAAAAAACTTTGACCGGACGCTTCTTCCCGGGGACCACCTCCCCTTTGGGGTCAGGGGAAGAAGGGACCTTAAAAAATACACATCCGGAAAAGAGGAACTCGGGCACTAGCTCCATCTCACTCTCTGGAAGACAAGAAACTTGTAAATCAAACTGCGACGGCTTCAAGTAGATTAACTTTTTTTAATCTTGGCGCGGTGTTAATCTTAGTTTTTTTTCAAAGAAAGAGAGAAAAAATACGTTCCACTCACTGTCTTATTAATTCTCGCAAAGTACCACTGGGTCTGAACGTATCTTCTTCGTAGTATCAATCCGGTGGATTGGTTTGCAGCAACAAAATCTTGCATTTCGATCTCCACTTTTCTCGATCCTCTGCAATCCTCTTTAGATCAGCATAAGAGCTACAACTCATGTCCTCGATTAATTGCTGTAAACACTCTCGTCTAGAGCGCCTTCTGCAGTTTCTACCCTCACCCATCCCTTCCACAATGTCGTGAAGAAGACCATCGTGGCGCACGATGTGACCGATTTATCGGGCTCGCCTCTCTTAACGTATATGTTGCGCTTATTTTGTGTAACCATAGTCTAGTGATTTTTTAAAAATTGATTTAATCAACTCGAAGCTCTATACATGCTCACGGTTTAGTTGACCAACCCCTTAACCCTTTCGTATCGGTTGTCGATATATGCCGTCTAAGATCCCCCTACCGTTGACAATCGGTAGCCGTGATACATCGTCTTGCTACTTTCAGTACTTTTTGTGACATCTACGGTAAGAACTATGAACTGCAGTCATTCTTTTTATCAACCTACATGTATTCTTTACAGGAATCTGTAAAGCATGTAAATAAATATCGTTAAGTTGCGTCACAGTAGCGATTTTTCTGTAAACCACATGTGTCAATGCCACCACATATATGGAGTTACATAATGAACGTTTGTTAAATATAATAGTTTTTTATGCATCATCTGATAGCTAAAGGATACAAGAACCAATGTGATATATGAAAATACGTCACATAAGTACATTTATGCTTCAAATACTAGTTTTAAGCAAAAAAAATGGTTTGAAAAATTCACGCCGTATTGACAGTATAGTTTGTATTCCGCCGAGCCGTCACGAAAGGGTTAAAAAAGGGTTATTATTGTTCACCTAAATAATTCTCTTAGTGGAGGCCCCCAAGAACTATGTCCTATTTATGTTAGCTTAAAGTTTATACTGAAGAAGGGGAAATATGTATGAAATTATTTTTACAAAGTATTATTTTATTCTTTAAAAAACTCTAATTGGTAACACAACGCTGTACGTATTGCTATATAATTCTTAGTTACTTCCAAGCAAAATTTTCGCATTTTTTAACCATCTTCTGGGCGTGCTTTAGTGTCCTCTCGGAGGTTTACTACTTCAGTTTACGACCTTAAGGTCTACCCTTCAAATCCCGAGAAAGGACACAACTATGCTGCTCGTCCTTTCCAGACATCTACACTGTATTAGAAGGTCACTGGGTCGCTTTAAAAAGGTCACTTATAACAAGTGGACGTACTTGTTTTAATTTGATGGCGGTAATTAGAGTAGCTTTTAATACAAATTAAATATACGTAAGTGCCATTTACATATTTATTTTACGAACATCTATTATAAGTTTTATATTTAATATTATTTTTCTCTTTCAGTAATGTACTGACACTAGCATGATGTAGCCCTTGCTGACTGGTACCGAAAACCTCGATATACTATCTTTCGTCTCTTATTTCTATTTGCTTGTCGTACATGAATGTGTCTGCCATATTTGCATTTGGCTCTAGTTATAGACATCGTCACTTGAGCGCTGGGCGACAATCTAAGCGCCGACGAGCGCGGGATGTTGTGTGCGGACGGCCGAGAAGGTCGCATTACGGCCGGTGGCATTTCATTCCGCCTGGCCGGAAGCTTGTAAAGTTTTAACGTAAATATTTGTCAATGTGATTCTGAAAAAGTATTTGTTTTCCTGATCTGCTCCTCATCATGCCCTCACTTGACGGAATAATACATTTTTGAGAGAAAAGAGGATGTTAGTACCTTTTGATAAGAAGGATATGGTCAACGCAGTATTGACACTAGTTTTTTTTTAAGTAAATGCAAGCTGGTATAGCTCAGTGGTTGATGCATTTGCTTGGCAAGCCGAAGATCGTGGGTTCGATCCCCGACGGAGATTAAAAAAAAGATTTTTAATTGATTTCTGCGGCTTATAATAGCCCCAGTTGATGTCAATTTGATCCCTCACCCGTAAAATGACAGTCACAGCCTATTAATTAAAATTTGCGGTAGACGAAAGACGTCCTGTAAAGACCACCCATTTGTAGTGAATTCCTGTAATGATAAGGATGATGCGTGAATGTTGGGCTGTAGTCTATGACGTTGGCGGATCAACACTCCACATGCAGCGCTTATATCTATATGCAGCGTGGTTAGCGTCATAGAATTCCAAAGATGAGACTTTAAAATTAGTATCACCATCTATCGGTAATACCGACATTAGTCCTGTATGTGTTTACATAAAAATAAATATGTTCACGTGGACCTCCGAGTATACAGGTGTTCTAAGACAAGCTATAGTCAATCTAAGCATACAGAACTCTAAGAACTGCAATTCGCGGACTCCATATGCTCCAAAAATGCAGCGGATATGGAAAATAAAACTAAATTTCTTTATTAAACCTCCTGTGACAAAACCTAACGATATTTATTTACCTGCTTTGCAGATTCCTGTAAACAATACATGTAGGTTGATAAAAAGATTGACTGCAGTTCCAAGTTCCAACCGTAGATGTCACAATGAGTACTGAAAATAGCAAAACGATATATCACGGCTACCGATGTCAACGGTAGGGGAATCTTAGACGCCGTATATCGACAACCGATGCGAAAGGGTTAAGAAAATGATCTCGTTTTTGCTGTCAAAGTCAAACCAACGTGTATAAAAAGATTTAATAAGAATTATTCTCATCCATTCGATCTATAGTTTCGGTTCGAGACTCGAGTGGTACTTACTAAAAATAAATTGACTGTCGGAAATAATAATATTAAGCTTGTGAATAAATGTAGACTGAGTGGGTAATAAAAAAATATATATACATACTTTGAATATATACTATAGCGACATCTATCATACGATGATAACTTATATAGAAGATCAGAGACGAGCGGCTCAGGTGGAAGAAATTGG